>OX589587.1:70863058-73310558 GCA_951329385.1 Polia nebulosa
GGCCACTTCTTCTTCACAGCTAAAACACTAGGAAGTGGTGACGGGCGGGCGTTTTTGGGGGACTGTCTGTATAACTAACTTTGACGTTCAAAAAGTGCTGGCTCTGAGCCTAGTTTGAATAAATGACTTTTGATTTTGATTTTGATTCTCTTAACTGAATGGTGAATTAAACTAGTTGGCTGCGAAACAAACACACGGTAATTTAGGGTTCAGTAAGCTCGCCGCCAAGAATTTCACGCCCAGCCATTCCGCGGTCGCTTCCACTTTGCACCCCTTTAGTGCGTGACCACGGCGTCACGCGCTGCTTCGCCCGGAAGTGGAGGGGGTAGGCAGCGACGGAGGGGGGAGCAACTTATACCGAATTATGGTAATTTCGTAACATTACTGTTACTGCCCTGACCAGGGGCTTATGGCTCCCAGTAATGGCTACTGATTAATGTAGCTAGATATTGTTTTGATTAGTTGTTCGTATGTTTTTTGATGTATTTTGCTGTTAGCTGGAGCTGCTATGTTTTTCTGTTGGCGCAGCTAAGGCCCTGCGCAAATCAAATGTCAACATCTGTCAAGCCCCGTTGACAGTCGGCCATCGTGTTCCGGGTGTGTAAACCTTGCCACAGGTCTAAGGACCTTGGATAATAATTATAATAGTGGTTTAAAACGTGTGAATCGGGTTTTTGTCAATTTTTTTGGCAAGTCAAACGGAATTTCCCCACTGGCACACCGGTGTGCCGCTAGACACTGAAATGTTAAAGTAAAAAAATACTGGCCAAGTGCGTGTCAGATTTCGCACATCAGGGGTTCTGTCCCAAATGTTGGTATTTGTTTGTAAAGTATCCGTAATAATAAACATTATCACCTCAGGTTCATAGGTCAATGGAAAATTAAAATTCTTCGTAACACAATTTTGTGACAAACGACTGCCGTCAGACAGACAGACAATGATAAATGATAAATGATGTTTATTCAGTAAATAGGTTACAAGGAACACTTTTACACGTCAATGTTTTTTGTCAGTTTAAGCTAGATGAAGCCGGTGTTTCCTAGCTGACTACCCTGAGAAGAAACACCGAAACAAACTCAGAGGTCAAAGTCTCTTTTAAAGTGTGCAAATCCATACAATGTGTACTGGTTAAATCATATGAGAACCATGTACGTTTATGTCTGGGATGAGCTTTTTGAAGAAAGCAACACACGAATTCGAGTGGACCTGTCCAGACAGTGCAAGCATTTGTCAGTCATCGCGATGCTCAACTCAGAACTTTGAGGAGCTCAACGAACCGACGAACAATACCAAAGTAAGGACATTTGAGTAGGCCGCAAAAATACTCAAACTGTCAGACAATCATAAAATCTACATGAATATAACGACATACATAGTTCTCGCATTCACATTATTCTATATGAAATAGACGGACACGTAAGTGACAACAATTGTGCTCCGTTTGGACACATTGGGTACGGAACCCTAAAAAGCCTCGTTCCTTCTTTAACCAATTTTATTTTATAGTAATATTCTCCCTTCCACCCGTCAATCCAAATTTATTTGTTATCAGCGCCGCCTGCAATTCGAAGTTCTTTTGTCTTTCCAGCCTTGTCCTGATAGTTTCAAACAAAGTTGCACGTCTGTTCCATTACTCTCAAAGTCCAATGTGATGGCAATCCGACATGACCGGGGAGAGATCAGGACCATCAACTTCACATGCCATCCGAGGCAAGGGGGTGTCACAGCATCGACTTCCGAACTCCGGGCAGCTGTAACACCCAATAGCGCCCGACCCGGAATCGAGTGATAGTGATAGTTTCCGCTATTGAATCAGAACCAGAGATTGCCTTGTACAATTGAATCGAACATTTGAGTAGTACCTAATTGTTTTGAGAAATTAAGATAAAGAGGGACCTTTACTAAACCTAACTGCGTTAAATCGATGGTCTACTATCAGAGTCTAATCATTATAAGCCTTTTTAACCAACTTCAAAAAGAAGGAGGTTATAAAGTCATATGTTTTTTTTATATTTGTTTGGCATAACATCGACAAAGATGGATTTACGAATTATTTTTTTTTGTTCGAATGGGGTTTATTTCGAAATGGTCCCATTTAAATTTCATGTAGATCTGGTGATGAGTTTCGGAGACAGACAACGGAACTCTTCAAAAAATGACAGCAAATCAACCGCGATTGCTGCTATCGCATAAATATGCATAGTTAACACGATTTAATAGGGAATGACAACGAAAAAGTGAAAAATAATAAGTTTTTTTATTATAAAATAAAACCGGTGTAAAAAAACGAAGAAACAAAACCAGAAACACCGACTTCCGAAATTAAAGTTATTTTGCACTTTTTTGTGTTTTTTTTTCGGAAGCCGGTTGGACTATTTTTTTGTAAAAAAGTTTAATGTGACTGCTGGGGCACAGGCGACCTCTCTGTGAGAGGGTAGGGTATCAGAGCAGTAACATAACAAAATGATAGCCAAACATAACAGTTGTTAATCCGACCACTAATTCCAGCAACTCAAACACAGGAACATGTAATAACTCCCGATGGGCTAACGGTCGTAAAGCATGGCGTATAGTGGGCAACAATGGCCTAGTCACACAAAGCCTGTGTCATGTGCCCATGTGGTTGGTGTGCGTTGAATGTCAATGTGGGACGGCGCGGATTGGCGGCGCCTAAGGATGGGGGCGCTGTTGTGGCGGATTAAAAATCAAAAAAGATGAACAAAGATGACAAATATTTCGTTTTTAGGGTTCCGATAGTCCGAATGAAAAAACGGAACCCTGATAGGATCACTCTTGTGTCTGTCTGTCTATCTGTCTGTCTATCCATCTGTCCGTCTGTCACAGCCAATCTGCTAGAGCGATAGAGTTGAAATTTGGTACACACATGAATATCTGTGACCCAAACACAGATGTGTACCCTAAATTAATTAATTTGAAATGTGGGGGTCACTTCTGGGGTGAAAATCGGAAAATTAAAAACAAAGTTTTTCAAAGTGTGTCGTGCGACGTATCAAATGAAAGGGCACATTGTGAGGGTCTCGAATATATATTTTTCATAATTTTAAAATACATAATTTTGAAGTCATTTAAGAAAACAGATGAAAAATTACCGCCCGGGAGGGGGGGGGGGGCCTTATCTCCGAAACCAATGGGAATAAAATTTAAATAAAATACAGAAAGTAATTCTTTACTTATAGATTACAGAAAACCTACAAGGTGGTGACAGTTTAAAAAATATGATTTGTTCGGAAGCCATTGCGCGCGAGTCCGACTCGCACTTGGCCGGTTTTTCATATATTAGCAACTTCCTCGTTTATCACTCTTTAAGCCTCATTTAGACATTTCACTACATTGCGGTATTTGTTTGATCAACTGAATTCATTGTCCCTCAATAGTCCGCAATGTAACTCGCATGCAGGTTCTTGCATTGTCTAAATGAGGCTTAAAGAGTGATAAACGAAGAAGTTCGGTTCTTAAAATATGACCACACCTTTCCTTTACTCCCTGTATACAAGAATTTACAGGCAGATTAAGAAATAAATAGCATGAGGGCCTCAGGCCTGTCTAAGAAAGATTCTCAGAGAGGAGGCCTGTGTACCAGCAGTAAGAACGTTGTAGGCTGATTATCACAACGTCGAGGAGACACATCTGTGGGAAGACTTGTAGTGCAGGGGAAAGTTAAAGGCACAAGAGTACGCGGCAGGTAGGCCGACCTAGTAAAAACTGCACTCTCAACTGCATTCGTGGAGTAGACCATTGAGGTCTACTCCAAGAATGTACAAGAAGAGCTACTGTACGGGAGCAATGGTGATGGATTCTGAAACTTGCCACCATCCCGGTTTTGAGGGTGGTTAATCATCACATAACTTCTCCTGCTCTGGGTGAAGCGGCAGACACTTACTGACTAAAACCCACCCGTGATCCTTTAGTTGCCTGTGCCATGACCACGGTGTGTCTTTCAAACACTCCTGCGCATTTTGGCAGGTGGCCACTACACCTGATGTGATGACCACGAGTGCCAAGAGTGTGATGACGAAAAAGAAGCCTGATTATGCTATCAGGGCCCATAAGTTTTCGGCGGCAGCGACCTCTCGCGCCCGGCACTTGTCCAGGCCATGGTATGGAGCGAGAGGGAAGGCGGAAGCGGAACGGGTGAGGGAGACTCAACAGAGTCGCCCTCACGACCCCCGAAGCAGCCGCTGGGTGTCGGGGGTCGCGAGACGATCTCCGGCCACCGCAGACGCGGGTCGGCGGACGGCGAGTAGTGGGTAGCTCGCCGTCCGATCAGGATCAGGCCCGAGTCGACGGCGCGTAGTGTTACACGCGCGCCTCAAAGAGATGTCAGCAATGCCTGACGGGGCCCGTCATGTCCGATGCCTGCCCAGGGGTCCTCGATAAATTCTAAACAGAGTTACTGCGCCCCTGGGTACTCAGGGCAGGGAAGGAACAGGGGTGAGTTTTAGTCAGTGAAAGTCTGACACATCCTCCGCTCAACCCAGACCGGGAGAAGTCAAAGGATGATTTCCCAACCCACAAAAAAAAAAAGAAAAGTGGGCCCATAAGTTTTGCACCAGCTGTCAAGCCCACCACACCCCCTCCGGTAGGAAATCTCACGCGCCTCTCATTTTCATTCGCTTCACCGTCTGATGTCGGCTGTTATCAATAACGCTAGCTATTGTATGGTTATTGGGCATTGCGTGTAATGTCGAATTACTAGGAAACTTGAATTAAAGGATTTCAATATTATATTTTGATTGAGTTTCCAGACTAATGGCTGTGACACTTACTGTGTCTGGCTGTTTGATTGAGTTATAGTCAAAAAGTTTTGAATAGATCCGTGAGTTATTTTTCTGTCATAGGTCTGTATTAAAAAAAAAAAACATATTTAACACACCTTATATATTTTATTAATATAATATTTTACCATAATTCCATTGTTTATAATGGAATGAAAAAATACATGCCACGTAATGAAATGTAGCATATAGCTCTTAAAATACCCTTAAATTTCTTAAAATTCTGGGACTTCCATTCTTCTCACACCTGCGAGAAAATGTAAGGGCCTCTGCGAACATACATACATTTTCCTGAAAAACCTAAAATCTTTGTGTTGTTGTAAATGTTATTCCGGGTGATTATTATGTTACATGCTGCCTTAAGAATCCAGTCTCTGTCTAGAAAGAGCCAGAAGGAAGAACATATTTATTCGAATTTAACTTAGTATTTCATTCAAAAGCTCTCGAGTCACTGAATCGGGTCACCTAGAACGGTGACCCGATTCAGTGACCCGGTTCTGCTTAGCCAAAAACTTCTCAAGTTTCCTCGTATAACAATGCTGAAACTAAGCAGTGACTCTAAGATTTAGAGCAAGATTAGTTCTGAAATAGCTTCCCCAGTTAAATAAATTCCAAAGCAAAATCTACCGTGAAGTAGGCAACATTTCCTCTATTTTTAATTCAACTTCGCTATAATAAAAGTAACATTTCACTCAACGCTTTTGTTAAAGTTTTTATAAGTAATCGTGAAACAGTTTCAGTTTTTCTTAGCGTTTCCAGTTAATACGGTTGTAGTTATAAGTCGGTCAGTAAGAACGTTTGTTCGTGATAGAATTGCAAAGAAAATAATGTAGTAAATACTGTTAAGGCGCAGTTATTTGACTTATAATGGTTTTTAATTGAACATCACGCCTAAACTACTACTCATATTTCTTTGAAAAAAATATGTGTTACTCTAAACAATTTCCGTCGTATTTTGATCTGAGAATATTTGCAATTATATTTTTATAACATAGTGTAATTAATTTGTAAAGTTATGTCTAACGCGGATAAAAAATTGAGAATCACGCAAAAACTTTATAAAGCGTATTTTTATGAAACCTTCACCTTTTTACTGATCATTTAATTATTTATAATTTAGTCTTAGTGTTTTAGTGTAATACCTGTTGTTTTATGTGTAGTAAATTAATAATGCGTCCAATTTCGGACTGCGCTCGATGGGCGAGTCCTATTACTGGGTAAAGTACGACACGTTACGTGAGCTCAGCACAGAACACGCAAGCTAACCACTCAAGGTCATTGGCAGTTAATAGTGCCTTAAGTAGAACCTGAAATGAAGGAACAGCTTCCCTAGCCATATTACTATTCTATTATCGTTTACGCTAACGCATAATACAAAATGTATGGCGATGTCATTATGTAGAAAAGTGTCACATGACTTATGGCTAGTGGGGCAGATTACTTGAAGAGTTATTTAAACTGGGAGACCTGCAAAAAAGTATAATAGAGCTGTTTTTATTACAAGTAATTCTCTAGTTCACCAAATGACATATTTGGAAATTATGAAAACCTCTCACAGAGAGGAGGCTTGTGCCCCAGCAGTGGGGACATTAAAAGGCTGATGATGATGATGATGTTTACCAAATGAAATATTTGGAAATTATTGAAAACTGTACGAGGGTGGATTGAAAAGTATTCGAGAAGTATTCGATCAAGAAAATGAAATCGTATGAAATTAATTATATTTTTATTTCTCTACGTAATCACCATCAAGTTCTCACCAAAATACTTCTCCAATTTCAAGTACAAAGCGTTCAGACTGTTGAAAAAACTCTTCCTTAGACTTTGATAAATTTCAATCCGCAATTTGCTCTATTCGCGGTAAATCGCGTCGGATTACTTGACCAATAAACTGGTGCCCACATCCTTGGTTATGAAATGATCCACTAGTTCTTAAGTGTATGTTCATGGTACTAACTAGGTGCGAGTTCTATTTGATATGTGCCTTTAATGAAATAAATAAAAAACATTTATCTAAAACTTCCCAAAAAACCTTGGGAACAATTTTTTTTAAGTAGGTATACATTGATATAATGAACCATTTGGTAGTAAGTACTGATCCCATGTCTAGGCATTTTAATCCAAACCCTGTCAATGTCCTTTAAACGGACCAGTATGTTTTTGTACGTTCAGATTAGGAAGGAAGATAAGGGAGAGAGGGGTTGAGGATTTTTATTATGTCAGCTCGTACTGTCCCGCTACTGGGCAAAAGCCTCCCCTCACTCTCTCAACATCTCACGGTTCTTTGCTGGTGTCCCAATGCAGCAGTCTAGTTCGAAACTTAAGTGCTAGCTAGGTACTTCTAGGCAAGTCTGCTCCTTCGTCGACCACATCATCGGTCACCATCAGGTGAGATAGAGGTCAAACGCGAGCCTTTGCCGTATTAAAAAAATGTCCTAATATCAGCAGGGGATTGAACTTCAGAGTCAAGGGCAAAATATTTCATAACAAGTCGTTCTATTCACACAAAATAGTCACATGACGTCTTTTTTAGTCAGATAATAACAAAAGCTGTTATTCCGGTTTCACTTGCAACATGACACTATAAAGTATTTTTTTCTGTTCTTGAAATCTAACGTACACGTTATTGCTTTTATTTTTTTGAATTAACATTCAAAGAGGTTCTATTTTTAACCGACTTCGCAAAAAGGAGGACGTTCTATGTTCGACTGTATGTGTTTTTTTTCTTTTTTTGTATGTATGTCCACCGATTTCTCTGCCAGTTGTGGATCGATTTTCAAAACTCTTTTTTATCCGAAAGAGTATACTTCAGAGGTGGCCCCGTCTAAATTTTATCGAAATTGCTTTAGCGCTTTTTGAAAAAAAAAAACAAAAACAAAAAATGTGTATGTAACGTAGATGACGTTTTGGTTTCCTCCAATTACGAGTATGTTCAAATTCCTTGTTCCATGTTATTGGGGTCAATTCAGACTTAACTTTAATATTTAATTTTAGTTCTGGTGTATAACAACTAAAAAGTGAAAAATAAAAAAATATTAAAAAAAAAATACAACCGACTTCCAAAAAAGAAAAGACACTTAAAATTTATGAATAACTTTAATTTCGGAAGCCGGTGTCAATTAATGAAGAAATATTTACAAACACCGACTCCCGAAATAAAAGTTATTTTTAAATTTTAAATGTATTTTCTTTTTTGAAAGTCGGTTGTATTTTTTGTAAAAAAGTTTTTTCACATAGCAACCACTTTGAGGTGAAAATTTCGTTAGGCGCGTTGAGCATTTTGAGATGGGAAAAAAACTATTAAACTCGCGTGACACCGACCCCGCTACGAGCGACACTGATACCGAGTGCTACGACGCATAACACTCGTAGTGTTTACACTTCTGGAGTGCCACTGATTTTTCACTGCTTTTTTTGGAGAGCAATGGTGGCCCAGTGGTAATACGGCTCCGACTTACGTGTCGTACTCGTGGGTCGTATGTTCGAACCCAGGCAGGCACTTTAATTTGTATAATTATTCCATCACCACTGCTCTCAAAACTGTGACGGAAAACATTCGTGAGGAAACCGGCATGTTCTAGAACCAAACATTCGAAGACATGTGACATCCACCAACCCGCACTGGGCCCGCGTGTAGGATTACGGCCCACACCCTCTCACAGAGAGGAGGCCTGTGCCCCAGCAGTGGGGCACATTAAAAGGCTGATGATGATGATGATGACCTCTCACAGTGAGAAGGCGTATGTCCCAGCAATGGAAACGTTAAAATGCTGACTAAGCTTATGTATAACCATTTATTTCATGATGTGGTTACTATCTCTTTCTGTTATGATGTTTTATCTTCCACTCATAGTCAGGAAGCCTATGTATTTATTTAAACTTCATGTACCTACAATAGTGATACATTATCATCATCATCATCAACCTTATAGTATCCCTACTGCTGGGGCACAGGCCGCCTCTCTGTGAGAGAGTTTGGGTCATAATCCACCACGCGGGCCCCGTGCGGGTTGGTGGATCTGGTACGTGTGGTATGAATAGTGGTATATAGGCGGGTTTAATGCAATAAGGCATTTTTGGCAAGTCTATTTAACCCGAAGGTTGACTGGTAGTTCTCTACCAGTCTACTACCTCTAGTTCTTCTATGTCCTTTAACTCTTGGCGCGTATATCGGACACATGGTCGGGGAGACACAATTTAAATCCGAGCCTTTAGACAAAATACATTTCTGTTAACGTTAACGTTAACGCTTCGTGCAAAATGTATGGCAAAGACATTACTGGGCGTGAGTCACGTGACAGTTCTCTGTCTAATGCTTCGTGCAAAACGTTGTTGCCATACATTTTGCACGAACCGTTAGCGTTAACGTTAGCAGTGAAGTATTTTGTCTAACCCCCCTGTTGTGTCTACTAATTGGTCGCGCCACGGGTTAAAAAAATTTCGTTTTTGGCTCAATTTGGTTCTTTTAATTGCTGTCTATTCTTTACTGGCAGTTTACAATTACATGTTGAGTATACTTACTTATATTTAATCCATTTAAACCGTAGTAAATGTATAGAAAACCACATCAAATCAAGGTGCCAGTTCGCTCCATAGAACGACCGCACAAAAGGTATTATTGACCAAACCAATATATAATTAATCAAAGTTTGACAAAGAAAATCCTTGTAATGGCGTCGGAAAGCAATACTTTTAATAATTTAGTTCCAAACCTTTAATTGTACCTACATTAGACAGGGTACATCATTTATTATCACGGTTGTAGTTTTCCTGTGACAGAAAAGCCATTAATGTCAAAAGAATCTAGTAATTTTGTGGTTGCTACCTGCTGTATAGAAAATGGTTTTTACTTATTTTCGGACGTGTAAACTAATTTGTATCTAATAGAGATTGACTTCAACTTGATGGACTGAAATCGAATGTACGAGTAAGTTAGTATATCAATACTCGTTCTTTGTCTTCAGAATAAAAATAATAAACTAAGAAGGCGTTTTATTGAGTATAAAAAAAACCGGCCAGGAGCGAGTTGGACTCGCGCGTAAAGGGTTCCGAACAAACCATATTTGAACAACCTCTATATATTTATAGGTAAAGAAATACTTTCTGTATTTTTTTCAAAATTTTAGGCTCAGTGGTTTCGTAGATAAGGGCCCCGGAATGATAATTTTTCATCTATTTTCTTAAATAACTTTAAAACTGTATATTTTAAATTATGAAAAAAAAAACACATTCGAAACCCACACAATGTTTCATTTGATATGTCGCACGGCACTTCAAACATATTTTTTTGAGTTTTCGATTTTCGAATTAATTAATTTAACACGTTCGTGTTTGGGTCACAGATATTCACGTGTGTTCCAAATTTCAACTCTATCGCTCCAGCAGATTCGGAGCAATTTGACTGTGACAGATTGACAGACCCACGAGTGATAATATAAGGGTTCTGTTTTTTCATTTGGACTCGAAACCCTACATATCGATGTAAGTGTGTAATATCGATATTCTAGTATACGAGTAATACTTACATTTTGATGCAAGTGAACAAAGTTTGTCATTCCAGTCGAGGCGGAATACACGCACGTTTTGGAGCCGAGAAATTGCGATGACAATTACCCACGTGTAGCAAACGACGTTTTTCAACACGGCCCATTTACGACGCAGCATCAAAACTGACCGATGACCGAAGGTCACGGTTATTCGCTGGGTGTAAGAAGCCCAGAACCAAGCGTAATGGCGGTGCTCTAGGGAGGACCTACATCTAGAAGTAGACTGCCTCTTGGGTCCCGTGGTCGCAAGCACGACTACTGACCGTCCGGTCCTGGAATCGATTCCAGGACCGGATGGGCAAAATGTGCTGATAGCATTTGCAGCAGCCAGGAGTTGTAGCAAGCAGTTAAGCAGTGGTGGCCCAGTGGTAACGGCCGCGACTTAAAAGTTGTAGGTCGTGAGTGAAAATCCAGTGAGAACCCAGACAGGCGCTTAACTTTGTGTAAATTATTTCACACCAGCTCTCAAAACGGTGAAGGAAAACATCGTGAGGAAACTGTCCTAGAACCTAAAATTCGAAGACATGTGACCTCCACCAACCCGCATTGGGCCCGCGTGGTGGATTACGGCCCACACCCTCTCACAGAAGCAACGGCCACGATGGGCTCCGTCAGTGGTGGCTGACAATCATCTCAGTGAGGCGCGCGTGGAGCACTACGCGCCGTCGACTCACGGGCCTGGTTCTGATCGGACGGCGAGCTACCCACTGCTCGCCGTCCGCAGGCCCGGGTCTACGGTGGCCGGAGATCGTCTCGCGACGTCCTACGCCCAGTGCTTCTCCTGCGGTGGTAGCGGCCGGGGCCGTGAGGACCACTCCGTTGAGCTTCCTTCACCCGTCCCGCCTGCGCCTTCGCGAGCATTACTGCTTCGCAGAAGGAGGAGACTGCTTCCCATTCCCTTTCGCTCCGTACCATGGCCTGAACCAGGGCCGGGCGCGAGAGGTCGCCGCCACCTATCGCATCCACGAGGATACGGCGCCCAAGCGGGGCCGACCTCCACTGTGTCCTCTGGGCGATCCGCGCAGTGGTAACACCCGGGCGTTTCCTCCCACCTTATCTGATGCAGGAACCTCCCGAAACAACCGTGTCCGGTAAGGACGCCGTGGCTCCTCTCCAGCCACTCTTCAAAGAGGGGCACTACCGCCGCAATGGTGGCGTGCCCAGCGCTGAGTGGCGACAGTCGCTGTCTCCATGTCGCCATGAGATCCTGCCGGAGCTCGTGCTGCGAGGTGTCGCGGCAGCAGAGTTTCGCCCCGGCGTTTGGCCTCCTCGCGCCACTCCAAGAGCAGCGCAAGGTCTTTGGCCTCCAGATCCCACGGCGACAGTCCGGCAAGGCTTGCCGCCTCACAAGAGACCGTGCGGTATCCTCGGATCAGCCGAATGGCCATGACCCTTTGGGACGCGTTTAATCGGTGAGCTGGTCGCCGTCTCCAGGAACGTGCCCACTCCGGTGCCCAGTAAAGGGCCATGGACCGCACGATCCCCGCGTAGAGCCTCCGGCAGGAAGTGTTTGGACCCCCCAGATTGGGCAGGAGCCGCTTCAAAGCAGTACTGGCCCGCTCCAGTCTGGGAGCCAAACGACGGAAATGCTTGATGAAGTTCCACCGACTGTCGAGGACGAGTCCCAGGTACCTCATCGTCCCCTCGACGCCGATGTGAACCCGGGAACCCGACGGTGGCGCGTTCCGAGGACCATGAAAACACATGATCTCGGACTTGTGCAATGCCACCTCGACATGAAGTCGGCCGCCGCCTGGTATGACCTCCCCTGCGCCAGGACCAGCGTGTCGCTGACGCTTTTGCACCATAATATCTCCTGCGTAGATGCTTGGCCAATTTTGGGAGAATTATTATTATTATTAGAACAGTTAGACATTTTACTGCTAGAAGAATGATGATGATCCACAATCTTAGTAAAGAGTTACAAATAGTTTTTCTAAAAAAAACCCGACTGTAAATAACAACTAAAAAGTTCCAAACAATTCACTTTTGAAGCAGTCTGATGCAGTTGGTGGCAGTTATTTTAGTTCAATTATTGATTTCGTGCCACCAAATGCATTTTGTTATTTTCTACATTTTAGTGAGTTATATTTTTAGAATCGCCTCCTCGAACGCTTTATTTTAACATGATATAGGTAGTTCGTTGAATAGCAATACTGATTCGTTGGCCAAAGAAGAGTCGACTAACAGCTTGCTGATATGTCGAAAAACTCGATAAGCACTCGGACCATGGGGCCCTAGTGTTTCAACCCCAAACGGCTCAAACATGTAACTCCCAAAATGGTTGTTTCAACGTGGCAATACTGCTAGCGTTCTGGTCTGGGCACTTTTTCCATTGACAGCGATGTGGATGAATTTTTTGATGCCTAATGAGTTGTTTTCATACGCATTTGTACATGTTAGGTATTATTATTAGTTTGTATAAATATCTTTTAAGTTATTTCTATTTTTTTTTCTTTTTCACAATGTGACATGCTGGTTGGTATTTTGATTACTGTCATGTTTTAGTAGCACTCGCAAGATTATGACGAATTAATTGAAGTAGGAATTATCAAAATCGGTCCATGCGTTTGGTCTCTAAAGTGCCACAAAGGAACAAACATACATACAAAGGCTGATAAACACATGTCATTATCCCTTGCGTCACGCAGTCGGGTAAAACAATCCCAATCACGTTATCAATCAGAGGAGTAAAGCACCACATCGTGCCGGTCACGGTACGGTGCTGGCCGGACGCTGGAGCCGGACCGTGTAACGATCGTGTGTGATTAGAGTCATGCTACAGTGGCCACGGTTGTGTTTTCAGAATGATGTTGGTTCTATTACACAAATTGAATGTATTAGACTGTAGAGCAATCATCGCGTTGTATCGGGGCCCGGATGTGTTTGGACGAGTCACCGCGGCCATTGGCACAGGCAACTGCAGGAAGAACAAAGGTGGGTTTTATTCAGTAAGAGTCTCACACTTCTCCCGCTTCTCCAAGAACGGGAGAAGTTATTTGATGACTTCCCACCCAAAAAAAAATACTTCTCGTTATATGGTACAACACTTCTCAAATATGTATATGGCCGTCGAAAATTACATCAAAATCAAAAGTCATTTATTTAAACTAGGCTGTTTTTTTTACTGTTGTTAGGGACGCGTTTGACCGCTATCTCACCTGATAGTAAGCGATGATGTGGTCGAAGATAGAGCACGCTTGCCCAGAAGTAACCTATTCACTATACGTATACGACGTACGGCGAAGTGCCACCGGTTCATGGTGGACATCCCATCCATACGCACAAAGCGTTTTGAGAAAACATTCATTGCACGTACAGCTAGAGAGTGGAATTCTCTACCGGAGTCTGTGTTTCCTGTAAGATACAACCTGGGAGTCTTTAAGTCAAGAGTGAATAGGTTACTTCTAGGCAAGCGTGCTCCATCTTCGACCACATCATCGCTTACCATCAGGTGAGATAGTGGTCAAACGCGAGCCTATCAAATATAAAAAAAAAAAAAAATTCACTGTTGACTTAAAGACTCCCAGGTTGTCGGGCCTGCGGACGGCGAGTAATGGGTAACTCGCCGTCCGATCAGGACCAGGCACGAGAGTCGACGGCGCGTAGTGTTTCACGCGCGCCTTAAAGAGTTGTCAGCAAACATGACGGGGCCTGTCATGGCCGATGCCTGCCCAGGGGTTGAGGATAAATTCGAAAGAGTTACAGTTTTAGTCAGTAAGAGTCTGACACACTCCCGCTCCACCCAGAGCGGGAGAAGTCATTGGATGATTTCCCAACCCCCCCCCCCCCCCCCCCAAAAAAAAAAAAAAGATTGTAGCTACTCGTATCAAGAAATTTATTCAAACTAGGCTGTTTTTTTACTGTTGATGGACGCGTGCGCCATTATCTCACCTGATGGTAAGCGATGATGGTGGTCGAAGATGGAGCACGCTTGCCTAGAAGTAACCTATTCACTCTTGACTTAAAGACTCCCAGGTGGTAGCTATCAGGAAACACAGACTCCGGCAGGGAATTCCACTTCCTAGCTGTACGCACAATGAATGTGTTCTCAAAACGTTTAGTGATAGCCGGCACTTCTTTGATTTCAATATTCTACATAAAGACAGTCCGCCAGAACGCCCACCTGTCACCACTTCCTAGTGTTTAAGCTGGGAATAAGAAGTGGTGCAACAAACTCCTCAGTAACACATCTGTCTGTTAAGTTTGAATAACTTGAGTTTATGGAATAGTATGCAAAGTATTTAACATTACATTTCGCACCTCTGGTGGGACACTGTCACTTAAGCAATGAAAAATGAGTTAGAACAATAAATTAGTATTTTTATAGATAATAATATTCAGGATTGTTTTTTGCTCATTTTAAAGTTAACAATAATCCTATAAACTATTCTACTAACTATCTTGTTTTAATCATGAAGGGTCATTTTTTTTATACAACAACATTAATTATCAAAAATACTCCTAAGAAGAGGCATTTTTGCAAAAATGTCAGTGTTGCACCGGGGATGCGATATAATACGAGTATGTAACATAACATAGAAAAAATGTTAGCTAGCACTTGTTAACACATTCCATTATGCCATCAAACGAATCAGACGAATTTAGAATAAAAAGTAAACCGAATTAAGTAAGCCTTCAGGCATAAATGGTGTGCCAGCTTACACGTGCCATGATAGAATCTAATCTGGGACAATGACTCAAAGACACAAGTTATAAACTAGGGCTGACTAGGGGCACTAATCCATGGTCTGGGTAATTTGACTGGGTTTTTCTAAGACTTAATAAAAACCCAGGATAATTTCTCCATGGATAGAAAATTTTATGTGGTAAAGCGTAGCAACATTAGCATCCCTGTGGCATAATCGCATCCCTCTTGTCTACTTTTCTTTTATTTTTACTTTTTAGGACCGAACCCAGCTTATCAGTTCCATAGGACCGACGAAGGCATCAAACTTATAATAAACGTTTCTATATTCCTGTATTGTTGGAGAATATATATACATATATACTTGTGCTTTATCTTCGACCACATTATCGCTTACCATCAGGTGAACCATATCAAATCAATCTGCCCGCGCCTTGGGCACATTACCAGTCGACAGCGATGCTGAGGGTTTTTTCTACGACATATTTATATTATTATTTTTAGTTTAAGTTAGTGAAAAATTTTTAATTTTTGTTTAAGTGTATGTACTATAGTTATAGTGAGCTAAGTATATTTTTATTTCATACAATACATAAATAAACATTTGTTCTAAATAGGCCTAATGAACTATAGGTACCCATCATATCCTTTAACCAACGAGATTCCGATTAAATAATATAGTTATTAAAAAATCTCTCACAATTACAACAAAATTAAGCAGTTCTAAAAATTAATTAGTGTGTAAAACTCGTTTGTTTCCGCTAATTAATTAAAAGAACGGAAGCACATTAAAACGTTATCGAACGTATATTTCTCACCGACGATCTGACTGTGAAGTGTGAGTACCTATCAATATGAGACCGGACAACCAAGTCGGTAAGTGGTGTGAACGCTTTCATTTTCATTAGAAAACTTAGCATTATGATGCTTGTGGTTTTATTGAGTAATTAATTGTTCTTAGTTATTGAAATTCTTGTGTAATTGTTTGAACAGGAATGGAAGGAAGCATAACACGCTGCATCACATCTACAGTACCCCAGGACCACCTGTGTTCTGTCACCCTCGCTGCTTAGCACCGGACCGACTCCATATAGCCACTCGGGAGTTCGAAGATAAGGTATTGCGAGAAGTTCTGATAACCCGTAGTTATCGACGCTACATTTAGTGTCCAAGGAACATATTTATCGCATGGCGACCATGCGGTGACTACCGCGTGCTCAATGAGCTTATGAACACAACAGTAATAAATGTCTTTTGCAGCAGTGTTGGGATTCGACCAGAGTTGAAGGAACTACAGGAACAAAGTGGAAAAGAGGTGGCTGCTGAGGTGACGGCAAGTATAGAGGGATATATGGATGAAAACGAAATACTGCGCAGACCAAAAATAAATTGGGACACGGGCAAGAGAATAATGATGACTGGCCTTATTAGCACTTCGTAAGATATCCACACTAGGTGCACTATAACAGAAACCAAAAACCCTTAAGGAACTGTACAATTAAAACTGTGTCTCGAAAATTTTTCAACTTCATCTGTAGGTATATAAAAAAGTCTTAAAAGTTAAATTTGGCCCACTTCCCAGTTTTCGATTAATCTGAAGTTTTACGTACATGTTTAGTTTAGATATCAATGCATGGTTAACTAAGTGACGTCATTCTTAATCCAATATGGCGGACTAGTTATTTTTAATGCAATTCTATGATATGGGTATCCAATGAAAGGTTTTGCTAAAATGCACCGGTTATATGATCCACCGGATAAGGAATCAGATTATGGCGAATTCCTTTTAATATTTAAAAGGTTCTTAATTGGAATGTAAACAAAACAACAGCTGATGTGCAAAACACATTGTAAGCATTCTTTAAAAATATCGTCCCATTTTAAAACAAGGCCAAAATAATTGTATTATTAATAATAATGATATTGTACTTCAGTTAATAATAATACTTCTCGTAAGTAACCTTTGCTGACGGAAGAATGCAGTACTTATGAGATAAGCGCTGGAGCCTGCAAAGTGTAGCACATGTCCAAGTGAAAACTGTCTGAGTCTTACAATACTTTATCAATCCTATTTTCTATTATCACTTTATTATAAATGTGAGTTTGTGTTGAGATGCTGATAAACCATGTACTGGATTAGGACTTGAGCAGCTCGTGGCTAAAGTAATAACAGCCGCACGGGTCGATACATCGGGTTAAGATTCGCTTGCCGGGGTTGGTCCATGGATGGGTGACCATCTTTACTTGCCGAGACTCCTCCGTGCCTCGGAAAGCACGTTAAGCCGTTGGTCCCGGCTGTCAATCGTGGATCTTTGACAGTCGTTACGGGTCGTCAGAAGCCCGAAAGTCTGACAACCAGTCTTACCAAGGATTATCGTGTTACCCAGTAACTGGGTTGTGGAGGTTAGATAGGCAGTCGCTCCATGTAAAATACTGGTATTCAGCTGCATCCGATTAGACTGGAAGCCGACCCAAGATAGTTGAGAAAAGGCTAGGCAGATTGAGTACCTACCTACGTTCTCTTGGGATAATCCTCCCGACCGAGTTTCGATCTTGGAATGAAATTAATCTCCGTTTAGATTAGCCAAGTACGGAGGAGATATTGTAGTACACAAGTGTCCACGCAAACACAGGTGCACTCTCTGTTCCTTTGGTCTCATAGTCCAATGAGACGACAATTAGAATAGTACACAAGTGTCCACGCAAACACAGGTGCACTCTCTGTTCCTTTGGACTCATAGTCCAATGAGACGACAATTAGAATAGTACACAAGTGACCACGCAAACACAGGTGCACTCTCTGTTCCTTTGGTCTCATAGTTCAATGAGACGACAATTAGAATAGTACACAAGTGTCCACGCAACACAGGTGCACTCTCTGTTCCTTTGGTCTCATAGTCCAATGAGACGACAAATAGAAATAGTACACAAGTGTCCACGCAAACACAGATGCACTCACTGTTCCTTTGGTCTCATAGCCCAATGAGACGACAATTAGAATAGTACACAAGTGTCCACGCAAACACAGGTGCACTCTTTGTTCCTTTGGTCTCATAGTCCAATGAGACGACAATTAGAATAGTACACAAGTGTCCACGCAAACACAGGTGCACTCTCTGTTCCATTGGTCTCATAGTCCAATGAGACGACAATTAGAATAGTACACAAGTGTCCACGCAACACAGGTGCACTCTCTGTTCCTTTGGTCTCATAGTCCAATGAGACGACAAATAGAAATAGTACACAAGTGTCCACGCAAACACAGATGCACTCACTGTTCCTTTGGTCTCATAGCCCAATGAGACGACAATTAGAATAGTACACAAGTGTCCACGCAAACACAGGTGCACTCTCTGTTCCATTGGTCTCATAGTCTAATGAGACGACAATTAGAATAGTACACAAGTGTCCACGCTAACACAGGTGCACTCTATGTTCCTTTGGTCTCATAGTCCAATGAGACGACAAATAGAAATAGTACACAAGTGTCCACGCAAACACAGATGCACTCTCTGTTCCTTTGGTCTCATAGCCCAATGAGACGACAATTAGAATAGTACACAAGTGTCCACGCAAACACAGGTGCACTCTCTGTTTCTTTGGTCTCATAGTCCAATGAGACTACAATGAGACACGACTGAGAAGAGATCTTTCGCAAGGGCAACGGTCTTACGTACCTACTTTCCGAGTCAATGCGAAAAGTGCCCAGAACACTAACAGCTTTGCCACGTTTAATGGCAACGCTGATTCTTTGGCTGATAAATAGGCCAATCATCTGGTCACGTGAAGAGTCCACAAAAAAAAACTCTTTTTTATTATCTAGATATCTATTAAATTCTCCTACTTGGTGAACTTCAACGATTGTATTTGAATTAATATAACTTTTACTAATTTGAAACCTTATCTTGTGACAAACTATGAAACGAATAATTATGATAATCATATTTAAAGTAGGCACCTCCAGACCCCCCTCATTAGCGCACTTCCTAATATTATTTACTCCTGAGCTCCAATTATAAAAAAACACTATTCTATTCCCACAAAAAAACTTGGTAATGAGTTTCCGCTACATCCCCTGTTTGTGGCAGCCCCTGAACTAAAGGATCTACGCTAGAGCACGCGCCATGACAGCTGCGCATGCGCACCTGTTGTCTGTATCAACGAGGACGCTTTGACGATTGTCTCTTGTTTTTTGTGTAGTAAATTAAGTATGTGGTTTAAATATTTAGCTGTAGATGAAGATACTTCTTATTTATTGCAAGAGGTGAAAGAGCCTGTGCTGTCCCACTGCAGGGAATAGGCCTCTCATCCCTCCATCCACTTTCCTCGGTCTTCTGCAATTTTGGCCCAGTCCTTTGAGAAATCTTACTCATCCCGCCATCTCTTTCTGGTCTTGCCGCGTTGTCGCTTCCTTGCGTTTTTAATCCACTGTGTGGTAATCTTTGGCCTCTGTTCCTCCAACATGCGGCAAAATGACCAGCTCAGTTCCACATTAACCTTGCTGCTATACGGGCAACGTCGGCTAATTGTGTTTTGGAACGAAGTATAGAGTTTCTAATTCGGTCTGCGATTTTGACAGCCAGTGTACGTACTTCGTTCCATAGCGCGTTGACAGACTCCAAGAGCAGACTTTTGACGATTGATAAGAGTCCATGTTTGCGCCCTATAGGTGAGGGTGGGAAGAATGCACATGTCCATGAGCTTTCGTTTTAGTGAAAGAGGTAGTAACAAATAAATAATATATCGAAATTACTATAGCAAAGATTACCTACTTAGGAAAATATATCTTACTTTATCTTCACTTAATAACAAATATCACCCATTTCACTCCTCTCAATCTAACTTTCACACTGCACTCAATTGTCCATAATAACCGGTCATTATCAATTCTCCCCATCACCGATGTCCACTTAAACGCACATTAGCCTGGTCTGTTTGCACAAAGTGTTATAAATGCGGTTAAAGTTGTTAGACGGGCAATCCGCGTAATTTATTATCTTACTAGATTTTCCCGCGGCTTTGCGCGGTCACCGATTCGTGCATTTTCGGGATAAAAAAAAAATCTGGTTGCAAAAACAAATAAAAAATTTCCAAACAAGCTTCTTGTAACAAGGCAGTGTTAAATGCTTGTTTATTTTATGACCTCTATTCCAAATTACGTTCTTTACTACCTTTTTAAAATTAAAATTCAAGTATTACTTGCCTTCTCTGTCTAGCCTCTGTTTTTATTTTAAATTAGTTCAAATTCAGCTGCCGAGCTAGACTAAGCTCCTCTCTATCATTGTCATTTTCCTACTCTTCAATAAGTGACAGTTACCAGTTTCCAAGAGTGGTGCAGTAATACAATTTAAATATGTACCTACTCACAATGTATGGAGTACGTACGATTAATAAGTGCATGAAGCACTTATCAAGCCTACTGTTAATAACAAAATATACGTCTTAACGCGTCGTGTGTTTTATCTTCACTCCTACATCATCTAACTTCTTATCTACGTGTCACACCACTTCTCCGATCTCCGTTACGTGACAGTCTGATGCAGTTCGTGCTATTTGTTTGAGTTCAATCATAGATTTAATGCCATCAACTGCACCAGACTAAGCAGTCTAATGCAGTTCCAAACAAGTTACTTTTGAAGCCAAAAGTACTTGTTTGGAACTCTGTAGTTGTTTTATGCAGGCGGATTTTTTTTTTTAATTCTTACATTTTAGTGAGATAAATTATTGGAATCGACTGCACGAGCTCTTTATTTTAATACCCCACATGATCCTGTCACAAAAAATGACCACACTTAGGTACCGCCTTCGCACAAAGGAGGAGGTTCCATGTTCGATTGTATGTATGTTTTTTTTATGTATGTCCACCGATTGCTCTGTCAGTTGTGGACTGATTTTTAAAATTCTTTTTTTATCCGAAAGAATTTACTCCAGAGGTGGTCCCATACCAATTTTGCTTTTTGAAAAAATCAACAGAAACAAGAAAATGTATGTACGTAGATGACGTTTTGGTCTCCTCCAATTACGAGTATCAAAACAAAACAAAATAAAAAGAGTGGCTCTCCGGGAGTGCCGACAGAAGTGAAAATTTGAACAAAAATGCCCAACGCGCGTTTTCACTTCAATCCGCTACGCGATCCGCTACGAGTGCTACGACGTATGTGTCGGTGGCTTGCGAGTTCCATAGTTGTTTTGCTATCTCAAAAATACCCAACGCGCCTAAAGAAGTTAAAATAAAAAAGTTTAGGAGACTATCTCCAACAAACAAACAATTTAACTTGTTTTTATTATTATTATAGTTAAGATTGGCTTGTAAATATTAATGGGAACTGTATGGTTTTAAGTGGGGTACTGGGTTTTATAGTTTTAACAGTAATGGGTTATTGGCCGAACTGATTGTTACAACCACATTGTGGGATTACGGTTTTCTTTTGTAATTAAGATTTTGTTTTAAATATTCAGTTCGGAATTTTAATTTTTCTTGTTAATTTGGAATCTACTTTTAGAAACAAAATTAATCAAATATTCTAAAATATAAATTAATACCTGAGCGGGTGCATTCTTGCAACGTGGCCACTTTTTTTAATTTTTTTTTTTCTGCTCCCACTTCAGCCTAGCGGTTTTTTCCCCAACATCTGCCGCTTGAGTTGTAGAGCTCAGGGTGGTGTTTCTGACACGATCTGTTCGTTTAACACATACATAATTATATGCTGCGCTCCATTGCCGGTTACCGAATCTTGAGTTTGTAATTTTGTTGTTCAGTAAGTGACCAACTTTGTGCACAGATCGTCACTTATTGGAAGCCAGAGGGAGGACCTCGCCGTCGAGGTAGGTGTGACGATCTGATCATGTTTGCGGGGCAAGTGTGGTCAGAAATCAGCCAAGACAGAAAAGTTTGGAGGGAGAAATGGGAGGCCTTTGCCCAGCAGTGGGACACCATGTAATCTAGCAAAAAGAAATACAGTATATAAAATTGGTTAGAAATAATAGGACAGCCAAAAATACCATATCAGATTACCAAATAGGTACCCACAGAAAGTTATTTCTGTAGTTTTTTATTTTGCAACAAAAACGATAACCAGCAATGTAATAAATCTAAATTAATTTAAACGATACGTATTGCCAAACTTAAATTAACACAAATAAAAATTCCGAAACAGCAGCCTAATTATGTCTAATTTAATGTTATTTGATCAAATATGCAAATACTATGATTATTTTGCATATAATTTATTTAAGTATAGAATAAAATATTTTTAAAGTTTTTTTTAAACTAAAAAACACGCTTTTGAGTGCTGCCATTTTATTTTTAGTGTTCATACCCGTCGGCATATACTTTCATTTGGTACCCATCTCTTTGATAGTCCGACATATTGGATTCAGAATGACGTCACGTGTATGTAAAATTTCAGCTCAATCGATAACTGGGAAGTGACTAAATTTAACTACTCAGATTTTTTGAGTTGCTTTGCGTTAATATATCAGTCAAACAGTCACTCTCAGTCAGTCACTCAGTCAGGACTTTAAATTTTATATACAGGGTGTAACGGAAAGGTGTGGTCATATTTTAAGAACTGCATCTGCCCATCGTTATGAACAACTTTATTCAAGAAAAAGAAAGGAAATTCTCAAAAAAAAATTTGACCCTCCATACAAATATTGATCAGCTGATGATCACTTTGTATGCAGTCCAATTTTTTTTTTGGATTTTTTTATTTTTCTTAGAGAATTTCCATGGGCAGAACTGGTTCTTAAAACATGACCACACCTTTCCGTTACACCCTATATATAGATAAATTAAAACTAGATGCATCACACCATCATTTTCCCACTGCTGGACATATCCCTCGCACAAGTGCCATCACAACAAACGGTCCTGTTCGTTTCGCGACCCTTACCAGTTCATCGTACGCATCATATTTATACCTAAAAGTATTGTATGTCTAAATTCAATACATTGTATTTGGAGTTTTGGTCATTATTTTTAATTGCTGTCTACAAACTTGTCTAGACGACGACGATGATCAAAAAAAATCTAATCCAGTATCGATAGAGCCAAAATCGATACATTGACAATAAGTTAGAGGAAACACAATCAAACAACGCTATAGATTACTTAGCAAAAAGTCCAAAGTAATTGAAACTGACGTGCACTATCGAAATGTCAAACTTTAAAACTTTTGTTAAGAGTTTTTGGCGGGATTTTTTCGTTGTGATGTAAAATTGGTGTAGTTTTGTGTACTGAATGTCTACGCAACTGAAAAATATGTGGAATCATTGAAACAGGCGCGATTTCGGTAAAATAAAATTGAGAAGTTTGGCGTAGTATTGACTACCTCAGCACGCGTAACATGATCACACAGAGTACATTATAATATATAGAAACATGATCATCATAGAAACGGGTTTTGTCATAGACAAAATGACAGATTGTAGAAAGATTTCTACCGTCCTAAGCATGGCGATGTTAACACTGAAGAAAAAAAAAATTCTATTCTTTCGTCGACAAAAGTCTACAATGTCATGCATGATGGTGGGGCAGAAAAGTTGTGAAGTGAGATAAAAAGAACTTTGTCTATTCTTGGTAGAATAGAGATAGAATTGGTCATGCTACACCTGCAGCGAAGCTTGCTGAGAAAGCTGACTTGACACATTAGCTGCCAAATACTGCAAAAACATTGGAATGTGCATTCTAATGGGAAAAAGTGATAGGTATTCTGTATTTAAAACTGAATACTATCTTAACTTGAGGCTGGCTAAATGCACAAACCGTGCGACGACATAATTAAAAAAAAAAACACTTTTAAAAACCTCTTTCAGCTCGGAATTAAATCTGATATTTTGACATTCGATTGTTTTTTTTATTATTTCCTGTGCTATCCTACCGAAGGGCGAAGGCCTATTCCCTCCTACCACTTTCCCCAGTCTTCTGCAATTTTGCGCCAGTCCTTTGAGAAGGAATTCAACTCATCCCACACCCTCGATTTATAGGCCTGCTGCGTTGTCGTTTCCTTGCGGTTGGGATCCACAATGTGGTAATCTTCGCCCCGTGCTCCTCCGACATGCAGCAGATGTGACCAGCCCTATTCCACTTAAACCTCGCGGTTACGAGTATATGGCCAACATCTGCTATTTGTGTTTTGAAATAAAGTATAGAGTTTCTAATGCGGTCTGTCAGTTTGACACCCAGTAGACTGCGTTCCGTAGCGCGTTGACAGACCCCAAAAAAGAAAAAAAAAAGTGCAGACTTTCAACGATTGATAAGAGACCATGTTTGCACCCCACAGGTGAGAGTAGGAAGAAGGCACATGTCAGTTGAGACTCATCTCTTAACTGACACTGGCTTATTTTAATCTTTTTTTTATGTAATTTTTTATTAACATTAGTCTCATATAATAGAAGCAACATGATATATGTAACCAGGATTTGTAATAGATAACATGGTCATGTCATGGTCCATGGTGTTTTTGGCACGTTCTTCTCCATAGAGATCTACACTTTGGAATGTGCAATTAGCTTCATCTTTCTGACTGACCGACTTGACAATTCAAAAGTGCCTGTAAATGGTGTATTTGAAACCAATGCTTTGAGTTTGAGTTCATGAGCTTTCGTTTTAGTGAATTAGGGAGAAGTCCCTTGTTTTTACACGTTACAAAGAAAATCAAATAAATACAATGTCAATATTTCCTTCAGCAAGCAAGCAAGAAACCCTTAATTTGATTTCTGCTCATACTTCCTTTCAGCATGTTTACGGTAACATACAAAGTGAGTAAGAAAAGTCACCATTTCCTAACCCAAGAAAAACTTAACCTTTCACTAGAAATCCTGCTCACAACCTCCCACAAAAAGCGCGACATAATCATATATTAATAGAATTATAATTTAATTAAGTTCTGCAGTAGATTACAAGTAAAAAATGTTGCTTATCATGCTACTTTATCTTGAGATACCGGTAATCATTGCTTAACATTACTCGGAGTTAAGACCACACACGAGTTACTTAGAAATTACTTAGTTCAACTTAGTTGCGGTCTGAGGTTGAATGTTTTACTAACGATACGTATTTAGAGGAACAAATGATCTACTCTAATATTTTGAAGAATCCGATTTCCGAAAAAAAAATTCACTCATAGAAAGCCACATTTGAATTCGATTTCCAAAAAAATAAAATTGTGTCACTGATAGCGAGCCACATTAGAATTCGATTTCCGAAAAAATGTTGCACTGATAGAAAACCATATTAAAAAAGGATTTCCAAAAAAAAGATTTATCACTGATAGAAAGCCACATTAGAATCCGATTCCAAAAAAAAAGGTGTCACTGATAGAGATCCACTTTAGAATCATCATTCATCATTCTCCTGCCCTTATCCCAATTTATTTGGGGTCGGCGCAACATGTCTTTTTCTTCCATACTCCTCTATTAGTCGTCATCTCTGTAGTCACCCCCTTTTTACCCAAATCCTCTTTCACACAGTCCAACCATCGTTTCTTTGGCCTTCCCCTACTCTTATAGCCATCCACATCCATACACAAGACTTTCCTCACGACATCCACCACCACCACCGCCACTTTAGAATACGATTTCCAAAAAAAAGATTTATCACTGATAGAAAGCCACATTAGAATCCAATGTCCAAAAAAAAAAATCGTATCACTGATAGAGAGCCACATTAGAATCCGATTTCCGGGAAAAAATCACTGAAAGACAGCCACACATTATCGCTGAGTGTCGGTTATTTTTTATACCCGGAAAAATGCACAGTTACTGCTGTACAGGCTCCGGCAGCATCATCGTCATCATCATTTCAGGTGAAAGACGTCCACAGCTGGATATAGCCCTCTCACAAGCATCCTGTGCGTCTCGCATTCATTGGATTCCCGAGACACTCACCAGGTCATCGTTCCACCTTGTGAGAGGCCTTCTAACACTACGTCACCCGGTACGCGGTCGGCCCCATCGTTCATCTGTTCTGCGAGTAACGTGCCCTGCTCACTGCCACTTCAGTTTAGCGATTCTTCAGGCTATGTCGGTCGGTATAACCTTAGTTCTCTTGCTGATATCATCATTCCTGATTCGATCACACAAGGAAACTCCAAACAGAACCCTCTCCATTGCCCTTTCTGTGACTTTAAACCTTCTGATGAGGCCCATTGTGAGCGACCACGTTTCAGTTCCATATGTCATCACTGGCAACACGCACTGGTCATAGACTTTCGTCTTTAGACACTGTGGTATATGGGACAAGAACATACTGCGCGAGCATACGCAACGGGAGCATAGACACGAGAAAAATCTAGTTTTCATATATAGGAGTAGTAGTAAAGGGACTCCTTTGTCCGCTGCACTTAGACTCTCACGTGGTCCGTTGTGCGTGGGGGGTCCTGGCTAACATAGCCAGCCTAACTCCGCCCAGAAGCACAGAAGTTTCCTGGGAGCTTCACAGGCTTCGCGGAGCCACCTCACTGTGCCGAGGATTTGGGCACATTGCGGCTGATTCTTCGACGTCAAAGCATCCTCTGCAGAGAGGGCTGTCCGTGATGCCTAGATTGAAAAATGTTTGTGTAAGAGGCAGTGGGCCGTCATATATAGGAGATAGTTTGTAAGTGGCACCAGTGAAAGAAATGTTGAAAGGAAACCGTCTGTCGGTACGGGCATGTGGAATAATGACTGGAAGAGTATCTCGTCAATGTGGACGTATATAGAGGAATAGGAAGGCCACAGAAAAGATGGATGATGGATTGCGTGAGGAATGATATGAAAGACAAGGGAGTGAATGCTAGATTAAGAGGATGGATAAGTTGTACAGAGGAAGTACTGGGGCAGGTCTTTTAAGAGGTTACAGGACCCTTGCCATGTGCTGATGGTGACCACCGTGTGATGACCGTGTGTGATGGTGGTTTTAGTGAGGAAAAAATTCTCACGTTCCCTGGTCTTTTTTCCTTACGAGTCCAGGTGCTTTTGAAAGAGTTCCCACGATCACTAAAAAAAATAGGGGAGAATGGATGAAGAAACCGTGTTACCCCGACCCCCAGTAACCAGGGCAGGAACTTAATGATGATGATTAGTTCATACAATGAATTTTGCGTTATTTAACTGATTTAGTACAGTTTTAAAATTAATCTTGTGAGCTGTAAATAAGAATTTGTGGTTTTTTAATTAGATATAGAACTAATAATGTGCTCTTCTTCTCTATCATAAAAATATTTATAATAAATAATTTTATATAATTATCTACTTAATATAAATGTACGATGTCGTTTCGTAGAACGAAACTCATTAATTAACAATATTTAAATCTAAAAAAAATATATCATAAAACCTATTTCAAATAATATGATTGGAAAACAGACAAAAACATTTAAAAACATAATAGATTTAATGTTTCACACTATAAAATTACACAATAACTCAAATAAAACAGGTGTTTTGCCCACAAATATTTGAATAACGACTCTTAATTATTGTATCAAATTCTTTAAATAATATAAGCTTCTTAGCTAATCTATATAAATAAAAAACAATTGTCGAATGTATGTAAGCTCATCACTTCAGAACAGCTGCACCTATTGGGCTAATTATATTTTGTTGCGTTTCTAATTGTCAGGATAAGCTTTGCATGAAAGTTTTCTTTGGGAAATCAAGAACAATATTGCACCCGTGCGAAGCAGGGCGGGTCACTAGTATTATATAAAACTGCGAGGAATTGGTTCTTCCCCTGTTATAAACTTTCAACCCCCATTTCACCCTCTCAGGGGTAGAATTTCGAAAAACCCTGTCTTAGTGGATACCTACTCTTTACAAAGAACACTCCCTACAAATTTCATGTCTCTAAGACCAGCGGTTTAGGCTGTGCGTTGATAATATATCAGTCAGTCAGGACTTTGAATTTTGTATATACAGAAGATCAAATCTATTTGTGTGTTATGTTTCTGGAAAGTCTAATTATGAAAATTCATTCACTGATAAAAAAAACTACTCTATCCCAGAGTGTAATATCGGCTACTTTACTACGGAAGAGAAGCCGCGAGAGAAACCAGTTATGAAACATTTAGCTATACTGAACACACATTCAAATATAAATATTTAAACACATGCAATTTGCATCAAATATTCTGATTACATTTTTTATGAATATACCTGTTGTATATTTATTTTGCAAATGATATAGATTATTTATTTATAATAGTTTCTTGTTAAATTAGTTTCTGGTGAAAAAATGCTAGTTTATGTTCTGCTGGCCTGTTTTTGACAGGCTTTTCAAACTAATAGGTTTTGGAAATAATTACCTACGAACAGCGTCATGTCGTTAGCTGTCTGATGGATATAACTGTGTGTTTTAGAAATACGAGACTTATTATTTAAATGCAAATATGTCATTAATGATTTTTTGTGTTAATATCATCGCTGAGGTCAGAAACTCATTCATTCTTTCGTCCGATCTTAGTTGTTGCAGAACGATTGACATTAAATTGTTTTAATTTGGTATGTTTGAATCTTCAATCGAAAAGGTTCTCAATTTTATAGGTATTATAATCAAGTTAGCCAGTTCATTTTAGGACTTAGATATTGATTTTAACTTACCATAAACGGCTAGAGTAAGTAGAAGATCCATATGAACACTGACTTAGGGGACAGAGGAGTACCTAATTTCTTAAAAGATTTTCTGTCTCTTTTTAATCTCTACATAGCTTTTTTTTAAATAGTGTAATAATTAATTTTCAACAGACTATAACTACAATACAACTAAACTAAATAACATAATATCTAGGTTTACATACAAACTGATGATGATGTAAAAATGCGTATGAAAATATTTTTTTGGTTGTTTTCAGACCAGTGGTGGCCCAGTGGTAACAGCAGCGACTTACAAGTTGTAGGTCGTGAGTTCAAACCCGGCCGGCCCTGGTTCAGGCCATGGTACGGAGCGAGAGGGAATGGGAGGCAGTCTCCGCCTTCTGCGAAGCAGCGCTTGCGGAGGAGGAGCCGGGACGCGTGAGGGAAGCTCAACGGAGTGGCTCTCATGGCCCTGGCCGCTACCACCGCGGGAGAGGTACTGGGCGTAGGACGTCGCGAGACGATCTCCAGCCACCGTGGACCCGGGCCTGCGGACGGCGAGCAGTGGGTAGCTCGCCGTCCGATCAACATCAGCCCCATGAGTCGACGGCGCGTTGTGTTCCACGCGCGCCTCTAAGAGATGTCAGCCACCACTGACGAGGCCCATCGTGGCCGGTGCCTGCATGCCTAGATTTTAAAAGAATTTATCCGCTACCCTTTTTAGGTTTTTTTTTGCCTTGTAGTAGCGAATAAATTCTGAAAATGAGTTACTGCGTCCCTGGGCACTCAGGCAAGGAAGGAACAGGGGTGGGTTTTAGTCAGTAAGAGTCTGACATGCACTCCCGCTCCACCCAGAGCGGGAGAAGTCATTGGATGATTTCAAACCCCACAAAAAAGGGCAGGCGTTTTACTTTGTGTAAGTTATTTCATGTCACATCACTGCTCTCAAAACGGTGATGAAAGACATCGTGAGGAAACCGGCATGTCCTAGAACCAAAAACTCGAAGACATGTGACATCCATCAAACCGCATTGGGCCCGCGTGGAGGCCTGTGCCCAGCAGTGGGGACATTAAAAGGCTGATAATAGTGATGATGAGTTGTTTTCACACGCATAATATGTAAGTACATATTAAGTTATTTAGTTTAGTTGTATTGTAGATAAAGTCTGATGAAAATAAATTCAGTACTTTAGATTTCTACTTGCTTCTAACAGCGGCATTGCTCGCGTGAAATTAGTACTTCGCTCGTTACAAAATTTTAGCCTATGTGCTATTCCAGACTTATAGTCTATCTCTGTGCCAAATTTCGTACAGATCCGTTCAACCGTCCCGGTGTGATTGAGTAACAAATATCCACTCATCCATCCATACCTTTTTTTTTATAGTTTCCTTTGTATAAAGATAGTATATTTTACTATCTTCTGCCAGCGGCTTCGCCCACGTGGTTTTAGTGCTTCCCCTCGATTATAAATTATAGCCTCTACGTTATTCTGATGTATTATTATAATAAGATATATTATTGTAGAGTTTCATACAAATCCGACTGTAAAAAACAACAAAAAGTGCCAAACAAGTCACTTTTCAAAATGACTTGTTTGGAACATTTTTTTTGTTTTTTAGTCTGTTTATTTTTTGGTATTTTTATAAGGACAAGCGCCAAAACCATCACCGTTTTTGTAACACCAAAGGTCAAAGGACATACACCTGGCTTAAGTTTCAACTTTTCAAGTCAACCCACATTTTAAAGGCCATTTTTCAAGTAAGTAACAAATGGTCTACGTTTGTGTGACTTATAGAGTCATTAAGCATTTGAGTGGTAGAGCGAAACCTCCATTGTGTTGTCAATCAAGTTATACGTAGAGTCACTTGGATTTATGTTTTAAGTTTAAGTAATTACTTAACTGCTTTGTCCGCGATAGGTGTTAGTTTTTAACTGAACTCAAAAAGAAGGAGGTTATCAATTCGGATGTATGTATTTTTTTTATGTTTGTTCAGGCATAACTTCGTCATACAGTGAGGGATTTGCATAATTATTTTTTTTGTTCGAATGGAGTTTGTTTCGAAATAGTCCCATTTAAATTTCATATAGATCTGATGATGGGTTTCGGAGACAGACAACGGAACTCTTCAAAAATTGACAGCAAATCAGCCGCGATTGCTGCTATCGTATGTCTATGAATTGTTAACACAGTTTAATGGGGAACCAAAACTAAAAAGTGAAAAACAAAAACTTTTTTACAAAAAAATAGAACCGACTTCCACACACAAACACTTTTTACCAGACACTTTTTTTGGAAGTCCAAAAAAAGTGCAAAAGAACTTTAATTTCGGAAGTCGGTGTCAAAAAACATAGACACAAAACCAGGAACACCGCCTTCCGAAATTAAAGTTATTTGCACTGTTTTTGGAAGTCGGTTCTATTCTTTTGTAAACAAGTTTTATGGTTAAAGCAAAGAATTATTTTGGGGCACCTCTAACGTTTTTAAATGCCTTGAAAATTTAAAAGGCTTTAGTGATACCGATTGTCAACCAGATACCAAAAAAAAAAAAAAACTCCCAACGCTTAAAAGAAAAGCGAACCTTTATAAAACACAAAAGAGCTGATGACTTTGGAACGGCTGGACTGATTTTGATAAAACATGACTAAGAAGCATCGCTAGAAAACCTGCTTGCAAATAAAAAAAAACCGTATTCAAATCGGTTTACCCGTTTAAGCGCTACAATGCCACATACATAGCGGTTAAACTTATTGCGTCAGGGGTTAAAAACTGAAAATGTATAAAACTTAAATGGCGCTACCTAAGAGTTACATAATCAACCCCAAATATTGTGAAGATTCGACAATCGGTATCGTTGATAACTTTGTCTAGAACTCAATCTGCCTGCCTAGCCATTTCCTAACTATCTTGGGGTCGGCTTCCAGTCTAACCAGATGCAGCTGAATACCAGTATTTTACATGGAGCGACTGCCTATCTGACCTCTACAACCCAGTTACTGGGTAATACGATACTCCTTGGTAAGACCGGTTGTCAGACTTTCGGGCTTCTAACAACCCGTAACGACTGTCAAAGAGCTGCGATTGACAGCTGGGACCAACGGCTTAACGCGCTTTCCGAGGCACGGAGGAGTCTCGGTATGTAAAGATGGTCACCCATCCATGGACCAACACCGGCAAGCGTAGCTTAACCTGATGATTACTTTAGCCACGAGCTCCTCTAGAATTATACTTAATGATTGTTTTAATTTAGTTTTAATGTCTTGGGTTATGCTATCATAGTAGCCAGTGGTAATTTTCTTCTGTAATTTAGTACTTCAGCATGGTTTTGAGCAAGGTTTTCCTAGTTGTTGTGAGTGACTTGGTGGTTTTTTTTTTAGTAGGAAAGGAAGCGCCAGGGTAACCTGCGAAATTCAAATTTTCTTAAATTTTTTGCAATTTGCAGGTGAGTATTAGGTTAATATGTTGATGAAAATATGACTCGCAGCCGTAGCAAGTACGTACTCGTATTTACAGAACTGTAATCATTAACAAAATGAATGATGATATCCGCAAGAGAACCAAGGTTACCGACATAGTCCGAAGAATCGCCAAACTGAAGTGGCAGTGGGTACCGCACATAGCTCGCAGAACGGACAGTCGATGGAGCCAAATGGTTCTGGAGTGGCAGCCACGTACCGGAAGACCCAGCCTTGGAAGGCCTCTCACAAGATAAACCGATGACTTGGTGAGGATCGCGGGAAGCCGATGGATGGAACATACAACCTGAAACTGACCAGCAATCTGCCAAAAACGTGAGAAAATTTTAATTTCACAGGCTACCCTTCATCCTTTAACATCATAGCAGCAAAAACAAAAAGTTCACTTGCAATCATCAAGAATACCTAGTTTACACAGATCTTACAAGTACGTTATATTCAGCATAACGTTTATTTGCTCTTTAATCTGCTTATGCTGCCGACAGGAAGAGAGATGGTATCCTATTATTATCTTCACACCATTTACGTAAAATATGCAAAACCCCTCTCTATTGACAATTACAGGTTATTCAAAAGCCGTAGGGAACCTAGTCTCGATACATAATTTATGTTTGAGGCGACAGGTGCTATGGTAAGTAATAGAGTTTAAAACCATTAAAAATGTTTAGAGTTACTGGAATATGCTTAGGAGATGGTTTGACAAGTTGACTCGATGAAGTTTGTACATAAGGCGCAGTTATACGACTTCTAATGGTTTTTAATTGAACATCACGTCTAAACGACTAGTTTTATTTCTTTAAAAAAATTATATGTAACAATAGACAATGTTTTTCGTAATTTGATATGTGAATATTTGAAATTATATTTTTATAACATAGTGTAATTAATTTGTAAATTAAGTGTCTAACACGGATAAAAATTGAGTATCACGCAAAAACTATAAAACGTATTTTTATGAAACCTTCACCATTTCGAAGATATTTCGTATCCAAAGTACCAAAAACGGCCGTTTATGACACTTTTGCTTACTACTTTGGATACGAAACATTTTGAGTCCTGTTTTAGCAACGTAAAAGTACTTTATCCTCTTTGTAACAAACGCAACATAGGATTCTTTCATCTTTATTTTCTACGCTATGCTACGATTTTTTATTCAATGAGGGCGCCACTTAGCGGATATATACGCCTTAATAAAACTTTAATGATATTATGTAGGCATAGGTACTATTTATAAGACCCTATGAAATGATGCACAAGCTTAATCATGTTCTCCTTTGAAACTGACTAAAATTCCATAAAGCAAAGCAGAAGAAGTAGAGGAAGACAGCCAAAGCGATGGGAAGATGATTGAAGAAAGTAGCAGGCCCAGAATGGTTACGTACAGCAAAGGATAGAAACAGGTGGAAAGCCTTAGAAGAGGCCTTTGTTGAAAGACAGGCCGTTAAGAGGGGAGAGTTGTTGTCGCTAGGGGAGATTTGACCAATCAAATGCCGAAAATAAGATTTAGTTTAAGTTAATCAGTTTTCTTACCTCTAATTTTTCAATCTAAATCAGCTGCTTAGCCTTTTCCAAACTATCTTGGGGTCAGCTTCCAGTCTAACCGGATGCTGCTGAATACCAGTATTTTACATGGTGTGACTGCCTATCTGAACTCCACAACCCAGCTACTGGGTAATACGATACCCTTTGGTAAGACTGGTTGTCAGACTTTCGGGCTTCTGACGACCCGTAACGACTGTCAAAGATCCACGATTGACAGCCGGGACCAACGGCTTAACGTGCTTTGCGAGGCACGGAGGAGTCTCGTTATGTAAAGATGAGAGCAATCTATGGACCAAACCCGGCAAGCGTAGCTTACCCTGATGGATTGACCCGTGCCGCTGTTATTACTTTAGCCACGAGCTCCTCTCCCACGAGTTCCTCTCAAATGAGTTTGTCAAATAAGTTAAAATATCAGCAATAAAGGTATTTTATTTTATATTTTATTTATTTAAGATTCCATACTAAGCTCTTAATATCTACGAGTATGAGTATGTAGATGCCTATTATTGGAGATTCTTGCTTGAAATCGGTTCTAGAATACGAGCCCAAGAGTTCACAAATGAGGTTACAAGAGGATCCGAGGTGCCCAATAAGTTTTTGGTCATTGTTATAATGATCAAATCCATAGAGACTGTCGATAATTTCAGCATGGCTAAAAGTAGAGGACCGGTCATCGTAGGCATTGTCTTTAGGTTAGATTTATTTTGAAAAGGGGGTGACTAAGAGCGTGACAGTTGGCAGGTGAGATTGGAAGAAGAGAAGATGTTGCGCCGACCCCAAGGAACAAGAGACAATGCCAGTAAGCTGATTAAGAGCATGGTTTATTTTGTGACCATGTAATCAAGACGTATACACGCTATACTGTTAAAAATACTGCTTGATACGTAAGTAAAGAAACTCATAGATAAAATATGATGTATTCTCAAAACGTGTTCGCTTACAACCTCCAGCAAATGACCTACTCAATATTATTATTGAACTATGCACTCTATAAGGCTTTAGCCTTACCTCCATGCCACTATGTTTATTGTTTGCCATTGTTTTTTAGTAAGACAGGTGCGCGCCACACCGCGCTTGCGCCAGTCTCCAACCATCGTGCGCGGGAGTCGGTCGCGCGCCGCTTCAACCAACCAATCACGTGAACGTATTTTTGAAAAACACATTTTTCTTCTGTGCCTGTGTATAACCGTACATAAAATTGAAAAATATAAAGTGTGTGTGAAACTGCGTTTGTGTTTCATCTAGTTTTGAATATTTCGTCAAATTCAACCAAAATTCGCGGATCATTTTCGGTAAGTTATTATTTTAAGCTAGTTTTAATTGGGTGTGCTATATTGTTATGGCATCGTCACGACGTGAAAACTATTAAATTCTTGAATTATAGATAATTTGTGTATTGTGTGCGTTTCTATAATAATAGTAAGAACTTGTTTTTTCTTTCCTCTAGGTTTACCAATCGTATCTAATAAAGGAAAATACATTTTCCTTCTAGATAATTACTTGTATGATTATCGCAGTCATGAATAGGCTAAGTCAATTATTTTTATGATGTCAGTATTATCCTCGTGTTATAAAAGGCGAGGCTAATCCTAAGAATGGTGTTTTATAATCGTATTGCGAAACGTAAACAATTAAGTCACACTTTCACAATCAAGTTTTGAATATAAACCAAAGTTAAACGTAAACTCAGCGATGTGTTATTGATAATTACGACTGGTTCTAAACTATTGTGAATAAGTGCTTGAATTGTTCGCTAGTTTATAATTTAATAATTATGCGATGCGATCGTTAATAGAATTTTCAAATGTGGGGTAAAATGGATAGGACTTTTCAAGATGCAAGGCTGGACTCACACATTCTGAATTCCTCTCTGAATTCAGACTCGAAATTCATATTATTAATTAAGAAAACTCGGAATAGCATATAATTTCGAGAAAATATTAGTCTGAAAAAATCAGAATGTGTATGGGGCATAATGAAATCGTATTCTATTTCGGGCTTTCTTAAATAATAATACGAATTCTGACTCTGAATTCAGATTGAAATTAAGAATATGCTAGTCCAGCCTAAGAATTAACAAATATGTAAGTGGCTCTTATACAACATATTAAAAATACTTTTTAAATTTTGGGGTCAGCATGAAGTTTTTCAAAATGGGTATAAACTTCCTAACATTAATTAATTTGTTTACGAAGACTTAGAGGAAGTTAATACAACTGTTAACTTGATAATTGCTTGAGAAAATAATAACAATTGTTATGTTGTTCTAAGTTTCTGAGTCAAGGGTGGTCACAGGGCTTATCGATCAAAGTTTAACATGAATACATTAATGTTAGTACCTTTATTTATAATAAATGCTAATTAATTCTTTACCTTCTTCATGCTTGCTTGTTTTGAAAGCGTAAGTCCAGCTCTGAAAAGTATTATTTACCTGGTGAAATCATAGTTCGGGTCTCGAAAAGTTGGACATAATCGGTCTAACTTCCAATAACAAACTCATCGATTTTAGGGTTAGTCATCAGTTCACCAGAAACTTAATGGAAATCTAAAATACATGGTTTTCCCTGTGGTTCCCCTAAATCAAATTACAAATGGCTTCTAATCATTAAAACTCTTCCAATTCCTGTATTCTTTACCGCGTCATCAGAATTACATAGAAGGTCCTATCTTAACAATTCTTCATTTGACTAAACAAAAATTAAGAAATCACGATTCGAACCTGCATCTTTATAGTGAACCCTTTGTTCCACAGCATCCATCCAAGTCATTTACACTCGACATTAAATCAACAAACTAGTAATTTATATTTTCCTATAATTCTCGAACCAAGAGCAGAAAGCCAGAAACATGATTACAGTACAGAATCCCATTTTTATTTTTACACGGATCTATAGGGTCATCTATTTTTTCCCTTTGCTCTAAATGGGGGTAATTTGAGACAATTATGATGGATGGCTGACTCACTGCAGTGTGTGGCGACCTTGTGCTGGGTACATAAATAAGTAGTTTTAGTATGAAGTTAATTGATGTTGTTTTCTGTGTCCTTCACTGGTGCGTTGCTTGTTGCTATGTGATTTAAAAATAAGTAGAGGCGTGTTTTGTAAAAACAGATTTTAATCTGACGAAAGATATACATATAAATAAAGCCACTAAATATGATCAGTGGGGACTTTTTGAGAGGTCTTCCTTAAAACTGCAGTACAGAAACAAAAGCATTAGGGATGATCTCGTCGATCGTCGTTGATGACGATGATGGTATGATGGCAGAATGGACCATAATATACGACGTCGGTTGATAGTGGTACACTTCTACATAAAAACTGCAACACTAATCGTCCGACATCCATCCATGTCTTCGATTGAGAATCAATGACACCCTAACAATGGATATAATGAAAGGAAAATTTCGACTTTTCGAGGCATATAACCCTCTTCTTTACTCATCATCATCCACAGCCCGACTTCGCCCACTGCTGAACATAGGCCTCTCATTTCTCATGTCAATCCATACGCTCCTGTGCCAGTTTCATCCATGTTTTACCCGCAGTGGTAACAATGTTGTCCGCCCATCTCGCCGCCAGACGACCAACATTTTTTCTTTCAGTCCTTGGACGCCACTCGGTCACCGCCTTACTTCACCTATCATCACCGCGCCATGCCTTGAGTTCCATTATTCGTTTTCCGATGTCAAGCCTTCGTACATCTTCGGATCTCGATGTTTGGAACTCGGTCTATTAGGCGTATGCCAAGTACGGAGCGCTTCATGGCTCTCTCTGCAACTCTTAGCCTATACAGCCTCCTGCGTGTGCGTCCACCGTCTCTGGATTACTGGTAAAACGCATGTTGCACTTCTGATGGCTCTACTACAAAATGTTATTTGACTAAGGCGCTATTAACTGCCAATGACCTTGAGTGGTTAGCTTGCGTGTTCTGCGCTGAGCTCATGGAACGCGTCGTACGTCCACCCAGTAATAAGACTCGCCCAACAAGTAGTGCTGTCCGAAATTAGACGCATAATTAATTTATTACACATAAAACAACAGGTATTAAAATAAAACACTGAGACTAAATTATAAATAATTAAATAAACTTTAAAATGGTGAAGGTTTCATAAAGATACGCTGTATATTTTTTGCGTGATTCTCAACTTTTTATCCGCGTTAGACATAACTTTACAAATTAATTACACTATGTTATGAAAACATAATATCAAATATTCTCAGATCAAATTATGACGGCAATTGTCTAGAGTAACATAATTTTTTTTCAAAGAATTGGACTTAATTTTTATGACGTGATGTTCAATTAAACACCATTAAGAGTCGTATAACTGCGCCGCATCCAACTCAGTAAATACGCGTGTAGGTACAGTCATTTTGCAGTGCATATTGCAAAACTATTATATCATTTTAATTATTTCCAAACACTAGTAAATATTACATACAAAACCAACATTATCAGTTGAATCTAACGAGTTATTACTACTTTAATTGACTTGAGATATTGCCATTTGCAAACTGAAATAGGTATGGACGTATTTCTTATTACACATTAGTGATAATCATTATCAATCATTTGAGAAATCAACCCCCAATGATCGCGCGGTTCATATGATTACGAATATTTGTTTTACTTGTAGAAAGTTACACAAAACCTGTATTTTAACATACTTTTAATAGCTTGCTATGTATCTATGTAACGAAATCTTTGAACGTGATTTTCACCCACTTGAAAAAGTCGGATTTAATTGAAACTTCGCACACTTATCAAGGACCGATGACAATACAATAATTTAATAAGTTAGTCCGATTAGAACTAAAAAGTATAAAATAAATAATGGTTAAAAAAGCTAAAGATGTTTTATAATATAATGACTTTACTTTTACCAATATCTGTCAATAAAATTTTTACAACAATTATTGACAGCCCACCCCACGGTTATGGCGATAAAATTAAACTTATAGATCTTATTTTCTACAGTTATAGAACTTATTTTCTACAGTTATAGAACTTATTTTCTACTTTAGTTCGGCTAGTTACAAAAGCGTGTTTTTTTAGTTTTTTTTTTAACTTTATTTATTTTCTACTTTTTAGTTTCGGTCACGGTCCTTGATAAGAGTCGGTCGTGATAAGAGACCCTCTCACAGAGAGGAGGCCTGTGCCCCAGCAGTGAGGACATTAAAAAGGCTGATGATGTTGATGAGAAGTTATGTTCAAAAATCAAAGACTTAGTTCAGGGGCACAACACCTAAAAAGTGAATAACGAAGAAACAAAATACAAACACCGACTTCCGAAATTAAAGTTATTTTGCAATTTTTATAAGTCGGTTGTACTTTTTGTAAAAAGTTTTTTTATTTTTCACTTTTTAGTTGTTATACCCCAGAACTAAAACTAAATAGTAAAGTTATGCACGAATGGATAACCCCATGGAATTTGAGCACGATTGGAGACAACCAAAACGTCATCTGTGTAGGTATATATGTTTTTTGTTTATGTTGATTTTTTTTTTAAAGTGCTGAATCAATTTCACTAAAAATTCTATGGGACTACCTCTGAAGTATGGCCTAACAAACAGAAAAATAATCATCAAAATCTGTTCACAAGTGGCGGAGAAATCGCATAACATAATTACATCCAAAAACATTAAAAACATACAGACGAATTGAGAACTTCCTCCTTTTGGAAATCGGTTAAAAAGTTGATGTCTGACATGAAAATTAAACTTCAAAATTGCCAATGTTTTCATAGATTTTACAAACACACTTCCACAAAGTCGTATCTCACAAATACTCTAACACATACACAATTCCATTAATCACTGACCAACTTCAAGGTGACAGAAAATATATCAAGAAAACCCGCGCATTTGAAATTATAATTCTAGACTTAGACCATAATGCTTACGGAGCACTGAGAGTGCTAGCTGTCAGGCTAGATTGAACTATAGGCCGAACGTGGCTACTACCTGTGCCAAACGTTTGCAGGAAGATTTATGGTATCGATTTAGAATAATCTATGGTTTTCTGTCGCTTTCGTTATCGTTCGTTAACTTATCTTTGATTTCTTGAAGTTAATCTGCCAAAAAGGTTCTGGGGTGGCGTCCCCGTACCGGGAGACAGTGCTGGAAAGCCTCCCACAATGTGGAGCGATGACCTGGTGCGGGTCGCGGGAATCCGATGGATGCGAGGGGTACAGGGTCGGTCGTTGTGGTGGGAGGTCTATGTCGAGAAATTGGTGACTTTCAGCTGAAATTATGATGATGATCATCAGCTAAAAAAGTCTTTATAAGTTGTACTTATTGTATTCCTGGCTATTAAATTATACATTCAAAGTCTTTCAGAGTTATAAAGTAGAATATGTGTACTAATTATAAGCTAGCATATAATTAGTTTATAGGTCATCTTCTAAATAATACTGGAGGTTGTTTAAAATTGGAACTTTTACAACCCCCTCCCCCCTCTACTTCAACAAAATGTACTCCCTAATGTGATCTGATAGTAAATCACAGTCATCATACCTTTAATTTCTGTTTAATTCAGAGTTCAGGGTCTGTAGACAAAGTAACATCGCTTCGTAGCGAAACGATATCTAAATTCGTCATCGTTTCTGAGATATCGATAAACATTTCCTAGCGTTAGCGTTCCTTCGTTATATTTTTTGGCGATCACGATCGAGGCGAAGGCGAACTCTGAAAGCGCTGCTTGTCTACGCATTTCGTTTCTTTATGGTTTCGTTACGAATTATAACATTGTCTACCAACTTGCGATAACGATGTCGACTGACCACGTGACTTAGCGCGGTTTATGTCAATCTCATACATTTTAGTCTTTTCTAACTTCGTTATCGTTTTTAAATTGTTACTTTGTCTAAGCCCCCAGAGTTTTAATCAAAGTTCAAACACTCGGTAAATGCTTCTAAAAGAACGATATCCACCTAACTCTCAGATTTCTTTTGTATCTCATTCCCGATACACCATCCGAAATTCCAACTAGAATTTACAGTCAAATGGTTTTATTGCGCAGATATACGACTTCTAAATCAATCAATCTGCCTAGCCTTTTCCCAACCAGCTTGGGGTCGGGTTCCAGTCTAACCGGATGCAGCTGAATACCAGTATTTTACATGGAGCGACTGCCTATCGATCTCCACAACCCAGTTACTAGGTAATACGATACCCCTTGGTAAGAAATAAGACTTCTGATAATTTTAAATTGAAATTACGCAAAAACTAATAAGCGTAATTTGATGAAACCTTCACCATTTTAAAGATAATTAAATTATTTATCTTTAAGTATACGTGTTTTAGTACAATACCTGTTGTTTTATGTATAATAAATTAATAGTGCGTCTAATTTAGGACAGCGCTCCTTGATGGGCGAGTCCTATTACTGGGTGGACGTACGACGCGTTGCGTGAGCTCAGCACAGAACACACAAACTAACCACTCAAGGCCGTTGGCGTATGGTCTTTAGGACCTTTAGATATAACGGCTCAATTGCACCTTCCGATTTCAAGGGACCCAATTTAGGAAACAGGAAGGTGTAATAGCAGTTAGAGCAGTTCGTGTCCGATTTAGTGAGATTGAAAGGTCCCGATTTGACTTCCTAAATTGTGTACGATTTAGGATAGTGTAATCGTATCACTCCGATTTAGAGCTAAGTGTTGCCAATTTAGCGACTTTGTCGCTACAAATGGGCTAGTAGTATTTTGGTTTGTGTTTAAAATTAAATTAAATTTCACAAAGTCCCTCTATCTATATTTATATTTTATTAATCTGAGTCCGCTCTATTTATTTTTTAGTCTGCTCCTGGTAGAATCAGTTTTTAAGAGACTTTAGAGCGACTTTTGATATTCTGTCTAGGGACTCGAATTCATAAGAGTTGGCAACACTGCCGACTTAGGAGTTCAATTTAGGATAGTGTAATCGCTCGCTTCCTGCTTCCTAGTTAGTTTGGTCCTAAATTGGGTCCCTTGAAATCGGAAGGTGTAATTGAGCCTTAAACGAAAAGTTAAAGTTATCGGAGGAAACAAATTCAGCTAAATAGTTATAAACCTATTTAGCTGAATGTGTTTCCTTCCATAATTAAATCACCTTACATATGAAGAAACACTAAACTGTTAAAGCCTTTCGAATATCTTGAACATATTATTAAAAATCATTGATTTAAACCACTTCGCGTGAAGGTAACACTTCTAGGTCAATGGGTTTGCTTAATTATTTAATTGTTTCGTTTATGTAACATCTAGGTTTATTGCCTGCTATATAATTGTGTGTAAACTATTCGTTAATGGTGATAAAACCTGTGTTACAAGGCTCAAATCTGACCTATGCTCTTACGGGGAACTAAAACGTCTCGAGGTTTTTTTGGAGTGAAAACTTCTTTAGATGCGTTGACGATTTTTGGTAGGGACAAAACTTATGGTCTCGTGTCACCGACATAGCGACGTGTTGCACCAGACTGGCGACGCGCAGCGCCCTCTGTAACTTTATATTTTGTTTAATTATGCTTGGAGTGCTAATTGATGTGAAAACCAGACTAATGTTAATAATTTGAATTTACAAATCATTAATTATTATTATCATTAATCATCATCATCATTCTCCTGCCCTTATCCCAATTTATTTGGGGTCGGCGCAACATGTCTTTTTCTTCCATACTCCTCTATTAGTCGTCATCTCTGTAGTCACCCCTTTTTTACCCATATCCTCTTTCACACAGTCCAACCATCGTTTCTTTGGCCTTCCCCTACTCTTATAGCCATCCACATCCATACACAAGACTTTCCTCACGACATTTTCTTCATTCCTCCGCATCACATGCCCATACCACGACAACCGATTTCCACACAACTTTTCAGTCAGCGGTGCCACTTTCAGACTTCCTCTTATATACTCACTCCTAATTCTATCCATGCGCGTAACACCACACATCGCTCTTAGCATTCTCATCTCAGCTACATGCAATTGCATTTCATTCATCCCTTTTGTGGCCCAACATTCTGAAACATACAAGACAGCAGGTCTAACCATTGTTTTATAAATCTTCCCCTTAAGTTTTTTTATTTTTATTATCATTAATGTTAATTTAAAAATAAAACATAATTTTCACTTCTGTCAGCAGTGCCTGCCTGTTTTTTTCCCTACTTTAAATCTGCCTAAAACCTTTTTGATCCTGTTCATCCTTCTGTCTTTATCTCAATGATTGATGACTTCTTTTTTAACACATCTATATGAACTTCTTACATCAGTTGAAATTCTGATAGAAAAAACCGATACTCAAGAATGGTAATTTTGGCAACATCGTCTCGATAATCCTCTCTACGTGGCAATGGACGGGGCACATTGCTCTCAGAGCTGATGGCCGTTGTAGCCAAAAAGCTCAGCAGTAGCGTGCCTTGAGACCTCCCACAAGGTAGACCGATGACTGCTGACGATCGTGAGAGTCCGTTGAATGTGAGAAGAAGAGGACCAAAAAAAAGCAATCAATCTGCTTACCCTTTTTCCAAACTATCTTGGGGTCGGGTTCCAGTCTAACCGGATGCAGCTGAATACCAGTATTTTACATGGAACGACTGCCTATCTGACCTCCACAATCCAGTTACTGCGTAATACGATACCCCTTGGTAAGACTGGTTGTCAGACTTTCGGCCTTTTAACGACCCGTAACAGCTGGCAAAAATCCAGATTGACAGCTGGGACCAACGGCTTAACGTGCTTGCTGAGGCACGGAGGAGTCTCGGTATGTAAAGGTGGTCACCCATCTATGGACCTTTATGTGAGAAGAACAGGAGCGGTCGTTGAAAAATGGCTTGGTCCTTTCCGGATAAAGGACCAAGCGATTATTTATTCTTTCGGCTTCTATGATAAATTTACTGCAAATATGGACTTGCCAAATATACCCTTTCCTTCCGAATAATGTTCGCAATAGTTAATGAATACGCTGATACCACAGGAAGATAATAATAGCTAAACCATTACAATTCTACAGGAAAGGAAACCAAAATGTCTAGTTCTAGATCTGCAATCAAATTAGGCATTGCCTTTAGTCACCGTGTTAGGTATGCAGCTATTAGGCAATGCCTCCATTTTTGGGACTGGCCTATGTCCTGTGGGGCTTATGATAGGCACTTATAGGCGTCAATTAAAGGCAATGAAGCGTAATCTATCGTTGGAATTGCATGGATTACTTATGCGTTGTGAAGCAAACAACTTAAATCCTGCAATCTTAAATGTGAATGTCTTTCAAACCCTACATTTTTGAGCCTTTCTGTCATAATGAAACAATTTGGTGAAACCATGTTTAGTTGATACACGTTGTGAGAGCAGTGGTAACTGCTCCGATTTACGTGGTTGCGTCGTGTGCTTGAACCCAAGCAGGTCACTTTTTGTTAATTATTCCTTCATCAGATCTCTCAAAACGGTGAAGGAAAACATCGTGAGGAAACCGGCATGTCCTAGAAGCAAAAATTCGAAGACATGTGACATCCACCAATCCGCATTGGGCCCGCGTGGTGGATACGGCCCACACCCTCTCACCCAGAGGAGGCCTGTGCCCCAGCAGTGGGGACATTAAAAAAAAGGCTGATGATTATGATTATTATTTTTCCATGGAGCGACTGCCTATCTGACCTCCATAACCCAGTTATAGGGTAATACGATAACCCCTTGGTAAGACTGCTTTTTTTTTTTTTTTTTTTGGGGCTGGGAAATCCTTCCATCTGTCCGTCAGTCCGTCCGTCCGTCCGTCAATTTGTCAGTGGGCTGTATCTCTTTTTTTTTTTTTTTGGGGGTGGGAAATTATCCTATGACTTCTTCCGCTCTAGGGTGGAGCGGAAGGGCGTGTCAGACTCTTACTGACTAAAACCCACCCCTGTTCCTCCCTGCCCTACGTGCCCAGGGGCGAGGTAACTCTTTCGAATTTATCCTCAACCCCCGGGCAGTGGTAAGACTGGTTGTCAGACTTTCGGGCTTCTGACGACCCGTAAGACTGTCAAAGCTACCCACGATTGACAGCCGGGACCAACGGCCACAGAGGAGTCTCGGTTTATTAAGATAGTCACCCATCCATAGACCAAACCTGGCAAGCATCGTCCCGTGTGGCTGTTATTACTTTAGCCATGAGCTCCTCACGCGTGTTGTTCAAAGTAAACATGTGAAAAAACTACCTTTCAAAAGTATGCCTCATATGCCATCTTGTAATCTATTTATGACTACTCTACTAACATTTAAAACTAGTTTACACCACGTTAAAGTTTTTACGATAGTTTCGTATGTGTCATTACTTTATGTTTTACTATTATTTAAAGAACTAGTTGGACCTGTCATGTGCACCTGTTACTATGAGCTAGACGCACTGGGTGTGCATTGTCAATAGTCGGAACTGTAATGACATAAATAGTTTTGAGATGAAAGGCTGATTAGTATTGTTTTGAAAACTTCGATCGGAGAATAGTGATTACCGTGCCTTTTTTTTTTCGTTTGGGGAGTCATCCTATGACTTCTTCCGCTCTGGGTGGAGCTCGGCGTGTCAGACTTCTGGAGAATAAAACCCACCCCTGCTCGGAGTGCCCAGAGGCGCGATAACTCAGTTTCGAATTTATCCACGACCCCTGTGCACAAAGAAAAAAAAAATTAAAATAATTAAAAGAAAAGAAAAAAAAAATTAAAATAATTGTAGAAAGAATATTTAAACCTGAAGGAAAATGCAGAGTTAATCGCACTAGACGTACGGCGATGCGCTGCCGGTACATGGTGGACATTCCACCGACATGCACAAAACGTTTTGGGAATACATTCATTGTAAGGAGTGGAAATTTCCTGCCAGAGTCTGTGTTTCCTGATAGCTACAACCTGGGAGTCTTTAAGTCGAGAGTGAATGGGTTACTTTTATGCAAGCGTGCTCCACCTTCGACCACATCATCGCTTACCATCAGTTGAGATAGTGGTCAGACGGGAGCCTATTAATTATAAAAAAAATGTCCAAATGCGCCTCGGATTTCGCACATTAAGGGTTCCGTACCAAATATTGGTATTTGTTAGTAAAGTATACGTAATAATAAACATTATCACCAAATTTCAAGTTCATAGGTCAATGGGAAGTTAGAAAATTCTTCCCTACAAAATTTTGTGACAGACGACGGACGTACAGACAGACGGACACGTGAGTGACAACAATAAGGCTCCGTTTGGACCCTTCGGGTACGGAACCCTAAAAAGATGTTAGTTACCTAAAAATTGCGATCCTTTGGGCATTAACTTTATTTTAATGTACTTACATTAGAGATACAATTATTTGTTACAAGTAATGTATATGTCGTCAAGTCATTTACCTAGCTGGTTGATTGAATGGTTGAATATAATTGGAGCGACTAGTCGAACGTCGCCGTTTAGTAAAAAGGCTAGGCTGCTAACTAAATGGCTGATTAAACTAGATGGCTGTGACAAATATAAGCTACACTAAAGCTGTACCTACCTACTATTTAACCCAGATACACATTTTTTGTGAGAAAGTTTTAGTAAAACGTATTATAAACATGCATATATCTTAGCTCCAATAGATGTCATTTTATGATTTCTGCAATCTGCAAAAGCAGAGTTAAATTAGATTTTTTATTTTTTTCCCTTTGTCACCAAAAATATTCATCGCTATTCTGGAATCTATAATTGGCAAGCTAGACTATACATATTTATACTGGACTCCATATACAAGGCATGTATCTGAGCCATCTGAGGTTTGTCGACATCCATACCATACAGTTTTAAAAATATTAGAATAGAATAGAAGAATAGAATAAACATTTATTCGACACAGACACAACACAACAGCAACAAACAAAAGGTAAAGAAAATAACAGTAGGTACACAAAGATACAATAAAATTGTGCTGAGCGTGCCCATACCGAAAGGGTGGAAATATTAGTGTATATAAATAATATATAATATTATATTATTGTCTATTACTATAATAGTCATCCAGAAAATTTTACTTTGACCATATTCATAGATAAATTACTAGGAGAGAAGAACATACTGGTCTAGCTTTTGTCAGGGGCTTCACTCGCGTGGAATTATTACTTCCCCCGTTATAAACTTTCAACCCCCTTTTCACCCCCTTAAGGGTTGAATTTCAAAAAATCATTTCTCAGTGGATACCTACTCTTCACAAAGAACACACCATCCAAATTTCATGTCTCTAGCTCCTAGAGATATGAAATCCGCCCAAACCTCTGGTCCTAGAGTCTAGGATAGGAGGTTTAGGTTAGAGACTTTGAATTTTATATATACAGATTGTAAAACAAAATTCTTACGCAACTCTTTTACAATAATCTATTAATTTTCATTGATACAAACAGCTGATTCATTTTATATCTTAAAACATAATGTAGAATCTTCTCTCGCCTACGTAATAATTTAAATTATAATCTGCATATTGCAAATCCAATATTTCTATACATTTTATTACATTGCAAAATCGTTTTTAAATAAATGTATAATTTCGTTATTAACAGATGTTGGTTGTTTATGATTTTACCCGGGGCTAAACTGTTTAGTATATTATACCTACGGATTTTAGACTTACGTCAAAGAATCTTGAACATTGTAATTTTTACGTGGGCGTAATTTTTACTGTCAATTTGATAAAATATTAGTATGTGGTCTTTTTAGGCTTGTCACAAAATATCGATATTTTTCATTCGATTTAGCCGGGTATCGATATCAAAATATTGAATGTCGGAAATGCAGCAAAACTATATTTTTACAATTTTGAAAAAGCCGTATCCGTTAACAAATAAAACATACAATATAATTATCAAAAACATATTTTTTGGATTATCATTTTATAGAGGCTTATCGAGCGCATTTGAAAAAAAACGATTCAATATAATATCGATACATTTTACACTTCCGACGTACCTATTCTTTATATCGAGGTGTGAATGGGCTAATAAATCATTGTGATAAACCATTAGGCTTTGCCAATCTCCGGCACAATGGCTTTGTTATAACTTCTTGTATAACGCTGCTGGCTATGGGCCTGTCCGAAAAAGGTGTCCTAGTGGTTAGTACTGGTTTTGTAGAACAGCACCCGAATTGCGCTGACTTTGTAGGAGTCAAATTATCCAGCAGTCAAATAAACCATGTTCATGTAGCTTTTGTCAGGCTTTGCCCGTGTGGAAGTCGACAAATTTACCAAAGGGTGGTAAGTATCCTATCTCTATTACTGAACAAGGATATGTACTTGTCTATGTCAGTGGATAATTTGTAAAATTAATTTAACAGCAGTATAGAGTCTCGATATGTCATGAATTCAAAATATATTTTGAAATACAATAAATCTCATCCATTGTAATGTCATTGTATGTAATGTCATCGGTACTGCCCCACTGCTGGGCAAAGGTCTCCCTCCATTACTTCTAGGATACCTGCATCTATACTCCAATATCTTCAAATTCTTCGTGGTCTGCCCCGGCCTCGTGTCGCTGTGTCAGGACACCAATCATTGTGTTTCACACGCCCACAGCTCGTCAGTTCTGACGTTATGTAACTAATAATTATAAAGTATGTTTTTGCTAAGAGTAAGTTCACACCGATAACTATCTCGTCTTCCCTTTTTTTATGGGCTGGTAAATCATCCAATGACTTCTCCCGCTTCTCTATCTCGTCTTCCCTCACAATGTGATAAGATTCTAATTTTACTTCTGCCTTAAAAATTGGGGGACACGAGTGGATATCGAACTCACAACCTTCCATTCGAAACTCCGCGCTTTAATCATTAAGCTATTACTACTTATAAACGTTGAAATTGCCTGCTCCAAGAACAGTAGAAATCACTAATAACAAATCAAAGCGTAATGACACAATAATCATGACAATTGTAGGAACTTTTCGTAACACACGGCGGTTTAGACAATTTCAAGTTGTTATTACGATCATTTCAACATTTATCGATCGACATTATGTATTGTTTAGAACTTGATTGTATTGTTATGAGATGAAATATTGTGACAGGGGAAGTTAAAGGCACAGTTATACGACTTTTAATAGTTTTTAATTGAACATCACGTCTAAACGACTAGTCTCATTTCTTTGAAAAAAATATATGTTACTTTAGACGATTTCCGTCGTAATTTGATCTGAGAATATTTGAAATTATACTTTTATAACATAGTGTAATTAATTTGTAAAGTTATGTCTAATTCGAATAAAAATTATAGAATCACGCAAAAACTAAAAAGCGTATTTTTATGAAACCTTCACCATTTTAAAGATCATTTAATTATTTATAATTTAGTCTAAGTGTTTAATTTAATACCCGTCGTTGTATGTGTAATAAATCAATAATGCGTCTAATTTCGGACAGCGCTCCTTGATGGGCGAGTCCTATTACTGGGTGGACGTACGACGCGTGACTTGATCTCAGCACAGAACACGCAAGCTAACCACTCAAAGTCATTGGCAGTTAATAGCGCCTTCAGTTGATTTTCTTGTAGCATTGTTTAGTGTTACTGGGTTGTGGATCTCAGATAGCCAGACACTTTTATGTAACACTGAGGCTGGAAACCTTGGGGTTGGCTGCCATAGTTTTTTTTATCATTTATAGGCACGCGTTTGACAGCTATCTCACCTTATGGTAAGCGATGATGTGGTCGAAGATGGAGCACGCTTGCCTAGAAGTACCTAACCTATTCACTCTTGACTTAAAGACTCCGAGCTTGTAGCTATCAGGAAACACATACTTTGGCAGGGAATTCCACTCCAAGCTGTACGTACAATGAATGTGGTGGCGCATGGTCGTCCGATGATGGAACGGACTTGGTGAGAAAAGGCAAGCAAATTAATTGATACGTCTAGTTTTACAGAATTGGATTAGGGTTGGAACAATTCCACCATCACCTTCCACCGTCTTCTGGAAACTCCTAAGTAAGAGGGTGCGGTCCGTAATCCACCACGTGGGGCCAGTGCGGGTTGGTGTATGTCACATGTCTTCGAATTTTTGGTTCGAATACAGGGCAGTTGTGTACAATCACAAAACATCCTAATAATATTGAATAGTGTCTTTATTTCGCCGTGTCTACCTGTTAATATGATATTGATAATACTCTTAATTATAATTTTAATTTAATTTAACACAATTAAATTTTAATAATGTAATTTTTTTTTTTAAATAATGTATTTTTTTATAATATATTTTATAATAATGTAATTTAATTGAATTTTAACTTAATTAATTATAATCTTCTCAGGCAAGCTTCTTCTAACTTACTGACATTTTAATTTGATGTCAATGATTTAAATGAATTTTAAATGTTTCATTTAGTTTGATTATATTTTTTTAATGTATTTACAATAGATGTATTCATATAAATTAAAATTGAAAAATGTTGAAAATTCAAAAATTAATAATGTTAAGTTTTGGAATTCATTGGGTTAATTCATCAAGTTTGTATATTATTCATATTTAGAATAAGTGAAATAGTTACAAATATGTTTCTTGTCTTATAATTGGAATTCAATTGAAATATTATTATTATTCTTTATTGTACACATACTCGTATAGCATATAAATAAAACACAAATTAACAATTAGTTACAAAGGCGACCTTAACCCAGCATTTGGGTTTTAAATATGTTGTACGCATGCAATTTGTGAGAAATAAAGCTTATTATTATTATTATTTCGTTTATTAATCTTTGTTACTTATTAAATACATTTATAATATTTCTTAAAAAATAATATATAAAAAACATTTAAATTACAACATTTAAATTATTATTATTTCGTTTATTCATTTGTTTCATATTACATTATATTTTTAAATATTTCAATTAAAAAAAAAAGTAAAAAAAACATTTAAAAATATAAAAAATAGTATCCCACCGGTATCGGGAACAGGGTCATTATTATTATTATTATTAGTTTTTTTTTTCACGATGTTTTCCTTCACCGTTAAGTTAACCATCTGCTGGGGCCAAACTATCAAATAGGTACTTAACTATCAACACAAAACGTTTTGGGAACACATTCATTGTGAGTACAGCTAAGGAGTGGAATTCCCTGACGGAGTTTGTGTTTCCTGATAGCTACAACCTGGAGGTTTTCAAGTCAAGAGTGAATAGGTTACTTCTTGGTAAACGAGCTCTATCGTCGACCACATGTCGCTTTCCCCCAGGTGAGATACTGGTCAAATGCGAGCTTATCTATACATATATATAAAATTCAGAGTCCTGACTGACTGACTGGCTGATACGAGTCTATCAATGCACAACCCAAACCGCTGGTCCTAGAGACATGAAATTTGGAGTTCTTTGTGAACAGTAGGTATCCACTAAGAAAGGGTTTTTTTTGAAATTCAACCCTTAAGGGGGTGAAAAAGGGGTTGAAAGTATATAACGGGAGAAGTACCTACTAATTCCACGCGGGCGTAGCCGCTGGCCGAAGCCAGTCAATAATAATAAAATAAAAACATTTCACTTTTTGAGTTTTAGTCAGCTGAGAAGGAATTCGAAACACTTATCTGTCCGCGTTCCCCTGGTTGAGGATCTATGAATATTACTCGTCATAAACGACTTGCGTCTCCCGCTCCACCGCTCCATCCAGAGCGGGAGAAGTTATTTGATAATTTCCCACCCTTTATAGAAAAATAACTTTCTTTAGCTCGCGCTCGACCTCTATCTCACTTTATAGTAAGCGATGACGTACGTCGACGATGGAAACACAGACTCCCATATATTTTCCAAACGGCAAACTTCATTTGATAACATGTTACATTTATTTATAAAACGCGCGTGAACACGACCTCAGATTTATAAGATCTCCTAGGACACAAGCCAAAAAAAAAAATACATATTCTTCAAATTAAATAAATTAAGATAACATATATTTAAATGGACATTATATTTGACTAGGTGTCAAATAAATAAAGATAAACATAATAATATGACAGATATAATAAGCTTGTTATGCTGCTTGATTGACAACCGACTTTATGTTATGACAATAATAATAATATAATAATATTCCACAACTATCACACAACGCCATCAAGTCCCAAGCTAAGCAGAGCTTGTGTTATGTTATGTTATGACAATGGCTTTGATTAAATTGTGGTTTGTCTAGTTTAATGTTTAAGAAATTATATTATTACTAGCTGACCCGGCAAACGTTGTTCTGTGATAAAAAAAAATGAGGGGTGGAAGTACGAGGGGGAAAAATACTTTACGACCTATTCTCATACCTACCAAATATACAAAAAAAAAAAAACATTAGAATCGTTGCGGAGGAGTACAACCACAAACACCGTGACACGAGATTTTTATATATTAGATTGGTACGTGTTTTTTTAACCGACTTCCAAAAAGAGGAGGTTCCAACTGTGAACCAATTTTCAAAATTTTTTTTGTCTGAAAGAATATACTTCCGAGGTGGTCCCATATGAATGTTATCGAAATTGCTTCAGCGCTTTTTGAGAAACTGAACAAAAACAGAAAATACGTATACCTCGATGACATTTTGGTGTTCTCCAAATGTTTAAATTTCACGTTCCATTATATTAGGGTTTTTAGTTCTGAGGTATAACAACTAAAAACTGAAAAATAAAAACTTTTTTACAAAAAAAAACAACCGACTTCCAAAAACAAATACACTACAAATTGATAAATAACTTTAATTTCCGAAGTCGGTGTCAAATAACGAAGAAGTAAAATACAAACACCGACTTCCGAAATTAAATTATTTATCAATTTTTGGTTTTTTTTTTTTTGGAAGTCGGTTGTTTTTTTTTTGTAAAAAAGTTTTTTTTTAAAGCAAAATGTATAATGTTAATTCAGAGAATATCTCTTATGTCTAATGGTCACAAGCACAATTAAACCTTGGTCCTAAGATTTTTTTTTCAGGGTAAGACATTACGGATGACTTCTTCCGCTCAGGGGAGCGTCGAAGACTTTTGCTGACTAAAACCAACCCGTAATCCTTTTTGAAGTTATACTTCTTTTGGCGCGTCAGGGAAAAATTATGAGAGTAAATTTTTACGATGCGCGCGCACACCTTCACAAAAAAACCGACACCCTGAAGTTAGCTAAAACCGACACCCTGAGGTTAGCATGAAAAATGATTGTTTTCCTTTTGTAAACTTTGTGACAGTTTGGTTTTTTCATCTTGTTACGCCAAAGATATAACTTCTTACGTGCGTACATAACTACACAGACACTTTTATTATTATTTATTATTCATCATTCTTCAGTTTTCCTTGCATTCCAGGACCGCCTTGACTCCTGCGAACACTCCCGCGAGGTCCTGGGTTCAGTGACCAGGACGGGCAAAGAGTTTTCCGTCTGCAATTTCTCAATGGCAGCCTGTAATCTAGATTTGTTCCCGCTTGATGGCAGTAGGTTCACCTCCTATTACATAAAACTCTAAATATAACTGGAGAAATATGTGTACTACAGGTGCTACTGCCTTGCCCGGGGGTGGAGGATAAATTCGAAAGAGTTACCTCGCCCCCGGGCACTCGAGGCAGGGAGGAACAGGGGTGGGTTTTAGTCAGTAAGAGTCTGACACACCCTTCCGCTCCACCCTAGAGCGGAAGAAGTCATTGGATGATTTCCCACCCCCCAAAAAAAAAAAAAAAAAAAAAAAAAACAGGTGCTACTGCCTATCCCTTCGGCGAGTACATGCGTTATGTTATATTGAAAAAAAGTGAAACATGTTCTCAATAAAATCTCATCATCTCGTTGATGTCTTTTCTTTGTAACAAAGATTCATTTTCATCTCATTAACTTTTTTAAAATATTTATTTCAATTTTTGTTTTTGCCTACCTTCTTCATTTTACAATGAGGACCGTGGTTCAAGTTTTCTCTTGGTTTAAGTCCAAGAAACCATTCACAAAACCGCCTAACAGGACCACTTAAAAAAATCCAGAATGGTTTCTTCGTAATTTTTTATTTCTACTCGTCCCACTGCTGGACAAACTAGAAGGCAGCGGTTCGTCTCATTACACGGTACAAACGTGCTACAATTTGGGAATTCCATTGTCAGTTGCTACCTCACCAGTTTTGTTTGAGTTATCTATTTTAGGTGGTCGCTACACAGATAGAGGTAGGCGATAGATATTTGTAGCAACATAAATTTAATTTTGCACTGCCTATTTTTTCGTGAGTAAAAGATTTGAATGATTAATTTCGTACAAATTAGCAACGAACAAAATGTGATATAAGATTCTAATTTTATTATTCTCATTTTTGTACATATTTGAAGGATTGTTAAGATATCATTGGTCTTCTGATGGTGTGTTTTTGACAGATTTGCTAAAGAAAATTTTTAGAAAACACAGAATGAAGAGACTATTGACATATATTAGGCAAGTTAAGGAGCTATTAGCTGCCAACGACCTTGAGTGATTAGCTTGCGTGTTCTGCGCTAAGATCACGTAACGCGTCGTATGTCCACCCAGTAATAGGACTAGCCCACCAACGAGCGTTATCCGAAATTAGAAAACAACAAGTATTAAACTAAAACACTGAGACCAAATTCTAAATATTTAAACTGTCTCTAAAATGGTGAAGGTTTCATAAAAATATGTTTTATAGTTTTTGCGTGATTCTCAATTTTTTATCCGCGTTAGACATAACTTTACAAATTAATTACACAATGTTATAAAAATATAATTTCAAATATCCTGATATCAAATTACGACGGAAACAGTCTAAAGTAACATATATTTTTTTCAAAGAAATAAGTCTAGTCGTTTAGACGTGATGTTCAATTAAAAACCATTGAAAGTCGTATAACTGCGCCTTAAGGCTCGGCAACCAAGAATTAAGCGTGTTTACTAGTTACTAATGCGTCTTACGGTCTACGGTCTCGGTTTTTCTCGGTGAATGGTTAGAAATCATTATCTCTTATTGGCTCACGCTTGAACCATAGCTCACCTAATGGTAACCGACGGTGAAGCACGCTCGCCAAGAAGTAACCTTTTCACTCTTGTTCTAAACACCCCCAGGTTTGTAGCTAACAGGAAACACATAATGAATGTTCCCAAAATGTTTTGTGGGTGTGGGTACATTTTTCTAATTGTATAGTTACGAGTAGGTACTCTAATATTATAACAGTTCGGAAAACGGGCGCGTTCGGGTTCTGAAGTTCGATCTCCAGAGAGTTTTAGCTGTACTAAGTTCTATTTTATAGCACCGCATAGCTTCCCATGCGCACCTACCGTGAACACTAGCGCGGGGGTGACGCGCGTGAGTGACGGAGGGGCGGAGGGGGGTGACGGCGTCCAGCGCGTGCGCAGAATGTTAATGCGCCGCGCACCGTGCTCTATGACTTGATATGACTACTTGTAACTTTATTGTTGGTATAGTCGACCGAGTCATGTGGTACACACATACAAGTACTTGCTAGAATTTTTTGATGATGTTATGAGTTTGCTTAGTGGTGAGACCAAATGACTATCGAATGTTGAAACGTCAAATTTTGAGGGATTGACTGCGTTTTTCACTAGCAAAGAATATATAAATTCCGTGCATTTTGGATATATTGCTAGCCGTTATCGCTTATTAACTGATACTTTGTCTAGAGCCTAAGGTGGTTTTCGATATTCGTTAACACTTTTTTAACTTTAAAGGACTATATTCCTACTTAATATTCACATACTTATAAAATACACTACTACTAAATTATAATTATAACTACACTAAAACAAAAAAAAAAAAACAAAAAAAACCCTCCTACCGAGGCGTTTAATATTTAATTTTTTTTTTGCGTTTTTAGTAATAATTGTTACTATTAATAATAATTATAATTTTTAATTTTTTTTTTTCGCCCCGCCTTTCTGGTGCGGCGTTGAGCGGTGAAATGTTAACCTAACTACGTACATAATATACAAAAACAAAATACACTCTGGCGTCGAAGTTCAGCTCCTCCACATTGCTGTCATCTGGAATCGTGCCCAGAAGACTTCAAAAATAAACACGTACAAAATAAAAATGATATTGATACTTTTGGGGGAAATAATGTTTTTGCCTGTATACCAAATAGCTTGTTCGACTGTCTCTACCTGTACTTGTAAGATAAAATGTCCTAAAGTAAGCAAGTTTATGTATCTTTGTAACAGGTACCAATGTGTATGGCGTTTTGGTATATTCCGTTTGTCAACAGTTTGCTTTATGGATGTGGTGTATTGTGTTTGTTAAGTAATTAATAACTTAATAAGAGATGTAACGTATTGTTACGTCGATCGTATTACGAGATCATTCGAGAATGTGGTCGAAGTTTCCAGACGATGCCACTACGTTCGAGAACATTCCATTAAGGCACTGCGTAGAAGTTCAAAGATGTTTCTAGAACATTCCACTATGGGCTGGTTCAACAATGTTCTGGAAACTTCTATGAATGTTTATATAGGCCGGGCGGGTGGCAAATGAGTCAGTCTGTTTTAGAATACGGATGCGAACGGAAGCGATTACGAAGAAGTTTTTGATCATTAGAGAATTAGTGTTTGTGTAAATAAATTGTTCAAGTTAATAAAGGATGTTTAGTTAACCAATCGCTGTAAAATAATTTATCCCAAACCCAGCTCGTAACACGTTTAGATAGCTACGGAAATTTGAAAACCAATTTCCGTAATTTAATAGTTCTATACGCCATCTCATCTCAGCGATAATATTAACGTCAAATCCTACTTAAACTATAAATGCGGAACTCAATAACGCCAGAATGGCTAGACGAATCTGGATGAAATTTGGCACAGATATAGATTTTAATTTGGAGTAGTACATAGGCTAGAACTTATAATGGGGGAGTACAAATTATAGTACTACAATTATACTAATTATAATTATAATATACTAGGATCTCTATACCTACAAGCAATTGTTTTGCTGCAATGAGAGAGAGGTTTGAAAGTGACCATTCTTACACATACAAGTATTGCGTGGTCCGATCTGGTCTGATTTCAGATTCTTTTCAGAAAAAAAGTAACTTTATTTTTGCTCTCATCTTAAATGTAAAAGCCGGCACTATATAAGAACATTGTTAGTCAGGATACAATCTAAAAAGTAGCTAGTCATATACCCTGTACTAAAGAACGACCTACGTCCATAAATTACGCCTTTACGGTACCCATCGGTCCATCTCTGCCTACACTCACGAGTCACGACAGAGCTTGATGTTCTCTTCCGTTATACGACACGACTCGACAAGACGCCACAATCGACACGCGAATGCGATAACTGTTCGACAAACACACTGGGATTATTGAATTTACTCATTTGGACACTTGACACGTTGGGGACATACGGGTAGAGAGGATGGTGAGCTTGCGTGAGGAGGAATGTGGGTAAAGACACACCTCTCGTTCATGTGCATATGTTTTGTGATTTCATGAGTGCAGAGAAATTAAGGATATTAATATAAGTAGTGCCCGACCGACATACGATTTTTAACCGAAACCGTAATCGAATTTTCGGCTCCCCTTCCAATTAAGAGGGGACAGGCTGCGATTCTCCATGAAAATGTATTCGCCTTTTTTCTTCCTGAATAATGCCTCTAGAGGAATAGTTTTTTTTATAAAGTCAAGGTCTGCTGTAGTCGTCCGCGTCCCTGTCATTTCCTTTAAGCTGCAGCTGTCTCTATCGCACTTTACGGGGGCAGGCTTGAGGAAGCATGACGGCAATAGTTTCTTCAAATACCTGTTTTTCAAATTCGTCGCAGGCCCTGTTCCCTCTTAAGGCTGAAACGAAACCAAAAATCACTTCGTGAGGGAAAACAGAAAAAATAACAAAAAAATGTCATAAAAAGTTCTCAAACCATTGAAAAATAATCCCTAACTTTCATTAAATTAAAAAGAAAAACGAACATTTAAAAAACATAAAAGAGCGTATGACCTTGAAACGGCTAAACCGACATGACAGACATGGACATGACATGACATAGACATGTTTTATCAAAATCGGGTTCAACAAAAAAAAAACTGCATTCAAATTGATTCACCCGTTTAAGAGCTACGGTGCCACAGACAGACATACACACATAGCGGTCAAACTGATAACACCCCTCGTTTTGCGTCGGGGGTTAATGCAACACTAAGTAAATTAGTGAAAAGATAATAATAACACTCATAGACGAACGAGACAGTAAGTTTTTAGAGTTCTCTATCATAACCTTCAGCTCAATGACGCTAGTTTCAGTAAAGCCGAATATTCAGCCTTTTTCTTGCAGAAATCGAAATTTCAACCGAAAAAACTTTTGGCTGAAACTGCCCCCTTAGCCAAAATACATTTCTGTTAACGTTAACGCTAACGCTTCGTGCAAAATGTATGGCAAAGACATTACTGGGCGCTCTGTCTAACGCATCGTGCAACATGTCGGTTAACAGAAATGTATTTTGTCTAAAGGCTCTGGCCGGAAACCGACACTGAACCTTCGGTCACTAATTGTAACTAAGAACGACATTAATTCTGAATTAGAAACTCTATTAGATACTATAAGGAAAAGTTTAAGATAGAGCTCAACAAAAAAAAAAACAGGCCAAGTGCGAGTCGGACTTCGCGCATTTAAGGTTCCGTACCAAATGAATTTTGACTATTTTTATGGCTTTTGCTCAAAAACCTGCTTATACCGTGAAAATTTTAAGACTGTAGCTCCAACCGTACGGCAACGGGCCAAAAACCTGTGTGACAGACGACGGACAGATGGACACGTGAGTGACAGAAATAGGGCTCCGTTTGAACCTTTCGAGTACCGAACCCTAAATGTTCGAAGTCTGGCACGCAATTGTCCGGTTGTTTATTTAAAAGTCCAATCTTCCTCGGCCATTTAATACTTCTACAAAGTTTTGACCATTTTATACGACCCTATGTCACAGCAAAGAGGTCATGAATATGAAACTCAAATGTACCCATAGTAACACTGTGTTGCAAGTTACAAGTCTCCACAAAAAAGTGTAAAATGTATGAAAATGCAGTAAGCTTATCATTCTACACAGATTTCCTTTTTAAACGAAGCCGTGTAGTTTTAAGTATGAAAACAGTGGTATTTTATTTTTAGAATTTTAAGTATGTTATAAATTATATCGGTTGCATGTGGTATAAGTTTTATGGCACGCAGTTTTAATGTTAGTGTATCGTATTTTAAAAGTTCATTTGTTTTAATTAATGGCTTTTTGTTTGACATGTAGTGTGGCCATTGCCTCACATGCATCGATGCAGAAGATGTCAGAGTATTTTTCCGAATGGACGAAGGAAACGGACCATAGCACGAGTATTTACGACAAAGTGTTCAGTTTGACATAATTGTCTTAAAGGCCTACCTCCGCTTAAGTGGCGCCCTCATTGAATAAAAAATCGTATCTTAGCTTATAAAGTAAAGATTAAGGAATCCTATGTTGCGTTTGTTACAAAGAGGATAAGATATTTTTACGTGGTTAAAACAGGACTCAAAATGTTTCGTATCCAAAGTACCAAAACGGCCGTTTATGACACTTTTGCTTACTACTTCGAATACGAAACATTTTGAGTCCTGTTTAAACCACGTAAAATATCTTATCCTCTTTGTAACAAACGCAACATAGGATTCTTTAATCTTTATTTAATACGCTTTACTACGATTTTTTATTTAATGTGGATAAAAGAGTGGATATATACTTACGCCTTAAGAAGACCAGTTCAGAAGGACCAGCCCCTGGTATTATCTTTTTTTTGCAATTTTAAATCAGAATTTGGGAACTCATTAAATATGGGTACAGCTAAGGAGTCGAATTTCCCTGCCGGAGTCTGTGTTTCCTGATAGCTACAACCTGGGGTTTTAAATCGAGAGTGAATAGGTAACTTCTAGGCAAGCGTGCTCTATAGTATCAGATAGATCAATGGTTAAAGAAAAACATGACAGCAAAATAAATAGTACAATCTATACGTTTTCAGGGTTCCGTATCCAAAGGGTAAACAGGACCCTATTACTAAGACTCCACTGTCCGTCCGTCTGTATCTGTCTATCCATCTGTCACCAGGCTGTATCTCATGAACCGTGATAGTTAGACTGTTGAAATTTTCACAGGTGATGTATTTCTGTTGCCGCTATAACAATAAATACAAAAAAAAACAGATTAAAAAAAATATTTAAGAGGGCTCCCATACAACAAACGTGGTTTTTTCCGTTTTTATAGATAATGGTACCGAACCCTTCGTGCGCGAGTCCGACTCGCACTTAGCCAGTTTTTTTTTTTTTTAAATACCCAACAAAACGATAAATCTTCCTCCCAGAATACAATTTCCAAGCACAAAACCACATCGCAAAGTTTCTAACAATAACACATTTCCAAAAGGGCATATCTCCATAACCATAAAGCTCTCGACAAAAGAGGTTCGACAGTGGGCGTAGTGAATCATACACTCCAAGAGAAAGTCACTTTCCATTTTCTAATTGTTTTGTATTGTGTGCTAAACGAATTTAATTAGTTGTTAAGTCTTTAGTAGCGTGGTAATTGTAATTTGTAATTACTCGGTTTTCTAAATGGTTAGTTTTTAAAGGCGGCTTTCCTTGTGTAAAAGCTCTGTGTTTTTGCTTTTACGGTTGTCGGTTGCAAAAAGAACTTAACTGTTTAGTTGTACAAATTATGTTAGTTTGGTTCATTGGTACATTGTTGTCGCGTACCGTAAGACGCAGCGTTGGAAGGCCTCCCACAAATGGTAAGGTGAGGGAGGAGTCCTGTGCGTCTCGCATCCATCGGCTACCCACGAGTAGCCGATGGATGCGAGACGCACAGGACTGGTCGTTGTGACGACACTTGGGGGAGGCCCATGTCCAGCAGTGGACGTCTTTCGGCTGAAATGATGATCATGATGAGTGTTCGTTGGATAATTTTCATAATAGCTATTTAACGCACATTAACAGTTGTAGAGTACCTAGTGCTGTGTTTAATGCCCAGTAGTGCCCACAATTGTTTAAATTTTTAAAAAATAGTCGGAATAGTAACACCTTTTTTAAGTCAAGAATGGCTGGACATATTTTAATGATCTTTGATTTTTAAGAAAAAAAAAATGTTTGATTTCTCTCCACCCCGAATATCAGAATAAGTATTAAAACATCGGAAAAATTCACGATAAAAACAAATGATGCAGAAAATTTTCTCATCCATTTTGATTCTGTGGCGGCACGAATTTCGGTGTCTCAGTTAGTTTATAATATTTTAAGCTCCAGTGTGTACAAGCTCCAACTCAGAGCCTCAGTAGCGGACACAGTTATGTACGTATGCAACAATATTCTTGAACGTTACTTCACGCAGTTATCAACATACTTGGCATAACTGTCGGTGAGCTGAGTACCTACTTTACCCCTTGCCGTCGGATTACTAACGTCTTGCTGACCGTTATTGGTTAAAATTGACATTCCTAGTAGCTTCGCCGACAATTTAGAAGTTTCATTTTCATAGATATTGCGGTTAGCGATAAGATCTCCATTGTACCCATCCTGCTAGGGCCTCGAAAGTGTTGGAAAGAGTAACCGCGGTCCTGGCACAGACAACTGAAGGAACACGTATGGGCTTTATTCAGTAAGAGTATGACACGCCCTCCCGTTCCACCCAGAGCGGGAAAGGTTATTTGATGATTGCCCACGCTAAAAAGAAAAAAAATGTACCCATAGACTCAAGTTCGTGTATTATGTTGTGTAACTTTTCTGGTGTACAATAAAGTTTATTCAATCTATCTAACTTGAAAAGAAATTCCATTTCCTCGAAGTATTGAAATAACAGGAAAAATTGCTACAAGAATTAATGGTAGAAAACGTAAAAATACATGTGTGTTTTTCTGTTGAGCTTATATTAATAACAAAGATGCTTACGCAGTCATTCTTGGGCTATAGATAAGAATACATTCTATGTATAAGCGATAAAAATTGTCAAAAAATCCAAAATTATATTATTTTATTACAAATAATCTCTTCACTGACAGCTTAAAACGACATGTGCAGAGAGTTAACAATTATATTATTATGGCATTAATTATTATTATATTATAATTGAGACACATTAAATTAAACAAAGCCACAAAAGATATTGTTATTTACAGATAAACCTAAAATACACATAAAATAACATAAACAATAACTCAATTAATGCCTGCCTTTTGTATCGATGTATATAATAGATATATAGTAAAAAATTATCAGGAAAAAAGGGTCAAAGTCTTTACATAGTTCTTGGTAACCAGTCCACCTAAGCCTCCCAAAACCATAGCCCGATATCTTTGTTTTTTTTTATCTCGCAATAATTTCACACTAACCGGGGGTGTCCTTGGAAGACGCATACAATAATCGTATCGTCATCGGTTGGTGCTTCATTTCATAAAAAGCTTCTAAAGGGGCCTGTACGAGTTGGTTACGGCTCCTTGTACGCCTTCCAAAGGACCTCAGGGTCCCGAGAAATCTAAACGACTCAATTAATAAAATTTAAAAAATAATAAAAAACATACCGTTATCGCTTATCACTTCGCCTGGAACTTCTTTAGTGTACCTAAATCGACAGTGTGTCATTAGATCTTTTTTAAGGGCAGAGCAGATATAAATGGCACCTTACCTTAAGGGTTAGAAACCTGTTTTAAATGATCACTATTCTACTTTGGATGCGATATGTAAACTCTTAAGCCATAATCATGCGGCTAACTCGTCTCGATAAAGAAAAGAAAAAATTAAGAAATAAGAATCAGGCATGGAACACGCAGCGCACGATGAAGAATTTTAGGCTAGCATGGTGGGTGGTTGTCAGCTTTTCATCAAACAAGGGTAATCTTTGTACCGCTCAGTTCACAACAGCAATTGAGCCTTTCAATCCTTGGGAACACATATAAAGCCTGAAGCACCAATTTCGAAGTTTTTATTATATTATTATACCTCACGAATTTACAATCTGGGTCAACATAAACTAATAGTTCCCTTAAGGAACATTCTTGAATGACAGAAATACTCGAGAAAAAGACATTTGCTCACGTTCCCCGAATATTCTTCTTCGCCTCTAGCGAATTTCTCCACCATTCGCAGTTATACGTATAGGAGTTGAGTCCAATCAATTCTGGCTCAGTAATTGTCGAGAAAAAATTTACATACGCCGCGAGGTACGGCGCCTTTCATCGCAACTTATAATGCACGTGTGTTAATATGTGTTGGAGATAAATCGTGAGTTTCCTAAAGATTGGGATGCCCAAGGCGAGTCGTGGGCGTCTCCACTTCCCGCCGCTAATAATGGCTGATTGGGGCTCGGGGTTTGCAGATAGGAATGTCTTTTGGTGTTGTGTAGTGAGAGAAAGAATTTTGCCTACAGACAAAATTCTTTAAGATGGTATAATAAAGATGACTATATGATATAGGATAGGATGTAGATTAACTGAAAGGAAGTACGATCATATGTTGTAAAAACTTGTTCTTCTGTTGCTGACGAATTTCTAGTTTATGGCCACAAAAAATAAAAAAAAATTAAACAGAATTTTAATTAAATTAAGATATAAAATTAAATTAAATTGTGAATAAGTAACAAACATACAAACACACACACTCACAAACTTTCGCTTTTATAATATTAGTGTGATAAACGATAATTACATTTTGCATCTAAAATTTTATCCTTTCGCTTGAGAGTTTTATGAACAAACTATGATTATGTACATTCTTATAATTTATTATCTATTTGTAATGATTGCAGTCGCGGCATTAGTATTTTACGATGGCAGTTAACAAGTAATAACTACGCTATAATAACTTCATCCTGTTGTGCACGGTAGGTACATGAAAAGCATAATACATGCATAAAATATAAGGTTGACTGGTAGAAAATGCTGATGATTCTGTAATTTTGAGTGTACTAGCACTTTGCCCGTGACTTCGTACGCGTGGATATCGAAAATACAGCCCACCTATACTAATATTATAAAGAGGTAAAGTTTGTGAGTTTGTAGGTGGTAATCCTTGGATCTACTGAACAGATTTTGAATATTCTTTTACCAATAGAAAGCCACGTTAATTGTGAGTGTCATAGGCTATACATGTTCAATCTATACTATTAATATTAATTATAAAGAAGTAAAGTTTGTGAGTTTGTAGGGGTAATCTCTGGATCTACTGAACCTATTATGAAAATTTTTACCAATAGAAAGCCAAGTTATTTTTGAGTGGCATAGGCTATAAATTTTCAATACTATTAATAATATTAAGAGGTAAAGTTTGTGAGGTGGTAAAGGGTAATCTCTGGTTCAATTTAACCGATTTTGGAAATTCTTTTACTAATAGAAAGCCACGCTATTTGTGAGTGTCATAGGCTATACATTTTCAATCTATACTATTAATATTAATTATAAAAAAGTAAAATTTGTGAGTTTGTGTGAGGGGGTAATCTCTGGATCTACTGAACCAATAGAAAGCCTCGTTATTTGTGAGTGTCATAGGCTACATTACATTTTTGAAATCCACGCCGATGAAGCCGCGGGCGAAGTGCTAATAATTAATGTAATTTATAGCCTAATACGAGGAGCACCCACAAATAATTTAACTTTCTACCAGTGACACAATTTTTTGAATTGGATCATTTGTGCCGAAGATTACTCTTTACATAAAAACTTTTATCTCTTTATAATATTATTAGTATAGATTAAACAACGCTTTTATGCATGGTCTTCATAAGCTTCTTTCTCATTCCTCACCAAACATGAAATCATTTCACTTCAAAAAACACGAAATTGTGCTTATCAAAAGAAATCAATAATAAAATTCACAGCTACCCGTAAATTAGAATTCACACAATGAGGCCATAAAATACCATAACCTGGCAATTAGTAGCGCCCACGGTAGCAATCGGGTAATAAAGCTATGGCCATTAAGTAAAATAATGTAGGGTTAGTAACCAGGTTCTAATATCATTGGTCCTTGCTTTGAATTAACGATGATGCGACAATGCGACGACGATATGCCAATGCGACAACTTTATGACAATGCGACTATGATATGCCAATGCGACTATGATGTGAAAATGCGACGACGATATGCCAATGCGACTTTAAACGATGTAACAATGCGACGACAATATGCTAATGCGACAACGATGTGACAGTGCGACAATGATGTGGCAATGCGACAATGATGCGACAACGATGTAACTAAAATGGACCAAATATGTGACAACGCAACAACGATGTGACTGTTGCGATAATGCTACATCGATGCAAAGACTGTTTTCATGTCATGACTTCTTACACATATTTTCTTGTAATCTATAATTATGCAGTCTTATTAAATAATCTGTATTTTTTTCAAAATTTAATTTCGGAGATATGTTTCCATTTTTTTCATTCGGACTTCTGGAACCATCATGATTATTGCAAAATGTGTGATGTGGATGAGAGCAAGTAAATAAATCTAAATCTAGTATTTAACACCTCAGGCTCCATACAGTGTGACATTCTGTCAGCGATAATGTTTGTCAAAAAGTCCAAAATGTAAAGGATTGTCATCATCATCATCATCATCAGCCTGTAGCAGTCCACTGCTGGACATAGGCCTCACCAGCAGGCTTAGCATGACCAATTCTATCTCTATTCTACCAAGAATAGACAAAGTTAATTTTATCTAACTTGACATCTTTTCTATCTGAGCATCATGTTTTAAATTGTAGTCTTTTGTCGACTGAAGAATAGAAACATTTCTTCTCTTCAGTTTTAACATCGCTTGCTTAGAACGGTAGAAATCTTTCTACAATCTGTCATTTTGTCTATTCTTCCGTCGACAAAATCCGTTTCTATGATGGTCATGCTACGCGTGCAGTTGCACGCCATTCAGCTCGGTTCTCGGCAACTCTCATCAAGGATTGGATCAGATAATCAATCCAATCATTTTGGCACTCTGAAAAACTGCCACTTTGCCTCATCTAAAACTGGTTTCAGTTACAATATTATTCTATAGTAAAAACTTCCAGTATTCACTCCGTATTCACTAGAGTACTTTACTAGTACTTCATAAATCTGTCACACATTTTCATATTTTCTTGCTCGACAAGTTTCTATGTCTCCAAGTACTTAACATACCATAAAAGGTAGAATTTAAGTAGCACAGTTTTCTGGCTTAGTATACTCGTACACCTGTGGTAAATGTGCACTTGCGTAACGTGTAATAGTGTACTTCACAAATTAGCGAGTCTATAAAAAGCAACGTTCGCGTAGGCAGAAAACAAATATGTGTTTCGTTGGCTACTCTTTGGCCGAGGTCACTAGGCCACAATATGGCGCAGTAAGGCCTATTTCAGACCCGACAATGCTAAAGGGATGGGAGAACTCAGTTTAAGATAAAAGTGGACTTTGTGAGCTTAAAGTTACGGTTGGAATTTAAATGTAGTGAAAGTTGTTACTGAATATTTTGGGTAAATTATGGTAACTTTATTCTGAGCCGGGGTTTGCAACATTGCTTTAATCGTAATGTCAACTAGATTACGTTAATAACTTACTTAACTTGTTAATTTTCAATACTTAATTTCTGAAAGTACTGCTCCGATACTGATAGAATGCTACATCGTTGATAGCCTTCAGGTACTTATTATTCGGAAATTTGTACCCATGCGAAGCCTCATGAATCACTCTGTCTATTGGTGAAATCCGCATGAAAATTAGTTCAGTATTTTTTGAGTTTATCACGAACAGACCGACAGACAGACGCAGCTGGGGACTTAGTTTTATAATATTTAGTGATGGGCTTCGACATTTTGATACCCCAATACAAAATACACTTCTGAATCCTATGAAACCCCCCTTATGCTCTGTCCATACATTATTGTATAACGTGTGTGGTATCGCTTCGTCGAGATCTCGATGCCGAGCTGCTATCGATCGATACTTCAAAACAGGGGTGGAGAACCTTTTGGCGTTGAGTTTTTTTCAACTTACACTTAATTATTTTATACAAGCTTCTGCCAACGACTTCGCCCGCGTGGTATTTGTACTTCCCCCATATATAGTGCCAATTTCATCACGATCCGCTTAACCGTTCTGGCGTGATTGAGTATAACAAACATCCATTCATACTTTCGCATTTATTCTTGGCGTCGTAGCATTACGGGATTTTTACCCCACTTCTTCGGAAGGAGAGTAATGTTTTTCGAAACTATGTATTGAATAGGGTGACTAGTAATTAGCGACCGATACATAGGCACATGAGTGTGCTCATGATAACAAACAACTTTCCCAAAGAAACAAAACATTTAGGTACCTACACTGCTTACGTACACCGATAATGGCCGCTAACGGAGCGGGATTCAAATTTTCTTACGTTTTTTGCAATTTACAGGTCAGTGTTAGGTTGTATCTTGGTCTAAATTTGATTTGCGGCCGTAGCAAGTATGCATTTATAGAATTATAGTTATTAAAATCATCAATACAATTTTCTCAGTTAGTATTGATGCCAAAAGTAAGTATTTCATTATTATTATTAATTATAAACTGCCTGCAAAGTAATCCCGTTGGTTTATCATCCCTACTCTGCAACAAAGTTGCATGGTTCGACTCGTGAGCATATTATCATTGTAATACAAATATTGTGTCGATCCGACCTATCAGGCTGATTTGCTGCAAAACAAGCTAATAGGTAAACAATTTAATAATAAACTTTCTGCAAAGTACACCTGTTGGTTTACCATCCCTACTCTGCAACAAAGTTGCATGGTCCGACTCGCGAGCAAATCATTGCAAGTCGATTACGTCAAGGTTTTTAATTTAATGTTCAGTGCATTTGCATACAAAAAAGTTTGGTCTCCTAAAACACTATTTGATGGAATTGAAAAATGTTTTGTTGTTGCTTTAATTATACTTTTTAAATACACTGGCCTGCAAAACTAAGTATCACACTTTTAAAATTGCAATAACTTATATGTAGGTACACGAGATACGAGTATTCTTTCGAAATAAAAGGGACTCGAAAAAGAGATATGAAAACTTCATAGTCGGTAACCTTCTTTGAATTTGCTATAAAACATTCTATAATATTTTAAATCTCTAACTTCTATAGTTTAGAAATAATTGAAATTTTAAAAGTGATCATTGTAGTGTATCAGAGTTAGTTTACGCGTCTGTTTATTTTTTTAGATTTTAATGCGGTTTTCAGGAAAGAGGGCTAAACGAGGAGTTTATGAGGATGTAAGATTGATTCTTTCACGCAAAAACTACTCAACAGATTTTGATGAAACTTTCCAGTAATATTGCTTATACATCAGAATAACACTTACACCACGCGGGCGACGCCACTGTCTGAAGCTAGTTCATAATAAAACTGGAATAATGTCTGTGAAGTTGGTCGGTCGATGTGTGTAATATCGGTGAAGGAAAACATCGTGAGGAAACCGGCACGTTCTGGAGTCAAAAATTTTAAGACAAGTAACATCCACTCATGTGAATTGCGGCCCATTACCTCTCCGAGAGATGAGGCCTGAGTCCCAGCAATGGTATAATTATGTTATGTTTATGTCTGTGATGACATTCGGACCTTCTTTAAGGTTCTGGAGTGGCGACAACGTCCTAGAAGTCGCAGTGTTGGAAGGCGACCCACAAGGTACACCGATGACTTGGTGAAAGAAGCGGAATTCGATGGATTCGAGAACCACAGGACCGGTCGATGTGGTGACATTTGGAGGTGACCTGTATCCTAGAGTGGACGTCTTTCGACTCAATGATGATGATGATAAATATCTGTGAAATTAAAGAAGTTCAAGGTAAATACAATTAAAAGATTTTCAAAGATAGCTGAAAAATTAATCAGTCCAAATGATATTGCCTAGAAAAATCCCAAAGCCAAACAATTAAATTACAATTTAAATCAAACTAATGAATACAGTTTTAATCTATCTAACAATAACAATAATGAGCTACCGTATGCTAAACCCGTTATCCACTGAGGCGTAACTTATAATAATACACTAGCCAGCCAATAAAAAGGTGAAGAATTATGAATAGCGTGCTCTGGACGATACAATTATAATAATAGTGGTACGTCTCAGTGGGCAGAGGCATTAATATGTCTTTGTCGGTTCTGAATTATGTAGGTACTTAGATAAATAAAATTAGTGTATTGGGTTATTGGGTTCCTTCGATATTTTAAAGGAAATTTTAACCGAGAAGCATATTAACTGAGAAGCATGCTTACTGAGAAGCATGGTAACTGAGAACTGAGAAGCATGTTAACTGAGATGTATGTCAACTGATAAGTATGTTTACTGAGAAGCATATTAACGGAGAAGCTTGTTTACTGAGAAACATGTTGACTGAGAAGCAGGTTTACTGAGAAGCATGTTTACTTAGAAGAAATTTTATACTCATTGTATACAATAAGTATAATAAGAGGATACATCCGCCCCGAAACTATGCCACAACACCTGGTACTCCTCCTTCGGCACACAGTCTGTCCCTGAACGGTCCAACTGGCCGAGGGCGTCCCACACTACTTTATGTTGTCTCCTCTCTCTCGTGGATTCATCTGCTCCTGGTTGGCTATCGGTCCTTCCACAAACATGGCTGACCCACTGCCACTTTAGCTTGGTTGTGGCACCTACCGTTCTATGAATGTGGGTGATCTCGGTTCTTTGTCAGAATACTCATGATTTCTGTAAACACAATTCGCATATGGCATAACACCTGGTCCTCCTTGGCTCCTCTCTCTCGTGGATTCATCTGCTCTGGGCTGGCTATCGGTCCTTCCACAAACATGGCTGGCCCACTGCCACTTTAGCTTGGTTGTGGCACCCACCGTTATATATGTCGGTGATCTCGGTACTTTGTCAGAATACTCATGATTTCTGTAAACACAATTCGCATATGGCATAACACCTGGTCCTCCTTGGCTCCTCTCTCTCGTGGATTCATCTGCTCTGGGCTGGCTATCGGTCCTTCCACAAACATGGCTGGCCCACTGCCACTTTAGCTTGGTTGTGGCACCCACCGTTATATATGTTGGTGATCTCGGTACTTTGTCAGAATACTCATGGTTTCTGTAAACACTATTCGTATTTGCTATAACACCTGGTCCTCCTTGGCTCCTCTCTCTCTCGTGGATTCATCTGCTCCTGGCTGGCCATCGGTCCTTCCACAAACATGGCTGATCCACTGCCACTTTAGCTTAGTTGTGGCACCTACCGTTCTATGTATGTCGGTGATCTCGCTTCTTTGTCAGAATACTCATGGTTTCTGTAAACACTATTCGCATTAGTGACATGTATCAAGTGAATCATTGTTTGTACAAGTGACAAAACATTGCAAATTCTTAGTGTGGGCGAAGCTTTAGCTTACTTTAGAGATTCAACTATAGGAGCAGATAGTAATTTAGTAATTTAGAATTAGATAATATCCTTATCGTTACTAATATAATTTATTTTTTATTGTACACATAAAACGTATACAGAAAAAACACAATGAGACAGTTAATTACAAAGGCGCTAATATAAATGCGAAATAATGTTTCTTTGCCAAACAGAGTTACCGCGCCCCTGGGCACTCAGGCAAGGAAGGAACGGGGTGGGTTTTAGTCAGTAAAAGTCTGACACGCCCTTCCACTCCACCCAGACCGGGAGAACTCTTAGGATGATTTCCACCCCCAAAAAAAAAGGTACAGAAAAGGATAACGGGAACCTGTAATCCAGAACAAAAACTGCTGCTCCCGAGGGAAAGAACAAAAACACACAACAACAAACAATAACAACAAAACAACAATCACCAACGAACAATAATTGCTTTAGGAGGCTAAATGGAGCTACATGTCTTTCGAATCATTTCTCTCCCGTGCGTCGCTACTTAAATATTGATAATAATTATAAAAAAAAACCCGACTGTAAAAAACAACTAAAAAGTTCCAAACAAGTCACTTTTCAAGCAGTCTGATGCAGTTGGTGGCAGTTATTTTAGTTCAATTATTGATTTCATGCCACCAACTGCACCACAGTGCTTGAAAAGTGACTTGTTTGGAACTTTTTAGTTGTTTTTGACAGTCGGGTTTTTTGAAAATATTCTAATTTTTCATATTCTACGTTTTAGTGAGTTATATTTTTGGAATCGCCTCCTCTAACCCTTTATTTTGATACTCCACTTAATATAGTTCGTCGACTTTCATTTTTACTTTTCACAATATGGCGTCTGGTTGTCGCCATATTGTATTTTGATTACTGTCACGTCTTTACTAGCACTCGCAAGGTTGAATCAATACGAATCAATTGACGTTTTTTTTTTTTTTTTTTTTTGGGGGGTGGGAAATCATCTAATGACTCTTTCCGCTCTGGGGTGGAGCGGAAGGGCGTGTCAGACTCTTACTGACTAAAACCCACCCCTGTTCCTCCCTGCCCTACGCGCCCGGGGGCGAGGTAACTCTTTCGAATTTATCCTCCACCCCCGGGCAGAATCAATTGACGTAGGAATTATCATCAAAATCGGCCGACGCGTTTCGTATCTACAGGGTGTAACGAAAAGAGGTGTTCATACTTTAAGAACCGGTTCTGCCCATGGAAATGAACAACTTTCTCTAAGAAAAATAGAAAATTCCCATAACAAAAGTTGGACTTTCCATACAAAGTTGTCAGCAGCTGATCAATATTTGTATCGGAGGTAAAATTAAGAAATTCCTCAGTTTTTCCTGAAGAAAGTTGTTCATATCGATGGGCAGACGCAGTTCATAAAATATGACCACACTTTTCCGTTACACCCCGTATAATGTCACAAAGGAACAAACATACATATATACGTACATACATACTGATAAACACATTACCCTCCCTTGCGTCGCGCAGTCGGGTAAAATAGCGTAATGTGACGTCGATATACAAAACTATAAAAACAAACATGAGCTTGAAAAACTCGAGACTAACAAAGGTACTCATATGAATAGGCAAGAGAATAAAGGTTTTATTAAAAAAAGAAAAAAAAGGTGAATGAACGGTAAGCAAACCTTTACAGACAAAGGATCTCTAAAAACGGTTCTTTTCTAAGAGGAGATTAATCTCAATTAATGAGAATTTGTTTAAGCGAAGACAATGGTTAATTTGACGCTAAGAGATATTACAATGATAATAGCTGCTATTTTTACGTTTATTAAAATACATGGAATTTTATTACTGGTTGAGGATTCTACATTGTGTTTGAAAACAAGCAATGTCTAAAATAGTAGAGAGAACCAACCTTTTAAAATTATTTTTCAATACACTTGAAAACCCGTTCCTACCCCTACCGCTTTTAGGCTTGCAATGTGGTGTATTTCACACATGTGCTGAAAAATTAAGTGGCCACACCCCGCCACAATTTATTAGGTAGATTTATTGTGTCAGGCTGGTCACTCGACAGCCCCCGCTGGTCACGCGGCAGCCCTTACCAAGCCGCAAGAAAAAAAAACTGCGGGCCATTACTCACAACATTTTGTTACTGTAATATCAATAGGTTTTATTATCATAATATCCAATCCTCTCAGGTAACGCGACAATAGGTTTATAATAATAATAATTAATATTAATAATTATAATTTATAATAAATTTTTTTTTCGCACGGCCGCAATAGTGAGGCGTAGAGCGATGACGTGCTAATTATAACTATGTACAAATAAAAAACACTTCTAACTACATAAATAATAATCTAAACAAAGACAGAATATACTTAGGCGTCGAACTATTCCTCCACATCGATGTCATCTGGGCAAGCCGGAAACGTGCTCTGAAGACAAACAGCATTGCCACGTTGAATGGCAATGCTAATTCTTTGGGCGAGAACGAGCCAGCCCTCTGGTCACGCAAAGTGTCAACCAGTCGGTGAGAAATATCTTTAAACATAGAACTTCCTCCTTTTTGCGAAGTCAGCTAAAAGATGACGTGCACTGGCATCCTATGACCCAAGTGTTTCGACTCCAAACGGCTCAAAACTGTTATTACCAATAAGGTACTATTTTTTTTAATTTATTTTAAGGTATTATTTTCGAGTGTGTTGAAAAACGTTGCTATTTTTGCCGCCCAGCACTTTTTAACCCGTCAGGGCCCTGCGTCGACGAGGGGCGACAGCGATCAACACTGTCGCCCCGCACCGCCGGAGCACCGCCGGATCAGCACTGCCGGAGTAAAATCGTTCCTTAGTAATAATAGTTTTAAAGCGCGCGAAACTGCCGCCGCTTATGGCGAGGCGGGGCCCGACGACGGTGTTGATTGCTGTCGCCTCTCGTCGACGCAGGGCCTTGAGGTGTTAAAATCGGAAAACTTTCAGTTATCGTTCATCTTTGGGTCACGTAGTTTTAGAGGTCTCATCAAACAGCCTGTAACAAGGCAGCTCAAGCCTTGTTGGTTTCCTGACCGCCATTTCAAATTACATTCTTTCGTACTTAGTTTTTTAAATTATAACTCAAATATTACTTGCCTTCTCTGTCTAGACTCTTGTTTTTCATTTTAAAATCAGTTCTGTTTCAACTGCCGAGCTGGAAGCTTCAGCTTCAGCAACTGACAGTTACCAGTTTGCAAGAGTTTTCTAGAAAAGTGAAGTGCAGTTTTTATAACCAGGCATCTTGAGGCATGAGTCCTGGCACAAATATAATTTAACTCCGTCCCTCCGCTACGTGACAAGCCGATGCCTTGATTGCTAACTTATGCTTGAAACCTCCACATCAAATCCTGATGGGCACCAGTAACTAGGTAGATAACGATATCGTGTGGTCATATCATGAAAAAAATAATAAGATACTTAAACAAGAATTTATAATACCTATTAAAGAGGTTTGAAGAGGGCATCCGTCTGATCCGGTGATAACGTAAAAATTGTTATAAATTTGTTATTCATATCAAATTAACAATAGATGACTAACGCTACCTAGTGTCCAACTGTCTGTACTGATTTTTCTATATTATCTGTGATGTAAAGTCACTTGTCATCCAGTACTACCGAGTTTAAATAACAATGTTATCATTGGCCATTTTTAGACGCAGATAATAGAGAAATAACAAAAAATCTACAGGATACAATCAACCACAGAACAATACCAGAACCTAACACCTCGGACGATCAATCTAATCCACATAGATAACCGAACGGAAAACATGCGCGTACGCATATTAATAAATCGTTGTTAGCACGCGCGAGGTCACGGTTCCGTTGACCTGTGAGTCACCGCTACTGACTCGTATGGCTAGAAGTTTCTGATTTGACTTGGAAACATATTTTTGCTGCTATTGTTTGGACAAGGCTTGGATCTTTGTCATCCTTTAGATCATATCATCGCTAACCATCAGGTGAGATAGTGATCAAACGCCTAATCTTATTCTATAAAGCCTATCAAAAATATAAAAAAAAAGATTTTGAAAAGTTAGGTTTTTGGTTTTAAAGCTTAGCTAAGGCAGGGTGGTTTGTTGAATGCCACAATATGATTTATAATAATAATGGTTCATGGTGACCATACCACCCTCCGGCATTAAAACGATTTGGGATAATTTTCATTGTGCGTACAGCTAAGGAGTGGACTTCCCTGCTGGAGTCTGTTTTCTGATAGCTACAGCCTGGGGGTCTCTAAGTCAAGAGTGAATAGGTCACTTCTAGCAAACATGCTCTATCGTCCACTACATCTTCGCTTACCATCAGAGAGATAGTCGTCAAATGCGAGTCAATAAAATCAGGAAAAAATTAAATAAACAAAAAAACAAAGAATTCTCTGACAAATGGAGATATTATATCGGGAGGAAAATAGTCAGAAACCGTCAGTGCACAAGCAATTGTGATCAAATCTCGTAAAGCATTAAATAATAAAGAAAACGCGACAGCAGCCATTACCTTGACAGACAGCATGTTTCTAGGTGTTAAAAGGGAAAAGAATCCTAATAAGGATTTATTACAATAATAGAATACAACAACTGGCTGGCGCTACTGAAGTTAACACATAAATGACGTCACTGTAACAATACCTGAAGTAGGTATTTCCATTGAAGAGAGTAGGGTCTCCATAAAGTTACTCCAGAAAAACGGGACACAAATAATTCTTAGGAATTTTATTGGAATGGGAAAGGGTAGTCGCTGAATTTAAAATACTGGTATTTAGCTGCATCTGGTCAGGCTAGAAGTCGACCCTGAGAATTTTTATAACACTGATAGGCACTGGCTCTTCACCATTATTTCACCTGATGATGATGAAGCTCGGTTGCCTAGAAGTAACCTATTCACTGTTGTACTGCTAAGGAGGGTAGTGGCAACACAGACTTTGGCACTACCCTCCTTAGCAGTACGCATTAAATTAATGTGTGCCCAAAACGTTTTGCGAAAAGACACAAATAGATAGACTTTGTTGGGAAAAGGCTAGGCAGATTGATGGTACTCTTTTTAAAGAAAAAAATATTTTTATTAAATTATTCAAGCGGTTATTTAGTATCATTCTCTTGTTTTTTAATAAAAATCATTTTAATGCTCTTTCAGGCCTGATGTTAATACTGTGGCGCATGTACACACAGCCCACAGACGGCATGTGGGAACCGGGCATTGTTGGCAGCTTATAACTTTTGGAGAGTCGTTCGAATATTAAGATTAGAATAGTTTTATTGGAACGTAGCTATTGTTTAAACAGTTACTCCAGATTAGCCCGTCAAAGAGGGCACATGTAAATTAATAATTAATATAGTAATTAGTACCGCGCCCTCCTAGTTTTTACTCCTCACACTACACCCATAACTAGTCACTCTCATACACGATACTCTCGCATGCCGGCGAGTGAGACAGCTTCCCCAAAGCTACAACAGCACCCCTGGAGCCCTGCAGGCTCTACAATACACTAGAATGTTAAAAAGAACCAGCAGCCAGGATTGTCTCCACATGACCTACTCAACGACATTAAATTCTGACTTTTTAGGTATTTTGTCTGCACGAAAGTTGGTATTTTAACTATGCAAGATAAATGAGGATTGGTTTCTCTTTTTAGATAAAATATTTTAGTCTGTTTTTGGATAAACGTGGGTGTACAACAATAAACTTTTTTCTGTAGAGGTTTATATTATGTCCAAAGGATATAAAATCGTTTGTCTAACATAAAATCTATGCCAAAAAAAGTTTTAAATATTGATCTTAACATTTTTATGATTTAATTACTGTCTCTTAATTTATATTCTTCAGTCCTAAGACTCTATTTAAATATAAAATACGTTCTGTTTTATTACATTTTACATATATTTTCTTGTTGTAAAATTTAATTACGGCTATAAAATTATAATGAAAACGAAAATTATAGAGTTCATTCATTATTATTTCATTTATTTTGACTTAGCATATAGTGATACAGCTATATTATGGGTCTAAAAATAGTCTATAATATATGAGAGAGACCGTTCATTTTATGCATTAGAAATTTGTCTAAGATGTGATCATAACTAACATAGTCTTTGCTTTCTAAAAACATATCTATCATATTTTATCTTATTAACCTACTAGCTTCAGAATTTTATTAGCCTAAGTTGCCAGTAAAATCTTATCAGAATCAGTCCAGCCGTTTCGAAGATTAGTCGGAACAAACAGACAGACAGATAAACATTTTAAAAACCGTATATAAAAACAAATAACTATATATGAGCTTAAAAAGAAACTATTATTCTGACATTACAAACAGAAACTTCAAATTTATTAATTTTTATATGATAATATATATTAATACCCTTTTAATTTTTAGTTATTTCAGTCCATCCAAAGGTTACCTGGTGGATATCACTGTCAGAGATTTAAGTTCGTATTTATAGTTGTCACAGATAATATAATACCAGCGTATAGTTGTGTAACTTTTTAGTGTACAGTAATGTTTATTTTACTTTATATCTGTGGTCATAAATATGGACTCATCCTGACCAACCCTCAAACCAAACACACCCTACAAATGTATGATTTTATTATTATCTAAGCGCAGCGTGTGAAATGGTATGTTTGTTCGTTTGTCGGTTAGCCTGTTAGCAAACACAGGCATTCCTTGCAGTCGAGCCCGTTAGGCCCCGGAACAGCAGACACAATTAAAAACCTATTGTCGCGTCTCCAATTGGAGACGCGCGGGGCCTGACAGATTAATTAGCTTATTAATTCCCTCCGAGTGAAGTGGAGTTGATTTAAGGCCGAGGTAGTTTGTTAGTGATAAGACTGATAAGTATCTACAGAGTAAATTATATTCCTGCTATAAGGAGTATCAATGCTTTTAAATTAAAAGCTTTTATGTGTGTTTGTTTGTCCGTTCGGGTCAAATCTTGCCAGCTGAATTAGAATCAATCTTATTCTACGGAGTTGAATTTTTACAAGTGGATCCAGTGTCGATGACAATTCATATTTTGGTAAGCAAGACCTAAATCGGCGTTTAGGATTAGCTCCAGAAAGAAGAACTCTTCAACGTTCAACAGCACAGACACACAGAACAAATAACACACACACAAACAACATACAAATAAAAAACAACACACACAAAAAAAAAGTGTGTGTGTACGTACGCACGTAAGAAGTTATACTTCTTTGGCGTAACAAGATAATAATTATTATGTTTTTAAACTTCGTTTTTCTCAGGTTAAAACCTGGTATTTGCTAGAATCACACGGGTGTGAACCAAGGTGAGATCCTAGTTATTTCTTTCAGATTGTAAATTGCTTTGTACTGCAGTGACATTGTTATCTAAATCTAGTTGTAAAAATTTTCTTACTATTCGGCAAGTGTTTAATATGGCAGCTTTTTGTAAATCAAAATCAAAATCAAAATCAAAAGTCATTTATTCAAACTAGGCTGAGAACCAGCACTTTTTGAACGTCAAAGTTCTACATAAAGACAGTCCCCCAAAAAACGCCCGCCCGTCACCACTTCCTAGTGTTTTAGCTGTGAAGAAGAAGTGGCCAACAAACTCCCCAGCAACACATCTGTCTGTTAAGTTTTAAGAACTTGAATCTATATAATTCTAAGCAACAATCTTAACATTATGTAATCCATTATCATAACATTGTGTAGTGTTAGGTATGTGTATTTGGATAGATTGAGTGCATTAAAACTATTAAATATTTGTTTCGGAATAACACCAGTTGTTGATACTACTATTGGAACTATTGTGACTCTATTCATTTTCCAAACTCTCGTGATTTCCTCTTGTAATTATTAACTCTGTGTAATTATTATTATTATTATCATCAATATCATTATCATAATCGTAATCGTAATCATAATCATAAATCATTATTATATTCTTTTTTTTTTCGCATTCACTCTCGTTCTGTCTCTTTCTATTCCCCCTCCCCAGGAGCGTTAAACGTTTAACACTTTTTTGTTGGAAGTCGCATAAGAAGTATAACTTAAAAAAACACACACACACAGATAAATTAAAAATGATTAAATTTGACGGAAAATTTTACAACTCCCACAAGATTTATAACAGTCTCAGTGTTTACAATTGCATTATATTATTTGTGTTCATATTTTTAATTCTACTCACAAAAAAACCTATTCAGAATGTATCGTAAACTACTTTTATTATTGTTCACCAACAAGAAAATCCACGTGTAGAATAAATTAGTTCACGAGTCCATTCATTTATAAACAAAAGAATGTAGTTGGATTCATTGTCAAAATATTCACTAATTTATAGTAGTGTTAGCGTTTTTTAGTGTCATCAATAAAATTAACAGGGATTTGCAAACATAATGAACTTTCCTGTTGCGTGGGAGTTGTTTAACTGCTATTGTTGTTGGCTGTGGTAAAGCTTACTTTTACACATGACTTCGGAAACATTTGGAAACATTTGACATACCTACTGCAATTTTTAAAAAAATTGAAAATTTCACGACTTAATTTTGAAATGATGATATTTCAATTATAAAATTTTGATTTGTGTCTTTGGTTTTGAGATGTCTCTTCTTTTTAGGAATCCGTACCTGAAGGGTCCAAACGGAGTCCTATTGCTGTCACTCACGTGTCTGTCTCTAAGAATCTTTTAACTTCCCATTTTTTTAATATTTTTTTTTAATTAACTGACATTTAATTATAATGATTTTTTATTGACATTATTGTATATTCTAACTTAATTTAATCGAATTGTTACTGTTTTTAAACTACGTGCATTAGTACTTTTTTTTTGAAATTATGTGTTTATGGATCTTTTATGGTCTGCAATAAAGTTTTATTATTATTATTATTTATTATTATTATTATTGACATATGAACTTGATGTGATAATGTTTATTATTACGTATATTTTACTAACAAATACCAATATATTGATAAATCAGTTTTTTTTTTGAAATTTCCTCATTTGGTACGGAACCCTAAATGTGCGATGTTCGACACACTGGTGAAACCGCTTGGCCGGTTTTTTTAAGACGAATATTACTGGGCATGAAATGACAGTAAATTAATTTATTTCAAGTTGAGCTTTCCTATTTTATAAAATTGAAAACAAAACAATCAATAAAAACATCGATTAGTTGGTCAACTAAAATTTCAACAAACTTACGAATCTTAAATATATAAATAAAAATCAATTGCCGAATGTATACAGGGTGTAAGGTACATGAACGCACATACGGGTACTGGCGTTGGTATTTTTCGTCGGCTTTTTCCTAATTTTTGAATTTTTTTTTTTGTTTTTCACTTTATACTGTATAAAATCGTTATACCTATCTACTCCAAAGACATTTTAAATGAAACCATTTAATTAATATTTTTTTCATTTAAAAAAATCACTTTAAACTGTATAAAATCGTTATACCTATCTACCCCACAGACATTTTAAATGAAAAAAAAATTAAATATTTTTTCATTTAAAATGTCTTTGAGGTAGATAGATATAACAAAATCGTTATACCTATCTACCCCAAAGACATATTAAATAAAGAAAATAATTTTTATTCGTCAAAAATTATTAAAAGGCCGACGAAAAATTCCAACGCTAGGGGGTCCAGAATCATGTACTGAATCACTAGTACACGTATGTGCGTTCATGTACCTTACACTCTGTATATGTAAGTGCATCACTACAGAACGGCTTCACCTTTTTGGCTAAATATTTTTTTATTGTGTTCGTAATTATAAGAACAAAGTTTGTAAGAAGAATATTTTGGGAAATCAAAAAAAAAATATAGGTAGCACCCGTGCGAAGCCTGGGTCGGTCGCTAGTTTTAAATATCTAAGATATAATAGGCTTTATAGTTATTTATAATACTGGATTTATTACTGGTCTAATGCTTTCAGAGATTATGTTTTTAATCCGTCGTGAGATATCTCGAAGACCAGGAACGAATTTAGACAAGTTACTGTTTTAATTTTGAAGTGAAAACTTCTTTAGGAGCGATGGGCATTTTTGAGATGGGAAAAAACAATTGAACTCGCCACCGACATCAACACCGACTGAGCTATTTGGAGCGTCTCAGCGCATAATGTCCTTTTCTACAAATGTCCTTTCTCAAAAGGTCCTGTTCTCCAAATGTCCTTTCTCAAAATGGCCTTTTATCTAAATGTCCCTATCTCAAAATGGATTGAAGTGAAAACTTCTTTGGGCGCGTTGGGAATTTTTGTTCAAGTTTTCACTTCTGTCGGCACTCCCGGAGTGCCACTATTTTTTTTGTTAATTGCCTCTTCGGTATAGTAATCAGAAACGCCACTGCTGAGCGTGTGGTTCTGTGATTGAAGTGTTATTGTATTTATCCATCTGGGATTGCTCAGTATCCGCCTGGCGTTCGGATTTCCTATTGATGGCAATAAGCTCGCCCCTATTTCATGGGCCTAAAACTGGTGAAAAGAAATGTTGGTGTGGATGAACGGGTTCAGTATTTGGGAAAAGTTTGTGTCATTATTATATACTATACCTACACAGTTATCATCATTCGTTAACCTAACCACAAGTTTTTCCAATTTCTATAGATTTCAATAATGTACAAATATTATCAACCATTAATCACCCGTCATTAAATTCTCGGTTATAATATTTACCTCAGAAACATGTAGGCGTTAAACAAATATAGTAAAATATTGACTCTTATTGAGTATATTTAACCAGTGTGATTCCAAAGAGTTCGTTACTATTTGTTTTGACAAAAAGCTTTTATTTTAAGAACCAGCGAGATGCATATGCTCTACGAATGTGGTGACAAGTGAAATTGAAAACCCAGCCAAGTGCGGTACGGACTCCGCACATTTAGGGTTCCGTACCAAAAGTATTTCTGACTATTTCTATGGCTTTGGGTGAACAAGACGCGTATACTGTGAAAATTTGAAGACTAGCTCCAACTATAAAACCTGTGTGACCGACGACGGACAGATAGACAGACGGTCACGTGAGTGACAGCAATAGGTCTTCGTTTGGACCCTTCGGGTACACTATAAATGACACTAAGTTTATTAGGGAATCAAAGTCAACCGGAATAAATTCCCAAAATAAATGTGAAAATGTGAAGCAGATAGCAGAAATTAATTGAAATATTTTAGAAGAATAACACGGACAAAAGCGACTTCATTTTATAAGTATAGTTTAGATAGAATTTTCTATATAATACATATATCTATGAATTTTCGACGTAGGTATATAATGGTGCCGATTCTATTGTGCACAAACTAAACTTAATTTAGGCTATTGCTATCTTTTTCTCTCTAATAAAACAAGAAAGAGACGGACGTAAATTAGAGCTGTCAAATTAAAGTTGAACTCATATTTCTATACAAATTAAGGGTACACGTAAAACATGTCGATGAAAAACACGGTAGGTAAAGCGTAAGGCATAAACTAGTTTTACATCTCTAACTGAGTTCATAGCTATAGCCATCCTTTTCTCGCACTGCCTTTTAGTAAAAGATAGCGATTCTCTAATTTTTGTTTAGTTATTGAACAAGAGAATCGGGGCCATTGTTCAGTAAGTTTAAACACGATTATGTTTTTATATAAATACATTGGGTAAATATTAAATGAAAGTCGTTTTGTGTGTAAATTACACGTCTTGGAAACTTGTCTCGTCTCGTGTGCTAATACGTAATGTGATTGGGTTCCAGTTAGGCGGTTAATTTAGAGGCCGCTTCGGTCAATAAACGACTGATTAACAAACAAGATTTAAAACCATCTTTTTGTTTGCTTGAAGTAGGTTTCCAGAAATCTAAGCCCGTTTCATCAACGGACCACAAGACGTACGGCGAAGTGCCACCGGTTCATGGTGGACATCCCATCCATACGCACAAAGCGTTTTGAGAACTCAATCATTGTGCGTACAGCTAGGGAGTGGAATTCCCTACCGGAGTCTGTGTTTCCTAATAGCTACAACCTGGGAGTCTTTAAGTCAGGTTACTTCTAGGCAAACATGCTCCGTCTTCGACCACATCATCGCTTACCATCAGGTGAGATAGTGGTAAAACGCGTGCCTATCAACAAACAAAAAATCTTAGCCCCTTTGCCATGGAAAACTTTCAACATCTTTTACTGTACTTCAAAGCTGAGATTAATCATCACCATCATCATCATCATCATCAGCCTTTTAATGTCCCTGCTGGACCCCCTCTCTGTGAGAGGATGTGGGCCGTAATTTGGGATCCGTAATAGTGGGAATAATGTTATCACACTAATATTATAAAAGCGAAAGTTTGTGAGTGTGTGTTTGTATGTATGTTACTTCTTCACGCTCAAACGGCTGGAGCGATTTGGATGAATTTTGGTATGTAGATAGTTTATACCCTGGATTAAAACATAGGTAATTTTTTTATCCCGGTCTAAGTGGGTAGGAGAAGTTATATAAACTTTTCAAGTAATTGAAAAATGCCAAACACATCAATGTTTGCAAGTCCTGCCCAGCTTCGCCCGCGTTCGCCAACTATAAATTAAAGCCTATGTGCCTATTCCAGACTATAGTCTATATGTATGTCTAATTTCATAGAGATCTATATATCCGTTCGCGTGATTGTCATCCAGCCATCTATCCAAATTTTCGCATTAATAATATTATTAGGATAGTAGGTAGTATATAAAAATCTCGTGTCACGGTGTTTGTGGTTGCACTCCTCCGAAACGACTCGACCGATTGTTTTTTTTGTATATTTGGTAGGTATGAGAATAGGTCTGAAAGTATTTTTCACCCGGATAAATTCTGAAAATGAGTTACCGCACCCCTGGGCACTGAGGCAGAAAAGGAACAGGGGTGGGTTTTAGTCAGTAAGAGTCTGACACGCCCTCCCGCTCCACCCAGAGCGGGAGAAGTCATTGAATGTTTTCACCCCCCCCCCCCCTCCAAAACCCTCCTACTCCTAACCCCCATTTTTATCTCAGAACAACGTTTGCTGAGTCAGCTAGTTAATAAATAACTTTTGCGCCGAAACAAAATCAGCTATTTTATTATCACCCATATTATTATCACCCATATTATTATCACCCATATTATTATCACCCATATTATCACCCATATTATTTCAACCGAGTACGCCCCTGCATACTAAGCCACGATACGCGAACACACAAAAATGGCAGCCATCTAAAAGTAATAGGTATATAAAAAAAACAATTAATTAATTTACACATTAACATTTTTATTGATTACACGTATATTTACTGTATGGTGTGAGTCATGCGAGGTTTCAAACCCCCCGTGGCGGTAAGGTTTTCGGTAAGTAGATATTAGATTTGACATTATCTTTTTGTATAATATTTATATAATGGTCAGTGTCACACTTCGTTATTAGTATAATAAGGTACTTCAAAAGCACGTTTTTAATAATAAATTAAATTAAAATGGCAAGTATTCATGATATAAAAATATACTTGGGTATTAGTCCGAATCTAACTGTCCTACCTTTTGCCATCAGGGAGTTCCAGTCCCTATATCTCGGCACTATCATCAGATCAGCGGTATCAGAAGGTATCATAATATTGCATTGTCTCCTGGCTTAGTTACGAGTATATCAGGACGCCAAATTTCAGCTCTATCGGAAACTAACAAGTGGTCGCAAATTGGTTTGCAAATTTTGAAGCGTCATTGCAAGTTAAATAAAAATTTTGAATAAGTTTATAGTTAAAAAAACATTTTCTTTAAACAAGTTTTTATATCGGCTATCTCAAATTAAATGTGCTCGGTTGGGTTATGTTGTTTTATCACAGAGATGCCGTGGGCACCTTCCAGCTTCATCATCAGACAATTTTTTTTTCGAGGTTTAAAATGCTGCCCAAGACGAATCAATCGAGCCCAAACTCGGTGGGGTTATGTTGTTTTATCACAGAGATTCAATGGCCACCTTCCAGCTTAATCATAAGACCCTGGATATGTCTAGGCGTAAAAAGCTTCTCAGGACAAATCAATCGAGCCCAGACTCAATGGGTTTATTTTGTTTAGTTCAGAAGTTCCTATGGCCATCTTCCGTCTCCATCACTAGACCAACATCATGGTACCATATCATTGTATTGTCACCGAAGATACATATATACACCAAATTTGAGTCCAATTGGACATCGGGATGTGGGTCTAATTTGAGTTGCAAGATTCCACCCTAACTAACATAGTTACATACATACATACATTGCAAGTTTTTATTTAGCTTGCATAAATGGCTCACGATAGTGAAAAAGTCCAAAACGTATGACATTGACATGCGTTACCGAATTGCCACGTGGTCAGTCTCATACATTTTTTAAATTTGAATAAGGAATCACTCCCAAACATTTTGGAGAATCATTATGACTGATAGATTGACTTTCTCTACAGCCCAAGGATAATCTAATGTCAATATCGACCGTCATTTTGGGCCAAATTAATAAAAAAAAAAACATGTGATTAGTTTAAGCACAGCAGGTTCTTGTTTCAACATTTTCTACCAGTAAGAATGCTAGATGTGGTGGTAAAGCGCGCTTATCATTTAAAGGAGGGTTTATTCTATGTACCGTTGAATATGGTGAAAGCTATCTAGAGTTTTGTTAGAGGATCTTGAGTTTAGAATCCGCTGATCAGTGTTGAAACTAAGCATACGAGTACTGTTGGCGAATTTTACAAATAAGGCTGTTTGTGTTGTACAGATTTTGCTGTAGGTATATAACGTGTAAGGTACATAAACGCACATACGTGTACCAGTGATTCAGTAAATGATTCTGGACGGCCTAGCGTTGGAATTTTCGTCGGCGTTTTCCTTCATTTTTATTTTTTTCTGTATTTTTTTTTTTACTTTAGACTCTTCAACATCTTTGTTTCTATCTAACCCAATGAGAGTTTTAATTAAAAAGTAATTAAATCGCTAATTACACTAAATACAGCAATGTAAATAAAATACGTACCCACAGCTGTTTCGCTAGAGTTCATTCACGTTGCCGTACATACCTACGGGCGGCGCGTCGTGCTCGGCCGGCGCGAGTGTAGGTAAGTAGTAGTGCGGAGCGTTGAGATCGCATTATTTACAATACATTGCGCGCTCAAAAATGATAATTTCTGTAACCGATCATTAAAATTAGTGGCATTAGGTAACCTTTTCGCTAAGTTTGCGGTATCTTGTTCTTTACAGCCTGTATATAAAATTCATCCAGCTAGGTAGACACAACTTTGAGAAAGAAGCCGACAGAAGGATCCGGTTGAAATGGGCAGCGTTTGGAAAACTTCGTCAGGTCTTCTCGTCCCCTATATGGCAATGTTGGAAACTAAGGTTTTCAACCAGTGCGTCCTGCCCGTTATGACATACTTACGGTGCCGAAACGTGGACACTGATGGTCGGGCTGGTTTACAAATTCAAGATCGCTCAGCGCGTTATGGAGCGGGCTAAGGATAAAATCAGGAATGAAGTTGCCTGAAAATGAACCGGAGTAACCGACATAGCTTGCAGAATAAGCAAACTGAAGTGGCAGTGGGCTGGTCATGTTTGTCGAAGGACCGATGGCCGGTGGAGTAGACGAGTCGAGATGGACCGACCACCTTAAGAAGGTGGCTGGGATAGACTGGCAGCCTGGGAGAGGCCTATGTGCAGCAGTGGACCGCGATAGACTGAGTTGATTGATTGATTGATATATAAAATTCAAAGTCCTGACTGACTGACTGACTGATATATCGACGCATAGCCTAAACCGCTGGTCGTAGAGACATGAATTTTGGATGTATTTTTTTTCAAGAGTATCGACTAAAAAAGGGTTTTTTCGAAATACCAGTGTTTTTTTTTTGTGGTAAAATACCACCACTTTTTTTTAAATTTAGTTTTCATGGGAAGCCGCTGGCAGAAGTTAGTATCTAGCTAAATTAACTTCAACACTCTTAGCCAATTTCTTTGCCAATCTCTAGACAAGTTGGAAAAGTTAAAAGGAATAAACGAATGTCTTATGTTAAAACAATATGGCCTTATCAGGGTGTCATTAATTCTAGATTAACATAAGTGATTGGATTGATAAACGATGTGTGTTTTATTGTATAATTAAACTCTAGTCCAACATTAATGAGCTCGGTAAGATTTACGAGCTTTTTCTAAATTCATTGACTGTATAAGGCGTGCTTTTTGTGACACATCCTGGACCTGGTGTAGTTTGGTCTAGTTTTAATTTTTTTATCTATAGAAGGAAACTAGTTTCACCACCTTTTTAAACGACTTCAAGATAATGAGGAGGTACTCAATTCGACTGTAAATGTTTTTAGGGTTGCGTACCTATTTTTTTGCGTGTGGATAGTCATCCAATGACATCTCCCGCTCTAGGGTGGAGCGAGGGGGCGTGTCAGACTCTTACTGACTAAAACCCACCCCTGTTCCTTCCCTGCCCTGAGTGCTCAGGCGCGCGGTAACTCTGTTTCGAGTTGATCCACAACCCCTGGGCAGGCATCGGCCATGACGTGCCCCGTCATGATTGCTGACAACTCTTTGAGGCACGCGTGGAACACTACGCGCCGTCGACTCTCTGGCCTGGTGCTGATAGGACGGCAAGCTACCCACTACTCGCCGTCCGTAGGCCCGGGTCAGTTTATGCACCTACCATGTTATCTCTCCCCTCTCCCTTGGTTGACTGGTAGAGAATGCCCAAGGCATTAAGTCCGCCTTTCTACATTTGTGTTGCATGAAGTTTTAATAAATAAATAAATAAAGGGTCCAAACGGAGCCCTAATGCTGTTACTCACGTGTCGGTCTGTCTGTCTGTCCATCGTCTGTCACACAGATTAAGCATCTTGTTGACACAAAGCCACACAAATAGACATAAATACATTTGGTACGGAACTCTCGGCCGGTTTTTTTTTATGTGTCAAATTTTTTTTCTGGGTAAACCGATTTTTATAATTATTTTTTATGTATTTGAAAGTTGGTGCTTCTCATGGGGTCCCATTTAAATTCGATCGCGATCGACCAGTAGTTTTTGAGTTATCCTTAATAATGCGTACCGTATTGAATTGATTTGACGACGACATTGATGATACATAGTTACAACCACAAAAAAGTGAAAAATTAAAACTTTTACAAAAAAATACAAACGACTTCCAAATCAAAAACACAATAAAATGCAAAATAACTTTAATTTCAGAAGTCGGTGTCAAACAACGACGAAACAGAACTAGAAACACCGACTTTCGAAATTAAAGTTATTTTTAATTTTTTAATTGGAAGTCGTTTTTATTTTTCACTTTTTTTGTGGGTGCATTTTTTAGGACAACCAGCTAAGACACTAGGAAGTGGTGACGGTGCGTTTTCGGGAACTGTCTTTATGCAGAACTTTGACGTTCAAAAAGTCCTGGCTCTCAGCCTAGTTTGAATAAATGACTATTTGATTTTGACATGTATGTCAAAAACCGACTTTCACATGCGCGTGCATGTGAGTTATATCTGTGCAGAATAATTTTTTTCTTTCTTTTTTTCACATTTATAAAATTAGTAGTAAGTATATGTTAAAGGAGGAAGGAAATTAATTAATAAACATTCCCATAAAGAGGGTAGAGTTTTTAGAGAGTTTGTATGTTTATTTTGGTCACGCCCTGAAGCCTAAACGGTGGGATGTATTTCAACTAATAAGGTATCATTCGATTCCGTTTGACTGCTGAAGTGACATAGGCTATAATATTTTGAAAAACAAAATGGCAGCCGCCATTAGGCTAGTGAGAACCTTTTGAAAAAAAAAAAATATGCCCCGCATTTCAAGCCAGAGTTACAAAATAAAGACAACTATTTATCTCTCACTTAAAAATACACTACAACTGTTATGACACAACCAGTAAGTAACGCCGGTAAGTACGTCAAGCACGACCGAAACGAACTTAACTCACACTTAGACTTTAAGATTTATGCCAGTAATGGCGCTCAAAATTCTGATATCGGTGGATAAGTGACACTTAAGTGAGTAAGCAGTTATGTACTTAATCAATATGAATGTTTAAAGTCAAAGTGGGTGTAAATGACAGAAAACATTAGCTTGAAATATTGGTTAAGTTGGTGTTAAGTGTATTTTAAGACGCAACGTAATGTGACGAACATACATTCTCGGCGGTTTTCTCATAGAAGTTAAAAAAACATATATAATTAAGCTACGTATGTGTAATTTGAAAGTAATTATGATGCTGAATTACATAGAAAAATCGCATCAGAAAAAAAATTTGTTCACTTTGGAAAGATTTTTCATTCGAAATGTAAAAAAAACAATATTTAGTCCTAAGACGACGACACAACAGAGTAACTTCTTAACTACAACATTCAAGGTTATAAATTATAATTACGTACTTACTTATTATATTACCTTAAAGAGGATATAGGTATAAAGGGGGTGACTACAGAGATGACGACTAATAGAGGAGTATGTAAGAAAAAGACATGTTGCGCCGACCCCAAATAAATTGGTATAAGGGCAGGAGAATGACGATGATATACCATAAACAGAAAATAAAAACTTTTAACTAACTAAAACTAAAAATAAAACCAAATATGGCGTCGAAAATTTCTTCCACATCGCTGTCGACAGGTAATGATAATGCTTTGTCCAAGGTCAAAGACAGTCCTTGGGTCACGCGAAGTGTCAACCAGGCGTTTTGATAGGTAGGAGAAAAATGTATCGGAAATTCGTAATTTAGGGTACCTAGCTCCTTAAGCGGATCTTTCGTATGCCCAAAGAATATGATTCTTTAAAAGCAAATTTTATTTGAGAAAGGACAGTTCAATGTTCTTTAAAAATAAAGTAGGTAACTTAAGAACGGCAATCCCCTGTAAACACGTCAACTTGTCATGTCAACAGTAAAATATTGGTTTTACGTGAAATAATCTTGTTTAACACAGAATCACTTATTTATTTATTTTACTTTATTATATATACATATACATTAGCTAAATACAGGGTGTAACGGAAAGGTGTGATCATATTTCAAGAACCGGTTCTGCCTATGTTATGATCATCAGCTGATATATATTTGTATGGAAGTTAAAAAAACAAATTTAAGAATTTCTTCAGATAATCTTGAAGAAATTTGTTTATATCGATGAGCAGATGCAGTTCTTATATAATATCACCTGCGTACTTGGCTACGATCGTCTAAGATCTTTTAGACTCGTACAAATAGAAACAAGAAAACACCACACAACCTCATGAAGGAGACTGTGAGATGGTCTTGCAGTCTTCTGCATCTCAATCGGCAGCTTAATAGACGGATCTTCAAAGTCACTGAAAAGTGACCTCCACCACTTTAGGAACCAACCAATTAAAGACGTAATTGGGACGAATAAGGACTCCAAGATTTTTACAAGAGATCTGTCTTTTGGGCAGAGCCAGCTCACGAAACTGAAGACCGATGGCAGAACCATATCCGCCAAATCGGAGCTTCCGAGAGAGATCGAAGCATTCTATGGATAGTTGTACACGTCAATCACTAAACCCGCTGCGAATCTAGCTAACGACCCAAGAGCTAGATTGACCTGACACTATTCCGAAGGCATCCCGGACGTCAGTCTGTACGAAATTAGGATGGCTCTGAAGCAGCTTGAAAACATAAAGGTGTCAGTTGATGATGGAATTAATGCCGAAGCCCTGAAGGTGGGTGGAAAACCGGTCCTTAAAGCCCTTCAGAAGCTGTTTGATTTTGTCATACACAAGGGGAAAACGTCACAGGCATAGAGTAGAGGTGTGGTGGTGTTTTTCCTTGCTTTAGAGTTACAGGCCCATCTCACTTCTGAGCCATGTCTATGAGCTTTCAAAGTTGAATATTATCCCACAGGGACATACCACCGGGATCAAAAAGTATTCTATGTAATTATCTAAGCTATGGTCTACAGTCTACTTACAACATGGTGGCATTCTAAATCTATTAACTGGAAACGCATAATTTTCCAACAAAAACACTAGGTATCATTACCAAACCTTTAAAGCAGAAACTCATTAAACTTGCTATCGCTACTAAAAATCTTCGTTCCTAAGTACGGTGACCATTAAAATGTATTTTTACCATAATTTGTTGGAATGATGGACGACCGCTCGATATGTTGAGGAAATAACATGAATATTTTACGAGCTTTCCACTTAATTTGGTCTAAAATAAACAGGTCAAGTAATTTTGTGGAGTGTTGTGGGATACCGTTCATGCCGTTGTTAGGGGTCGAATTGTAGGCGAAAATTGGGTCGTGTTTTAACTATCGAGGACAGAAAAATCGATACTTTCTTTCTGTTCTCAAAGAAAAGCCCTTACAAAATCTGATCAGCAAACTATCATCAAATTGTAACTGTTTAATCGTTATATCAATAAAAATACAACAATAAAGTAAAAAAATGACGTCATTTAGCTAACCATTAATTGTTATCAAAACTAAACATGTATGCAAGATTTCAACTCAATCGGAAACCAGAAAGTGGGTCAAATTTAACATTTTTTTTTACAAAGTTTTTTATTGCAAATGAAGCTTATAAAAGCATGTTAAAATGTGGCAAAAGAATAGGCAAAACGGTACAAAGGTCTTGGATGTGTGTACGTGAACCTATCACGTACACTTTATTGTCTGTAAGCAGAAGCTCGGGGCGCTCGATGTCATAGGAAATAAATAGCCTTAGCACACAGTAAAAATGTGCACGTGAATCTATCAACCTACACACACATTCAAGACCAACCTGCTCTTGTCTGATAGAACAAATATAATCAACGATTTATAGTTTATTTTCAGATTTTACTATACTATGTTTCAGATAAATTTGCAATAAAGTACATTGACCTTTCCCTAATAACTCTTCGTAGGTACCTGAACAATTAAATATAAATCGTTTTTCATTATTAGACAATGTTAAGGATCACGAGAGATGTTGATTCGGGACAGCTTTGAGTCATTAATTCCGTTTTTCAAATTAAAAATGTCAATAAATGTAGGTGGGTCAATGACCTTGCTGAATGAAATTCAGCTTCAGCGCTTTTTGAGAAACTGAACAAAAACGAAAAATACGAATACCTCGATGACGTTTTGGTGTTCTCCAAATGTTTAAATGCCACGTTCCATGTTGTTGGGGTTTTTAGTTCTAGGGTATAACAACTAAAAAGTGAAAAATAAAAAACTTTTTTACAAAAAAAAAAAACAACCGCCTTCCAAAAAAAAATACCTACACTAAAAATTAAAAAATTACTCTAATTTCGGCAGTCGGTGTAAAATAACGAAGATGTAAAATACAAACACCGACTTCCGAAATGAAAGTAATTTTTGAATTTTTAGTGTAGGTATTTTTTTTTGGAAGTCGGTTGTTTTTTTTTGTAAAAAAGTTTTATATGACCACAACAACCCCGTAGTTAGTGGTACTTAGCAAATGAAGTTAAAGAATTGGTAGAGACTTTAGCTGTAGAATAGAGTCATAATTTAGGAAAAACATTCAAAACAAAAAGGTTTTTCGGCGTTTATGATGAGACAGTAATGTTAAAAGAAGCTAAAATTTAAAAGATCAAAGGTGAACATTGAACCTTCATCAACTATCAATTAAGATACCAACTATTGAGTCTATAACCATCAAACGTTACAGGAAGTCAATAAAATTGATGATTGTGTTTTCATATATTTATTGATGAGAAGGTATCGTAAACGCTAACTGTTTTATCCTTTACTTTGTAAATTGTGCTGAAGTGTTAACTTTAAATATGTTTTTGCGAAGCTAGGTTCTATATCGAACGAGACGTCTGCGCTTCTATTCGTAGGGGCGTAGCTCATGTGACGACCTTATGTTGGCGACCTTATGGTGGAGACTGGCACGTTGGAAGTTTGGAACATTCTAGAAACTCTTGAAACGCCGATTGAAAATTAAGAAGAAGGAAGACTTTTGTTTTTGGCCTCACTTCTAGTAGCCCGCTCGAAGAGGGCACATGTATTAATCTGATTATTCAATATAACGTATTAGTGTGCAAGTCCTCTTTCTTTTATAACACAACACCCATAAGGCAGTCACTCTTATACACCACACTCTCGCACCGCTAGCGAGTAAGACAAACCCCCAGGAATGTGAAAGGAATCTCCAGGGACCTAGCACTAAGAGAAGCTGCTCCAGGTCCCTATAAGACCGTGCTTTCGGATCTTAGGCTGGTTTAGTTGGTCGCGGGAATGTTTGGCAAGGAAGGCAAGTGAAGCAAGACGGTTGGATTTTAGTCAGTACTAGACTGAACACACACACATTCACCACACACACAAACTCCGGCCACGTGCGTGTCGTACTTCGCACATTTAGGGTTCCGTACCAAATTTATTTTGGACTATTTGTATGGCTTTAGGGTCAACAAGATGTTTATACTTTGAAAATTTGGAGACTGTAGCTCCAACCGTTTGGCTGTAAAACCTGTGTGACAGATGACGGACATACAGACAGACGGACGTACAGACAGACGGACAAACAGACAGAAGGACAGACGGACAGATGGACGTGAGTGTCAGTATCCTAAAAATGGATGGCGTTGGTTGTAGGTATTATGAAAAAAAAAGTCTGAAATCTTCGAAAAACATCTCAAAAATTTAAGAAATTAAATCATTTAAATCAGAAAGTAATGTAATTTTAATAGCTCTATGACTTTTCTGATACATGTTTTAATGAATATGAATTGAAATCAAACAGGATAGATAATGATTTTGAAACGATAACTTTCTAACAAAAACAGCAGTATTTTTTTTTGTGGGTGTGGGATATCATTCAATGATGACTTCTTCCGCTCTTGGTGGAGCGGGAGCAATAGCAGCCTGGAGTTTGGAAGTAGGTGGTGCGATAACCCCGTACCTCAGTAAAACCACTTAAAGCCGTCCTGCGCCTGATCTGTCCCCGATCGTGTCGGATTGCCGTCCAATCACACAACACAAAATGTTTTTATACAGGCTGTACAAGATACCACTAACTTCGCGAAAAGGTTACATCTAATGCCACTAACAAAATTATGATAGTGATTAATCTCGGTAATGATCGGTTACAGAAATTGACATTTTTGAGCGCGCAATGTATTGTATATAATGCGATCTCAACGCTCTGCACTACTACTTACCTAAACTCGCGCCGGCCCGGTGCCCGCCCGTATGTAGGTATTAGGCCGGCGACTTGAATGAATTCTAGCAAAACAGCTGTACGTATTTTATTTACATTGCTGTTTTTAGTGTAATTAGCGATTTAAAATTCTAACGCGTCAGGTGGTGTAAGGGACATACAAGGGTATGTCCCTTACACAGCCAAGTACGCTGGCTCTCCTGCGGCTAATCTACGTGGTCAAAATATGGTATTTATTTTACCTAGTCTCTTTTCATTGACTTCTAATTTCAAGTTCATATCAGTTCATATTTTATTATAGTCCAAACTGTTAAATGAGAGCAGTAGTGGCTCAGACTTACAAGTTTACGGTCGTGAATTCAAACCCAGGCAGGCGCGGTGTGGTGCATTTCGACCCACAACCTCTCACAGAGAGGAGGCTTGGGCCCCAGAAGTGGGGACATTAAAAAGGCTGATGATGATGATTATAATCCCGTATTTCCCGGGACTGCCGCAGTTCGAAGCGACCTTTACAGCTCAAAGGCACTTGTATTATGGCTGTCCCACATAGCCACGCCCTTTCCAATGGCCCTGGCAAACACATTTGATACAAATGCAAGAGACAGCTTAGCTCTTATATAACCTAGGCTATCGTGTACAAGTTGGTAAGAAATGTTCAACTGTAATATGTTTTTATTGAATTTATTGGGTTAAGGCCTGTCAGTGTATTACTTTAATATTGGATATATCGTGTTATGGTTTCACCTGGTTTTATAAGAAGTCCATAATATTTACAGCCACATATACTTATCTACACTAGTATAAATATATATATATAAACCTGAAGAGCTTGTTTGTTTTTATGAACGCCCTAATCTCTGGAACTACTAGTCGGATTTGGAATATTATTTCTGTATATTATAGCCACATTCATGAGGAAGGCTTTATGCTATCTAACAGTAACCAAACACGCGGTTAAAACCGCGGGGGACAGCTAGTACTTGTATAAATCCTGTAAGATAACCGTGGCCTGTAAGCTGATGATTATTTCAGTCGAGAAAACGGTTTTAAATAACTTATGGTATTTTAAGGCCCCCTGAGCGTTTAGGTATGGCTTAACGGTTCATCATCGACATTATTTCAGCCAAAAGACGCCCACTGCTGGACAAAGGCCTGCCCCAAGGGTCGCCACTACGGCTGATGCTGTCCGTCTGGCATCCATCGGATTCCACCAGTAAACGCTGTACACACTCAAACGCTGTAAAAAGAACCAAAGTTACCAACATAGCCCAAAGAATCACCGTTATGATAAGTGGCAATGGGGCAGGGCACATGCTGGCAGTACAGATGATCGATGGGGCCGAAAGGTTCTGGAGCTAAATTATACCCAGGAGACCATCAAAACAGAGTTACCGCGTTCCTGGGCACTCAGGCAACTGAAGGAACAGGGGTGGGTTTTAGTCAGTAGAAGTCTGATTCGCCCTCCCGCTTCACCCAGAGCAGGTGAAGTCATGGGAAGATTTCCCACCCCACAAAAAAAAGTAGACCATCCAAAGAATAGTAAAATGCAAAATGTTTATTTCACGCAGTTATCGTAAAGCGACTTAGGGACTTAGAACTTGAGCAATAGTGAAGTATCTATCCGTTTGGAAGCACCTTGGTTTTATGAATATACACTCGCTTTTGCACATTTTAGCGCACTGTTGAGAAATCGTTCTTTAAGAATCTGGCGCCGGGTTTTAGGCTTATAATGTTCTCAGTCCTCTTTGTAAGAGGGAGTGGGCGGTAATCCACCACGCGGGCCCAATGTCGAGTTGGTGGACGTCGTATGTCTTGGAAGATTCTAGGAATAGCAAGGACTAGGTTTTTAGTCTCTCCTGTACTGTTTTGAGAGCAGTGGTGATGAAATAATTTACAGAAAGTAAAATGTACGTTTTGGTTTAAATTCACGACCTGCAATCTCATTTATCTCAGCGGGTTTTTTTTTTAATTCAAATTCGAAGCATTTATTTGAAATAAACTATTTCCAGGCACTTTTGAACTGCCAAGAAGTCAAGTCAGAAAGATGAAGTTAATTGCACATTCCAAAACATTTCTGTGGAGAAGAACGTGCAAGAAACTCTATGGATGATTTTCACCGGGCACCTGGGCTAATATTATAGTAAAAAATTTTTTTTTTGGTTTTGTGCAATTAACTTATCGTAGTTAAATAAGTATTTAATAACAATATTGTTTCATATAGAATAAAAAACCGGCCAAGTGGGTGTCGGACTTCGCACATTAAGGGTTCCGTACTAAATGTATTTTTGACTATTTGTATGACTTTGGGTTAACAAGCTTACACTGTGAAAATTTGAAGACTGTAGCTCCAACCGTTTGGCCGTAAAACCTGTGTGACAGACGACGGACAGACGGACAGAAGGACAGATGGAGACGTGAGTGACAGCAATAGGGCTATTTGGACCCTTCGGGTACGGAACCCTAAAAAAAAAAGTTTTCCCCACTACAGAGGTGTAGATTCTACCTATAGATCTTCTCCCTTCTCTAAGGTTCTTTTACCAATAAAACTTCAAACCAATTTTCTCTTTTAGGTTTCATCAGCAGCTCTCAAGACGATCTTAGTATCCGTGACAACGCACCCATTACGGGTATGGAATGAAAAAAAGGTATTTTTCTTTTTAGTGAACAAATTACACGCACATATTATTATTATTAAGAAATTGTTCGACTCTTGAACATTCCCTAACCTAACCTTGCAGTTATGATTTTTACTTTATATCAGTATAACAAAAAATTACGTAGGTAAGTTCATATTATCTACACAAAAAATATAGACAACGAAACAATAATATAGAACTCTTTTTCTTTTTAGGATTCCGTAGTCCTAACAAGAACAAGAAACCCTTATAGTTCCGATCTGTCCGTCTGTTCGTCAAGGCATAGCATAGCATAGACTGTTCCCAAAAGATTTGTGCTTATCCCACCCAGGTATGTCCACCAACTCAAGGAGCGTTAAACGTCGAAGAATTCCTTCTAGCAAGATTAATAGTCTTTAAAAATACAAGATGAAAAAATAACGGAATATGAGAATTTCCCGTTCACTTGCATTCAAAATGTTGCAAGATAAAGGCAGATCACACGAGCGTAGCGGTGCGCTGCGTACAGTGTAAATGTGACGTTATAAGGCAGGTGCACATGCACGGCTGATGAGGCATTATATTAAAACGTACGAGCATGTTTGTGAGGCACATGTTCCATGTTCGTATTTTGAGGTTTGTGTGTTTACGGCCTTGACTTACGGAGGACTGTTACTGAGAAAATTGTTTACAGTTTTAGGTTATTAACGTGATTCTAGCCTTTTGTTTACAAAGTATTAATATGTAGGCTTTTATGGTAACCATAATTTTGCTAAGCTTCGGTCTCTTGATCAGAACGCACAACGCTGCGGTATGCGGCAGTGCGACACATACAATTCTCCTCCTTATCATCATCAGTTCAGTCGAAAGACGTCCACTGCTGGACATAGGCTTCTTCCAAGTGTCGCCACAACGACCGGTTCTGTGCAAACCCAATTGACCAACCCCGGCGCAGTTATATGACTTTTAATGGTTTTTAATTGAACATCACGTCTAAACGACTAGTCTTATTTCTTTGAAAAAAATATATGTTACTCTAGACTATTTCCGTCGTAATTTTATCTCAGAATATTTAAAATTATATTTTTTTAACATTGTGTAATTAATTTGTAAAGTTATGTCTAATACGGAAAAAAAATTGAGAATCACGCAAAAACTATAAAGCCTATTTTTATGAAACCTGCACCATTTTAAAGATCATTTAATTGTTTATAATTTAGTCTCCGTTTTTTAGTTTAATACTTGTTGTTTTATGTGTAATAAGTTAATAATGCGTCTAATTTCGGACAGCGCTCCTTGATGGGCGAGTCCTATTACTGGTTGGACATACGACGCGTTACGTGAGCTTAGAGCGGAACACGCAAGCTAACCACTCAAGGTCGTTGGCAGCTAATAGCGCCTTAACCTGATGGATTGACCCGTGCGGCTGTTATTACTTTCGGGTTCGTCGGTTAAGCTACGCTTGCCGGGGTTGGTCTATGGATGGGTGACCATCTTTACATACCGAGACTCCTCCGTGCCTCGGAAAGCGCGCTAAGCCGTTGGTCCCGGCTATCAATCATGGATCTTTGACAGTCGTTACGGGTCGTCAGAAGCCCGAAAGTCTGACAAGGGGTATATTGTATTACCCAGTAACTGGGTTGTGGCGATCAGATAGGCAGTCGCTCCATGTATAATACTGGTATTCAGCTGCATCCGGTTAAACTGGAACCCGACCCCAAGATAGTTGGGAGAAGGCGCGGGCAGATTGATTTTTTATCATCTATCTTATAGTTGGGAAAATGCTAAGCAGATTTGACTTCTGCAAACTTAAATGCTTTTAAACTGTGCTTTGTTTATCAGGTAGTTTGTAGGGTCTAAGCTACCTACCGTTAACATCTATTCTACAGCCTATTTACAATATGGTAACTGTTTGCGTAAGATAATCCTAATGCCTTTTTCCTGACGCCTCTCAACCGTGTGTTCTCAACTTTAAACGAGCCGAACAAGTCGCTAAATGCTAGATTCATATTCGATATGCATGTTAACATACAGATAATTGTTATTGGTAAGATCCTTTACATCAAAGAAATTAATCAGAAGGTTTAGACCAAATAGATTTTGTAAAGAATTACGAGAATATCGAGCGAAAGGCAATAGGGATGCATCCAGGGTAAATAAAACAATAATTCTACGAGTATATAGTCTGTAAGTAAGATTATCAGAAAATATTTGACAAATATTTTCCGCTTTAGCAAATCAATGCAAAATGACAAAGGTAAAACGCATCAAAGTTCAAAGTGGGGGCTTGTTACGTCACTTTGAGTAAAAAGTACAATTTTAACTCAAGTGTGCCGTCATGCGAAATTTCAACGCACTGTATTGTCTTCATTATTTGTTTACGTGACAAAAGAAAAAACACGTGTCTAATATTTTTTGGTAATCTAACTGCAGGATTAATTAGATTTTTTTAAGTCATCAACCCAATTGTATGCAGTGTAATAATCCGCCCGAATTTCGAACACAGTGGTCAACCTCAACGGAGATTTGCCACCTACACAAGCGTGTGCGCAAACACAGACGCACATACGGTTCCTTTGCTCTCTCAGTCCAATCTGCAATCCGAGGTCAGACAGACAGTTGCACCATGTAAAATACTGGTATTCAGCTGCCTCAGGTTAGACTGGAAGCTGACCCCAAGATAGTTGGGAAAAGGCTAGGCAGATTGATAGATTATTTGGCTACCTTTGAAACGTAGATCGTAGTGAGCCTTTTGTACTCTACTGCATTGTGGCTAGGCTGTCTACACTTTAGACCAGGAGGTCTTTCGTTTCATTCGTTATGTAAATTTTAAGAGAGCGCAATGGTACCTTCGTTATTAAATTATGCATTAATGCGTATTATTATAGTAGCATAATCTTAAATTAGGAACCTGTATATAAGGCGTTGTGTATTAAATTTATTTGCACTATGCATACTGTACTGTGACCATGCGTGGGACCTGCACGATAGTAAAAAAAAAGTGTGTGTGTACTTATATACGCACGTAAGAAGTTATACTTCTTTGGCGTAACAAGATAACAAACCAAACTGTCACAAAGTTTACAAAAGGAAAACAATCATTCTTCATGAACCACAGACCATAGCTAACTTCAGGGTGGATCGGTTCTAGCTTACTTCAACCTGTGAATTTTGTGTGACAGTGATGCGATCTTAAAATTTCACTCTCATCATTTTTTCATAACGCGCCTAAAGAAGTATTACTTCAAAAACTTTGGTGGAAGAAGAACGCGCGCCCGCGTGATAGAAAAACCTGTATGAAATGATAGGATGCCGGGAGCCCTCACGCGGATCAGATCCGCACGCGGGCAGATTTAAAAATACAAAAAATACAAGACACAGACAGAATACAGACAACATATAAAAAATCAAGGCTAAAACAATAACAAAATTAAACTGATTTCAAATGGCAGTTTCAAAAGGCAAATGCCTTTTCTTTTTTCTTAGAAATCAGTGTCCCTCTGAGAAAATACATTAAAAATTAGGAATTATGAGCAGTTTTTAAATTGATATTCCTAAAAAATATTGGTGGCTAAAAAAAAAATAAAAAGAAATAAAAATAACATCTATCTAATCAAAAATCAAAGTCAAAAATAGTAAAAATCAATATACAGTATATTTTTTCTAAGTAATGGTTTAGAAAATAAAATATATACACATCTAATACCAAAATATAATTTTAGATACATAGGTGATTGAAATTGTGAAATAAGTTTAGTAATTCTTATAGCCAATGACACTTTGGCTGTCAAGATATAATCTAATAATACCATTTATATAATAATATTTATTTTTTAAAATTCATCCAGCCGTTTAGGCTACTGGCGTGGCAAAGAATTATACATACTAACATAAATACATACAAACTCTCGAACAACATTACCCTCCTTCTAGGGCATTCTGGTAAATAAAACACCATTTGTTTACGACTACACGTGATATCTAAACTGTATGTATCTGTATGTGTGTTGTTCTATGTAACCCAAAAGTGACAGCCATTTTTAGGTCGAGTGGGCAACTCATACAGTTAATTCCTGTATCTAAGAATACTCTCCAACCTAAGCTCTAAAGATGCGCCAGATTGATCAGTAACATAACAAACAGGAAATGTCTTATCACCACTAGCATCAGCTTATAAACGTCACCACAGACCTCCGTTACAACCGTCCCTATCATATTTTATGTCTCTCATAAACCTTCATAGCATTACTATTCAAGAGGTCAGGACTGTAGAATCCTCCTTAATAAACGGAGGTACAGCCTCATCAGTCTTACTGACCCTACCTGGAACAGGTTTAAAACCAAACTAGACGATTATAACTAAGTGTTACTGCTCAGATTCCAGTTATGTTACAACCGGCAATTTGGTAAACTGTCATCTTCAATTTCCCATAACTTCATACATTTTACACAGTTCAAAACTACCTCTGACGTGGAATATAAGCAGGAGACTTGGCAAAATGTAAATGTGTTTACTATCTCTGTTTAGAATCGTATATTTTAAGTTCTATGGTATATAAAAAGAGCTACAATATAGTTTAGTGCTATATTATTGGGCGAATCTGCCCACGAGTGGCCGATAGGCATTTGTTTAGCATTTTATTCAAGGACTTCGGTGTACCGTTGGAGATAACACATGTCATATGCTACCGCTACGGCAATCTCTTTGGGACATGTCACAGAACACGGAAACTACTAGAGATGCCATTTCTACATAGTATAAAACAAAATGGCTTTTCTCACCTGTCTTTCTGTTTATCCGTTAGCTCCTCTTAGACCACGAAACGAAAAAAAATTTGATACGGTGTTCACTAATGGAAAGAGCGATAAACATGGAAGGTTTGGGTTCCGTACCCGAAGGGTAACCAACGGGACCCTATTACCAAGCATCCGCTGTCCGTTCATCCGTCCATCTGTCCGTCAGTCCGTCCGTCCGTCCGTCAATCTGTCAGCGGGCTGTATCTCTTTTTTTTTTTTTTTTGGGGGGTGGGAAATCATCCTATGACTTCTTCCGCTCTACTCTAAAACCCACCCCTGTTCCTCTCTGCCTTGAGTGCCCAGGGGCGAGGTAACTCTTTCGAATTTATCCTCAACCCCCGGGCAGGTGCTGTATCTCTTGATACGTAATAGGTAAACAGTTGAAATTTTCACAGAATGTGTGTTTCTGTTACCATGCCGCTATATCAACCAATAATAAAAATTAATTAAAAATAAAAGGGCCTACCTACTAGAAACCTGTATTTTTTGGCTTTTTTACTCGATCTTCATAATGGCAATACATACATAGTATTCAATCTTGTACGATGGTACGGAATCCTTCCTGCGCGAGTCCGACTCGCACTTGGCCGTTTTTTTGTATATCATTTGCATTCGTGCAAAGCTGGGGCATATTATTATTATTATTAGTGCGCTGAGTACAAGTTTCGGGTGTGAAAACCTTGGTCAGAATTATCATGGGCGGTATTTTTTTATGAGTAAATGATGACACTTAATGACGTGCTTGGTGACTAGTATGAAAAGTTTTGATAAAACCTAGGGATGTTTCGATACTCACAAGAGATCAATACTTACTCATATAAGTAGTAGATACTCTAATTATTTTTCGATACTACTCATGTGAGTGCCCTCAAAGTATCGATACTTACTCATATCGATATTTTTTATAGGACTAACATAACGACTCTAGCAGTGCCCGTTGAAGCAAGTCGGTGCTCTGTGTCAATAGATATCTTTGGCATACACTATGCGATATTGAAATAAGGTACACGTATTATTGTTAAGGAAAATGGTGAAAGCAGTGGGCGGAAAGACGTTATCCTATAGTCTATAAGTAATACTTTGGGATGTTGCCTATCTTTGGTCCATAATAATGCTTACGCTTCCAGCTAGGCTAGTGCAGATTTCGTTTCAATGAGTTGTTTTTGTGCAAAACCGCGGCTTTTCTCTTGAAGGCGCTTTCTAAACGACAGCTGGTCAATAGCTGTCTTTAAAATTACATTAGGCTATAATTTACTGAGGGAAACTATCGAAGCTGTGATTTATAAGCAACTAGTACTTCGACCGCGACTTCGTCCGCGTAGGTTTTAAAAATTTATAACCTATGACACTCACAAATAACGTGGCTTTCTATTGGTAAAAGAATTTTCAAAATCGGTTCAGTAGATCCAGAGATTACCTACAACCTTACAAAATCACAAACTTTACCTCTTTATAATATTAATATAGAGTACATTATTTTCTGTATAATTTGAGACTCACAGTTACTCAGATCCAGGGGGCAATAAGACCACCAATGAAGAGTAGGTCCTAGCAAGATTTTTCTTACTTCACAGCGTTTTGTTTCTTCGGGATTCGTCGATCTTGATTGCCTTTCCGATTTTCTTATAGTCGTCACTGTTGACTCTTGCTTTCAAGAGTTGCAGTTTGGATGGGAATAGTATGGCTTCTACCATACATATCCAGCCTCCTGATCACTGATTGAAAGTACCAATGGTTTTGGCAGTTCCAGAAAAAAAGTAGCTTTCCCAAAGAATGTTACAAACCAGGAGAAAAACAATTTACTTATTGAGAACTAAACCGTGCATTTTTCGTTAGTGAAAAGAAAAATAGGACAATGTCTTATACGGATGTGATAGACCACCTTTATCAATTTTAGCACAATATAGTCAGCATTTTAACATTCTAACTGATGGGACATATTCCTCCTCTCTGTGAGTGTGAATGGGTCTTTAGCCACCACGCGGGCCCAGTGCGGGTTGGTGGATGTCACATGTCTTCGAATTTTTGGTTCTTGGACATGCAGGTCTCCTATCGATGTTTTCCTTCACCGTTTTGGTGATGAAAATGATCGACTCCAAGTCAAGTGCCTGCCTGGGCTCGAAACCACGACCTACGACATGGAAGTCGGAGCCGTCACTGGGCCACCACTGCTCTAAACCAAGGGAATGTTTGAAGCAGACAATAAAATTACTTTTAAGTTTTTAGCTTTCCCTGCAGGCGATATAATTTAATACTTTCTACCATCATTATAACTGTCTGTCAGCTCCGATTTTCGGTATCTCGGTTCACTCGTGCAAAGCGATGGCGAAGTAGATCGGACTGTTAAGCACAGAATTAACACTGAATGGATGAAATGGCCGCCGGTCTCTAGGACTATCTGCGACTCTCGCATTGGGAAGATTTATAAAACAATGGTCAGACCTGCTGTCTTGTATGGTTCAGAATATTGGACCACAAAAAGGATGACTAATGAAAAGCAATTGCATGCAGACCAGCTGAGATGAGAATGCTAAGAGCGATGTGTGGTGTTACGCACATGGATATAATTAGGAATGAGTATACGAGAGGAAGTCTGATAGTAGCACCGCTGACTGAAAAGTTGTGTGGTAATCGGTTGTCGTGGTATGGGCATGTGATGCGGAGGAATGAAGAAAGTGTCGCGAGGAAAGTCATGTGTATGGATGTGGATGGCTATAAGAATAGGGGAAAACCAAAGACATAATGGATGGACTGTGTGAAAGAGGATATGGGTAAAAAGGGGGTGACTACAGAGATGACGACTAATAGAGAAATATGGAAGAAAAAGACATGTTACGCCGACCCCAAATAAATTGGGATTAGGGCAGGAAAATGAATACCATCATTATAACTATGTATAACCTCGTCCCACACCGGAATCTGATCCGCTACCTCACAAGGCGGAACTCCGATTAGTACCTACCTAAGTATCCTACCCGTTAATACAGTAATTCAAGGAAAAACTCAAGTTCTCGCTAAGTTGCTCCTGCAAAGGCTACTAATTGAGGATTCGACCGTTAGCTGTGGCGGAGGAATATAACAACATATTAGCTTACATAGGCTTGCTCTACATGACTTGATTATGTGGAGGTGTTATCACTTTATTATATTGTAAAGTTGGTGCTTGAAAACTGATTGTTGGTTGTCTATTGTTTACCCAAAGATTATATACCATAATCATCATATTCCCGAATTTCATTTAAACGAATTTCATTTGCCCGAATGTTTTGTTTGCACTGTTAATTGCCCGAAACTTAGATACCATAAGATACGAGTGCCATACGTATTTTTTTTCATATTTTTAAGTGCTATAATATTTATCAAACATAATATTTAAACGCCATAATGATTATTAGACATAACTAATAAAATATTCTATGCATGGTTGATGGTGGGCTTGGTCGACGGAGCCCCGCTTCGCGGGGCTCCTACTTCTGTGTGGTTTGTACAAAAATAACCACGAAGGGGATGGCTTCTAACCTAACCTATCCGAGTCGGAGTGCCCTAAAGTCCCGATTGCATCCAGTTTCTCCTGATATAACAACCGTTACATACCCAATGTCGATGGCAATTGATGTTATGGCATATGATAATTATGGCATGTGATAATTAGGGCTTGTGATAATTAGGACATGTGATGATTAGGGCATGTGATAATTAGGGCTTACAATGATTATGACAAATGATGTTATGGTAAGTGACTTTATGGGAAACAAAGCTTCTAGCACGTTACTAATATAGCAAATAAGAGCAGGACAAATGAATATTACGTCGTATAATATTATGGCTGTTGACTATTATGCCAAATGATATTAGGGTAAATAAAATTCGGGCAAACGGCGGTATACCCTGATTGTTGCTATAGCCTGATGGTTTTCTATCGATTAAATTTAGTGGAGTGAGCATCGCAAATGTATAGTTTAAGAGGGCACAGGGGCTGCAATTCTCCATACAAATGTATTCCCCTTTTTTCTTCCTGAATAATGCCTCTAGAGCAATCATTTTTTTTTTTTAAAAGGCATAGGTCTGCTGTAGACACGTCCCCGTCATTTCCTTTTTTTTTCACCAACTAATAAGTAACGAAAATATGACCCTCCAAAAATTACAAAAAATGACCGCCGTGATTAGAGGACTACCAGACGAATTCGAAAAGTTTTTAACATAAAACATTTTAATATGAACCTAGACATACTCTTCCTTAAGATTTTTGTGTCAAAAATATTTGAATCGGTTCAGTTTTCGAGGAGGAAACAGGGGAATACGAAACGTCGATTTCATCAAAAATATTGTGATAAAAATTAGTCTGAGCTGCAGCTGTCCCTATCGCACTCTACGGGGGCAGGCTTGAGGCAGCACGACGACAATAGTTTCTTTAAATACCTATTTTTCAACTTCCTCACAGGCCCTGTTCTCTCTTAATGCCGCCAAGCCCGATCCATCATCGGAACACTAGTACATGGTGAACGTTCCACCTACAAAATGTTTTGGGAACACATTCATGGTGCGTATGGCTAAGGACCGGAATTCCCTGCCGGAGTCACCGTGTCGTGCCGTCGTCGTGTCTCCTGATAGCTAACCCCTGGGGGTCTTTGAGTCAAGTGAGTGAATAGGTTACTTCTAGACAAGCGTGCTCTGAGACGATGAGATAGTGGTTAACCGCGATTCTATCAAAGATAAAAAAAACACCACTTGAAAACATTAATGTTGACTAGAGCTACATGAGAAAGGGTTCGTTCCAAAAAGTAGGTTGTCTGTCGTTTAGTCATATTTCAATTGACATATTTATAGGTACTGGTTCAGATCAGTATCTAACGTGACTTAAGTACCTACTGGCAGTTCTTCAGAGGCTGAAATTTATCACTACTTACAACTTTTTATTAAGGTAGTTTGATAGCTTGTTTCTTAAGGCACTATTACCGTCAACGATCTTGAGTGGTTAGCTTGCGTGTTCTGCGCTGAGCTCACGTAACGCGTTATATGTCCACCCAGTAATAGGACTCGGTCATCAAGGAGCGCTGTCCGAAATTAGACGCAATTATTAATTTATTACAAACAAGTATTAGACTAGAGTACTAAACAACTGAGACTAAATTATAAATAATTAAATGATCTTTAAAATGGTGAAGGTTTCATAAAAATACGCTTTATAGTTTTTGCGTGATTCTCAATTTTTTTATCCGCGTTAGACATAACTTTACAAATTAACTACACAATGTTTTAAAAATATAATATCAAATATTCTCAGATAAAATTACGACGAAAATAGTTTAGAGTAACATATATTTTTTTCAATGAAATAAGACAAGTCGTTTAGACATGATGTTCAATTAAAAACCATTAGAAGTCGTGTAACTGCGCCTTAATTTAAATAATCGGATAATTGTAAACTCTTTATTTTTATTAAGATTCGGATACATTGTAAATTATCAAATTTAGATGAGATTTTTGTATTTGTTTACTGTTTACAATGATCTCAAAAACAATGCACCTTGCCCTTTAAATAAAAAAATAAATTAATGCAACTTACTGTTTAAAATAGGCTCAAAAAGAATGTACTCTACTGTTTAAGCTCCTCATCAGTGTTCATGAGAAAACCAAAGTGTGAGCAGCAATAACGATACAACACATAATAATTTGTGTCCATAAGATTTTTCTCACGAAGAAACAATGACGCACTGTGTGACGTTTCAATTAAATTCAATTAACTGACACCTTGGCTACATCCATCTTTGGTAGAGGCCAATGGTATATTGATTTTTTATTTGGCCTATGTTCAGAACTGCGTTCAGCCTTCGACACCATCTTTTTGAACGATGAATAATACACTCGGCGGTAATAAATGTGGTCCAAGCTCTAAACGCGAACTAAAGTTATTCTGTGTATTTTTTTTAAGATTCTTATCAGTCTCCTCAGGGATGTGCCTAACAGGCGTTGTACCTACAAGAGATTCCGGGGTGGTATTTTAACCTCTTTCCATGATGGTCTCGTCACGAGACCATCATGGTGTTGATGGTGATCACCGGGGTGCTTTGAATGAGATAAAAAGCCTGGTATTTTCCTTAAAAGTACAGGCGTCTTTTAAAGGTTTCCCCCAGGTACCTAACAATAAAAAGCCTCCGTCAGCTAACACGTCATAAAATATTGCTACGCAACGACCGCTAGTCGTACCTTACTGATAAATACAACATAGTACTTTACTACACGATTAACACAAATAGGTTAGTAGCATTCAGAATTGTTTACAATTTAGATAATTTTTATGTTTGTGTTTATCTTTACGCTGTTTACATGCTGTAAGGTAAATGGTTTAAAGCGGATTCACGGAGAATATGCAATTACTATGGGACTACTTACCTTGTATTCAAAGACATAAATATGTTTGTAATTTAGAACTTTGGACACCAGAATTATTTACGGGATTCAGTTTGACTTTAAGGAGGAGTTCTGTTGCTTTAATAATATGGAATTGGGTAGGCACATTATATGATAAAGAGATGGTAATTCTTAGCATAGCATAAAGCAAAGCATAATTAGTATGTAAAGTTCCCACGCCTAGGACACAGGCGTTCACTGTGTGAGGGCGAGGGTCGCAATCCACCACGCGGGCCCCTTTTGGGTTGGAGTATGTCACACGTCTCCGAAGTCTCAGCGTTCACTATAAATTACGTCTCGAAAATCATAAAAGCTCCTTGTTGTTTCGTCTTTCAGCCGAAAGACGTTGACTGCTCGATATATGCCTCCCTCGAGCGATGCCATAACCGCTAGTCCTGTGTTTCTAGCTTAGAGCAGACTCCCGCGGCCCTCACTAGATCATCAGTTCACCTCTTGGGAGGCTGTCCAACGTTGCATTTTCCTGTAGGTTTTCGCTTCACTTTTGCCTTCACTCTACGAGCATTCGCAGGGGAAATTGCTCTGCCCACCAGTTTTTATTCTTATTTGAAGTATGACAATTTTTAAGGCTTTGTCGGTTATCATGGTTCTCTTAGGGATCACTTCATAAAAAAGGGAATAGCCCTTCCAATTTTTTGGTACTTACAATTTTGTTATCGAAATCCAAAAGGCTCGATCTTAATGCCATTTTCCAATGCCAGATGCTTTTAATTAGTAACCACAAAATTCACGCCTAGCTCTTCCTATTTATAACGCTATTAGTTTCAGTACATAAAAATGTTTTTTATTACCCTTGAGAGCCTCCAATGGCGATAGAATCCGGTTAACAATAGTATGTAGTTAGGCTTTTGTTTTTTAGGGTTCCGAATATCCGAATGTAAAAACGGAACCCCCGTATAACATCATTTGCAAGGAGCTCGTGGCTAAAGCAATAACAGCCGCACGGGTCGATTCATGAGGTTAAGCTACGCTTGCCGGGGTTGCTCCATGGACGGGTGACTATTTTTTTTTTTTTTTCTTTTTTTTTTTCATGTTAAGGCGCAGTTATACGACTTTCGTCTGACACGTCCTCCCGCTCCACCCAGAGTAGGAGAAGTAATTGGATGATTTCCCACCAAATAAGAAAAAAGGTACGTAAGGAATGACCTTGAAATAGATATTAAAAATAATAATAAATAATTTATTACTTCAAAAATTACAGATTATGGTTAACTATTACAGTGGCCTTAAAATAAGGTAAAACTTCAATACATAAGTTGGGTTGGCATAGAACATTGCAAGAAATAAATTGTTGCAGAAATCTGTATCCAATAATTAGTAAACCCAGCCTCCTAAACTAGGGCAGCCTGTATTTTAGGAGACAATGTTCGGCTAAGAGATTATTTTAATTAGATTTTACAGCTTGTGGCATGTGTCGATCTACCATAAAAACAATAACTTACACAAAGATATATAGGAGCATTGGAAGGTATGTATTTGTATGCAAAGATTTATACCATCATCATCATCATCATCATCAGCCTTTTAATGTCCCCACTGCTGGGGCACAGGCCTCCTCTCTGTGAGTGGGTGTGGGCCATAATCCACCACGTGGGTGCAATGCGGATTGGTGGATGTCACATGTCTTCGAATTGTTGGTTTTAGGACATGCCGGTTTCCTCACGATGTTTTCCTTCACCGTTTTGAGAGCGGTGGTGATGAAATAATTAATTTAAGGGCGCTTTATTGTGTGTAAAGCACCTGCACTTTTTTTGTTTTTGAACTCGTGACCTATAACTTGTAAGTCGCGGTCAATACCACTGGGCCCTGGACCGGACACTGCTCCAAAAAATATTTATATATCGAATCCTTATTCAGTGATAATTTTTTGGGCAAATTGTGTGCATTCAAACCTTTAATCATATCAACGATCGTAATCGCATCTTAGTCGTTATCTGCCTAACAATAAAATTGATCGTTGTTTTTAACCCGAATGCCACAGAAAGAGAGTAAGTAATGTTTTTCGAGAGTTTATATATATGTAGGTAACTATTTATGCAAGCAGCCTGATGTAGTTGGTGACATCAAATCTCAGATTGTAATTGATTATAATGTTGCTTAATAAATAATACCTACATAATTAGATCATATTTTAATGCCTAATTAGTTATTATAATAGTCTAAGGGCTGGTTGCCACCTCGAGTGAGGTCCTATTCACAAGACTGAAATTTAGGCATAATTTGTTTTCTAAGAGCAAATAATGAAAATGAAAGTCAGCGATGATTTGAGAGGATGCATTGTTTGGTTTTTATTTTAGGATTCCGTACCCGGAGGGTAACCAACGGGACCCTATTAATATCCCTTCACTGTCCGTCACTCTGTCAGCGGATTTTACACGCTGTGTGAAAATCTCAATTGTTAACCTATTGCGAATCATGAGATACAGCACAAAAAAGTGTTTTTTGGGTTTTGTTTTTCAGTTTATAATAATAATAATAAATAATAATAAAACGTTTATTTCCGAAACTTGTTCCGTATTTTGTTAGTGATACAATTTACGTAACTATGTTAGTACTTACTTATAGTTAAAAACAAACAAAATAAAACCTACACTAGGATACAATTTAATTCATGTATTTTCCTGCAGTATCAGACCCGTAGCTGTGCATACGGGTCCAATACTCCAGGAAAACGCCGTCCAGCCTATCCCCGATCACCTTCAGTATGCCGTTGGCACTCCCACGAAATCTGCGTAACAATGATGCCGTTCTTTTCCTCATGATTGCTGAAAAACTATCTGTAGTAGATTCAGCAAACATGGCTGACGCGCTACAGAATCGCGGTAGCCCCAACAGCACCCGGAAGGCGTTGTTGTACTGGACCCGAAGAGCGTTGTAGGCCCTCTGCGTATGCTTGACCCACAGGCTGCATGTGTAAAAAGACTGACAATAAGCCTTGAAAAGGGCTTGAGTTTATGGTACGGAATCCTTCGTGTGGGAGTCCGACTCGCACTTGGCCGGATTTTTCAAATATCATTAGGTATCTATCTATCTAGGTGGTTATCTATGGAAATGTACACAAAAAAACATATTGGCCGTCGTCGGCCCAAGCTAGCAAGTATGCGTACGAGTACATGATTCAAACTACAGACTAATTCCACTTAACCCACATATTTTGATAATCCGAAAATAAGTACTTAATGTCTGTTGGCTCAGGGATCTTGGATTAAATCGCAAGAGGGATGAACAATATTGCCGGTTATGAGAATCCGTGTGGTATTTGTACTGATTAACGAATTTGACGCAAAAGATATTACGGACAGGTAGTCTACAATAAACGGAAAACCAATGGAGGATGTGTTTTTGGAATAGAATAGAATAACGTTTATTTATTTATATTTAACGTTCATTATGTTATTATAAAGTTCGCCAGCGAAGGCTTAACGAACTTTTCAAAAATTCAGAAAAGGAAACATGAATCAAATGTAAAAAGCTGAAAGCGGAAACCTGTAGCGCAACACCGAGAGGGAAATGATATATAGTTTGACTTGTAACGAAACCATAGCGCGATTCAGAAACCTACACAGACGGGCCAACGCCATCTAGGGGACAGTAGTGAGTTAGGCGTCCGCAGTATCTACTGCGTGTAATTCTGTTAAATCGTATAAGAAGTATTTCTGTGTGTTATTTATTATGAAATCATAAATGAATCATAAATAAATAAATCTAAACTGTAATACTATTGAGAGGAAAAGGAATTGCTCAGTTTTTCAGCGGCTTTGCTAAATACAGGTACCTATACAAAGTGCTCAAGGAAAATTAATTGTACCCAAAAAAAATATGTTAATTCCAGCGTAATTATTTTAAACCGCTGCCGACATAGTATCGCCATTTGTTTTCTCGGTTACCAATAGTAAACATACAATCAAAATAGTGACGACGTATCGCGCGCTTGTCAGGAATAAGCGGAGATGTACAAAGCATGCAAAAACGATGGCAGTTAAATATTAAATTTGTAATTTGTGTGTGAGTTATAAATTATATGTTTCACTAAGTTTTAAGCGTACTGAGTTATAAAATTAGATCTTCGATGAACCACATCCATACACTAGAACAAGTCATAGACAAATATATGGAGTTCAAGAACGACCTTTATGTAGGTTTCATTGACTATACTCGTACGTACAACATTTGATAGTCTCTATCATAACTCTATCTGGCAAGTTTTCAATGACTGCAACATTGACCCGATATTAACTAGAACCCTAAAAACATAAGAAAATTGTTTGAGCAGAGTTAAACTAAAAACTTTTTTACAAAAAAAACAACCGACTTCCAAAAAAGAAAATACACTAAATTAAAAAAGAACTTTAATTTCGAATGTGTATTTTTTTGGCAGTCGGTTGTTTTTGTTTTGTAAAAAAGTTTTTTATATTTCACTTTTTAGTTGTAACCCAATCCCACCCCACCCCAAGAACCTCAGAACTAAGAACCCCAATAAAATGGAACATGGAATTTAAACATAGGTACTCGTAATTGGGGAAAACCAAAACGTCATCAACGTATACGTATTTTTCGTTTTTGTTCAGTTTTCTAAAGAGCGCTGAAGCATTTTCGATAAAATTTATATCGGACTACCTCGGGAGTATATTCTTTCGGATAAAAAATGGATTTTGAAAGTCGGTACACAACAGGCAGAGAAATCGGTGGACATACATAAAAAAATAAAAAAAATACATCCTGTCGAACATAGAACCTGCTCCTTTTTCGAAGTCAGTTAAAAACTGCAAGTGATGAGATCAGAATAGGTTGAGGCGTCTGGCAGGGAGACCCTATATCTCCGAAACTCTTCATAACGATACTACGAAGCTTACTAGCCAACAAACTAAATTGGGTCTCTGAAGGCACACACATCTCAGATTACCTGACGACATCGCAGTCTCCGCCAAAACCCACCAGAAGCTAGGAACAATGACATCCTACTTTAAACAGTGAGTATAAAACACGTGGGCTTACACATGTATTTAAGCAAAACAAAAATAATGACAAACAAGAAAAAACCGGCCAAGCGCGTGTCGGATTTTGCACATTTAGGGTTCCGTACCAAATATTGGTACTTGTTAGTAAAATATACGTTATAATAAACATTCTCACAAAATTTCAAGTTCAGAATGCGAAGTTGAAAAATTCTTCGGAACAACATTTTGTGACAGACGATGGACTGACGAAGACGTGAGTATCAGCAATACCCTAAAAAGGAAAAATTATGCTAGACGGTGTTGAACTGGATTATGTGACTTAGTACATAACATACTAAGGTTAAGCAGTTATCCTTTTGTAAAACAAATAGTAAAACTGAAGTCAACAGAAGAATCACATCCAGCTGGAACAAATACTGGGCACGCCAGGGTAGCCCGCGAAATTCGTATATGCAATTTGCAGGTCAGTATCAGGTGTATGTATGTTTTTTTTTTTAATTTTTTTTTTATGTATTTCCTCGCATTTCTGCGTCAGTTGTGGACCGATTTTCAAAATTCTTTTTTTATCCGAAAGAATGTACTCCCGAGGTGGTCCCATATAAATTTTTTCGATATTGCTCTAGCACTTTTTGAGAAACTGAACAAAAACGAAAAATACGCATATCTTGATGACGTTTTTGTGTTCTCCAAATGTTTAAATTCCACGTTCCATGTTATTGAGGTTTTTAGTTCTGGGGTATAACAACTAAAACGCGAAAAATAAAAAACTTTTTTTTTTATCAAGACTTGCACTCTGCCTTGTTATGGCTCCCAGTCTTTGACCTTTACAAATGAAATAAAAAACCAGCCAAGTGCGAGTTGGACATCAAAAAAGCTATGATCGACAATTAAAAAAAAAAAAAATGCGTATCCGACTCGTAGTTGGCCGGTTATTGCTACTCACGCACGCACTTTTAACATCAAGGACGATGGTCTGTGATTCACTCTCTGACGTAATAGTGGCTTTACGAGCATTATTTAAATCTTTGACACGTTTAGGGTATACGTTTATTTTTCAGATTCGTGAGACCTGAAAACCTTTTGTGATTCGTTTTTTTTTTTGCAAGTGGCGTTGTTTCATGACTTTATCGATTGCTGAGTCATCAAAAAAACTTTTTGTATTAACTTACCTATTAATTTATTGATGAAAGAATCTATATCCGTCTGTACCTATAATCAAAGAAGCAGATCTATTACTCACGAATATATATGCTCTTAAACATTTTCTTATTCTATTCTGAGCATCATAAAGGCTTCCGTAAACAGCGACAAATATTCAAATGGTTTTACGAAGGGATACGTAGTACATTATCAGCAGAACGATTTCTATAAAAACGTTAAACATTATTAAAAAACGATGATGTCGCATTGCCTCTGAAGAAAAAGACATGTTGCGCCGACCCCAAATAAATTGGGATAAGGGCAGGAGAATGATGATGATGTCGCATTGCCTCGTTGCGCCTGTCTGCATCAGCCTTTTTTTTTGAGTGTGAGAAGTCATCCGGGATGTGTCAGAATCTTAGTGACTCAAAACCCACCTCCACGCAATGGGCAATTGAAGGAACACTCCCTCTTTTGCTCTTTGCGTTTCATTGGCTGCGGTAACTCTTTCGAACGATCTCACGACAAAGTCTGCAGAAGCCTTAAAGCAAAATTCCTGCCATATTTCACAATGTACTAAACTCCATACTTTTAAAACTGAAAGTAAACAAAACCAATGGTTTGCCACACCGCTCACAAGTACTCACGACTCACTGTTATATTACGATCTAGACACGAAGTCTATACTTTGCTACTCGAACAGTTTAAACTGATAAGTGGTTGTAGGACCTTAATATGTACGGTTGGCAAAATAGTTGGGAATCGGCACGTTATTCAAGCCGGTTATCTACTATGAGTGCTTGTTTACTTCTAGGCAAGCGTGCTCCATCGTCGACCTCATCATCGCTTACCATCAGGTGAGATAGTGGCCAAACGTGAGCCTATTAATGATTAAAAAAACCAGAAGAAGAGAGAAGAAGGAGAGAAAAAACACAAAAGAGGAGACGAATAATTAAAATGAATAGGTAATGTCTATGTCATGAGAAGGAATGAAAAAGAAAGAAAGAAAGAATTGTAACTTATTTGTGCCTCACAAAAAACTTATTAAAACTAAAAATACAAATAATGAAACCAACCGGCCAAGTGCGAGTCGGACTTCGCACATTTAGGGTTCCGTACTATCATTCTCCTGTCCTTATCCCAATTTATTTGGGGTCAGCGCAACATGTCCTTTTCTTCATACTCCTCTATTAGTCGTCATCTCTTTAGTCACCCCCTTTTTACCCATATCCTCTTTCACACAGTCCAACCATCGTTTATTTGGTCTTCCTCTACTCTTATAGCCATCCACATCCATACACAAGATTTTCCTCACGAAATTTTCTGCATTCCTCCGCAACACATGCCCATACCACGACAACCGATTTCCACACAACTTTTCGGTCAGCGGTGCCACTTTCAGACTTCTTCTTATATACTCATTCCTAATTCTATCCATGCGCGTAACACCACACATCGCTCTTAGCATTCTCATCTCAGCCGCATGCAATTACTTTTCATTCATTCCTTTTGTGGCCCAACATTCTGAACCATACAACACAGCAGGTCTGACCATTGTTTTATAAATCTACCCCCTTAAGTTTAAGGAGAATGCGGGCGTCGCAGATAGTTCCGGTGACCTGCCGCCATTTCATCCATACAGTGTTAATTCTGTGCTTAACAGTCCGATCTATTTCAGGGTTCCGTACCATATGAGGGAAATCAATATTTTGTTATTTTAAGTTAAAATATACGTAATAATACACAATGGTCAATGGGAAGACAAAAAATTCTTCGGAACAAAATTTTGTGACAGACGGAGAGTGACAGCAATTGGACACCGTTTGGACCCTTTGGGTACGGAACCCTAAAAAAAAATTGGTTGCCTGTAAAGTCGGTATACGGGCGAAAGTTTTACGTGACAACGACTTTGAGTGGTAAAATAATTTTAATGTTGCCCGAGTGGAAGGGACGCGTGCCTCTCACTCGCTCTCATTGTGAGCGCATAACGTGAGCGGAGCGTAACGCAGTTTCTTGAAGTGTCACCCGGCAAACCAATTTATAAGACGTTGTCACGTCAAAATCTGTGCCAGGCCAAAAAGGCGCTTTTTACAGCATAATGCTGCAATATTTAAAAAAATTGAAATAACGCAGCGCTGGTATTCTGCTAAGTCCCACTGTGATGCCACGGACACACTCATGGTACGTGGTATAGACTAACTAAAATAAAATAAAAATAGGTAGATAAAAGAAAATAAAATATGCGTGCGTGTAGTACGAAGTCAGATTTATAATCTGCATAGGTACCAAATTATTTGCTGACGGTACCCGCTATTACTTATGACGTAATGTGGGAAACAAGGAGTTGCAAGAAATAAGGTTTATAGACGGAATTAATGATGAGAAAATCGGTTCTGGGATTTGTAGCCAAGCGTTACCTACTGAATTTTTGAACGGCTTCGATCCATTGCCACTAGAAATTCGAAGTTAGAAATATTAACATCGTGATTATAATAGTTTATGCAGCAGGTAGTTTTGTTGTCATTGACTAGTCTTTTTTCAGTTTTAATAATAGATAATAAAAACCCGATCCAGTTCTCGATAATGGTCATATCTCATTGTACTGGGATCGGTCCATCATAACTGACAGGACTATTATAGCTAATAAGCCTGATATAGTGGTGGTGGACCGATCGAGAGGCGTGCAATGATTGTTGGCATTACCGTCCCACATGACGAGAACCTCGTGAAAGCCGAGAAAGATAAACAAATCAAGTATATCGGCTTGGCTCGCGAGGTTGTCGGCATGTGGGATGTGGACTCAGCGATCATTCTACCGATAGTCATGTCAGCCAATGGTTTAATAGCCACGAGCCTCGACCAACACCTCAGGAGGCTCTCGTTAGGCGGCTGGATCAAGGGCTTGATTCAGAAAGCAGTACTTCTGGACACGGCTCGCATTGTCAGGCGGTTCCTCTCTCTGGAGCCCTGACCGCCGGTAGCTTGGACCCTGTTCCCGATACCGGTGGGCTACTATTTTTATATTTTTACATGTTTTTTATCCTTTTTATTTAAATTATATGTATATAAAAATAAATAAACATAATAAAAATAATTATTTATTTATTCAGACAGAGTCCATTATTTGTTAGTAACAATATTCTTAATGTCTAATGTTAGTCAGTAGGTATAAAACAATGACAGGCAAGGCGAGGAGTTTCATACAGGCTCCAGTCACATAGCAGCGCTATCTAACTAAAACCCCAACGAAAGCCCTCATTATTGAGGAGTCAAGTTTCTCAGCAATCACTTGCGGGATTCTGTTAAAGCTGCCCCGCACTCTGCTTAACAAAGAGGCGGTTCTTTTGCGCATGATGGCTTGGAAGCCATTAACTAGGGCCTCTGCAAACATGCTAGAGGCACTACTAGTTTTAACTTCAGTCACAATCATCATCATTTGTTAGACAAAGGCCTACCCCAAGAGTTGCCACACCGACCGGTTCTGTGCATCTCTCATCCATCAATTGCTCGCAACTCTCACCAGGTCATCGATTTATTTTGTGGGAGGCCTTCCAACGTTACGTCTTTCGGTACACGGTTGCCACTCCAGACTTTCGGCCCCATCGACTATCTGTGCTGCTACCCATTAAGTTTGGCGATTCTTCGGGCTATGTCAGTATCTTTATTTCTGATTCGAACACGCAAGAGCCTTCTCCATTTAATTTCAGTAAATGTTTGCAATGAGTAGTACTTTGTGCCAAGTTTGTATTAATTTGCTTATGACCAAGTATAACGTACATATTTTTTTACAAAACTAAGTACTTATAATCTTTTTCTCTAGAAGTGAAAAAATGAAAAATGGATATAAAGGGGGCTGAAAGCGCATCACATAGGAGTGTGAACGCATGTATTAAGGCTGAGTCCTCACTTAAAGAGCGGTCCCTCTCGGACTGCATAGAAAATAACGAGATGCGCTACGAAAAATGCTCGCAATTTATTGGATTTACTAATAAATTTATAAAAAATAATCCATCACTGGATGCAGTTTACCATTTGAAATTTTATGGTATATTTTTATTATGATTATAATTATTAATAAAGGGATAAACTGCTTCTAAAGATAATTAAGAGGTATGTTAGAAGATTTTTTGATGCATTAGAGTGTGTTAAATTATGAGTTATGTAAATAGGACTTTAAGTCAAGAGTGAATAGGTTACTTCTAGGCAAGCGTGCTCCATCTTCGACCACATCATCGCTTACCATCAGGTGAGATAGTGGTCAAACGCGAGCCTATCAAACATAAAAAAAGACTTGAAAATATCATGTTTTTAATTGTCAAAATTATTTACGGTTTATGAGATGCACTGCTTTAAGACCACCTTTTTGACCGTTTTTGATAATCTCCGCCTTAAGGAGTGTTATACGACTTTTAATTGAACATCACGTCTTAACGAATAGTCTTATTTCTTGAAAAAAAAAAATATGTTACTTTAGACAATTTTCTTCGTAATTTGATCTGAGAATATTTGAAATTATATTTTTATAACATAGTGTAATTAATTTGTAAAGTTATGTCTAGCTCTGATAAAAATTGAGAATCACACAAAAATTATAAAGCGTATTTTTGAAACCTTCACGATTTTAACGATTATTTATAATTTAGTCTAAGTGTTTTAGTTTAATACCTGTTGTTTTATGTGTAATAAATTAATAACGCGTCTAATTTCGGACAGCGCTCCTTGATGGGCGAGTCCTATTACTGGGTGGACGTACGACGCTTTACGTGAGCTCAGCACAGAACACGCAAGCTAACCACTCAAGGTCATTGGCAGTTAATAGCGCCTTAATAGACAGTGGCTGTCTTGGCGGTGGGTAAGCAGGGCAACCGCCCGAGGCCAATTTACCTTTGGCCCTAAGGAGGCCAAAAAAGAAAAGGATCTGCCACTCAGAGCCTTGCAACGGTTAAGGTCACCACATTTAATAATAATGATGGTGATGAAGGAAGAATCACTGATTAATGATGTAGATTCCCATGCAGACCCCACAAGTCTTACCAATCCTCCACACCCCATTGGCGCCATCACAAAACCCGATTAGACCGAATCATTTTGCTAATCAAATGCTCCTCCACCATCTCATATCAAAATTGATATGTCACGCCGACATATACAAGATAATAGTGAAATATTTAACGATTCGTTCCTTTTAGAAACGCCGGGTATTTCAACGGAACTGTGTACAATAATGCTAACACGCAATGGGTTCAATGAAAAGATGTATTTTTAGGTATTTTAAAAGTTATGGTTCCTGGTTTTGGGTGGGACTGTTTCTCATGGGAGTTATCGAGTTATTTGACTGGGTTGGTGGGATTTATCTCATAGTACCTTAAATCTGAGGTATCTTTGAAGGCTGATTGTTTTGTCATGCACATATTATCATCATCATCATCGTGCATGCTATAGCACTGCACTCGACGGAGATGAAAATGTTGTGGTGGGCAGGAGGTGTCACTCTGCTTGACAGGGTAAGAAACGTACATGTCCATGGAAGTTATAAGATCCGCCCAATCCAACAAAAGCTCTCCGAAACACGCCTGAGATGGTACGGGCATGTGATGAGAAGACCCGAAGGACACATGACAAGACAAGTCCTGAGCTTCGACACCGGTCTGAAAAAGTGGGGAAGACCCCCTTTAACCTGGACGTCCCTCGTAAACAACGACCAGAAGGCAGAGCATTTGGACACGTCTGGCGAAGAATGACGAGGAGAGCCGACCCCAAATAATGGGAGAAGACTAGGCAGAGAGAGAGCCTATAGCAGTTCACTGCTGGACATAGGCCTCTCTAATTGCACGCCATTCAGCTCGGTTCTCACACATATTATAATCATAAGTAAATATTTAGAGATCAAAAATAATATCTTTATTCCAAAAACTTTTCTTAACAATAGGTTTAAAATAGGAAGAGAGGCCGTATAAAGTGACGACACGGTTGGCGTAGTGGTTTAGCGTTCGGCTGCTGCGCTGCGTGTCGCGGGTTTGATTCCCGCACGGAACAAATATTTGTATGACCTACAGATAGTTGTTCCGGGTCTGGGTGTCTTGTGTATGTGACTATACATGTTTGTGGACGCACCCACGATACAGGAGTGATTGCTAGTGTGGGGAAAGTTTAAAAAAAAAAAAAAGTGACTTACAAGTCAAAAAGATAAAAATATATATGAAATTGACATGCACTACTGAAATGTCACGAGGGCAATCCTAAACGTTTTTATTTATTTTTTGACAATAGTTTTATAGCTGATTTTTATTAGGAAATAACAAAATACACATTATCTATTAACTATTTACATATTAAATAATATATAAAAAAAAAAAAAAAAAAAAAACACACTATCACCACTACTACTACTACTATTTTCATTTTTTTTTATTTTTATTATTTTTTTATTAATAATTTTAATTCTACTACTATATTTTTATATAGTTAAATTTATATTGTTGGCTTGCTGCGCGCTTTGGTGTTTACTGTAAGTGCAGCAAGCAATTGTTATACAATTAAATAAATAAATAAATAAAGAAGGTTGGCATCATTGCCACGTTGAATGGCAATACAAATTCTTTGGTCGAAGAACGAGCCAGCCCTCTAGTCATGCAAAGTGTCAATCAGTCGGCGAGAAATATCTTTGAAAAGATAAAAGAAAATTGGATTTCGACAACGAACTGCTCAAAATAACAGTAACTGTTATTGCCAACAAGGTTACAGCATTTGTGCTGATAGGACGGGACTTGGTCAAGCGCTCAAGGGTCATCCTCGTGTCGTTTCGGAGAACGAGCGCAAAGATCTATTCTTTGCTAAAAAATGTGCTTGGAATTTCTTTTCCATAACTAACCTATTACCTACAGCCTTTTATAGCCAAGGGATTTTCATGCTTCATGTTTTGGAATTAAGATTAATTTTAGGTTGACAATATGGCCGGCCTTCTGCGTCGATAGAATTGATTGTCATGCTAATTTAATTCAGCGTAGGGTTGGTAAAGTTTAGTTCTAGTGAAGTCTAGATTCAATGGTGAACCTAAACAGAAACAGTCAATTCAGCTTACTTGGGGTTTGAATTAATCACTATGATGTTTTTTTTTAATTGATAGATATAGTATTCGTCAAATTTAATGGCGTGTGGGAATACCACCAATTTCCAAACTGACAAATAAGTAGGTACCATATACCCCTAAAAATATCAGACAGCTTCCACACAGATACAAAAATTATTAATGGCCTAATTTGCACTGGAATATCATATTATTACTGAATGGAAATAAAGATCTACAATAATAAAAAATTGGAATGGGGCCCGTTACCTCTTAAAAGATCATTCCTGCACCTCCTTTGTGCAAGGACTGTTATAGCACATCCCTGGGTGGACTCCCAAGGGATCTATCCGGAGCCTCGCTATGAGCAACAGCATCAACATTAGTAGCTTAGTAGGTATTCCTTTTATGCCAAATTCGTGCTGTTCTAATTTCTCTGCAAAATAGCAGTCGTTGGTGAGTTTGGTGACGTAATGACGACAACGATACGAGTAATATCTTGCCTGACGTTCGTGCAACACACTTATAGTTTATCTACAATGTACATTCTGTTCCTATCATCCATTAAAACCACTACTAAGAAAATGTCGTGCAGTTGGTAATGACTTCCTCTAACCAAAGCAAACCCTGGAAATATGCCAGGAATAAGGTTAATAAAGTATTATAAACTAAAACACGACTTGTAGCTAGCGCTGGCTTACAGTAAGACTGTATTTTATTAAAGCATTTGGGTATTTAAGATACCTGCTGGTTTTTAAAAGGGTATAATCTTCATTATTCTTTATTGCACACATACTTACAACATATTTATACAAACACAAGGGGACTGTTAATGACAAGGGCGAGCTTAACCCAGCATTTGGGTTTTTTTTTACAGCAAGCCTTAGGGTGTTACATAGAAGACGATTACATAAGAGCACAACAAAAACTTAAACTTAATTAATATGATATTATTAAATAAACTTAACAAATACAGCACATAATATAAACCATACTGTTTAAGCAAGGAAAATTCTCAAACCATGGCAGACACTGGACTTTGTTTGTTATGTCATCACCACTACTCTTGAAATGGTGAAAGAAAATATCGTGAAGACTTCTGCTTATCCTAGGATCAACATTTTGAAGAAAATCAAAGCCAGCCAACTCGCACTGCACCCTTGTGTTAGATTATAGTCTACTTTGGCAAGTGCTTTGAAATTTCAAAGTCAAATTCGCCTCTGTACCTCTATGCATAAAGTATTAAATAAATAAATAAAGTATGCCGCATAGATCCAAAGGTGCTGATATTGTAACGAAATTGCTGTGCATGTGCGGTTGCACTTACTATGATCCGAATCCGGAAATAGTCGTTCCGAAGTAGTACTACTTGTTTTTTAGATCATTTTTAATTCGAATTGAACTCAATTTTAGATCATTTTTAATTCGGATAGAATTTCGAACTCCAAATTCTATCCGAATTAAAAATGATCTAAAATTGAGTTCAATTCGGATAGAACTTGAAACTTGAACAGTACTCAGACATTCTTACGATTAGTATATTATCAATATTTTTTTATTTTCTTGTATGAATAAATAAACTGAGGACTGAGTGACTGACATGAGTCAGTAAACTCATAAAAACTTAGCAACTCAGTTAGCAATATGGCGACCCTACCTCCTAATGCACGCTCATTATGGCGGCCGGAAGTCGGGAGGGGGGGCCACCGGAAGTGACGTAGCATGCGCGTGCGCTCAACCGCGCAGCCCCGCGCCCGTGCAACTGACGCCATGATTATTTTTATCAATTTATCACTTTGTAACGGTTTTTAGGACTTTTTAATAACTGGTTCTGTTTTTTTTTTTATTTAGATTCTGTTATGTAAGTTGTGTGTGAATGAATGAAGTATTTTTCTGTGTGGTATGCTGTTTGAACGATTTTGGACTTTGAATTCAATTATGATTTACAATATAGCCTAACCTTTGACTCTCCTTTTATTCTGAGCTAGGCTTATCTGCGCTGGAATATCAAGACTAGTCAAACACAAGATGCAAAACACTATGGGTCTAATCCACTAAGAGGATATTTGAGCTTTCAGACAAAAGAATATGAGAAATCGGAGTATGACAGTGACCATCCGTTTTCTTTATCATAACTAACTCCAGCCATAATATGAACCATTCATATTATACCAAACATTTGATTACATTATACACAACTAAACTAATACGAGTAAATGACTTATTAGGATAAACAGGCTAAAATAAAATCTACTGCTTTGCAATACAAAGGAAAATGATTTGGTTTAGTTACTTTTAAAAAATATATTTTATTTTTATTATAATAAATTAAAATTGCGTCTAATTTGGGACAGCGCTACTTGATGGGCGAGTTCTATTCAGGTGGACGTACGACGCATTGTGTGAGCTTAGCATAGAACACGCAAATTAACCACTCAAGGCCGTTGGCGTGAATACAAGCCTTAAGGCGCAGTTATACGACTTTTAATGGTTTTTAATTGAACACACGTCTAAATGACTAATCTTATTTCTTTGAAAAAAATATATGTTACTTTAGACAATTTCCGTCGTATTTTGATGTGAGAATATTTCAATTTATAGTTTTATTACACAGTGTAATTAATTTCTAAAGTTATATCTAAAGCGAATACAAAATTGAGAATCACGCAAAAACTATGAAGCGTATTTTTATTAAACCTTCACCATTTTAAAGATCATTTATTTATTTATAATTTAGTCTCAGTGTTTTAGTTTAATAGCTGTTGTTTTATGTGTAATAAATTAATAATGCGTCTAATTTCGGCAAGCGCTCCTTGATGGGCGAGTCCTATTACTGGGTGGACGTACGACGCGTTACGTGAGCTCAGCACAGAACATGCAAGCTAACTACTCAAGGTCATTGGCAGTTAATAACGCCTTAAAATGCAAGCAAAGCAGCGGGCGATAGCTAGCTAAAAATCCGCCTAGCATTTCACCTCACAAATTGTACTCTAACCAATTAAAACAATGCTATCATAAATCATTTGTAATCGCGTTATCGTTTCCATCACAATTGTTACAGAAAACTTTCTCCGACCCAAAGCCTTGAGGGGTCTGATCGTGGCCGGTCGAGGTCCCGTAAATGCCTTCGGGACCTCACATTCTGGGACTTGTGCAGCTGGGTCGCTAAGAGAATCTGTGGTATTTAAAATCTAGGTTAAGATTTTGATAGTTTGATTTTGTGTTTTATTGAAGTTGCGTTTGTTTCTATAGATCACCGTATTTCTGGTATACATTAGAAACTGAATTTTCCTTGCAGTTTTGATCCCGTGGCCTATTCTACGGGAACTGTGTGCATTTAAAAAAAAAAAAAACGTAGCATATCCGCCACTCAGCCACAAGTTACCATGCTTTCTATACCAGTATCATTGTCCAAGAACCCGCAGCTGGCAGACAGATCTCACTCTATCATAATACCAGAATCGTAACACTACCTACTTCCAAAGATTATCTATCTATAATATTAGTCTATATAAGATGGAGACTGCAGCCTTTTTTGGCTAGTAACAACCGAATAACCGAACTACATACGCACAAAACATTTTGGGAACAACTTCATTGTGCGTAAAACTAAATAGTGGAATTCCCTGCCGGAGTCTGTTTCCTGATAGCTACAACCTGGGGGTCTTTAAGTCAAGAGTGAATAGGTTACTTCTAGGCAAACGTGCTCCATTGTCGACCACATCATCGCTTACCATCAGGTGAGATAGGGGTCAAACGCAAGCATACCAATCTGCCCGCGCCTTTTCCCAACTATCTTGGGGTTGCCTTCCAGTCTAACCAGATGCAGCTGAATACCAGTATTTTACATGGAGCGACTGCCTATCTGACCTCCACAACCCACTAACTGGGTAATACGATACCCCTTGGTAAGACTGGAAGTCAGACTTTCGGGCTTCTGACGACCCGTAACGACTGTCAAAGATCTACGATTGACAGCCGAGCCCAACGGCTTAACGTGCTTTCCGAGGCACGAAGGAGTCTCGATATGTAAGATGGTCACCCATCCATGGACCAACCCCGCCAAGCGTAGCTTAACCTGATGGATCTACCTGTGCGGATGTTATTACATTAGCAAGTATACCAATATAAAAAAGTATTATTTGATTGCCATCTTGAAAAAGTGATGATTTTGTCAAAAGACACACAACATTGATTATTAATAAACATACCTAATTGTCTCTAAGTGTTAATGTTCCTGATATTTTAACAGTACCATAAGTAGGTACACCGATATTAATAACGTAGTACACTAAGTAACATAAGCTCGTGGCTAAAGTAATAACAGCCGCACGGGTCGATTCATCAGGTTAAGCTACTCTTGCCGGGGTGGGTCCATGGATGGGTGACCATCTTTACATACCCAGTCTCCTCCGTGCCTCGGAAAGCACGTTAAGCCGTTGATCCAGTCTGTCGATTGTGGATCTTTGACAGTCGTTACGGGTCGTCAGAAGCCCGAAATTCTGACAACCAGTCTTACCAAGGGGTATCGTATTACCGAGTGATTGGGTTGTGGAGGTCAGATAGGCAGTCGCTCCATGTAAAATACTAGTATTCAGCTGCATCCGGTTAGATTGGAAGCCAACCCCAAGACAGTTGGGAAAAGGCTAGGCAGATTGATAAAGTAACATTATTTAATAAATTATTCTTGAAACCTACGACGCGACCTATAGTAATAACTCTAGTGTATAATTTAATATCATTATTGTCATAAACATGTCACTATGTAGTATAATAATAACGCAATGTTCATGTCAGTAGGTACATGACACCCATACATACATCCATTCATGTTAAGTAACATTAATGCGAAAGAAACTTTGTATGTATGTTCGTTTGTTTGTTTGTTAATTAGGTACCTATTCACGCCTAAAACACTGAACAAATTTTGATATAGAGAAAGATTGAACCTTGGCAAAGGACATTTTGATAAATTTTTACCTTGGGAGAACGTTTCTTTAGTATATTAGGGTAGAAAACTAAAAAAACTATTTAGTCTGTCAGTTAATTTACCAAAAAAACTATTTAGTCTGTCAGTTAATTTACCAAAAAATTATTTAGTCTGTCAGTTAATTTACCAAAACAAGTATTTAGTCTGTCATTTAATAATTTACCAAAAAGATATTAGATATGTATTTTTTCTAGATTTTATGATTGTCTGGCAGTTTGAGTATTTTTAGGGCCTACTCAAATGTCCTTACTTTGGTATTGTTCGTCGCTTCGTTGAGCTTCTCAAAGTTCTGAGTTGAGCTTCACGATGACTGACAAATGCTTGCACCGTCTGTACAGGTCCACTCGAATTTGTGTGTTGCTTTCCTCAAAAGCTCATCCCAAACATAAACGTACATATGATTTGACCAGTGCATATTGTATGGATTTGAACACTTTAAAAGAGACTTTGACCTCTGAGTTTGTTTCGGTGTTTCTTCAAAGGGTAGTCAGCTAGGAAACACCGGTATCATTTAGTTACGTGTAAAAGTGTTGTTAATACCTACTTACAAAAATAAATTCATTTATCTATATGATAAAAAAAAAAACCTAAAATAAAACACGTTACTTGAATCGTAATTAGTAACGTAAAAAGGTAGTCAGTTGAAATTTTTACACAGCATGTATTTATGTAGCCGCTGACAGACAGACGGACAGCGGAGGCATAGTAATAGGGTCCGTTGGTTACCTTTCGGGTACGGAACCCAAAAAATGTATCACATCTTTACCTAAAAGTGACGTAACAATGCCCACTTGTGAACTTTGATGTGTTTTATCTATGTCATTTATTATTAATTTGGTAAAGCATAAAGTACGTGTTCAATATTTTTCGATAATCTAACCTAAGGATTAAATAGAATTATTTTTTTTGTACTGACCCGGGCATTATCCCTACTTCTAACATACACGCAAGTAAAGCCGCAGTCAGAAGAAGTACAACATAAATTCACACAATACTAGCAAACACAATGAAATTACTTATGGCGTAATGTAGGTACTCATTATAGCTAGATTTTGTAATAATTCATTGTAGTGTGAAAACCATGTGATTGTTTGATTTTTCCTTTGTGTCGTTTTCTTGAATAAAACATGGGAAATACGTGTTTTTGAAGTTATACTTCTTTTGGCGCGTTAGGGAAAAATGATGAGAGTTAATTTTTACGACGCGCGCGCGCACCGTCTCAAAAAACCTACAGCCTAAAGTTAGCTAGAACCGACACCCTGAACTTAGCTATGGTCTGTGGTTCATGAAGAATGATTGTTTTCCTTTTGTAAACTTTGTGAAAGTTTGGTTTTTTTATCTTGTTACGCCAAAGAAGTATAACTTCTTACGTGCGTACATAAGTACACGCACACTTTTTCTTTTACAAAATTGACTATTTTCGAAGTTTGCCGTAGGTTTTTAAGGATTGGCTCATGATCTTCCTGCCCTTATCCCATGTTAATTGGGGTCGGCGCAACGTTTGGACGAAGGGTCCAAACGGAGCCCTATTGCGACTCACGTGTCCGTCTGTGTGTCCGTCGTCTGTCACAAAATTTTATACCGAAGACTTTTTAATTTCCCATTGACCTATGAACTTGAAATGAACATGATTTTTAAAACAGGCAAGCACCCATTTTACAGGTACTTTTAAAACCGGCCAAGTGCGAGTCGGACTCGCGCATGAAGGGTTCCGTACCATCGTACAAGATTTAATACTGTGTAGGTATTGCCATTATTAATATCGAGCAAAAACATTAAAAAAAAAACACATTTCTAGTAGGGGAGACCCCTTTCATTTTTAATTTATTTCTTATTATAGTTGATCTTTGACAGTCGTTACGGGTCGTCAGAAGCCCGAAAATCTTACATCCAGTCTTACCAAGGGGTATCGTATTACCCAGTAACTGGGTTGTGGAAGTCAGATAGGCAGTCGCTCCATGTAAAATACTGGTATTCAGCTGCATCCGGTTAGACTGGAAGCCGACCCCAAGATAGTTAGGAAAAGGCTAGGCAGATGATGTTATTATGGTGGCAACAGAAATATACCTTCTGTGAAAATTGCAACTGTCTACCTACGACGGATCATGAGATACAGCCCGTTGACAGACGGACAGACGGGCGGACGGATAACGGAGGCTTAGTAATAGGTTCCCGTTAGTTACCCTTCGGATACGGAACCCTGAAAAGCAAATTACACGAGCCATTACCCCTTTATTTCACAGTCGGATAGTACAATCCCGACATTAGAAAATCACATGCAGCAAGTTTTACAGACTCCGACAATAGGAGATGTTGCAAACTATTCCATTCAAATAAGTTTTCACTTGAGCGAGCTAGTTACGGTGGGTTACGGTGTTTGCCCGTGCCATGGTCTTGTGGGGCAATCGTTTTGTGTATGTAATGGTATCTAGTATTAGGAGCTCGTGGCTAAAGTAATAACAGCCGCACGGGTCGAACCATCAGGTACGCTTGCCGGGGTTGGTCCATGGATGGGTGATCATCTTTACATTCCGAGACTCCTCCGTACCCCGGAAAGCACGTTAAGCCGTTGGTTCTAGCTATCAATCGTGGATTTTTGACAGTGGTTCCGGGTCGTCAGAAGCCCGAAAGTCTGACAACCAGTCTTACCAAGGGGTATCGTATTACCCAGTAACATTAAACAACGATGAAACCTAGATGTAAACAGTGGGAAATTCCTAAAAAGTTATGAGTCAACAATTCAGTTAATAAACGTCGACCAATAGGACAAAGAAAGGGCTCAATGCACCATTCTATTTATGAGAAGGCCTTTACCCTGCAATGGGGTTGGCTGCAGGCTGCAAGTTTGTTCACCCGCCATGCTAGTTACTGGCTAAATTATTCATGTCCTGAACCCTTCAGGCTGAAGGCGATCGAATGGCGCCATACTAGCAGCTGTCACCTGCTGGTTCTCAGGGTATATCCCGTAATAACACACGATCGATGACCCTGACGCTACGTGGAAATCTTTACTGTCGCATTGGCGTAAAGTGAAAAATTTATTCACTGTTCAATATTTTTCTGTTATAATATATAGTTCGTTCGTTCTTGTAGTAACGAAACGGCCAAGTGACATATTTTGAGGTGTAGAGTTTGTGAAATTAAGGCTTGTAGAATTATAGCGTGTAGAGTTAGAAGCTTGGCTCTACATGAGATCTGATAAATTTTTGACAGTGCGAGCCATATGGTCTCGTCTTGGCAATATTTTACATGAAAATATTTTTGGTGGTCAACATTTTGTGTACCTATTTGTTAGTAAAAGAACAATACCAACTTCCCATACATTTAAAAACCTAATAATTAAATTTTATGTATAGTTATAAGGTATACTTATTATCTGTAACTTCAGAATATTATGTAAAATAGTCATTTTTATGATTTAATAAACGCTACGAAGACCAAAAAATATTTGTTACTTTTTACGTTAGGATTTGCCGATATCAAATTAAATATAGAAATAAATTTATAACTATTTATGAACGTTCGAAGTTTAGTCTAAAATAGAAATACTTACTTTTTTACTTTATGAATTAATTGAAACCAACTTTACGTCACTGCTTAGACTCTCGATGATTGTCACTCTAGATTGAGTGAAGAACTAAATTTCATACTGCATGATTTATTTATTTAATTATTATGTTATTTTTAATTAATCTATATTATACAAAGACTAATAAAGAAATACTTACTGATTAAATAAAATGTAAAATAATTTATAAAACTCAGAAACAGAGTTGGATAAAGTCATGTAGTAGTGTGTAAAATGAAACGTCGTAAAAAGTGTAGTTGACATGCGTTCAAAACATGGTAATACGTTTACCATAATAAGCATAAAAAAAAATTAAAATAAAAAATTGCCTGCGTTTCTTTTGACATTGTGATATGCGTAATTAATATACAAATAAAATAAGCTAAATTTAAAAATTTATTTCATTTCTATACATAGTCAAGTGAAAAATTGGCATTCTTCTTTACGTAATAATAAACATTATCACCTAATTTCAAGTTCCTAGGTCAATAGGAAGTTCAAAAATTCTTAGGAACATAATTTTGTGACAGACGATGGACAGACAGACAGACGGACAGACGGTCACGTGAGTGACAGCACTAGGTCTCCGTTTGGACCCTTCGGGTACGGAACCGGATGGGTTAGCTTATATAATATACTTCGTGGAATACCACGATAATACGGTAATATCTGAAGGCTCCGATATTCCGTGAACTATTGAAAATTGCTCTTCATATTATACTTAACAACAGCCTTTAATTTAGATTGCCATGCAAAATGTCATATCCACGATCAATAGCTGTTACCACGAACGGGTTCATAATTTATGATACCATTTTCCATACATATGAAACTAAACTATAGTTGTTCTATAAACGGTCGATTCAAACCTCACAGAAGTGACAGCTTGAACAAGTCTTATTGAGTGGCCTAATTTATAAAAAAAGAGTGGCACTCAAGGAGTGCCGACAGAAGTGAAAACTTGAACAAAAATGTCCAACGCGCCCAAAGAAGTTTTCACTTCAATCCGCTACGCGAACCACTACGAGTGCTACGACGCGTAGCGGTGTTGGCGTCGGCGTCGGTGTCAGTGTTGGTCGCGAGTTCAATTGTTTTTCCCATCTCAAAAATGGCCAACGCGCCTAAAAAAGTTTTCACTTCAATCCGCTACGCGAACCACTACGAGTGCTACGACGCGTAGCGGTGTCGGCGTCGGTGTCGGTGTCAGTGTTGGTCGCGAGTTCAATTGTTTTTCCCATCTCAAAAATGGCCAACGCGCTTAAAGAAGTTTTCACTTCAATCCGCTACGCGATGCGCTACGATTGCTAAGATACTACGCGTCGTAGCACTCGTAGGTTGGTGTCGCGCGAGTTCAATAGTTTTTTCCCATCTCAAAAATGCCCAACACGCCTAAGAAGTTTTCACTTCAAAAATAAGCACGTGATTTATTTAAATACTGAGCTGGTTCTTAATTCATAATTTTCTATGAAGATATGCGTTACAGTTGGCGATTTTTATAAATAGACTGAATGAGTCTATAACTAACTGACACCAGCGTTAAAAAAAAAGCGTTCGAATTCTGAAGTTTATAGAAGGCCGTCCGATAGACCTGCTTGGAGCAGTCAGTACATTTTTAACTGCGAAAACCAATGAACCGTTTGAGCGGTCTATGTATGGCGGCACTTGGTCCTGTCTGTCAGTTTGTAGAACAGTCGATACGGGTAGTCAGAAGCCCTAAACTGCGGCAGCCAGTACCAAAGGCAAAATTTTATGGGCTATTTATAGTTGGTTATTATATAAACTACACTTTTCACCGTTTTTTTTGGGGTTCCAATTATTAAATAACTTCTCTCGCTCTGGGTGGTGTCAGACACTTACTGACCAAAACCCACCAGTGTTTCTTCAATTGCCTGTGCCAGGGCTGCGGTAACTCTTTCAAACAAACCCACGACCCTTGGAGATATTCTTTACCCCTGATATAACTATTTCCCTTAAGGAAATAGGGATCCCTTGTGTGATGCCGAGGATAGGCATCGCCTTAAAATGCCCTATACATACAGGTCGGTGCATATGACGTCATTTGATTGCGGCACGGACTTGGGGCGAGCCCTAAAGTGGGTCATGGACTAAATAAATATAATGTAGGTTGTTTCCGCCTCATTTAACCTGCAGTCGAAAAGGGCCGAGGACTGTGAACGTCCTGAGAGAATTTTAGAGACAGGAAATAAATCAGAATTCTGTATCTTGTATTTGGAACATTAGAGGTCGTAGCAAAAATCATCATCATCATCACAGGTGGACACAGACCTCCCCCAAGTGTCGTCACAAGGACCGGTCCTATGCGTCTCGCATTCATCGGCTACACGCGACCCTCACCAGGTCATCCGTCCACCTAGTGGGAGGCCTTCCAACGCTGCGTCTTCCAGTACGCGGTCGCCACTCCAAAACCCTTCGGTCTCTTAAGTTTGGTGATTCTTCGGGCTACGTCGTAACCTTGGTTCTGCTGCGGATACCTTCATTCCTGATTCGATCACGTAAAACTGAGCATAGCCCTCTCGCAATCACAGAATAGTTGGAGTAAATATATTTTAGAAAAGTAACGGTGGTTCGTTGGTCTAATGGTCCCAAGGGCTGAGGATCAGCTCCTGGATTCCGTATTACAGTTCTCAGTGGCAGCACGGTTTCAAAATTTTACATCCATACATCTCTGCCATACCCTTAAAGAAATACAGGCGTAATGTTCATCCTCATCATCATTTCAGCCGCAAGACGTCCACTGCTGGACATAGGCCTCCCCCAAGTGTCACCATAATGACCGGTCCTGTGTCTCGCATCCATCGGCTACCCGCGACCCTCACCAGGTCACCGGTCCACCCTGTTGGAAGCTTTCCAACGCTGCAGCGTCTTCCGGTACGCGGTCGCCACTCCAGAACTTTTCGGCCCCAACGACCGTCTGCGTTACGTTGCGTTTGTTCTGTTGTTTCCTTATTTATTTCCAAATTGCTCGTAATTAATTCGTGAATGTAATTTCCGTTCAGAACCAAATCTAGTCACAATATCGCGTGAGTAAAACCGTTAACTTTTCTGAATATGTCTTACGAAGTTTTGTTTAAAAAAGATTCAAGTAATATCATAAAAAACATATCCACCAAAATTAGGCAAGTTGAGAACCATCTCTTACAAAAACCACCATCAAATAAGTTGTTAAGTACAGGATGGGCCACGAAACATAGCGGAAGCGGGTAATTGTCGCGGTTCTCGTGGCCACGCTGCGGTGAGGCCATAATGCTCGTCTGCCAATCATCACGAGCATCGAGCATAACGATGAGAGCGTATCTGATAGATGCAGAAAAGTGCTTTTTGATATTACGTAAATTGTTACTGTTGGTTTGTTTTTTTTTTAATTCCGTGAATTGAGGTAGTGGTAAATTCGAGCCTATGAAAATAAAATGAAAATTAATGAATTCTGTTTTATTTTTTGGCAGGCCAGTAATATATTTTTTAGGAACCTCGTTTTGGTTTCCATTGTCTATAAATTAAGGAAATTTAAAATTAAAGTGAAAGAAGATGTTGTTTAACAATAGCTATCAGGTATCTGTATGGTGTGATAAAGAAAAAAATAATTTATTGTTCCTGACACACGAACTTCAAAACTAACCATATAAATAAAAATAAACAAGGAAAATAGGTTTCAGAAACGTTGTTGTAATCAAATTGTGTAGACTTAATACTGAAAATTTATAATTAATAGATAATATAAACTAAGTAATAAAAATGAAAATAATATAAAAAACCGGCCAAGGGCGTGTCGGATTTAGCACATTTAGGGTTCCGTACCAAATGATGGGAATTATCAATTAAAACGTCTGATTTATCAATATATTGGTATTTGTTAGTAAAATATAATCACGTAATAACAAACATTGGTACACACAATTGCAAATTATAAAAAAATTCGAAACAATATTTTGTGACTGACGACGGCCGGATAGACGGACAGACAGACGGACACGTGAGTGATAGCAATAGGGCTCCTATTGTATCCTTCGGGTACGGAAACCTAAAAAAAAAGATAGGAAAAATCTAAATACTTATTAAGGATCCTCATAAGGCGCTTTTCTTCTCTCCTTTTTATAAATTTTGCTGTCTGACTGATTCCTTATTTGTTTCACTATTTTACAACCTGTGTATGTACATTATGAATGCAATAAGGAATTTAAGATTTGAGATCACCAAACTTACAATTTCAATCCTTGTTTGGTTTCCCATCGTCCACTCAACGGTAAAAATTCGCTAGTTCCGTCTTAAGCGCAACAAAAACTTAAAGCTCAAAAACATAAATTGTGCATCCTTTAACACCGATTGACTTCCAACTTCCTGCATTTTAAACAGCTGTTGAAAGAGTGAAATAAAAACCAGCAAAGTGCAAGTCTGACTACTCGCGTGCAAAGGGTTCGAACGAATCATAATATTTTTAATATGTTTCTTTTTAAACCACAGACTTTTTATAGATTTTCTTGTTATTCCTATGTAAAGAACTATTTTCTGCATTTTTTTTTCTCAAAATTTAGAGGGATAATATATATTTTATTTGATTTGTCGCACAATGCAGTTGTAGAATTTCATATTTTAATTTTCTGATTTATTTACGTTACGCTTCCGTGTTTGGGTTAAATTATATTCATTTATATGTATAGGTATGTTCCAAATGTCAACTCAATTGGTCCAGTAGATTCGGAGCAAAAGACACAACACACGGACATACACAATTTTTTTCTCTCTTTTTCTCTATTCTTTCATTTTTTTTTCCTCGTGGTTCTGAACCCTTCTAAGGGTCGGAACCCTAAAAAATACAGTGTTCCTATATAAAACCTTTGAAACCTTAATAATTAAATCACGGATGTAACAGGTGGTCACCACTGTTCTCATGGCCACACCGCGGTAGGGCCATAATGCGCTGTAATTTTCTTGTGCAGCGGGCGTGATGGATCTATCTACATCCATGGTTGTTTTAAATATATTTTTATACCGTGAAAATAAAATTATTGCTATAGTTATAGGGTTTCACGGTTGTGAGTTTGATAATTTTCTTTCTATTCTTTTTTTTTTCTGTGATTCTGTGTGAAATGAACGATTTTTTTCTTGCAAATTAATACTTACGCACTTCACCCGCAGAATATAACTAAGAAATAATTATTATGTAATCGACGACGTTCCTATTTCAATACATAAAAAAATAGTCCAACGGAAGTGACAGATGGCAACCGCTATTTTAATGGCCACACTGCGGTACCATAACGTACCAATCATCAGGGGCAGTCACCGTGGTGATGAAGATCATGGACTATTACGTAAAGTACCAGAGAATAGTTATTACCCGACTGTGCGACGCTACGCAATGAAGGGTAATGTGTTTATCAGCCTATGTATGTATGTTTGTTCCTTTGTGGCGCTTTAGAGACCAAACACATGGGCCAATTTTGTTAATTCGTACGTCAATTGATTCGTCTTAATCTTGTGACTGCTACTAAAGACATGACAGTAATCAAAATACAATATGGCAACAACTAGACGCAATATAAATTGTGAAAAAGAAAAAAAAATAAGTCGACGAACTACTATAATGTAACTCTCTAAAATATAGAAAATAATTAAAAAAGAATAGTACCAAAAAAAATCCGACTGTAAAAAATAATTAAAAAGTTCCAAACAAATCACTTTTCAAGCAGTCTGATACAGTTGGTGGCATACAATCAATAAATGAAGTAAAATTACTGCCAGCAAATGCATTACGACTGCTTGAAAAGTGAGTTATTTGGAAGTTTTTAGTTGTTTTTTTTATTTAAATTTTGGGAGTTTTATGCATACATGTTTAGTTTGGATGACAATGTATGGTTAGATAAACACGCAAAATAATATGATGTCACTCTAAGCGTGATTTTTTTTTATTTTTAACTATTTTTTTATTTTATTCGTCTAGAGTTTCCCATTATCAGCCCGGAGTTTGTGTGCCCTTTTCATGGCAGTAGGCTCGTCCCCAATTACATGGGACTTGGACATAAGAGGTGAGTGTGGTTCAACTGCAGGTTGGCACACCTCTACCTAGCCCTTCAGATATTACAAGCATGGTGTATGTTTGCTTAAGTTAAAAAAATCTCAGCAAGTATGAACATTCATCTGCTGTCTGTAAATCAGTCTGCTGAAGAATTTTACTAAAAGCTTCAATAAAATCTTGTATTGAGTTGTGCCGCGATACAGTGTATGAAAAATGTTAAATAAACATCTTCATTAATCCCCAACAGAAATCTTAAAAAAAAATCAATCACAATTTCAGTCCCCATCACAGAAACATCAAAACTCCACGAATCCCACAAAAGTTCTCAAGCCCAACCATAAACCAGCGAGCCTTAAAAACAACAATACAAACCATAGAGTTGCGCGTGAATCGATCACAATTCACCAGGCCGTTGACCTCTACTAACATGGCTAACAACTTATGAATGGGGGACCTACCTTAGATGGACCTATTTTATATGCGTTTTTATTTTTATTTGAAGTCTGTTGCTTATGGTCCGTCTTGTGTGACTAATATGAGTTTTATAACCATATTTGAATGAATTTCGGGGAGGAGCTACGATTATGACAATTTTAGGTGTCAGGTAGCGTCTATAATAAATGCCAGGTGGCAGTAAGAACTTAGGTAAGTTTGCATGTATGGTCGTGTTTAGAATGATGATAAAAATTCCGACTGCAAAAAGCAACTAAACAGTTCCAAACATGTTTATTTATTTAAACTTCATGTACCTACAATAGTGGTAGGTACATACATAGGCGGACTTAATCAAACAAAAACAATCATGCAGTCTGTTGCAGTTGGTGGTGTTTATAACCGACTTCGAAAAAGGAGGAGGTTATTAATTCGGATGTTTGTATTTTTTTTTTTTTTTTTATGTTCGGGCATAACTCCGTCATATATTGACGGATTTGCAAAATTCTTTTTTTATTCAAAAGGAGTTTATTCCGAAATGGTCCCAATTAAATTTCAAAAAGATCTGATGATGGGTTTCGGAGACAGACAACGGAACTCTTCAAAAATTGACAGCAAATCAACCGCGATTGCTGCTATCGTACGAGTATGTCTATGAATTGTTAACACAGTTTAATGGGGAACTACAACTAAAAAGTGAAAAATAAAAAACTTTTTTACAAAAAAATAAAACCGACTTCCAAAAAAAGTGCAAAATAACTTTAATTTCGGAAGTCGGTGTCAAAAACGAAGACACAAAACAGGAACACCGACTTCCGAAATTAAAGTTATTTTGCACTTTTTTTGGAAGTCGGTTTTATTTTTTTGTAAAAAAGTTTTTTATACTGCATCAGACTGATTGAAAAATAACTTGTTTGTAAATTTATTAAAAATGTTTTTTCTACTTTTTTTTGAGTTAAATTTTTGAAATTGTCTCCGCCCTTTATTTTGATATCCCACTAGACGATGACACAGAAAAACTACCACACTTATACCTACCATATGGTGAGCGCTATTTTTTTATTTTATGTGCCCTGTCGCTTTGGCTGTCAAGACCAATTCAATGATACCTCATTGGTTAAGATCCATCCAGCCGGTTCGGGTACAGGGGTTGCCAAAGAAATAGACATAATAATGTACATACATAGTCTCGAAAGTCATTAACCTCCTTCCGGGACCGTCGAGTAAAAATTTCTTTATTCCTTACTTGGTCAATAATAATTGGAGCTAACTAAGCCGTTGCTTTTTGTACATCAGAAGATAAAAACATACTCACTGTGGTTTTAAAGTGAATCGCTGTGCTGTTGCAAAGAACGGATTATTTTTCCAACAAATCAAAAATACGTAAAGTGTATTTAAGAAGATTTTAGAAGTTTTTGATGTGTAACATCTTTCCTCTCGCTTTCCTGCAATCTGTAGGACTGATTTCGTGAAATGGGACGGAAGTGTGTAACAGGAAGCCGGGAAGCGCGCGCTATTTGATTTGACCAATGAGCGCTCGGTGGTAGAACTCACGACGTCCAACTGGACGTCAGATGGTAGAGTGCGCGTACAATAAGACTGTTTTAATTTTATTTTTCAGGCAGGATAGAATGTTAATGTTGCTTATTACCAAGGTGAGATGTCAAATGTTACACATCATAATGCGACTACTATAAATAAGGCTCGCTCGTTTGTTTAATGCCTAACTATTCGATTGATTCCAATTAACAGTAGAAACTTAGGTTCTTTGTCGGAGTAAGTACAAACAGTGGTAAAAAGGTTTTTCTTCAACTTTGTTAACTCATCGTCATCATTTTTCTGCCCTTTTCTCAATTTATTTGGGGTCGGCTCAGCATGTATTCTTCATCCATCATTATCATCATTTCTGCAGAAAGACGTCCACTGCTGGACATAGGCCTCCCCCAAGTGTCTCTGCAACGACTAGTCCTGTCGTCTCACATCCATCGGATTCCACACAAGGTCATCGCATCACACCAGGTCTTCAGGCGCGCGGTCGCCAATCCAAACTCTTCAGCCCCATCGACCATCGGTTCTGCGAATAATTTGCCACATAAGTTTGGCGGTTCCTCAGCTATGTCGATAACCTTTTTTATAGGCTGGGTAATCATCAAATAACTTCTCCGCTCTGGATGGAGCGGGAGGCGTGTCAGACTCTTACTGACTAAAACCCACCCCTGTTCCTTCAGTTGCCTGTGCCAGGGGCCGAGATGACTCCTTTACTTGTTTATCACTGGACGTATATTTAACACCCTAAAAACTGATTCACATCCGTACACGTCAACGTAAGGTTCAGTTGAAAACCAGCGTCAGGCAACTATTAGTTGTCTGGCATTTTGCTGAACTGGACCTGTTTAGCGCAGCGGCGGGGCACACAATGTAATTGTTTTAAAATTAGGTTGATTTTATTATTATTTATTTGTACCTACATTGTGTGTATCTGTGTGTGCCAAATAAATAAGTTTTCTTTCTACTTCTTTTCCTTTTGGGCAGGGCTCCCGCGACCCTGACAGGATGTCTGTAACCCTGGTCCTTCTTCATCCAAACTTCTGTATTAGTCGAAATTTCAGTAGTCTCACCTCTTTATTATGTTAATTCATCGTTTCTTTTTCATTTTCCCCATTCGCTACTTGTCTAAAAATACATCCCGCATATTATAATGTGTCCATTGATTCTGCATACAATTGTATGTTTTGTAAGATAATATTGTCATTGTTGACAGTGGGAAGTCGAATGCTCAGACCGTGAATAATACTATGAGTAATATTTAAGAAGTACCTAAGACATGACGGTACAAATCTAGATGTACTGCCCAGTATAAGGGGACCTCTTATTGTATGGAAAGTCTATGCAATCTAAGGTCAATTGGAAATTTAGGTACGACGATTCAAAAAGCTGTAAGTTTAAATTTAAACGGACCTCTCAGTATACGGAAGACCTATATAAATATAATGAGAGGTTAGCGTTTACTGGATATTTATAACTTTGAATAAATGGTCTGCTTTGATGTTTCTGATAAGTATGAAGATTTTGGTGTACTGAAGATTAGGTATCTGATGCTGGTTTTAGATAATAAAAAAGTAAAAAATATTTATTGACATAAAACAGACATCAGAAGTTAGATTTCTCTGACTCCAGTGACCTGCACTAGTTATAACTGTGTTGCAGAAGCCAGTCATGTCCTCCCGTAGAAAAAATACATAATTTGTGCCGTTATATTATCATGACAAAATATAAAAAAAGAGAAAAACCACAAAGTAAAATTAAACATAAAGAGAAAATCATAAAAATAATGTGTGAATAAATGTTCTTTTTTAATTTTATATAGGTATTAGTTATTTTTCTTGAGTCAATTTCGGTTGCGACTTGTTTAGTCTGGAATGGTTAAAAAATAAGCCTTCTTTCCCTAAGAACAGCCTTTTTGCATGCCTAGTGCTTTTCTACCAACTTTAATGTGTTTTAATCAAGAAATGGGCGATTCTTATATAGATGGAAATTAACAAATTTTAAACACAGTAGCCAGAAAAAAGAACAGATAATACTCCCGGAGTAATAATTATTTTTACAGACCAGATTTTCTTGTACGCAACTTGCACCGCAAGAATCTCGGCTTAAATGTAGCGGCAAATCTTAACCCACATTTTTAAAGCAATCTTCACTTGTTTTCGCGTCTAAAAACTTGCTTTTTTCCAGCTTTTTCGTTGTAAACAAAGTAATTTCATGCTTCTTTATGTGTCCGCGCCTCAATGAACAGTTTTTCTCCTCAAAATAATTTTTTGACTGTAACCGAACAGCTTCAAATTGATTACTCTCGGATAAAATGTTAATGAGGCGATTCAATTAAAATATTTTCGTGTCATTGTTTAGTTTTAATTACTTGGCATTTGTTTTAATGATTCGGTTGGGTAATTTGTACGGTGATTTTCTATTTTATTTGAATAATTAAACGTTTCATAGATTTAGGTCAAATTGTACACGATTTGACTTGAGTGCACCCGCATTGAATGAGTGTCGTTAATGTTTCAGGATTAAATAACTTGTAAATTATGTGGTTCTATATATAAAACACATGTATAATGCAGCTTTTTCAATACTTTAATCATATTTCTCGACACCTATTGGAAACGGGATATTATGGAAGTCTTTTCAACACTGCCGCCACACGGCGCTGCCGCTGACATGAGCCGCCATCTTTGAGTTACGCCGCCCGCCGCCTATTAGCCTATTCCGTTTCCTTACTTCTGAAAAGAAAATAGCCATAAGTACCTAACTTTATTTCTAAAATACTGTACATTGTACAAAAAGCACGTAAGTTTAAGGTAAGCGACCACAAACTAAATGAACCATTTCTCATTGAATCTTAAAGACGAGTGCCTGTTTTGAACTTGTAATGTTATACGGTACCATTCTGCAACGGTTTACGCCAGTGTCAAGTTTAATAATAAAAACTGTTGATTTTATTTTCCGATGAATGAAAGAGAAAGGTATATCCGCTGCTCGTAATTTCGCGGTTATTAAGTGATTGAGATATCCGTCATACTTTTATAACGTTATGCCAAATGTTATGTCTTCATTTCGTGTGATTTCCGGTGATAAAACGTCATTTATTGATCTCAATGCAATAAGAAGCAACTGAATAATGTCGTAAATGATGTAACTGTATACCAAGTTCCTTATATCACAACTATGATTTAAGGAAGGAAGTTCCTTAAATCATAGTTATGATTTAAGGAACTTGGTATACAGTTAGATCTCACTTCTTTTATAAGCGAAGCCGTTAAAGAGAACTTGGCATTATTTCACATTCCAGTTTTAGGTGGGACTTGAATATTCATTAGCATACAAAATATAACTCTATTTGTCTGTCCCTCCGAGGCATAGCTTAGACTGTTAGTACTAGAAACTGCAATTTTGCATGGGTTTAAATTCGCCAAAAAAAATAGTCAATATTTTTTTTTATGGTAGTTACCTCCTCTTCAGGTAGTGGGTATATTCTTTTTCTCGCCTTTTCTATAGTCAAAATTAAAGAAAGAAACTTTCAGTTTCAAAGTTTTTTTTCACATTGATTTCACATTTTCACATTGTTGTTATATATTAAACTTGAAAGCAATATTTTTTGTTCGAGTCGAGCGTCCCCCACTAAAATATAACTGCTGGCTTTAAAAATCCGAAAAAAAATCGTGTTGATAGTATGAATAACAAACTTTGAAGCAAAACTGTCACGGCTAAGTTAGCTCCGTTAGTTTAAGAGTAATATAGTCGCCCAACTTATAAAATGTAGGTACCTACTTGGAAAATTTCGCACAAAACACTAAATCCTTAGAAATAAATATGTACTAAGCAACATGGCGGTATGTCACTGTCAACTTAATTTTCTGTGCAAATAAAGGCGGTGATAAAATGCGAGCAAAACCAACGAACTCGCGAGCCAAAGGTCTAAACCGCCAATGGAGCACTTAAAGTCGGCGGACTTAAAAACCGGCGGATTTGCACGCTGGCTCTTTGTGCATTCTTGAAATTTTAAGTCCGTGGTCTTTTCTTCTTCTCTTTTTGTTCTTTCTCCTGATGTAACAGTATAGGTACCCAAGTAAAAAAGTAACTCCGTCTGGGAGCACGCCACGACTTCGCCAAAGATGACAGTAGACTGTTTTGCTAGCCAATGGATCACCAAAGAAAGCCAACGGTTCACAAATGGATCACCTCCTTTAGACCATACAAAATGGGCCACTCAAATCCTTGTGTGGTCCACAGACATACAGGACCATAATATTGATAAATATACTTACCCTGGCCTCTTATGACATTTCTAGAGCAGTCTCAAGACTATTTGTATTTGGAAAGCAAACCAATTAAGTAATGAAGTGGAACTCTAGATCAAATATGCAATAATGATTTGTCTGGCCATTGCTTTGTTATCTGTGAGAATAAGGGCGGGTTTTTGAATTGGGTTTGAGTATTTTGAGTCAAGAACGTGTCAAACCTACTTTGCCTTTTGACAGGTTTTCAGGCTAAAGTAGATTTTATGAAATATTAATTTTAGATACTTAATTTTAACGATCGGAAGTTAGCCTTTTTTATTTATTTCTTTTTTTTTTAATCCTGACTAGCTTCTGTCAGTGGATTCGCTCGTGTGGGATTATTACTTGCCCCACTATGTATTATAGCATAAATTATATTGCAGACTATAATTCTAGATATAATAATCTATCTCTGTGCCAAATTTCATCCAGATCCGTACTGCCGTTCTGGCGTTATTAATTAACAAACATTCATACATATATTAGTAGAATTGTGATCTTGTAACCAGAAGAAAATGAGTCAGAAGAAGAGAGCCTTCAACAGGGCTGCCAAGTCCTGCAAGAAAGTGTTGCGGAGGGCTCGGTTTGACCACATTAGCCGAAGAGTCATTCTTAAACCTCTTCCTTCACCTTTGTTTGAAAGTCTTATCTCATTTTGAAAATGAACGAAATTTAAATTTTCTGAATTCATCGGCAGCGATCCGACATATTTATACGTCGCCACAAAGATGGCGCGCAATGTTAATTTTTAACCGAACTTCAAAAAGGTAGGTTAACAATTCGTCGGAAGATTTTATTCGATTACTCGAAGATGCCTGAACCGATTTAAAAAAATCTTTTTTGTACGAAAGGGTATACTTCTCAAGTAGTCCCACTTAAATTTGGCGAAGATCTGATAATCAACTTCGGAGATAGTCAATGGAACTCTTCAATAAATGATAGCAAACCTTCCGGAATTCCTGCAACCGCATGCCTGTTTATTGTTTACACCACTTCATAACATAACTTCACGCTGATACGCTCTGACATACACAGATTTGTACAGTTTACCCTGATACACCGTAATTTCACCAATTATGTTCATATTCCATGTTTTTAGGGTTATCAATTCTGGCATAACTTTACTATTTAGTTTTAGTAATGGGGTACAACAACTAAAAAGTGAAAAAAAAAACATTTTACAAAAAAATACAAACGACTTACTTCGTATAACGAAGAAACAAAACTAGAAACACCGACTTCTGAAATTAAGGTTATTTTGCATGTTTTCTTGAAGTCTTATTTTGTAAAAAAGTTTTTTTGAAGTGAAAATTTATTTAGCCGCGTTGCGCAATTTTTGGTATGGCCAAAACTAACGGGTTCTCGTCACCGACAGTGTGTATGTACATTCAAGTTTTCACTTCTGTCGGCAGTCCCCATAACTGTATTAGTTTTTTCTTCACTAATTCACGGAAAGGCTTCACAAGTCACAATACGATAATGTAAAAGACTAGTCCCACTAACGGATCAGAAGGTTTTTCTGGTTACGACAAGTCAAGTCAATCCAGTTAGGGAAGGTCTGGATCAAAATAAACATTGCTATTTATAGGGCCGTTTTTTAATTCAATGGTTTTATGAGTTGGCTTTTGGATTAGAAATTTGCATTGATTAGCTTGTAAAGCAGGAAATGGTAAGATATAATTACGAGTGAGTTTCAGAAATCTTATTGAGGTGCATTTCTTGGAATAGTCCTTATTTAAAACTTTAGGGATGTCGTCGATTATAAGTTGATTTTGATGATTCTTTTTTTGTTCGGTAGCTTATACTTCAGAGGTGATCCCATATATATTTTTTATTGAAATTGATTCAGCGCTTGTTGAAAAATTCTACAAACAATAAATATACATATACAGATGACGTTTTGGTTTTCTCCAATTATGTTCTAATTCCATGTGATTCGGGTTATCAATTAGGTTATAACTTTATTATTTAGTTTAAGTTATGCAGTACAACAATTAAAAAGTAAAAAATAAAAACTTTTTTTGAAAAAACGACCGACTGCCAAAGATAACACACAAAGTATTTAAAAATAACTTTAATTTTGGGAGTCAGTGTTTCTGATTTTATTTTTTATAATGCCAGTTCATCCCCTCCTCCTTTTTATACCTGCTTGAAAATAACATTATTAATTTTAAATTGTAGATATTAATTAATATTCATTACAATTTTATAATCGGTGGTAATAAATACTTCAGTATTGAAAAAACTAACCTATTTTCAACTTTATTCATACCCATTTAGATAACACTACTATTCCTCTTGAAGACTATGTCATACACCTAAACATAGAACAAGACTTGAAATAAAAATAGTACTCTTTTTTTTACTAATGCCAATTTTGTACAACCCGTCCGTTCGCAACAAAGACGCACAGCGGAATCGACTCTTGCGCAGTTCCCATCAAACAGGTGTCTACCGGATAATGATCGATACTTGTCTGTGATCTAAATAAAAAAAAAGTTAACGGGTCTTGTCTATAAGCGTTGTGTATGATGGATGGCTTATTTATAGGACTTTTATGATGGGAAAACGTTAATTTTTGAAGTGGTGTTGGTAAAAATGTTTTCAAGCCCGCCAATTCCCAAACCACTGTAACTCCTGTAAGCCAGAATCAACAGTGGTGACCACCAGAATAAGAAACGCCGGGGCAATGAAGCTCGATGAGTCCCAGAGCGACAATTAAACTGTCTTGGGTCCCGCAACGAAATTAAACCGTAGTCCACCACGCGGACCCAGTGCGGGTTGGTGGATGTCACATGTATTTGAATTTAGTTCTAGGACATGCCGGTTTCCTCACGATGTTTTCCTTCACCGTTTTGAGAGCAGTGGTGATGAAATCATAAAAGAACAGCGGAGAAGTAACCAACACATAATTTCCACTTCCCTCCTAATCAAGCAGGAGACAGAACAAAGCAGAGTTGTTAGACGTTTGTTATACAAAATGGGTGGTAATATTTAGGATACTGTTCTGCCCCTCTAAATGAACAACTTTCTTGACGAAAACCGTAGAAACGACAGTTGTTACGGATCGTCAGAAGCCCGAAAGTCTGACAACCAGTCTTACCAAGGGGTATCGTACTACCCAGGAACTGAGTTGTGGAAGTCATATAGGCATTCGCTAGTGTCCTAAAGAAAACTAAATCCGTCTGTTAGATTACCAAAAATGTTGATAATTCGTTCGTAATGCTGTTCATTATTTTAGAATAAAAAGTCAAAAATTAATATTATTTTTGAAAATAGATAAAAATTTGCCATTCCTCCCCACGACCTTATCTCCGAATTTACTCAGTCAAAAATTATGAAAAAAAAAGGAAAATAGTTCGTGTATGATGAAAGGCACCCATGTTGTTAGCTGGCGTATGATGAATACTCTTTTAACCTGCAGTGTGGCTATTTGAACCGGATTCCGGATAGATATTAAAATGTTTATTTCAAAATCGAAATGCCCTTTGTATTTACAAAGGGCACCTTACCTTTTAAGCAAAGAATTGCTTATAGTAGGAGATGTGTAGGCATATAAATTGGTTCTGTAGTTAACAGCAAAGAGTGACGCTTTTTTCTTAAATTCATATTAAAGAATAACTAGACCTATTTATTTACAAGTGTCAAAAGACCTCCAAGTATTAATAACTACAACAAATTCGTAACACTTTTTTATCCTCCCGTACCAAACAAGACCAACGTACAATGTAGTATATTGAATTAAGTTATAAATCAATCTTTATGAGCACATGCGACCTTAATAGGTATTTATGTAATGTATTTAGAACATAAGGCAAAGCCTAATGTTGCCTATATATAGCGATATGTGCGTGCCCAATGGGTCTACTTTCGTTCGGAGTTATTCGAGAATGCTTCGATCAGAATTTAGGTTACGTGAAATTGGGTTTGATTGATTTTGGTGTTATAGCTTCTAAGTTGCGGCTTATTTAGGCTAAGTTAGAAGGTAACTTAAACATATTGTAACTTGGTGAGTCAATAAATGTGTTCAGACACAGTGTAAAGACACTGTGTGAATTATTCGTACACATGTTAGGCCTCATTTATATAAAATTAAAATTAGTGACTTGCCTGGCTTCGCCTGGGTACAAATTTTACCCAGTCACTGGGTTGTGGAGGTCAGATAGGCAGTCGCTCCATGTAAAGTACTAGTATTCAGCTGCAACCGGTTAGACTGGAAGCTGACCCCAAGATAGTTGGGAAAAGGCTAGGCAGTTTGTTTTTTTTTATCACGTGATATTTCAACAGCGCTTGTCAATTTTAACCGACTTCGAAAAAGGAGGAGGTTCTATGTTCGACTGGATGTAAGTATGTTTTTTATGTCCATCGATTTCTCTGTCAGTTGTGGACCGATTTTTTAAATTCTTTTTTATCCGAAAGAATATACTCCCGAGGAGGTTCCATATAAATTTTATCGAAATTGCTTCAGCGCTTTTTAAAAAACTGGACAAAAACGAAAAATACGTATACATAGATAACGTTTTGGTTTTCTCCAATTACGAGTACCTATGTTTAAATGCCACGTTCAATGTTTTTGGGGTTTTTGGTTCTGGGGCATAAGAACTAAAAAGTAAAAAATATAAAACTTCTTTACAACAAAAACAACCGACTTCCAAAAAAGAAAATATACTAAAAAATAAAAAATAACTTTTATTTTGGAAGTCGGTGTCAAATAACGAAGAAATGAAATATCAAACACCGCCTTCCGAAATTAAAGTTATTTTTTAATTTTTAGTGTATATTCTTTTTTGGAAGTCAGTTGTTTTTTATAAAAAAGTTTTTATATATAATAATATGTATTTTTATCCGACTGCCCCAAAATGAGGCTAATGTTTTCTGAGACTGTATGTATGTTTATGTTTCTATGTCTATTTTTTTGGCACACCCTATATCCCACATGACCGCGGCCACGGAAACAAATGAGCTGTCCTTAGATTAGGTTTGACTGCCGAAGTGATATACTTGGCTAAAACAAAATGGCGGCTGCCATTAGGTTAGTAAGGTCTAATTTTGCGACATGACTCTAGTCATATCAAAATAAAGGTCTCAAGGAGGCGTTTCCAAAAATATAACTCACTAAAAATGTACAGTTATTTTAGTTCAATTATTGATTTTATGCCAGCAACTGCATCAGACTGCTTGAAAAGTGACTAGTTTGAAACTTTTAAGTTGATATTTACAGTCAAGTTTTTTGAAAATATTTTTTATTTTTATATTATATTTTGTACATTTTAGTGAGTTATATTTTTGGAATTTCCTCCTCGAACCATTTATTTTGATACCCCACTTAATATAGTTCGCCGTCTTTTATTTTTTTCTTTTAATAGAAAATAGAAGAATAGAAGAGAGACACATTATGGCGTCTGGTTGTCGCCATATTGTATTTTGATTACTGTCAAGATTATGATGAATCAATTGATGTAAGAATTATCAAAATGGGCAAAATAGTAGAAACACAAGTAAAACTCACCATTATTTCTTCTTGTCACAATAATCCACAGATCTACCGACACATGTTACAGAGCTGCAGTTCATTCACTATAACCTTAATAACCGTGACACGTTCGCTTGCCGTCGGTTTGAGTCGACTATCTATCAGACATCATCCATTGTCCACTGCTTACCTACTGTCTGGCCGGGATTATACTACATTTATGAGAAAGAAAATGTAAGAATGAGGTATTTACACGTTTAAGTGTAACCTAGTTTGCAAGTAGTAAAAAACTTTTGTAGAAGTCGGTTCTATTTTTTTGTAAAAAACAAAATATTTTTCACTTTTTAGTTGTGATTCCTCATTAAATTGTGCTAACAATGCATATTTATGCGATAGCAGCAATCGCGGTTGATTTGCTGTCATTAAAATACTCTCTCTCTCCCTTGCTGAGAGCAGTGGGCTAGTGGTCACGGCCGCTACGTACAAGTTGTAGGTCGTGAGTTCAAACCCAGGCTGGCGCTTTACATTACGTAAATTATTTCATCACCACTGCTCTCAAAAACGGTGAAGGAAAACATCGTGAGGAAACCGGCATGTCCTAGAACCAAAAATTCGAAGATATGTGACATCCATCAACCCGCATTGGGCCCGCGTGGTGGATTACGTCCCACACCCTCTCACAGAGAGGAGGCCTGTGCCTCAGCAGGGGGGACATTAAAAGGCTGATAATGATGATGATGATGATTTTTCTTATACTCCAAAATCGTTGTTGTTGTTGTTGTTCATTGTTGTTGTTGTTGTTGTTGTTTGAAATTTGTATCTACTATTATAAAAGGCCACTTTGCTAAACGCCCAAGGTTGCATTCATAGAGCGTACACGAGTGACGTCATTGTGTACTATGTAGAGGACAAGGGCCATAGAGGAAAATTAGTTAATCAAAGCACGGTACTAATTAATATGCTTATGCGCCATGATTAATGACAGTTTTATCATTGGGAGCTGAATATTTAAGGCAGGAAGTGTATGTTGTCATTGTCAACCAGGTACTTGAATTCTTCTGCCAGTGTTTGAAAGAGTCACCTTGCTCAGGCACAGACAACTGAAGTAACACGGCTGGTTTGTAGTCAGCAAGAGTCTGACATGAAGATCGGGCGAAGTTATTTAAATAAAACAAAAAAAGGTACTTGAATTCTTAAATAGTGGCCAATTATGTAGAATATGTGTGCCCAGGAACTCCACGACCTCATCCCACCAGCCCCCTTAAATAGGACATCTAAATGCACAGGAAGTTACCATCCCTACCTTGTTGATATTCCACCAATTCGCACTAAGCGTTACTAAACGTCTTTCATGATGCGCACAGCAAAGGAGTGGAACTCTCTACCTGCGTCTGTGTTTCCGACATACAACCCTAATCTCTTCAAAGTTAGAGTGAATAGGCTTCTTCTGGGTAAGCTCGCTCCATCGTCGACTTTGTTTCTGTCACCTCTGACCTAGACTAGAGTCAAGAGCAAACCCACCACTAATAAAAAAAAAAATTAAAACCGGCAGTGCAGTATATTTTAGTACTGAAGCATAAAGACTAGCAAAGTTTAATATAACTAACTTTCTATGTTTTCTTTTTCCAGGTAAGGCGACCTGCAATCGGTACCAAGTAATGACAGTTTTTTTTTTATAATTAGTTTTTAATACTTTTTAGACCAAACATTGAACTTTCTACAAAATAAGAATATGACCAGAGAGCATTTAGTTTCAGTTTTTTTTTAATTTTTTTATTTAGATGTTCTATGTTTCACACGAATAAAACTGAGATTAAATTCTCTAGATAACGTCAAAGTCAAAGCTTTATTGCTGAACACAATACATTATACAGGGTGTAAAAACACACACATCACAGAGCCGTTAACTACGCATACTGTACGTCTAACAAAGTAGTTTTGCAAAAAATTATTGCTGGAAAACGACTTTTATCTTTAGATATGAAAAATAAAACTATTTTTAATGCGAACACAGCAAAGTGGAGTTAAAACCCCGCCCCTTCGCTCTAAGCCACGTAGGTACTTGTCGGATACACTTGTTTGATATTCATTGCGTTTTCGTAACTGCAAATTCGTATTTACGAAATTTCGAACAAAAAATCGAAAATTCAGGTAATGTCTATTTGGAAAAAAGTTTAGTAATAACACTTAGAATTCATTTTAAAAAAAATGCGACTTTGACCTTCAATATCTCCAGAATCAGTGGTTTGTCAGGTGTGGTCTAGTGGAAAAAATGATCCAAATTATGGGTAGAATATGTGGCTTTCGGCTTCGGAAACTGTCTTTTACACCCGATATACTAATTATATATACATTTCTGGGTGTTATTTGAATTTATAGTTCATTATGTTTTACCTATACAGGCATGTAAAATGTTTGATGAATGAGTTAGATTTTGTTAATACAGTCAAAAAAACACAATTAGTTAAGTTATATATCTGCGAAACTATTCCTAAAAAAACTTTTAACTTGTCCATTCTGTCTGCTTAAAAGAAAAAAAAGACTGACGAGTTATTCCGAATCTGTGTTAAAATAACTACACGAATCTCATAACAAGCCAAGTCAAGTTACAATCCAAATAAGCTAAAACTAATCTACATACATAGATGACTAGTTCTAAGCATAAACTCCACGTTCTAATACCTAAGGTGACATCAAAGTGTTTGTCATTGGGAGGTGACATCGATATTATCGTTGTCGCAACACTAGTTGCCTAGCAACGTGCCGCTATGTACATGCAAGGACGTGATTATAGGCGAGACGTAGTGAAGTGGAAACAGTAAGTCAATGGTTTTATTTTCACGTGGTTTTGAAAGAGTCACCACGATATACGACGACAGGCAACTGAAGATTTCCCAAGCAAAAAAACTTTTTGCAAATAAAAACAACCGACTTCCAAAAAAAAAAATACATACAGTCGAACATAGAACCTCTTCCTTTTTCGAAGTCGGTTAAAAAAGAGGTGCAATGTTTACTACGGTTGAGTCGTTTTTGCTGCAGTTAAAGTGTGAGTTCCAGGATAGCACTTTTTTTAAGTTTTTGGAATCTTTATTTTATACAATATGTTGATTTTTATTTATTTATTTAAACTTCATGTACAATAGTACGTATTACGTATAGTGGTAAACAGACGGACTTAACGCAAGCATTATCTACCAGTCAACCTTTGGGTTAAAAAAGAATAAACTGTGGTAGGTGCACAACAACAAATAAATAATATTTATAATCGAAAATATTATCCTAAATAATATCTCTATAATAGTACTTAAACTAATATAATTGCTAAAATATTTAGTAAGTAATTAAATACTATGATAAATACAATCATTATATTTTTTTGAAAGACCAAACTAAAAAAAACATCTTTTAATCGGTTTTTTTAATATATATTATTATATTGTATGTAGTTAGGTTATAAATAGTTAGTTATTAGATAATATTTATTGTAAATTAACTAAGACGAAACTATGTTCGCAAGAGAGGACTTGAGGTAGCAAATTTTACGCTTATGAGAAAAATCTGCTTTTTATGTCAATGGGAAACTGGCTACTAGGCACTATATATATCATATCACAAACAAATTAAGAAAATAATTTAGATGGCAATTTTAACTTTAAGCATGGTTAATACCATTTTTTTTTGTAATAATGGACAAGAAAAATATTCAAATTTTATACAAAGAGTGAAACTGAGCCAATTTTAAAAGCTACACAAATTGAGCCTACTTATCTTCCATCAACTATGTCTTGGCTACCGTCGGCGTGTGAATTAGTTTTGGTGGAAAAAAAAAACTGTTTAAGTCGACGCCAAATAGAATTAATGATTTTCTTCAATACCTTTTTGTACAGAGTCAATGGTTGTCAAAAGAATAGCGACCACTTTTAGAATTTAAATGACTTTCGTGTGAATAGCTAAGCGGAATATTTAGACGGTTTTAATTCTTTGTATACTTACCTATATGGCGGTTAAGAAAACCAGGTTTGTTTGTGTAAGAATGAATTGTATGACTTTCAGATATGTGCGAATGGTCGATTTTATGGATGGTTTTTTTATTCGTCACATAACTTTTACCTTTTGAAGAAATATGGTAGTTTGGCAGCGTTTGTATTGAAAATTTATTAATCCTGCAAATAATAATATTTCAAAAGTGAAAGTCTGGGTGATTGGATGTATGTATGTTTGTCACTCAATCACGCCAGAACGGCTGATCGGATCCGATTCGTTACCGTCAACTGGGCCTACCCGGGGGTGGAGGATAACTGCTCGGGGGTGGAGGATAAATTCTGCCCGGGAAAGGAGGATAAATTCGAAAGAGTTACGTCGCCCCTGGGCATTCAGGGCAGGAAGGAACAGGGGTGGGCTTTAGTCAGTAAGAGTCTGACACGCCTTTCCGCTCCACTCTAGAGCGGAAAAAGTCATAGGATGATTTCCCACCCCCCCTAAAAAAAAAAAAAAACCGTCAACTGGGCGAAAAGTGAAAAATGTATTCATTACGTTTCTGATAGACAATAGTTCTTGTAGCAACGAAACGGCCAAGCCACATTTTGACTAAGGCGTAGAGTTTGTGAAGTGAGGGCTTGTAGAGTTAGGCCGTGTAGTTAGAAGTTGGCTCTACATGTGATCTGATAACTTTTGGACAGTGCGAGCCAAATGGTCCCGCCATATGGCTCGCACTGTCAAATAGCCCTGTTGTTGTCCTGGCAAAATTTTACATGAAAATGTTTTTGGTGAGATTTATTATGTCATGTAGTAGTGGTTTAAAGACGTACTTAGTATAAAGACGTACTTAATGTCACAAGGCAGTCTCTACCAACAAAAAATAACGTACAACAATAAATAATTAACATTTAAAATCGAAATTCGTATCATTATAGATTAGTTATGTACCTACTTATATTAGTATAATAAATATATTAAAATAAATAAACAAAAAAGGTAATGGATAGTTCTGTAGAAATATTTTCTAGAATGTCTGCAAAAGGAGAGAGGGAAATAAACTGACACTCCGGGAGTACCGACAGAAGTGAAAACTTGAAAAAAATACGCTACGAGACGTAGCACTCGTAGCGGTGTCGGTGTCCGTGTCGGTATCGGTTTTCATTTCAAATGAAAACAATCCGCTGCGAGTGTTACGACGGTCGGTGATGGTGACGCGCAAGTTCAATAGTTTTTTCCCCATCTCAAAAATCCCCAACGCGCCTAAAGAAGTTTTTACTTCAAAAAGAGAAATAGACACCGTGTGTTAGAGTATTAGGAAAATAAATCCAAAAAGCAATGAGATAATATAACATACAATGTAAAGATATAAAAACTAGCTTATATACAAACATGTTGGTCAAATAAATATCATAATAATTATGTTTAGTTTTTGCGAACGCAACCGGCGTCGCCCAACCGTGAGGCCACGCATCACTCAAAAAATCTCGGGAACGGTACGTCCGACCAAGTGTTCTGTGGGCCTCGGAATTTATTGAAATTAAAACTCAAGATTGTTTCAGCCCGGGTGTAAAGGGCTTTGGGAATCATCCAATGACATCTCCTGCTCTAGGTGGAGCGGGAGGGCGTTACAGACTCTTATTGACTAAAACCCGGGGTGGGTTTGTTCCTTTCCTGCCTGAGTGCCCAGGGGAGCGGTAACTCTGTTACAAATTTATCCGCTACCCCTAGGGATAAGTCAACGAGTAGAAAATGCCTAAGGCATTAAGTCCGCCTTTGTAGAGTAATGAATAAATTAATACATACTTTGTAACTCTTTATAACACTAGTTTAGATATACATGGCGGAAACACAAGGCTTATAAAGCTAGCATTTCCAAACACCAATGGAAAATACTATGAAAGGAAAATTGTCATACATTTTAAGGTTATATATCGTAACTGGTACCGACAGCAGTTCGTAAGCAATGTTCGTAGAATAAAACCCTATTTAGTACGGTAAAGCCACACGAATCTAGATCACAATAAATCTTTATCTACAAGGAAATATTTTGTGTAAGGGAAGTGACGTTATTCATTGGCTTGACCTGAGAATTAATTATCTTTCTGGTTAGGAGGGTGTTGAAAAACGGTACCACTGATCATCTGTTTTGCAGAATTATGTCGAGGCTTTGTAGGCGAGGAAGTTTTGAATAAGAAAAGTCCTCAGAAATCTCTGTGATACTCGTCATGCTGGGCATAATATGATCGATGCTGATCATTGCTTTATCATGTTTCTTCTTCTAACTAAACCTTGTCCCATTTATTTGGGGTTGGCTTTCTTGTTGTCATTCTCCATTTAGCACGATCTTGTGCTTCGTTTGTATTTAACCTAATGTTTTCGCTAACTCAGTTGTCATCGATTTGATAGGCACTATGCAGTAAATTGCTATTATTATCGATGTCCACCTAGCAAAGCCGTTTCCGGAGGACCGTTGTCTGCCTTGTGGCGTGAGGTCTTCCACGCGTGCGTTTCGTCATATTTCATTGCTTTGGAAGAAATTTGCTCTTCTTTCTTGATGAAGGTCGTCTATTCCAATTTCCATGGAAACACAAGCTTTACTCTTTTGGGAAGTTAACCACTTACCTTCTATTCTTTCATTTGGACTCACTTTTTAAGCAGAAGCTATGAGAACATATACCAATATGGTTGAAGGAACTGATGTAAGCATTATCATCACGGTAATATACAGCAAAATTCCAGCGATAAAATAAACATATCTAAACTCTACCTACCAAACACAGTCACACAAAATTACATCAATTAAACCCATACAAAAATGGCCTTGTCAGTTCCATTCAAAAAGACAATTGGCCGGACAACTATGGGAATACGGCCCCGTCGAACACAATACTCCATCGGATGTATGGTGGTACTAACATGAATATTCAGGGGGACATACCGGCGTAACTTCACGCTCTTTTATGGTGGAAGGTGGGCAGAATTCCAAGCGGATTAGACGTGGATAACTAGGGATCTAACCAGACATAAATATTTATAGTTTTGTGTAGCTCTTCCGGGGAAGAAAATACTGTGCAACTTTCCTTCAGAATAGGTTTAATTTGAAGAACGCTAGTGTGAAAACTTAATGATTAAATCCTAATTAAAATTAAAAATGTGAAAGTACTCTTTACTCTTTCACGCAAAAACGACTGATCGGATTTTGATGAAACTTTACAGTAATATAGCTTAATAGCAGAATAGCTTATCAGAATAGCACATATATCGTCTATAATTTATAATAGGGAGAAGTACTAATAAATACGCGGGCGAAACCGCCGGCGGATGCTAGTCTTCCACACTTAAACTATTTCTACTAATTATTAAATTTGTTTCTGTACCTATTAGCTGAAGACCCTACGTATATTTATACACCTCAACGGACTGGGGATTGAGGTGTACTCAGAACTACTACCAAAAATACGGAACGTCTTGGCGCCGTGAAATATGTAGAGCCAACCCTACCTAAAGTTAGTTACCAAATATTAATTACCAAAGTTAGTTACTTAAGTTAGTTACCAAAGTTAGTTACTGAAGTTAGTTATCAAAGTTAGTTACCAATGTTAGTTACCAAAGACAGTTACGAAAGTTAGTTACCATTTAGTTACCGAAGTTAGTTACCAAAGTTAGTTACCAATTTAGTTACCGAAGTTAGTTACCAAAGTTAGTTAACAAAGCTAGCTATCAACGTTGGTTACCAACGCTAGTTACCATAGTTAATTACCAAAGTTTGTTACCAAAGTTAGTTACCAAAGCTAGCTATCAACGTTGGTTACCAACGTTGATAGCAAGCTTAGCTAGCTAGTTAGCTAAGCTATCAACGTAGTTATCAAAGTCAGTTACCAAAGTTAGTTATCTAAGTTATTTACCAAAGTTAGTTACCAAAGTTAGTTACCGAAGTTTCTTACCAAAGTTAGTTACCAAAGTTGGTTACCACTGCCAATGATTATAAAAAAAATTAAAATAACTCAGTAACCAGAACGGTAGAAACATTTTAACTGACCATATATCAGCTTAACAAACTAGTCATGCCATTAAATATGACATAAACACTATACTATAAATTTGATTAGAACGATTTCCTATACTAACCATAGTTTATTACAGGTACTTAATATATCGAGAATTGATTCCACAGACCATAAATTAGCTATAACTATTGGTCCATTGTTTTGAGAAAACGTCACGTTTATGTTTTGCACAGAGATAGGCAGAGATAAAGATTATAACGTAAATGTATTCAGTTTTTGGTAAACCGATATGCACCATTAAATGGCTGAAATTGAACTGTTAAAATAGTCCTTTTCGTCAAAAATACCACTTAAAACAAATTTTTATTTACGCAACTGCAAGTGCAAATTAAAGGACTTAGAACCTGAAAGTCAGAAGTTCAGCACAAGCATTTTAGACCTGACCAACCTGCATTGGGCCTGTGTGGTGGATTATGGCCCACAGCCTCTCACAGAGAGGAGGCCTGTGTCCCAGCAGGCAGCAGTGGGAATATTGAAAGGCTTATTAGTATATGCTATACTAAGAGCGATGTGTGGTGTTACGCGCATGGATACAATTAGGAATGAGTATATAAGAGGAGTGAGCAGTGGTGGCCCAGTGGTATCGGCCGCGACTTACAAGTTGTAGGTCGTGAGTTCAAACCCAGGCAGGCGCTTTACTTTATGTAAATTATTTCATCACCACTGCTCTCAAAACGGTGAAGGAAAACATCGTGAGGAAACCGGCATCTCCTAGAACCCTGTGCCCCAGCAGTGGGGACATTAAAAGGCTGATGATGATATAAGATTGAAAGTGGCACCGCTGACTGAAAAGTAGTGTGGAAATCGGTTGTCGTGGTATGGGCATGTGATGCGGAGGAATGAAGAAAATGTCGTGAGGAAAGTCTTGTGTATGGATGTGGATGGCTATAAGAGTAGGGTAAGGCCAAAAAAACGATGGTTAGATTGTGTGAAAGAGGATATGGGTTAAAAGGGGGTGACTACAGAGATGACGACTAATAGAGGAGTATGGAAGAAAAATACATGTTGCGCCGATCCCAAATAAATTGGGATAAGGGCAGGAGAATTAATAATTAGTATATGCTATACTATTTTGGACCTCGGCGCAGATTATTACATTAGCTTTTAAAATAAATCCAATAAACAATGGCCTCTACAAACCTTTCGGTGAATAGGAGCGATGTTCTATTTATCTACAAGCTTTTGCCAGTGGTTTAACCCGTGTGGAATTAGTACTTCATACAAACTTTCAACCCTCACTTTAACCCCTTAGGGGATAAATTGCCGAAAATCTCTTCTCAGTGCACACTTAAATATTTGTGTAAAATTTCATGCTTCTAGATCCAGCCGTTTCAGCTGTGCGTTGATCGATCAGTCAGTCAGTGAATCAGTCAGCCAGTCTGTTTCTTACTTCATATGTACATATATATAATTATATAGTATTATCTGACATGACAGACGTTGTCCTGTCGTGGCTATGAACTGTCAAACACGCGAAGTTTAAATATTCGTTAAGTTTTCTGAATTTTTGCAATTTTCCGCACAACTCTCTTATTTTTTTCTTTCTTAAGAACCTTCCCCTGACAATAACAAACACAACAAAAAAAGAATTAGCGAAATCGGTCCAACCGTTCAAGCGTGATGCCGTGACCAAGGAAACAGGGATTCATTTTTATATACAGCGTGACTGGTAATTAGTGACCGATACTTAAACACGTGATTGTACTCGTGATAACAAACAACTTCCCCAAAGAAACATATAGTGAGACAGGACGGCGCACGCGGCTAACAGCTGATAGGTCACAGTCCCGCGCGCGCGAATTTCGTACGGATGTTGTGTTAATGTGATAAAAGTGAATGAGTATAAATAAAATGTTTCTTTGGGAAAGTTGTTTGTTATCATGAGTACAATAACGTGTTTAGGTCAGCAATTACCAGTCACCCTAAATATAGTTATGATGTTGTAAGAGAGTGGACTAGATCAAAACACTATGCAAACAGATTTGTCATTTAGTAGATACATATGCTCTGTTTTAGCTTAGCATATCAGTCTTTAAAAGTTCCCACTGCTGTTACAGAGGCCTCCTCTCTTTATGAAGGAATGGACCTTAGTCCAACCACGCGGGCCCAGCGCGGTATTGTGGATGTCACATGTCTTCGAATTTTTGGTTCTGGGACATGGTTTCCTCACGATGTTTTCCTTCACCGTTTTGAGAGCAGTAATGATCAAATAATTTGAATCACAAAGTTATGTGCCTGCCTCGCTACGAACTACCTACACGTAAGTCACAGCCACTACTACTGTTCTTCTTTAGCTTAGAAGAGTAGAATATATTTAGTTTTTCTACGCTTGGGGTACTTCTTTTCATCTTAATCATTATTTTTGTTAGAACCATAGAATCTAATGTTTGTTTAAACTTAAAACCCGGAATTCAATTAGCGCCTCCTAAAACCTCTACAACCTATGGCTATTGTCTATTATAATGGGAACGATAACTCACACGTAGTTTCACTCTTGATTTCTAAGTCCCATTAATTAGGAGGCGTTAAGTTGGCAGACACTTCAATGGTGGCCATGAGACAGGGGAAACTGAGAATGTTATGTTCTCTAACGATTGTTTTGTTATAATGTTGGTATTTAATTTGTGCTGTGTAAGTATTTAGCCAAATAAAAGATGGATGGATTATGTGTGAAAGAAAAGGAAGTGACAGGGGAAATTGTAAGAAGTAAACGTGATGAGATAACCAAAAGTAACATCGGACAAGCGAACTTCATATAGCCTGTGTCATTTCGTATATCAAATCCATCCAGCTGTGCCAAAATAATATACGTACATATTTACAAAGTCTCGAAAAACGTTACCCACTTTCTGAGGCAGTCCGGTAAAAGGAAACAGAAATGGTACGTAAATATTTTGACATTTTGACAATCGAATGTCACCGATAGAATGCCACCATGTCTAGAGCCCCTTGGTGGGAAGAAGACAAGTCTTTGATTGTTCATTTATTACTTTCCATGAACGGTCTAAATTTTGTGGGACTTAGATATCAGCTAACTCGGTCTATTTCCGTTCCCTGCTGGGCTTTGAATACATAATTTTGTCCTAGTTATGATATAATCCTCGATTCGTATCGTCTTTGCCTTCCGCATTATTCTCTTCTAGCTCAGCATTATCTTCTAATGTCGGTTTTATCTGGTTAAGTTATGCTATGTTTTAGTGCCACTCAAGAGATTTTGCTGAACTACTAACATTATCATTCATTTTTGTTTTACTGACTGTAACCAAGATAAGGTTCATTGGTAGCCGAAATACTGCGCCAAATAATTCAATTTACCTGGTGAATGAATTTTTTGATGCCCAATGAGTTGTTTTCATACGCATTTGTAGATATTAGTTATTATTATCAGTTTTCTTGTGATTAGTCACAAGCAATGGGAGCAGTGGTAACGGCCGTGACTTACAAGTTGTAGGTCGTGAGTTCAAACCCTGGCATTGGCGCTTTACTTTACCAAAAATTTCGAAGACATGTGCCGCCATCCACTTACCCGCATTGAGCCCGCATGGTGGATTACGGCCCACACCCTCTCACAGAGAGGAGGCCTGTGCCCCAGCAGTGGGGACAGTAAAAGGCTGATAATGCTCTAGTCACCTGATTATCACAATCGGTCTAGCCTTTTCCTAACTGTGCTGAGGTTGGTTTCAGCTTAACCAAAAGCAGCAGAATTTTACACCGAGCGAATATCTTCCTAACCTCAACAACCCAGTTCCTGGGTCACCAGAACAATTACACTATAAAGCAATTCATTATTTCTAAAATTATTAATAGCAGTGGAATATTCCAGACTATTAATCATACCCACACTATTTGTAGCCATTTAGCCATTCATCTTCTAGCCCCAATTACACATTTCCCACTGCAAACATAATTAAATCAACTAGATACTGTATGAACCGTATTCATTGTTAAAAACGTTGTTGTTTCGAATAATTCTTCGTATAGTGTTACTAATTATTCGGATACCATCTACATATGTGTTCGCACCTTTACGTGAAAGGTATGTGGGAACTATCTATTGTTTTACATATGTAATATGTACATTAGGTATTAATATATTCTTGTACGAAAATGGGTGGCTTGAATTTGTGTGACTCGGGAGATGTGAGTCAGAAACGTTTGTCTTATAGAATTTAATTTAGATTAGAAATACTTTCTCATTTTTATTGTGCTCGGAGAGTTTGGAAATTAAGCTCTTATCATCAGCTTATCCTGGGATCCTTTATCTTGTGGATTTCAATATCATTTTCATGTTGAACTACTTCAGCAAAACATTTTTTTTTTAAGATGTATGTGTGTAAGTATTATAATTAATGCTGTACCCGAAATAGCTCCCTGTGGTACTCTAAGCAGACTCGAACCAATTCTAGAAATTTCCAACCAACTGCACGCGAATTACAATAATTCTAATAACTTTCATCGTCATGAAATAACAATTATAACGCGAACATTCACTAAATCACTCATTATAACAAGAGCACGATTATACGCTATCGTTAGGTCTCATTTATAGTGAATGCTTGGTAACACGGGTGCAGAGTCCTGGATCTAGTGATATCCTTCTACGAGAATGTCATCTCGCAGCAGGAGGCTACGGATAGGGAAATAGAAGTTACTACTGCTCTCCCGTCCAGGACCAAACGCACCGGTCGTCGGAGAAAGGCGTATAAAGTATGCGACAGAACACCGGGGTGGTTTTAGTCAGTACGAGTATGACTGACCTCTCCTCAAAAAAAATGGGGGAGACACGACATCACGAGTTATTGACAAATGACGGGTGCTTTTTATCTTCGTCCTGGGGTGCTAGGCACGCAACACAGGGCACCAAAATTCTCGGCGAACACTGCTAAAGTCTACATTGTCAAAAGAAACCAAGCTTGTCAATCAGTGTCACCGTTTCCACAGGCTGAAACAATAGACGACCACTCGCCAGCTAGGACGCTCAGTACCGTCATGCACTTTTTCACTATAGGCACAAACAGCGGTTTCAAATGTTTAATATTACGCGCCGCCTCTACACTCGCCATATCTCCTCACCCTGTCGGCTGCCTTAGTACGTTTCCCGATGAACGAACACATTTTACTCTATCACGAATCTGGTTACTTCATTTAGTATCATGGCGTGGCGTGCTGACATGGCCCGCAATTAACTGGATTTTGTTACACCGAAGTGTATCAAAATAATGCTTATGATCGAGAGTATTTTTGAAGTCTCGCGATTGACTACTGTCTCACTGACAATAGAGCACGCTTGCCTAGAAGTAATCTATTCTCTCTTAACTTTAAGACCAGGTTGTAGCTATCAGGAAACACAGACTCCGGCAGGGCATGCCACTCCATAGCTGTACGCACAATGAAAGTGTTCCCAAAAAGTTTTGTGCGTGTTGATGGGATGTCCAGTATGTATCGGTGGCACACTGCTATACGTCTATAGGTTGTTCCAAATAAACGTGCAATAACGGTCATTGACCCACCTACATTTATTGACATTTTTAATTTGAAAAACGGAATTAATGACTCAAAGCAGTCCCGAATCAACATCTCTCGTGATCCCTAACATTGTCTAATAATGAAAAACGATTTATATTTAATTGTTCAGGTACCTACGAAGAGTTATTAGGGAAAGGTCAATGTACTTTATTGCAAATTTATCTGAAATATAGTATAGTGGTTCGATGATGAAACGGGCTTGACGAAATTAAAAGAAATATAACTAACGCGATAACGCTGCCAAAATGTCACGTGGTCTATCCAAACATTTTGAACTTTTTACAATCTGATCGCTGAATATCACTTGGTACGATGAGCCTGCATTTTTACCACCTCTTACTGTAATTTGTTATGGTATACAATAAATAGTATATATATGTATCTATCTATATATTTTTTGAATTCATGATTTAAGTGCTATAATACACAATCGCTAAGAGCAACCTTTTACAGACAACCTTATGATGGATTTGACAGAGAAGCAGAAAAGATATGTAGGTAGTCCGTGGTGTAAAAATGATACTAAACATGAACACAGACTGAAGAAAAAAATAAGGTCAAAGAACCAGGTCCCATCAGATCAGATACCTAAAAATAAATAGGTTTCTTCAAACACACGTGTACAACGTGATACAATGTATCGGATATGCTCGCAACGTACGCCGAAAAATTTGTCGTTTTCTTGTAATTAACATTCAAAAGGTGCACTCTTTCGCTCATAGCTGAATACTTATTGAGTGATTTGTTTGTTAGTTTATTCGTGATAAATATTTATTAGCAATTTAGAGTACGTTATATGCTTTTAGACACGTCGTAAAGCAATGGCACTGGTCGTTTTGTGCATATGATTTTGCAGTAAGCTTTCTTTTTTAGTAGCTCAGTCATGTCATAAGAAGTTTTAAAGTGTGATGTATTTTTGTTTATGGAAGACTTTTAAATATAGTTTTCTTAACTTGATTAACAGTCAATATCAAAATAAAGAAATGTATGTGCTATAAGATGAGATGTCATACGAACTCTCGCCACTTTTCGGCCCCATCTACCATCTGTTCTCCGAGCAATGTTGGGTACATTCCACTGCTATATAAGTTTGGCTATTCTTCGGGTTATATCGGTACACATGGTTCTCCATTTCTGATTCAATCACGGAAGGAATCTCCGAGCATAACCCTCGCCATTGTCCTTTGGGTGAATTTAAGCCTTCTAATAACGTTGACCCAAACTGTAGGTGTATTCGCTAACTCAGTTGACATCAATTTGATACGCACTATACAGTACATTCCTCGGTGGACATCGATTATAATAGGCACTACGGTTTTTCTATACGTCAAAGCAGCAATGTACGGCAAAGTGCCTATCAAATTAATGTCAATTGAGTGAGCGAATACGCCTGCTCTTGACAAAACTCCAACGTCTGAAATCCAGCTCAAAATTCTAAAGTATTTTCGTCATAAGCATTCGACTCGGTGTAACTAGCATCCTAACATTTCATAGTTCACATTACAGTATGCTCACACAATTACAATATTCAGTGTGTCCGCGGCGTCTGCGCAACACGAAGCTAATATTCAAATGATTTGTGCCTTAGAAAGTCAGCCATCATATTTACGCAATTTTCTATTGCTGAGCAAATACCAAAGGAAATATAGGCAACAACGTTAAGTGATCGTAAAATTTTAATTGTCTGTTCAAAGGTCTTTCTCATAACGAGAAGTGTCTAATTCGGTACTTTATCTTATGTGCCATCTTCTTTGACTTTATTTATAATAGCACTTACTGTCTAACTTACAGGTAAATACTATAATACCCAGGGGCGAAGGTACATTAAATCATATGCTTGTTTCCAAGTAGATCTCTACATTCCTCTTCATTGTAGGGATCAATGTCCTTTATTTTGCCTGGATCGACGGCTTTGCTTGAAAGATTGAAAGACAGATGAAACAATGATTATTTGGTAGCCTTCAAAATTAATTAAAAATTACACACAGACCGTCAGATTCTGAACTATCGTTTATCAAATCAACGTTCTCTAATTCTGATAGATCTTCTTTGTCTTCGAATGCAGAACAGTTTTTATTTGAGAGTGAGCGTGGAGTTTCTGGCACGTTCTTCTCCATAGAGATCTCGCTTTGGAACCTGATCTAAAATTTTTTTTTTCTGATTGCCTCCTGGATAATTCAATTATCAAGTATATCCTATTGATAGTTTAATTGAAATTAACGCTTTGAGTTTAAACCCAAAAATCTTACACTCTCTAATATACATCTTTTGACAAATCAATTTTCGAAGTGGCAAAATTATTCCCAAGTCACACTTGTGAAGTTAATGCCAAATATCCTGAACATAGCGATCAAAGCGAGCACATTACACACACAATTCGCACATAGTTCTCAAAGATAGATGGGCTAAGCGCATGCGCATTGATGTGCGGTAGAGCGTACATGATGACGTCATCGACGCTGCGCCGGAGTCGCGCTTTGAGCATGAAAGCGATAATGATGGCGGAATTAAACATTAACACTGTATCATCATTAGAGGAGTGGATTAGTGTTATAATGATGTTGTAGAGAGTTGTAAATCGATTTTAATGAACGCATTAATTTTAATGAATATGGTAAAGAGTGTGCTCGGGAGAGAGAAAATATGTATATTTATCCACAAGATACTAGTATCTATTAACTGTTAAAATACGTTAAACGACTAGTTGCTTGTATTTTTTGTGATTTAGCGCACTTAGCACAACATTAATCAGAGGGTCTGATGGTATAATATTATTTACTAAACTGTAGGCACTACATATATTGGCAATGACTTTGATTTTGACAATTCAGCAATATTTATGACGTTATTTATGTTGGTGTTGGCGAACAAACAATTTTTTCCAAAAAAAAACAAATCGACGGACTATGAATCTCCGTCAAAATTCTTCGGAGTATGACCGTGTTGTGTAATTGGGGTGCAGGCTTCCTAAATTCGCAGGTAAAGAGAGATACGAAGGTGAATAAATTGAAAATTAAAAAAATACCGGCAAACTGCCAGTCGGACTCGCGCGCGAAGGGTTCCGTACCATTATCTATAAAAACGGCAAAAAAATCATGTCTGCTGAATGGAGCCCCCCCCCCCCCTTGGTGAAGGAAAACATCGTGAGAAAACCGGCATGTCCTAGAACCAAAAATTCGAAGACATTTGACATCCCAATCCGCATTGGGCCCGCGTGGTGTGGACATTAAAAGGCTGATGAGAATGAGCTAGACTTAAAGCTTGCGTCGCGTATTATAAGTCGAGATGTCGGTTAAAATCACGTAAATCAGCGAAATCGGCAAAATTTCGTATACGGCCTCTTAAAATACATCCAGCCGTTTCGGCTACAGGGCGTTCCATAGAAATAGGCATACATACATATATTACCCTCGAAAAATATAACCCTCCTTCTGGGGCAGTCATATTTTGGCATATTTTGATTATACCAATACGAAAAGTCCTTTGGAAAATTGAGTTTTATGAAAAAACCACTGCATAGATCAATTACAAATAAAGTTTATTGAACTCTTCTATAATTAAGGTTTGTCGGTGCCGACTTTATTTTGGAGATTTTGCACTTCTCTTATTACTTATTTACGCCCAAAATTGCGTTAATGGCTTATAACTTTTTAATGGCTTTTTATTTTACTATTCTGTCTCCGCACAGACAAAATTAATAATGAGACAAAACGATGTCATGTTTAACTTTGTATGTACAATGTCAAACAGTGGAGTGGACACAAACTGGTATGGACAAAATATCGACCAGTGCAGCCTTAAAGCCAATATTTGCAAATAAGGAGTCTAGGAAAAACCTATTTAAAACGCAATAGTGAATGAAAAGTAGTTGATTGCAATGAAACTACCTCGGTAACAGGTTGTCAAGCACCGACGTAATTATTTCTGACTCTCGACTTTTATTGAGATAAACTGATCGCGTAGATACTTCACGAAGATAGTTAACTGTAGTTTTTAATGGTAATAAAAGGACAAGCACAGTGGAATAGGGACCATGACTAAATAAACTAAATATTTTGGTCCATCATTAACATCGCCAAAAACTATTAGACACGTATTTTTTCGTGATGATACTGTGCGTTGAAATTTCGCGTAACATCACATCTACGAAAAAAAGGTACCACGTTTCACTTAAGAGTGACGTAACAAGCCGGGATTCTTGAACTTTGAGGCGTTTTATCTTTGTAATTTTTGAGAGATTTGAAAAATACGTGTCCCATATTTTTTGATATTCGTAGTGTTAATTTAATTTACGGAATAAATAGAATGATTATTTTTGCACTACCAATTACGTAACATCTAGAGGCGATTTTTACAGGAACTTGACCTTCTTCTTAGTAATTTAGTTTTTTATAAGACATCGTCTTCTTGCGTCACCTCCCATCGGCCTTGGTGGTGCGCGTTCAGGTTATACCGCCATCAAATTCTTTCTTTCATCAATCTAATACCTAGCCAAAAACTTACCCAGTAAAAACTCAAGCTGTTCTAACTCGAAATCGAGTTTATATCTTCTAGTCATGATACAGCAAAAATATCAAGCAATTGGTTTCTAAAAATACCAACTAATAACTGTGAGGCATCAGTTTAACTACAAATCAAAACGTATTACATGCAAATTACGTTCCAAAAATAAATATTAGGTACATTACACCTCATTCCACCCCAAAAACACTCAAATTACGAAGCAATAAACTAAACACAGTAAGTACCTCTTTATATTCTGATGCCGATCTTCAAAAATCTCAGGGTCACCTTTTCCAATAAGGTATGAGAAGGAATACCATTGATCAGCCAGCCATGGGAACGTGGGGACTCATTTAAATATTCATACTGTTACAAGAATTGGTGTGGGCAGAATCGAAGGAGGACAGGATGTCGAAAATATTGAATTAAGATTAGTTATTGGGACGTAGAATTTAGTTGGTGTTAATATTGGAAGAATAAGGATTAAGTTATAATGATAGATGGTATGAAACTGATGAATTATTATGACATCGGTGTCGCAAGATTAATCAATATCAAATTATTCTAAAGTATAAGAAAGGAACAGTGTATATAAGAGTAGGGGAAGACCTAAAAATGATGGATGGACTAAATTAAAGAATGCCTCGAAAGGGAGAGGACTACTGAGATGGCGACAAATAGAGAAAAATGAAAGAAGAAAAGATCATCGACCGACAAATAAATTAGGATAAAGGTAGGAGAATGATGATTTTGATCATAAAGGAACAATTCTTAGAAGGGGCAAGGAAGAGCGATGAGGAAGAGAAAGATCAGAATATTTAATTAAAAGTAAATTCAAGAAAAAAGTTTAGAAAATGTTATCAAACAATACCAAAATATATCAAAGCTTTGTAATTATATTGAGAAGCAAAGCAGGTTGGAAGAAAATTATTCACAAATAAATTACCGAGATTGGTCAGTGAATTTCAGACATGTTCAAGTAGTCTATTTTAAGTACGGTCAATCATGAAATTAATAATTCTATTAAACTGCTCGATGACTCACATTACCGTAAATCAAATTACCAAATTGGATAGAATCAAATATTTATAACGTATCAGCCTAAACAGCCCTCAGGATTCCTAACTAAGATATTTTAGTTTAACAGTCTTGAAAAACTCTATGCCACGATGAAAATTACTCAGAGGAATTCTTTGGCTTTAAATTTTTCTAAAAGATTAATTAGTATATGCTTAGCTACAACGTCATATCTTACTACGCGATCTCTTTTTTTTGTGTGGATATAGATGTCCTCCACTCTGGGGCAAGCGGAGGGGTCTACCCATAGATAATCATCATCATCATCTTCCTGCCCTTATCCCATGTTACTTGGGGTCGGCGCAACACGTTTTTTTCTTCCATTCTGTCCTGTCAGCCGTCACGCTATCACTAACTCCCTTTTCTTTCATATCGCTCCTCACACAATCGATCCATCCTTTCTTTGGCCTCCCTCTCCCTCTCCATCCACATTTATATTCATATAGATATAAGATTTATATTTCTATGGGTCTACCATACTCTTACTGACTAAAACCACACGGTATTCTGCACCTTTGGACGTTGCGCTGGAGTGCTTGCGCATTTTGTCACGCTACTCCGTGATCCTCAGCAACATCGTGTGATTCGCTCTCTCAAAGACTCAAATTTGGCAAACTTGGACGTTATCTGGATACAGACTTTCGGGATTAAGATAAATAGGGTATTTTTAAAAAGTGTCTAAATTAGGTTCTATAGTGCTAGTGCTAATAAACCAAAAAAAAATACACAAACATTTTATTCAATCAATATGTGCAATAAAAAAACTAAAAAAGTGAAAAATAAAAACTTTTTAAAAATAAATAAAACCAACTTCCAAAAAAAAAAACAAAAAGTGCAAAATAACTTTAATTTCGGAAGTCGGTGTTTCTGGTTTTGTTTCTTCGATTTTTGACACCGACTTCCGAAATTAAAGTTATTTCGCAGCTTTTGTTTTTTTTGGAAGTCGGTTCTTTTTTTTTTGTAAAAAAGTTTTTATTTTTCACTTTGTAGTGGTGATTCCCCATTACATTGTGTTAACAATGCACATCTAAGCGATAGCAGCAATCGCGGTTGATTTGCTGTCATTATTTGAAGAGCTCCGTTGTGTCTCCGAAACTCATTATCAGATCTATATGAAATTGAAATGGGACCATTTCGGAACAAACCCCTTTCGAACAAAAAAAGAATTTTGCAAATCCGTCTGTAAATGACGAAGTTATGCCCGAACATACATAATTTTTTTTTTTTAAATACAAACTTCCGAATTGATAACCTCCTACTTTTTGAAGTCGGTTAAAAATTAATTTAAATTTTACATTTTCTTTAAATCTCTCGCTTAATTTGACGAAAACGCTGGACGCAGTGGACGTCATATTGCTCTGTGGTCATGACGTCAGTTGGCTGTGTAAATAAAAGTACAAAGCATAGATACTCTGATCAGTTGACACTTTATAGTTTACACAGCCGTATGACGTATAACATGGCGGCTATACTACTCCATGGTGTTAAAAAACAGATTAAAAAAACTGAAAACTTCGAATTGAATTTTAGAAAATTGTTATTTTATGAACTAAAACTAACATTTTCCGGCTGCTTTTTGCCTAAGCTATCTTAATAATATATTTTAGTTTTTTTCTCTTATAGAGTAAAATACCATAGTCAAAGTATTAATTTCAACTAAACCATTGATGGACTTCTGAACTGTCAAGCAGTCAGTAAGTAGAAGCTTTTCCAACACGTTCCAAAATATAGCTTAGTATGAAGAAGCACGTGTGAGAAAATCCAAAGACAATATTTTAAAATAATTTATACAGATAGATACTACCATTATTAACAAGCGAACTTAGCATGGATATATTCCAAACAACGTTCCCCTAACCACACCTTTAAGGTGTGGTCATGACGCCAAAGAGTTTCAAAACAAAACCCCATCAAATACACATAAAGCCTGCTGAACTAAAATAACAATTACTAAATAATGTACGGAACCAATCAAGCAGTAATCGTCCTTGTAATATTAATCAGTGTTTACACAAATGCTCCTCCGATCAATATTGTTGATGGAACTGTAATGGACGATACCTAATGATTGAGATTATTTTTACTTGGCCCTGACTGGAATTCTAACGATGATTATACAGAGTCGACGCTGCCATAAATCTTCACTTAAAACTAGGTTTGATAGAACTGTATTGAGCTGGAAGCTCCAAAAAAAAAAAAAAGAAGGATGACCCGCGAAATTCAAATTTTCTTACGTTTTTTGCAATTTGCAGGTCAGTGTCTGGTGGTATATTGATATGATTTCATGAAATTCTTACATTACAATTCTGACTGAGAAAGTTGTATTGATAATTTTAATGATTACAGTTCTGATACATACTTGCTATGGTCGCGAATCAAATTTTGACCAAGATACAACCTGACACTGACCTGCAAATTGCAAAAAACGTAAGAAAATTTGAATTTCGTGGGCTACCCTGGCGCATCCATTAGGGTCACTCATATTCTTAGGGTGGGCTGTCATATGCATTACGTTTATAAATGTCCCTAGTTAAAAAGAGAAAAAGTGAGTTTTACCAGGCTTCCGAACATGATTAAAAATTAATGTAATTCCTGGCAGAATCTACTACTATTTGATTGAATCGAGAGATTCTGTTGAACCTTATAATAAAACAAGTAATGTATGTTTGCAAAGAACTCATTAGACTTGCATTGGGTACGGGTATCGGCCAGTAGCTTGACATAAGCAGGACACTGTTCCCACCAGTTACTTCAAAGATTTATATGTGTACAACATATCTTTTATCAGACAGACAGACAGATAGCTGAGTACAGGCATAAATAGGCTCTTTAGATATTTAAAGACAGAAGCACTAATCATAGATTAGTTTAATTTGGGGTGAGCTGACGAAGTGTTGGTCGACCGGTGCATACTGGGCGTACATACAAAGGCAGGATCGGCAATGATAGGCTCGTTGAGTCGAAACTCCAAAGATGTGAACATAGACGCCGAGTTGCTAGCCTGTCGGTTTTCTATCGGTTACATTTTGGGGAGTGTGCGACGGAATTGCATAATCTGATTCCGCCAAGCCCGTTTCATCAACGGACCACAAGTCGTACGGCGAAGTGCCACCGGTTCATGGTGGAAATTCTATCCATACGCACAAAGCGTTTTGAGAAAACATTCATTGTACGTACAGCTAGGGAGTGGAATTCATTACCGGAGTCTGTGTTTCCTGATAGCTACAACCTGGGAGTCGAGAGTGAATAGGTTACTTCTAGACAAGCGTGCTCCATCTTCGACCACATCATCGCTTACCATCAGGTGTGATAGTGGTCAAACGCGTGCCTATCAACAGTAAAAAAAAAAGTATTTTTGACAAATTGTATGGCTTTGGATCAACAAGGTGCTTAAACTGTGAAAATTTGAAGACTGTAGTTACAACCGATTGACTGTAAAACCTGTGTGACAGACAGACGGGACACGTGAGTGACAGCAATAGGGCACCTTTTGGTCCCTTCGAATATTGAACCCTAAAAAAATGGTCCCTACCGAATTACGATTGTGGTGGCCAATTTGAACGGAGATTAGCCTAGTACGCAGTAGATAATATAGTCCACAAGCGTGTGCGTAAAACACAGGCGCACTCAGTCCTTTACTCTCATAGGACAGGACGGCAATCCGACACGAGCGAGGAAGAGATACACAAAATACACAACGAATAACACAGATACTAAAAACCCAACAATGTAATAATTTCACAACTGATAGAAAATACATACATTTTACGATACGAACGTTTTCAAATATTTCCTTACTTACTTTTATGAAAGTTTACGACGCGTTGCGTTCGCTGACAGCGGGGTAAGTGCAATTTTCACGAGATACTTAAATCGTGCTGCAAGTGAAAACGTATTTTGTTGCAAAGTGTTATACTCGTATTTTATGGTTTGCGGTAACGAATGATAGGTTTTTACGTGTGGGGTAATAGTGTTTTATCGATTGTGAGGAACATGTAGATTTCTATAATTTCATAACGAGTAGGTAATAACAATAATTCTAAGTGAGATATTTGTATAAAATTTAAGGTTTTGTATAATTTTGGTTTTCAATAACTTTTTTACTAAATAAAAAAAAATATTTTGAGTGATGGAAATCTTTATTTGGACCTTTACATTTTTTTCTGTTAAGTGGACATGATGATATCGGTCCAGTGGCTGCCGCCAGTGTTGATACAGATTTGTGCCCATTTTATCGCATTTACCATGACTCTCCGCAAGATTTTCGGTGATAACTGTTGAGGGCTGCGATTGTCTGAGGTTTGTTGGCATAAACCCGCGACTTCAAGTAGCTCCAAAGAAAGAATCTGAAGTCTGAGATGTTGACGCTGCACCAACACCAGCGACCGATTTTTGGTCGATAAGTTCGACACAATTACGCTTTTATAGCGCTCTATTGCTTGTCTGTTTGTATACTGCGGCACCTTGTAGGGTACCTGGGTACCAGGTAAATGTTTTTAATATCAATGAAATTAGTTTTATTTGAGGGATAAGTTATGGTATTTATATTTAAATATGATTTCAGGCGAATGGCTACTGCGACTAGCGCTTATATGGTATAATCCGGAAATTCAATGCGAATGTCCGAGACATGAGTTCTAACTTTTTCGTGTGTTTTTCGTTTTTCGGCCTCCTCGTTCGTGCGATTTGAAGCCATTAGATTATCTTCTTTGGGGATATGTCTACGACAGTGAACCAGAAACCATTGAGCACTTGGACGCCAACATTCGATGCGTTACTGCTCATATTTAGCCTGATTTACTGCGAAGAGTGTGTGAAAACTGGACCTCCAGATTATGCCTTGTATCCACTAGTCGCGGTGGCCATTTATCCGAAATCATATTTAAATTCAAATGCCATAAAACTGTCTCTCAAATAAAGTCAAAGTCATTGATATTAAAATCATTTTTCTGTGCACCCTTTACGAGAACCATAATTTAAGGAAGTGCTAATCAGTGTTAAACTATTGACATGATTATTTTTTTATTAATAAGGCCACGCAAACAAAATCTTGGGTAATAACCTCAACTAAAACTGTGAAATCACTAAAAGCTAACGTTGGTCCTATATTTTACGGTCGTTTAAAAGCCTCCAACATATCGGACAGATTAAACTAACGATATTGGTCGAGATAAGTGCACGAGTCTTTAAAATATGGCTGTCATCCGGTGTATCGGTCACCCATCTAATGACTAACCTAGTTAAGGAGTTGCTTAACTTTACTAAGTGCAGAACGTATACTATGTGCTTAATGACGTTGTGTTTGAAATGGCAAAATAGTACCCTGTTATTTCTCCAAGCGTAAAATTGTGGAAGAAGTGAGCATAAAATTTTGTTTTCTGCAAATTCTAACGTCTTTTCCGAAAACTTCCAGACTGCATCTTGGACAAATAATAATAAAAATAAATAATTTATTTCAGGCGACAATTCCTTAACCTAAACATACATATTTTAAGAACAAAACTTGTGTTAATAAATTTTAAATGGGACCATTTCGGAAGAAACCCCTTTCGAACAAAAAAAAGAATTTTGCAAATTCGTCTATAATTTTTTTTTTTTGTGGGGGTGGGAAATCATCCTATGACTTCTTCCGCTCTAGGGTGGAGCGGAAGGGCGTGTCAGATTCTTACTGACTAAAACCCACCCCTGTTCCTCCCTGCCTTGAGTGCCCAGGGGCGAGGTAACTCTTTCGAATTTATCCTCCACCCCCGGGCAAGGGTTAGGTAGACGTGACGTGCGTACGTGGTACGTACGTAGGGAGCTAAACGGCTATTGCATCAACCGGAATCTAATCCAAAATCTGGGCTCATCATCCTTTCAGGCGAAAGACGACCACTCGTGGACATTGACCTCCCTCAAGTATCGCCTCAACGTCCGGTCCTGTGCGTCTCGCATCCATCGGCTACCCGCGACCCTCACCAGGTCATCGGTCCAACTTGTGGGGGGCCTTCCAACGCTGCTTCTTCCGGTACGCGGTTGCCACTCACTCCAAAACTTTTCGGCACCGTCGAGCATTTATTCTGCAAGCAATGTACCCTGCCCACTGCGACTTTAGTTTGGACATTCCTCAGGCGGAAATCTGGGCTGCCAATGAGAAATTTCCGATATAAAAGCCAAATAACACTATACCCGAACTAGAAATTTAACCCAAGTAACCCCAGCAGGGCTGACTGTCAATAGCACAAAGTCTGCCTAGTGAAAAGTGAAGTGAAACATAGTATTAAGCCCTTAGCCTTAGTAAATTTCATATAGTTCCGATGATGAGTTTCGGAGACAGACAACGGAACTCTTCCAAAAATTACAGCAAATCAACCGTGATTGCTGCTATTGCATAAATATGCATTGCTAACACAATTTAATGGGGAATCACAAATAAAAAGGGAAATATAATAACTTTTTTCCAAAAAAAAATAGAACAGACTTGCAAAAAACAATAATAACTGCAAAATAACTTTAATTTCGGCAGTCGGTGTCAAAATAAACGAAGAAACAAAACCAGAAACACCGACTGCCGAAATTAAAGTTATTTTGCAATTTTTTTGTTATTTTTTTTTTTAGAAGTCGGTTCTATTTTTTAACCGACTTCAAAAAAGGAGGAGGTTCTCAATTCGACTGTATTTTTTTTTGTGTGTGTTACCTCATAACTTCTTACTAGGTGAACTGATTTCGATGTTTTTTTTTTGTTTGAAAGCTGGTGCTTCACATGTGGTCCCATATTAATTTGGTGAAGATCTGGTGAAGAACTTCGGAGATACACAATGGAGCTCTTCAATAAATAATAGCAAACCTTCCAGAATTGCTGCAATCGCATGTCTATATATTGTTTTCACCACTTCACAACATTACATCACGCTGATACGCTCTAAAGGAGTATACAGATTCGTACAGTTCACCCTGGTACACCCTAATTTCACCAACTGTGTTCAAATTCCCTATTTTTAGGGTTATCAATCCGGGCATAACTTTACTATTAATTTAGTTTTCTAATGGGGTACAACACCTAAAAAGTGAAAAATAAAAAACCTTTTACAAAAAAATTACAACCGACTTCCAAAGATAATACTAACAAATGCAAAATAACTTTAACTTCGGCAGTCGGTGTCAAATAACGAAAAGAAATCAAACTAGAAACACCGACTTCCGAAATTAAAGTTGTTTTGAATTTTTTAGTATTATCTTTGGAAGTCGATTGTATTTTTTTTTTGTAAAAAGTTTTTTTTTGTAAAAAAGTTTTTCATTACGAAAATTCCTCTCAACACAGTTAACTTTGTCAAACAAAGCCTATTTTGAAAATAACTGTCTATCAACCACCGATCAAATCATCATCATTACGTCCTCCTATTGCAAATCTCACACTATCAAATACACTAAGGCCTAATTTCGCCAAACTCGGCAGCCAGCTCACGCGCCGATGCGTAAGCGCATCTCGGCACCGCATCTACGTTTTTCGCAACGACACACAATCGTTACGGTCGGGTAGTATACAATATGTTGCATAGAAATTGTATTTCAATTCTCCTGTTTTACGTAACTATTTTTATTTGTACATAAAATAGTAAGTATGTCTTGATTTATGTTATTTCAATAACTGCCTTATTGTAATATAGCTAACTAGCTTCTGATATGGGCTTCGCCTGCGTGGAACTAGTTCTTACCTCATTTTAAATTATATATAAGTAGCCTATGTGTTATTCCAGACTATAATCTATCTCTGTGCCAATTTCATCCGGATCCGTACAGCCGTTCTAGCCAGATTGAGTGACAACCATCCATCAAAACTTAAACATCAAAATATTATTAGGATAATATTACACTGCTCGTGTTTAATGCAATTATAGCCCAGAATTTACGTCCCAATAGTTCTTAAACGTAACTAGCTAAATGTGCCTGTACTCCCCAGTCGTAGTTAAGGTGAAAGCACGAGGATAGCCCGCGAAATTTAAATTTTCTTACGTTTTTTGCAATATACAGGTCAGTGTCAGGTTGTATCTTGGTCGAAATATGATTTGCGACCGTAGCAAGTAGCAGTGATGATTTTAATGATTACAGTTCTGTAAATACGTACTTGCTACGACCGCGAATCATATTTTGACCAACATAAAATCTGATACTGACCTGCAAATTGCAAAAATCGTAAGAAAATTTGTATTTCGCGGGCTACCAGCTTTCACCTTAAGTGGGGTTATATTTATATATAGCCAATAGGAACACAGTGTCTTACGTTCCTGTTGGTAAATTAGCTCGGGCCAAATTTATAACACAGGGCCAAATTAACCTCACTTTACGGTAATGTAATGTGTGCATCTACAATAATTTCATAGCCACACAATGGGCCATACGCAACATCCTCCCAGCGCTAACCATCCGTTCCACCAGTGTGTCACTGCGAATTTCACAAGTTTGACAGCCTTTTTTTGCAGTGTTCTATTGATGCGATAACGGTGACATTAAAATGCCTGCAATTCTGCTTCATATTATAATTTATTATAAATATTACAATTTATTATAAATGCGAAAGTTTGGATATGAGAATAAATATAATGTTTGTTACTCAATCACGCGAGAACGGTTGAATGGATCAGGATGGAATTTGGCACACGGATAGATTATAGTTTGGTATAGCGCATAGGCTATTATTTAAACTGGGGGAAGTAAGGCAGTCTGCCATATACTAGCTTGAGGCCCTTGAGTCAATTGAGAAACGAGCCAAGAAGATCATACGATTGTGTGACTGTTTTGGTGTACAATAAAGTTTTATTCAATTCTATTCTATTCTATCATCGTCAATGAAAGGCTCGTCTTGTGCGTACAGCTAAGGAGTGGAATTCCCTGCCAGACTCTGTGTTTCCTGATAGCAGCAACCTGGGAATCTTTAAGTCAAGAGTGAATAGGTTACTTCTAGGCAAGAGTGCTCCATGTTCGACCACATCATCGCTTACCATCAGGTGAGATAGTGGTAAAAAAACAAAAAGTTTGATGTCCAGGGTTGACCGTCTTATAAATAAGGTTTTATTCTATCAGTCATATCTTAGCAACAGTTCGGATTCTAAATTTATGCCCGGTAAATTGCAATAGAAATGGCCCTCTGGCCATAAGGGGCAGAGGTAAATGACAGGTAACTCACGAAATGTTCATGTACATACGCAGCACACTTCTACATTAGGTAGTAAATAGTCCACCGGTAACGGGACCAGGATCCAAGCAACCGGCGGTCAGGGCTCTCCGCTTAACAATGCGAGTCGTGATCCAGCTGCCTAACGAGAGTCTCCTGAGGTGTTGGCCGAGCCTCGTGGCTTTTAATCCATTTTCTGACACGACTATCAGTACAATGATCGCTGACCACATGTCAACAACCTCGCGAGCCAAGTCAATATATGTATATATATATATATATATAGGTATATACAATTATTTCGCACACAATACCCTACGCAACATCCTCCCAGCGCTGTCCATTCGTTCCGCCAGTGTGTCACCGCGCATTTCACAAGTTTGTCACGCGGCTCTGCCATGTGGAGCGAACGTAACATTTCCGCCTATTGTTAGTATGAGTGAGGATGTAATGAATTACTGCCTGTAAATTACTTTTACTATCAATGGTAGGTGCTGAGTGATGAGGAGTTTTATGGTGTTCAGTTAAAATTTCTTTGTCTTTAAAATTGAATGGTAAACTATAGATTTTGGTTTTATGTAAGAAGGTTCGTAGTCTTGGGTTATAAACATGGTTGTTTTAACACAGTTGCGTCGAATAAATTTATCGAAAATAGTAGAAAATAAAGTTAATATTCTCTGTTTGTTTTAGGAGGTAATTTTTTTGTTATACCTACTAATATGAATACAAAAATTATTTCACTGATAGGAAGCTACACTATCGCGGAATGCATATGGTACCTACGTTTTATTTAATTAAACTTGATTTTATTGTCTAATGTTAACTTTAGTAAGTAGTGGTAAATAAGAGCACTTCTCTACCAGTCAACCTTTGGGTTAAAGAAACTAATGTGTAGTAGGTGTAGTGTGTGGTGTGTAGACGTACGGCGATGTGCCACTGGTACATGGTGAACATCTCATCCACACGCACAAAACGTTTTGAGAACACATTCATTGTGCGTACAGCTAGGGAGTGTAATTCCCTGCCGGAGTCTGTGTTTCCTCCATCTTCAACCACATCATCGCTTACCATCAGGTGAGATAGTGGTGAAACGCGTGCCTATAAACAATAAAAAAGGTGTAGGTACAACAACAAAAAAATTGTTTGTGGTCAGTTCCTATGGTAAACAGTATCTTACTCGTCATTGAAATCCTTAAAGATATTTTGTCTGAATGACGACCGGTAAATTCCATGTCGAACTGACATGATGAATTTTTTTTTCGACGTTTTAATATGTCTTAAACGAGAGAGAGACGTAGCTATACAGGCCGCATAGCTCTATCCCTTCCTTACAACGTATTTATGATGATTTTAAGACATCATGATAGGGCTCCAGGCGTATTACTTCTACATTAGGTACTCGTACCAACCAACCCTTTTTTTTGTTGCCGGGGTGGATAATCTTCATGGCAGATGTCAGACTCTTACTGACTAAAATTCACGCCGGTGTTCTCTCATATTCTTGATTCGGGGGCTGCGGGTGCGAATGAGACTTTCGCTGCCCCGGACTAGTACCGGCCCACCGTCTGCGGGCCTCGTCCCGTGGGTATCAACCAACCCAACGAAACCTTTCCCATTGTGGCCATCAGTGGAGAAAGTTAATGTGTATACTTGGAAAAATCATCACGTGAGGCAAGCACTTAGCACTTAACTACTAGGTAGGTTTTAGTTTAGCGGAGAACGGAACATTTTAGGATAGTAACAAAAATTTCTTTTGCATGTCGGTAACCTTCTTCATTTTTATTTGAATGAAAATTCTCGAGGGTTCTAGTCTAGAAACGAACACGTTACAGACAATTAATTAGCACATATTGTCACTAGCCAGATAAAAAACCGAAACTACGAACTGTTACTGAGAAATAACCTATGGAAAAACTCAATAAAATTTTGTCTGATCTAGGAATAGAACCTAAGACCTCAAGTTCAGCAGTCACGTATGCGACTTCTAGACCAAAGAGTCAAACTTTTTTTTTTTTTAAAAGAGTCAAACTTGTGAAATGCGCGGTGACACACTGGCGGAACGAATTAATAGCGCTGGGAGGATGTTGCGTATGGTCCATTTGATTGTGTGTGTATGAAATAATTGTACACAATAAACAGCATACCTGTTGTGTTGATGGAGTAGACTGAGTTGTAAAAAAAATCGGCCAAGTGCTTGTCGGAATGCGACAATTTGTCTGGCTTTGGGTAAACAAGATGCTTAGGTATACTGTGAAAATTTGAAGACTGTAGCGCCAACCGTTTGGCTGTAAAACCTGTGTGACAGACAACGGACAGACGGACACGTGAGTGTCAGCAAGGGACCCTTTGGGTACGGAACCCTAAAAATAGAAAATTTTCAAAAAACCCGACTGCAAAACTCAATTACAAAGTTCCAAACAAGTTCCATTAAAAAAAAAATACTACCAACTACAACTACATTTTGAAATCGCCTTCTCAAGCCCATTGTTTTGATAACCCACATGAGCTGAACTGAGATCCACGATTTTAACTATCAATGTTATTTATTTGACAAACTAACAAGCAAAATTTCACAAACCGGGGTTTGTAGGCAATAGAAAATAAGATGGAAAATCGACACTACTGCCCTAGACCCAAAAAGCAAGAACCATATCTTTTGCCAATTTTTACAGCTGGGCGGACCATTTTTTTTTTTTTTTTTTTGTGGGGTTGGAAATCATCCAATGACTTCTCCCGCTTTGGGTGGAGCGGGAGGGCGTGTCAGACTCTTACTGACTAAAACCCACCCCTGTTCGTTCCCTGCCTGAGTGCCCAGGGGTGCGGTAACTCATTTTCAGAATTTATCCGCTACCCCTAGGCATGCAGGCACCGGCCACGATTGGCCCCGTCAGTGGTGGCTGACTACATCTCTTTGAGGCGCGCGTGGAACACTACGTGCCGTCGACTCACGGGCCTGGTGCTGATCGGATGGCGAGCTACCCACTGCTCGCCGTCCGCAGGCCCGGGTCTACGGTGGCCTGCGGTGGTAGCGGCCGGGGCCGTGAGGGCCACTCCGTTGAGCTTCCCTCACGCGTCCCGCCTCCGCCTTCACGAGCATTACTGCTTCGCAGAAGCCGGAGACTGCCTCCCATTCTCTCTCGCTCCGTACCATGGCCTGAACCAGGGCAGGGCGCGAGAGGTCGCCGCCACCTATCGCATCCACGAGGACACGGCGGTGCTCCGCCCAAGCGGGGCAGACCTCCACCGTGTCCACTGGGCGATCCGCGCAGTGGTAATGGGCGGTCCATTGCCTCACGAACTTATAAAAAAAACAAAACTTAACCACTGACCCAAAAAGCATGGTAATAGTAAGTACCTATTAGTCTCGTAAGCGGAAATACATCAAGTTCCGCGAATTCGTTACTAGCCAGCGAGCCTACTTTAAATTCATCTGGCTGTAAACAATGCAAGCTGTGTTTCCTGCCTTTTCTTAGATGGAAGTATTGTGTTAGGAGAGTGCTTGTACCTTTTTAAATAGTAGGAAAGTTTTGTGGTCAATGTCTCGTTTCTTTTTACTTGAGCTGTCAGGCGGCCATCTTTGAAAAAGTGACATAAGGGGCCGACTACAGATAAAAAAGAAGGACAGGTTTAAAAGTTTTGTGGTCAAAAAAAGAAAATGACTGTGGACGCTTTTGATATTAAAATTATATTTTATTGGATCGATGTCTAGACCCTTTAGGGTAGGTTAGTTCGTCGCGAGAGAGTGTTTGTAAGAGTCACCGTGGTCCCAAAGCGCAAGCGCAACTGACGGGTAGGTCTTATGGTGACATCTTTTCTGCCCGAGCATCATGCTTTACATTGTAAAAGTCAACTGAAGAATAGAAACATTTCTTCTCTTCAGTTTTAACATCGCCTTGCTTAGGACGGTAGAAATCTTTCTACAATCTGTCATTTGGTCTATTCCTTCGTCGACAAATCGCGTTTCTATGGTGGTCATGCTACGCGTGCTGGTGGAGTGGTAGAAGTTATTTCATGATTCCCCCCATAAAAAAAAAAAATGATAGGTTTGTTTTTAACCAAATTCCAAAAGGAGGAGGTTCTCAATTCGTCTGTATGTTTTTTTTTGTCTGTAACACATTTTCTCCGCCACTTGTGAATAGATTTTGATGATTCTCTTTTGTTTGGTAGGCCATACTTCAGAGGTGGTACCATATAAATTTTATCGAAATTGATTCAGCACTTTTTGATAAAATCAACATAAACAAAAAATATGTACAAAAAATAGGTACACAGATGACGTTTTGGTTGTCTCCAATTATGTTCAAATTCCATGTTATTGGGGTTATCCATTCGGGCAAAACTTTATTATTTATATTAGTTCTGGGGTTACAACAACTAAAAAGTGAAAAAATGAAAAACTTTTTTACAAAAAATACAACCGACTTCTAAAAATTGCAAAATACTCGTAACTTTAATTTTGGAAGTCGGTGTCAAATAACGAAGAAACAAAATACAAACACCGTCGAAGTTGGTTGTATTTTTTGTAAAAAACTCTTTTTTTGGTGGGTAGGTAGGTTACTCAGAAGTAATTATATAGTACTCAGAAGAACTCCATACATTGGCAAAAATTGAAAAATCTCACATACTTATTTATCACATATTTATATTATATTATGTATCTTAAAATACTTCATCCTAGTTATTGACTCTTTTATTTACAACATATCTTTTAATAATGTCATCGCTACTCCAGCCCCCAAGATACAGGCACTGCCTAGTTTGGGGACCAATGCATCTCTTATTTTGTAAACAAAATAATGGTTTTAGTAAATTTTATTCTTACTCTTATTCTCACTTTGTTCGGCTAGAGAACAAAGTATTTTTTAATTTCTGATAAAACACAAACAAACAAACAACACTACAATACAACACAACACAACACACACACAACAACAAACACAACAACACACACAACAACACACACAACAACACAACAACAACACTAACAACAAACACAACAACAAACACACACACACAACACCACTACAACTAATACTATTGATAGAATATACCTTGTATATGCGCTCTGGAAGCTTTTCAAATAAAATTTTGCTATTGAATGGCTATTGGGAATGAATACTGAAGAGAAATTTAGTCATGCATTAGAACATTTAATTGATTTCCGACCCTAAAAGTGAAATTGTCGTAAATTCATCTTTGAGTTCTAGGACATTAAGTTTTTAATGTTATTGCTATCTTCACAATAACATTTAAAATTACTGATGGAGTTATGTAATCTTTCTTCAAAGCCTTAGTATAATCTATGCTGCATCACGTAATAAGGATGATTGTGTTCAGCACAAACCAAAAACGGTCGTTTCTGACACTTTCGCCTACTACTTTGGATACGAAACATTCTGAGACCTGTTTTATCAACGTAAAAATACTTTATCCTCTTTGTAACAAATGTAACGTTGGATTCTTTAATATTTATTTTCTATTCTATGCTACGATTTTTAGTTCAATGAGGGCACCACTTGGCTGGTAGTAGACCCTTAATGACAGCTAGATAAGGAAATTAAATAGGGTCGCAATAATTTAATAACCCCGAAGAGATATTATGAAAATTAAGTAACAGTCGGCTTTCAGTCTAACCGGATGCAGCTGAGTACCAGTATTTTACATGGAGCGACTGCCTATCTGACCTCCACAACCCAGTTACTGGGTAATACGATACACCTTGGTAAGACTGGTTGTCAGACTTTCGGGTTTCTGACGACCCGTAACGACTGTCAAAGATCCACGATTGACAGCCGGGACCAGCGGCTTAACGTGCTTTCCGAGGCACGGAGGAGTTACGGTATGTAAAAATGGTCACCCATACATAGACCAACCCCAGCAAGCGTAGCTTAACCTGATGGATCGACTCCTGCGGCTGTTATTACTTTAGCCACGAGCTCCTCTATTATTTATATATTTTGTTTTTCTAGGACTACAAAGGGTTATGTTATTATCATAATCATCATCATTTCAGCTGAAAGCCGTCCACTTGTGGACATAGGCCTCCCCCAAGTGTCACCACAACGACCGGACCTGTGCGTCCCGTCCCCACGAACCTCACTAGGAATTAATTTGCGAATAATTAAAACAGCCACTGTATATTACTTGAAGAAAACCTACTTCATATTTGCATCTATTCTATGTTTGAATTACTTTTCAAACGTCGAACCATCTAGCTGGCCAGTGCACCAGGCCCGTGAGTCGACGGCGCGTAGTGTTCCACGCGCGCCTCAATGAGATGAGTGTCAGCCACCACTGACGGGGCCCATCGAGGCCGGTGCCTGCATGCCTAGGGGTAGCGGATAAATTCTGAAAATGAGTTACCGCACCCTTGGGCACTCAGGCAGGGAAGGAACAGGGGTGGGTTTTAGTCAGTAAGCCCACCCGCCCATCCAGAGCGGGAGAAGTCATTTGATGATGCAAAAAAAAAAAAAATTACAAAAAAAATAATCTTGCTGGCCAGTAGAGTCGGGTCCACACCTTCATCATCGCTACAATATTACTTGGTACATGTCTGATTGATAGGTACCTCCATTGTTTAAGAATTTCGTAAATTTCACTGCAGATAAGATAGAGAAGGGCTCGTAACGGCTTTGCGTGTGACTATGTGTTATTGTAGTAAAATTAATAGTAGTCTATCATCTGTTAATTTTGTTGCTCTGGTTTTGAAATCGTATTACATACTATCTTCTGCCAGCGGCTTCTCCCGTGTGGAATTAGCACTTCCCTCATTATAGATTTTAGTCTGGAATAGCCTCCAGACTAAAATTTATCTTTGTGCCAAATATCTTCCAGCCATTCTGGCATGATTGAGTAACAAACATACATTTGTTTTTTTTTTTTATTTGGGACAAGCCCGCCACACTATTCCCAAACAACTGTAACTTCTGTAAGCCAGATTCAACAGTGGCGACCACCAGAAAAAACGCCGAGGTAATGAAGCTCGACGAGTCCCAGAGAAACGAATAAACTGTCTTGGGTCCCGCAACGAAATTAATCAGAAAAGGGGAGGAATAAGAAAAACATAATTTCCACTTCCCTCCTAATCAAGTGGAAATTAACAAACATACCTCTGTGCACCCAGGCAGGGAAGCAACAGGGGTGGGTTTTAGTCAGTAAGAGTTTGACACGACCTCCCGCACCACCCAGAGCGGGAGAAGTCAATAGATGAGTTCCCAACTACCAAAAAAAAAATACATCTTCACAAACTTTCACATTTATAATATTAAGTAGCTGCGCCCCGCGGTTTCACCCGCGTAGATAGGTATAAAAAGTAGTATGTATTACTCCAGGGTATAAGTTATCTGCATACGAAATTTCATCCAAATCGGTAAAAGAGTTTGAGCGTGAAGAAGTAACAAACATACAAACAGACACACTCACAAACTTTCGCCTTTATAATAATTATAGTGTGTTAAAATCTTTTTGGTGATGTCACTCGTACGTAGTACCTACAGGACCCTCACCGCGTTTGTACGCGATAAACTCAAAAATTACTGAACAGATTTTCTTGCGGTTTTCGCCAATAGACAGAGTGATTTACGAGGAAGGTTGAAGTGTATAATTTACGACCGAGCAAAGCTGGGGCGGGTTGCTAGTAATATTATAAAGAGGAAAGATTTTTTTGTTTGTTTGTACCGAATGAGCATCGAAAATATTGGACCGATTTTAGCCATTTTTGCACCAATAGAAAGCTAAATTATTAGTAAGTAACATCATGATCATCATCATCATCATCAGCCTTTTAATGTCCCCACGGCTGGGGAACTGACCTCCTCTCTGTGAGAGGGTGTGGGCCGTAATCCACCGCGCGGGTACAACGCGGGTGTCACATGTCTTCGAATTGTCTAGGACATGTCCTAGAACCGAAAATTCGAAGACATGTGACACCCGCATTGTACCCGCGCACCCGCATATAATTTGTGACCGAGCAAAGCTGGGGCGGGTTGCTAGTAATATTATAAAGAGGAAAGATTTTTTTGTTTGTTTGTACCGAATGAGCATCGAAAATATCTGACCGATTTTAGCCATTTTTGCACCAATAGAAAGCTAAATTATTATTAAGTAACATCATGATCATCATCATCATCATCAGCCTTTTAATGTCCCCACGGCTGGGGAACAGACCTCCTCTCTGTGAGAGGGTGTGGGCCGTAATCCACCGCGCGGGTACAACGCGGGTGTCACATGTCTTCGAATTTTCGGTTCTAGGACATGCCGGTTTCCTCACGGTATTTTCCTTCAGCAGAGAGAGCAGTGGTGATATAATAATTTACACAAACCTACAACTTGTAAGTCGCGGCCGTTACCATTGGGCCACACTGTCAGTAACATAGGCTACTTTTCATCCCGGGAAAAATGACAGTTCCCGCGGGATAGGTCACAGGAACGTAGTCGCGGGCAAAGTGCTGGTATTGTTTATATGTATTCCATGATTATGTTTTATTGGCAGACCAAGAAAATGAAAAATTATATAATTATTTAATAGGTACATTTCAGTATAATAATAGGGCCTTAGGCCTTAATATTAAGGTTTCGATTCAGCCACATACCGTCACTAAATTACAGTTTTTGCAAAAGCAATTTATTCACGATATTTATCTTAATAAATCTCAGTAAATTAACATTTTGCAACCGACTTGCTTTAGTTTAGCCCGTTAGCCAGTTTTGATCGAAATATATGTATTTTGTACGTGAATTGAAGGACTCAATGGGACCAAACTACTAGGAATTAGGTGGTATATCTGAACAATTCTTGTATGAGTGGGTATTGAGATTGTAAAATGAAATAACGGCTCATTCAGATCCTTATCATTTGGAGATTTATCGCTGATTGAAATGCCAAAGGTAATATATTGTTTTCATATAAATTGGAATACGCTAAAAGCGTGAGGAATCGTGGATATCTGATCTATAACAAGGTTATGGCGCTAATGCTTAGCTTGCGTGTTCTGTGCTGAGCTCAGAACCGAAATTAGACGCGTTATTAATTTATTATACATAAAACAACAAGTATTATACTAAAACACGTATACTAAAATATAAATAATTAAATGATCTTTAAAATGGTGTAAGTTTCATAAAAATACGCTTTATGGTTTTTGCGTGATTCTCAATTTTCCAGCCGCGTTAGACATAAATTTACAAATTAATTACACTATGTTATAAAAATATAATTTCAAATATTCACATATGAAATTACAATGGAAATTGTCTAGACTAACATATATTTTTTTTCAAAGAAGTAAAATTAGTCGTTTAGACGTGATGTTCAATTAAAAACTATTAGAAGTATAAGTGCGCCTTAAAAGTGTTAGAGATCGTGGATATCTGATCTATAACAAGGTTAAGCACAAAACTTGCTATTGTTCCCTACTCTTTGGGTGGAATATAATCATCTTTCTAACATCTGGAGCTCATTTCAAAAGGCACTTTGGTTCTGATTTAAAGATGAATATGTCAGTATGCCTAGTACTTATAGTACTTGCTATACGCAAATACTATTTGGTATTTATGACAGGCACGGAGCTTCGATGATTGGCCACCAAATGAAAAAGATAGTTTGATTGAAATCTTCTTTAAAATAAGCAACAATGTTCTGCTTAAGAAACAGGGCCATCTCACTTCTGAGCCATGTCTACAAGCTATTTTCCAGAGTCATCACGAACCGTCTCGCGCGCAGGTTTGACGACTTCTAGCCTCCCGAGCAAGCCGGATTCCGAAAAGGCTTCAGCACCATAGATCATGTGGTCTTTGGTCTTCTGTATAACCTTCCAATACACGGTCATTACTCCTGAACCTTGCACTAACACTTGACAATAGGGCATAAGCATGATATTTTTTTATTTGTTCAATTGAAGACTTATTAACTTAATAGTGAACAAATATAAAGGAATTTTCAAAATATCATCATCAGCGACGAAGTTATAAAACTTTAAAGTTGATAATTAGAAAGACAAGTCCAACGTGTTCTTTGACGTCAAAGGACATGACGCCCATACAACTGGCATAGAAAACAGCGTTTTCGAGAGAGGGACAGATATATTTGTTTAAAATTTGTTATATCTCGTTTAATTTTTGATGAATTTTGATTCTGCTTTCACTTTTCGTACTGTATTTTAGTATATTCATTGATAATAAATAGATAACAAATATTTTTTAAGAGTGAGAAAAGTAACAAGATCACAGTGCTCTTCCGTAATACCTACTCACCCAAAACGCTTACACATCTACCTCACTTCATTATCACCAACAATAAAGCCCTACATTTTTTTTTTGCTTACTGAAAAGAGACAAACATAGAACAATCTACACTATATCTCCATTATGACCACTTATTCTATAATCGATTAAGAATCGGAAATAAATACTTCAATTCATATACCTACAGCAACAATCAACACCAATTCAATTAACAAGAACAACAAGCAAAAAAAATCTTATTAAATCTCGAAGCCAAACAGCTTCTACATTAATGCAATTCTAATTAAGGCACTATTAACTGCCAACGACCTTGAGTGGTTAGCTTGCGTGTTCTGTGCTGAGCTCACGTAACGCGTTGTATCCACCCAGTAATAGGACGTGCCCATCAAGGAGCGCTGTCCGAAATTAGACGCATTATTAATTTATTATGCATAAAACAACAAGTATTATACTAATACACGTATACTTAAATATAAATATGTAGTAGTAGTAGTAATAGTAGTAATGTTTATTCACGTACATTTTTTACAAGTAGTTTGCTTATTCTAAACTTAAGGTACACAAAAGTATTAGCATTTGGGGCCGAACTAGGCATAACCTGTATTTCAGCCCTCAATGCTGAATCCCCCTGAGTAACAAATTAAGTATTTTAATTATTGAAAAGGTAACATTATAGGTGTCTGACCAGACCTCTCTTTGTGTGAGATGGAGGTGTGCGTGAATGAGTGTGAGAGGGTGTGTAAGATTGCGGAGCATGAATTTGTTATATATTACTTAGTTCATTTTAATTAATTAAACAAGTAGTTGAGTCTTTGAGTAGTTGAGTATTTGAAGCAAATTTTCTGTTTCTTCATACGAGAGTTTCTGTAGGTACTCAGTTATTGTAATTTTGCAAAATTTTTTCGTCATCGGGTAGATGTTCAGACTTTTATTTAATTTATTGTAAATGTAGGGGCCAATAAATGGAGCAAATCTAGTGTTAAATTTTGTTTTTGAAGCGATGGGTTGTGCGTAAACCAAGAGTTTTGTGCGCCTATTTAAAGTGAGTGGGTTGTAAAAGATATTCATATGTTGCATTAAAATTATATTGAGAAGGAAAATTTGTCTTACTGAAAGGACTCCACAGAATTCGTAAAGCTGCGAGGTAGGAAACAATCTTGGTTTGAAAGTGCTAATCTTCAGGATGGCACGCTGGGCAACCTCAACAGGTTTTATGATAGTTTTAGGGGATCCTCCCCATGATGTAATACAGTAAGTTATAAGGGACTGGCAGAGGGCAAAGTATATCCGCTTCAGCACAGACGGTTCGGTGACGTGTCAGAGGGTCTTAAAAATGTAAATTAGCTTCCTGATCCTACCACAGAGGGAAATACTTAAATGGTCTTTAAAATGGTGAAACTTTCATAAAAATACGCTTTATCTTTTTTGCGCGATTCTCAATTTTTTTATCCGCGTTAGACATAACTATACAAATTAATTACACTATGTTATAAAAATATAATTTCAAATATTCACATATCAAATTACGAAAACAATTGCTTAGAGTAACATACTCGTATATTTTTTTCGAAGAAATGTGACTAGTCTTTTAGACGTGATGTTCAATTAAAAATCATTAGAAGTCGTATAACTGTGCCTTAAATCTCACTTCAAATCACAACGTGATATGAATCCTAATGAATTCCCACAGCAGTCTCATAATTCATGAGAGAATGCTAAACTATAAATGTATTCATTGCTATGTATCCGGCTCGTAATGAATTTGTCGCATATGAATTAATGAAACTGTAATATTATCTCTCGGACTGCGCGCTAAAACCAAGATCATGGACATTACCCCAAAAACCGGTCAAGTGCGTATCCCTCGGGTAGTGTAGGGTTACGTAGTCACCCGTTACAACATGCAGACTTTAGAAGGTGGCTTTATATTTATTTCTATGAACATATTAAATGAGGTTTTACGGTTAATTTTAAAACGAAAAAAAGGCTTTACTTTTTCTTAAATTTTACTTGCTTAATACCCGTTTTATATATCAAATAAGTAACAACTTCACCTAAGTATTTTATTACTTAGGATTTTGTGTTTTGTACGAAATTTTCCAAGTTAGTTAGGTACATTTTATTAGTTGGTCGACTAGTATGCGGCTGTAATATTTTTTCTTCCAAGTTCGATTAATATATAAAGTACCATCCCGATTTTTTTTTCAGAATTTTCAAGCCAATGGTTTACTTTGGACTCGCGACTCAAACAAAAAATACCACTTTAATGTTTAATAATTATTTCGCAAACAAATCACTGAATCGAAAAATAGTTTGTACGACCCCGCAATGATTTATAAAGACCAATCCAACGATACCCCACAATATAGGATAGGCGAGAAAGAAAAAAAAACAATCATACAACAACAAGAAACAACAATAAAAAGTAATCAAAATATTCCTGTTACTGTGTGTATAAATATTTTGAAACAAGAAAGAGTCATCTATAAAACAATCCGTTTTAGTTAATTTTATCTAAACAAATTGAATATAATGTAGATGATAACAGCCAAAATATTTCTACAATTCAAAACAGTAGAGTTGAATGACATCATTTCTGTATTTATCAAGGATTCATTTAAACTCTATGTTACTGTTTAAAACTGAAACGAAACAAATTGAAACACTTGTCCTCACTTGTTATTCATTAGGTTACACCTAAAACTATTAAATCTAGTTAGCAATAATTATGCAAAATAAACGAATAATTATATTCCAACTTGAGTTTTATATGACCATAAAGTAGTGTGGGGACGCGACCGCCTTCGGTTTCGGCAGAGACCGAATTAGTGACCGATACCTAATGAAAAAAAAATAAAGAGTTGGAATTTTTCCGAACTCTATTCTAGTTCCTGATAGCTATAACCATTTTATAGGGTTCCGTACCCGAAGGGTCTAAACGGAGTCCTGTTGCTGTCACTCACGTGTTCGTCTGTCCGTCGTCTGTCACACAAGTTTTACAGCCAAACAGTTGGAGGTACAGTCTTCAAATTTTCACAGTATAAGCTTATACGGAACTCTAAATGTGTGAAGTCCGACACGCGGTTGGCCGGTATTTTTTTTAAGAGTTTAATTATCAAATGACTTCTCTCGCTCTGGGTGGAGCGGGAGGGCGTGTCAGACTCTTACTGACTAAAACCCACCTGTATTCCTTCAGTTGCATGTGCGGTCGAGGCCCGTGGTGGTTCTTTCAAACACTCCCGCGATTCGATAGCTATAACCTGGGTGTTTTTAGTTCAAGAGTGAATAGGTTACTTTTAGGCAAGCGTGCTCCATTGTCGACCAAATCATCGCTTACCATAGGTGAAATAGTTATTATTATTATCTATATTTTACAATCAATCTGCCTAGCCTTTTTCCCAACTATCTTGAGGTCGGCTTGCAGTCTAACCGGATGCAGCTGAATACCAGTATTTTACATGGAGCGACTGCCTATCGGACCTCCACAATCCAGTTACTGTTGAGGTGAGACTGGTTGTCAAACTTTCGGGCTTCTGACGACCCGTAACGACTGTCAAGAGCCACAATATGCAGCCGGGACGAACGGCTTAACGTGCTTTCCGAGGCAAGGAGGAGTCTCGGTATGTAAAGATGGATACCCATCCATGGACCAACCCCGGCAAGCGTAGCTTAACCTGATCGTCCCGTGCGGCTGTTATTACTTTAACCACGAGCTCTAAATTATCTATATTTTACATTTTTTTAAACCGGCCAAATGCGAATCGGACTCGCGCACAAAGGATTCCGTACCATTATCTATAAAAACGGCAAAAACATCATGTCTGTTGTATAGGAGCCCCCTTAAATATTTATTTTATTCTCTTTTTTAGTTTTTTTTTGTTATAGCGACAAGAGAAATACATCATCTATGAAAATTTCAACTGTCTAACTATCACGGTTCATGAGATACAGCCTGGTGACAGACGGACAGACAGACGGACGGTCAGCGAAGTCTAAGTAATTGGGTCCCGTTTTACCCTTTGGGTACGGAACCCTAAAAAGGAAACATATAACTAAAACACATACAAAAGGCGGCCTTATCGCATGCCGTGATCTCTTCCAGACAACCTAGAATGGACAGTAGTTGCCTGGACATGACATGGGACTGTTGCATTGGTGTGAAAAAACCAATATTATATGCAACATTATACAATAGATATACAGATACAGACATACATATGCTATATGAGGAGCTCGTGGCTATTGTAATAACAGTCGCACTGGTCGATCCATCAGGTTAAGCTACTACTATCTTTACATACCGAGACTCCACCGTGCCTCGCAAAGCACGTTAAGCCGTTGGTCCCGGCTGTCAATGGATCTTTGACAGGCTTTACGGGTCGTCAGAAGCCCGAAAGTCTGACATACAGTCTTACCAATGAGTATCGTATTACCCAGTAACTGGGTTGTGGAGGTCAAATAGGCAGTCGCTCTATGTAAAATACTGATACTCAGCTGCATCCGGTTATACTGGAAGCTGACCCCAAGATAGTTGGGAAAAGGCTAGGCAGATTGATCGACATACATATGCTATAATATAATATATACTTAAATATATACATACAAAATATATGGACAGTAAAAAGAAATGACAAGTTTCGATAATTACAGCGACAGGTACCTAAAAAAAAAAGCACCTAGTACTAGTACATAGTTGTCGAACATAAGCTTTAATGATTAAAAAAAATACAGTGTATAGATATCACTACGAACAGTGCGTTGACCTGTAGTTATAGTAAAACCCTTTTTGTCATTTTTAAACACAGTCATAATTATTATGGCTTTTACCACTGATAATATTTATGAACATACTAAACCATTTCTTTTAAAAATGTTTTATGGGCACAGATTAAAAGTACAGTGTGCGTGTAAGTGTACAGTTATCACTGATTTTGAAACATTAAAAGTTATGAAATATGCCTTGCTTTTGTTACTATCAATATAACTACAGTTAGAAATACAATGGAATGTTTGAACAAGTCCCTTAAAACATGGATTCTCGTCCGATAAATCACATTGATTTTCAATTGATTAATGGTTCCGATATTTTGTTTATTCAAACAATCGAATGGACTAGTTTTGTTTCTAATTAAAACTTTGTCGAGCTGGTATCATATATTAAGCCGATGCTAAAAACTGTGCCGAGGCCGAGTGTGTCCGGTCTCTGCAGAGTTTCTTAGTGGGATCTTAATTAATTCGGACAGGCGTCCATTCATATGAATGTGTTTGGTAGCAATCTCGTATTATGCGCTTTTAATGTAGCCAGCAATGTTGTGTGGAAAGAACTTTTACATAACATTTTAGTTTTACGTATAAATTGAATATGCTTTTTTAGAAAGGAGCAAAGCGACACAAGGGTGGAATTTAAGGATCGTAGAATGCTACAACCCACTAATAGCGTTTTCCAAAGCCATTACAAACCCTACTAATATTACTAAAGTGCGAAAGTTCAGATGGATGTATAGATGGATGGATGAATGGATTGATAAGATGGATGTTTATAACTAAATCACGCCAGAACGGTTGACTGGATCTGGATGAAATTTTACACAGAGATGGATTATAGTCTGGAATAGCACTTAGGCTATAATTTATACAAATAGTAGGAGAAGTACTAATTCCATGTGGGCTAAACTGCTGGCAAAAGATTGTGCATAATAAATGTGTAACCTGTTTCACAATTAAGGGGTTCAGTACCCTTTTGTGCCAAAAATAGGAAGATAATAAAATTAAAATAGTAATAAAATACATTTCTACAAGAACAATAGTTTTTTTTTTTTTGAAGGTTGGGAAATCATTCAATGACTTCTCTCGCTCTAGGTGGAGCGGCAGGGCGTGTCAGACTTTTACTGACTAAAACCCACCCTTGTTCCTTCAGTTGCCTCTGTGCCAAGGGCCGCGATAACTCTATATCGAAATTATCCGCGACCCCAGGCAGACAAGCACAATACTAAATTCACCTTGAGTTGTGTTCTCCAACAATAATTTAAGATTAAACCAATAGATACAACAAATCAAACAAAATACATTACAACTCAAGATATCACTTAGCCTCTCAATAAAACTAAATAATTCATACACAAAACTTAACATTTTCTGTACACCTAATAAATAATTAAAATTTATTCTTGAAACTGGTATTTATGAATGCAGAGTCTGTCTCCGCACTAGGGAGCTAGCGACAGAATGACAGGCAAGCAATATTTGATAGGAAATTCATTAAAATGGAATTATTTTGATTAGCATTACGTCATTAGCTAGGTTATAATGCCGATAGAGTTTAATGCAATCAGCTACTGGTCGTGCCAACCTGTTTTGATATCAATATCATGTTTCAATAATGTTTTTTAATTAATACACGTGTTATTTTTGTCTTGCACTTAATAAACTTGGGTAATTTGTTCGTTTAAGCTTGTTCTTGATATGGGTGTGAATAGTCCAGTAATGTGGTGTTAAGTAATCTGGATTAAGCACGTTTCTTTCAACAGAAGTATATATTAATAATAATAATAAAAACGTTAATTTAAGATAACTAGGATCCAATTTGTTAGTTTAAGTTTTAACTTAAGTATCGCCAAACTTAAGTATAAGTGAGCGAGGCACATTGCTCGCAGAATGATCGATGGGGCTAAAAAGTTCTGCAGTGACGACCGCGTACCAGAAGACACAGCGTTGGAAACCCACAAGGTGGACCGATGACCTGGTGAGGATCGCGGGTAGCCGATGGATGCGAGACGCACAGGACTGGTTGTTGTGGCGACACTTGGGGGAAGCCTATGCCCAGCAGTGGACGTCTTTCGACTGGAATGATGATGATGATGATAAGATAACTAGGATCCAATTTGTTAGTTTAAGTTTTAACTTAAGTATCGCCAAACTTAAGTATAAGTGAGCGAGGCACATTGCTCGCAGAATGATCGATGGGGCTAAAAAGTTCTGCAGTGACGACCGCGTACCAGAAGACACAGCGTTGGAAACCCACAAGGTGGACCGATGACCTGGTGAGGATCGCGGGTAGCCGATGGATGCGAGACGCACAGGACTGGTTGTTGTGGCGACACTTGGGGGAAGCCTATGCCCAGCAGTGGACGTCTTTCGACTGGAATGATGATGATGATGAAAGCCACCTTTGTAGACCGCCTAGTCATACAAGCTGGTAACTAAAATAATGCCTTTTAAACTAGGAAATAATGAGCTGCCTAGCCTTTTCCCAACTATCTTTGGTTCGGCTTCCAGTCTGACCGGATGCAGCTGAATACCAGTATTTTACATGGAGCGACTACCTATCTGACCTCCACAACCCAGTAACTGGGTGATACGATACCCCATGGTAAGATTGGTTGTCAGACTTTCGGGCTTCTGACGACCCGTATTGACTGTCAAAGATCAACGATTGACAGCCGGGACCAAATGCTTAACGTGCTTTCCGAAGCACGGAGGAGTCTCGGTATATAAAGATGGTCACCCATCCATAGACCAACCCCAGCAAGCGTTGCTTAACCGGATGGATAGACCCATGTGGCTGTTATTACTTCAGCCACAAGCTCCTCTTAAACTAGGAAAGAATCTCACTGATAAAATGTACTCGAAACTGTTAACCTTTTCTTTATATTTTTTTTTAAATCGAAGTTAATATTTAAAGGTTCACTTTTTTATCGTAACCGTTTGAAAATTTATTCGGTAAGTATCATTTTACTGAAGTTACAGCTATACTAAAATAGATAAAACGTCAGATAAAATAACTTGCAGCTTTATTAATTATCCATTAAAGTTGCTTAAATACTTCGTTTAGTTTCATTTTATTTGAAAAACGAATATTGGAAAGGATTTGTTTCTGTCAGGTACCGCGGCGTTTAATATTTAATATTTTTTTTGCGTTTTTAATGATAATAATTAATACTAAGGCGGATATAGCGGTGATAGACTGATTAGCGCGCCGCACAATGATAATCGATCTCACCATTCCACATGACGAGAACCTCGTGAAAGCTGAGAAAGACAAACAAATCAAATATCTTGACTTAGCACACGAGGTTGTCGATATGTGGAATGTGGACTCGGCTGTCATTGTGCCGATAGTCGTTACCGCCAACGGCCTGATGGCCATATGCCTCGAACACCACCTGTCGAAGCTGTCGTTGCGCGGTTGGATCAAGGACCTGATACAGAAGGCAGTACTCCTCGACACGGCTCGCATTGTGAGGAGGTTCCTGTCTCTGCAGCCCTAACCACCGGTAGCTTGGACCCTGCTCCCAACACCGGTGGATTACTATTTTTTATAATTTTAAATGTTTTTTTGTTTTTGTATGGTTTGTTAAAAATATTTTAAATTATAATTTATATGTATAGAGTAATGTGAAATAATTATAATTTTTAATAAAAAATATTTTTTGCTCTGCTTCTCTGGTGTGGCGTTGAGTGGTGACGTTTTAAAATTATACTAGGAATAGTGGCTGCTTTTTTGGTCCTAAGGCTTTGGTTAGGGCTTGATCCTGGAGGCTTTGCGCAATTCCATACATTTATTTTTCAACAATCGTTGTCGCTGTGAGAAAGTTCCTTTGCTAAGCCCTCTGGATTCCTGAACATTATTCCTATTTTTACCGACCCCGGAATGCCTCAGAAGAAGGGTAACGTGGAGATTTTTTTTTTAAGAGCGCGTCTTTATACAGAATTTACTTTTTGAGCAGTCTGATGCAGGTATTGGTGTTAAATCTGCGATTGAAATAACACATATATACTTTTATTTATATTTTAATTCAGGATTTTTAAAAGTTTTCAATTTTTTATTATTTTTACATACTTTTTGTGTATTGATCCAATCTAAAAAAGATTATCTCTTTAACGTGGAAGCTCCAGGGTAGCCCACGAAATTCAAATTTTCTTACGTTTTTTGCAATTTGCAGGTCAGTGTCAGGTTGTATCTGGGTCAAAATTTGATTCGCGGCCGTAGCAAGTATATGTGTATAGAATTATAATCATTAAAATCATCAATTCATCAATTGCAAAAAACGTAAGAAAATTTGAATTTCGCGGGCTACCCTGGAGCTTCCACCTTAAACAGCTTTGCCTAGCTTCACACAAATTAATACAGCTACAATTATTCTTAAACAGCTCATTTTTTTCGGGTTCTATCACTCACGTGTCCGTCTGTCTGTCTATCCGTCGTCTGTCACGCAGGTTTTACAGCCAAACGATTGGAGCTACAGACTTCAAATTTTCACAGTATAAGCATCTTGTCGACCCAAACCCATACAAATAGTCAAAAATAGATTTGGTACGGAACCCTATATGTGCGAAACCCGAAACACACTTGACCGGTTTTTTGATGCTGGTAAAACACTTAAGAATTTAAATTTGAACCAATGACATCACCGACATAGTTTTTATGAAATAATTATAGATACTGTTTGTTTAATATTGCTACTGGTTTTTAAACGTAGTGACTCACTATGGCGTAACAGTAGAAGAACGTTTTTTTATAATCATATTTAGATTAGATCATGGTTTCGAAATCATTACACGTTTATTTGATCATTGATTAGGCTTGCGTTTGAGCATTATCTCACCTGATGATAAGCGATGATGTGGTTGATGCTGGAGCCCACTTGCGCAGATGTAATCTATTCACCCTTGATCCAGGTTGTAGCCATCAGGAAACAGAACACGGCAGGGAATTCCATTCCTTAGATGTTTTATTGGGATTGGTACTTTAGTCAAAAAAGTTACTATTGGTATCTATAATTTTCATTAGTTTGGAATCTCGATAAATAGGTACCTTTATATACTGATAATTCACTCCAAACATGCACGGTTTTTACAAGTTGATAAATACCGAGATTTCCATATTATAAGTATGCAACTTTATTATTATTGTAATGCCGTTTCTAAATGGTGAATAGTGAAACAGTATCCGTTGCATAGTTTTTATGACCCTACCACCCCGTAAGTGGCGCCGTCATTGAATAAAATCTCGTATCTTAGCATAGCAAATAAAGATTAAAGAATCCTATGATGCGTTTGTTACAAATAGGATAAGGTATTTTGACGTTGTTAAAACAAGAAAGTGTGTTTTGGTATCCAAGTAGTAAGCAAAAGTGTCAAAAACGGCCGTTTTTGGTACTTTTGCTTACTACTTTGGATACGAAACACGTTGAGTCCTGTTTCAACGACGTAAAAATACCTTAAGCTCTTTATAACAAACGCAACATAGGATTTTTTAATCTTTGTTTTCTATGCTTTTCTACGACTTTTTATTCAATGAGGGCCCCACTTGGCGGCTACATACATCTTAAGAACAACTTTATGTATAAGTATAGATAGATTTCAATTTAAAAGCGTTCCGATTACAGAAATATCCACACCTACTTTCTGTAAAAGGCTGGTTCTTTAATGAACCAGTGACAACTTTTTAATTAGTTTGTCATGGATTAAAACAATGCTGTCAATGCAGTAATTGTTCTTGGAATATCGGTTACATTTAATGAAGATTGAAACCTCATTAAGACTCCTTTGCTAATGGATAAGATTACACACATCAACACCTTTAAGGAAGAACTGGGCTTACGTCCTTTAAAACAGAGACCCCATAATTCGAAGAATTTATCAGAAGACCCTTCAAAGAATTTTGCTGCCCATTGGTGCCCAAATTTTAACGTTATTTTTGTCGCCATTTTTCTTTTTTTTTTGTTTATGTTTCTATGTGTCCCACTTCTGAGCAAAGGCCTCCCTTTTCTCTTTCCAAACTTCTCTGTCTTGAGCGATTTCTGTCTAAGTTTTCCCCGCAAACATGATCAGATCGTCACACTCCCTTCGAGGCGGTCGACCTCGACGACGACGTCCTTCCTCTGGCGTCTGGGTGCATTCTTGCAACCTTAACAAGTCTACTCCTACTTCAGCCTGGCTGTTTATTCCCCAACATCTGAAGACGTACTAGCTTTTCTTAATATTTTAAGGTTCCATACCCGAAGGGTCCAAACGGAGCCCTATTGCTGTCACTCACGTGTCCGTCTGTCTGTCCGCCGTCAGTCACAAAATTTTGTTCCGAAGAATTTTTTAACTTCTCATTGACCTATGAACTTGAAATTTAGTGATAATGTTTATTATTACGTATATTTTACTAACAAATACCAAAATATTGATTTCTCTACACGCACTTGACCGGTTTTTTTGGGTTTCGTGTTTCTTTTGAATATCTACCTACTTAGGTACTTAAGTACATCATCATCATCAACCCTTTTTAATGTCCCCACTACTGGGGCATAGTCCACCTCTCTGTGAGAGGGTGTGGGCCATAATCCATCACGCGGGCCCAATGCGGATTGGTGGATGTAACATGTCTTCGAATTTTTGGTTCTAGGACATGCCGGTTTCCTCACGATGTTTTCCTTCACCATTTTGAGAGCAGTGGTGATGAAATAATTTACACAAAGTAATGCGCCTGGCTGGGTTTGAACTCACGACCTACAACTTGTAAGTCGCGGCCAATACCACTGGGCCACTACTGCTCTAGGTACTTAAGACTCGTCTAAAAATATACTTTATTTAGTTCCTCTATTTATTCTTAGAATCGTTTACCAACAAAAAAGAAAACATTCGTATAAACAGTCATGCCTCTTTTAAACCGACTCCGTTCTTCAGATATTCCATTTAAAAATATCTTGACGAGCAAAAACGAAATTAGCGATTCATTAAATAGTGATACTTAATCGAGGATTATTTAAATGCATTTAATTAAGGCGTGTGTACATTGATGGCAGGTGGATGTACTTGTAGGGTAGGTTGACTCTCGTGAAGTGAGGTAGGTGGCAGAATGGATGCATTGTTGCTCGTTTTCATGCCATTTTGTTTTTTTTTAATGTGAAGAGATGTAGAGTGTAAAATTTAATGGGATGGTTATTAGAAAATACATTTTTTTTTTAAATATGATTTAACAAAACATATAGGTTATGTAATCACTTGACTACATCTGATGTAATGATTTCAAGTATCAAGAATAATTGTAAAAATGTACTTTAAAAGAAAAACGGTAGTCTTGAATATACTTTGTTATTATTGTCACATTTTTTAAGACTATTACCCAGTTCAATAAATGTATCAATATACAGTAAAAATCCTTAATTTAGGATACTGGAATTTTTAAGTTTGCAATTAAGTCAATTTCATAATTAATTTTTTATCAAAGCATTGACATGCAGTCAGGTTAGATACAAAACGGTAATGCAATTTTCTAGTAGTTGAAAATCAGATTGAGTAAAATTTATGAGCTTAATGCTATTGTTTCTGAATAATGTTCAGGTTCCGTAAAACTCAAATTCTCTAGAAATTACTATGCAAATAACGTATCTAATTTTTATTAGTCAGATAAGCAAAAAAGCAACTGTCTGAGAAAAAATTATATCTTTTATTTTTTACATTTCAGTGTGTTATATTTTTAAAATCGCCGCCTCAAGCCCATTATTTTGATATCCCACATGACCATCTCACAAAGAAAAAAAACATTTTGTAATTTTTTTGAAAATTCATACAGCCTACGTAATTTTGTCTTGTCAAGATGTATCTAATGATATCTCGTGTGTTAAAACCCATCCAGCCGCTTAGGTTACAGGGAATTAAACCAACCAACCAAAGAAAAAGATATACAAACATAAATGTGTATGTAATATACTCGTACATATTATCTACTCTCGAAAAACATTAGGTACCCTCCTTCTAGGGTAGTCGGGTTAAAAAGTATTATATTAATGTTCACGTAACACTACCCTTCAAATTCAAATTCAATAAACCTTTATTTCTACTTTATAAATACATTTGGTAATTATAAAGTAAAATGCATTACATAAATAAAATAATTGTACATGCTTTACTATCATTTTACAATATTTCATGCTCTTCATTTAAAATCACAATGTTGTAATTACATTTTATTTTATTCAATTCAATTATATATTTAATGATTTCAATTCTATGTGCTATTAATTTATTTATTTATTTATTAAAACACACTTACAATAAATACATTTGGTAATTATAAAGTAAAATATAATTACATTAATTACTAAATAAAATTAATGTACATGCTTTACTATCATTTTACAATATTTCATGCTCTTCATTTAAAATCACAATGTTGTAATTACATTTTATTTTATTCAATTCAATTCTATATTTAATGATTTCAATTTTATGTGCTATTAATTTATTTATTTATTTATTTATTAAAACACACTTACACATCAGTGAACCGAAACCCTAACCTATTCATCCTTCTGTTTACAATTGACTGCACATCAAAGGACGCCGCTTGTTTAAAAGTCAAAAGTTAACTTTACAAAGTCAATCAGTATGCTCTGGGCAAAAAATAAACGCTCAATATTGTAATGAGCATACTTTAAAGCACGTACGCTTAATGTTATATAATCGTGGAATTATTCGTCAGAATGGGGAAAAAGTAAGAAAATTCTGTGTTGTTAAGTATTTCTTATATCTAAGTGTTTACTGTGTAGACAATTCTATAGTATCGTTTCGTTTAATTACGGGATTTAATTAAAAATATAATTAACTAGTTTCTGCCAGCGACTTTGCCCGCGTGGAATTAGTAATTCCCCCGTTATAAACCTTCAACCCCCTTTTTTTTAAGGGTTGAATTTCGAAAAACCGTTTCTTATTGGATAAAGCTTTATGGACATCCATCCATCACATTTTTGCATTTATAACATCACTAGCTTCTTTTCTTTGAAAAGTATGATTATAAATATGAGTGGTATTTCCAGAGAGTAGCACGTTAAAAAAACACTGTAGAAATCAAAATCCAAAGTCAGTTATTCAAATTAGGTTGCAAGCCAGAACTTTTTGAACGTCGTTCTACATAAAGACAGACCCTTCACCACTTCTTAGCTTCTTGCCCGTGACTCCATCTGCGTAGACATCCGGATTGAGTCCAGAGAAAAATCAAACATTTGTGAAAGATTAAAAGTTAGTACGGGCTAGGATCATGATAAATTAACTTTTTCATGATTTTGGCACCCGGTTAGTTTACCTGCGGCTACATCCGCGTGCAGGTCTGAAATTTCTCTTCTTCATGATTCTGATTTCCTGGTAGTTTAAGAATCTATACCGCTCAGGATTCCAGCCCCGAAAATACTTATTCAAGATGCTACCTCTTATGATCCCGCCCTTGGAATACTTTTTGTGATACTGATCTCTTAGTAGTGCGTGAATCTATACCGCTCGGAAATTTTACTTCTTCACGATTCTGTTCTCCTGGTAATTTGTGAATCTTTCCCTACTACGATTCCTGCCCCGGAATACTTTTGTGTTTCTGGTCTCCTGGTAGTTTGTTAGTCTTTATCGCTCATGATTGCAGTCTTCAAAATGCTTCTCCTCATGTTTCTGGTCTCCTGGTAACTTGTAAATCTCTACCTCTCCTAATACTAGTTTCGGAATATGTGTTGTGCTTCTGATCTCCTGGTAGGGTGTGAATCTATACCGCTCCTGATTCCAAGCCCCCTTTTTTTTTTGGGGGGGGTTGGGAAATCATCCTATGACTTCTTCCGCTCTAGAGTGGAGCGGAAGGGCGTGTCAGACTCTTACTGACTGAAACCCACCCCTGTTTCTCCCTGCCCTGAATGACCAGCGAGGTAACTCTTTCGAATTTATCCTCAACCCCCGGACAAGCATTGGCCGTGGCAGGCCCCGTCCTTTGGCTGACAACTCTTTGAGGCGCGCGTGGTACACTACGCGCCGTCGACTCTCGGGTTCCAAGCCCCCTCCCTGGTATTTTGTGAATCATACCGCTTAAGATTCGAGCCACTAAAATACTGATTCACTACTCTGGTCTCCACGTAGATTTAGAATCTATACCTCTCATGATTCCCTTCTTCTCGAAATCACTTCTTCATCATTCTGGTCTCGTGGTAGTTTATGAATCTCTACCTCTCATAAGCCCAGCCTTGGTATACATTTGTAATTTTGATGTCCTGGTTGTTCGTGAATCTGTACTACTCGGCAATTTTATTTCTTCATGATTCTGTTCTCCTGGTAATTAGCGAATAACCTCTCATAACACCAGCTTCAGAATATATTTTGTGATTCTGGTCTCCCGGTACTTTATGAGTCTTGACCGCTCATGATTTTAGCCCTGGAAATACTTCTCATGTTTTTCTGGTCTCCTGGTACTTTGTGAGCGTGTCCGGTCGTTCAGCCCGTCTCTGGATTTCTACTTCCACCTCAGCCTTCGCTAAGTCTTGTCAGTTACTAGGATAAAAAGCAGCCTATGTGTTATTCCAGGCTATGACCTACCTGTGTGCAAATTTTCATTCAAATCCCTTCAGCCGTTTTTGCGTTATGGACAGCCCAACTTACAAACTTTCGCATTTATAAAATTAGTAGGATTATAAAGAGGAAAGATTTGTATTTTTGTATGTAACGAATAAACTTAAAAACTACTGGACCGATTAGAAAAATTCTTTCAGCAATGGATAGCTACATTATTAGCAAGTAGCATAGCCTATATTTTTATCCCCGTACTCTCACGGGAACGGTAACTACACGGGTAAAATCGCACGCGATTACAGATTATATTTAAATTAAGGATAATATACATAATTACGAGTATTCGATTATATTTATTAGAATGAAGACTTCCTCTAACTAAGGTGAAAAATAAATATTCTTTTCTGCAAAATATCATCTATTTATTTTCCTAAGAGGATGTAACAGAGACAGGATGCATGTGGGTGGGAAAAGCACCTACAAATAACTTTCCTCTAACTAAGGTGAAAAATAAACATTAAATGTCTGCAAAATATCATCTATATTCTCCTAAGAGGATGTAACACAGACAGGATGCATGTGGGTGGGAAAAGCACGTATTAATAACTGTCCCTATAGTTGAAAAGGACATTTTGTTTATTATTAGATGACAAGCTTCTGCCACCAGTTCCATAATTTCAGTCCTTGAAATATAACCAATACGAGCCTTTTTTCAAAATCTTCTCTCTAAAGGTATGACGATCTCTCCTATAACATTATTATCGAGAACTATGAATAAAATAAATTACCTACTGACTAATTTACTCACTTATTTGCCAAAAGCGAAAAATTAATAAGCATTCGAATTTTCCAATAAAAACCCAACTCTTTAACAATTTTATTCACTTCGGAAGTTTAACCAAAGAAACTTTTTCAGTAACGTTTATCTCTATCAACAATCAACCTTGACTAATAGGTACCTACCTAGGTACCTACATACCCCACAAATTATATCAAACACATTATAAAATCGTCAATAACTAGAAAAAATATGACCGCCCTGTAATAACCTAGTTCGGTCTATTATTACCCCATGTATTCTTGGAACGGATAAAATACTCTGACCCGGCTCCGTATGCCGCAATGCGCTTACCCCCACCCACAAATACTAACTCTGTGACTTTAAAACTATATAATGGTTTAAATTGACACGGAATGGTTTACTGTGAAAATGTAATTTTAGTGGTGTTAATTTTACAGCGTTTTAATGTAAAACGTACATAAGATTTTAATTAAAACGCACTACTGAAATACAAACGGAATAGCTAATTATAAAGTCAAACAGCCGCCATTTTGAATTTTCCGTGACGTTTCTGGATGAAAAGTATTCAACAACACTTTAATTTCAAATGGGATTGAAATTGGATAAGTTTTGGTTGTACGATGTACCTACCATTTTTTTTGAGGGTTGACTTCGCCCGTTCTGGGCGGAGCGGGAGGGCGTGTCTGACTCTAACTGACTAAAACCAAGCCTTATTCCTTCAGTTTCGTGTGCCAAGAGCCGCGGTGGCTCGCTTTCGGATTTGAACGATGTACTTTCTCAATAGACTTTTCTCGAAGCTGGTTGGCAGCTACCAGGTTTGGGATTTAAACTGCATTCCGATGATTCACCTCATGATGGTAATTTATGCTATCAAATTACTTTAGCAATGTTTAACGTTTTGTTATAGGTATTACCAAAACAAAATAGGTATTTCCCGAACTGATCTAGTTTCCGATCTTATCTAGTTGCCTACCACATGGAATCACCAAGCACTGAACAGTCTAGATTCTAGATAAGCCTAGGAGTTTCCTGTTCTCGGCTGGAGCTGACTTTGACAAATAGATATGCTAAATTCACAGCTACTGCCGTGTGAGGTATATGCTTTTTCGAATCTATATGTATTATTTTTTGTACAATAGGCATATTTCCTGGCTATATAAATAATAATTCTACATAGTCCGTAAGAAAATGTTGGACAAGTATTTTTTGCTTTACCAAACCAATAAAAATTAACAAAGTTAAAACGCATCAAAGTTCAGGAGTGGCTTGTTACGTCACTAAACGGTAAAATTGTACCGAGGTGAGACGTCACGCGAAATTTCAACGCACTGTATCGTCCCATTTTTGGCTTATGTGACAAAAGAAATAATACTTGCCCATTTTTTTTTGATAATTACTGACGTACCAAATTGATTTTTTTAGCCTTCTACCCTATTGCGTTGGGCGAACCCTCGCCAAAATGACATAAAGTTAGGTAAAACGGTTGCATGCAGTGTTATATACTGCTATGTCACATAAAGGGCCTGTCGATACAGGTCGCCAGGCTGTCGCCTTTTTTCTGAGAATCTACCCGCGACCCCCATGTGGGGTTTAATCGATGGAAAACTTGTCGCATTTTGTATTAAATGAAACTGTTCAATGTAGTATGAAAACATGAATGTTTATACTAGTTTGAAAAGTTATATCGTGAATTTAAATTCCGTAATGATATCAAATTTAGGTACTAAGTCATATTAACTTTATGCTTTTCTACGTGCAAATACTCTTGATAGAATATAAGAAGTACGAGTATCTCTAAAATGGTGATCATTAACATTTGTCTTAAGAAATCTTCTCTATTTGTAATTCTGTATAAATAAAATTCAAAGTACTGACTGACAGACTGCTATATCAACGCACAGCCTAAACCGCTAGTCCTAGAGCCATGAAAGTTCGAGAGTGTGTTTGTGAAGAGTAGGTCCACTAAAAATGGGTTTTTCGAAATTCAAACTTAAAAAAAAAAAAAAAAAAAAAAGGGGGTGAAGAAGGGTTGAATGTTTATAAGGGGTAGTACCACGCGGGCGAAGCCGCTGGCAGCTAGCATTGTTTTTTTTTTATTTATTTATTTAACAATTTATGTACACACAAGATAAGCTATAAATAAACAACATAATAAAAATTAGCACAAAGGTACTGCTTATTTTTAATATGCAACATATACAGAAACATTTATTTTAAGAGCCCGTTTCTCTTTTTATGTATTTTCTCCAATAACCTTACATTCGAATAAACGAGATCAACATAAGGTTATAAAAGCTTTTTCTGAAAAGCAATTACATTCTACTAACTGCTGAAAGCTTTTCCACCCATTAAAAAGCTCAGCCTATTGTTGCCCATTTTCCATCAAACCTTCTTTAAAAGCATATTAAAAACCCTCTAACAGCAAAAATATTTAGTAAATTAATACCCATAGAGAGTACATTCCAAAACCCCACAATATCGATTCCTGTCAGTCATTCTATTCAAAGACTTGTTACTCGGAAACCTTCAACAATTCCTTGGAATGGAAACTTCGATCGGGACAATCCCAATCAGTTATTCCGTGTAGTACATAATTAATACCACATTTCCAGAAATCACCACCCACTGGCAATTTGTCTACCTCGCCGTGAATACGGCTTTTATCAGTTCATCATGAATATGGGGGTTGAAATAATCAATAGTCCAGCCCCACCCCGTAATGCGCATGCGTGATGATATTTACCTGGTGGTGGTGGTATCACCCCCTGGGATCACATAAGCCGTGGGTTAGCACCACTGCTCATTCGTGTGCAAGATGGCTGGGAAGCAAGACCTGCCTGTGCTTGGGGACAACCATCGTGGTGACTGGTCTTCTATACCACCATGTAAGTAAATTTTGAAATCTTAAGTCAACCTTTATGCTATTTCATAGATTTTGTTTTTGTATTCGTGGTTCTCTTTACTTTTTTATTTTAAAGCCAGCTATTAGCGAAATTAAATTATATTCTTTTTTTAAATTATTACGTTTCTAAGTCAAAGGTGTGTGCGCAGTTTCCAGTAAAGCTTTCCGCGTTAGGGCCGCCATTTTGAATTTCCGCCCGTGATCCTGCCGGCGCCGGCGGCCCAGTTTAAATAAAATGGTTTCTAAATATTCGTTTTGTGATCGAATTATGCGTTTTTTACTAAAGTTTAGTAGGAGCGGTTTTAAATATCAGAAATATTACTGTTTTCTAAGCATTTAAAACTATTTTTCTCCTAAAATATTGATGCAGCATTGAATGTTCGTACCCGGCCTAAATAAATACGTAATTATTTGAAAAACTTCATTTAATTTTAAAAATGAAGTTTTTTAAATAATTATTTGTAAAAATCGGGTAATCATTTAAAAAAATACAGAAAATCTAGGGTGAATACTCCACTTCTCGTCTTAACGATTTTAATTTTACTAAACGGTAACTGAACACAAATGGTAACAGTTTTCAATTGTTTCCACAGAAAACCACCCAAGCCTGGCCATGGAAAGCGGTAAGATATGTTTAGAGATAGTTTCCATTACAACGACTTTGCGACACGACACGACTTTCCGTTCAATACTCTTGAATGTCGTGCGCAATGACGTAAACTGGATTTAGATTGAAATGCTTTATTTTTTATTGATTTTTAATTCTGTTTTATGCACTTGTTATTATCAAGCATACTTCTTACGTGTAAAAACACTATGTATAATATTTCATTTCAATAAACAAGCTTTACAAACACACGCCATTTGTTTTGCCTCACCTATGCGGCGATAATTTAAGGGGTGATTCCATTAAAGCGATTATTACAGGGTTTTTATAGTTTTGAAATACAACCCCAGGTAGTAGAGTTACCCTTTTAGGGTTGGTCACCCTTTTATGGGCACGATAATTAAAATTACGGTGACTTATCAAACATCGTTAGTTACTTGGGGTTGTAGACTTACCTTGAGTCTATTTTTGAATGAGGAATGAGTCAGCGGTATAATATAGGGTTTTATTATAATATTTGTCTGCCTTTTTACATTATCTTCATCAGTTTTGGAACTGGCCTAAAGAAACCTAGCTTAGCCTAGCGTAAAACTATTGCAGATAGGTCATGAAATCAGGTAAGGACGTTTCTTTTGCTGGGGAGTTTATTCCGCCACTTCCAGCTAAAACACTAGGAAGTAGGGACGAGCGGGCGTTATTATGGAACTGCGTCATTATTTTTCTTCTCTATCAAATCCATGCGAAGGTTGTCGGTAAAACCGCTCATTGTTACACCTTGTTAATTCTTAAGCTCCTATTGTATATCTATCTATCTTTGACGTTCAAAAACTGCTGGCTCAAAGCCGAGTTTGAATAAATGACTTTTGATTTTGATTGATCTTGATATGCAAATGCAGATGATCATTTGTTAATTAAAATAATGTCTGACAGAGATTTGATGCTGAAATGCAAAAAAATCGAGGATAGAAACTGTTCATTTAAATATTTACTTTATTTTACGCTAAAAATAGGTAAATTATAAAACAAAAAAGACAAACCTAAACACTTACAACCGGTGGGTCGTATTATTCATTTTATAATTATTAATATTATTAAAATTATTCAATCAACTTATTGATTTCGCCAAAGAAATCTAATAAAATTAATAGAGTAAACTGTAATAAAATTATTTACTAACTGCTTAACCCTTAAACAAGTCAGTTGGAACCGAATAGCTAATTATAATGTTACGAATGTTTTACGAGTACTAACAAATCTATACATTACTTATAACAGATCGTGATCTTAGTATACTATGTCTACAGCAAAGGTAAGTAGAGCAGAGTTCTAGTAGCTGAATCAATTAACTGTTTACGATCAAAAACAAGGTTTTTTTAGGCAACTTTTACCTGTACTAGCTAAATTAGTTTTGCACTCTGTGTTTCGCAATCTATTTATTATTATTATTATGTAAATAAAAATCAATTGTCGAATGTATGTAAGCGCATCACTTCAGAACGGCTGCACCTTTTTAGATAATTATTTGTTTTATTGTGTTCGTAATGTCAGGTTTTTGTATGAAAGAAAATTTTGGTAAGAAAAATTACACACGTGCGAAGACGTTGCGGGTCGCTAGTATTCTGATAATATGGTGTAGCTCACTCCTTCATAGTACTCGCTCATAGTATTTTTGTGTCTTTTATCACAACAATTATTATATATATTAATTAATAAACGCTGATGCCTGCGATCTGGATGCCACTAAAGAGCTCTTAAATAAGCTTGTGCGCTTGCAAAATCTGTGCATTCCTTTTGTTTTTCGACTGAGGAAATACGACTAAGTCTCTCAGTTCCGCAAGGATCTCAATCCGACTTCGAAGGAACACTCGGATATTATGTCCCCTGTACAACATCCTTTTCAACCCTTAGTACTCTGGCTGCCTGCGCGATCGTTTTTCGTTCACTCGCCCTGCCAATGCCTCGTGTACATTCCACCTTAAGTACCATCTCAATTTCCCATCCCATAAAACCCATTTCTATTCCCACTCCTTTTTTCATCCGGTACGATTATGGAACGCACTTCCACCTTACATTCTTGACAAAAAAAATACATCATATATATATATTTTGGTAACTTAATGTGCGAGTATTTATCATGTTTGAATTAATTAGGTTTTATAGTCTTTGTTTATTTATACACACTGTGTTTACGTCTCATATTCAACTTTCCTGTCGCAGGTCTGCTGGAAGAAATTTATTTTGAAATAAGTTGCACCTCTGTATTCTTCTTTCTGTAATTTTTCTTTTATCTTGTAAGTGTTTTGTGTGTACGTAAATTACTAAATAAATAAAAAACGAAAATTTCATAGAACTAAATGTCGAAAAACAAAAACAAACATTTGCTTATATTTCCCAAGAAATATATCTGACTTCTCATATCTATTAGTAAATCAATAAATGAAATTAAATATCTCCATGACATTTTCAAATATTGACTGTACGCCATTAAGTTTACATACCACACTGCACGCGTTTTGCTATCAAATGGATGTATGTCTACTCACAGCGATTATTCATACTTCAAATAATTAGTCAATAAGGCATATTGATTTATCAAATTAAACGGAGTCAAAAAGTAAGATAATGCCAAACAACTGATGGATTTCTGATAATTGCGAGACAAGTCACATCATAGCTAAAGTTTTTTTTACACTTTTATTATTAAATGGCTCACATTTGAAAAAAAAAATATATATCTCATAGTACGAGAGCCCATGACCAAAATTTTTACTTCATCGTTTTACGAACAAAACCGTACAAAATCCATAATTAGAATAACCAAATCCAACCAAGATTTGATTATTCTAATTCCAAAAATATTAATTTCAAAAATTTTCGCGTCACCCCTGATCTGGCCGCATTTTAAAATATGTCTAAAAAATTACCGCGTGTCATAGCAATCTGTCTAATGTGATTTTTCAGATTGTAGTTGAACGAAAGATTTTGGAAACCAAAACACAATTTTCAGACACCAGTAGCGTCACACGTACCCAGGAGACCATTTGAGAAAATAAAAAATGAGCCAAAAAAAACCTATAGCAAACCATCTGAAAATTTTATTTCCATATGAACTTTGGTAAGATGATGAGAATAAATATTTTTTCAGAAGAAAGTATGAGCATTTTGTTGAAACCATTTTGAACGTGTTGAAAACTTTTACCGATCGGCAACAAAGCATTCTGTCTGAAAACTGTTGAAAATTATGAAAAAAGTTGCCCAGATGAAGAAAAGAATTATATCAGACAAATTATAATGTGTGGGGGTGGCAGACAACTTTTCGATAGTCATAAATCATTAAAACAATCGTATTGCGGCGTATTGACGTCTTTCAAGCAAATGATTAAATTGCAACTCTCAAATTCTCAAATAATTGATTAATAAAAAGCTTTCACAAAACCATCGAACTGAAATTGAAGGACTTTTTTTAATAAATTTGACAAAAGAAAACTAGGGTAATATTTGAAAAATTGTATCGCAACCCACACTAAATTCAAAAATATGGCGTTATAAGTGAGCGAGAGAAACGCCACGCTGCATGCGAAATGCGACCCCACGTATCCGTAAACGCCGCCCGATGTTGGCTCAACTGATAAACTTTTACAACGGACCAATAAGGTACCTACCTTATTCATGTTCGGCCTACAAAAGTGTAGCCAACATTATGGCATATTATGAACTATTTGTTGAAACACACTGAATGACTAGAAATTTCCAATTCTATTTGTTTAACACGATAATTTGACAATTTAAATAAAACACAATTGTAATTATTTGACAATTTTTAGTATAACCTACCAACTAAATATCATATAGTTCTCCTAGCAACTTTTTTGTGTAAAAAAAATCTTGACAGTCTAGCTACTTTTTGCAAAATGACTAGCTACTGACTAAAGGTAGCAGTTGGCAACACTGGTCAGAACAAACTGCCGACGCTTGCGCTGTAGTGAAGTGAGGGACAGGAGCGTAATAAACACCGCACGTTTGCCGGGTGATCCCGAAACGTTCTTTCCGTTTTTGGAGTTCTAGGTGACATTTAAAATGTCAGAAAATATTTTTTATGTTATCTCAGCAGCCATACAAAAGATTTAAAAAAAAATGACCCAGGCCCCTATGTTACATTTTTTAAAATGCTTTCAGGCCACATGTGACGCGCAAAATGTCTGAAAACAAACTGTTTCCTAATAAAATGACGAAACCTATGTACATTTTTAATATCAGACATATTGTTATAAACATGTCAGCTTATTTTTTTTTTTTTTGACACAGCGGAAATAAAACAGCGACGTTTTTGACCGGTACTGCCCACCAAGTCGGATTCATCTAGCGATTTATATGGTATTGGCTGTAAAACGATGGGACATGGTTTTGGTTGTGCGCTCTCGTACTATCAACGATGGAGCACGTTTAAATAGGAATAATTCACTCTTGACTTATAGTTAATTTCCGTTCTATAGTATTTTTTTCCAAAACGAAAGTATCAAACAACAAAAATAAGTCATAAACTCTAAAATGTCATCTATTTCTAAAATATTCAATTAAATATTATATAACCTTCCACGGTTTTTACGACTCACGAACATGGCGATGTGGAATCTGTAGAAAGAAAAATTATGTATCAACAATTCAACGTAGTTAATTTTAATATGGGTGGGCGCGTGCCACACGTGCGGTATTTTATAGTTCTTTTGATTTACGTCACAACGAGATTTCATGTAGTGTGCCACGGGTGGGGCATGCAGTTAGAGTATTCGTATTATTCGAATATTCGCATCGTTTTTAGTATTCGAATAGTACTCGCGAGGCTCAGTTTAGGCCGAGAAAGTCTTTTTAGTAATTGAAAATATTTTTAATAAATATAAGATTACTATACTTTATAACTCAAACTGAGTTTTCATTTACGAATATAAATTAGTAAATGGTTAAAGTAAGCTCTTTCGTTACTCTGAAAGAAAGTATATAATTATATTCCACTACTATAGTACTCGAACATATTCGAATAGTTTAGAAAAAATATTCGAAATATTCGAATAGTAAAATTGAGCGAACATAATGGCGTGCTTTAACCTTTTACAGCCAAATATGCTTATTAATTAGGCGGACGTTAATTGGTACTTTCACCTTTATTTATTTTTTTACTTTCTCGGTTACGTCATGGTTTTTGCTCGGTTTTAGATTACGTAATGGCCCTGTTATTCTAAACTTCATTGTAGTAGCTAAGTATGTATTTTTAATAAAGACCTCCTGGTCGTGAATGTTTGACAATGTCTCGTTTTGAGACATCGTCTATCAAAATAATAGATACGTAATTCAGTCACTAAAAAACCGTTTTTTTACAAAAAAATAGAACCGACTTCCACAAAAAAAACAAAAAGTGCAAAATAACTTTAATTTCGGAAGTCGGTGTGTCTGGTTTTGTTTCTTCGTTGTTTGACACCGACTTCCGAAATAAAAGTTATTTTGCACTTTTTGTTTTTTTTGGAAGTCGGCTCTATTTTTTTGTAAAAACGTTTTTATTTTTTACTTTGTAGTGGTGACCCCAACAAATTGTGTTAACAATGCATATTTATGCGATAGATATGAAATTTAAATGGGACCATTTCGGAACAAACCCCTTTCGAACAAAAAAAGAATTTTGGAAATCCATCCATAAATGACGAAGTTATGCCCTAACATACATTAAAAAAAAACATCCGAATTGATAACCTTTTGAAGTCGGTTATAAACAATTAATGTAAACTATTCTGTATATCATCTAGAGTGCTAGAAGTCGAAGATTTATTTTCCTTTATTTTTCTTCAAAAACTGTTGGTAAAACTAAACATTTTATAGCCCAAACAGTTAATAGTTGCTACAATTAATACCAAACAATTCAAACCTTACCCACAACAGACGTCAAAACCGGCCTCTCATTAAATCGAAACAGCCAACCTGTCATAGATTACAAACCGTAGCGTGAGAAACAATAAACGACAAAGATATAATAATAAACAACTCCACTAGATACGACACCCGCTAATCTATGTCAAGGGTGGTCTACGTCCATAATTTATAATCCTATCTCACGCAATCACTATACCTTTTAACGAGTAATAATTAACACTTCCAGTAGCCTAAGTACATGTCATATTCGAAAAACTGACCAATGATACTTGACCTCTGTACAGAGAAGTGTAACATTTTTTCAAGAGTCAAAATGAAGTGGGTAGTCTTGACATATGTTTGACATTTGTAGGACAAAGATTAAAAGATTGGAGTATAGACAATTTAGTGACAAAGTTGCTCGACAATGATTTATAGCTGTCGTAAAATAACTTAACAACACCTAAGCTATTTTATTTCTATTATTAGTTCTACATTCGGAGTTTTATAGCTTACTAGACGATTTTATTGAATTACCTACTTGCCTTTTAGGCGCTGGAAATTTTTCGATGTTGGATTATGATAGGAAATTGGTCATTATAACTATTGCCATACAGCGTGACAATGCTGCCAGTCTTGTGGGCACAGTTTCAGTCGACAGAGATGCTGAGGAATTTTTTGACGACATATTAAAAGTTTTATTTACTTTAGTTAAGTATTTTATTATAACTTGGTTTAAGTTTCAATGGTCAATGTAACTTTTGAATAATAATATTTAAATGTCAAATGTCTGTCTGCGACACGTAGAGGAGGCCGTAGAGTAGGAGGACCGTAGATGAGAGTTAGATGAAGATAAACACGACGAGTTCAGACGTATATGTTATTATACAGGGTGTAACGGAATGGTGTGGTCATATTTTAAGAACCGGTTCTGCCCATAGAAATGAACAAATTTCTCTAAGAAAAAATAGAAAATTCCAAAAAAAAAATTGGACTTTCCATACAAAGTTATCATCAGCTGATCAATATTTGTATAAGAGGTAAAAAAAAAATTTGAGAATTTCCTTAGGTTTTCTTGAAGAAAGTTGTTCCTAACGATGGGCAGATGCAGTTCTTTAAATATGACCACACCTTTCCGATACAGCCTGTATACAGTAGGCTTGATTATATTGAGCACTTACTAATCGTACGTACACCATACACTGTGACTAGGTAAAGGTATAAATTGAATTATTGCTAGGAACTGCCTGGTTATAAAAGCTGCACTTGACTGTTCTAATAACTCTTACAAACTGGTAACTGTCGTTTATTGAATAGTTAGAAGGAAAATTACAATGATGGATAGGAGCTTAGACTAGCTCGGCAGCAGAATGAGAACTGATTTTTAATATAAAAACAGAGACTATTGACAGAGTAAACAATATTTAAATTTTAAATTAAAAAAGGTAGGAAAGAACGTAATTTTGGAATAGAGGTCATAAAATAAACAAGACTTTAACACTGCCTTGTTACACATCAACCTAATTAGACTCACAAATGTTTATTTTATCTAACTTCGCTAGCGGCTTTCCCGCGTCTAAGTTCTAAAACATCCCCGGGGAACTTCCAGCATGAAAAGTATCCTCTGTCCCAATCAAGGACAGATTTTAGAAAAAGAATTAGAAAAAAAATTAAGCATTTTAACAACCGAACACCAATTCCTGTAAAACCGAGACTTAACAATAAATTGGTAAACGCAAACAAAGCTGCGTAAATAAGCTAGTTTTAAAATCCCAATCACATTTTGCCATCAGTCTTACGCAAGAAAAGCTCTCGACACCACACAAAGCTTTGATTCAAATAAAATACAATATTAATTTCAAATCCCGGGTAATTTAATACTAACATAAAACGTTTACACGGTTCGATTATAATCGAGAAGTAGCCACTATGGTTACGCAATCGAATGAAACTCGATACTGATTGTAAGGGCTTGGGCACACTGGTTTCATTTATAAGCTGTTTGAAAACTTGTGCAGGTAAAGACGGAATTCGATGGAAAACTTCTTAAAACGTTTACTTTAGAAGTCAAAAACTTAACCTATAAATAAAAATGTTTCAAAAACAGCATTACCTTACATAGCACTTGCTTTATAGGATAATGTAACTAAAAAAAACGCAATTTAATAAGTGCGATTTCTTGTATGATCTCTTTTATTGTTTAAATTAATTAATTTTGTTTAATAGCGGCAAAAGAAATATTTACCTGGTTTTCTCAGTGAATATTTAACTGGCTGCCTATTACGGTTCTTGAGATATAGCCAGCGGACCGACGGAATAATAGGGAATTTGCATAAAAAAAAATTGTTATCTAACCGGTATATCGATGAATATACTAAAATAGAGTACGAACAGTGAAAACAGAATCAAAATTAATCTAAAATTAAACGAGATATAACAATTTTAAACAAATATATCTGTCCCTCTCTCGAAAACGCTGTTTTCTATGGCAGTTGTATGGGCGTCATGTCCTTTGACGTCAAAGAACACGTCGGACTTCTCTTTCTAATTATCAACTTTAAAGCTTTATAACTTCGTCGCTGATGATGATATTTTGAAAATTCTTTCATATTTGTTCACTATAGTTAATAAGTCTTCAATTGAACAAATAAAAAATTTTCATGCATATTCCCTATTGACGGACGGACAGCGGAGGCTTAGTACCTAATAGAGTTGCGTTGGTTGGTTGGTTGGTTTGGTTGGTAACCAACCAAACTACACATAACACACACAATACAGTAAATAAATCTCCCTCATTGTGTCTAAACCTTATTCGCTATAAAGTCGAGTAGAACCGAGTAATGAGTGTGTCTCCGACGATTCTGAGACCTATTTACTGTGAGCTGGCGTAATCTTTATTAATTAGTTTAATTCTGACGGAAAAAAAATAGGTATTTCAACATTGCACGAGACTTTGGCGTTGGTGTAGTGGTAGCAAACAAATTGTAGTGAAATACTTTTAATTTATTATTTACTATTTTCCCTGGATTAATTTTTTTCTCGTTTGTTCATTGTCTGCCTTTGCTAAATAACTTCCAGTCACTGCTAACATGACTTTTGACCCTCTGTTTTGATTATAATCAATGACGCAAATAGGGCTGGAAATTCTTATCTGAGAAAAAATATGCTGTATTTTCTGCAACAACCATCGACTCTGCAACTAATTCTGATCAGCTGACGGTAACTTTGTATGGAAAGTCAACATTTTTGAAGTGAAAATTTCTTTAGGCGCGTTGGGCATTTTTGAGATGGGCAAAACAATTGAATCGCCACCGACACTGACATCGCTACGCGATACGCACTCGTAGCACTCGTAGCGGATCGCGTAGCGGATCGTGTAGCGGATTGAAGTGGCGCTTCTTTAGGCGCGTTGGACATTTTTGTTCAAGTTTTCAATGGAATATTGAGGGCCATATACGAAGCAAATTATTTCTTCGTATATGGCAATTAATATTCCAGCAAAATTGTTCTCATTTAATAATGCAAGAAATAATTTTATAATTTTGTAATAATTTTTAATTAATTAATGAATTTAATGATAATCTAATAATTAATTTTGCAATATTTTTAATTTTTTTATATGGGTCATTAGGCCTGAAATAAAAATGATTTGATTTGATTTGATTTGATTTTGATTTGATTTCACTTCTATCGGCACTCCCGGAGTGCCACTCTTTTTTTACCGAAATCTTATTGATGACTGTAAGGTACAGTTTTGTTGCTGTCTCTACCTCCACGCTTAGATCCACAGTATGTAGGCTATGCCCTTACATCGCTGGACGAGGCTGGCGGATATTGCTTAAGGATTCAAATTAGATGTTGGAGTTATAAGACAGTTTAGTCTAATCTAAACTTTAGTAGTATATGTTACCTATGTACTTATGACCATCTTTTATCGCACCTTCGCTCTCGTGGATCGTAACCCACAGGACCCGTGTATTTGCAGAATCTAATATCAAATGGTATTTTTAGGATACACAAGATTTGGCTAGCATGACTACCAATAAACAGATTTTCATCATCATCATCATGCTTCCAGCCGAAAGACGTCCAATACTGGACATAGGCCTCCCCCAAGTGTCGCCACAATGATGGTTCCTCTGCGTCTCGCATCAAAATCCCGCGATACTCATCAGGTCATCGGTCCACCTTTGCCCGGGGGTGGAGGATAAATTGCCCGGGGGTGGAGGATAAATTCGAAAGAGTTACCTCGCCCCCGGGCACTCGAGGCAGGGAGGAACAGGGGTGGGTTTTAGTCAGTAAGAGTCTGACACACCCTTCCGCTCCACCCTAGAGCGGAAGAAGTCATAGGATGATTTCCCACCCCAAAAAAAAAAAAAAAAAATCGGTCCACCTTGTGGGAGGCTTTCCAACGCTGCGTCTTCCAGTACGCGGTCACCACTACAGAACCTTTCGGCCCCATCGACCATGTTTAATTTTGATTATTATCACGCTTTTATAAGCTTACACTTGTAACCCAGTTCCCGGTTTCTGATTGAGCTAAAATGTAAACTGAAATAACATGGTTAGCCTAAGTGACGTCACTGTAAATCTAATATGACGGACTCCCAAAGATGGCGGACTAGTTCTTTTATGCATTCCCATAATTTGGGTATCAAATGAAAAAGTTTACTATGATGAATTCGAAAAGCGTGTTTTTTTTATAACTGCAATATTTTACCTTAGACATAGTATTGGTCTACCCACGGTATAGGTTCTATTACGTCAAGCCCCACTTCACCCGGCGCCTAGTTTATGAGCCACGCTTTACAGATAACTAGCAATCACAAAAACATTAATCTTATAAATCATTCAATTCAATTAAACTCATTGATTTTATCAATTTAATTGGAAAATCTTTAATTTATAAACATTTCCGCTTGTACATATTGGCAGGTGAACGGAAAAATGTATATTTATTTTGCAAATGGAGGTCGCGAAATTACTGGCGATAAAATATCAGTTGGCACTCAATGACTTTATTAGTTTTTGAGATTAATGATGTTTAAGGCAATTGCTGTTGATTGCTTGTTATTTGTCGCTGATTAGAATTTGTCATACTATTTGGTTTTCTGCAGCATATTAATCAACTGCTTTTAACGAGTACCTTCACTTCCTACATAAGTCGTCAAATCAAATCGAATCAAGTCATTTATTCAGATAAGGCTGAGAGCCAGCACTTGTTGAACGTTTAAGTTCTACATAAAGCCAATCCTATAAAAAATACTTTTTATCAGGAAATTAAAAACATCACGCGATCAGGCTGATATTGGGACTTATTTATATAAATAACCATGTGTTTAGTTTATACACTGATAGGCAGGTCCTTAATTCAAAATTTTCTAAAGTAGCCTGCATGCAAGTTGCTTGCAGCTTGAGTAATGGAAACGTTAACCTGCATGCAAGCTGCAAGTTTTTTTTCTTTATTTTTTAAAAAAAAACATTATTTTTTTTAACCTTTTCCCACACTAGGAATTACTCCAGTATCTTAGGTGCGTTCACAAACCTTTAAACTCACATACACAAGACAGCCCACCCCCACCCCCACCCCACAAGTTGCATGCGAGTAGTTTTGAATTTGTATACAAAATGTGCAACTTACGCTTGTGTGTGCAAGTTGCACGCGCAAGTTCTATAAACATATTTCCAATTCAAGTAACTTGTATGCAAGTGTGACGTAATACTGGCATGCAAGCACTTGCATAATAAAAAAAACATAGTAGTGAGTTTTATAAACAAGACTGTTTAACCATATGCCTAAGTACCTTCCTTCCTTGAACATAAAACTTACAATAGTTTTTTCTTGTTCACAGATTACTCTTGACAGAGCCACCGAAAATGTCCCCGTGATCGAACCCAGTGTGTCGAGGTAAGCCATTGCTTGGAAAAAGTTTTATTTTATTAGCTTTTATTTTTAACCGACTTCAAAAAGAAGGAGGTTATCATTTCGGATGTTTGTATTTTTTTTATGTATATTCGGGCATAACTCCGTCATGTATTGACGGATTTGAAGATTTTTTTGTTCGAAAGGGTTTTGTTCCGAAATAGTCTCATTTAAATTTCATATAGATCTGATGATGTGTTTTGGAGACAGACAACGGAACTCTTCAAAAATTGACAGCAAATCAACCGCGATTGCAACGATCGTATGTCTATGAATTGTTAACACAGTTTAATAGGGAACCGTAACTAAAAAATGAAAAATAAAAATTACAAAAAAAATAGAACCACCTTCCAAAAAAAGTGCAAAATAACTTTATTTTCGGAAGTCGATGTCAAAAAACGAAGAGACCAAACCAGAAACACCGACTTCCGAAATTAAAGTTAATTTGCACTTTTTTTGGAAGTCGGTTCTATTTTTTTGTAAAAAAGTTTTTTTAACTTGAAATGTTTGTCAAATCTTGTAAGCTGGATTAGAACCACTGCCTCTCATCTTACGGAATTGAATTTTTAAGTGGTGGTTCAGTTCCGATGACAATGGATTTTTAAGGTAAGTAGCATGACCAGTATCGACATCCAGGATCAACTCCAGATAAAGGAACTCTTCAATGCTTAATTAACAGCACGGACACGAAAATGTTGTGTACACATTTAATTGTGATTGTGATAGTCGGTCTATCTAAAAGCTTGTTTTAAAAAAAAATTACAAAAAAAACAACCGACTTCCAAAAAAAAAAATACACTAAAAATGAAAAAATAGCTTTAATTTCGGAAGTTGGTATTTTTATTTTATTTCTTCGTTATTTGACACCGACTTCCGAAATTAAAATTATTTTTTAATTTCTTTTTGTGCTTTTTTTTTGGAAGTCGGTTGTTTTTTTTTTGTAAAAAAGTTTTTTTATTTTTCACTTTTAAGTTGTTATACCCCAGAACTAAAAACCCCAATAACATGGCATGTCTTTTCCCGCTCTGGGTGGAGCGGGAGGGGTGTCAAACCTTTACTGACTAAAACCCACCCTTTCCTTCAGTTGCCTGAGTGCCAAGGGCCGCGGGAACTCTTTTTCGAATTTATCCGTGACCCCAGGCAGCTCAGTATCAGCCTGGAGTTTAGAAGATGGTAGTGTGAGACCTCCGTGCCTCGAAAAATACGTCAAGCCGTTGGTCTTGCGCCTGATCTCCCCTCGGACTTGTTGGAATTCACTCTCATCGGAATATGAGAGTAAAGGAATAGAGAGAGCTCCTGTGTACTATAATATCTCCTGCGAAATTGGCTAATTTGCGTTGATAACTCCCGACAGAAATTCTGTCTCGAAGATTATTATGGAGGGAACTCTTTAAACTGTAATTATTACTTTCTTATAATAACCATAGGAATATTGCAAATAACTTTGCATAAGAGTTGTGCATTACCACAGATTTGGGCCACAGATAATGTCTCCGTGTTTATTTTAACACACTAAGATAGACAAGTTGATTATAACTTTTATGTAAATAGCCATTATTACCTACGTAATATTTGTAAGTGGTAATTTTTAAGGTTCCGTAAGCCTATGATATATATACGATACATTGATCAGGAAGCTGCACTACTACGGAGTCCGGGGCGCCTCTCTGGATCTTCTTACTTCATACTTGGGTAATAGGATTCAGAGAGTTGATGTGAACGGCAAAAGGTCTTCCGGGTCTGTAGTCAGAATGGGGGTTCCTCAAGGCTCAATTCTGGGTCCTTTTTTGTTTCTAATCTATATCAACGACTTGCCTTACCTCATAAAGGATAAACATGATATAGTGCTGTTTGCAGATGACACTTCACTTTTATTTAAACTCAAACGTCAGCAGGTGGTTGTTGATAATGTAAATAATGCTCTTTCAACTGTAGTTAACTGGTTTAATGTCAATAATCTTCTCCTTAACGAGAAAAAAACAAAATGCATAAAGTTCACATTACCCAATGTAATACAAGTGAACACTAGTGTGTCAATAAAGGGTGAAGAGTTGAAATCCGAGGATTCCACAGTGTTCTTAGGTTTAACTTTGGATGCGCAGCTTCAGTGGAGCCCCCATATAGATAAACTGTCCAAAAAACTTAGCTCTGCAGCATACGCCGTAAAGAAAATTCGTGGTTTAACTGATTTAGAGACAGCTCGTTTAGTATACTTTAGTTATTTTCATAGTGTGATGTCGTACGGCATTCTGTTGTGGGGAAATGCCGCCGATATTCAGACAATTTTTGTTTTACAGAAAAGGGCTATTCGTGCAATTTATAAATTAAGTCCCAGACACTCCCTCAGAGACAAATTTAAAGAGATTAATATTATGACTGTTCCCTCTCAATATATTTATGAGAATCTCATGTATGCACATAAAAATATTAATCTGTTTAAAAGATACAGTGATATCCATAGCATAAATACTAGGAACAAACACAAATTTATTGTACCAAAAACCAGGCTCAAGAAAAAAATAGGTGGTTCGTTTAGATGTCAATGTATACGTTTCTATAATAAACTTCCTAGCCAAATTCAAGAACTAAGCATAAATAAATTTAAATCATTTATTAAACGTAAGCTATGCCAGAAAGCTTTTTACACAATTAATGACTTTCTTGAGGACAAAAAGGCGTGGGATTGAGTTGCTTCAATGATATACATGAGCCATTGTTTTCATATGTACTACTTACTGATGAAAAATTTTTTATATATATATATATTTTTTTAATATTCGTTTTTGACATGAATACTTGTATAGTATTGCATTATATTTTTTATTTTATTTTTTTATTGACATTTTATTATTATTATTATTTTTTTTGACTTGAATACTTTGTTAAGTATTATATTTATTTTTATTTTTTGATTGACATATTATGATTACTATTTTGTTTGACACAAATATTTACTTTGTAAAGTATTATATTTTTATTTTTTTTTGATTACTTAATTATTGTAAATGTGAGGACTATGTGGGTTATTATTATTATTTTCTCCTCCTTTTTACAGTAATTTTCAACGTTGTCTGACAGTTTGAGTACTTTTGCGGCCTACCCAAATGTCTTTTCTTTGGTATTGTTCGTCATGTCATTGAGCTCCTTAGTGGTTTTTAAGTTGAGCTATTCGACTATTGACAAATGCTTGCACTGACTGGACAGGTCCACTCAAATATGTTTGGTTCTTTCTTCAAAAGACCACTACAGACACTAAGCTGCATGGTCCTCATATAGAATAATGTGAATGCGAGAACTATGTATGTCGTTATATTCATGTAGATTTTATGATTGTCTGGCAGTTTGAGTATTTTTTGCGGCCTACTCAAATGTCCTTACTTTGGTATTGTTCGTCGGTTCGTTGAGCACCTCAGAGTTCTGAGTTGAGCTTCGCGATGACTGACAAATGCTTGCACTGTCTGGACAGGTCCACTCGAATTCGTGTGTTGCTTTCTTCATAAAGCTCATCCCAGACATAAACGTACATGGTTCTCATAGGATCTAACCAGTCCACATTGTATGGATTTGAACACTAAAAGAGACTTTGACCTCTGAGTTTGTTTCGGTGTTTCTTCTCAGGGTAGTCAGCTAGGAAACACCGGCCTCATCTAGCTTAAACTGACAAAAAAACATTGACGTGTAAAAGTGTTCCTTGTAACCTATTTACTGAATAAACATCATTTATCATTTATCATTTATCATCTAACAAGGACAACCCTTATAGTTTCAGTCTGTCCGTCTGTCCGTCCGAGGCATAACTTAGAGAATGTTAGAACATAAAAAAAGAAAAAAAAATATTGTAACATGTAAAGTGGAGATAACTTTTTTTCTCACTTATCCTATAGTGTGACGTACCGTTGGATAGGTCTTTCAAAATCATTGAAGGGTTGTGAAGACATTTTTCGATTCAGTGATTCGTTTGCGAAATATTCTTTAAAGTGATATCTTTTATTTGATTCGAACGTGAGCTAAACTGTTGTTTTGAAAAATCTGAAAAATTTCGTGATGGTAGTTTATATAACTTTGAACTAAAACTATCACAGATAAGTAAGTTCTGTTAGTTTAAGAGTAATCAAATCAAATCATTTTTATTTCAGGCCTAATGACCCATATAAAAAAATTAAAAATAATACAAAAATATTACAAAATTAAATTATTAGAATATCATTAAATTCATTAATTAATTTAAAAAAAAAAAAAAAAAAAAAAAATAGCCGCCCAACTTATAAAATGTATGAAGTACCTTTTTTATAAATAAAATAAATAATAATTAAATTTACTCATTCATTACAACATCAAGTGAATCGTTGCAAAATAAAAATAATATATATATTTATATAAATAAAAATGAATCCCTATTTCCCTTGGTTACGGCATCACGCGTGAACGGTTGGACCGATTTCGCTAATTCTTTTTTTGTTGTGTTAGGCAAAGATTCTTATGAAATAAAAAATTAAGAAAGTTGCGCGCTAAATTAAAATATTTCAGAAAACTTAACGATCTTCGCGAGTTTGTCAGTTCGCGCGTCAGGACAACGTCTGTCGGGTCAGCTAGTCTTAATAAAACCTTAAGTAAACACGGCACAGTCTTTTGGCAAAAAAAAACATTATTAATTTTAAAATAACAAGTTTCTCCTTGTTTTGTTTTCCTAAAATCTTGATTCAAGTAAACATGGAACAAAAATATCACATTTATTGACATCGAACGATAAAGATTTAGCGTCAAGCAAGTTTATTTTTTTATTTTTGGCTGCGAAACTAAATATCGATATTTTACCTCATCGTCAGAAAGGGTTCGTAAAGTTATAATAAATAGGACTTTGACCCTAAATAACACAGCTTAAGACATATATTTCCTTGTTATTTTTTCTTCACTATATTACATAAATATGTAAAGAAACCCAAAATAAAAAAATAACTACATACATTTTATGATATCGCTAATTCTACCTGCACGCGTGATGTATTGAGCAGAGCAAAGGTATTTTCTCTGTATCAGAATAATACTTTTCCTTTTCACTGGGACAGCGTAGTAATAAAGCTAAACAGAAAAAATACATAATTTTTAAACCCGTTAAAAAATAAACCTCAACTCAACACAACAGTTAAAAATCCCGTTACCAATAACAACAACAAAATAAAAACAAAACAAAGGGTTACGTATCTAGATCAAGTCGCACACTGTGCAAACCGGAGTAGAGTGGACAAAAAAATGTTTATTTATATAAACACTGGTCCAGTACGGAGCAACGTGCTTCACATTAGGGCAGGGCAGAACTTCCCCTCTACTACGATGCGTCATTGTCGTCATGAAACCACTAAGAAAAAGAGATAACGCTATAAGTCTTGTATAGTTCCGTCATTCTCTCACAGTGGAATCATTTCGACAATGGCACGTCATAGTAGAGGCCCAGAACGTTGTCCACAAAAACTTGCCAGGCAGCTCACTGGGATGTGTACAGTGTGTTCGCTGTTATTATTTTGCGTAAACAGAAGGGAACTTTATGTTTTCTATAATTTATGTCGCGTAAATCATCAACTTTGTCTTGGGTGTGACTGATATAATTGAAATAAAGTTAAATTCTGTAATATCAAAAGGTCAAACAAGTATTTTGATTTCGAAGAACTTCCTATTTTCATTTGTTACTTAAACAAAGATGACGACGATACAGTGCGTTGAAATTTCGTGAGACACCACTCCTACGTAAAAAATGTACCAATTTAAAAATTGGTACATTACACTACACCTACAATTGAGGTAACAAACTTTTACCAAACCTGACTGAAAAGACCAAAAATTTGAGTCCAATATTTTTTGATAATCTAACTTACGGAAAAATATGTAAAATTATTATTCTTATACCCAGGAATCGTCCTTGTTGTCTGACTGTGGGCATCGTTTTCTCAAACCGGCTGGAATTAAGGCTCAGATATACGACTTCTAATAATTTTATATCGAACATCACGTCTAAATGACTAGTCTTATTGCTTTGAAAAAAATATAGGTTACTCTAGACAATTTTCTTCATAATTTGATGTGTGAATATTTGAAATTCTATTTTGATAACATAGTGTAATTAATTTGTAAAGTTATGTCTAACGCGGATAAAAAATTGAGAACCACGCAAAAACTATTAAACGTATTTTTTATGAAACAATCACCATTTTAAATATAATTTAATTATTTATCTTTTAGTGTAATACCTGTTGTATTATGTGTAATAAATTAATAATGCGTCTAATTTGGAACAGCGCTCTTTGATGGGCGAGTCCTATTACTGGGTGGACGTACGACGCGTTGCGTGAGCTCAGCATAGAACACGCGAGCTAACCACTCAAGGCTGTTGGCGTATAACTGCGTCTTAAGAAAAAACAACCTGTGTCCACAGTCGATTGAGAGGTCGTCACGTCTAGTGAACTACTGCTCGGCGTAAAATTACCCGAAGCAGAATAACTAGGTCTTAAACCGCTCAAATTGCATGCATCTTTCATCTCTTGCGAGTTGCGGTCTACAGGAGGATGGCTTGATTGACTACTTAATTGGCTTGAAAAAGAGATCCTTTGTTTCATAGATAAGTAGTACGGTGTCTTTGATGTTGTGTACGTGCATTTATTAAAATTTTAAAATGCGTTTTTATAGTAATTGTAGGTATTACAGGTATCTGTGTTGTTATTAGCAGCTAGGTACTCGTACCAATGCCAAGGGATTCTACTTTATTCGTTGAGATATTCGTACAAAGTCGATTGGTTCATTTGGACCCTTGTCTAGAACCAAAGCGTCTAGATAAACAGCAATGAAGACTGCCAAAAGTTCACAATTGAATGGGGTTTTATATGGATACTAGCTTTGCATTTATCTTACTCCTGCGCTGTTCTTTTCTGATTAATTTCATTGCGGGACTCAAAACAGTTTAAAAGTTTTATCGAGCTTCATTGCCTCAGCGTTATTCTGGTGGTCGCCTCTGTTGATTCTGGCTTTCAGGAGTTGTTGAGGTTGGGTTATAATAAGGCGGGTTTGTCCGTAAAAAAAAAATAGCTTCGCGTGAAATATTTCCAGGATAACATCGTATTTAAGGTCCAGTCTATCTTTCATCACAATTAGTACAGCAGTCTTGCATAACAGACGGAACGAGTACTTTTTGCATTTATAAAATTAGTATGGATTAAATTACGGAACCTTTCGGAAGAGGATAAGACCCTAAAAAATAATCCTCCCGCACTGGTGAATCTCAACGGAGATTAGCAAGTGCGCAGGAGAGAGTATTCCATTCTTTGGTCCTTTATTCTCATAGTCCGACGGGACGGCAATCCAACACGACCGGGGAGAGATCAGGCGCAAGACCAACGGCTGCACGTGCTTTCCGAGGCACGAGGGTGTCACACAACCAACTTCCAAACACCGGGCTGCTACAGAGTAATTCCTAATAGGAAAACTCAAACACTTTTGCCCGATCTCCAGGGATCCAACCCAGAATCTCACGCTCAACAGTCGCGAGACCAACGAGACAGTAAACCATCGAGTTACGAACCTTAGTACAGACAGCAAACCATCCAATGCCACACCGACCTAAAGAATACAAATTAAAACAGTAAACCCAATGAGAATTCGCATCACTTAGCAACGGTATGAATCAAAGGGAGGTCGCAGTAACTGCAATTAAGAAAATAAGCGACTAATCCCCGCTAATTAGTGATTTATTGCAATGTTGCCGGTAATTACCAAGACCATAGCCATTCAATGACTTTCAATTGTCCTGTCTTGAGCAGAAGGTTCTATGCTAGTTGGATTTTTATTTTTTTTAACGTTATAATAGGGTAATGTTTGGTCAAAATCAATCGAAGAGCAACAACAAACATGCAACAACAACAACAAACAACATACACAAGAACAACAACAACACCAACTACATTTTAGACACTGAGTATTTTTTAAAGGCAGCGTTGAAAGGCCTCCCATAAAGTGGACTGATGACCTGGCGAGGGTCGCCGGAATCCGATGGCTGCGAGACGTATAGGACCGGTCCAGTAATTGAGTGTTTGAAAGAGTCGGCTCTGGAACGCACAGTCAACTGAAGGAACAAGGGTGGATTTTAGTCAGTTAGAGTCACCACACACGCCCGCCCGCCCCGCTCAGAGCGGAAGAAGTCACTGATGATTCCACACGTTCAAAAAAAAATGCTACACTTGGGGAAAACCGTCCAGCAGTGGACGTCTTTCGACGGAAATGATGTTGATGAGTCTTATGTAATTATGTTATGAAATTCAGGAAACCAGTGAGGGGTTTATATCAAAAATATAAATACTTTGATCTACTTCTTCATTTGAAAGTATATCGGGTGTAAAAAGACAGTTTCCGAAGCCGAAAGCCACATATTCTACCCATTATTTGGATCACTTTTTTCCACTAGACCATACCTGGGAATCCACTGGTTCTGGAGATATTGAAGGTCAAATTCACAATTTTTTTTTTTACTTTTTAACGAAATTGATTTCCATGGGTTGAAGATAAATTTGAAAGAGTTACCTCGCCCCTTGGCATCGAGGGCAGGGAGGGACAGGGGTGGGTTTTAGTTAGTAAGAGTCTGACACGCCCTCCCGCTCCACCCAGAGCGGAAAAAGTCATTGGATGATTTCCCACCCCACAAAAAAAAAAGTGTTATTACTAAACTTTTTCCAAATAAACAATTATTTTAGTTTTTTTTTTTTCGAAATTACGCATTTACAGTGAAAAAAAACGCAATGAATATCAAACGTATCCGACAAGTACCTACGTGGCTTAGAGCGAAGGGGCGGGGCTTAACTCCACTTGCCTAGTTGACGGCTATGTGATGTGTCTTCTTACATCCTGTATTATCATCAAAATGATAATCCAACTTTCGGTTGTAATTCTTGACGAAAATGTTCAAGTAGAGTGTTATTTTTAGTCGTCAGCCAGTTAGATACTTTAAGATTAATTTTGTTTCGGTTAGCCCAATATTGGCAAATTATGTTGGCTCTTAAGTAGCCAGTTTCCAACCTTGGCCCATTACCGTCAAAACAACCCAGGAGCGAATACAAATTCATCTCACTCCAACATGACTTTGCGACTGACAACAAAATTAACAATACAAGACACACAGCCGTTTGTGCCACTTATATTAATGGCTTGAACATAATTGATCTAGTTATCGACACCTGCATGTATTGAGCTGTTTGCCTGTAGGCTGGTTGTGGTAGCTATCTGTCTCTGTACCTTGGCTTAGGCCTATAGTCGGCTAATAGTTGTGGTTGAAATCACCTAACTATTAGGTATTCATATTTTACGCTCTTACGATGAAATTTATCGTAGTATTTCACAGAAAGGGACTATGAGATTCGACAGATTTTTGACGATTTTTATAATAGATTTTTTCTTAAATTTAATAGTCCTTAGGCTCGGACTAAGTGATATTTTAAGGGATTTCTATTTTATTAGAAGACATGTGACATCTACCAACCCGCATTGGGCCCGCGTGGTGGATTACGGGCCACACCCTCTTACAGAGAGGAGACCTGTGTCCCAGCAATGGGCATATTAATAGGCTGATGACGATGATGATGATGAAGATATTCCATTAGCGATAACAGTCGTCAAAAAATCCAAATGTATGGGCTAGGCATGTCATGTGCTGGATCATAAGCATTACGATAATTTGACAATATTGATGACTCAAATAGAGAGACACTTTCCTAGGCCTTCAGTAAGTGATATCATGGGATGACTACAGGGCAATAGTCTCTTCTTGCACAGAGAAGAAATACACGTTAATCGCCGTTTGAAGATTCCAATATGATTACACCATTTATATAATTTCGTCATCCCGGTCTCGTTAAAATTTAACGGTCCCATGTAAAATATTTTACAGACGCAATTCGGTTTTAAATGGTAATATTTCAAAGCATTAATTTGGACAAAATGTCCTTACATAAACACTTAGCGTCAAATAATTCTTGTTATGTCCAAACACGACGATTAGTATTTAGACCAATGTAATTTTGAGATATCTGCTACTTTGTTTTTTGACTTAAGGCGAAGATTTGTACACTCAAAAAACTTGCTTTATAATATAATTTGACAAGTTATCTCTGGGCTATAATAGAGCCTTCTAAGTTTTCTCTGGTGTTTTGATTTGCATCCATCGGCTACCCGCAACCCTCACCACATAATCGGTCCACCTTGTGAATATTTTTTGTAAACGGTCCGTCAATCTGTAGGTATCCAGATAAAGTTCTATAAACTTTAAAAAAAAAACACTTTTCTACTTATTTTATGTGATCTCAGTTACTCGTAAAATGAGTTTAAAAAACGTGTTTTCGTAAAATAATTGACAACAGCTAATAATGTGCTAGCAAACGTTATTTACAAATCAAAAAGTATTCAAGAAAACCACAACACATTAAAAAAATATGACAGAAGCAAAAAAAAACAAGATGGCCGCTACATATCAAATTGGGAAACCAACACAGGCCTTCCAACGCTGCGTCTCTGGTACGCGGTCGCCACTCCAGAACTTTTCGGCCCCATCGAACATCTGTTCTGCTAAAAATGTACCCTCTGCCCTCTTCAGTGGCTATTATTCGGGCTATGTTGGTAACCTTGGTTCTTAAGGGAGTTAGTGATAGCGTGACGGCTGACAGGACCGAATGGAAGAAAAAAAAACGTATTGTGCCAACCCCAAGTAACATGGGATAAGGGCAGGAAGATGATGATGATGATGATGTTGGTAACCTTGGTTCACGTACATGCTTGCATCCTTCTAATACAAATTTAAAAGGGAAAAACATGGAGTTGAAGTATCTTCGTACATCGTTTTTCCATAAGATTTGCGATGGCCAATTGCATCAAGTAGACTTTGTAGGTTTATGTGAAATAAAATATATAAATTTTAATGACGGAGAAATAAAATAATATAGGGATCGATGCTACATTTTAAGCGTTCAAGAAGTAATAAAAAGTTTAATGTATCCTGCCGATTTTTACGAGCCTCCAATAAGATGGGAACAATGATTATAAGTGTGATTTTTATTTGCCATCATAAATATCGATAAAATAACATGTTAAATTGAGATTTTCGAGGAGTTTGAACGAATCCATTTTGTAGTATTTTAAATTCTTATTTTTAAGTGACCAGTTAAGAGGCCATTAGGATTTTTTGTACAAATAGATGCCGCTATTTCAATTTTTTTGTACAAATAGATGCCGCTATTTCAATTTTTTTGTACAAATAGATGCCGCTATTTCAAATTCCATTCATCTCATAAAATTTTGTTTATTAACAGATTTCGATACAATGAAACTGTTATGGAGTGCAAAAAATTTACTACATATCATTTTTATCTCTGATCGCATTAATGCGCAACAAATAAATCATTTTCATTACTGACATACTTAACATGCATCGATCACTCGCGGTCCGACTTTCGACGTTTTTAATGGTAATTTGCCGTGTTCTATTGTAATGTCTTGATGACATGTGTTGGTTTCCCAATTTGATATGTGGCGGCTATTTTGTATTTTTCCTTCTGTCATATTTTTTAAATGTATTGTGGTTTTCTTGAATACGTTTTGATTTGTAGATAACGTTTGCTAGCACATTATTAGCTGTTGTCAATTATTATACGAAAACATGATTTTTAAACTCATTTTACGAGTAACTGAGATCACATAAAATAAGTAGAAAAGCGATTTATTTTAAAATATGTAAAAGTTTATCAGGATACATACGGATTGACGGACCATTTACAAAAATAATTCTTACACTGTCAGAAATAATATTAAAGCTACATTTCTGCATTGTGCTAAATATCTAGCGATAGGATAGGTCTTATGTAAAAATTACGGTCAGGAATCCTATCTACTCCGCCAGTATCGGGAGTATTCAAAGAGGTCACAGCAAAAAAAATAGTCCTGGCACAGGCAACTGAAGGAATACGAGTGAGTTTTAATCAGTAGATAACTAAGAGTCTGACACGCCCATCCAGAGTGGGAGAAGGTATTTGATGACATCCCACCCTACAAAAAAAAAAACATAACTACTGGCAACGGAAATGAAGAACAGAATAAACGGTATTTCTCTATATTCCCCTTAAACGCAGTGCTATTACGTGTCCACGTAAGATAATTAAGCGTGGTTTATTATTATTGACAGGATAGTAAATTATCGATAGGAAACACATGTCAGCTGAGTGCTGCGCCTTAAATTATACGGTGCGCTGGCGCACGGGTTTAAAGACACAGTGCAGATGATAGGCAGTAGGCTAATAAAATACATCTCGTGAAATTGTCCGCAAGTCATTATTCGTCAATGACTGCTTCAATGGGTATAGTACATTTTTAACCGACTTAATAAAGGAGGCGGTTTTCAATTCGGATGACATATATATATATTTTTTACGTATGTTCGGGCATAACTTTGTCATCTAGAGCATGTAACAAAAACACTATCCGATCCTAAAGGGTATTATTTGGTATCGTACTGCGTACACATATACGTAACCATTCCATGGATATGAGATTATTTTTCCCCAGTGAAAATAATTAATTTAAAAAAAAAGATACTTAAACTTATCAAAGGCAACACTGATCGCTCGACAAAGTTCACCTACAGTTTAGTGTGAAAAAAGCTGCCTGTGCGAGACGGTATTTTTTATCCTTTTTACGCGCCCTTTGTCGCGTGCCGCCAAAGCAAGATTTTTTTGTTCGAAAGGGGTTTTGATTAGCAAACTTTGCCATTACAGACGAGACGGAATACACGCTCGAGCCGAAGGCGAAGTAGTTTTTGAGCTTAGAAACTGCAATGACAATTGATCACGTGTACCAAACGATGTTTTTCAACATAATTAGTCGAAAATAATAAATAAAACTTCATTAATATAATATTTAGTAAAAAATATGCTCGGCGTCCAGCTTATCAGCAATAACTATTGTAAAAACATTACCCTCCTTCTGGGGTAGTCGAGTAAAAGTTAAAGAGATTGTCATGTGCCCAAAATTTTTGGACTTTTGCCAACCGTTTGTCGCTGATTTCTATCAGCGAGCGTCACTTTCTCTAGGCTTCTTTGCGCTGAAATATTATTCGAGTAAACATAAAATACTGCAAATTATTTGCACAGTGATCTCACGGCCTCTTATTAAGTAAGTACTTATAAGTTTGTTGAAATAAATACTATCAATATATTTCTCGGCACCGATGGCGGTCGCACTAAGTAGAACTCTGCGACCATTAGCTATTAGATCAAGGATGTGACTGCTGTAGACGATTAGATACGACTGTTAGTCGTCATTGAATTCTGTGGACCGTTTAATCCAAGATGGCGCTTGTTAACAAACTGTTGAGAACTGTCAAATGATAAACTACATACTAAGTCAGACGCGCGTTTTCGGCTGGATTTTTTCGAGTGACGTTCAGTGACCGTTTTAATTATTCGCAAATTGATTCCTATTGGATATTGTGATTTTAAATTGGTGTAGTTTTGCGTCTCAAGTATGGGGGATCATTGAAACAGGTTCTAGCTCAGTAAAAATGAGACTGAGAATTTTATTGTATTTTAGCCTCAGCGAAGTTTGCAGAGAATGCTGACTCGAAACATTTGCTGCCAATACTGCAAAAATATTAGAATGTGTTACATCTGTATTCTAATGACAAACAAAGTGACTGTATTTTGTATTTAAAAACTTAATACTTTCTAAATCTTTCACTGGCTAGATGTACAAACCATGCGAGGATAAAAATTAAAAAAAAACAAGCGTGTCAGGGAGTGTCATCGTTAACTCAAAGAAATTGACCGTCGAAAATTGTGTTCAGCCAACATTGCACGGGCATTTATAAACATTAGTGGCAATGGCGTTTATAATCGCTGCTGCAATTGACTTATTGCTTTGGGGCTAACGTACTCCTTTCCCCGAAAGGATAGGTAGAATCTAAAGTAAAGAGTCCACATTTCGACGATAGTATTAACACCAGCCCCTGAGGGCGTGTTTATTGTCTTTAAACGGGAATAAGCCAAGACTTTGGGCTAGTTCTGAGATTATCTCTAGAGTGTAGAAGAAAAATCAAGTGCGCCTAACTCCTATCCTCAGTACGTCAATTGACAATCTCCCTGCCCCCTTTTCTATTTTCAAACCATTATTTCTGGTCCGCAAACATGATCAGATGATCTATCAAATCAGTGGATGTACCATTCAATAAGTTCTTGAGACAGCAACAAAATACCCCAAAAATATTTTTAATTGAGCTTGTCTGAATCTAATTTTACGTACCCAGCAACTTAAAGAAAAAAGAAAAATTGTTTATTCTGCACAAATAAAACGCATATTACAAAAAAATAGATTAATAATATAAACATACAACGATGCTAAAAGCCTCGTGTTCGACCAACGTAAGTCTTCTGTTCATTGCCTAATGTCAGGGTCCGCCGACAACCAAAGACAATACACATTGCTTAACACTATGTAATCTGTGGTGCGACACTGGCAAACGTCATCAAGTTTGTCTATTCCTCTATAAAACATTGTCTAGTCCAATCATGCTGTCCAATAAATCAATATTTCACAAACAATTCTCCAGATATCAATCATTGAAACATTTCTGTAACACAAACTACTTGTCACTCTGTACACAGGATGTGTTACATAACAGATATACTTAGAGATATAATATATTTCCCGTACTTGCAACTAATTGCGCCTAACGGTCTGCAGTCTTCATTAAATACTTTAATATCTGATTGGAACTTATGGGCAGGATGTTCGTATCTAAATTAAATATAGCATTTACCGCTATACAGCTAGGTAGCGGTAAGTAGGAAGTTATCATCCTTTTGCCCTTTTAATGGCCTTCACCAACCCGCACTGGGCCCGCGTGGTGGATTACGGCCCAATTCCTCTCAGAAAGAGGAGGCCTGTGCCCCAGCATTGGGGACATTGATTCACTTTAAATTAGACTTATAGTCGTAATTTTAATGCCAGATAGAAAATGGCATCCAGCACCGAACTATGAATTCTGGATCGCCTGGGTAAGCTTTCGTGTAGCCCGTGCCCTAGCTAGTCAGAAAAGCCAGTGAAAGGAGTTTTCTTTTAAGAAAATAAACAAAAAAAAAAATTAACGCATCAAATCTGTGATTGAACGAAAATTAATTCCGCCAACTACATCAGGCTGCTTGAAAAATGAGGAACTGGTTGTTTTTTGTGTCGGGTTTTTTGTCATTTTTTTTTTATTTCCTACAATTTAGTTAGTTATAGTTTTGGAATCGTCTCCTTGAGCTATTTTTCCCCCCCATGGCCATGCCACAAAAAATATGACTACACTTATCTAATGGCGGTCGCCATTTTTTTTTGTTGAATATGTCACTTCAAGGGCAGACCAATCTAATGATACTTATTTGTTAAAATCCATCCAGCCGTTTAGGCTATATGACGTGCCAAGGAAATAGACACAAAAATACATACAATCTCTCGAAAAACATTACTCTTTGTGGTGTCAGTCGGGTAAGTCTCCAGATTCGTATCCTTATGTTACCTACCATTTGACCGTGCATTGTTAAAATCGAGTAAAAGTTTTTCTAGAACGAAGTTACGAATTAAAATTGACTGAGAATCTGCGTAAGTACCTACTGATTGACTGACAGTTCCTGCGAGGATAAGTTCACCCCAAATTAAGACTTTATCGTCTCAGATACTTAAGTGTAATGTTTATCATGGACAGTGGCATTATAATTTATTACCTGTACACGAATAATAAAGGTTCCCATACCGTTAAGGTTTTTATGGTCCGATTTTATGGTGATGGTCCTACCTAACAAATTTACATTGATAATTTGCAGGTGCCAAACTTTATTTGTTTTTTAGGACTTAATTATGTTTGATTTGAAGATAAAAACACACATCCATGCGTTATACCTGGGACACAGGACACTCTTTGAGAGAGATAGAATAGGAGTATCTTTACCTACGGTGTAGGAGTAATATGAGCATACCATGCCTCGTTCGAAAGAGTCAGGCTGGTTTCACAGCTGTCTGGCAGACCCGTACGGGCCGCCCGTGCACGGGAGACCCGTACACGGGCGCTCGTTACAGCGCCCGCAGTGCTCTGAAACGAGTGTTCAGTACGATACGTTTGCTAACGGGAGATAGACGCATACAAAACTGAATGCGAAGGTTTTTAAAATAATTGGTGTATATTTAATTTGTAAGAGATGACGACGACAGAGAAAAAGACTGTGGGCACATCCCATTCTCGAAGCTCGAAAGTGCATTGATAAACTCAGAAACGATCCGCGCAAACGACCCGCGCGGGACGCGGGTGGCGTTGTACGGGGTCTACCCGGAGCGGGTCGCGTAAGGACCGGACTAATACGCGTCGCTGTGAAACGATGTTCTAGCGCCTTACGTATGTCTCCGTTCCTGGAGCCCGTATGGGCGGCCCGTACGGGTCTCCCGGATAGCTGTGAAACCATCCTTTACTTTTTTTATTTGGTTTTGGGTTGGAAAAAAAACCAGCCTTACCGCGGCCCTGGAACGCATAGAACAAAATATGAAGCTTTTTTTTGCATAAATCTTGTCTTTGAAGATAGAAAAATAACACTATATTATATATTTGACAAATAGCGGGCAAGATATTCCATTTTTTATCACAAAATTTTGAACATACTAGAGTCCCTAAAACGGACAGCTGTCCGTTTTATGGATTCTAGTTCAAAATTTATATCTTTACGTATCTTTACCGTGACCCTGGAACGCACAGAACAAAATATGAAGCTTTTTTTGCATAAATCGTGTCTTTGACGGATAGGTTAATACCTGGAAATAAAATGTTTGGTCATAGAAAAATAACCCTATATTATATATTTGACAAAGAACGGCCAAGATATTCCATTTTTTATGACGAAATTTTGAACATACTAGAGTCCCTAAAACGGACAGCTGTAGGACCAAAATACTCTATTTTATAGTACAAATTGTCGACATTCCAGTCCCGAATACGGGCAGCTGTTTTACCTAATAGCTCACCAAATAAAAGACCGGTAAAAAATACTCCGAACTAAATGTTACTTGTTTGCAGATGATCTGTAGTAGTAGCCTGCATGTCCCAGGAATTTTACATAACCAGTTTAAACACAATTTCTCCAGAATTATTTTGAGAAACATCTGTTTTCTTGTAAAATATAATGTAAGCTTGATGTAAATTGCTTATTTTGACTTGTAGCGAGGCAGCTGCTGTGTTTATATTGTGTAAGTAGATACACAAGATGAGTACCTACCTTACTAATTATCATAAAATATTAAGACACATTTATGCCATAAAATAAGTGTAAATAATTTTACAATCTCTTCAGTGATAGCTTATCAATATAATAAATACAGATAGGTGTACACAAATAACTGTGATTTTTAAACAATATTACTAACGATTGATCGATAATTTTAGCATCATATGCATCGCCGAAATAGCTCAGTTGGGAGAGCGTTAGACTGAAGATCTAAAGGTCCCTGGTTCAATCCCTGGTTTCGGCAGAACGGTCTTTTTGAAGTGTAAAATATTTTATGAGCTGTTGCAATCTCACGTATCGTACGTCTTTTATCTTTTAGATATTAGAGGACGTTATTAGCAAACCCTATCAAAGTTTCATCACAATCTGATCAATGGTTTAGGAACGCAGAGAGGACAACATAGAAGCATACATTTTTAGGGTTCTGTACCCTGAGAGTCCAAACGGAGCCCTATGCTGTCACTCACGTGTCCGTCTGTCCTTCTGTCGGTCGTCTGTCCCAAAATTTTGTTCCCATATACCATATCTTTTTCTAACAAATACCAGTATATTGGTAAATCAGACTTTTCTTAGATAATTCCCTCATTTAGTACGGAACCCTTAATGTGCGAAGTCCGACACGCACTTGGCCGGTTTTTATTTATATAGACTACGAGATCTTTTCCCACGATTTAGATACCGTGGATTCATCCCACAGCATTCGCGCATTTTTCGACATAAAAGCCTATGTTACTCGGCGACAGTAACTTATAAACAGAGAGACCAACAATATCACCTCTTACTACTACTCAGCTAATACTATTTTACTTAATTTATTTTAAGTAACAGCTAATCCCCTTGGAACACAAAATGGCCATATTAATTCACACCTGCTAATACCAACCAACACAAATCTTTAGTTCAATCAATTGCCCTTCTGATCAGTAAACGTATAAAAAATAACAATTCCCATAATTAACTGGAACCGTTAAAAGTTCCCACAGTAATAACACCCACCCTTTGAGAAATTTAAAAAAAATACACCCCACACACGCAAGTAACGGTCAGGTACACATATTATGCAAGTTGTAGGTAGGACGTGACATGACTTAAAGCGCGGTCACTCTCGGACTGCATAGAAAAGAAAGAGATGCGCAACGACACAGTGCTTCCAATTTATTGTAAAATATGAAGCATTTTATCGATTTACCCAAAACCACAGATAATATAATACTAGCGTACCAAAACTGAGTGTAGCAATCAACTGTACAATCATCTGCACGTAACACTAAGAAAACTTGGCTAAATCGCGCTATCAAAATCAATTTGTTACATGTACGTGCAGCTTATTGTACCCCATTTGTTCTTATTCGTGTTATTCATTTCTGAATGTCGTGCCAGTCCTGAATAGCTATGAAGTTTGAGAGTCACTGACTAGCTGCTCCCAGGACACGCTGCATTTAAGGAAGGAACAGGTGTGAGGTTTAGTCAGTAAAAGTCACCGTATTAGACAGTCACAGTCAAGACTGTGGTTTAACTGGCAGGAAAACCTACCATACAATGGACGCCTATCAGCGGTTCCCAAATGGTGGTCCGCGGAACCCTAGGGTTCCGTGGAAGGGTCACAGGGGTTCCGAATTCTATCCGAAACCTGATGTTAACTTCATCAGAGTATAACAAAAAATCGATTCAGTAAATATTAATTTGCATAATTTTGGATTGAACTGAAAGATGAATACCTACTCTGCAGTTTTTGAGAAGACTTTCATAGTTTTACGTCCGTTTGTGACGACTTAGCCATGCGAAACTAGTCAATTCTGCAATCAGATTGGATGCAGCTCCAGATTCATCATCTTCCTGCCCTTATCCCACGTTAGTTGGGGTCGGCGCAACACGTTTTCTTCTTTCATTCAGTCCCTTTTCTTTCATATCATTCCTCACACAATCCATCCATCTTTTCTTTGGTCTCCCTCTGCCTCTCCATCCATCGACATTTATATTCATAACTGTTTTAGTTACATGTGCTTCATCCCTCTTCACATGACCATACCAAGATAAGCGGTTCCCTTTCAACTTTTCAGTGACTGGCGCCACTTTTTAACTACCTCTAATGTACTCATTTCTCACTTTTTCCATTCTCGTTACTCCACACATCCATCTCAACATTCTCATCTCCGCCACAAGCAATTTTTTTTCATCCGTCTTTTTCACAGCCCAACATTACATTATTGACGTAAAATACTGATGATCGAGTCATTTAATTGTAATTTCATTAGAATAGGCATTAAAGCCTATAAAAAGAGATAGATTACGTCCTCTATTAATTACATTTTCTACAGGAAAATAACGTCAACTATTCTATATATTAACCATTGATGGTCACCGCTCTAACACCTTTAATGGACTACCTACATCTAATCTAATATATAAAAATCTCGTGTCACAGTGTTTGTGGTTGGACTCCTCCGAAACGGCTCGACTGATTTTAATGTTTTTTTTTTGTGTATTTGTTAGGTATGAGAATAGGTTGTAAAGTGTTTTCACCCTCCCAACCCCCATTTTTTTAATCCCAGAACAACGTTGCTGGGTCAGTTAGTACAGTATAAATAAGACGATGGCCATCAAAATCTGGCATCGTGTAAAAAGCCCTTTACATTTTTTCAATTATTTTTTCAAACACATTACCACTAATGTCAAACAAAGGTTAACAACGGTGTTGCCATGAAAGTAAATTAACCTAAATCACGAAAGATGTTATTTTAATGAGCAAAAATGTTAGAGGGTAGGGTGACCTATAAAGTCACCCGATGGTGTTAAGGGGGTGGTCACTCCTTCCTGTGATTTCGAACACGCGAGGTTTTCTGTTGTGTTTAGTGGAAAAGCTTGTGGAATGATTCATGGAAAAATCTAAGGAAAATCAAGCCTTATTATGTACCTACATAATGTGGGTAAAGCAAGTTTTTATAGCGTTACCAGTATTGATTTGTATTGTACTTATAAGCCATTGTATTCGTCATTTATTGGGCATGGTTTGAAATACAGAGCAATAACAAGTTAACCTACAATAACTTTCAAAACATAATTTCAGCTTACCAGACCGATTTGATGACCGTTGTCTAAGATTACTTGAAAGGAGGCCAAAAATTCCTAAAACCATGTTAACAAAGAAACGTACCTAAAGTAGCCTAAACCAAACAATCGGACGACAGTATGTCATATCTACGAACTGACAAAGGAAAGAACGGCATGGGAAGTTCTATATCAACAAAGTATATTTTCATATGCATAGCCCATTAGAATATGTTTATCGACGATCAGACTTGTCAAGTAGTCGAAAAACCTTGTAAAATCCACTGAAATTCAAAGCAAGGCAAGCAGAATAAACATAGGCGACTACCCGATACATAGCTTGTTTTTTTTTGTCGGTTACTATGGTTACTAGGTGTCCACAAACTACTAACCTTCACATATACGTGTGCCGAGCTGAAATGGACTTTGTGCACGAAGTATACGGTTCAATATCGGTTGGCAGTTGGATTTATAAGTAATTGCTTCCCTACAATGCGCGTGCTTGAATATTTTATTACTGATATCAGTAATTGATGGAATTATATGGAAACGTGAAAGGTTTTCTTGTTATTATGCCGTATATATATAATTTCCTTTGACTTGACTAAGCGTTGGCTTTTGAAACCACTATGGCTCCTAACCTCTTTGGGAGATGGCAGCCCCTTAACATGTACTGTTTGGTCTTGGGACTCATGCTTTACAGGTTGTGACGGAAACGGGTGGACATATTTTAATTAATACTGCTTCTGCCCATAAAGATGAACAACTTTCATCAAGAAAGTCACGACCCGTTACGAGTGCTACGATGCTCCGTGTCGTAGCACTCTCGTAGCGAAAAGTAAATTCCGAAAAAAAAAGGACATTGGACCTCCTTTATTAATATTGATTAACTTTCTACGGATAGTTAATTATTTTTTATTGTATGTGAGTTTTTTTTTAACACAAAAACAGCATTTTGCCGAAACCAGGGATTGAACCAGGGACCTTTAGATCTTCAGTCTAACGCTCTCCCAACTGAGCTATTTCGGCTGTATCACTGTCGTATAAATTATCGATGTAGATTTTATTTAGCATTTAAGAAATGTCATGTTTGCTATATATCTTTTTTTGTTTTCATACGCATTTGTACATACTCGTATTATTATTATCAGTTTTCATATATACTTATTAAGTTATTTAGTTGTGAAAAATATTGAAGAAAAAAAACTGCCAGCCACGCCAGCGGTTTCGCCCGCGTGGAATTAGTATTCCGCCGTTATAAACTTTCAACCCCTTAAGGGTGGAATTTAAAAAAAACCTTTTCTTAGTGGATACCTACTCTTCACAAAAAACACACCCTCCAAATTTCATGTCTCTATGACCAGCGGTTTAGGCTGTGCGTTGATATATCAGTCAGTCAGGACTTTGAATTTTATATGTACAGGATTATAACAAAGGCATCATACAATTCTAAAGCAGATCAATTAATTTTACCCGACACCCCAAGAGGAAGGTAATGTTTTCGAAACATATGTTAACCCGTTTCATCTTCAAAGTTTGCTTTGAATATTGTTTATTCACGTTAGATTTATGATACACCTGAAGAAAGTAGTTTAATTGTGTTTTTATTTTCTACTATTGATAGGCACACGTTTGACCACTATCTCACCTGATGGTAAGCGATAATGTTGTAATATTCTTGTAGAATATAAAATTTCTTGTAGAAAATTTCCAGTACTCCCGGTTTAGGTACCTTTTAAGCTTGCCCTTGTTATCGACATGACAACCCCAAAAATACTTAAAAAAATTTGATCACTTAAAGAAAACACAATATATTTTATGTACGTCATCAGTCATTCTATACAATAGTGCCCTTTTACAATGAACTACAACCCCCCCGCCCACCCTCTCTCACGTTAATTTGATGGCGCGATGACGCATGAAATTTGAAGGTAAGAGGGTGCTTCCAGGTTGCTATGTTTATTTATATACTGTTTGTATCTAGTTAGGTTTATAGGAGCTCATGGCTAAAGTAATAAAAGTCGCACGAGTCGATCCATCAGGTTAAGCTACGCTTGCCGGGGTTGGTCCATGGATGGTACACCATCTTTACATACCGAGACTCCTCCGTGTCTCGGAAAGCACGTTAAGCCGTTGGTCCCGGCTGTCAATCGTGGATCTTTGACAGTCGTTACGGGTCATCACAAGCCCGAAAGTCTGACAACCAGTCTCAACAAGGGATTGTGGTTATGTGTATTACCAGTTACTGGGTTGTGGAGGTGAGATAGGCAGTCGTTCCATGTAAAATACTGGTATCCAGTTGCATCAGGTTAGACTGGAAGCCGACCCCAAGATAGTTTGGAAAAGGCTAGGCAGATTGATTGTATCTAGATAGGTTCATGAAAATGCCATTGGTTGTAGGTAGATTTTGAAGACTGGCTGGAGATTTTATTTATTTCAGGCTTGAACGGCTAAAATGCCTAAAAAGGCAAAGTGAAATTCGTAACAGATTTCTCTGTAACGGAAATGTGTGGTCATGTTTCAGATACTGTTTCAGACCATGAAAATGAACAACCTTTTTTCACGGAAGACATAGACAATTTTCAAAAAAAAAATTGAACTCTCCATTCAAAGTAATCGTCGGCTTATCAAACTTAATCGTGGGTTCGAATCCATTCATTCACTTTACTTTGAGTTAATTATTTCATTATCACTGCTCTCTAAAGGGTGATGGAAAACATTATCAGGAAACCGCCTTGTCTTAGAACCAAAACTTCGAAGATACGTCCACCAAACCGCACTAGGCTTGCGTGGTAGATTAAGTCCCATTCATTCTCACGGAGAGAAGGTCTATATCCCAGCAGTGGGAACGGTTAAGCTTCTGCTTTAGCTAATAGAATGTCGTTCTCACTGATAGAGTATTATAATAATTAAACTCAATAATAAGTAATAAAAAATAGTTGAGGATTATTCTAGAATGCGAGCGTTAATATCAACAGTCGTTTTGTTACATATACCATTGTTTTTAGTTGTTGTAAATATATTCCCCTTTCCCTCGCTCTTTCCTTTGCTAGAAATTATACAGCACAGTCAAGCCACTATTATACAAATATGATTAGTTCGAGATATACAAACGAGTAGATTTAATTTGACACTAATGACTTTGTAAACATGCTTCATACATATTTATGTGGGAAACTCATAAATTATATTGATAACGTGGTATTTTAGAGGTAAATACGGTTATTTGGAAATAATTGCTGGTTGGTATAAGAATATATTGGTCGTTTTGAAGAAATACTTACTACAACTTATTCAGTATTGTAATGAGATTCATATTTTGTTCCAGATCATAACAGCCAAGAAGTTACGTATGAGGTGAGGATCTTTGGAATAATAATATGTTTTTAATTTGGAATAGTGATGTTTCGAAAGTTACAACCATTGATGCACAGATAATTCGAAAATGTATCTGTGAATCAATGGTTTGTATTTAATTAAGTCTTGAAAGGAAAGTAGCTTTCTCTGGAGATCAGGACGGCTTTCGGTCGGTACGCATTTAAGCACAAATTGCGGATTTATTATCAAAAGTAATAAGCAGAATCATCTCATTTACTTCTTTTCTGATACTTCATAATTAAATATATTATTTTAATATTAAATATATGTATATGTATGTACGTCAATTTTAGAACTTTGGTAACTACTTAGGTTATTATATTTAGAGAAATATTTTAAAAGATTACATTATAGCACCTGCCATGTAATCTCTTCACCACCCATGGTTGGCTGCTAGAAAAATTTGTTTGTTAATAAATACTCTATGCCTTAGTCAAAGTTGTCAGTCCTTCTAAAGCTCTAAATGGACTAAGGGGGCGTTCATAGACGGACTGCTTAGAGCAGTCGAGACCAAAGTTGCACGAGAGCAATCGTTTTGCGGTCGAGGTCTCCATAATCGCATGGAGCAGTCAATACATTTTAGCTGCAAAAACAAATGAACTGCTTGAGTGGTCCGAGTATGGCGATCGTCAATTTTTTATTGAAACTGCAGATCGCCCAACAGCAACCGCTTGAAGCTGTCGAAATTAACTGCTCCAAACAGTCCGTCTATGGCGGCACTAATGCCAAATGGTAGGCAGTCATGTTTTGTTCGAAAGTTGCTTCGATCTTCGTCTAAATTGGTTCCAATTTATCCTAACGGAACACCACAACATCGTTGTCAACCAACCGCGGCTATGACAGTGTAGTCGATATCAAAAATGGCGGAAAATATCGGCGTTCCAATTGTTCGAGGCGGGTGATACGGAAATTTGCGGTTAGCCACTGAATAACCGTAACTGATTGCCGAAAGTGTCACGGACAGGCGTTTAAGTTGGTTCTAAAAATATTGTTTACTGAAACTGTAAGTTCAGGAGAAAATAATATAATAATAATAAATTAATTTGTTTCAAACCAGTAAAACCCATAAAAATTAAATACAAATTTACATTTTTTAAATAAATTACGTTTTGTTGATTTCGTACAATATGTGACGATGAGATCTAAAAATGTCAATAAAATAAAAATAAATTAATAAAAAAGAAACCAATGAGTTCGAACTGCAATCGACTAAACATCTAACTGTCAGAAAATAAAAATAAAAATGTTTCTTTGGCGTAGATGGGATCTATACTAAAACCCAACATGAATCTCACCTCTCTAAATAAGAAAAAGTAATTGGTGTTCGGTATATGCGAGAATAGTGACATAAAATGCCCTGTAAGTAGAATAGAGATACTTATTTACGAATTATTGCAACCCATAGGATTATTGCAACCCATAGGATTATTGCATCCCATAGGATTATTGCAAATATTAAAAAAAATATAATTGTAACCCATAGGATTATTGTAACCCATACGATTATTGCAACCCATGGTGTGGTAGCAATAAGCAGGATTATTGTAACCCACAGGATCATTGTAACCTATAGGATTATTGTAACCTATAGGATTATTGTAACCTACAGGATTATTGTAACCCATAGGATTATTGTAACCCATAGGATTATTGTAACACATAGGATTATTGTAACCTATAAAATTATTGTAACCCATAGGATTATAGTAACCCATGGTGTGGTAGCAGTAAGTACAATCATATTACGAGAACGTTTTTAATTTTTGTAAAGTTACCACTTTTGTTATTATTATTATATCTAGCCTGTACCATCCCACTGCTGGGCAAAGACCTCACTCCATTTGTTCCCCTGCTCTCGGTTCTGTGTTACCTCTTTCCAATTATCAAAGAAGACATCTTGTTATTAAAATTTTAGGTTGTTAAAAGCCTCTTATATGAATATGGTCTTCGTCCTCCCTTTGACTGATTTTAGGGCTTACTATTAAATTAGGTCTACATGAAGTCCGAAGCTCCGCAGTATCATCAAGAAGCTATCTGGAGTAAACATTTAAGTTCCACAAGAAGACAGAAGAGAATAAGACATGACCTCGTTGAACCTTGGCACTGGGAGAATTCACAGGAGTTCTATAATATACCTGTGATTGTCCTGGTGCCTCAGCTCAATGTGGTCTCTCTCAACAAATGATGGGAGAAGGTGGAAGAAGACTTGAAGAATTTTGAAGAAGAGTAAGTAACATACAAATATAATAATAAAAATGGTTTAGAGTGCAATATAAAGTATTAGAGTAAGATCCCAGAGCTACCAGACAGTACTTATTATCTGATTAACAAAATTTGTGGGGTTGTTGTGGGGTTGAGTAGTGTTAATATTTAGATTAACTAAAATAGTGTTAATAGTTAAATTGGGCCGTTAATCAATCAGAAAATACGTACTGTCTGGCGACTCTGGGACCTTAGACTATCTCACAAATCTAACTAAATAGAAGATTAAGGACCTGTTTCATCTCTGGATAACTAATTGTCAGAAAACATTCAAATTACTTTCCATATTTTATTAGTTGTTGACGATGCCTATTCGAAGGTAATGAAACAAACCGAGTGTTATAATTTTAAACATTGATCAATTAATTTCAGTCGCAGCAAACATAATTTAATTAGTAAGCTGATGTAATTAATTAACTCGCCACACCAATAGGTGAAAGATAATGCGAAGTAATTAAAAATTTACCTAATATGAATAAGTAAAAGATTACATTGTTAATGTTAGTTGTTAATTAGTGTCACGCATTGTTACGTTGTGTAGCAAACATATTGGTGCGGATTCTCTTGTTCAATAACTAAACTAAAATTAGAGAATTGCTATCTTTTACTAAAAGGCAGTGCGAGAAAAGGACGGCTATAGCTATGAACTAAGTTAGAGATGTCAAACTAGTTTACGCCTTGCGCTTCGCCGTGTATTTAGACATGTTTTACGTGTACCCTTAATTTGTATGGAAATATTAGTTCAAACTAAATTTGACAGCTCTAATTTACGTCCGTCTCTTTCTTGTTTTCTTAGAGAGAAAAAGATAGCCTAAATTAAGTTTAGTTTGTGCACAACAGAATCAACACCATTGTCCAATATTTTGGTGACCAAAACAAAATTTGGACAATAAATATAGCTGATTGAGTTCTACGGAATTGCCTTTTTACAGCGTTTTTGCTTCGTCGTTCATATTTTCAATCCATATATAATATTAAATTCTTAAATGTGTCTGTATGTCTCAACGGATTGCGATGTAAGTTGTCACTCAACACTATACAATGCCGCGGGCAGAACCTGTATTTGCTAAAATCTTTGTTCACAATATTTGCCAAATGTTTGTTTAACAATAAATAAACAGAACCTAATCGTTCATTCAGCAGTGGTGACCCGTGTTAACAGCCGTAGCTTATGAACTGTAGGGAGTGGGTTCAGAGCCAGGTTTTACATTGTGTAAATTATTTTATTTATCAAAACATCGTGATGAAACTGGCATGTCCTAGAACCAAAACTTCGAAGACATGTGACATCTACCAATCCGCAACTCTCGCAGACAGGAGACCTGTGTCCCAAAAATAGGAACATTAAATGATCGATTTTGCTTATGCTGATATAAATCGGTCATAAACATAAAGATACACCCAACTTTTGAAAGATACTATACAGTGTCAGAGATAATCCTCCATCCTCCAAAGATAAACTTTATCTAAAACTCGATGAGACATATTATTATTTACGGTCGGATACCATACTTTTTACTTTACAAAATCTTCACACGTACGAGTAAATACAAATAGCTTATTAATAACTTAGTTAATCCCACACGACCATTGTTACCATGATTACTTATAAAACATGCAAATGTCATACAAATTGGTATACATTGACATCCCGTGCGACCGTGTGCAGCATATTGTCTCTATATGGAGAGACTTCCTCACATGTAGTCTTCCGATGGAGAAATATGTTTTTCTTTGCGTCCAAGTTATGGGAGAAAAGCTTTTTTTCTGTAAACCTTTGAAATGATTAAAGTGCCTTATGTCTTTTTACTCTTAGACCGTTTAATAACGCGAGATTCGTTTATTATTCTGTTTTTAACTTACCTAGATTGCCAAAAACTTATCGAGTATACCAAGTAACATATATTATACACCGTGTATGGCACATAAACGCACATACATGTACCAGTGATTCAGTGCATGAGTCTGGACCCCCTAGCGTTGGAATTTTTTGTCGGCGTTTTCCTCAATTTTTTAATTTATTATGCAGTTTTTTTTTACTTTACACTGATCAAAATCGTTATTCCTATCCAACCCAGTGAGAGTCTTAATTAAAAAGTAATTCAATCGCTGATTACACTAAAAACAGCAATGTAAATAAAATACGTAGGTACAGCAGTTTCGCTAGAGTTCATTCACGTCACCGGCCTAATACCTACGGCGGCGAAAAAACCATCGGTACCTATGCAAAAGACTATAGCCAATTATAAGAAAAACCTGCATAAAGTCAACTCGCCTTTTCTCCTGACTGGCACCACGCAACTCATAACAGATGTTACAGTTACTCACGAACCGATTGTTACCCTATTCAACGCTAATCGTCGGTTAGCTCCTGTAATCCATATGTAACAGATGATCTAACGTTACTGCTAACGGATGGTTATTGTCTACGTTTTTGCATGGTGTCGACCGTCCAGAAATGTGTCGTAAATTACAAGTTTATTTTAAAGTAGGAATCTCATCTATGGTAGTTCATCGATGGAGCATCTGACTGAGGAATCAGAAGGGCATTTCCTTATTGTCATTTTTGATTGTCACCCATCCAGGAACCAACCCCGCTAAGCGTAGCTTAACCCGTGCGGCTGCTATTACTTTAGCCACGAGCTCCTCTTATTTTCTAAGTAGTTACCTATTTTTGTTATCGTTCTCGGCCTTACAAACCAATCAACAGAGGTGGTCTAAGTTTAAGTTTTTAAGACATTTTTATTAAAATCTAGCAATTAGCAAAACCAGATATTCTAATAAAAATCGACTAATGTTTTAATTAAGCACAAAAACCAATAAAACGTACAAAAACAAATATTTTGCAGTTTTACGATGATTTATGGCGGATGCAATCATTTATAATTATTTAATTAACGTTATCTAACTATGTGGTTATCTTAGTTTTTTAATAAAGAGACGATGTAAACAAACTTGTGTACACGATTGTGGCAGACTAATATTCTGCAATCTAGCAATAAACAACAAAATTCCTACAAAAAAAATGACACGTGTCAAAAAATGACACATGTCAAACATCTGACCCCAAAAAACTTCTGAAATGCTACAAACAATAAGTCACTTTTGAAGCAGTCTGATACAGTTGTTGGCATTTATTTTAGTTCAATTCAAGATTTCCTATATTTTAGTGAGTTATATTTTTGGGATCGCCTCCTCAACCCTTTATTTTAATAACCCACATGGATCATGTCACAAAAAATACGACATCTACAACCGTGACCGCCATTTTGTTTTTTTTTCAAAAGGAAACGTGCACGGTGTAGTCTGTGCCATCTAGTGGAGTAAATTCGAAACTTTTACCCTTTAAAAACTTGTCATTGACATTTCCGTGCCATATATGTATACACACACGCATCATGCACACATGCAGCACGCATAACGTAGACTGCCATCTAGTGAGTGAAATCCGCAACTTTTACTGTATGTACTTGACATTTATGCGCCGTCATCTATAGTTCCTGCACGCTCCCTATTGTCTATAATAACATGTCACTTCTGCAATCAAACCCAATCTAATAATACCGCATTTATTAAAATCCATCCAGCCGTTTCGACTACACTGCGTGTCAAAGAAATAGACATACATACATACTCTCCAAAAAAGTTACCCTTCTTTTGGGATAGTCGGGTAAAAAATATTAAAAACAGCAAGTCAGATATAACAAGACTTTCGAACTCAGCCATGAGCTGATCAGATGGTGATGTACGAGCGAAATGTCACAAAAAAAAAAAAATTGAAATAATAATAAGTCTACAAAAAGTATACATGATGTAATAATATGATTCAGTAGTATATATTATTAGTATTATAATAATCTGGATAAAAAGTCATGGTATGACAAAAATATTGAATAAAAAAAATTACAAGGAGCGACTTCCTATCCGACCTCCACAACCCAGTTACTGGGTAATACGATGATACCCCTTGGTAAGACTGGTTGTCAGACTTTCAATATCTAAGAAAAATATATGTGAAAATGTTGTTCACCGCCGAAGGGCTCCTCAAACGCCTAATTTGCCTCAGCTTGTCCCGTCTTAAGGTTGGATTCCAGTCTAACTTGATGCAACTGAATACCAGATTTACATGGCGTGACGACTGCCTAGCCGACCTTCACCACATCCCAGTTAATGGGTACCACGAGGCTAGACTGGTTTTTAGATTTCTGACTTCTGCCAGTTACACCTGTCAAAACAGCCGGAACCAACCGGGTCGATGATTCCTTGCCTATCTCTGCTGACATTTCTAAGTAATAAAGTACACAATAGAGATAGGGAAGTGAAACATGGTATCGATGAACGCTATGTCTACGAAAAACGAAGTCATCAGTTGATTGATGGGAGTGTGGGGCTGTGAAACGCGTGGAAGTAAAAGGTAGCGTTTGTTAATACGCAGCTCAGTTCATGGCAATTATAATGTTAAGTATATAACAAAGAAATTCTATGTACTGCAAAATGCAAATATAATATTTTTACCTAATGGAAATGTATGTCCTAAAAAGCAAATAAGATAGGAACTCTTCTAGTTATAATTATTTTTCAAGCCATTTTCCGCTCCAGAAAATTTTCGTGGGACATTTGGAAGTAAGTAGGTACAGACGTAACTTGGGATCTACGCTGTAGTAGGGTAACGTAGGTTTCCTCTTCGTATCCCTGTAACTCTATCAAACATGACGAACTGCGTACCTATGAATTTTAACTGACTATATCAGTGACAACATTTTTATGACTACATCTCTCCCGCTCATTTCCAAGCCCAACACGCAACCTTTTTGTAAGTGATCGCTAGACGGATGGGAGTCAGTTTAAAAGACAATGCTGCGACTTCCTTATATCTTTGTATCAAAGCGGTTAAGTACAGTTGGGAGGTGAGATAAGGCCCTAATGACGCTGTAATGAGAATTCGTGAGAAAAGGTCGATATTGGTAAAAAAAAATTGTCGTGTCACATCACTATGAGACGTATATCTCTCAAGGGAACGTACCCCGAGGATGAAACGTAGGTAAGATGTTTGAATGATTTTTTTATCATTCTAATCAAACGAATATCAATTTGTTTGTTTATAATAATTGATTGCGGATTTAGAGCTAGACTGAAAAAGATTGTTGTCGGTCGTTATGGTAGTTTTATCATGGACCTAATCGTTATCCATTTTATTTAACTAGCAACTAAAAACTTCTGTGTTAATAACTCAATTCGGTAATTATAGACAGTAGGTACCTATACTAAGAAAAATCTGAAAGATATACATATTGAATGAGCAATTATATTTAAGTCTTATATTATTGGTGAAGCATTCATCAATAATGATCGACTACTTAGTAGAGAATGCCTTGTTGCATAAGTTCGTTGATTTCAATATAATAAATAATCTCTCTTACAAAGAGCAGAGGGAAATAGTTTTCCATAGTTTAAAAAAAAATCTAAACAGCAACCATTTGAAATCATATACCCTTAACATGGAAATGCATATCTAAAAAATAACTAGTCCGCCATCTTTGTGAGTCCGCCATATTTAATTTAGAATGACGTCACTTAGCTAACCATGCATTGTCATCGGTCCTTGATAAGTGTGCGAAGTTTCAATTCAATCCGACGTTTTGAAGTGGGCGAAAATCACGTTCAAAGATTCCGTAACTAAGATACATACCATGCTAATATAAGTGTTAAAAAAAAAATAGACAGTCGTGGGGACTGCCGACAGAAATGAAAACTTTAAATTAATAATTTTTTATATCACAATTTAAACAATGCACAGTACACACAAATTTAACTTCTCACGTGGTCAATTTAACTTCACTTACAGCATGTTGGTGACGCGAACTTACAAGAATTTACCCGTCCAAAAAGAGTCCAACGCGCACATGATACATACAGTACCCAGGCCACTGCGCGTCGCCACTCTGGCGCAACATGTCGGTGACGTGAACCAATTACTTTTGCCTACAACAAAAACTTTTTTACATAAAAAAGAACCGACTTCCAAAAAAAAATTATTAAAATTAAAAAATAACTTTAATTTCGGAAGTTATATTTTACTTCTCCGTTATTTGACACCGACTTCCGAAATTAAAGTTATTTATTATTTTTAGTGTATTTATTTTGGAAGTCAGTTGTTTTTTTTGGAAAAACGTTTTTTATTTTCCGCTTTTTAGTTGTTATACCCCAGAACCGCCACTCTGGCGCAACATGTCGGTGACGCGAACCAATAACTGTTGCCTATAACAAAAATCGCTCAACGCGACTACAAAAGTTTTTGCTACAAAAGTATAATAATTTCGTAAACTAGACAGACAGAAGCAAAAGGTCTCGTCAGGCAACAAACCTCAGGTATACCTAAAAAGAAAAAAAACTTACTACCCAATCAGTAAAGTAGTTATCTCCTAAATCGTTCCAGTTCTGAGAATTTTATTAGCAGCAGATCATTTTGGCTCGTGCCACCTATCGTGCTATTTACCTAAATTGTTACCGGTTCTCGAAAAAGGCATATTACAACCACAAGGTGGTAAATTAAATAGGTTTTTATTTTATAGGGTTCCGTATCCAAAGTGTAACCAACGGGACCCTATTACTAAGCCTCCGCTGTCCGTCCGTCCGTCTGTCTATAAGCGGGCTGTATCTCATGTTCCGTAAGACCGTAACAGGTAGACAGTTGAAATTTTCACAGACTGAGTATTTCTGTTGCCGCTATAATAAGAAATAATAAAAATAAATTAAACTCCCCTACTAGAAACGTGTTTTTTTTGGCTCTTTTTGCTCGATATTAATAATGGCAACAAGTAGACGCGTATCTGCCTAAGTGTCGTGGATAAATTGGAAACAGAGTTACCGCGCCCCTGGGCACTATGAGCAGTGAAGGAACAGGGGTGGGTTTTATTCAGTAAGAGTCTGACACGCTCTCCCGCTCCACCCAGAGCGGTGGAAGTCATAGGATGACATTAAGTCCCAAAAAAAATAAGTAGGCGCGTATAATCATGTACAATGGTACGGAACCCTTGCTGCGCGAGTCCGAGTCACACTTGGCCGGTTTTTACAAGAAGTCTTTGACTTATTAGATGGGTACCCAAGTAGCATAATAGCATAGCATAACCAGTCTTATAATGATCCCACTGCTGGGAGGGAATGGGCCGTAATACACCACGCGGGCCCAGTGTTCAAATATTTTCTTCACCGACTTCAAAAAAGAGGGTGTTGTATTCAACCCGTATGTATGTATGCTTGTTTGTCCGCGATTTTCTCGAAAACTGCAGATCCGATTTGGTTATGGTTCGATATCTCCGTTGAGATTTGGCCACTGTGATCGAAATCCATTTAAGAAGATTATTATAATTTAAAAGTGCAGGAAACATTAATAACAAACCATTTAGGTAATAACACAGAACCGCTGGGATGCGCCGAACAACTTAACATGGAGTTTTTACCTAATTTCTAAGAAATTAAATGTTTTTCTTGACGCAGGATGCATCTGCTACCGATTGCACAAATTGAGCATTTATCCATGAAGATTACAAACTCATATACCTTTGTTTACAATACTTATTTTTGCTGTGAACACACACACGGTTGAAGAGATGGTTGAGCTAAACTTGGTATAAATAAAGTCATATTTTAATTACTAAATTTTATTAATAGGAAATAACAACATCACTATTATTAAAAGAATGTCCCACGCCGCGTCTGTCTGTCTGTCTGTTCGAGATAATCTCAGAAACCACTGAAAGGATTTTCATGCGATTTTCACCAATAGACTACAAATGAGGAAGGATTAGTTGTTTATTTTGTACCCGAGAGCTCGGTCTGGTCGTTATTATAAACCACCAGATAATATAATACTACACTACTGTTTGATTGTATGTACGAGTATCAAGCGCTTCTCGCCATCAAACTGGAAAGTTTGGCGAGTAAAAAAAAATAAATAAAAAAAAAAAAACTAGCGTACAGATGCCTCATCCCATACAAAGAAACTGTACTGCCGTAACTACGGGGTTTGGACTTGCACGAGCAACTTTTGTTCTTCGTTCGGGCCCGTCCTCTACACCTCGCTAGATGGTGTTAGCAGGTATAAACTATATGTGAGTTGCATAAGGATATTATTGACAAACAAGGCACCCCTTGCTGGCGTAAAGGCTATTAATAGCGACCTATTAATAGCCATTACGCTTGTCAATTTGGGTAATTGCTTACCACAAGGGAACCCCCAATTACTTATCAACGTATCACGTTGCTTGCCGTAAAACTGTCATGGCGCTTCACAATCTTTTCCGTTGATGTCGATTTTGTCATGGAAAAACAGTTTGAATAAATAGGTACTGAAAGACATTTTGATTTTATAAAATGGTACTGGAATAAAAGCACCATCGGACCACTAGACGAACGGTGATGAGCCACCGGTACATTCATTATGCGTAAAGCTAAGAAGTGGAATTCCAAATTCAAATTCAAATGTTTATTCCCTGCCAGGGTCTGTGTTTCCTGATAGCTACAGCCTGCTAAAGATACAGCCAATAGTGAATAGGCCTTTTTGGCCTCGCAGCTTATTTTTAACAGACTCCAAAAAAAAGGAAGTTTTAATTTTGGAAGTCGGTGTCAAAAAACGAAGAAACAAAACCAGAAATACTGACCTCCATAATTTTTTTTTTTTTGGAAGTTTACTATTTTGCTAAAGAAAAAAAAAATATTCATGTTGTTAGTTTTTATTAACAACATGAACTTTTCTTGACTGAGGCTCAAATAAACATTTTTTTCTTTCTTTATAATATTATTTTTTTCTATTATTCATTTATTTCTTTCTAATATTTCGTGTTCGTGGATTAGTTATGCGAACTATGAGTCTGTGTGTAGCACGTAATTCAGTTCGCCCTTGCGTGTACCAGCGGCGTGCGCTCTGTAATTACGTCGTCGAGCACGGACTGCCGATAATTTGCGCACTAGTGATGGTGAATGTCGATAGATATAAATGTAGTGGTTTAATCAACGTTTCGATTATGTCACCGGATAATTTAAGTAATTCCGATAATTATGAACAATAAATGCCAGTAGGTACTTAACTACAATGAAATGTCATCCAAATTCGATGTCAAATAATTTACAATTTATGGGCGTGTTTTAAGCAAAAAGTTTTCAATTCGATGGGATTTTTCATAAACATCACATATACAACATTTATATGGTGAATGGTGACTTTTATATTGGGACAACAACTTCAAATCATGAAATTCGAGTGAATTTTACAGAGCACTGTCTTAGATTCAGGGTAGATGAATAGATATTTAAAATGTACCTTACTAGCTTCTGCCAGCGGCTTCGCCCACGTGGAATTAGTACTTCCCCCGTTATAAACTTTCAACCCCTTTTTTACCCCCTCTTTATGGGTTATTTCGAAAACCCCTTTCTAAGTGGATACCTACTCTTCACAAAGAACACACACTTCAAATTTCAAGTCTCGAGGATCAGTGGTTTAGGCTGTGCGTTGATATATCAGTCAGGCAGGACTTTGAATTTTATATATACAGATATCGTACCTATAGGTACCAAAAATAGGCGTGTATGTAAAGTTGATGGTGGGTATTCAAATCATGCGGCATACTTCAATTTTTGTGGCAAAGCGTTGGGAACTTACCTACCTATTGCGTATCTTCTCATAATCCACCGCCTGACTAGAGACCCTTATAACGGAATAAAGATGAACAGATATTCATAAAATAGTTTACTTAGACTGAAAAATTATTCCTAATAACGTCGATAAATCCATGTTATCGATAGAAATACAGCACTATCTTACAGCTGTGCCGTCCAGCTCAACGCGGCTCGATTGGTTCGCCACTTCCAAACTTGTGTTAATATCATCTATTACAAGGTATTGCAACATTGTATTAACAGCCTCGTTGGTCCAGTGACTGTTGAGCACGAACACAAAGTGCTAAGTTCGATTCACAGGTCGGGAAAAATGTTATTGGCTTTTTACTATTACAAATTTTTCAATAGCAGCACGGAATTTGGGTTTGTGGTTTGACCCAAAACGGTATTCTCATGTGTTTATTTTTGTAAAATATTTTATATGAAAAAGCAAATAACACTAAAAATAAATCTTTTTCTAAAAACAGCAAAATTGTTCATTAAATGAAGAATTAATTAGTATTTCTAATATTGGTATAAGGAAGAGTGGGAGCGTGATGGGGACATCTCTCTATCTCTTTTGTACGCGCGTAATGTAATGGCGGTGACGTCATACTTATGTGTGTGCATCCTTTTTCTGTTACTTAAAAGTTTCCCCTTCCACAAGATTTGAAAGGTTTCTATTTAACTTTATTTTGAACGGATTTGAAAAAATCTTTCGATTTTGGATAAAGTAATTTTTAGATACAAATAATAAACACATTCATTCTGCTTACCCTTTTCCCAACTATCTTGGGGTCGGCTTCCAGTCTAACCGGATACAGCTGAATACCAGCCCCCCTAGCCATATTACATTTCTATTATCGTTTACGCTAACGCTTAGAACAAAATGTATGGCAATGACATAACTTAAAACATATAACTTAAAACATATAAACATTAAAACTAAAAACAAGCTTTATTTGTCTATTTTTCGTATTATATTCAGCAAACTCTTTCATTATCCATCTTCCTATATCCCTTTCATTTCCATGATATGGGTATAAACCCGTATCATGGAAAAGAATAAAAAATAACTAGTCCTGTCGGAAAGATGGCTCTTTGGCAGTCCGCCATATTGATTTAGAATGACGTCACTTAGTCACATTGTCATCGGTCCTTGATAAGTGTGCGAAGTTTCAATTTAATCCGACCTTTTGAAGAGGGTGAAAATCACGTTCAAATATTCCATTACATAGAAATATACCAAGCTAATAAAATTGTGTTAAAAAAGGCCTTTTTCTCGTAGTTCTTGTCTCATAAAAGCCTAAAGTTACAAACCTGTCAATAAGTCGATAATATCAAACCAGCAGACTACCCACCTTTGTAAACTTTTCCACCAGCATTATAAACCGACGCGACGTCAAAAATGCAGACAACCTAAAGGAAAATATTTAACATAAAAACAGCGGGCATCGCCCTAAATGGGGTAGGAAAACAGGGGTGGCATGAGGTGGCGGAAACTCCTAATGGTAGTTTGTCACGAACCACCCCAAACTACCACCCTAAAGTTCCATGAAATATATGGAAGTATATGGGTTTTTTTCGTCAGCTGCCATAATGTTTTATGTTGGTTGGTTTAAGCTGTTTTGACACGCTATTCGTGAATTAGGTTATAATATCGGTAATGCCTAGGTAAGTAGTAAGTGTACCTAGCGGGAGGGCGTGTCAGACTCTTACTAATTATATACCCACCCTTGTTCTTTTAATTGCCTTTGCGTTCCAGCAGATGTACCTATTCTCTAACTCAGTTGACATCAATTTGATAGGCACTATGCAGTACATTGCTCGGTGGAGATCGATTATAATAGGCACTACGGTTTTCCCATACGTCAAAGCAGCAATGTACGGCAACGTGCCTATCAAATTGATGTCAACTGAGTTAGCGAATACGGCTGCAATCCCGCGACCACGTAGAATGGTCTGGTCGATTATGAAACGGAACCTATGCGTCAGTTTCCATTCCAATACTGCGTGTATTAACTTGTTAGTCTAATTAATACTCCTTCGGTAGCATCTATAGTTTGTTGCTGGTTCTTCTCCATAGGAAATTCATCTAGTTACTGTCTGACGGTCCATAGGTGCCCATGTAATATGTTTTTTTTTTTGGAGTCTCTATCTGATCGTTCAGATAGGCAGTCCATTAGTCCTGAAAGCAGACACATAGATGAGGAAACGTTTGGATCATTATCTCCTCCTATAGGGATTGAGGCTCCTCACTGAGGGCAAAACAATGTAAGCGCTTTGAACGTGATTTTCACCCACTTCTAAACGTCGGATTAACTTCAAACTTCGCACACTTATCAAGGACCGATGACAATGCATGGTTAGCTAAGTGACGTCATTCTAAATCAAATATGGCGGACGCCCAACGATGGCGGACTAGTTATTTTTATGCATTTCCATGATATGGGTATTAAAAGAAAAGGGTTTCTGAGAATAATACGAAAAAAAAAAAATAAAGCGTGTGTCCAGTTTATTTTTTTTTAAACTATAGAAAATTATTCTACGTGACTGTGCATTTGAATTATTTAAGGAACAGAGACAAAAGTTGAATAAACTTTTACTTTGGCCAGCATGTTAATTTAAACTTTGAAACAAATATGTCTACAAGATATTTCCGTTTAAACTTTTTCGATTTCGTGCGTCGTTTTGACTGGGCTTTTTTTTTTAGTTTGGGAAATCGTCAGACGACTACTCCCGCTCATCGTGTCAGACTCTTACTGACTAAAACCCACCCATGTTCCTTCAGTTAACTCCGTCGATCCCGCGACCCTTGACTAAGCTATGTAATAAAAGACTAATATAGTTTTACGGTGTTCCATAGATTTATATTTATATTTATTAATGTTACAAAATTCACAGAAATTCTTTTAGGTACGACGTACATGCAACTAACACAACATACCAAAAAAAAAAACTTTTTTACAAAAAAAAACAACCGACTTCCAAAAAAAAACACACTAAAAATGAAAAACTAACTTTAATTTCGGAAGTCGGTGTTTGTATTTTACTTCTTTGTTATTTGACACCGACTTCCGAAATTAAAGTTATTTTTTCATTTTTAGTGTGTGTTTTTTTTGGAAGTCGGTTGTTTTTTTTTTGTAAAAAAGTTTTTTATTTTTCACTTTTTAGTTGTTGTACCCCATTCTACAACTAAATTAATAGTAAAGTTATATCCGAATGTATAACCCCAAAAATAGGGAATTTGAACATAGTTGGTGAAATTAGGGTGTATCAGGGTGAACTGTAGAAATCTGTATACCCCTTCAGAGCGTATCAGCGTGATGTAATGTTGTGAAGTGGTGAAATGAAAATACACAGACATGCGATTGCAGCAATTCTGGAAGGTTTGCTATCATTTATTGAAGAGTTCCATGGTGTATCTCCGAAGTTCTTTATCAGATCTTCACCAAACTAAAATGGGACCACATGTGAAGCAACAGCTTTCAAATAAAAAAAAAATCTTTAAAATCGGTTCACGGAGTAAAGAGTTATGAGGTAACACACATAAAAAAAAAAAAAAAAATACAGTCGAATTGAGAACCTCCTCCTTTTTTTGAAGTCGGTTAAAAAACGGTTCATCAATACAAATAAATAAAATTGAAGTGTCTGTTTATAATATCAAATTAATAGTTTTTTTAAGCTCATACAGTTATTTGCACGATACCTATGCCTAAAAATCGTTTTTTTTTACCAAAACTTCTAGACCTGCATAAATTGCTAAAATACCTACTCCTTTCTTGCTCTCTTATGTTAATAGCTTCCGAAATCTAATGGACAGCCATTTCGCGAGTGCATTACATGCAAAACCGACCAATGGAGCCGGTAATGGGTTGTTTCCTGACAAGCCACCCCTGCCAGACTTGCCGCCGGCTGGCACCGAAATTGTACCAACTTATGCAACGTTCCGTGTTTCGTTCGCAAAGTTTACCAAGCCATTATGGTGTTCGCTCGAGAATTTTCCGTGGAAACCGTACCTGTTGGTGACGACACCACCCCTGCTGTAGTAACTTTGTTTTGTTTTATAGGTATTGTAAAATGGGTTTATTGGCAGATGGCTACAGCTTTCTAGGGTTAGTTTTTAGTGCTTTGGGGTTGTTTGGTTTAGGGGAGATTGGAAATCGGTATTTCCAATTTCCCCAACTTAGTTGTTGTATAATCATGCACAATATTTCTTGTAGTATTCCAATGTATTCTTATATTGGAATATATGCTAATATTGACTGTTTGCTACAGCTTTCTAGGGTTAGTTTTTAATGTTTTGGGGAGATTGGAAATCGGTATTTCCAATTTCCCCGACTTAGGTATGTTGTGTAATCATGCACGATATTTCTGCTAGTATTCCAATATATTCTTATATTGGAATATATTCTTATCTTGCCTGTTTGCTACAGCTTTCTAGGGTTAGTTTTTATAGTTTTAGGGTTATTTGGTTTAGGGGAGATAGGAAATCGGTATATCCAATTTCCCCGACGTAGGTATGTTGTGTAATCATGCATGATATTTCTGCTAGTATTCCAATATATTCTTATATTGGAATATATTCTTTTATTCTTATATTGACTGATTGCTACAGCTTTCTAGGGTTAGTTTTTAGTGTTTAAGGGTAACTTGATTTAGAGGAGGTTGGAAATCGGTATTTCCAATTTCCCCGACGTAGGTATGTTGTGTAATCATGCACGATATTTCTGCTAGTAATCCAATATATTCTTATATTGGAATATATTCTTATCTTGACTGTTTGCTACAGCTTTCTAGGGTTAGTTTTTATAGTTTTAGGGTTATTTGGTTTAGGGGAGATAGGAAATCGGTATTTCCAATTTCCCCGACTTATTACGATATTTCTGCTAGTATTCTAATATATTCTTATATTGGAATATATTCTTTTATTCTTATATTGACTGATTGCTACAGCTTTCTAGGGTTACTTTTTAGTGATTTGGGGTTGTTTGATTTAGGGGAGATTGGGAGTCAGTATTTCTAATTTCCCCGACTTAGGTATGAAGGTTGAAGAAGAAAGTTATTTTCCACACATTTTGTTTTTTTTTAGAAGTCGGTTCTATTTTTTGTAATATATTTTTCTTTTGACTAAAAAGCCAGGGCAAAGTACTTCGGAAACCTTTCGTGAGATATTCAATAAAAGCAGGGCGTAGCTGACCTTACTTCACGAGCTGGGGTGGGTCAAATGATCTACTTGTCCCACCCTTACGCAAAATACGCGCTTAGAAGTTGGACGTGGGGTTGCAGACACCAGACCGACATACATACATATACTCTTGTCAAATGTTTTTTATCCATTCCAGGCCGTAACCATGGAAGGTTCATCATCAGACTACAGCGATGAGGAGGTCGGAGTACTGGCGCGAGGTCAGAAGCTGTGGGTGCGTGGAGTCAGGTCCCACACAACGTGTGCAGACATCGTGAGGGCTTTGCAGGACGCTCCCGAAGGTAACGACGGGTTCGCAAATTTAGTGATGTTTCTCACGTTCTAATAAAATTCAAACATCTATACTTGAATTAATCTAAGTATACTAATATTATAAAGAGGTAAAATTTGTTTGAATTATGTAAGGGGTAATCTTCGGAACTATTATACTAATTTTGAAAATTCTTTCACCAGCTGTAGAAAGCTATATTTTTTGTGAGTGCTATAAATATTTTTGAAATTCACGCGGACGACGTCGCAGGTGGAGTGCTAGTAATAGATAATTACGATCCATTGCCACCAACTCGAGTCTCGACTTAAAGCACTACACAGAGTGGCCAACTCGAATGATACAAATTAAAATTAAGAAATTTCTTCATCAAACGAATATTACTTGATATTTTTCATAGTAACCGGTCGTGTGTCATCAAATTTTCGCATACTTTGTTAGGTATCCGACTATTGACGATCCGTCGTAGTCGTAGACGATAGTCGTAGGGTGGACTAACATTCAATAACTGCTCCCGCTCGTTTATATCTGCGTTCTAAGTGACGTTGAAGTTTAGTTAGGGTTTTCACTCATAGTACGGTGACGAATTAGTCAACTAACAATATCAGATATAGGAAGTTAGTAACCTACCAGTTCATGATGTGAATTTATTTGTATGGCAATAGGAGGCGGCGTTAGCGAGCAAGGCGAGTGGGTGCTCGCCGAGAGGTGGCGAGGAGTGGAGAGGCCTCTGCCACCTGATGTGCCGGTGCTGCACGTGCTAGCGGCTTGGGGAGACGCCAGACACGAGGTCTGTATCCAAATATTTTATTGCATGTGGTAATTTTCATGAAGTTCTTTGCTTTGGAGCAGGTGGTGGCGTCAGTCAGACTCTTAGTAAACCCGTCATTTTGAATAGAGCACGAGTTACACTTTTTCAAATATCACTTTTTAGTGTCATTTTATTCATTTGTTTAATAAAAGAAGGTTCACCAACAAATTCTGTGTTTATTGTACACAGTGACAGTGAGTGAGACAGTAAACCTTTATTTTCTGAAACTTTTTAGCGAAATCTTAAGTATAAGATTATACGATTTGGACTTACACAGGCGCCAATTACTGGTTAACCAGCATTTACAAATATTAGTGATAACATTACTAGAAAAAAAAAACACTAATTTATGTAAATGACTTTAGAATCTTTTAATTTAGAAGGATACATTATCTCAGCTAAAAAAAAAATCTCAGCTAAAAAATTGAAGAGTTATACGTATTCCCTGTAAAAATGGCAAATCTTAAAGCAACACAAACCGACTTTTAGAGCAATCGAAAATTAGAGCCTGTTTGGAAATGGTATGAGAGGACGAGATTTTATTAATACTGTACAGTTTTATTTAGTGGACGTGGGTTTTGGCCAGTCGAAACCACACGGTGATCTTCAACTATCAATAACCGAAGTGCCGGAAGACTTGAACAATTCTGAATCCACTATTCACACATTCATTTGAAGAAAAACTAGAAAAGTTTCATAATATATTGCCGTATAAAGAAACAGGCATTTCCATTTAAATAATTTCAGGAGAAAATATTACTAATATAAGCTCCCGTGGTGAAGGATAACTTCATCCCGTTTCTTTTTTGAAGAAAAACCCAACCAACCTACCAAATCGCCACATTTAAGTGGCAGTAAGCAAGGCACATTGCTCGCAGAACAGGTGATCGATGGGGCCGAAGGGGTCTGTAGCCTTGGAAGGCCTCCTACAAGGTGGACCAGTGACCTGGTGAGGATTGCGGAAATCCGATGAATGCGAGACGCATAGGACCAGTCGTTGTAGCGACACCTGGGAGAGGCTAAGCAGTAGACGTCTATCAGCTAAAATGATGATGAACCTACCTATTCAAAATTTGCCGAGCTAGGCTGATTATTTAGGGATGTCTTTCAGATTGTTAACTATTATTTTGTAACCCTCACGAATGCTGATGTGGACTCTTCACAGACAAAAATCTACCTAAGGATACTTTATTAGAAAATTACTCTGTGTAACCATCTTTTTATTTCATTCAGGTCCGCTTAGCTCTTCGCCGTGTATCAAGTGGCGGAGAAGACGACTCAGGTCGAGACAGTGACGGTGGGAGTAGAGGGGGAGCACGACGGAGGAGAAGACGAGGTCTGAGGGCAGCCACCCCCCCTCCTAGAGCCAGGAGTGAAGACCCGGCGGCCAGGCTCGTCTCCGTCATACACCATCAGACCAGGACCATACACCAGCAGCTTGATAAATTAAGGTAATATAGAACAGACGTGGTTTTAAAAATGGTTAGGGAAAATATAATGATTACAATGTCGGATTAGTGGACCGATTACTGAATAAGGATCACTGAAACCCAATGGGTGCGAGAATCACAGACCAGGTCGATGTATCAACACTTGAGGCAGGCATCAGTGAACGTCTTTCAGCTAAAATGATGACGATAATGTTATTTTTTTTTGTCACAGCAAGTCACACTTTGTAATAAAACTTTCATGTTATATTCACAGAGAACAAGAAAAACTCATTGACCACCTAGAAGACCAGACCCACAAGAATCGCATGGAGAAACATGGCACTAACTACCTTCTAGAATCTTACCTACGAGACCTGGGCAGGTGTAGCGAAGTCAACGACAGCCAAGCAGGGAACAGCGACAGTGGAGTAGGCGTAGGAAGCGGTACCCCACCCAGACGACACACCAAACACAAGTCCAGAAGAGAAAGACATCTCATGAGGGAACACTACTTCACTAAAGAACTCACCGACATATGCCAAGTTAACTCCGAAAGGCTAATGCACACACAAAACGACACTGATTCCGAAGCATCAGCCGATGAACTATCCAGGATACGAGAAGAAATAGAAATGCTGGAGAAATTAGCGATAGTGAACAAAAGACTACACCGAGAAGAGGAACTAGTAGTAAGACTTACAGCTAAAGTCAAAAGATACATGGACGAGAACAAGGCCAATAGCTGTGAGAATGCATCTCAAGTGACGATGCTGCTGGACAAAATTGACCAGGAGTTAATAAATACGGCAAAAGAGATGCAAGATAACGCTATAGAATTGGCTAAAGCTGACAGTGAAATAGAAAGTAGAATGAAACTCCTTGACGAACTCACACTAGAATTAGAGGAAGAAGAACTGCAGAATACAGTTTTAGAGAAACAGCTTAACGAAGCGTCAAGTCGTCAACCTATTCTTCTGCAAGACAGCTACGTACCTGTTCTAGACCAAACTAACCTAAACCAGACGTTTAACTACGGAAGCCCCGGTTACGTCCTGGACACCTTAGTATGACATAAGCTTAAAATCGGAATTATTGTCCCAAAGATGTTATTTTCAAATTACCATATTGTAAGTACGAGTAAGTTGAATCATGGAAAGTAACCATAACAAAGAACCAAGAAAGTTTCAAATGAGAGGCAAAAAATAAAAGATATTTATTGTTGCTTTCAAATAAACATTTGTGTGAAACAAATGACACGATCAATGCAATCATAGTAAATTAAGATATTAATACATAATAATGTATATATCTGTTGGAATTGGAATCTCGTAGGAAATTTACAAAAAAAAATACTCCCTCGAAATTCACCTGCATCAAAAGATTGAGGTTACGTAGGAATTTCTAGATTGTAATAAACATTATTTACACGCATGTATCTGATATTATATTTTAGTTGTAGTTAAGTATCAATGACAATATATCGGTGCTAAGACTTACCTAATGTAACCAAAATTAGGGCTCGTTAAGATATAAGAACTAAAAGTAGACAATTTTTTGTTTCCGTCTCCATCCGAAAATAGTCTAAATATAGGTAGGTACCTATATTTAATTTGAATACCAAATATGTATAAAAACCACCAATCACAGTACATTTTAAGCCTAGTCAAATTATCTTCAGACAACGATAAATTTCCATAATACAATGGCCAATGTTTGATCAATTTTTTAGACCATAGCCCTTGGGATGTCAAGGTGACTTATGACTCAGTTAAAGGATATTTGTTTTGTTATGTCTTTTTATAAAGTTTAAATATATTCAGGCATTTTTTTCAAGACAATTTTTTTATGTACATCCCAAATGATCAAAGCTGATCACCGTTAATATTTCTGTGAACCATCCCAAATTAGTTGTTAAAAGTACCTATATAATTATTAATTATGTTTATATAAGTGTACATAATACAAATATACAACGATTATAAAGTAGCTCAGTATTTTTATTTGGTGTCTCCTAATACCTACTCTTTGTCACCGGATTATTGCAAACACCCTAAAATTGTAATAAATCTTGATCAGGTTATAAACTCTCGATATATTGTGAACAGATAAATTCAAATACAACAAATCCCATCCAAATTAAATAGTTTACAATATAACCGTGTCTTATAAAGAATAAAGAGAAGGTAGACAATTTCACGCGATTTATTATAAACTTACGGTTTTTTACAATAACCCGGTGATACACACGAGGTCCTAAACAATGTGACGTTCTATCAGCTGCTTCTTCAATTGTAATCTAATGCCCCCGTCTCGAGAAGTCATAAATTTTGTAAATAAAGAACTTCTACTAAGTGACGTAGCCACAATTCAATCAACAACAAATAATTCAATCAATTTAAAGACCTGGGCCTGCAGTCTCGACATTGATAGCGACCGCTACGTCCTAACGATCGGTCGCTACTTCGGAAAAATAATTGATTTTCTTGAAATATGTACAGATACGGCGTAATTTTTAACTTGCAGACACTATTTTTCATGAAAACTGATCAACTGATCTGCTGGTCTCTGTACATATTTCGAGAAAATCGTAGACGTGGCAACCAATCGTTAGGACGTAGCGATCGCTATCAATGTCGAGACTGCAGGCCCAGGGTCCAAAAAAAGTATTAGTAGGATGAAACCTATTGGAAAAGGAAAAAAACATAACCAAAATGAAATGAAAAATAATTAACGGGCGATCTGAGGTCGGGCAGTGGAAGGGGGTGAGTTTTTAAGGGTAAATTACGGTTTATCTCGATTTCCGGCAAAACTAAAAGTCCTATGGAAAAAATTTAAAAGGTAAAGTTGTAGGTAAAATTAAGATCTACAACTTTTGTGTTTACTTTTTTTACATAACCTCAATATTTATGTAAAAAATTCAAATAACCAAGTTTTTGGTTTTTTATTTTTATCTTTTACAAAAAAAAAATCACAATATTTGTGAAAATTTACCTTTTTATGTCCCATATATATTATATTTTTTTTTATTTTAAATATTTATTTTTCACCTTATTTTGACTCGAAAAAGCAGATATTTTGAAGAGAGAATTTTCTATTGAAAATTAGGGTAAGCACCCTAATTTCGATATTATTAAGTCTAAATAAGGTGAAAAAATAAATATTTTAAATAAAAAAAAATATAGTATGTTTGGGACATAAAAAGGTAAGTTTTCACCAAATTTTGTGAAAAAAAAAATTTTTGTATAAGATAAAAATAAAAAACCAAAAACTTGGTTATTTGAATTTTTCACATACATTTTGACGTTATGTGACAAAAGTGTAAAATACAAAAGTTGTAGATCCTTTTATTACCGACAACTTTGCCATTTAACTTTTTTCCATAGGACTTGGACCACTTCCCGACCTCAAATCGCCCGTAAATTATTTTTCCTTACATTTTTGTTATATTCTCTTCTTTTGCAAGGGGTTCATCCTACTATTATTATTTTTTCACTTTTCACCATTTTCAAAAGCTTCAGCCCTGGTCTACAACTCAGTAACATAGACATTTAATACGAAACTTCTTCTAATGTTATGTGGTACTGGAACGCGCCTGACGTCAGACGCGTACGTAACTTACCAGCAGTTCTGTATTTACAAAATTTATAGCTTCTCGTAACGGGGACTTTACATCTACTTTGCTGGCAGCGCGACCATGGTTGCAACATCAGGTTATTCCAGCGTACCTGCCCACTGTACCTGCTGCCACATATACGAACTAAAGACCTGACGTCACACAAATTCATCACATATACCGCGAGTATTAAAGCTCTCCGCACGATTTGAACATATACAACCGCAAGACAACAACCATCGTGCAGTTGCCCTGATCAGAAACAACACCCGTCTGATCCGAGGATCCCTTTTCAATGGAGATTTGCCGGACTTCAGGGGGTCTACTCTAATTCAACGAAAAACGAAGTTTCGGTCGAAATTTCGCGTGTTTCCTACCACGGTTCCATTCGTTCCGAAGTTTCACCGAAGTTCGTTTCGAACGAAAATTGTTCCGCATACCTCTAACACTATTTTTTTTTCACAAGCCCGCCTCATTATTCCTAAACCACTGTAACTTCTGTAAGCCAGAATCAACAGTGGTGACCACCAGAAAAAACGCCGCTGAACGAAGCTCGACGAGTCCCAGAGAAACGATTAAACTGTGTTGGGTCCCCCGCAACGAAATTAATCAGAAAAGACAGCAGAGGAGTAAGAAAAACATAATTTCCACTTCATTCCTAATCAAGCGGGAGACAGAACAAAGCTAGGCCATAAAGTACAAAGGGGGCATTTACAACTGGGGTAAACCCAGTTGCCAAGCACCACTTGTTAATATTAATGAGATCTCAAATACTATTATAGCTCTAAGGAGAGCACTGAGACGCCTCGGCAGCCCATGCTAGAGACCAAATCTGTCAGTGTCATAGAACTGACGACCCGTGACAACTAAAACTTTCGCTGCGGAGCAATCTGGGCGTATGCGAATAATATGCTCTGCAGTAAGTACAGGTAGAATTAAAGCTTATAGCGGAACACTGCACGGGTTGCTGCGCAGTAGCAAATTCATGTGACAGTGGGGTTCGGTGGGGTACTGCGCAGCGAATCGCACTTCACACACGTCATTAACTTTGAATCGAACTATAGCTCTCTATTAAGTCTGTCAAAATACGTATGTATTAACCCTACACAAAACCTTAATCATTCCTACATACTCACATTTACAATAAAGTAAACTCTGTCCTTAAGATCCATAGCTCCTCTTATACCCGAATGAAACACAGAAAAAATTTTGAATTTTCTCAGGTTTTCTTGAAGAAAGTTGATCATATCGATGGGCAGATGCAGTTCTTAAAATATGACCACACCTTTCCGTTACACCCTGTATACGTCACTGTATTTTTGTATTCTTGATCAAATGTATTTGTTTACAGTGGCGTATAGAAATTCAAATACACAACAGACTTCGCCTTGGTCTAGTAGTCGCAAAGACAACTGTTGTGCGTGGGTTCTCGAGTTCGAAGAGAAAAAGCTCGCTTCCTACTAGATGGGACGAGTATAGTATAGTATAGTATAGGGACTCCATTGTCCGCACTTAGACTCCCATTTGGTCCGTTGTGCGTAGGGGGTCCTGGCTAACATAGCCAGCCTAACTCCGCCCAGAAGCACAGAAGCTCCCTGGGAGCTTCGAAGGCTTCGCGGAGCGACCTCACTGTTCCGAGGATTTGTACACGTTGGGTAGCCACGGCCTTGCATTCCAGGATGACGTGGGAGGCCGATTCCTCAGCGTCAAAGCAGCCTCTACAGAGAGGGCTGTATGTGGCGCCTAGGTTGAAAAGATGTTTGTTCAAGAGGCAATGACCCGTAATTGTCAGTAGGTAGATGGGACGAGTGTGTTTTTCGGAGTATCTTTGCGTGATCGAATCAGGAATGCCGAAATCCACAAGAGAACCAAGGTTACCGACATAACCTAAAAATCGCCAAGCTGAAGTGACAGTGGACAGGGCACATTGTTCGCAGCAGAACAGATGGTCGATGGGCCCGAAAAGTTCTGGAGTGGCGACCGCGTACCGGAAGACGCAGCGTTGGAAGGCCTTCCACAAAGTGGACCGGTGACCCGGTGAGGGTCGCGGGTAGCTATACCTGCTGGTAGATGAGGGCCGATCGTTGTGACGACAATTGACCTATGTCTAGCAGTGGACGTCTTTCGGCTGAAATGATGATGATGATGATGAGTGTGTTTTATGCCTTCAGTGCTCAATATCTAGCGGTGCTCTGCCAGGGTTATGAGTGTGTGTTGAGACAGTCACCGCGGTCCCTGGTACAGGCAGCTGAAGGAATACCGGTGGGTTTTTAAACGACTTCGAAAAAGGAGGAGGTTCTATGTTCGACTATATGTATTTTGTTTTATGTATGTCCTCCGATTTCTGTCAGTTGTGGATCGATTTTCAAAATTCTTTTTTTATCCGAAAGAATATACTCCCGAGGTGGTTTCATATAAATATTATCGAAATTGCTTCAGCGCTTTTTGAAAAACTGAACGAAAACGAAAAATACGTATACATGACGACGTTTTGGTTTTCTCCAATTACGAGTATGTTTAAATTCCACGTTCCATGTTATTGAGGTTTTTAGTTCTGAGGTATAACAACAAAAAAGTGAAAAATAAAAATCTTTTTCACAAAAGAAACAACCGACTTCTAAAAAAGAAAATTCAAAATAAAAATTAAAAAATAACTTTAATTTCGGCAGTCGGTGTCAAATAACGAAGAAATAAAATACAAACACCGGCTACCGAAATTAAAGTTTTTTTTTTTTAATTTTTAGTTAATTTTCTTTTTTAGAAGTCGGTTGTTTTTTTTGTGAAAAAGATTTTTACTTTTCACTTTTTTGTTGTTATACCTCAGAACTAAAAACCTCAATAACATGGAACGTGGAATTTAAACATACTCGTAATTGGAGGAAACCAAAACGTCATCTATGTATACGTATTTTTCGTTTTCGTTCAGTTTTTCAAAAAGCGCTGAAGCAAATTCGATAATATTTATATGAAACCATCTCGGGAGTATATTCTTTCGGACCATAGAGGCGGTACGACGTAAGTTGCTTCAAAGTAGGCTGATTTTCATAATACTTACGTCAATTGATTCGTTTTAATCTTGCGAATGCTACTACAGGTATGACAGTAATCAAAATAAAATATGACGACAACCAGACGCCATAATATAGTGAAAAAGAAAGAAAAATAATGTCGACGAACTATATTAAATGGTGATATTAAATATTTAATACTTAATTATATTAAGCATCAAAATAAAAGGCCTGGAAAATTTTATTTTGGTATAGGTGTACTAAGGTGATTCCAAAAATGTACTTAACTCACAAAAAACTCTGATGCAGTGGCATGAAATCAAAAATTGAACTAAAATAATTGCCACCAACTGCAACAGACTGCTTGAAAAGTGACTTTTTTGGAACTTTTTAGAGGTTTTTACAATCGAGTTACTTGATTATTTTTTTTTTAATTAAAGTCTTCAGTCAAATAGGTACGTACCTATATCTATTATCACATTTTAGCGCCGGTAACCCGCGAAATTAAAATATTCTTACTTTTTTTCCAATTTGCAGGTCAGTATCAGGTTGTATGTTGATCAAAATATGTTTCGCGGCCGTAGCAAGTAGGTGCGTATTTAAAGAACTGTAATCATTAAAATCATCAATACAACCTTGTAAGTTCATATAGTTCGTTTTTTTTTTTTGGGGTGGGATTTCATCCTATGACTTCTCCCGCTCTGGGTGGAGCGGGTGGGCGTGTCAGACTCTTACTGACTAGAACCCACCCTTGTTCCTTCCTTGCCTGAGTGCCCAGGGGCGCGATAACTCTATTACGAATTTATCTGCGACCTAAATAGTTCGTATGGAATAACTATTTCATGAAATCATGACTTTCGACAACAATTCTAACTTAGAGAGTTTTATTGATGATTCGCATGCTGGGGCACACACACCTCTCAAAGAAAAGAGGTCTGTGCCCCAGCAGTGGAGACATTAAAAGGCTAATGATGATGATGCAATTTTGAGATCAGTGGGATACGTAAGACTAGCCGCTGTCTTGTGATTTTTGTCACTGTCACCTGCTGTCACCCACGATGCGGCCACTTAAAAAGTCACTGGGCAACAAAACGCGCTCATTCTTGAAATGGATTTCGTACAGATTGCTGTAATAAGTGCTCCTGAAATAAGAAGAAGAAAAATGAAACAAAAAAGACAATACTGGGTGCATCCCATATACACTGAAAGATTGTTTCAAGGAAAATTTTACACTCTATATTCTAAACTACGTCAGTATCCTTCAAAATTCAGTCACCTAGGAACTATTTTTCACCGTATTGTCACATCACCATGATCAGCGCACTCCCATGTATAAAAAGTCACGGTGACAAAAATCACAAGTCAGCGGCTAGCCTCATCATCAGCCTTTTATTGTCCCCACTGCTGGGGTACAGGCCTCCTCTCTGTGAGAGGGTGTGGGCCGTAATCCACCACGCGGGCCCAGTGCGGGTTGGTGGATGTCACATGTCTTCGAATTTTTGGTTCTAGGACATGCCGGTTTCCTCACGATGTTTTCCGTTTTGTTACCGTTTTGAGAGCAGTGGTGATGAGATAATTTACACAAAGTAAAGCGCCTGCCTAGGTTTGAACTCACGACCTACAACTTGTAAGTCGCGGCCAATACCACTGGGCCCCACTGCTCCGACTCCGACTTCGGTTCCGCTAAAACCACCTCCGTAACATCCCTGGTTTCTATATCACCTCATCTCAGACTGTCCTCTCGGTCATATCAACGGAGAGTGAGATCATAGCAACAGGAGATCAGGATAACACTACCTTTGTAACTGGTATTTAGGAATAGGTAGTCTAACCTATTCTCCTTATGGGTGACTCATAATTGAAACACCTTTTTCTAGGGTTCCATTCCCGTAAGATAACCAACCGAACCCCTATTCCTCTAACACTGGGCCACCACTGCTCACACACCGCGACTAGCCTGAAAGGTACAATTCTTATTCAGTTTTTTAAATAACATCTTCTCTAAACAAAACTACTCATATCCGATCGGCAATTTACTGTAGAATTGTTGCATCATTTTGTGTGACTGACCTCAGTCCAGTACAATAGGCGCCACTGTTCATGCATTTTTAAACGCTGCGGCACCAGCGGTTTCAGGTCTATTGCTACTATAAAATGTTTTAAACGCTTGACTTAGGTATAAGACATAATTATTACGTCGATAATGTCTCGATCGATTCGGTCGGCGCCACTGTCATGAATTTTTTAACACTGCAGCACCAGCGCACGGCGGCATTTGTCATGCAAATTACTGCGTTTTCAGGACACGCTATTAAATGCTTTGAACACTTGACTTAGGTATAAGACATTATCGGTCGATAATGTCTCGATCGTGTCGGTCGGCGCCACTGTCATGCATTTTTTAACACTGCGGTATCGGCACCAGCTCAGGGAGGCATTTGTTATGCAAATTACTGCGTTTTCAGGTCAGACTATAAAATGTTATGAACGTTTAACTTGGTATAGGTAAGACATAGGTCAATAACGTCTCGATCGGTTCAGTTGGCGCCGCAGTCCATGCATTTTTAAAGCACGGCGGCACCGGCACGTTCTAGAATCCACATTTGTAAATCGACATCGCAGCGGAAAACTAACTAATCTCAACATCATTGCTTAGGTATTAAGAAATTAAACCCGTGTCATTCATCATTATCTTCCTGCCCTTATCCCATGTTACTTGGGGTCGGCGCAACACGTTTTTTTCTTCCATTCTGTCCTGTCAGCCGTCACGCTATCACTAACTCCCTTTTCTTTCATATCACTCCTCACACAATCCATCCATCCTTTCTTTGGCCTCCCTCTCCCTCTCCATCCATCCACATTTATATTCATAACTCTTTTAGTTACATGTGTTTCATCCCTCCTCTTTACATGACCATACCAAGATAAGCGGTTCCCTTTCAACTTTTCTGTGACTGGCGCCACTTTTAAACTACCTCTAATGTACTCATTTCGCACTTTATCCATTCTCGTTACTCCACACATCCATCTCAACATTCTCATCTACGCCACATGCAGTCTTTTTTCATTCGTCTTTTTCACAGCCCAACAGGTCTAATCACGGACTTATAGATTTTCCCCTTTAACTTAAGGTGGCATCCGTCGGTCGCAAGTTGTTCCAGTGACCTGTCGCCATTTCATCCATCCTGAGTTGATCCTGTTGCGTTTCGGTCTATATCGCCATCCCCCTGAACAAGCGACTCGAGGTACCGAAAGTCGGAGCAGATCGGTACAGGCGTTCCGTTGAGAGCTACAGGCTGATTGACTGGAGAGACTGCCGAAATCGCAGAACAGAACAAATGAAACCCGTGTCATTATTAAAATATAAAGATCTCATGAATGTCTGTAAATCGAATGCAACCCCAGTTCATGATTACTTTGCGAAATTCAAAGTATACATTTTTTCTTTTATTTAGCTGACAAACAAGAAGAGCTCGTTGCTAAAGTAACAACAGCCGCACGGGTCGATCCATCAGGTTAAGCTACGCTTGCCGGGGTTGATCCATGGATGGATGACAATCTTTACATACCGAGACTCCTCCGTGCCTCGAAAAGCACATTAAGCCGTTGGTCCCGGCTGTCAATCGTGGATCTTTGACAGTCGTTACGGATCATCAGGAGCCCGAAAGTCTGACAACCAGTCTTACCAAAGGGGTATCAGGGGCACCAGTAACTGGGTTGTGGAGGTCAGATAGGCAGTCGCTCCATGTAAAATACTGGTATTCAGCTGCATACGGTTAGACTGGAAGCCGACCCCAAGACAGTTAGGAAAAGGCTAGGCAGATTGAACTAATCTCAACATTGCTTAGGGATGACCCGTGTCATTATTAGAATATAAAAATCTCATGAATGTCTGTAAAACGAATGCAACTCCAGTTCAGGATTACTTCGCGAAATTTAAAGTGTATATTTTTTTTATATACCATATAGGCAGATGTGTTGGGCCACAAAAGGGATGAATGAAAAGCATTTGCATGCGGCTGAGATGAGAATGCTAAGAGCGATGTGTGGTGCTACGCGCATGGAAAGATGAATGAGTATATAAGAGGAAGTCTGAAAGTGGCACCGCTGACTGAAAAGTTGTGTGGAAATCGATTGTCGTGGTATGGGCATGTGATGCGGAGGAATGAAGAAAATGTCGTGAGGAAAGTCTTGTATATGGGTGTGGATGGCTATAAGAGTACGAGAAGGCCAAAGAAACGATGGTTGGACTGTGTGAAAGAGGATAAGGGTAAAAAGGGGGTGACTACAGAGATGACGACTAATAGAGGAGTATGGAAGAAAAAGACATGTTGCGCCGACCCCAAATAAATTGGGATAAGGGCAGGAGAATGATGATAGCCAGATGATGATAGGTCACAAACAACCTCACGGCCCTCCTGATGGAAAGCGGTCTCCGCAGCTTGTGGACGCCCGCAACACCAGAGGTATCGCCTACGCGTTGCCGACCCTGCACAAAATTTACCACGCCCTTTTTGAAGAGCCCTATGTTGTAGCTCATTCCACAAGAAGGATTAAGCAGACGATTAAGATTAACAGAGAACAAGAATGACAGTGTCATTTTGTTTATTATTAGAGTTCCAAAAGTCCCAATGTCAAATCGGAAACTTATAGGATCACTCGTATGTCTGTCTGTCTGTCACAGTCAATGTGCCCCGAATCTACAGGACCGATTGAGTTGAAATTTGTTACGAACACGGACGTGTAACGTAATTATAAATGAATTTGAATTACGGGGATCACTTTTGTGATGCATAACAGAAAATTAATAAAAAAAACGTACAAACTGTACCGTGCAAAATATCAAGTGAAAAGGAGATTTGAGACACTCATAATGTATATGAGTGTCTCAAATGATTTTTCATAATTTTAAAATAAATTGTTTTAATGTGATAAATAATTGATGAAATTAACCATTCACCCCTCCCTCTTTATCTCCGAAACTAATGAGTATTTTCAAGAAAAATATTTCTTTACTTACAGATAACAGAAAAACCTAGTCTTTAATAAAAATAAAAAGTTAAAAAAAATATGATTCGTTCGGCAGTCCAACTTTTTAACCGACGAAATAAAAAGGTGGAGGTTCTCAATTCGACCGTATATATTTTTTTTTCTTTATTTTTGTGTATTTTCAGCCCTCACTCCGTTATTTATGAACCGATTTCGATAATTCTTTTTTTTTTGGATAGGCCATACCTCAAGAGTGGTCCCGTGTCAAGGAAGCCAGGATCTGATGATGGGATCCTGATAAAATTGAGAGAAACCCTCGAAAATTGTGGGCTTAAATAGTGTTTCTGCATGTATGTTCAGCCCTCACTCCATTAGTTATAAACCGATTTTGATAATTCTTTTTTTGTTAGATAGGGTATACCTCAAGGGTGGTTTCATGTCAAGAAAGTCAGGATCTGATGATGGAATCCAGATAAAATTGAGAGAAACCCTAGAAAATTGTAGTTACGAATAATGTTTCTGCTTGTATGTTCAGCCCTCACTCCGTTAGTTATGAACCTATTTTGATAACACTTTTTTTGTTGGGTAGGGTATATCTCAAAGGTGGTTCCATGTTAAGGAAACCAGGATATTATGAAGGCATCCTGATAAAATTGAGAAAAACCCTCGAAAATTGAGAGCAGAATAGTGTGTCTGTTTACTTTTCATAACTTATCAGGTATTTGCGATTAGTAATGTGCTGATCGGATGGCGAGCTAACCATTACTCGCCGTCCGCAGGCCCGCGTCTATGGTGGCCGGAGATCGACCTGCGACCTCCGTCTTTTGTGGCGGCTGCGGCTGGGGGCGTGAGGGCCACTCCGTAGTCTCCCTCGCCCCGTTCCGCCTCCTCCTTCGCGAGCATTACTGCTTCGCAGAAGGAGGAGACTGCTTCCCATTCCCTCTCGCCCCCTAAAATGGCCTGGACCAGGGCCGAGGGACTGAAACTCCCTGATGGCAAATGATAGGACAGTTGAATTTGGGCTAGTATTTTATATATAGTATGTTTTGTGATCATGAGTACTTTCCGTTACGCTACGAAAAAAAAGCTTGTTTGAAATATTTTTTTCTGCATATAATTTATTATAATAGTGGTTTCATAAGATTCATAATGTAGCGGACACAAAGTCAGACACCCAAAAAAACTTTTTTACAAAAAAAACAACCGACTTCCAAAAAAAAATACACTAAAAATTAAAAAATAACAAGTCGGTTGTTTTTTTTTGTAAAAAAGTTTTTTATTTTTCACTTTAGTTGTTATACCCCAGAACTAAAAACCCCAATAACATGGAACGTGGAATTTAAACATTTGGAGAACACCAAAACGTCATCGAGGTATACGTATTTTTCGTTTTTGTTCAATTTCTCAAAAAGCACTTAATCAATTTGTGGTAGTAGCAATTAGTGGCAGAGAAATCGCTTAACACACAAAAAAAAACATACAGACGAATTGAGATCCTCCTCCTTTTGGAAGTCGGTTAAAAATGGCGACCGTCATTAGGTAAATATAGTTATATTTTTTGTAACCTGGACATGTGGGGTGACAAATTAAAGAGTTCGAAGAAACGATTGCCAAAAAATAACTCCTAAAATGTAAGAAAAATAAAAATTCAAAACATTAGAAAAGACCCGACAGATAAAAAACCACTAACAAGTTCCAAACAACTCACTTTTCAAGCAGTCTGATGCAGTTGGTGGCATAAAATCTGTGATTGAACTAAAATAAATTCCTCCAATTGCATCAGACTGCTTGAAAAGTGACTTGTTTGGCACTTTTGGTTTTTTATCTGTAGGGTTTTTTTTTGGCAAGACCTGGGGCCCAATTCTGCAAAATAACTAACTTGTTAATAGTGTGTCGGTAGTGTGTCAGTGGTGTTTCAATAGAATAGTCATTGACATTTGGTATTCTATAAATTATTTATGGTCTTTGATTTGCCACTGTAGTGCCATTGAAATGCCATAATAAGACTATTGTAATAATTGGTAGTCTGGTCTACTATAATAAGTCAATATCATTTTGAAGTTTTGCAGAATACCAAATTTGCAAGAGTGGCAAAACTAATGTCTGTTGTGTGTCGATGGCGTGTTGCTTAATTCAAAGTTACAGAATTGGACCCCTGGCTACGGACGCCATGGCAGCATGGCGTCCAAGTGAGGCACAGCCCATACGCCACTAACCCATTGGTTATTTAATTATTTCAGGCCTCTCTTAAAGAAAGTGCCAGATTGAATAAACTAGAAAAGAACACAGTATTTGGCTTGACGAAATTCTCTGATATGTCGAAAGAGGAATTCTCCGATCGCATGTTAGCGAAACCAGTCACCGACATAAATGGGTACCAACCCATTTATGTTCGTTCCTGTTCGGACGCTAAATCTTCTATGGACCAGTTGATTAACAAAAAATACGTGGGATACATACCACCACCATCATTTGATTGGTAAGCTTATAACTATACTGTAACTGTAGGTATATTTTAAAACAAAAACTTTTGACTAAATAAAACTTCGATGGCGTCAAAAAATTCCTCCGCATCGCTGTCGACTGGCAAGTAAGTAGGTTATCAATGATCCTCATCATTAGATTAGAACTAGCTTCTGCCAGCGGCTTCATCACCATCATCATCAGCCTTTTAATGTCCCCACTGCTGGGGCACAGGCCTCCTCTCTGTGAGAGGGCCCACGCGGACCTAATGCGGGTTGGTGGATGTCACATGTCTTCGAATTTTTGGTTCTAGGACATGCCAGTTTCCTCACGATGTTTTTCTTCACCGTTTTGAGAGCAGTGGTGATGAAATAATTTACACAAAGTAAAGCGCCTGCCTGGGTTTGAACTCACGACCTACAACTTGTAAGTCGCGTCCAATACCACTGGGCTACCACTGCTCTTACAGCTGCTTCGTCCGCGTGGATAGTAGGTACATCCCCCACTATAAATTACAGCCAATGTGCTATTCCAGATGCTATCTATCTCTGTGCCAAATTTCATCCAGATCCGTTCAGCCGTTCTGGCGTCGTTGAGTAACAAAAATACATCCATCCATATAGTGAGTGGTATAGAATTTCTCTTTATTCCCCACTAGATTATGCATGTGAAGCCCTGTAATTCGAAAATTAAATTAAGGCGCTATTAGCTGCCAATGACCTTGAGTGGTTAGCTTGCGTGTTCTACGCTGAGCTCACGTAACTCGTCGTATGTCCACCCAGTAATAGGACTCGCCCATCAAGGAGCGCGGTCCGATTTAATTTATTACACATAAAACAACAAGTATCAAACTAAAACACTGAGACTAAATTATAAATAATTAAATGATCTTTAAAATGGTGAAGGTTTAATAAAAATACGATTTATAGTTTTTGCGTGATTCTCAATTTTTTATCCGCGTTTAGACATAACTTTACAAACTAATTACACAATGTTATAAAAATATAATTTCAAATATTCTGAGATCAAATTACGACGGAAATAGTCAACAGTAATATATAATTCTTTCAAAGAAATAAGACTAATCGTTTAGACGTGATGTTCAATTAAAAACCATTAAAAGTCGTATAACTGCGCTTTTTAAGGGAACTCACTCCCGGTATAAAAGTGTACCTATATCTTCTTGTTATCGAGGGATAATACCAAGGCCGGGACTTTTGGGGAAAGAGGGTTAGGTACATCTTATCGCGGATAAATTCGAAATAGAGCTACCGGGGCCCTTGGCACAGAGGCAACTGAAGGAACAGTGGTGGATTTTAGTTAGTAAAAGTTTGACACGCCCTCGCGCTCCACTCAGAGCGGGAGAAGTCATTGAATGATTTCCCATCCCACAAAAAAAGGGGTTTCCTCTTTGAAGACGACTCCGGAAGCCCCTTGTCCAACGCTTGTTACGGCGCATCCCTAAGGAGACTGTAAACGAGTTTACCCATTTTTTTTTCCCTGAGCTTCTCTGTGCATGCCTGGAATCACTCGGTGCGGGTTAAGAGTCCCCCCCATTCTCATCGATCCAATACAAAGTTAAAATTATATTGCAAGTTATACGTTTTTAGAATGTTTCTACTAAAAATGATCGCTTAAAAATCGGCTTAAAATACACAATGCTAAGTCGATTCTTGAGTTAGTTACAATGGATTCAAATGAACTCGAATAGAAAATTCAAGTTACACATAACTTTATAGAAGAATTTCTGTTACGGTTTCAGGCGAAAGGAAGGTGTCGTGATTCCGGTCTTAAACCAGAAGGATTGTCAAGGATGCTGGGCCTTAAGCATCGTCGGAGTCCTGGAGTCTATGTCCGCTATAAAGTTTAAAGATCACAGAAGTAGGAGGATACAGGTACCAGCTCTTCTTTCACTCTTGTTTTACAATCTTCATCATTAGATATCATTTCAACCGAAATACGTCCACTGCTGGACAGATTCAAACAGATTCCCGTGATTATCACCAGCTCGTCGGGTCAGAGCTCAGCAGGTGTATTCGCTAACTCAGTTGACATCAATTTGATAGGCACATTGCTGCTTTGACGTACCTATAGGAAAACAAAAATGTACCATGTAGTACCTATTATATACAGGGTGTAAAAAGACACATCACATAGCCATTAACTACGCATACTGTACGTCTAACAAAGTACATTTGCGCAAAAATTATTGCTGGGAAACGACTTTTATTTTTAAGTATGAAGAAAATAACTATTTTTTGTTGCGCGCAATGTAACGCGAACCCAGGCAAGTGGAGTTAAACCCCGCCCCTTCACTCTAAGCCACGTAGGTACTTGTCAGATACGTTTGATATTCATTGCGTTTTTGTAACTGCAAATGCGAAACATAGAAGTTTCCAAAAAAAAAAAAAATTCAGGTTATGTTTGTTTGGAAAAAGAAGTCGAGATGCAATGAAAATTTGTCGTCTTCTTGCCAAATTTGAACTCATTCTTTGCAAAAGCAACGATGTTTTAGCTCCTTTCCTCAATTTTGATAATGAATACTTGAGAAGTGCTAAGTTTCTTGTGACCGAAACTGTTAAATCTTGTTTTGAAAACACAATTTTTCATGAAATCACAAAACTTATTTTTATTTATTTATTTAATCATTTAGGTACGTACACACAAATACACAGTAACAATAATAGACATCATTATAAATATTGTACAAAGAACTGCTTGAATTTTCTACCAGCAGACCTGTGAAAGGAGAAGTGAGAAATAAATGTAGACAATTGTGTGTAAGAAACAGAAAAAAGAATACGAGATGTCTTACACTAAGGTATCAAATAAACCTACACATAATAACATATTTTTATTAATGTAGGTACATAAACCATTTCAAACTAGAATCAACTGTTTGGTTTGTCAATAATGCCCGAAACGTAACATGCAAATTGTAACACACATTGAAACAAATTCGTATAGTTACTGTGGCAATGCAACATGAATGATTAAATGTATCATCATTAATGTTGCATTGCCTAAGATAAGACGGCTCACCAATCTGTACGTACCTACCGGGCATAAGGGTCAACCTATTCCTATTTTAGCGCATTTTGAAGAAGAAAAAAAAACAATAAGATCAATGAAATAATGTTCTTTATTAAAATTCGTTCAAGTTAAATTAAAAAAGATTTGTAATTTTGTAGTTGTTAGTGTTTTTAGGCAGTTTTAAGTTTTCTATTAACGACATCAAGTCGCGTATTTTTTGGACTTAGCGATGGTTCCGTTCCCTCCATAGATATCCGAGTTCCCTCAGAATTTTCATTTGTTTGCTTTGCTGTTTATCTTTTTCTACAGCTTGTGTTTTTGTTTGATTTAATTAATTCGTTAACATTCTGAAACATTCACTCTCCTGCCCTTATCTCAATTTATTTGGGGTCGGCGTAACATGTCTTTTTCTTACATACTCCTCTATTAGTCATCATCTCTATAGTCACCCCCTTTTTACCCATATCCTCCTTCACACAGTCCATCCATCGTTTCATTGGCCTTCCCCTACTCGTATAGCCATCCACATACATACACAAGACGTCCGCTATGACATTTTCTTCATTCCTCCGAATTATCTACCATCCAATGCATTCCAACCAACTTCGACATTCCCATACCACGACAACCGATTTCCACACAACTTTTCAGTCAACGGCGCCACTTTCAGACTTCCTCTTATACATATACTCATTCCTAATTCATGCGCGTAATACCACACTATTTTTTTTTCACGTTCTGTTCACGTGCCAGGCAAAATGTTATTATGTTTTTGTCTGAAACTTCTTAGTAACATCCCGGCGTCGGGATGTGAGCCCGGTTCTTGCAATGGCTTGCAGTACGCCCCAGTCGGTAGGTTTGGGTGTTCTGTAGCTACTCTTCTGCCAAACCCCTTCTTCTTTCCCTTATACCTATTATTGAAATCAAATGTTACGGTTCACAATGGACCCGACTAATATTAGTGTTTTAATCCGTGGTGCTTGGCAACTGGGCTTACCCCAGTTGTAACAATCCAATAAAATCAAATTGTGGTAGTAAGTTGCTTATAAACTACATAATTATGTAATTTACAATGACAACGTACACTTTTAAATTAATCCTTACATAATATTTAAAAATTATATAATTCCTAATAAGCCTGTGCAAAAAGAGAATTCTCTAGACCGTTTAAAAAATCGGAACTACCCTTATTGTAACTTCGGAAAAGTAACTAGATGGCGTTGGCGTCGAATTAGATCGCGCTATGGTTTCGTTACAACAAGACCTATATAGCCAGAGGCCGGGCCGGAACGGTTAATTCGTTATATTGACAAAACATACCTAACAGCCAATTTTTGAACTCAACGTAGATATTTATGCTGCGTTGATATTTTATAAAACTCTCCCCCTCAGTAACACTAACAGCCCAGCTAGGAGGTTAAATGTGTGAAAGGATAGGATAGCCCCGCGGTCCATCCCTAGAACCAAACCACTAATAGGTCTGTCAAGTGTTGAAGAAAGTAAATAAACTTGTAACTGTCATCCAACGTTGGTTTCATTCCACCGCCACCATAATTTATTATTGTTATTGAAATTAGCGGGTCTCCACATATGAAATTGGCGTTTTTTTCTCACAAATAGAGAACCTCGTCACTTCTATGAATTAAAATATTCATCAATTGCTTGATATTATATCGAATAATGACTGTCATAGACAACTGCCAATATTAAAAAAAAAACTTATAGTTTTATAAACAACAAAAAAAACCTTAAAAATGACTCCTCTTTTTGTTAGCAGAAATGACCACTATATTTGTTTTAACTTAGCCAAAAATTATTTTTGTTGCTAAATCTAAGTGGCATACGTTATCTTAGTTTTTAAACATTATTGCATAAAAGTTTTAAAACATTAGTGTTCATAGTTGTTAAATAAATTAAGAAAATGTTACTATGAAAAATGCAACTTCTTTAAAAATTCTCCATACAAAACGCTGATTTCATGGCTGACCTAATATGACCCACTTCTCGGTTTCCGATTGAGCTGAAATTTTGCATACATGTTTAGTTTGGATAGAAATGCATGGTTAGCTAAGTGACGTCATTCTAAATCCAATAACACATGGTCACATAAATCGAATAACAAATCTAATCCAATAACCATGGCTCACAAAGATGGCGGTCTAGTTATTTTTTTATGAATCCCCAAGGTATTAAATGAAAGGGTTAAAGGGTTACTTCTAGGTAAGCGTGCTCCATCTTCGACCACATCATCGCTTGCCATCAGGTGAGATAGTGGTCAAACGCGAACCTATCAAACATAAAAAAAAAACTGAGAAAAATAAAATGACGTCACTCTCTATTACTGTCACTCACGTGTCCGTCTGTCCGCGTCTGCATGTCTGTCTGGCGTCTGTCACACAGGTCTACCAGTCAAATGGTTGGAGCTACAGTCTTCAAATTTTCACAAAAAAAGCATCATGATGACCCAAAGCCATACAAATAGCCAGAAATAAATTTGATACGGAACCCTAAACGTGCGAAGTACGACACCCACTTGGCCAGTTTTAAACTACTAGCGACCCGCCGCTGCCATGTGTGGGAAATCATCCAATGACATCTCCCGCTTTAGGGTGGAGCGGCAGGGCCTGTCAGAGTCTTAATGACTAAAAGCCACCCCTGTTTCTTCCCTGCCCTGAATGCCCAGGGGCGAGGTAACTCTTTAGAATTTATCCTCAACCCCTGGGCAGGCATCGGCCATGACGGGCCCCGTCATGTTTTGCTGACAACTCTTTGAGGCGCGCGTGGAACACTACGCGCCGTCGACTGACGGGCCTGGTGCTGATCGGACGGCGTGTTACCCACTACTCGCCGTCGGCACGTCGTATGCAGCACGGTAGTTTTTGGAAAACTTTTTTTTAATTTTTCGATTTGCAGCCCAAAAGTGACCTCCATATTCCAAATTCATTTATTTACGTTACATCTTCGTATTTGGGTGACAGATATACATGTGTGTACCAAATTTCAGCTTAATCAGTCTTGTAGATTCGGAGCAAATAGACTGTGACAGACGGACAGACAGACAGATAGACCCACGAGTGATCCTATAGGGGTTCCGTTTTTCATTAAGACTTTCGGATAAAAATAACTTTAATTTCAGAAGTCGGTGTTCCTGGTTTTGTGTCTTCGTTTTTTGACACCGAATTCCGAAATTAAAGATATTTTGTTCTTTTTTTGGAAGTCGGTTCCATTTTTTGTAAAAAAGTTTTTTGTTTTTCACTTTTTAGTTGTGGTTCCCCATTAAACTGTGTTTACAATTTATTTATTTATTAAAACTTCATGCAAAACAAAAGTACAAAGGCGGACTTAATGCCTTAGGCATTCTCTACCAGTCAACCAAGGGTGGTGGAGAGATAACATGGCAGGTGCATCAACAATCGCGGTTGATTTGCTGTCAATTTTTGAAGAGTTCCGTTGTCTGTCTCCGAAACCCATCATCAGATCTATATGAAATTTAAATGGGACAATTTCGGAACAAACCCCTTTCGAACAAAAAAAGACAAAAAAAAAACAAAGAAATTTGCAAATCCGTCAAATTATGACGGAGTTATGCCCGACATACAAAAACAAAAAAAAATAAGTTTTTTTTTTTTGAAGTCGGTTAAAATACCTTATCCTCTTTGTAACAAACGCAACATAGGATTCTTTAATCTTCATTTTCTATGCTAAGATACTATTTTTTATTCAATGAGGGCGCCACTTATGCGAATGTAGGCCCTTAGAAAATTTTTATTTTATGTTTTTTTGTGACTCTTAACATCTTTGTTTATCTAACTTCTAATTGTTTAGGAAAAGTATGGTTTCCATCATCACCTCAACGTCATAATTCCTAAACGCAAATACGAGTACTTCATTAAGTTATGAAAAGTAAACAGAAACACTATTCGTGTCCACAATTTCTAGGGTTTCAGGATCCCATCATTAGATCCTGACTTCCTTGACATGGGATCACCCTTGAGGTATACCCTAACTAAAAAGAGAATCATCAAAATCGGTTCATTAATAACGGAGTGAGGACTGAACAGACATGAAAAAAAAAATATAAGTACGGTCGAATTGAGAACCTCCTTTTTTTCGTCAGTTAAAAAATGACTTCGTCCTTTTTAAGTGCTAGGTACCTTTCTATACAGACCATGTTCTACATTGCTAGATACAACCAACGTAAACGATTAAAAATCCAATTAATCCGTCAGATAAAGGTCATCATCATCATCATCTTCCTGCCCTTATCCCATGTTACTTAGGGTCGGCGTAACACGTTTTTCTCTTCCATTGTGTCCTGTCAGCCATCACGCTACAGCCGTCAGCGCCGTCAGATATAGGTATTACCAAAAAATATTAGACACGTAATATTTGTTTTGTTACGTAAACAAAAAACCGGCCAAGTGCATGTCGGACTTTGCACGTTTAGGGTTCCGTACCAAATGTATTTTTGACTATTTGTATGGCTTTGGGACAACAAGACGCTTATACTGTGAAAATTTAAAGACTGTAGCTCCAACCGTTTGGCTGTAAAACCTGTGTGACAGACGAAGGACAGACAGACGGACACGTGAGTTACAGACGAACAGACGGCTTCGACGGGGCTCCGTTTGGACCCTTAAAAATTTGAAGACTGTAGCTCCAACCGTTTGACTGTAAAACCTGTGTGACAGACGAAGCACAGACAGACGGACACGTGAGTTACAGACGAACAGACGCTTCGACGGGGCTCCGTTTGGACCCTTAAAAATTTGAAGACAGTAGCTCCAACCGTTTGGCTGTAAAACCTGTGTAACAGACGAAGCACAGACAGACGGACACGTGAGTTACAGACGAACAGACGGCTTCGACGGGGCTCCGTTTGGACCCTTAAAAATTTGAAGACTGTAGCTCCAACCGTTTGGCTGTAAAACCTGTGTGACAGGCGAAGGACAGAAAGACGGACACGTGAGTTACAGACGAACGGACGGCTTCGACGGGGCTCCGTTTGGACCCTTAAAAATTTGAAGACAGTAGCTCCAACCGTTTGGCTGTAAAACCTGTGTAACAGACGAAGCACAGACAGACGGACACGTGAGTTACAGACGAACAGACGGCTTCGACGGGGCTCCGTTTGGACCCTTAAAAATTTGAAGACTGTAGCTCCAACCGTTTGGCTGTAAAACCTGTGTAACAGACGAAGCACATACAGACGGACACGTGAGTTACAGACGAACAGACGGCTTCGACGGGGCTCCGTTTGGACCCTTAAAAACTTGAAGACTGTAGCTCCAACCGTTTGGCTGTAAAACCTGTGTGACAGACGAAGGACAGACAGACGGACACGTGAGTTACAGACGAACAGACGGCTTCGACGGGGCTCCGTTTGGACCCTTATGGTACCTACGGAACCCTAAAAATAAATAATAATAATATTTCACAACTATCACACAACGCCATCTAGTCCCAAGCTAAGCAGAGCTTGTGTTATGGGTACTAGACAACTGATAAACATACTTACATATTTCTAAATACATACATATTATAGATAAATTACACCCAGACACAGAACAAATGATCGTGCTCATTACACAAACATTTGTCCTGGGTGGGAATCGAACCCACGACCTCCGGCATAGCAGTCAGGGTCACTAACCACTAGACCAACAGGCCAGTCAGACGATAAAGACGGGTCTAAGCAATTGAGTGTATGGCCGTCAACATTCGGTATCCGCGTTGCCACATTCACCAGCTGGGTTAGATCTAGCGTTACAGCAAACTTGCGCTAGTCTAACCCGGCATGGTCAGTTTCCTGGTACGGCAACAACCACTCTTTATGGTGGGCGGTGAAGTCCCCCAGAAAAATGAGCTTCGCTGTTGGGTACCATTGCTAGGCTACGTCAGTCGACTCCATGAGGAAATCAAACATCACTGTTGTCTCCTGGTTGCCGCTGTGCGATCTGTAGACGCCGATGTAGAGTGATTTCTCCACGCCAGTGTCCACAAGTAGCCATATGGTAGAAAAACCCGATTTCTCAAAGCAAAGGAGACGACGACAACAAATATCATCGCGGACGTACACACAGACCCCAGCCTGCTTCTTAAACTTGTGTTCAAGAGAGTAACCCGGGTAGTTGAGGTAAGCTACGTCCGACGCAGTGGTCCGGATTTTCAAAAAGGTGGACATAGGATCGAAAATGCATATTTAACTTAACAAAAAATTGTTTCGTATAGGAAATTTAACGCTGATTAATACTTATTACTACAAATTTTCAAAAAAACTGATCCTTCACGTCAAAACCTTCTTGACCTAGCAGTCGAATCTAAACTTCTCGTTCAGCAGTCCTTTCATACGATCACTCGATAAACAGGAAGGCAAATTTATTAATCGAATGAGACCCGATTTTTTATCGCCAATCGGGTTTACAACATTTACAACATTTATTTTTCCTTTTTGGGAAACTTTTGCCCCACACTAGGAATTACACCTGGGGGGCTTAGACGAAGTAACAATTTAAAAACGATAACGAAGTTAGAAAAGACTAAAATGTATGAGATTGACATAAACCGCGCTAAGTCACGTGGTCAGTCGACATCGTTATCGCAAGTTGGTAGACAATGTTATAATTCGTAACGAAACCATAAAGAAACGAATTGCTATCGTGTTTATCCCATACAAATGCGTAGACAAGCAGCGCTTTCAGAGTTCGCCTTCGCCTCGATCGTGATCGCCAAAAAAGATAACGAAGGAACGCTAACGCTAGGAAATGTTTATCGATATCTCAGAGACGAAGACGAATTTAGATATCGTTTCGCTACGAAGCGATGTTACTTTGTCTACAGGCCCTGTACCGTGGGTGCGTTCACAAACATGTACTCAACTGTCAGTCTCAAGACACCCAGAAAGACAGAAAAAGCTATCTGTAGGCCATACAAATATTCGTTCCGTGCGGGAATCGAACGCGCGACACGCAGCGCAGCGCATTTTTTTTTTATCATCTATAAGCACAACGCATTTCCATTTAACAACATTCTTAGCGATAAATTAGGCTGTGGAGGCGACGATTTTTTCAAACATATGATTCAATGGATTAGGAATATCCTTCAAAATGCTTGGGATTATGATGGAAAGGGTGTTTGTTACCCAATGATGTCACAGATAACTTTATCTAAAGTAAAGCGTGAGGGGTTGTCGGAGCTGCTATTTACGAGCAGCTCTTAAAAGGGAACAGGGCCTGCGAGGAATTTACAAAATAGGTATTTGAAGAAACTATTGTCATCGTGCTCCCTCAAGCCTCCTCAGGCCTCCTGTAGAGTGCGATAGGGACAGCTGCAACTCAGACCAATTTTATCACAACATTTTTGACAAGATCGACTTTTCGTATTCCGCTTTTTCGCCTCGAAAACTGAGCCAATTCAATTATTTTTGGAACCAAATTTTTAAGAAAGATTATGTCTAGGTCTCTATTAAATGTTTTATGTTAAAACTTTTCGAATTTGTCTAATAGTCCTCTAAGAACGGCGGTAAAAATAGGCCCATTTTTTGACATTTTTGGAGGGTCATATTTTCTTTACTTATTAGTTGCTGAAAAAAAGGAAATGACAGGGACGTGTCAACAGCAGACCTTGACTTTATGAAAAAAAAATAATTGCTCTGGAGCCATTATTCAGGAAGAAAAAAGAGGGAATACATTTGTATGGAGAATCGCAGACCCTGTTCCCTCTTAAATTGAGATGGTATGGTTCTTCTTAATTTAAATGCTTCAGTACAATCAAAATACTTTATTCGCGTTTCTGCATAGTTTAAAATTAGTTGGTAGATGTAGTTAGACCTGGTCTCGCTTTGGAGCTCGTAGCAGTGTGTGCAGGGCGCGAGCCGCGCGTCGCATGCGCACCTCTTCCGCGCCCCCCTCTCATGCCCCTCTCGTCCCCGTGTCCCATGTTCGCTGCGTGAACAGGGGTATTAGGGTAACCACAATAAGGATATCAAAAAAAAAACAAAACATAAATAATAAAGCAAAAATTTTATTGAATAATTATTTAAATTGAACTGAAATATATAGTAATAAAATGGGACAGTTTAATTTCTTGTGCCTTGGCCAGTGTTTAGAAAAAGAACTTAAGAATATGTACCTAAGAATAATTTTATATATTTACTTCAGGGTTTGGAAGCATGCGGAATTCTGAAAAGGGAGGATCCTCCGACCAGACGGGTGTTGTCTGGTCCAGGCAATTGCCCGATGGTTGATTCCGGACTATTGTATAATTTCAAATCGCGCTAACAACTCTGCTTGCGCGATGCAAGATTTGTGAGTTTAGTTCGAAAGTGGAGTCATAGATGTCGCTACAAGGGGTTCCTGGGTTAGTAACAACCATACTGGTCGGTCGATCAAGGTTAAGCTATGCATACCACGGTCGATCCATTCCTTCCATACCGATTCTTCTCCAGGCCTCAGACAGCACGTTAGATTTAGAAATTGGCAGTTGTTACGGATACCTAGTCAAAACGTCTGAACCCCGAAATTCTGACAACCAGTCTAGAAAAGTGGTATAGTTAACTCAGTAACTGGGCTGTTAAGCTCCGAGACGTGGAGGTCTTGTGAGGATTCGACGATAGCAGACTCGTAACGATACACACGCTCGTGGAGGTGACGAGGAAGTGAGATAGAGAAGAAGCTCCAAAGATGATGATTAAAGTCTTACCATTGTTTTATAAAAGTACATTCAGCGTACCAGAAGACGCAGCTTAAGAAGGCCAAGAAGGTGGACCGATGACCCGGTGAGGGTCGCGGGTAGCCGATGGATGCGAGACGCACAGGACCGGTCATTGTGGCGTCACTTGAGGGAGGCCTATGCCCAGCAGTGGACTTTACTGAAATGATGATGATGAAGTTCAGCAACATACACCTAAACTCGGATTGAACCCAAACACTGGCCAAGGCAGATCTTTTACCACGCAACGAGAAGGGAGACACTGCTCAACAGTGTCAATAAAAGCGAGGCTGGTGTTGCCATGGTAACGCGGAAAACAGTTGGTGGACGCGTCGCCCATGACTACGTCAGACTCGCCAGAACCCTGAAGACGCTCTCCGTTTACTCCGTGTCCATTGCCACCTGAAAAAAATAGAAAAACTGCTTTAAACTTGTTGATAAACAAGGAACGGCGTCTGTGTTCGAATTGGGTCGTCGTGTTTCGTAACACTTGTCTCTGGACGAGTTTCAGTGTGAACCCCTGTTTTTAACCCCCGACGCAAAAAGACGGGTGTTATATGTTTGAATGCTATGTATGTTTGTCTGTCTTTATGTGGCACCGTAGCTCTTAAACGTGTGTGTAATGGGATTTTTTTATTTGAAACCAGGTTTTCTAGCGATGGTTCTTAGACATGTTTTACTAAAATCGGTTCAGCCATTTCAAGGTCATCAAGCTCAGCATCAGTTTTTTAAATGTTCACTTTTCTTTTAAGCGTTGGGGGGATTTTTTTTATTTATTTGGTATCTTGTAGCGTCAAACAGACAGTGACAGGTTTTTAGGCTAAAGTGGAGTTTGAAAAAAAAAACATAACTAATTGCATTTTGGGTTGAACGATTTCGACAGCTTGAGAGGTAAATAATGCAATGAATATTTAATAAGTAGTGTTTTCGTAATTTTCAAAATTAAAATGCAAGTCATGAATAGACATTGTTTAGGGTTCCGTAACCGAAGGGTCCAAACGGAGCATCTATTCTATTGTTACCACTCACGTGTCTGTGTGTCCGTCATCTGTCACGAAATTTTGTTTACCATTTTTTTTTTAACTTCCCATTGATCTATGAACTTAAAATTTGGTAATAATGTTTATTATTAAGTATATTTTAACAACAAATACCAATATAGAGAGCGTGCAGGAACTATAGATGGCGCCACATAACTGTCAATGTCTAGTATTTATATAGTACAAGTTGCGGATTTCACTCCTAGGGTGTGAAATCCGCAACTGGAAATCCGAAAACAATGGAAGTCTACGTTACGCGTGCTACATGTGTGCATGATACGTGTGTGTATACATATATGGCACGGAAATGTCAATGACAAGTTTTAATGGGTAAATTTTCGAATTTACTCCACTAGGTGGCACAGACTACGTCATGCACGTTCCCTATATTGATAAATCTGACTTTTTTCTTTAAAATTTGGTACGGAACCCTAAATTTGTGAAGTCCGACACGCACTTGGCCGGTTTTTTCACAATTTTCTAAATCCGGTTGTAAATTTTTTTTAAAAAGTACACTGCCGTGAAACAACTTACAACCAATGGTAAGCTTTAAAAGTTATAATTAAGACACTCACTATCAAAATCCCGCAGCAGTATGCAGTATATAGAACTAATTCACTGGCGTAGTAGGAATAATCATGACCCTAGGCGGTTCTGGCGTTTCATCGCTCCCGGGATCTACGTCCGCCATAGTTGTCCTTTTAAAATCACCTGACTTGATTATCATGACCGGTAAGTCTTCAACATCCGGCGCAGAGGCCCATTTTCTGTACATCTCCCTAACCAAAGTCAAAAGAGAACCTGACCGAAGAAGAGGGGCGTCCATAGCTGTTCGACTAGTAGCGAATGGTACTTCAACGTTAGCAGTAACAACACGCCGAGTAGCCTTTTCATTAAAATCTTCGCCAGCTTCCTTCGCTTTCAAAGTGGCAGTCAGGAACATTAACCATCTAGGATAGTAATAGTTTCTGAACAACTCATCCCATTGCTTACAAGCGTAGTCTGAGATCTCACCATTCGGTCCCCATAGAGTGATCTGGTTTCGTGCGTTTAACTCGTATAAATCAGCTTCGTCAGGATCAGCCCCTAAAAACCTTGCTTTTTTAAACCATGTAGATGCAGTGAAATGTTCACTTTCACCCAATAAGTTAGCGATATCGTTCAGCGCGTCAAGAAAACGTTTTATAGACGCGTCATAAACGAAAGTGTTCGTGGCCCTGTCATTGACGACGTTCACGTAAAGCTGTTCTGCTCTGTATTGCAGAGCCTGCCGCGTCACGTCCACCAAGTCGTAGTTGTAACCTTCCGTGTCCGTACACCCGTCAACGTTGAGGAACACAAGCTTCCTAAACGCCGCAAATAAGTCATAGCTTTTATACCAAGCCCAAGGCTTTATTTTCAAACTAGGCCTTCGAGTCGTGACGTACTTGCCCCTCACTCTATTCAAGCCATTGAAACTATAAACACTTTTGAGCAAATACTTCCAAGCTTCCGCGGTGGCGTTGCAACTGTATCTTCTCTCGGCATAGTCAGCAACCCACGCCTCGAGATCCTGCACTGGAGCTTTCCGCCAGGCAGACTCCAACATCAAATCGTACACCACATAGTTCTGGTTGATACCTTCAGGAGTGAGGCCGGTCCCAATCATAGTACTGTTGGCGCGAGACCTGACTTCATACACATCTTTGTTTATGGTCTGCATGTTACCAAACATGCCCAGTGTTCCACCGAAGTTGTGCAGCATACACCAGATGAAAGGCTGTCCAAAATACATTTGATAAAGGTCGTACTGTGGCCACTGCTCTGACTGAAGGTCAAGTATCAGCATCCTGCCATTTGGTACGGAATTTATAAACTTTTTCACTCTGCTCACTGGCCATGACAGAGGATCATTCACAAACATCCAATTTTGAATAAGCCATACGGCATCTTTATCAAAGTCTGCGAGTGTGTAAAATATTTTCTTAGCTGTCTCCTGTACAAAGGATGTGGAGAGTAACGTTATACGGACTTCATTGAAAGGATCGACATTATATATGTGACTCACAGGCGCTTGAATAGTAACTTCATCCAGAAACATTTTCCCAATAACAGAAAACAAAGGATCGAATGGGTCCAGAAAGAGGCCGCAACAGTACTCGTCCCCGAATTTATTCCACTGTTCCACTTTGTGAAACGTAGTGTTGGGGAATAGCTTCGAAAATGCCACCGGTACGTGTCCATTAAAAGCAGGTAATACATGAACCATACCGAGATTGCGCATTCTGTTGATGATACCATTTTGTATATCAGTTTGTAAATTGTGCCAGGACTTGGGCAAGGGTCCTCCCCAGCCGTGGACGTTACCCATTCGAAGCCACGATAAGAACGCTGGTCCGGTGAAGTGTCGGTCTATTTCTTCTTGCGTCATGCCAATCAGGCGGTAGACTTGGGCCCAAGCTGATTCCTGAGCCACCGGTGCGAGCGCCAAGTTGATCCCATTAAGCGCCATCCATTCGATATGTTTATTCCAGTCTTGCAAGTTCCACCAGACGAAGCTATACGAAGCAGTACATACGTTTTGATAGTACCGGAATCTGTCGTTAGCGACGACTATTTCATCAGCTTCTGGTAGCGGATCAGGGATCCTTACATTCTTGGTCTGCCACTCGATTTGACTCTTGCAATATTTCTTGAGATAATAGTTGAAACCCCACACTGCCGCTACTCCTGTGCTAGCTTTGATGTTCAGCACCCCTTCATGTGTTTTTAAACGGAAAGAGTCTTTATTATTTTTGAATAAGAGAGGATCTATTTCAACCAATACGTTACGAGAATATTGACCAATGATCTCTAATGCTGAACGTTTTTGTATTTCGGGTGTTACCACGGTTTGCAGTTTAGTGGGGTTTAAATATTCTAAGTTTATAGCCGATGCGAGTGCTCCTACGAGGAGCATTGACACGATGGACCGCCACATGACGGTGGCGAGATCTCACTACCGACCGGCGAGTCGGCGACCGAAGTATAATTCATTCTCATTGAATAAGTCGCAGTTGAATTTGAAATTGGTACATCGCAAACTGTCCGGATTCTGGATTGATCATATGATATGATAATAGATATAATTTTGCAGACGTAGAATTATTTTACTGTAATATTATTACTTATTCGACAATAAATTGAATGGCTGTTTATTGATATCCAATTTGTAAAATAAAATAAAAAATAAGAAATAATGTTTGCGCAGAGATTCACGGAAGTCTTATCTGGATAAGTATTCTGAGATTTCTTGAATAAAATGATAATTTTCCAATACGTTGTAAAAAGTTAAAAATTAATGTAATTATCGCGTAAGTAATATAAGAATTTATGGTTAACTAGCTTCTGTCAGCGGCATCGCCCGTGTGGGATTAGTACATACCCTATTCCAGACTATAATTTATATCTGCGCTAAATTTCATTAATATCAGTTCATTTCGTCGTGATTGACTAACAAACATGCATCGAAACTTTCACATTTATAATATTAGAAGGAACTAGGAATAACAATTATTCCGTAAGGTATCAAATATACACACAAATTACTATACTAAACTAATTATTGGGTCCTTACATATGAAATTGGCGTTTCACTTCTATGAATTAAAATTTTCATCAATTGCTTGATATTATATCGAATAATGACCGCCATAGACAACTGCCAATAGTAAAAAAACCTTATTACTTATAGTTATCACAAAAAATCACCTTATAAATGACTCTTTTTGTTAGCAGAAATGACCACTTTATTTGTTTTAACTTAGCCAAAACTTATTTTTGTTGCTTAATCTAAGTGGCATACGTTATCTCAGTTTTTAAACATTATTGCATAAAAGTTTTAAAACATAAGTGTTCATAGTTGTAAAATAAATTAAGAAAATGTTAGTACGAAAAATGCAAATTCTTTAAAATACTTCATACAAAACGCTGATTTCATAGGTAAGAACCTAATACTATTGATTTACTTCAAATTAGACCAGTACATTCAAGTCTAGACAATTCATAAATCAAACAATTTTGTTAGTTTGACAGCAACATCTGGTTGTTTAAATTGACCCTCGTCTCAAGTCACTCGATAACCGGTGGTCAAGTAATTTGTTCTGAGTATCTCTTATCGCTTTCTTATTTACAAGTTTAAGTGCCGGATGCGCCTGTGTTATTATTAGATTTGCTTTGTTCAATATTTTTTTAACCGACTTCAAAAAAGGAGATTATTTTTTTACTGTTTATAGGCACGCGTTTGACCGCTATCTCACCTGATGGTAAGCGATGATGTGGTCGAAGATGGAGCACGCTTGCCTAGACGTAACCTATTCACTCTCGACTTAGACTCCCAGGTTGTAGCTACCAGGAAACACAGACTCCGGAAGGGAATTCCACTCCCTAGCTGTACGCACAATGAATGTGTTATCAAAACGTTTTGTTCGTGTGGGTGGGATGTCCACCATGTACCGATGGCGCATCGCCGTACGTCTTGTGGTCCGATGATGGAACCGGCTTGGTGGAATTAAACTATGCAATTTTGTCGTACACTCCCCAAAATGCAACCGACAGAAAACCGACAGGCTAGCAACTCGGTGTCGTTTTTAAATTATGCAATTCTGTTGCACCCTCTCCATAATGCAACCGATAGAAAACCGACAAGCTGGCAACTCGGCGTCGTTTTTAAATTATTCAATTCTATCGCACACCTCCCAAAATGCAACGATAGAAAACCGACAGGCTAGCAACTCGGCGTCGTTATTAAATTATGCAATTCTGTTGCACACTCCCCAAAATGCAACCGATAAAAAACCGACAGGTTAGCAACTCGGCGTCGTTTTCAAATTATGCAATTCTGTCGCACATTCCCCAAAATGCAACCGATAGAAAACCGACAGGCTAGCAACTCGGCGTCGTTTTTAAATTATGCAATTCTGTGTGTTCCTCAAAATGCAACCGATAAAAAACCGACAGGCTGGCAACTCGGCGTCGTTTTCAAATTATGCAATTCTGTCGCACACTCCCCAAAATGCAACCTATAAAAAACCGACAGGCTGGCAACGCGGCCTTGATGCTCAAGCCTTTACGAGCTTCGACTAGACTTACATTATCTACACTATTTACTTATGTTATTGCATAACATTTTAATATTCTTCAACTTGTCATCTTGCATCATTTCGGCTGAATTTAAATTTACTAATCAAAATAATTCTCATTGAATCCATTAAGAATTTGGACCAATCTTGCCGAAAAAATATCTTAATTATTCGAGCAAACACGCGGGCAAAACAAAGTCATTTGATATTATCATGTATGCGGTCATAGTTCAGAGTTGACGTCAGATAAAGTAGTGTATTCACCTTTCATTCCTATTAGCATGTCCTAGATCCCAGTCAGACAATTTTAGGGGAAGTACCGTTTAAAGCTAGTAACAAACTATCAGATGCGACTGACAGTATTTACTTATGCTGTTTTGCAGTAGTATATCTTTTGCTCGTAAACAATATCAGTTCCGTTCATTACAAGTAAATCAAACTTAATGGTGGCTCGGAACAAAGAGGCGAGTTCCTGCCGAGGCCTGTTCCGCAGTAGCAAATTCTTTTGACAGCGGGAGTGAGGCGAATAGCGAACTTTAAAGCCGCCATTAAGTTGAAATCGACCAATATATATGTCGCAGATTATTTTTCTGTTAGTGCACACATAAATGTGCCAACTGACTATGTAATTTTCATAGTTTTCAGTCAAAGTTGAACAAAACTCTCTGAGGCTGATGTTTGGTGTACAATAGTGCATCAAATCATCATAGAAGTCAATGAAGATTCACCAAAGATTCTAGTAAACTAAAAATAAAATAAACTCTGAAAGCTAACATCAGTCATTCAGATTGTCAATTCTATTAATAATTGTTGTTACGAAGAATTGTTTAACTTCTCATTGACCTATGAACTTGAAATTTGGTGATAATGTTTATTATAAGTAACGTATACTTTACTAACAAATACCAATATTTGGTACGGAACCCTTTCTTATTTTGTCGCTTATATTAAATAAAATATTAAGTTGATTGGAAATGATTCGCGTTTGGACCGCTGCGTTGGACAGGCTAACCCCAGCCAGTACTGTCTTATTGTTCGTATTGCCGAAAATTGCCAAAGCGCATAACTTCAATCTTTGCATTTTAAATATGGGTACTTACGTGGTTCATCTTTCACGATTCATGAGTAAAGGAAGCGAATCTTTTTCTATGTTGTAGGCAACAAAATGATCGAGCCAGTTTTTTTTTATTTGATAAATATAACTGAAATAGTGTGCATAATAAATGATTCCCGTTTAGCACGCCCGCCGTATTTTGTTCTGATGCTTTTTGGCCTTGTAAGGGTTTTCTTTCTTAGTTTTAAAGGTTCCGAACGTCAGAATGACGGGCCCACACGGCGGTTACTTTTGATACTTCGCACCCATGCCGCACCTGGGCAATTACCTCACCCTGGCCTGGGATGCCAGTAGGGACCTCAAGGTACTGGTGAATTTCAGAATTGGTTGTATACCATGACGCCTTGACTAGTTTTCAGTATTTTATTTAAGCCACAGTGGATGATGGTTGGTAAGTCAAACTGGGCCTATCCTAGTTGTAAACATACCATTTTTCCTCTTGGCCCAGCATTGATCCGTCTCAGAGCTAGATCAAAATTATGTTTTCTAACTCCTTTGCTATTCTTTACTGTATCATTTTGCTGCGGGATCCAAGACAGTTGAATCTTTTCTGCGAGACTCGTCGACCTTCAGTTAATCGACGTATTTCTGATTGCCACTTATATCCTTCATTGTACTATTGTTTTAATGAGTTTTCGCACTTGCATAATCGAGGAATATCTCGGTTTGATGCGAAGCTCTTTCAAGATATAAACTTTACTCTGTGAGCATTTTATGGCTGACCACATATCAAGCGCGTCAATCATTTTATGATATTTTTGATGGATCGTCCATGTTTTGTCCTTTACGGAACGGCAGCAGGGTGTGGATGTGGAGTCGTGTTGCAAACTATTCTGCACTTGCTCTGTGCATAAAAACATGCAGTACAAGTGACCTCTTTTTTTTTTGGAAGGTGGGACAACGTCGAATGTCTTTACCCGCTCTGGGTGGAGCGGGAGGCCGTATTAGACTTTTAATGTCTAAAACCCACCCGTTTTTCTTGGTAACTCTACTTCGAATTTATCCACGACCCCAGGCAGGCATCGGCCCTGACTGGCCCCGTCAGATATTGCTAACATCTCTTTGAGGCGCGCGTGGAACATTACGCGGTGTCGACTCGGACCTGGTCCTTATCATCGGACGAAAGATCATTTCAATTATGATCTAATGAATGAGCTATAAGGCTTTGCTAGCTTTTAGCTAGACTTTGTCGTACTTTAGGTTGTTTTTTTTTTACTAAATGGATTGATTTTGTAAAAAAAAAACTTATTGGTTTTTATTTTCAAAATAAAAACTGCCCTAAGCATAAAATTGTGGAATAATTGGCTTTTAATTCATATTTAGACGATTACTGGAACGAACCCTTAGACATCTACATTTCTTGTACCAATAGATGGCGCTATTTGAAGTTTTAGAGTTTATCCATTCGTCTCTTTAAAATTTGAATAGTGACACATTTTGATACAGTAAAACTGCTATGAAGTACCAAAAATACTATAAAATAATTCCTCAATGTGTGAGAAAATATTGGTAAGACTGAGCAAATAAATTCAGCTTGTAAGCCGTCGCTGCTAACCCCATCTAGCGAGGTGTAGAGGATGGGCCCGAACGAAGAACAAAAGTTACTTGTGCGAGACGAAAACCCGTAGTTACGGCGGTACCGTTTCTTTGTATGGGATGAGGCATCTGTCGCTAGTATTATATTATCTGTGCCTTCGTGTTTTTGGATGATGCTAGGTAAGTCAAAAAAGGATAGTAAAGTGACAACTTACGGCAGGCTGTGCTTCGTCCCCCGGGGCGTCCCGGTCGCGGTCTGCGGGCGCTGCGTCGCCGGTCGCCGTAGCGCCGCCGCCCCTCCTCTCCTCACCCTCCACCAGGGCCAGGAACCGCACCAGTTCCTCCTCATCAGCTATGCGGAGAGGAGTCTTCGGACCTACCATGGCTATGGAGACATTCTGTAACAAAAATTTTGTATTTTAGTTTGTACAAACGCGGATGAAAAATATCTCACTGGGCATCAAAAAATTCTTCCACATTGTTGTCAATAGGAAAAGTACCCAGAAGCATTGCCACGTTGATTTGTAAAGAAAAACCTAGCCCTCTGGTTATCTGAAGAGATGTTTGTAGGTACATAATATTATTTTAATCACTTATGCAGTCATAATATAAGATTCATATTTTTTTTTTATTTTGCTGCTTTGAGAAATGTGTGTATAATAACAGTAAGTACCCCAAAATTGGACCGACCAACCATTGCTGCTTGAAATTCAACATAGGCCTTGGTTTTTTAAAGGGAAAAAAGGGAACAGTTTCGTCTCTCTGCAGACTTAGGGCCGATTTCACCAATTCTAAACGCCCAGTTTTAGCCGCTGTCATAAAGCTGAAGAGATTGTTTGTTTCTTTGGTTGAGCGCGCTAATCTCAGAAACTACTGGATTGAATTGAAAAATAAATAAAAAAATATTTTTGTGTTGAATAGTCGTGAGTCGCGTTTTTGTAGTGAAACATCGATGAAAAATGTGGCAAAAACGGGAAAAAGAATCCTTTTCAGAGTTTCAGTTGCGTGCGCTGCGTAAACGGTTAAAGTTACGCAAAAATTATGTATGACGGAATTGTTCTCCTTTTAAAGTTCTAAAAAAAAGTCCGCGACAGCATATGTCCATCTTATAAGGTTAACTCACTGTTATCTTTTTTATGGTTTTTATTTTTTACGCTAAGCTTAGTTCAGTAAAACTTAGTTTATAGAGCGAATGGTGAAATCGGCCCGTAGACATTGTTGTAGCCCAGTGTTCCTGAATAAAATCCATGTCCGGGATAGTTTCCTGTGTGAGTGTGGCCTTGCAGAGGGTACTTAAAAAATTTTCTTCACTTGTTCCTTTAATAATAAATCATTTGATTTCTACCGAAAAATTTCCAAATGTTACATTCCTCTCCCAACAAACTTCTCTCCTAAATTAATCCACATTTTGGCTACATTTTTAAATGAAAATTATTGCTAATTTTAATTGGTGCATAACATAGTATTTAGTAGCTAAATTAGTAGTATAGTATGCGTTGTATATATATCTATAGTAATATTATAAAGAAGACACATTTTTTTTTGTTTGTTTGTACCGAATAAGCTCAACTACTGGACTGATTTTAAACATTTTTTCATCCACAGGAAGCTAAGTTATCAGCGAGTAACATAGGCTACTTTTCATCCCGGGAAAAATAACAGTTCCCGCGGGATAGGTCACGGGAGCGAAGCCGCGAGCAAAGTGCTAGATTGTATAAAATATTCTTGTAAATTAGTTCATGTATTTTTACTAACACTTGTGTTTGTCCTTTCAGCGACTAGATTAATATCTACCACAAAGTACACAGTTCAACGGCCCTCTACTCTGTACATTAGTCATATATATCTATACAGGGTGTAACGGAAAGATGTGGTCCTACTTTAAGAACCGGTTCTGCCGATGTAAATGAACAACTTTTTCTAAGAAAAAATTGAAATTTCCCAAAAAAAAATTGGACTTTCCATAAAAAGTTATCATCAGCTGATCAATATGTGTATGAGAGGTAAAAATTTTAGAATTTCCTCGGAATTTTTTGAAGAAAGTTGTTCATATTGATGGGCAAATGTAGTTCTTAAAATCATTTATCATCATTCTCCTGCCCTTATCCCAATTTATTTGGGGTCGGCGCAACATGTCTTTTTCTTCCATACTCCTCTATTAGTCGTCATCTCTGTAGTCACCCCCTTTTTACCCATATCCTCTTTCACACAGTCCAACCATCGTTTATTTGGCCTTCCCCTACTGTTATAGCCATCCACATCCATACACAAGACTTTCCTCACGACATTTTCTTCATTCCTCCGCATCACATGCCCATACCACGACAACCGATTTCCACACAACTTGTCAGTCAGCGGTGCCACTTTTAGACTTCCTCTTATATACTCATTCCTTATTCTATCCATGCGCGTGACACCACACATCGCTCTTAGCATTCTCATCTCAGCTACATGCAATTGCTTTTCATTCATCCCTTTTGTGGCCCAACATTCTGACCCATACAAGATAGCAGGTCTGACCATTGTTTTATAAATCTTCCCCTTAAGTTTTAGGGGAATGCGGGAGTCACAGATAGTCCCGGTGACCTGCCGCCATTTCATCCATCCAGTGTTAATTCTGTGCTTAACAGTCCGATCTATTTCGCCATCGCTTTGCACGAGTGAACCGAGATACCGAAAATCGGAGCAGACTGGGAGAAGCGCGTGTTATCTCACTGTATTTGTTTTACCTCAGTTTTTTTCTCTTTTCTTTTTTTTAATTATCCTGACTTAAGTATTTAAAGGTTTTGATTTCCGTACGTCACGTCATAGGCAACCACTGAAAATCAGCGCCGTGCTGTGGGTCCCCCACGGTATAGCATTATGCTGAGTGGAAGCCTTCTTGCCACAGCCACGACATGCATGTTTTTTATTTATTTCTACCTACCTATTTAACTTTTTTTTTCTTTCCTTTTTTTTGTTAAACTTGTTACTAATATAGAAATATAAGATCTACTAACACTATCGATAAGGGTTAAGACCTAAGTATGCAAAATCATATTGTTGTGTATGTCGTTAATTTGTGGCAAATAAATACTTTTTCTTTCTTTCTTTCTTCACCATCTAGCACTACAGCTTCAGAACTGGAGAGACCGCCGAAATCGCAGAACATGTAGTTCTTAAAATATGACAACATTTTTCCGTTACACCCTGTATATATAAAACAAAGTCGGGTTAGTTATACCATTTATAACTCAAGAACGCCTTGACCGGTTTGTATGATCTTTGATTTGTCTCCGCCCCGAATAGCAAATCAACTAACCATTGGAAAATCACATGATTAATAAAAATTATGAATAAAAATCATTTTCTCATACATTTTGTATGGAAATGTTTTTTTAACGCGTCAGTAATCGGAGAAACAGACACAACAGAAAATCTATAATTACCGTTTCCGTTGGTACCCGACGCGTATATATGTATATATTTTTTTTACTTTTATAGGCACGCGTTTGACCACTATCTCACCTGATGGTAAGCGATGATGTGGTCGAAGATGGAGCATGCTTGCCTAGAAGTAACCCATTCACTCTTGACTTAGACTTCCAGGTTATAGTTGTAGATCAGGAAACACAGACTCAGGCAGGGAATTTCACTTCCTAGGTGTCATCATTCTCCTGCCCTTATCCCAATTTATTTGGGGTCGGCGCAACATGTCTTTTTCTTCCATACTCCTCTATTAGTCGTCATCTCTGTAGTCACCCCCTTTTTACCCATATCCTCTTTCACACAGTCCAACCATCGTTTATTTGGCCTTCCCCTACTCTTATAGCCATCCACATCCATACAGAAGACTTTCCTCACGACATTTTCTTCATTCCTCCGCATCACATGGCCATACCACGACAACCGATTTCCACACAATTTTTCAGTCAGCGGTGCCACTTTCAGACTTCCTCTTATATACTCATTCCTAATTCTATCCATGCGCGTGACACCACACATCGCTCTTAGCATTCTCATCTCAACTACATGCAATTGCTTTTCATTCATTCCTTTTGTGGCCCAACATTCTGAACCATATCCTAGGTGTACGCACAATGAATGTGTTCTCAAAACGTTTTGTGCGTATGGGCGGGATGTCCACCATGTACCTACCGGTGGATTCATTTATTGATTCTGAGGCGCTGCGAAGTTAGGTCAGCTAGTAAAAAATAAAATAACAAAGAATACCTTAGTGTTAAGATCCATTTCATTCGGCAGTGTATCTCTCAAAGCACGTAGACCATGAGCGACCAAGTCCTGAAGATCACAATCCATGAATGTAGCCAGGTGCTTCTCAAGATACGTACGGGCCGACTGTGAACGGGCTCCAATAGCCATGGCACGGCAGTCAAAGAAGTTGGCTGAGGGGCAGGTCTGGTAGATATGAGGGCCTTGATCCTGTAATGCAGAGAAAATAGGAATTTAGAAGGACGAAAAATATTCATAATTCTTTATTGTACACCACATCTTAACACAGAACACAGTAATTACACAGTTCATGTACAAAGGTGAGCTTAACTCAAAGTTGAGTTTTCTTCCAGCAAACCTTTGAGTGATAGAGAGAGATCACATTCGAGGGTAGGATCGTGTACAACATAAACATATGAAAATAAGTCTACAAAAATATTTATAATACATCATACTATATACTAATAAATACCAACATATACCTACTAATAATATTATATCATAGAGAAAAGAAGTGCTCTTTTATTTTCCTCAAAAAGACATCCAGAGAAGGACTGTCGCGTAAGGAGTGTGGAAGAGAGTTCCAGAGACGGACTGCAGTTACTGAAAAGGAGCCACTATAGCGGCTGGAAGTGTGACAAAAATATTATATTAATTTTTATAAGTATGTATTTGATACAGTGGGTATGGGCAATCACTATTTTTATTTTTGCGTTCCGCTAATTGCTTGCCTATTTTGAATGATAAATCTTTTATTTTTGTTTCGTTTTTATTACCGACATGCAAACATAATCAAAGTACGGGGTGTTCTGTAGTTTCTGTCTCTCTGTCTGAAAAGGCGTGAATTTAAGTATATTACATACCGTCGCTTATATTACCACACCGCGAATATAATTATGCATTTTTTTTTCGTTTTCTCGTGCCTGAGACCGCGCCAATCACACACTAGAATTCAAAACTTGTATCACCGCGAATGACGATCATTAGTTAATTTGGAATAAACACCACAATTCTGCATTTGTCTTACATTGCAACTTTTCTGCATATTCGCGGTGTTTGCAGGTTAAATTACGGCAAATTAGCAGCATACGAAACATGAATAGTGAATTCGAAACATCTACGGACGGCGAGGACAATTGTAAGATCAAAGAATTGTGTAAATTAGCTAAAATCAAAATTAAATATACGAAGCCTCCACAGAGCGAAAAAGTCAATAAACAACCTACTTTAACTTTGATTCCTGAGCAAGATGGTATGCAGACTGCAAGCATTAACGCTTAAGCCGCCAGAACTTAGTGAGCAAGTGATGCCAGATGATATACTTCGTAGTGGATCTATCAATTCGGATACAATAGAAATATCAGGTGATTTTAATGTAATTGAGCCTACAGAGGAAGAAGAGACTGTCCCTAGTTCCTGCAATACAAACCAAACAGCAAAAATATTTATAGTAGAAAATATCCTATTAGAAACTGACAAAATATTTCATGGCGAAACCCGAAGTCAAAGGGAGAGACAAAATAAGGCGAATAAAAATTCAAAGAAGTGGCAAAGATAACTTAATAAGAAATTGAGAGAAGAAGGAAAGTCATATTTAGGCTATAGGCGCGATAGGAAAGTTGACGCGTACAGTCCGGGCCTGCGGACAGCGAGTAATGGGTAGCTCGCCGTCCAACCACCACTAGGCCCGAGAGCCGACGGCGCGTAGTGTTCCACGCGCGCCTCAAAGAGTTGTCAGCAATAATGACGGAGCCCGTCATGGCCGATGCTTGCCCAGGGGATGAGGATAAATTCGAAACAGAGTTATCTCGCCCCTGGACACTCAGGGCAGGGAAGGAACACGGGGTGGGTTTTAGTCAGTAAGTCTGACACGCCCTGCCGCTCCACCCAGAGCGGGAGATGTCATTGGATGATTTCCCACCCCACAAAAAAAAGAAACGCGTACAATCCTTATTCCAAAGCTTTACATGATACACTTAGGCAATTATCCCACCGGCAAGCGACTATCTATCGGCTATTTTGACGCTCAAGAAACGTACCTACAATAGATATCTATTATACGTATCTTTTGTTTACACAGAATATATACATCCCGTGTAAACAAAAGAGATGCATATATTAATGGTTGATCGCTGATTGTTCACACTGCCAGCGAGGATTCGCTCCACAAGTTTGTCACTGAGCGACTAGATGCTAGAAGCTTACTCGCTCAGCGACACTCGCTAGCTTGGCGGTCAAACTCACGCCGAGAGACCAACCCGAGCGAGTGGTGCGTGTAATCGCCCGTCGCACTGGAGCACTCGCGACAAGAGTATTGAAACTACACTTGCTGCTCGCCACCTCGTTTTTAACTTGAAGCCTACTCGCTCTTCGTTGGCGGTGGGACAAGTGCCTTAAACCAACTAAATGTAAGGGCCCTCGCTGCGAATCCGCTGTTTGCAAAAAATACAAACTGCATGGATGTCATGAAATTACTAAGGTAGAAAGGCGAAGCATTTTCGATAATTTCTGAAAGAAAAAGAGCTGGGAACAGAGGCGACAGTTTGTGAGCTCAAATGTGTCAGCAGAGCCGTGCAAACGTAAGATAACTAAGTGTGAGACGTCTAGAAAAAAATTAAATAAAAAACACCCCCGACACAAGAAAATAAAAAATAAAAAAATCGCCATTTTGTGGAGGCGGTCATCTTGTATTTGAACTTTATCATAGTGTATAGTATTCTACTAGTCAAGCCCTTTCATTTGATACCCATATTGAGGGAGTTGTGAACAAATATGTAATCCGCCATTTTGTAGCGGCGGCCATCTTGGACCGATTTTAATCAAACAAAATCAAAATCGGTTCATCCTTTCGGGAGCTACGATGCCACAGACACCCCGTCGTTTTTGCGTCGGGGGTTGAAAGGTGAGACCAAGTCTTATTACTTGTCGGTGTCTTAGAATTCAAATGTATCCATAGTACAAGTTTGCCGAGTTATGTTTCTTCACACTTTGGGACTCTCGGTTGGACTGGTTTTTTAGGTATTGGTTGAATAAAACAAGAGGCACAAAAGGCATAGCAAATAAATCGGAAGCTTTACTTCAAAAGAAGAAATTTAAAAAAAAAAAAAAAAAGGACAGTGTCACACTTTGACCGCCTTCTTTGATTAACTGCCAAAGTTGCCATCGTATTATTGCCGGCAAACGTCTAGTTGATTTTGTCGGGAGCCTACAAAAATGATTGCCAGGAACAAGATACACACTCTTTGTGTCGTCGCACTTTCGACAGTGAATTCTTTAAAAGTAACCTGAGTTTGTACGTACCACAAGAGGTCCAGTGTGACTTTTGTTGCTCTTACAAAGTAGGCAATGTAACAAAAGAAGCGTGGAAGTCACATACAGAACTTAAAAACCACGCTAAAGATGAAAAATCAGCTGACAAGTGGCTAGCTGTTGAAGGAGCGTGTCATATTTTGACACAAGATGGCTGTAAAAATGGCTCCAAAACTACAAGCAAGCCAAATTGTGCGTCCATAATTTTACTACATAGCTATAACTTAAATACTCATGAAGATTTTTTTAGTTTTTATGAGAAAAATTTTGGTTTTTAATTATTATTTCTAAAATCACACTAATATTATAAAGGCGAAAGTTTGTGAGTGTGTATGTTTGTTACTTCTTTGCGCTCAAACGGCTGGACCGATTAGGGTAAAATTTGGTATGTAGATAGCTTATTCCCTGGATTAACACATAGGCTACTTTTCATCCCGGTCTAGGCTGGTGAAACCGCGGGGCGCAGCTAGTACTAATATATATATCAATAAACAGTTGTTACAGTTTATAATAATAGTAATATAAGTTAACAATGAAGACTGATTATAAAAGTATCTGTTGTAAACTGCTTAAACGCAAATGTACTAGATTGTGCCATATTTAAGAAGGCAACAGCGCCTTTGTGATTTTTATATTTAATTAATAAGAATAAAGACAAATTTTAACATTTATGATTCGTAATTTAGTATAATCTTTAATAAATGACGACTAAACAAAGAACTTGTTAACGTATTCATTTAATTTATTTATAAAATTATATAGTTTTTTGTTTGAGCTGTAAAGTTTGGAAAATACATATTCGCGGTGATTTAAAATAAACAATGATATTTAAATTCACGCCTTTCGTGTATGCAAATAAAACTTTCAGTAGTTTAGAAATTTAAAAAATACATTTTATTTTTTGAGTTTTTTTCAGCAACCGCTTTCATTTGATATCATGGGAAATACATACAAAATATCTAGTCTGTCATCTTTGGGAGTCCGCCATATTTGATTGAGAATGACGTCACTTAACTAAACATGCATTGTCATCCAAACTAAACATGTGCGTAAAATTTCAGCTTAATCAGAAAATGGTAAGTGGGTCAGATTTAACTTCTAGGATTTGTTTACATAGTTAGAAATGAAACTAATAAAACACATCATCATCATCCTCATCATCATCATCATCAGCCTTTTATTGTCCCCACTGCTGGGGCACAGGCCTCCTCGCTATGAGAGAATAAAACACACTAGTGTTAAAATAGAAACAGGCAGCCTTATTATAAATCTCACTAATCATATGCTTAGTTTAAACACTGATTAGCAATTTCTTATCTCAATAAAACATACCATTTATCCATCAAATTCAACTGTATAGAAAAAATCTGCTTTATATGATAAGTCAGCACTTTATCACCCACTTCTACCATTCATCCGGATAGAAATTGTTGAAATATGAATTTAAACTAATTTTTACGTCCATAAATTAATGACATTGTTATTTTTTTTAATAAGGCCCAAAATTTAAAAAAGACTTGTTATACTGACATCATAACCGGCAACCAGTAGACCAACTCCAAGCGGTCTCTTGTCATATCTCTGCGTGCAGATCTGCATCTTGTTGCCAACCAGACCAATCAGTCTGCCAACCGGCATCGGTGCATCGTGAGCGTACTGGTGGTTCAGGCACTCAGTACGCATGAAACGGCTGTAAGGTTTACAAAATCACTCATTAGCATATATTTTATTTTTTCCCTTTACTAGTTTGTCTTAAAGAAGGATCCTAATCTTATTACAATCTAGCCATGTCTTTAGACATACAATGTAATTTAATTGTAACCTTAACCATTTAATTGTCTTTACTAAAAATTCATATTGAATAGTTAACATTAACACAAAATTTCACACCCTGCCTAGTGTACCCAAAAATGTTGGGGTCAGCTCCCAGACTAACCGGGTGCAGGTGAATAGTTTAGAACTGAGAATTAGGCTAACGAATTTTACAAAAGTGCTCTTCCATAATGCATTATTCACACAGAATGCTAGAAAACTTCAATTATCAAAAGACAACTGCTAACAATTTCATAGAAAATATTCTCCAATAATGAAGCAAAATTATTGTGGTACAAAATGCCTCATAATCACAATTACCTCAGCATTCTAGCATCAGCAGTCAACCCAGAGATAGAAATGGCAATATGCTCATCAATAGGAATAATCTTCTTCTGATATGCAGACAGTTCACTCACAGCCCTCTTCAGGGCAATAAGAACGGCAAACTGTTTGTTCTTCAAGCCCACAGTAGCTGATCCAAGCTTCACAGCCTCCATAGCATACTCCACTTGATGGAGACGGCCCTGGGGGCTCCACACTGTGACGTCACTGTCATACTGGTTTCTGAACTGCAAAAACGTTTTTATGTTGAGTATTTTAGCAGGCTGTTTGATGATTCCTTTGCTAGGACACAGTATTATGAGAAAAAACTAAAAAATTGCATTACTAGATCAAATAACATTTTAAAATGACATGTTATTCTGTAGTGGTTAAGAGATTTTTAAATAGCGCATTAAGACAAGTTTAGTAAAGTAAAGTTTTCAAGTATTTTATTTAGGTTATGTTTTTTTGAATCTAACAATTTAGTTTTCGTTGAAACTCTTTATTTCGCAGTTGTATCACTACATAAACTAAGAAAGAAAGACGCATATTATAAGAAAATAGACAGAAACAGTAAGAATGGCATTTTAACGTTTTTGGTAGCGGCAAAAGTGGTCAATTATGCTCCGTCATTGGAGCATAATCGACCATTTTTGGGTAAAATTAAATGAATATGAACTTAGTTCTTACTGCTGAAGGCACTAGTAAATCATTAAAAACTGCTTACCATGTTGAAATTAACTTTCCGATGTAAATTACACAAATTATCGAAGTTTGCTTTGTTGCAAATGAAGCCGACGCAACGATGAGGATGACTATGAAATTGGAAATGTCAAAGTCAAACTTTTTTTTCTGACAGTCTTGTTGTGGGGTGTTGCTGATAACTGACTCCGAGGCTTTTGTCCATTATTTTGGGACAAAACATTCATTCATTCTGAAACATTGTACGAGTTCTACTCGGAGAGGGTCGCGTACGGACCAATCCGCGTGTGTCGTTGTGAAACGATGTTCTAGCGCTTTATGTATGTCTATGTCTCCAGAAGTCCATGGGCAACCCGTGACGGTCGAGGTAGTGTAGTTTTGTGTCTCACTCAAGTGATTACGCAACTGGACAATATGTGGAATCATTAAAACGCGCGATCTCGGTAAAACGTAGCTGAGAATTGTATTGTAGTATTGACTACCTCAGTGAAGTTTGCCGAGAAGGCTGAATCGACATTTGTTGCTAATTACTCCAAAATAAATTAGAATGAGTTACATCTGCATTCTAATGGAAAAAGAAATGTTCTTTACTTAGCTACTAGCTGTTCCCGCGGTAATTTTTTTTTTTTTTTTTTCAAAAAATATCCGTTACTTCTAATACCTCCAAGAATATGGTGTACAATGCACAGAGTACATTATAATATGTACAATGTTTCATGATGATCGATTTTAAAGTAGTTTTCGCGTGAAAGCGTTACAAACAAACTTACAGTCACATTTATAATATTAGTGGGGAATGTGGGGATGTATCCGACTGAAAGACTTGAACCTATGGTCATGAATAAAAATTTTAAAAAAAGAATGGCAATGCAATCTTTAGCCGAAAAAAAAACCAGCCCTCTGGTCACGTGAAAACTCGACCAAATGTTTGCTGATATCACGGAAAACTGGATGAGCACTCGGACCCCACTGCCCTAGTCTTTCAACCTCAAACGGCTCAAACATAATATAACTCCCATTAAGGTTGTTATATTTATGCCGTTTGAGGTTTTCTGCACCTGTAGCAGCCGCCCCAGCACAGCCCGCCGTGCGTACTAAGAAGATGAGATGGCGCAAGGGTGTCGACACATGTTGCATCCCACACCATAGGCCTACCCATCCTCCAAGGGAGTGATTCCGCCATTTCGTCCATAACGGAGTAATTTCGTGGAATGTATTTTTAATTCATGGTTTCGCAAAATGAATCAATTAAATTATTCGTATACCTTCTAGATGTGGGTTATCGTTACAGATGTTCATGAAAATGATTTCCTTTTCAAGAAAATCGATGAGTAATGAGGATGCGGAAGTTAATGAAATACGGTGATAGTGTAATGATGAAATTTGGAGGGTAATGAAATATGACGCGAGTGTAATGGTTTAGTATATGGTAATGAAAAGTTTATGCGTGAAATAAAGTAACTCCTAAAAAAATTAAAAAAATATATTTAATTTATTATTAAAATAAACAGCATACCATAATGAAACATTCATGTACACCAAATAAGTGTTTTTTCTCAAAACGTCTAACTAATGTAAAAAAACTAAAAATTAAATACCGCTTTTGTTTTTTTACACCACCGCGGTATTGAAAAAATCATGTTTCCCAGGAGCTACCTGACTGTGAAAGTCTTCTTGAAGAAAATTTTCCGCACGTCGTTTCTCCACTATTTTCTTTTCTCGCACTTTTTTTTCTAATACTTTCTTTTTTATATCAAAATTTACTTTTGACAGCACTCCATACTTTTTGAGCAACAAATCATCAACGATACCTTCAACAAAATGTCTCTTCTGTTTTTAGGAAGACTTTTGTATTTGCTAGACACTCCGTGATTGAGCGTTTCATTGAACAGTACCTTTTTCTGAACTTCCTATATTTTATCCTATCAATTTTGGGCCATATATCAAAGGTTCAACTGGCCGCCAAAAAGTTGGGAATCCTAGCAAAAGTGAGACGGTACTGCACGCCGGAACAGCGGCTCAAACTATAACAAACGCAAGTTCGATCGTGTATGGAGTACTGCTCTCATTTTTGGGACGGATCTGCCAGATACCAGCTCAATTAAGAAACGAGCCACGAGGATCATTTGCAATGATAAGCTCGTCGAGTCCAAGCTCCAAAGTCTTGAGCATCGACGGCGAGTTGCTAGCCTATCGATTACATTTTGGGGAGTGTGCGTCGGAATTGCATAGTTTAATTCCGCCAAGCCCGTTCCATCATCGGACCCCAAGACGTACGGCGATGTGCCATCGTTACATGATGGACGCCCCACCCACACGCACAAAATGTTTTGGGAACACATCCGTTGTGCGTACAGCTAAAGAGTAAAATTCCCTGTCAGAGTCTGTGTTTCCTGATAGCTACAACCTGGAATTCTTTAAGTCGAGAGTGTATAGGTTGTTTCTAGGCAAGCGTGCTCTATCTTCTACCACATTATCGTTTACCATCAGGTGAGGTAGTGGTCAAACGCGAGCCTATTAATAATTAAAATATATATAAATCGTAACAGCATCAAAGCACTTGAAGAACATTTCGTCTTTCTATGGCTTTTTATTATCTTTGGTGTAGATTCTGGTGGTTCTTCTATTTCCATCAAAGGGTAGCATACTTCAGAATCTATCTGCGATGTTTAGGATTTTTGCAGTTTCGCTAGTGGGTGGCAAATTCTCCAGTAAAATACTTTGTACTTTATTTTGTTCTTGTAACTTCTTCAAATATTGTCTTTAGTTTTTTTCGCCATCTTCCCCAATGTAGCATTTTTGTCTGTCGGTCATTTCTGTTATGCTAAGAATTTTTTTCTTTTCTTTCAAAATATTTTTTTTTCTTTCTCTCTCTTTTTCAATTCTGTATTTTTCAGAATCTGATTTGATTGATTCTGAGATTTCTGCATTTTTTTTGAAGTGAAACTTCTTTAGAATCGTTGTGATTTCAAACCGGATGCAACGGAAAAAACGACAGGTAAGAGACACAAATACAAAAATGTGTAGGATGAAGCCAGGAAAGAATGAGACAGAAATATACATACTATTGTTCGGGCGTCTTCGACGACCTTCGGCTGACGTCGGGCAGCGGCGGAGGCGGCGAGAGGAGAGGGCGCGCGCGACGCGTGGCCTGGGGTCCCGTCACTTCGCTACCGATCATCAACTTTAGACAACTATTGCTCACCTTTGGCCACCTTTTGACAATCTTTTCCCACCTTTAACCACCGATTGCTCACCTTTCGCTCACCTTTGACCACCTATTGCTCACCTTTGACCACCAATTGCAAACCTTTGCTCACCTTTGGCCACCTTTTGACCATATTTGCCTATCTTTGCCCACATTTGCCCAACTGACCACCTTTTGCTCACCTTTGACCACCTTTTGCTCATCTTGGACCAACTTTTGCTCACCTTTGGCCTCCATTTGCTCACTTTTGGCCACGTTTTGCCCACCTTTTTCCACTTTGGACCACATTTACTCAACTTTTCCCACCTTTGCTCACCTTTGACCACATTTGCCAACTTTTGCTCACCACTGACCACCAATTAACTATTTTGGCCATCTTTGCCCACCTTTGACCATCTTTGCCTACCTTTGACCATCTTTGCCTATCTTTGACAATCTTTGACCACCTTTGCCCACCTTTTGCTCACCTTTGACAACTTCTTTAGAATCGTTGTGATTTCAAACCGGATGCAACGGAAAAAACAACAGGTAAGAGACACAAATACAAAAATGTGTAGGATGAAGCCAGGAAAGAATGAGACAGAAATATACATACTATTGTTCGGGCGTCTTCGACGACCTTCGGCTGACGTCGGGCAGCGGCGGAGGCGGCGAGAGGAGAGGGCGCGCGCGACGCGGGGCCTTGGGTCCCGTCACTTCATAGACTAATATAATATATATGGCTCGTCACTTTGCTACCGATCTCCGACAACGGCTCGCGCGCGCACTCCATACGCTTACCAACGTCTATATTATTATCAACCAAATTGAAACTAAAACATTTGTATCGTATTTTAGTTATCATAAGCCTCTTGTATCATTTGTTGATCTTTTAAAATTAATCAAAATACTTTAATTGTTAAACAATTAAACTTTGTAATTATCCTACCCTTGTTATATACGAGTATATTCATCTCATTCTTTTGTCGATTTACTGAAGTTTCACTTCTATCGTGTGTGAATCGCACACACACCTTTTTTTTTCTTACGCAGGCTGTCTTTTGCTAACTTTTCTTGTGTGGATGTTTTTTTCTTTTGCTTAGCCATAGTCATATCTTCTATGTATCTGGTACTATATACCTATATACCAGATACATAGAAGATACAAAAAAACATCCACACATGGCGTGCCGTGGCATACGACCCGCGCTCCTACTGCAGGATAGGCCATGGTCAAAGGCCATGGTGTCCGAGACGGTCGACTGTTTCACCACATTGGCAGCGATGTGGAGCTCCGCAAGGAGCACCCAGACACAGACATGTAGCGAGTTGATAAGCAAGTTGATTTATTGATTCTAGGTACATCAAATAAAGGTAGGTAATTCAGTTAAGTTCTACTAACCCGGGAACTCCAAAAATAAAAAACAAACATTACTTACATAATCAAGATAGGTGCTTCTTGAATTTTTATTTTACTTTAAATCTATTTCTTAAATTAGTGTTTTATTTTTTATAGTGTGTTCTTAAAATTGGTTTGCTAATAATTTAAAATTTTGTTTTTTTTTTTATGTCGCCAAACGACATAATACAATTATATACTTTCATTTAACCAAAATTTAATCACAATACCGTAGTTTCACTTTTATTTGTAATTTTCTGGTGGTTCATCAAGTAGAATCTGGTGGAAGGCTACATTAACTGCTGGCAACACTGATGCGAGATTCGATTCGCATTCGCGGCCGGCCTGCTTTGAAGTGTTTCATTCACGAAAGACTACAATAATATTATAATGTTCATTCACTCCAAAAACTACTCTGATATTCACTGATTTCATGAAATACATTTTGACATCAATTCTAATTGTATTGATGATTTTTATGACTATAATTCTAGAAATACATACTTGCTACGGCCGCGAATCAAATTTTGACCAAGATACAACCTGACACTGACCTAAAAATTGCAAAAAACGATAGCAAATTTGAATTTCGCGGACTTCCCTGGAGCATTCAGCTTAAGTAAAATTACTAAAATTCAGTAGTCTATCAAGCCTTATTTTTGGTTTTAACACATTTTAGGTGCATAATGAAATGTACGAGGTTCGAAAACCAAATTACGAGATTTATGGCTGCTTACTTACGAGGAAAAAAATCTAAGGTTGACAACCCTGGCGGAATCGTGGATCGCGCGTACCTATCGCAGACACTGACCTACAAACTGCAAAAAAACTTTAGTAAATTTGAATTTCGCGGACTATCCTGGAGCGTTCACCTTAAGTAAAAATGTCTGAAATTCAGTAGTTTAATACGCCTGTTTTTGGTTTTAACACATTTTAGGTGTTTATTGAAATGTACGAGGTTCGAAAGCCAAATTACGAGATTTATAGCTGCTTACGTACGAGGAAAAAAAATCTAAGGTCGGCAACCCTGGAGGTTTCGCGGATGACGGGTGACGGACGGGAGCGGGACGGGGAGAAATTATTTACTCTTTGGACGGGAAATTATAATAAACTTTTCTCTTTGTTTACCTTGTTTACGGCAACCACGGCAACTGACAGGGTGGTGAGCACATCTGTTTGGAGCACATTTAAAATTATAGACTCTTTGTCACATTCTGCAAAACTCTACATTTCACGTGCATTCGTTTTGCATTTGTTGCCTTTAATATATTTTACTCTTTGCTTTGATTGACATTAACTAGCTCGTTCGAAGTTCTCGTCTGATTTAATTCTCTGAGTTGTGCGATTATTATTTAAATACTTGTTTACCTACGAACAAAAAAAATTTTTTTTCAATGCCACGTAAACCGTGTTACTGGACGCGAAAGCTAGAATTAGATTTAGTAGCATTCGTTCGCCAGAGAGATTATATTTGGCGGCCAGTCGGTAATACAAATCATCAAATTCAGCAAAAGTATAAAGCGTACGCTGAATTTGCGGCGAGACTGGGCAGAGGATTCACTGGTAAGTTGTTAATAAAATTTTGACCGTTTCTAATTTAAAAATAAAAACGCTGGTCAACAAATTTTATCTTTTTTTTTTGTTTATGATTCCTCGAAATAAATATTTAAATGATAAACCACCTTTCTAACACCTATGTGATATCAGAAATATTCTATCGTCACATTTTTATTCTACAGACATTCTTTCGATATACCTAAACAATAAGTACTTAAGTTGTTTCTAATTCAATTAAAATGTCGAGTAAGTCTTTCCAAAGTTGACAGTTCATGTTTCAAGATTTAATGACTAAGGTCAGCTATAAGGATTTTGTCCATTAAAATAGAACAAGATCCACAAAACCATAAAAAGAAGGAAATCCGCATTTTCTTTGGCTCAATCTCAGAATACCAGATTTGCAATATACCAGAAGTACAGTTAAATGAAAAATTGTTTCAGAAGAAATAATCAAATTACAGGTTATTAGGAACATTGCACAAAAAATAACAATAAATCGTGAACAACAGAAAAAAAATGAAGGAAACTACACTAAGGGTTTTCATAAGCATCGTCTTATCGTAGCTAAAAGATTTAAACACTACCTGTAATTTTGTTGCTCATGCAATCATTAACAATGTTATTAATTTTTTAATCCTTTGCCATGTACTTTGCATTTCTTTTTTTATCTGGACAGTGAAGAGTGTTTCTTCTTAATTAAATTATTTTTTTATATACTTCACATTTAATTATGATGGGGTTAATTCTTCGGTGCCAACCTTCTATGGCATTAGTTGTTCTGTTTTTTTTTTCACCTTAAGAGCTGTACACTTCATTAGTTGTTTTTTGTGTCAATTGATTGAAGTAATACAGAAATTGTAGGTGGAGGTAGCAATGCTAATTGTGAGCAAAGATAGTTTTATTTCGCTACCTTTATCGGATTCAGTACATTTCAACTTAAAGCTCATCCTTTTGACAGCTTTCCAGAAATGCTAATAACAGCCTTTAATTTTCACATCCAGGTAACTTCTTTCAGCATGCGTAGCATGACCACCATAGCCCAACCAAACAGGTTTTGTCGACGGAAGAATAGACGAAATGACAGATTGTAGAAAGATTTGAACTACCGTCCTAATCATGGCGATGTTAAAACTGAAGAGAAGAAATGTTCCTACTCTTCCGTCAACATGTCGACCAATTTTTCTCTACTTTTGACACTTGGGGGTAGAAACATTTTTCAACAAGTCAAATATCATCACATTGGAATTAAAATTAAATTTTGGAAAAGTTATAATGTAACCCAGCTACATTATAACTTTTCTAAAATTTAATTTTAATTTTGTTGTTAACCACATTGTTTATCATAATGCGAAAATTAACAAAACAAACTACATTTTTCCAATGTTTCATTATTTATTTACTTTGTTGTTAATTTGATCAGTCGATTCGATAGCCACAGATAGAGTACAACAAACAAACAGCCGAATCGGTCCGAAAGGTTGGTTCAAAAGGTTTTAGAACTTGCTCTTTGACACTTTTTTTTCGACAACGAAACGTAATATTATCATAGAATTCTTAGCTTATCTACATAACTAACTACCTCTCCGTTGCTATGGAAATAATGAATATGTCTTTGTCTTCATAGAAACCTGAGTCTACAGGTCGCCCCGTGCTCGGTCAGAAGAGATGTCGAGTTGGATAGAAAGAATTTTGTCTATTCTTGGTAGAATAGAGATAGAATTGGGAATGCTGTGCCGCATGCAGGGCTTGTATTACAGCAACTTCATAGTCACATTTTTTATACTGCCAACTCCATTCCAAATTGTTCTTTTAATATCGAAAATGTGGCATCGAGAAATCCCTTTCAATTCCACGGCATCAATTTAGAACATTGGAATTTATGTCCTACTCCTACTAGGTAAGTTTGAATGTCCCTTGGCAAAAATTTAAATTCTTTGCCACGCCGTCCTGGTCTGCATAGGCCAATACCAATTTTTATGATGATGGCAGCGATTGGGGTCTGGACTCCTTAGTCGTTTACCCTAATTACTGTAGATTATACAGGACATCCCGTGTTTTTAAGCTTCTGGTTGGGCTATTCAAGTTCCGGATTAGGCCACGTACGAGTGGATTGATGTGACATTTCAGTCGTTCTAGGTAGACCTTCCCTGTGTTTGATCTCCTCGTTCACAGTGGGGACCTCAAGGTATTGGTGAACTTCAGTATTGGTTGTATACCATGATGCGTTGCGTTGACCCTAAGAATCTTATTTTGGTCATGTTGGATGATGGCTAAACTTGATTTACTGGCAGTACTCCATATTTGGATACCATTATGTCCATATTGGTTTTAAAATGATGTTATATACCAGTAACTTATTGTGCAGTTGCAGTCTCGATTGTAGCCCCAGCAACCAGTATAAGCTTTTGAACCGGGCATCAAGTACTGTCCTCTTGGCTTTGACATGTCCTTTCCAGGTGAGGCGTCGATCTAGAGTAAATCCCAGGTATTTAACAGAATCTTTATGTGGGAGTTCAACGTTAACAAGCTTGACCGTGGGGCAGTCCACTCTACGGAGTGCAAAGGTGATGTGAGTGGATTTGGATGCGCTGGTGCGTATTCGCCATTTATGGAGCAACTTTTCAGTCTTGTGAAGTTGGTCTTGGAGGACACTAGATGCATAGGTCAACGAGTATCGCAGGATAGTATGGCGGTAACGTCAGCATAATATGTGGCGGTAACCGCACCTGTTGGTTGAGACAAATTACTTTTCTGTTAGCGTTCACGTTGAAGATGTATGGCAATGACATTACTGGACATGAGTCACGTGACAGTTCGATCCGCTGGTATACATGGCCATACATTTTTTTGCTAAGCGTTAGCTTGAACGTCAACAGAAATGTAATTTGTCTCAGCACCCTGGTGTTTGAGGCAGTTTAGCGGTGAAGATGTAGTACTGAACCTAAACAGTTAATGAATGAAAAAAAGTTAATGATGTTAATTTGTTCATTTCAGCTCGCTCTGTCCGAGATCGCTGGGTGAACATCAGGAGTACTTTCAACCATAACCATCGAAGAGTCGAGCGATCCAAACTGAAAGCAAACTCTCCGGCAGACATCTATGTACCGTGCTGGCCACTATGGAAGCCTCTGCAGTTTTTAAAAGATGTTTGCAAAAAAGAAGAGTATGAGGTAAATTGGATAATTTATTTTGTGATAGGTTAGAGCAGTGGTGGCCCAGTGGTAACGGCCGCGACTTACAAGTTGTAGGTCGTGAGTTAAAACCCAGGCAGGCGCTTTACTTTGTGTAAATTATTTCCATTATCCACTGCTTTCAAAACGGTGAAGGAAAACTTCGTGAGGAAACCGGAACCAATAATTCATGTGACATCCACCAACCCGCATTGGGCCCGCGTGGTGAATTGTGGCCCACACCCTCTCACAGAAAGGAGGCCTGTGCCCCAGCAGTGGGGCAAGGTACCAACATTAAAAGGCTGATGATGAGATATAGGTAGGTAGTTTTAACCTTACTGCACGGCCACCATTAAGTCTAAATCAACAATAGCGTATGTCTTTTCAATCTAAACTAACATTGTATGTATATATAGAGGTCAAATTGATTTTTTTGTTTTAGAAAAATAAAATAATTAAAAAAAAAAAACCGACTGTAAAAAACAACTAAAAAGTTCCAAACAAGTCACTTTTCAAGCAGTCTGATGCAGTTGGTGGCATGAAATTAATAATTGAACTAAAATCACTGCCATCGACTGCACCAGACTGCTTGAAAACTGAATTGTTTAGAACTTTTTAGTTGTTTTTTTCAGTCGGGGTTTTTGAAAATATTCTATTTTTTTATTATCAAAATTTTAGTGAGTTACATTTTTGAAATAGCCTCCTCGAACCCATTATTTTGATACTCGACTTAATACAGTTCGTCGACTTTAATTTTTTTCTTTTTCACAATATGTCGTCTGGTTGTTGCCATATTGTATTTTGATTACCGTCATGTCTTTAGAGCACTCGCAAGATTAAGACGAATCAATTGACGTAAGTATTATCAAAATCGGCCCACGCGTTTGATAAATGATAAATGATGTTTATTCAGTAAATAGGTTACAAGGAACACTTTATTCGTCAATGTTTTTTGTCAGTTTAAGCTAGATGTGGCCGGTGTTTCCTAGCTGACTACCCTGAGAAGAAACACCGAAACAAACTCAGAGGTCAAAGTCTCTTTTAAAGTGTTGTGTTTGGTCTCTAAAGCGTCACAAAGGAACAAACATACATATATACATACATACATAGGCTGATAAACACATTTGTCTCCCTAGCGTCACGCAGTCGCGTAATCATTAAAACCATCAATACAACTCTCTCAGTTAGAATTGATGCCAAATGTCATGATTTCATGAAATACTACGTTTGACATGATATATTCTAACTGAAAGAGTTGTGTTGATGATTTTAATGATTATCATTCTATAAATACATACTTGCTACGGCCGCGAATCATAATTTGACCGAGATACAACAAGTTTTCTATTTTTCCCTAAAAATGAATTAATTTTCTAGAGGTTTACTCTATTTGACCCGATACCATATTTCAGGACAATGATTGAGTCATTTGTTGTTTTCCTCTTTATGTGATAGAATTGAGGACAACAGTTATTTTTACAGCCAGCCAATCCCAATTAAGCATTTACCTACAGGAAGTTGCCATTATTTTACTCATTATCGTTCTAAATAACTTTATCTGCAGGAAAATGGTAAACCACAATAGCCATGCCACTGCCATATTAAAATATGGACTAGTTTACCTCAATAATTCTGTTATATATTAATACACTCGAGTTATAATTAACTGCCCATCCAGTTTTTTATGATTTTTGTAGATATTTTAAAGTACCTACCTGTTAGCGACGCGCTCATATTTTTTAACCGTCTTTCGAAAAAGGAGGAGGTTCTATGTTCGACTGTATGTATGTTTTTTTTATGTATGTCCGCGTTGTGAACCGATTTTCAAAATATTTTTTTTATCCGAAAGAATATACTCCCGAGGTGGTCCCATATAAATTTTATCGAAATTGCTTTAGCGCTTTTTAAGAAACTGAACAAAAACGAAAAATACGTATACCTCGATGATGTTTTGGTGTTCTCCAAATGTTTAAATTCCACGCTCCATGTTATTGCGGTTTTTAGTTCTAGGGTATAACAACTAAAAAGTGAAGAATAAAAAATAAAAAACTTATTTACAAAAAAAAACAACCTACTTCCAAAAAAAAAAAATACACTAAAAATTAAAAAATAACGGAAGTCGGTGTCAAATAACGAAGAAGTAAAATACAAACACCGACTTCCGAAATTAAAGTTATTTTTTAATATTTAGTGTATTTCTTTTTGGAAGTCGGTTGTTTTTTTCAGATTCACCTTTTAGTGGAAGTACCTACATACATATGTATCCTAAAAAAAAACTTGAGAGGTGTCAAGGGACACCCGGATGGAACGAAGTTCCTTTCGATTAATTAGTGAAGTAATTGTATTAAAATTTTATTTTTTTTAAGTTATAATAATATTTTTTTTATTATTAACAAATATAATGATAAATAACAAAAATACAAGAAGTTTTTATTAGATTGTTTTTCCAACACAATCTTTTTGGATGGACAGCCTCATTAGTGTCGTGACAACTTTTCGTAAGAATTTTTTCCGTCTAGCCCCCTTTCACAACGCGCGATAAGGAACTTCGTTCCAATAAAAGTACAGATGTATGGGATGCTGGACCCCCACCCAACACTGTATTTGAGTCCGTGCGAGCAATGCAAGGTACTTTTGTAAAATTTACCTTGTTTTAATTTATCCGTGCCTATCAAATATAAGTTGTCTTAGCTACCTTCTAAGTTTCACTTCGCCGATTACCACCTAACATCTACAAAGTGGTGCATCGAGCCAGATCAACATTAATGTTTGTCACGCCACCAGTAAAAAGCAAAATGGTGGGCACGCGAAGTACGGTGCGTCGCGAACGCGAGCAACGTAAATTTTTCGAACAAAAAAGCTAGCTCTTAGCTACCTTCTAGTTTCACTTCGCCGATTACCACCAACTACATCTACACTACCTACCTACTTAGCAAATTTAATATTAGTTTTATTGTAAGCAATGCTAATAGTACCATATATCCCATCGTTTTACGGCCAATCTATACTAATATTATAAAGCTAAAGAGTTTGTTTGGTTGAACGCGCTAATCTCAGGAACTACTGGATTGAATAGAAAAAAAAATCTTAGGAAGGCTATGCTATACAGGGTGTAACGGAAAGGTGTGGTCATATTTTAGCAACCGGTTCTGCCCATGGATATGAACAACTTTCTCTAAGAAAACACTGAAAATTCCCAAAAAAAAAATTGGACTTTCCATACAAAGTTATTATCAGCTGATCAATATTTGTATGGGAGGTAAAATTTTTTTTTGTTAATTTCCTCAGGTTTTCTTGAAAAAAGTTGTTCATATCGATGGGCAGATGCAGTTCTTAAAATATGACCACACCTTTCCGTTACACCCTGTATAACATCACGCTACGACCAATAGGAGCGGACCATCAATGAAAAATGTGGCAAAAAGGGGCAAAAATATTCCTTTTGAAAGCTAACGTTGCGTGCGCTGCGTACCTAAACAGTTTAAGTTACGCAAAAATTATGTTTTACGAAATTGTTCCCCTTTTGTTTTTTTTTTTGGGGGGTGGGAAATCATCTTATGACTTCTTCCGCTCTAGGGTGGAGCGGAAGGGCGTGTCAGACTCTTACTGACTAAAACCCACCCCTGTTCCTCCCTGCCCCACGTGCCCAGGGGCGAGGTAACTCTTTCGAATTTATCCTCAACCCCCGGGCAGGCATTGGCCGTGGCAGGCCCCGTCCTTTGCTGACAACTTTTTGAGGCGCGCGTGGAACACTACGCGCCGTCGACTCTCGGGCCTGGTGCTGATCGGACGGCGAGTTACCCACTACTCGCCGTCCGCAGGCCCGGGTCTACGGTGGCCGGAGATCGCCTCGCGGCGCCCGAAGCCCCTGGCGTCTCCTGCGGCGGCTGCGACTGGGGGCGCTAGGGCGACTCGGCTGTTGTCGAGTCTCCCTAACGTATGCCGCCTCCCTCTTCGCGAGCATTACTGCTTCGCAGAAGGAGGAGACGGCTTCCCATTCCCTCTCGCTCCGTACCATGCCCTGAATCAGAGCACGGCGCGAGAGGTCGCTGCCGCCTATCGCATCCACGAGGACACGGCGGTGCTCTGCCCAAGCGGGGCAAACCTCCACCGTATGCTCCACCGTGTTCTCTGGGCGATCCTCGCAGTGGAAACACCCGGGGGTCACCTCCGCCTTGATCCGACACAGGTACCTACCGAAACAGCCATGTCCGGTGAGCACCTGCATCAGGCGGAAGGTGAGGGCGCCGTGACGCCTCTCTAGCACTCCTCAAAGAGGGGCACTACCGCCGCGATGGTGGCGTGCCCAGCGCTGGGTTGCGACAGTCGCTCTCTCCATGTCACCATGAGATCCTGCCGGAGCTCCGTCCGCCGAGCCGCGAGTTGTCGCGGAAATTGTTCCCCTTTACAAGTTAAAAAAAAAGTCCGCGACAGCATATGTCTATCTTTTAATGTTAACTCTACTATAATCTTTTTTTATGGTAATCAAATTTGTTCTAAAGTAATGCATTATATGCGAAGGTGTTTTTATAAAAATGATATTAATCCTTATCCAAATGAATACGTATTAATCATCATAAGTATTTAATTTTGGACAAAATTGCCCTTGAGATCATTTGATTTCAACGAATATCTTAGGAGATATCTTAGTTTTAATTAAGTACCACGCGCACCACATTCATGATGTGCAAGGCGGGCGATCATGAGGGATGTGGGGCGCTTGCGCTGGCTGGCCGCCGGCAGTAGCTCTGCAAGGTACCATTTTGCACTATATAGCCAATAGGTAGCTAATAAATATATTGAGGAAGGTTATAGACTTTATAACATCACGCTACGACACAGTAACCATAAACGCGGGTGAAACCGCGTGCACAGTTACAGCACAGTACCGTATAAAATCGTTAGACTAGATGAATCTGAACCCGACTAGGTGGGCCCGCAATTCTGCTTTGCCAAAAAAAAAATAAGTAGATGGTTCACGATATTTCTGATATTAAAAATGTACATAGGTTTCTTCATTTTATTAGAAAAAAAGTTGGTTTTCAGAAATTTTTCGCGTCACATGTGGCCTGAGCGCATTTTCAAAATTGTCGAAAAATTTAAGATCTGCCTCATAGCAGCCTGATTCAATTTTTTTTTTAATCTTTTGTACAGCTGCTGAGATTACCAAAAAATGGTTTTCAGACATAAATGTCACCTAGAACTCCGAAAACGAAAAGAAAGTTTCGGGGTCGCCCGACAAACGCGCGGTGCTTGTTACGCTTCTGTCCCTCGCTTCATTACAGCGCAAGCGTCGGCAGGTTTTTCTGACCAATGTTGCCAACTGCTCTACCTTTAGTTACTGACTAGACATTTTGAAAAAATTTACTAGATTGTCAGATTTTTTTACTCAAAAAGTTGCTAGAAGTAGCGAAATGCTATTTAGTTGGTTAGGTTACAATAAAAAATATTAAATAATTATAATCGTGTTTTTGTTTTAATCTTAAAATTATTATAATCGTGTTAAACAAACTTATTTAAAAAGATATTTACAGGTTTCTTTAAATTATAATTTCTTTTTTTAGGATTTAAAATTTTATTCTATTTAATTTTTTTTAGTATAAAGTAATAGAAATTAATAAAAAATTCTTAATTGATTAAGTTTTAAAACAAATTCATAATAGGGAATTCCCAGCCATTCAATGTGTTTCAACAAATATTTCATAGTAAGCAGAACATGAATACACCACCATAAAGGTCCGTTGTAAAAGTTTATCAGTTAAGGAGGTGGTGTAATTTTGTAAAAAACATTTTTATAGATTATAGATATTACATTTTCTTGTGCCCATCCCCATGCTCCTCTGTCAATCAATTGGAAACAATGCCGACATCTCGCCACAATTTCTCATGTACTTATTTTTTTTTTAAATTTCAGAACTTTGAACCTGTTCCTGATGACTTAAAAGACCTGTCGACAACAAGTTTGAATGTCAAAGAAGAACAGCATTCAGAACTTGAAAATGATTTTGAGATGAACATTCGTCAGCGGAGCCGGCGAACTGACAGGCCTCGGCGTAAAGGAAAAACTGTGCAGAAATCCAACTCAAAGGCAAAGTGTAAACAAGTTCTTGATGATCTGTTGCTAGCTATGAATCCTTCGGTTACAGAACCGTTGTCTGACCGGAGCTATTGGTTCTTCGGTAAGCATGTGACGGAAAGACTTAACTGTATGAGAAAAATCGACTCCGATAGTGCCTGTAATGATATCATGAGTCTTCTAAATGAATGGCAGCGTTCTCACCCAGCCTGAAATACCACCAAAATTAATTGGTTAATTGTGGTATGTCGGTTCAAAGTAAACGGCACGGTTAAAAGTGGTGGAGTGATTGTCAGAGTGGGTTCAGTTCCCGCACAGTACAAATATTTGTATGACCTACGGATAGTTGTTCCGTGTTTCTGTGTATGTGAGTTTACATGTTAATGAACGCACCCACCATCCAGGGGTCTACTCCGACGTGTTTTTACGAAGTATCGGCCGGATGTTCGGACATCTTTGTGTGAAGTGTTAAAGTGAATGTGCAATACCTAAAATTGTAGCGAAATTGCATTACGTATGTTTTTCATGGAAGAAGCTCTCAGAGAAGAGCTACAATTTTAGGTATGGCTCATTCACTTTAACACTTCACACCGAACATTTGGCCGATACTTCGTATAAATACTTCGGAGAGACCCCCAGGAGTAATTCTTAGTGGGGTATCTAAAAACAAAAAAATAGGCTTCTGTAGTAAAATACAGTGCATTTGGTGCGTAAAGTTTATTGTATGTTGTTGTTAACTGTGTTCTATTTGTGGAGCAACTTGTCTTAAAAATCAAACAAGAATTGGGTTTCCTGTTGTATTGTCTTCAAAGAAAAATTGTTGTTGGTTTTTAAATTTTGCAGTCTGTGTTGGGATGTTAACCGCTTGTTGATGTTGGCATTTAGACTAGTTTTAGAAGTGCAATCTTTAGAATAAAGAAACCATCGTCATATATTGGTTTCTTTATTCTAAAGAACTTCTATTTTTAGTACTCTTATGCCCATGCGAAAGTCTGATAATATGTCTGCCTTGGCAGATTGATTGAAAAAAGCGCGGCATGTGGCGTTCACTAATTTGTGAACGCCACGTGCCGCTGGCAACGTTGTCCGAGTCGCAACTTTCTGAGGTTTAGCCACCGGCACTAACCCGCCGGGTTCGTACCAGCCGGTTAGTGCCGTTTTAAGTGTGTAGACACCTTATATACCGAATTTTGCAGTCGCTTAGGTTGGGATGTTAACCGCTTGTTGATGATGGCATTTAGACTAGTTGTAGAAGTAAAAAAAAAATTATACCTTCTGCTAAAGATTGCAGAAAAAAAATATTTTATGAAAGAAAATTGGTATAAAAAAATATAGGTGTCCGTGTCTACTCAGGAAGCCAGATGGGGGATCTGGTATAATTTTCCTCTATGACGGTGGTTTCTTTATTCTAAAGAACTTCTATTTGTAGTATTCTTGTGCCCATGTGAAAGTCTGGCATTGCTGACAACTCTTTGAGGGGCACGTGGAACACTACGCGTCGTCGACTCTCGGGCCTGATCCTGATCGGATGGCGAGCTACCCACTACTCGCCGTCCGCAGGCCCGCGTCTACGGTGGCCGGAGATCGTCTTGCGACGCCCAGGGCGTCTCCTGCGGCGGCTGCTGCTGGGGGCGTGAGGGCGACTCTGTTGAGTCTCCTTCACCCGTTCCGCCTCTCCTTCGCGAGCATTACTGCTTCGCAGAAGGAGGCGACTGCTTCCCATTCTCTCCCGAAACTTCCCGAAACTTCCGTGTCCGGTGAGGACCAGCGTCAGGCGGAAGGTGAGGTCGCCGTGGCGCCTCTCCAGCCACTCCTCAAAGAGGGGCACTACCGCCGCAATGCTGGCGTGCCCAGCGCTGGGTTGCGACAGTCGCTTGCTCCATGTCGCTATGAGATCCTGCCGGAGCTCTGTCTGCCGGGCCGCGAGGTGTCGCGGCAGCGGAGTTACGCCTCGGCGTTTCGGCTCCTCGCGCCACACAGAGGTGCGCGAGGACCTTTGCCTCCAGATCCTATGGCCACAGTCCGGCAAGGAGGCTCTCCGCCTCACCGGAGACCGTGCGGTATCCTCGGATCATACAGATAATAGGGGCCGTTCAAGTATTACGTAAGCAGATTTTTTACCATTTTTTACCCACCATCCAGTGGCTAGGCGTCCAATTGACTGGCGAATTCAACCAAATGGCTGCGACATATACACTGAATACAGTAAAGAAATACTTAATCTTTTTTCTTATTTCTTCAAGGCCTTTTGTACTATATCCTGATCACATTCTCTTCGAAATACTAAATTAGAAGGGCAAGAAATACTAGGTGTTTTTAAGTAGTCATAATTTCAGCCGAAAGACGTCCACTGCTGGACATAGGCCTCCCCCAAGTGTCGCCACAATGATCGATCCTGTGCGTCTCGCATCCATCGGCTACCCGCGACCTTCACCAGGTCATCGGTCCACCTTGTGGGAGGCCTTCCAACGCTGCGTCTTCCAATACGCGGTCGCCACTCCAGAACTTTTCAGCCCCATCAACCATCTGTTCTGCGAGCCATGTCCACTGCCACTTCAGTTTGGCGATTCTTCGGGCTATGTCGGTAACCCTAGTTCTCTTGCGGATATCATCATTTCTGATTCTATCACGCAAGGAAACGCCGAGCATTGTCCTCTCCATTGCCCTTTGGGTGACTGTAAGCCTTCTGATGAGGCCCATTGTGAGCTTTTAAAGTAGTATGGAATCTTTTCATTTCTTCCTAATTGTTTTACCTTTTCTGCTATCTCCTGATCACATTCTCTTCGAAATATAAAATTAGATAGAAGGGCTTGGTGGCGTATAGAAAATACCGTATAGAAATATCTATTCTTAATCAAAATCTTATTTCTTCATAATGGTTTTGCTTTTCTTATATACAGTTCGGTTGAAAGACTAATTTATTATCCAAACTTATTCTTATTCATCTCTTTTGTTTCTTTTAAAAAGAAAATTATTTTTTTGTGATAAAGTTTCAAGATTTGACATCGTCAAATGAAGTATTGTTAACATAAGTCTGATAAGCCATCTTACCTTGTGTGAATAGTGATTTGTAGCTCCGTCAGTCGTGGAATTAAGAAATATTGAGGCAATGTGACTAATTTACTAATTCAAATTATTATCTTCGTAGTTGTGCTGTTCTATTTCAGCTATTTCGTTGTCGCATTTTTATCTACCTATATCTATCTTAATGTTTTCCTTTTCTGCTATCTCTTCGTCACACTCTTGTCTGAATAGCATCGTCAATTATTGTTCCTTTGTTCTTTCTTTCTAATACAATTTATGTTAAACTATTTTAGTGAATGTACCTACTAGAATCAAGACTCAACAGAGGATTTGATCGATGTATTCAAAACACATAGTGTAAGGTCGTCGTATTAACCGATATTAAAACGATAATAAAATATTAAAATTTTATAAAACGTAGTCTCCTTAGGGAATGAATTTGGAAAATTTAGAAATTTGGCTTCGTCTTATTTCAATAGTATCGGGATTGCTGACCCTGTCAGCAATCAGCAGGAAATAAATGAGTAATTACATAAACTTACTCAAATTTATCTCCTGAATCTCTTCGTAGTGATTTTCTTGTTCTGATCACACTCTCTTTGGAACAGCATGTGACATTACAAGTTGTTCGGTTGGAAAGAGACTAATTACCTAAACGTATTCTAATTTATCTCTTTTATCTCTTCGTAGTGATTTTCTTGTTCTGATCACACTTTCTTCGGAACAGCATGTGACATTAATAGTTGTTGGGCTGTAAGGCGACTAATAACCTAAACCTTTTCTAATTTTCTCTTCTATCTCTTCGTAGTGATTTTCTTGTTCTGCTCACACTCTCTTCGGAACAGCATGTGACATTAAAAGTGGTTCGGTTGGAAAGGGAATAATTACCTAAACCTATTCTAATTTAACTCTTCTATCTCTTCGTAGTGATTTTCTTGTTCCAATCACACTCTCTTCGGAACAGCATGTGACATTAAAAGTTGTTGGGTTGGAAAGCGACTAAAGGTTGTTCCAAATAAACGTGCAATAACGGTCATTGACCCACCTTAATTAACCACCCACCTTTATTGACATTTTTAATTTGAAAAACGGAATTAATGACTCAAAGCTGTCCCGAATCAACATCTCTCGTGATCCTTAACATTGCCTAATAATGAAAAACGATTTATATTTAATTGTTCAGGTACCTACGAAGAGTTATTAGGGAAAGGTCAATGTACTTTATTGCAAATTTATCTGAAACATAGTATAATAACCTAAACCTTTTCTAATTTTTCTCTTCTATCTCTTCGTAGTTATTTTCTTGTTCTGATCACACTCTCTTCGGAACAGCATGTGTCATTAAAAGTTGTTCGGTTGGTAAGGTACTAATTACCTAAAGCTATTCTAATTTAATTTTTCTATCTCTTCGTAGTGATTTTCTTGTTCTGATCACACTTTCTTCGGAACAGCATGTGACATTAAAAGTTGTTGGGTTGGAAAGCGACTAGTAACCTAAACCTTTTCTAATTTTTCTCTTCTATCTCTTCGTAGTGATGTTCTTGTTCTGATCACACTCTATTCGGCACAGCATGTGACATTAAAAGTGGTTCGGTTGGAAAGGGACTAATTACCTAAACCTATTCTAATTTAACTCTTCTATCTCTTCGTAGTGATTTTCTTGTTCCAATCACACTCTCTTCGAACAGCATGTGACATTAAAAGTTGTTCGGTTGGAAAAGGACTAATTACCTAAACCTATTCTAATTTATCTCTTTAATCTCTTCGTAGTGGTTTTCTTGTTCTGATCACACTCTGTTCGGAACAACATGTGACATTAAAAGTTGCTCGGTTGGAAAGGGACTAGTTACCTAAATCTATTCTAATTTATCTTTTCTATCTCTTCGTAGTGATTTTCTTGTTCTTAGCGCACTAACCCGGCGTTTCGCTTCCTCGCGCACGCATAGAGGTGCGCGAGGACCTTTGCCTCCAGATCCCATGGCGACAGTCCGGCAAGGAGGCTCGCCGCCTCACCGGAGACCGTGCGGTCTCCTCGGATCATACGGATAATATGTGTTAGCCTTGGCAGATTGATTAAAAAAAGAACTCCCATTTTTCTATAATCTTAATGGATATGTCGGGATTGCTGGCCCTGTCAACCCAGTCATTGTTTAGATTATAAATGAGTTATTATCTTAACTTATTCTAATTATCTCCTGAATCTCTTCGTAGTGATTTTCTTGTTTTAATCACACTCTCTTCGGAACAGCATGTGACATTAAAAGTTGTTCGGTTGGAATGGATCTAATTACCTAAACCTATTCTAATTTATCTCTTTAATCTCTTCGTAGTGCTTTTCTTGTTCTGATCACACTTTCTTCGGAACAGCATGCGACATTGAAAGTTGTTCGGTTGGGAAGGCACTAATTACCTAAACCTATTCTAATTTATCTCTTCTATCTCTTCGTAGTGATTTGTCTTGTTTTGATCACACTCTCTTCGGAACAGCATGTGACATTAAAAGTTGTTCGGTTGGTAAGTATCTCTTCGTAGCGATTTTCTTGTTCTGATCACACTCTCTTTGGAACAGCATGTGACATTAAAAGTTGTTCGGTTGGAAAGGGACTAATTACCGAAACGTATTCTAATTTATCTCTTTTATCTCTTCGTAGTGATTTTCTTGTTCTGATCACACTCTCTTTGGAACAGCATGTGACATTAAAAGTTGTTCGGTTGGAAAGGGACTAATTACCTAAACGTATTCTAATTTATCTCTTTTATCTCTTCGTAGTGATTTTCTTGTTCTGATCACACTCTCTTCGGAACGGCATGTGACATTAAAAGTTGTTAGGTTGGGAAAGGACTAATTACCTAAACCTAAACCTATTCTAATTTAACTCTTTAATCTCTTCGTAGTGATTTTCTTGTTCTGATCACACTCTCTTCGGAACAGCATGTGACATTAAAAGCTTTTCGGTTGGAAAGAGACTAATTCCATAAACTTCTTCTAATTATCTCCTGAATCTCTTCGTAGTGATTTTCTTGTTCTGATCACATTCTCTTCGGAACAGCAAGTGACATTAAAAGTTGTTTGGTTGGAAAGGGATTAATTACCTAAACCTATTCTAATTTATCTCTTCGTGGTGATTTTCTTGTTCTTAGCGCATTATTTATATGCGCGTATATGATTCTTTGGAATAATAATAACCTAAATGTAATCAACGTTGTCTCTTCAATTTTATTCATAGTGGTTTTTCGTGTCTGCTATGTCTTCGTTACACACTCTTCTGAATAGAAGATTAAAATCATGAATGTAAGGATTTTGTCATTGTAAAAGGAAGTCTTTTCTATATGTTCCTTATGTGTTTGATGTACTGACATCACGCATTACGTATAGGAAAGAATTACCTCCGACTTTGTCTGGTAGAAAGTAGTCCTTGCTGTTGTATAAATAATATAGTTGCTCTGAATATGGATTGGAAGATTTATTTTATAAGTACATTGGTACAGGAAGGAAAAAATTCAGTGACAGATACACGTCAAAAATATATAGCACAAAGAACAATTTTTCTTTAATAGCCAGTACGATTATTAATACTAAAAACTTCAACACTTGCCACCTGTTAACTGTGAATCATGTTGATGAATTTTTAGTTTTATGAATTCTAATTTCATTTTTCGCCGGTACGTGTATGTTTTAATTAGAATTTCGCAAGTAATGATGCTTAAGTGTGACACCTTCAACGCTCCATGGCATACGGGTAGGGTTGCCAACCGCACTCTAAAATAGAGTATTGAACCTACTCTATTTTATGTAGGTGTACTCCATAATCTGTAATACTAATAGAGTATGCTAAAATACTCTTTTCTTCACAATGTTTACTTTTTACGTTTAATACCAGTCATGTATAACCCATAAATGTAATGTTTACTGTTAATATGTCCATTGAAATTAATAAAAAATAAGCTAAAAAATTGATTAAGAAAGTTTGGAGTCATACAATTCTTTTAAAGATGATGGAAAATTATTATGTGCCGATAAAGGCACAAAAAATTTCTTTTCAAAAATAAAAAAAAATGTGTACTTACTCTTTTTTTTTAAGGTGGTACTCTTTATTTACCTTGTCTGAAATCAGATGCACTCTATTTCTTTTTAAAAAAGTTTCAACCCTACATACGGGAGACGAGGCACAATCGATTTTCTTTCGTGTCCGTTTCTCCGGTAACTGACAGATAAACGGTTAAAGGATTCTTTAGAATAATAATAACCTAAATGTAATCTAAGTTGTCTCTTCAATCTTATTCATAGTGGTTTTTCCTTTCTGCTATCTTTTCGTACACTCTCTTCTGAATAGAAGATGATTTAAATCATGAATGTAAGGATTTTGTCATTGTAAAAGGAATTCTTTCCTATATGTTCCTTATGTGTTTGATTTACCGACATCACGCATTACGTATAGGAAAGAATTACCTCGGACTTTGTCTGGTGGAAAGTAGTTTAACTGTGAATCATGTTGATGAATTTTCAGTTTTATGAATTCTAATTTTATTTTGTGCTTACGTGTATATTTTATTTAGAATTTCGCAAGTAATAATGCATGATTTTTCTCTTTTTTTTGTAAATACAAAGAAACTCAATAAATGTATGTAAAAAAATATATCAGTTTTTTTATTGTATTTTATAACTATACTTAATTTACGAGTATGTAATCCTACTAATATTATAAATGCGAAAGTTCGTATGTTTGTTTTAATCACGCAAAAACAGCTGAAGAGATTAAATTAAATTTTGCACACAGATAGATTTGACCTTTGCAGAAAGTAATAACAGCCGCACGGGTCGATCCATCAGGTTAAGCTACGCTTGCCGGGGTTGGTCCATGGATGGGTGACCATCTTTACATACCGAGACTCCTCCGTGCCTCGGAAAGCACGTTAAGCCGTTGGTCCCGGTTGTCAATCGTGGATCTTTGACAGTGTCGTCAGAAACCCGCAAGGCTGACATCCTGTCTTACCAAGGGGTATCCTATCACCCAGTAACTGGGTTGTGGAGGTCAGATAGGTAGTAGCTCCATGTAAAATACTGGTATTCAGCTGCATCCGGTTAGATTGGAAGCCGACCCCAAGATAGTTGGCAAAAGGCTGGATTAATTTGTCAGGTACTGCGGCGTTACCGAAAGGTAACGCGTTAAAAGGTTTTTAATAATAATAATTAATATTAAGGCCCTACTCACGGTCCAGTGGCGCCCTCATTCAATAAAAAATCGTAGCATAGCACAGAAAATAAATATTAAAAAATCCAACTTCACGTTTGTTACAAAGAGGATAAAGAATTTTTACGTTGATAAAACAGGTCTCAAAATGTTTCGTATCCAAAGCAGTAGGCAAAAGTGTCAGAAACGGCCGTTTTTGGTACTTTTGCCTATTATAGATACGAAACATTTTTTTCTCTTTGTAACAAACGTGAAGTTGGATTTTTTAATATTTATTTTCTGTGCTATGCTACGATTTTTTATTCAATGAGGGCGCCACTGGACCGTGAGTAGGACCTTAATAATAATAACTATAATTTTTAATAACAATATTTTTATTTCGCATTGCCTCACTGGTGAGGCGTTGCGCGAAAAACAGGCTCCTTTTTCCCATGCGGGCGAAGCCAGTAATACTATAAATGTAACTAAGGTACTGTCGACAAATAACGGAGCAATTTGTAAAGAAGGTGTTAGCGTTTACTATGTAGTTATAGTAAAGAAATATTTAATTTTAATCATAATCTTATTTCTTCCTGGTACTCGTATCTTACCTGCTATCTCCTGATCACATTCTCTTCGAAATACTAAATTAGATAACAGCCAAAAAAAAGGGCTTGTTGGCATACAGTAAATAGGTATCTAATCTTAACCACTCAGGTCACGCAGACATGTGCATTAATTCGCATGCATTTTAAAAACATGCAGATTTGTTATATTATTGAAGCGGTAGGTGTCACTCTCGCTCTGCCCAGGGGTTGAGGATAAATTCGAAAGAGTTACCTAGCCTCTGGGCAGTCAGGGCAGGGAAGGAACAGGTGTGGGTTTTAGTCAGTAAGAGTCTGACACGCCTTCCCGCTCCACCCTAGAGCGGGCTATGTCATTGGATGATTTCCCACCCCCCAAAAAAAAAAAATGAAAAAAAGGTGTCACTCTCGCTACTAATATAATAAAAAAAAATTTAAATTTTTTTAAATCGTGGTACTGATTTTCGTACAACGTCAAAGATGGCGCTGCTAGCTTCATGTGAGTTTTAATTGTTTTTAGGGTTTCGTTCCTGAAGGGTAACCAACGGAACCCTTATCTGTTACTAAGCGTACATTGTACGTCCGTCCGTCCGTCTGTCAGCAGCCAGTAATAGTAGTAGTCTAGCAGCAGTGTACCTTACGAACCGTAATAGGTAGACAATTGAAAATTTCGTAGTGTGTATGTCTATTTCCGCTTTAACAAGAAATAATAAAACAATTAGAAATGAAAAATTAAATTGAGAAGAAAAGTTTTTTTTCGGCGTACGGTATGGAAGTTTTTGTGTGCAAGTTCGACTCGCACTTGGCCGGATTTTTTTAGTGTGCTATATGTTTACTGCATTCCCTAAGCACGTAATTGTATGGATACCTTCCTACTGATACTTGAGACCTACGTACTACCTCAAAATTGAAAGAGCGATGACGAATTACTCCTGTCGGGACCCTAGGTGGGGCAAACTTAATGCTCAAACTTGAAAGGTAGGAAATCAAAGAATCCGCCTCTTAAAAATCAGATTTTCTTTTGACCTTTCTTACACACATGGGTGATAATTGATAACTACGTCGTTGCCTTACACAATATTTTCTGCGACAACTTAGGACGTAAGAGTTGGAGACCGGGGCCCGACGGAATAGGGCGAACCACCCTTGGCCCTTCTCCCTCTTAGTTCGCCAGTAGTCAATGCTGAAGACTACCGATGATGGCGTATAGACTAAAAAGATTTTAACAAAACATTAAACCGACGAAAATGAAATAAAAAGCAAAAATAATTTAACCTTATAAGTCTTAAGCATAATTACATAAAATATTAAATTTTGTATAAACTAATTTTGAATCGGCGCTAAATAATAAAATGATTAATTTCCTAACAGCCTTCTCCATTTCTTCGTACATTAAAACCCTATTATCCCTCCATAAGGTTCCCAGGATGGTGTAATCACTGCGCGGATCGCCCAGAGGACACGGTGGAGCATACGGTGGAGGTCTGCCCCGCTTGGGCGGAGCACCGCCGTGTCCTCGTGGATGCGATAGGTGGCGGCGACCTCTCGCGCCCGGCCCTGGTTCAGGCCATGGTACGGAGCGAGAGGGAATGGGAAGCAGTCTCCGCCTTCTGCGAAGCAGTAATGCTCGTGAAGGCGAAGGCGGGACGCGTGAGGGAAGCTTAACGGAGTGGCCCTCACGGCCCCGGCCGCTACCACCGTAGGAGAGGTACTGGGCGTAGGACTTCGCGAGACGATCTCCGGCCACCGTAGACCTGGGCCTGCGGACGGCGAGCAGTGGGTAGCTCGCCGTCCGATCAGCACCAGGCCTGCGAGTCGACGGCGCGTAGTGTTCCACGCGCGCCTCAAAGAGGTGTTGTTAGCCACCACTGACAGGGCCCATCGTGGCCGGTGCCTGCATGCCTAGGGGTAGCGGATAAATTCTCAACATGAGCCCCTGGGCACTCAGGCAGGGAAAGAACAGTGGTGGGTTTTAGTCAGTAAGAGTCTGACACGCCTTCCCGCTCCAGCCAGAGCGGGAGAAGTCATTGGATGATTTCCCACCCCAAAAAAGAAAGGTACCCTGGATATAAGCCAATTGAGGCTACCTCCAATATTGTAAAGGCATGGAGACGCCTTTTCTTCAAAGCATATTAAGCGGTTTCCGTCATTGAAACCACACATTTTTTATATAATTATGCAACTTCTAATTGTTTAGGAGAGGTATTGTGTCCACCTTCAGCTCAGCTTCATGATTTGATGATGCCTAAACGCAAATAGATACATACCTGATTAAGTTATGAAAGTAAACAGAACCACTATTCGTTCCCACAATTTTCGAGGGTTTCTCTCAATTTTATCAGGATCCCATCGTCAGATCCTGAGTTCCTAGACGTGGGTAGTCCCATGTCAAGGAATACTATAATAAATAGATCTAAAAAAAACATCAAAATCGGTTCATTAATTTTAATAACGGAGTGAGGTTTGAACATAAATAAAAATAAAAAACTTTTTACAAAAAAAATACAACCGACTTCCATAAATAAAACTAAAAAATGCAAAATAACTTTAATTTCGGAAGTCGGTGTTTCTAGTTTGGTTTCTTCGTTATTTGACACCGACTTCCGAAATTAAAGTTATTTTGCATTTTTTAGTTTTATTTATGGAAGTCGGTTGTATTTTTTTTGTAAAAAGTTTTTTATTTTTCACTTTTTAGTTGCTGTACCCCATTCTAAAACTAAATTAATAGTAAAGTTATGCCCGAATTGATAGCCCCAAAAATAGGGAATTTGAACATAGTTGGCGAAATTAGGGTGTATCAGGGTGAATTGTACAAATCTGTATACCCCTTCAGAGCGCATCAGCGTGATGTAATGTTGTGAAGTGGTGAAAACAATATACAGACATGCGATTGCAGCAATTCTGGAAGGTTTGCTATCATTTATTGAAGAGTTCCATTGTGTATCTCCGAAGTCCTTCATCAGATCTTCACCAAATTAAAATGGGACCAAATGTAAAGCAACAGCTTTCAAATAAAAAAAAAATCTTCAATATCGGTTCACGTAGTAAGAAGTTATGAGGTAACATACATAAAAAAAAAAAAAAAAAAAATACAGTCGAATTGAGAACCTCCTCCTTTTTTTGAAGTCGGTTAAAAATACAGTCGAATTGAGAACCTCCTCCTTTTTTTGAAGTCGGTTAAAAAAAAATATACACGGTTGAATTGAGAATCTCCTCCATTTTTGTCGGTTAAAAAAGCACTTTAAAGAACGAGAAATTTAGATCTATACCATATATTTTGACGACTAGGCTAGACTTACTCGTACCTTGAGGTCGAACTACCAAAATGTGGCGAAAATGTCGCAAGGTGGTTTCGATTTTACAAACAGGTCTGACTCAACAAAAAAAACAATACTGCAGCCTTAAGCTTTACGGCGTAGAGGCGGGCCCAAGTTCATTAGTTAGGATGAGCAAGACAAGTCTTACTTTTCATTTGACGCGTCGTAGGGACGTGAAAATTCGCTAGGTGTCGCGACTTGTGGGATCCTGAGTAATGAACACTAAGCTGACACGATGTGAAACACGAAACGAATACACAATAACCATTATTTCATAACTTATAAAGATGATAAATTAAAATGAGTTAGCCAGTGTAGCTGCGAGGGTAAGTTTAAGTCACAGTTATACGACTTTTAATGGTTTTTAATTGAACATCACGTCTAAACGACTAGTCTTATTTTTTTGAAAAAAATATATGTTACTCTTGATAATTTCCGTCATAATTTGATCTGAGAATATTTAAAATTATATTTTTATAACATAATGTAATTAATTTGTAAAGTTATGTCTAACGCGGATAAAAAAATGAGAATCACGCAAAAACTATAAAGCTTATTTTTATGAAACATTCACCATTATAGAGATCATTTAATTTTTTATAATTTAGTCTCAGTCTTTTAGTTTAATATTTGTTGTTTTATGAATAATAAATTAATAATGCGTCTAATTTCGGACAGCGCTCCTTGATGGGCGAGTCCTATTACTGGGTGGACGTACGACGCGTTAGGTGAGCTCAGCACAGAACACGCAAGCTCATTGGGAGTCAATAGCGCCTTAAGGTCGAAGCGCCACGGTAACCCGCGAAATTTTCAACAAATTTTCTTACGTTTTTAAAAATATGATTCGCGGCCGTAGCAAGTACGTATTTACAGAACTGTAATAATTAAAAATATCAATACAACCTTCTAAGTTCATATTGATGTATACTTAGACTATGAAAGGTTAGTATGGAATGACTATTTCATGACATTTGACATCAACTCTAACTGAATGACGCTGATTTTCAGCTGCAACCCACGAAGGCCATTAAGGCCCTATTACTGCCCAAGTGGCGCCCTAATTGAATGAAAAATCGTAGCATAGCATAGAAAATAAATATTAAAGAATCCAACGTCACCCTTGTTACAAAGAGGATAAAGTATTTTTACGTTGTTGAAACAGGTCTCAGAAAGTTTCATATCCAAAGTAGTAGGCAAAAGTGTCAGAAACGGCCGTTTTTGGTACTTTTGTAGAGTAATGGCGTAAAACGGCGAGTAATGGGTAGCTCGCCGTCCGATCAGCATCAGGCCCGAGAGTCGACGGCGCGTAGTGTACCACGCGCGCCTCAAAGAGTTGTCAGCAATCAGGACGGGGCCCGTCTTGGCCGATGCCTACCCGGGGGTTGAGGATAAGTTCGAAAGAGTTACCTCGCTCCTGGGCATCGAGGGCAGGAAGGAACAGGGGTGGGCTTTAGTCAGTAAGAGTCTGACACGCCCTCCCGCTCCACCCAGAGCGGGAGAAGTCATTGGATGATTTCCCACCCCACAAAAAATAAAAAAGGTATGTTCGTGATTTTGCAAGTACGCAGATCAATCAATCAATCAACTCAGCCTATCGCAGTCCACTGCTGGACATAGGCCTCTCCCAGGCTGCGCCACAACACCCTGTCCTCCGCCTTTCGCATCCAGTCTGTCCCAGCCACCTTCTTAAGGTCGTCGGTCCATCTAGCTGGGGGGCGTCCCACACTACGCTTGCCGATACGCGGTCTCCACTCCAGGACTCGTCTGCTCCATCGGTCATCGGTCCTTCGACAAACATGACCAGCCCACTGCCACTTCAGTTTGCTTATTCTGCAAGCTACGTCGGTTACTCCGGTTCTTTTCCGGACAACTTCATTCCTGATTTTATCCTTCAAAGAAACTCCTAACATAGCCCGCTCCATAGCGCGCTGAGCGACCTTGAATTTGTGGACCAGCCCGACCATCAGTGTCCAGGTTTCGGCACCGTATGTCATAACGGGCAGGACGCACTGGTTGAAAACCTTAGTCTTCAAACATTGTGGGATAGGGGACGAGAAGACCTGACGAAGTTTTCCACACGCTGCCCAACCCGGATCCTTCTGTCAACTTCTTTCTCAAAATTGTGTCTACTGAGCTGGATGACTTGCCCTAGGTAGACATACTCCTTCGCAACTTCGAAAAGCGACCCTTCGATGCGGATTGGACTCGGTACGATATGTGATTTGTACATGGCTTTCGTCTTGTCCAAATTCATCCCGAGGCCAACCCGCCGCGAGGCTCCATTTAGGCTGTGCAGCATCAGGCTTAACTGTTCCACCGTCTGCCATTATGTATGACGATATCATCGGCAAAGCAAAGGTGTGAGAGGTACTCGCCTTTTACGTTGATACCCTGTCCAGTCCTCCGTCCGTTTTGAAGATGTCCTCCGGCGCGTTGGTGAACAGTTTCGGGGATATCACATCCCCCTGTCTCACCCCTCTGAGCAGTTGGATATGGTTGGTTTTCTGATCTTGGATCTGGACAGTCATCGTGGCAGCGTCGTACAGACATCTCAACACTTCGATGTAACGCCAGTCGATACGACATCGTTGCAGGGAGTCCAGAACTGCCCATATTTCGATGGAGTCGAAGGCATTCTCGTAGTCCACAAATGCCATACACAGCGGCTGGTTGTACTCCTCGGTCTTCAGTATAATTTGCCGAACAGTATGGATGTGGTCCACGGTACTGAAGCCTTTTCGAAAACCAGCTTGTTCCGGTGGCTGGAACTCGTCAAGTCTTCTGGCGAGACGGTTCGTGACGACCCTCGAGAACAACTTGTAGGCGTGGCTCAGAAGAGTCTATAGTGAGATGGGTCTATAGTTCTTCAGCAAGGTTTTATCACCTTTTTTGAAGAACAGAACCACCGCACCTCCGCTCCACGCCTCAGGCGTTGAACCTTCTTGGATGACGGAGTTGAAGAGACTCGCTAGCTCTCTCAGGACTGGAGCCCCGCCCGCTTTAAGGAGCTCTGTCGTTATTCCGTCATCACCAGGTGCCTTGTTGTTCTTTAACTGTTCGAGAGCCGCCCTAATCTCGCACTGGTCGACATCTGGGATGTCCTCCGTGTAGTGACGCGTCAACTCGGCTCGATGGTCATCTGCACTATGTTCTGCTGGTTTCATCGTCCGCGTTGAGTATAGGTGCCCGTAGAAATCCTCGACCTCCTCGAGTATCTTGGACCTTGAAGTCACGCTTCTGCCATCCGCAGTTCTTAGTTTCATCAGATGGGGCCTCCCTAATTGTTGAGCGAACACTTTTGACCCTCGGTTCTGCTCAATCGCGATCTTAATGTCACGGGTGTTGGAGCACCGAAGGTCGCGTCGCGTCAGCTTTCTAATTTTTAGGTTTAAGGCCCTGTTATCCGACGCAGACAGCTGCGTGGATGGCAGCTCTCGTCTTTCCCTCATAAGTCCGAAGTCTCCGAGGAAAATTTGGACACCTTGTTTTTCCGCTGCGACGGGAATAGTCGGCGGGGCACGTCGCGTAGTGCTTTGACCACCTCGTCGGCCGTCTCGTCAACAGTGCTGACTGCGGTTTCCAACAGGGAGAATCGATTTTGAAGTTCCAGTTGGAACTTTTCGAACCCTATAGCGGTCTGGGGCTGCGTAGGTCGGAGAGTAGGCCTGATCATGCGGATTCTCTCAGCTCGAAAATTGATATTTAGAGTGCCTCGGAAAAGCCTGTGATCGCTTGCGGTGTTAAACTTGCTGATCACGGAGACATCCCTAAATATATGCCTCTTATCCGTCATGATGAGGTCTATCTCGTTTTTAGTCACGTCATCGGGGCTCTGCCAGCTCCACTTCCTTTGGGGTTTCTTTTCGAAGAAAGAATTCATCAAGAAGAGCCCCTGCAACTCGTAAGAAGTTGACCAGCATTTGCCCCCTGCGATTCCTGCGCCCCATGCCGAACGGTCCGACTTTCGATTCGCCGCGTTCTTGTACTCCCACTTTGGTATTGAGGTCCCCCATAACAACGTTGTAGTGGGCCTTTGTCGTACTGTGCATTGCCTTGGCAATAGCCTCGTACATGGCCTCAACTGTCTCGTCAGCGCATGTCGAAGTCCACGCATATACCTGTATCACTTTCAGGTAATAGCTTTTAGTGAGTTTTAGTACAAGGTACGCTAACCCGTGCCGACACACTACTGATTTTTACAACGCTGCTAGTGAGTTCCTTGTTGACCAGGAAGCCAACGCCGCCTTGAGAGAGCTGATCACCTTGGCGGAAGTAGAGTAGGTGGCCTGACTCCAGGGCTATCGTGTCCTCCCCCTGTCTTCGGACTTCAGATAACCCCAGTATATGCCAGTTAATGCGACCTAGCTCCACCTCAAGTTCAGCAAGGTGATGATCCAGCCTCATCGAATAATTATTTACAAACGCTTTGAACAACTTACCCAAGGTTTCCGAACTCTTCGCCCAGGGAACTATGTGGTTATATGTGTGTATGTCAGAGTTAAATGTGGAATTGTAGTGCTTGTCAGTAGGTATACCAGACTCCAAAAGTGACTTCAAAAAGGCGCCGTGATTCCACAAGCGCGTAGTCTCTCGCGAACCAAACAAACTTCCAAGTATTTTCACAAAAGAACCCGTTTCACCACTACATCAAATGGGGCCTTAATCAAATTTAGTTCAATAGCAAACAATTAGGTTCAAAACCAACAGATTTAGCCAGATTTGAATCCTAAGCCCCGAATCTACATTTTCAACACGTTTTTTCACTGCGGTCGAAACCAACAAGTGACAGATGACAGAAAAAGTCATAGAGTATAAAAAAAGGGTGTGACACCCAAGGCTGCGTTCGGAAATGCACTCCGACCGAACAATGGGGGGATGTAGTAGGGGTGGTATTAATACTTCCCAGTACTAATACCACGCGGGCGAAGTCACTGGCAGAAGCTAGTTGAAAATAAACTATTAATCATAAATAATAAATATGTATTAATATAATAATTGGTAGGTAGATGTGTCTCTTTGAAGGTCTAATGGAATTGCAAATAGGTAATAAAGTTCCCTGATCGTATTATACTAAATAATTACACAAAAATAGGCACTATTTCATTACGCCTGAAGGCATAGAAAGACGTATAGGTTCATACATAGACCTGTTTCGATATTAGGGGAAAGTTGCAATCACTGGACTAGCTCTTTCAATAATCAATTGTTTTTTTTTATCAATAATAGGCTCGCGTTTGACCACTATCTAGAAAGAAAAACTGTTTATTCACGTGAACGAGAAGCACATACATTTTGGTACATAAAAAAAACGAGTGTGCTTTAGACTACACGACTGAAGTAAAAAAAAAAGGCAAGTAGTGATGCATGTGGGTCTGTTTGCAGCGAACAAAATCTAATTATTTGACTCAGGACGATTTGACGTAATTTTTATCATATTATTCAAATTTGTCTGCGTGTACTGGTATGAAATATTAGACAGTTTAATTGTGATTCCTTATTGTGAGAGCAGTGGTGGCCCAGTGGTAACGGAAGTTGTAGGTCGTGAGTTCAAATCCAGCCAGGCGCTTTACTTAGTGTAAATTATTTCATCACCACTGCTCTCAAAACGGTGAAGGAAAACATCGTGAGGAAACTGGCATGTCCTAGAACCAAAAATTCGAAGGCATGTGACATCCACCAACGTGCACTGGGCGCGCGTGGTGGATTACGGCCCACACCCTCTCACAGAGAGGACGCCTGTGCCCCAGCTGCCCCACTGCTGGGACACAGGCCTCCAATAAAAGGCTGACGATGATGATGAATTGTAATTCTATGTATGTTATTACATTTTGTCTAATCCAGTCCATGTATATTTTGGAATATTTTTTGACCACCGTATACTGCAACCCTTGTGCGTTCCGATAAAGAGATCTAAGCTTTAGTACTTCTTTGCAGTGATGGTTTAGGACGGTGGTCCCATATACATTTTATCGAAAATGCTTCAGCGCTTTTTGAAAAACTGAACAAAAACGAAAAATATGTATACATAGATGACGTTTTGGTTTCCTCCAATTACGACTATGTTTAAATTCCACGTTCCATGTTATTGGGGTTTTTAGTTCTGGGGTATAACAACTAAAAAGTGAAAAATAAAAAAAAAAAATTAACCGACTCCCAAAAAAGAAAATACACTAAAAATTAGCTTTAATTTTTAGTGTATTTTCTTTTTTGGCAGTCGCTTGTTTTTTTGTAAACAAGTTTTTATAATAAATTCTCTTGGTAGGGGATCTAAATCGTTTTCACCCGCATTACATTCCGTTACAGGATATCACGGCACCATCTCATTGATCTTTTTTTTTGTGAGATACCACTTAGCTTTGAAAGTTGATTGATTGCTATCTAAGTTTGTGTGTTAAGTGGAACGTTAGCGGTTCCATTTGTTTATTGTGAATAGGTAATATTGAACACTTTCCTCCAATTTATGCGTAGGATGCAGGAAAAAAGGATGCACATACCTGCATCTTTTTAGGGTTCCGTACCTCAAAACGAAAAAACCAAACCTTTATAGGATCACTTTGTTGTCCGTCCGTCAAGAACCTTTATCTCGGGAACGCGTGGAAGTATCGAGTTGAAATTAAAACGATATACTCAGGTTTACAGTCCCTTGAAGCTGTGAAAATATCAAACTTCTAAGTTAACGTAAAAAAAAGTTACGGCCGTTTATGCCACAAAAAACGTAAGTATATTTCGACGCTCTCAAGGGAATCCAAATTTATAGGATACTTCCCGCTGTCCTACAATCATGAAATTAGGCAAGAAGCCAGATCTTATAACATAAGTTGAAGGAAAAGTCTGACTACCGCAAAGTTTTTTCTACAATATATTTGGGCCCAAATTTTAAAGTGAGGCGAGGTGTATCATGTGGGGCAACGTATGAAAGGACCTCATTAGCACAAGCTCAAACAGATTTTAAATAATTTATATGTATTACATACCCGCACGCTTGTACGGAACCCTCTATGTGCGAGTCTGACTCACACTTGGCCGTTTTTTTAACCGACTTCGAAAATGGAGGAGGTTATCAATTCGGATGTTTGTATTTTTTTATTTTATTTTTTTTATGTATGTTCGGGCATAACTCCGTCATATATTGACGGATTTGCAAAATTCTTTTTTTGTTCGAAAGGGGTTTATTCCGAAATGGTCCCATTTAAATTTCAAAAAGATCTGATGATGGGTTACGGAGACACAACCGAACTCTTCCAAAATTGATAGCAAATCAACCGCGATTGCTGCTATCGTATGTCTTTGAATTGTTAACACAGTTTAATGGGGAACCACAACTAAAAAGTGAAAAATAAAAAACTTTTTTACAAAAAAATTGAACCGACTTCCAAAAAAAGTGCAAAATAACTTTAATTTCGGAAGTCGGTGTCAAAAAACGAAGACACAAAACAGGAACACCGACTTCCGAAATTAAAGTTATTTTGCACTTTTTTTGGAAGTCGGTTCTATTTTTTTGTAAAAAAGTTTTTTTTTTGTAAAAAGTTTTTTTCAACAATCTCAACAGTGACGCCCCTCACGCCCGCAGCAGCCACCGCAGGAGATGCCCTAGGCGTCGGGGGTCGCAAACCGATCTCCAGCCACCATAGGCGCGGGCTTGCGGATGGCGAATAGTGGATAGCTAGCCGTCCGATATGGACCAGCCAAGAATCGACGGCGCGTAGTGTTCCACATGCTCCTCAAAGAGATGTCAGCGGCAGCTGACGGGACCTGCCTAAGGGCCGATGCCTGCCTGGGGCCGCGCATAAATTCGAAATAGAGTTACCACGGCCCTTGGCACACAGGCAACTGAAGAAACAAGGGTTTTTTTTTTTGGGGTGTGGGAAATCATCATATGACTTCTTGCGCTTTTGGGTGGAGCGGAAGGGCGTGTCAGACTCTTACTGACTAAAACCCACCCCTGTTCCTCCCTGCCCTGAATGGCCAGGGGCGAGGTAACTCTTTCGAATTTATCCTCAACCCCCGGGCAGGCATCGGCCGTGGCAGGCCCCGTAAGTTTGCTGACAACTCTTTGAGGCGCGCGTGGAACACTACGCGCCGTCGACTCTCGGGCCTGGTGTTGATCGGGCGGCGAGTTACCCACTACTCACCGTCCGCAGGCCCGGGTCTACGGTGGCCGGAGATCGTCTCGCGGCGCCCGAAGCCCCTGGCGTCTCCTGCGGCGGCTGCTGCTGAGGGCGCTAGGGCGACTCGGCTGTTGTTGAGTCTCCCTAACGTATGCCGCCTCCCTCTTCGCGAGCATTACTGCTTCGCAGAAGGAGGAGACGGCTTCCCATTCCCTCTCGCTCTGTACCATGGCCTGAACCAGGGCACGGCGCGAGAGGTCGCTGCCGCCTATCGCATCCACGAGGACACGGCGGAAGAAACAAGGGTGGGTTTTATTTAGTCATTAAAAGTCTGACACGTTCTCCCGCTCCACCCAGAGCGGGAGAAGTTATTGGATGGTTTCACACCCTCCAAAAAAAAGGGTACGGTCAACAAAACAGCTACTTTACTATAAGTAGGAACTTTCTTAGGTACGGTCATTCTGGGTAAAACTGGACCAGAGCGGTATAACATTAAACCACATCCCGAACAAACACTTTTAATTACTTTTATATGTATCTGAACTTGCTTTAATAAAATGCATGTATGAGGTTATTAACTTATTAGTAGATAGGAACTTTTACATTTGTTGCAGTAAAACTTCATTCGAAATGTTCACTTGACGATCATAATAGGCATTTAACATGGTCAAATGTTACCTAGATTAAAAAAAAAATGCTGTAAATTCGGTTTTTAAGATGCGAAAAAATGTTGGTCTAATGTTACCCCAATATCAATTTATCTTTGGACCACAGCTATTTCTGTCTCTATCTCAGTATTCACTCATAATTTGTAAGGTTATTAATGAAATTGGGTTTTACAACACAACACTAAAGACTACATAAATCGCAATTACTGTGTAGTAATTTTATACATTTTATTGACTAAATCAATCAATCTGCCTAGCCTTTTCCCAACTATCTTGGGGTCGGCTTCCAGTCTAACCGGATGCAGCTGAATAGCCAGTATTTTACATGGAGCGACTGTCTATCTGACCTCCACAACCCAGTTACTGGTTACTGGGTAATACGATACCCCTTGGTAAGACTGGTTGTCAGACACTGCACCAACAACCGTGCTGTCTGTAAAAAAACTTACCTACTTGGTTTTTCCTTGAATGCGAGAAAAACCCATGATCAAAAACAAGTTAATATTTTATTTTATAATAAGTATAAATTGAAATCTCTAAAAATATAATTCCAGTGTAGGCGTGAACAACTACATCTTTCAGGTTTAAACGCCTTTAATCACAGTCTTCGGTTAGTCATTTCTTGTAATCCGATACAGTATCGTTTGCCGACAGAAAGGCGCCGTGACCCGACTCTTAATAGTAACTTATGACGGTTATGTCCCTTCGATTGCAATTTAGAACACTATTGTAATTCGACGCTGGACGAATTAGGATGTCGACAAACGGGGCGACTTTTCGAAGATTTTTTGAAGTGAAAACTTCTTTAGTCGCGTTGGGCAGTCTTGAGATGGGAAAAAACAATTGAACTCGCGCGCCACCATCACCGACAGCGCTACGCAATTCGCTACAACAGTGCTACAACGCAAAGTGTCGTAGCAATCGTAGTAGATCGCGAGACGCAATGGGTATTTTTGTTGAAGTTTTCACTATTTTTTTTGTTATCCCACTTTGTGTCTCGCTTGCTGGGCAAAAGCCTCCCCTTTCTCCTTCTAAACCCGTCTTAGGCGATTCCTGGTCAAGTAGGCCCCGCAAACGTCAAGTATGTCACACCACCTTCACTGCGGTCGACCGCGATGGCAACATCCTCCCTCTAGCGTCTAATGAGTGACAATACTTGCCCACCTATGTGGGTGCATTCTTGCAACGTGAATTCGAAGATAAAATTATTCATTTTGCTTTAAAAATCAATGCTTTGGCCGTGTCCAAAGGGCAATTACTTCTTTTCATAGCTAACGGAAAGTAATCTCCAGATAGGTATACAACCCAGACGACACGGTGGAGCATACGGTGGAGATCTGCCCCGCTTGGGCGGAGCCCCGCCATGTCCTCATGGAGGCGAGCGGCGGCAGCGACCACCCGCGCCCGGCCCTGGTCCAGGTCATGGTACGGAGCGAGAGGAAATGGGAAGTCAGTCACCTCGTTCTGCAAAGCAGTAATGCTCGCGAAGGAGGAGGCGAAATGGGTGAGGGAGGCTCAACAACAGAGTCGCCCTAGGCGGAGAACGTCGCGAGACGATCTCCGGCCACCGTAGACCCGGGCCTGCGGACAGCGAGTAGTGGGAAGCTCGCCGTCCGATCAGCACCAGGCCCGAGAGTTGACGGCGCGTAGTGTTGCACGCGCGCCTCAAAGAGTTGTCAGCAATAATGACGAGGCCCGTCATGGCCGATGCCTGTCCAGGGGTTGAGGATAAATTCGGAACAGAGTTACCTCGCCCCTGGGCACTCAGGGCAGAGAAGGAACAAAGAGAAGGGTGGGTTTTAGTCAGTAAGAGTCTGACAACGCCCTCCCGTTCCACCCTAGAGCGGGAGATGTCATTGGATGATTTACCACTCCACAAAAAAAGGTAGGTATACAAAGCAAGAAAGAAAGAAAATATGTGAGTAGATTTATTTAGCACAAACTTAACAGACACACAACACGTATCGTATAACGTAAAACACAATCAAAAATCTGTTTTTTAATCATGAAAATAATAATAATAATAACCTGAGATCCCTCTCTCCAACCGAAACCTATAAGTATTTGGGTATTGGGAAGCGTCAGGTATCAATGTTACTGACATGAAGCAGTCGTTGAAGGAGCGCTTCTTTGGCCGCCTGAAGAAGGTATTTATTAGTCTTCTATCGGGCGGAAACAAGGTGCGCGCCTTCAACGGTTGGGTCATGCCGGTATTGATGTACTCTTTCGGCGTACTCAAATGGACTCAAACAGAACTTGACGCCCTGGATAGGCGTGTCCGTACACTGCTGACTGCATTTCGAATGCATCACCCACGTTCTTCAGTGATGAGACTGTATATCCCGCGGAAGTGTGGAGGCCGAGGCTTTTTAAATGCTAAGACCCTCCACAACCGCGAGGTATGCAGTCTAAGGGAATATTTTCTAGCTGCTGACGTGGGTATGCATCGAGATGTAGTGGCGGTGGACAAGGGCCTTACTCCACTCTCCTTGGCTAACGAGAACTTTCGCAAACCTCTAGTGCTTGACACTAACGATCGCAGAGAAGTATGGCAGAGTAAGAAACTTCACGGACGCTTTTTCCGGGCCCTACCTGGGCTCGATGTAGACCAACTAGCGTCCGTAGCCTGGCTGCGTGTCGGTGACCTCTTTGGGGAAACCGAAGGTTTTGGCTGTGCAATTATGGACGAAGTTATCATGACGAAACACTACCGGAGATTTATTGTGAAGGACGGCACGGTTGACATATGTCGGGCATGTCATCGTCCGGGAGAATCAATCCGCCACATAATCTCTGGTTGTTCTCGTTTGGCTAACGGTGAGTACTTGCATAGGCACAACCTTGTAGCCAGGATTATCCATCAGCAACTTGCTCTGAAATACTCTCTTGTTAAATCGGAAGTGCCGTACTACAGATATGCGCCCGACCCAGTTCTCGATAATGGTCATATCTCATTGTACTGGGATCGGTCCATCATCACTGACAGGACTATTGTAGCCAATAAGCCTGATATAGTGGTAGTGGACCGAATCGAGAGGCGTGCAATGATTGTTGACATTACCGTCCCACATGACGAGAACCTCGTGAAAGCCGAGAAAGATAAACAAATCAAGTATATTGACTTGGCTCGCGAGGTTGTCGACATGTGGGATGTGGACACAGCGATCATTGTACCGATAGTCGTGTCAGCCAATGGCTTAATAGCCACGAGCCTCGACCAACATCTCAGGAGGCTCTCGTTAGGCGGTTGGATCAAGGGCTTGATTCAGAAAGCAGTACTTCTGGACACGGCTCGCATTGTCAGGCAGTTCCTTTCTCTGGAGCCCTGACCGCCGGTAGCTTAGACCCTGTTCCCGATACCGGTGGGATACTATTTTTTATATTTTTAAATGTTTTTTTTAATTGAAATATTTAAAAATATAATGTTATATGTAACAAATCAATAAACTAAATAATAATAATAATTTATTCACATAAAAAACACACAAGACCTATGAAGTCCCTGCCGCCTGAGCTAGGTTCAAAGACCTGTGTTACAGGAGGCAGTCTCTTCTCCCATTTGTTGTCACAAAAGAAAAAGAAAAGATGCAAATTGATATGGGTGTGTTTATCTGTAGAGTATTAATGTGAAGTGTAGTGTGGATGTAGGCGTATTAAATTTTGTGTTTTATGATGTTTTACGTGTGAATATGAGTATGCTGTATGAAAGTGTGCCTCACGGCTAAATCAGTGAATCTTTATTGAGATACATAAGGAAGGGTTATCTAGATACTTTAGTATCATTAGTTAAAGTTACATACAGCATCCTCATCATTCAACTGAAGGTATATTGCTCCCACCAAGTATCTCCATATCGACCAATCTTTTTCTGTTCGCAACCGAAGAATACACGCTTCCTTCACCAGGTTATTCACGACTGTAATTACTTAAACCCCAAGCAAGCGTGGTGATTCATGTTTGTGTCTTCTTCGAATGAGAAGCCTTTGCTCTGCAGTGGAATTAGTTACAAGCTGGTATTACCAACCTTTGTCTGCCGCACCTTCTGGTACGCGGTTGCTGTTTATGGGGTTTGTTTATAAAAGCTTACATTTTATGACGTTTAACTCTCTCAAACTTTACTGTAAGCAACTTTGAAAGTTGAAACGTCGGTGGGCAGTCTAAGTTATTTGAGTGTTTTTATAGTTATAATTAATATTACGTCAAATTAATATTGAATAAATTTATTTACTTAATTTTATTTTTTAGGGTTTTTCGAGACCTTGATTTTCAAAAAACCCGACAGCGAATGACATAAGAAGCGATATCCATAAAAAAAAAACAAAAAAAAAAACAACTTTAATTCCGGAAGTCGAAAGTCAAAAAACGAAGACACAAAACCAGAAACATCGACTTCCAAAATTATAGTTATTTGCACTATTTTTTTTGGATGGTTCTATTTTTTGTAAAAAAAAGGTTTTTATTTTTCACTTTTTAGTGCTGGTTCCCCATTAAATTGTGTTATCAGTACATAGAAATACGCTCGCAGCAATCCCGAGTCGTTTGCTGTTAGTTATTGCAGAGTGTCACTGTCTATCTCCGAAGATCTTCATCAGATTCTAATGTATTATATACTAAAACCTTCGTTATTTGAATAACGAAAACTCCATCCAAATCAGATGAGCAGTTTTCGAGAAAATTACGGACAAACAACATACACACTTACAGTTGAATACAAATCCTCTTTTTTGACAATTCCGACTTATTGTATGTAACAAAGGACGAGAGATTTCTTTTCCCCATTTGATTTACAGATCTCCAAAAACAGAGAATAACCTTCTTTTGTTGGCACTTATATTAATGTAAATTGAAATGAAATTTAGCTACATTATTACAAACAACTCAACAATACTCATATTGTAGTCGTTTTGTATTGGCATGGCAATATGGTCATTGCCCTTTCCCGAAAATCTCTATGTAGGAACCCGACAAATGTACTATGTATCCTTTTACCCGACTGCCCAAGAAGGAAGATAATGTTTTTCGAGAGTATGTATGTTTGTATGTTTATATGTATGTATGTAGGTTATCAATTTCTTTGGCACGCCCTTGTAGCCTAACGGCTAGATGAATTTTACCAATTGACGTATATTGGTCTTGACCGCTGCAGTGACATTGGCAATTGGGATTAAAAAAAAAAGTGCAACCGCCACTAGGTCAGTGATGTCGTATTTTTTTGTGACATCGTCTTCTGGAGTATAAAAATAAAGAGCTCGAGGATACAATTCCAAAAATTTAACTCATAAAAAATAGGAAAAAAAAAATTGAAACTTTTCATAAAACCCGACCGCGAATATCAACTATAAAGTTCCAAACAAACGCAAAAAGAGGGGTTGTTATAAGTTTGACCGTTATGTGTGTGTGTCTGTCTGTGGCCGATTTAAATGCGGTTTTCTTTTCAAGCAGTCTGATGCATATCATCTTTATGATTGAACTAAAATAAATACCATCAACTGCATCAGACTTTGAAAAGGGACTTGTTTGAACATTTTCAATAAAATTATTTCGATATTATACATTTTTCGATTTGTTTATCTTTTTTGTATCTATTTTGATTCACGTTTTTGTTATGTAATCTGTAAGTATATATAAAATTCAAAGTCCTGACTGACTGATATATCAACGCACAGCCTAAACCGCTGGTCCTAGAGACATGTGTAACAAGGCAGTGTTAAAGCCTTGTTTATTTTTAGACCTCTATTCCAAAATTACGTTCTTTGCTACCTTTTTTTAAATTCAAATTCAAAAATTACTTAGTTTTCTCTGTCATGTCTCTGTTTTAATATTAAAAATCAGTTCTAATTCTGCAGCCGAGCTAGTAGAAGCTCCTCATTGTTATTTTTTGACTCTTCAAGTGTCAGTTACCAGTTTCCTAGAATTTTGCATTAATACAATTTAATTAATAGTCACAGTGTTTGTGTTCTTAATATTATATTAAAGCCCACTGTTGTAAATGTGTTAACTCGTCGTGTTATTATTTATTGAACTCCTCATCTACGGTCGTCCTACCCTACGACCTCCTCTACGTGTCACACCACTACTCCGGCCCGCAACGAGACACCGACCTCAGCACCGTGACACATGACATTTGGAAAGTGTGTTCTTTGTGAAGTATCCACTATGAAAAGGTTTTTCGAAATTCCATCTCTGAGAGGGTGAAATAAGGGTTGAAAGTTTATGATGGGCCAGTACTAATTCCACTCGGGCGAAGCCACTGTCAGAAGATTTATTGACAGGTCTACACTGTCCTCTCATATAAACATTGCAAAAAAAAAATTACCTATAGTACTAATTACTAACTATGCATAGAAGCCGTGAATTGGCTTATGACGTTACATGTGTCTATGGTTTATCCATACTAATATTACGAACGCGACAGTAACTGTCTGTCTGTCTGTCTGTTTTCACGCATAAACAGCTAAACCAATTTTGATTAATTGTTGTTTAGAGATACGCCTCGAAGAAGGAAAAAAACTTTTTAACAAAAAAATTAACCGACGAAAAAGAACTAAAAAGCAAAAAATAAATAAACCTTTTAAGTCTTGAGTAATGAGCTTATTTACCTACATAAAATATCAAATTTTATATAAACTAATTTTGAGTCGGCGCCAAACAACAATCTGATTAGTAAATATCTAAATTTTATAAGTACCTACAAATGAAGAGGGCTGTAAGTAGGTAATTAATCATTTTATTAATTGGCGCCGACTCAAAATTAGTTTATATAAAATTTGATATTTTATGTAGGTAAATAAGCTCATTACTCAAGACTTAAAAGGTTTATTTATTTTTTGCTTTTTAGTTCTTTTTCGTCGGTTAATTTTTTTGTTAAAAAGTTTTTTATTTCATGATTTTTTGTGGCTCGCATCATCTTTTAACACTCTGAGGCTAATTTCTAATTCTTCATCATTCCCCTTGCCACTGAGCTGATGATATAACAATCCTTCCATGAAGTTCCCAGGATATTGACCAGTTGAGGTTACCTCCAATATTGTAAAGACGTCTTTTCGTCAAAGCATATTAAGTGGTATTTGTCACTAAAACCAGTTTTTATATCTGACTTCTATTGTTTAGGAAAGGTATGGTTTCCATCATAAGCTCAGTTTCATGATGTGATGGTTCCTAAATGCAAATACCTGATTCAGTTATGAAAAGTAAACAGAAACAATATTCGTGCCCAATTTTCGAGGTTCTCTCTCAATTTTTTCAGGATCCCATGAGCAAATCCTGATATCCTTGATATGGGACAATCCTTGAGGTATACCCTATCTAACAAAAAAAGAATAATCAAAATCGGTTCATAAATGACGGAGTGAGGGCTGAACACACATACAGAAACACTAAACGTGCCCACAATTTTCGAGGTTTTCTCTCAATTTTGTCAGGATTCCATGAGCAAATCCTGATATCCTTGATATGGGACAATCCTTGAGGTATACCCTATCTAACAAAAAAAGAATAATCAAAATCGGTTCATAAATGACGGAGTTGAGGGCTGAACACACATACAGAAACACTAAACGTGCCCACAATTTTCGAGGTTTTCTCTCAATTTTGTCAGGATTCCATTGTCAGATCTTGATTTCCTCGACATGGGACCACCTTTGAGGTGTACCCTATCTAACAAAAAAAGAATAATCAAAATCGGTTTATAAATGACGGAGTGAGGGCTGAACACACATACAGAAACACTAAACGTGCCCACAATTTTCGAGGTTTTCTCTCAATTTTGTCAGGATTCCATTGTCAGATCCTGATTTCCTCGACATGGGACCACCCTTGAGGTGTACCCTATCTAACAAAAAAAGAATAATCAAAATCGGTTCATAAATGACGGAGTGAGGGCTGAACATACACAAAAAAAAAAAAAAACATATATACGGTCGAATTGAGAACCTCCTCCTTTTTTTCGTCGGTTAAAAAAGGAAACTTTTTATTTCGAGAGTATCATCCTTTAAGATAATTTTCGGCTTAGGCCAGAAGGTAGTCTGCCCGCGCCTTTTCCCAACTATCTTGGGGTCGGCTTCCAGTCTAACCGGATGCAGCTGAATACCAGTATTTTACATGGAGAGACTATGTGACCTCCACAACCCAGTTACTGGGTAATACGATACCCCTTGGTAAGACTGGTTGTCAGACTTTCGGTTTTTTTTAAGCTCATACAGTTATTTGTAGGATACCTATGCCTAAAAATTAGTTAGTCTGTCTGTTTGTTCCGGCTAGTCTTCGAAATGGCTGGACCGATTCCGGTAACATTTTACTGACAGGTATCTGACTATATCGGGTGTAAAAAGACAGTTTCCGAAGCCGAAAGCCACATATTCTACCTATTATTTGGATATTTTTTTTTCACTAGACCATACCAGGGAATCCAAGTATTCTCTCTAGAACACTTGGAAAGTAAAAAAAAAAATGCAAGGTCAATGTTCCATTTTTTTATTACTTTTTTCTAAAATGAATTCCAAGTGTTATTACTAAACTTTTTTCCAAACAAACATTACCTGAATTTTCAATATTTTTTTCGAATTTTCGAAATTACTCATTTGCAGTAACAAAAACGCAATGAATATCAAATGTATCCAACAAGTAGCTACGCGGCTTAGAGCGAAGGGGCGGGGCTTAACTCCACTTGCCTAGTTTCGCGTAATGTTACATTGCGCGCAATAAAATATAGTTTTTTTTTTCATACCTGTAAATAAAAGTTGTTTCCCAGCAATAATTTTTGCGCAAACCTACTTTGTTAGATGCGTAGTTGACGATTATGCGTAGTTGACGGCTATGTGATGTGTCTTTTTACACCCTGTATAGGAAGTAACTTGGGCTACTAAAATTCAGAAGTTAGTCAATGATAAAAAAGAACAAATGTGGGTGGGTATTAATGGCCGGTAATACCCTGCTAAAACGCACCAACTATACTAAGAATCAGTCAGCCTTTTGGCACGACTCCAGGTCTGGTCGTGAATGGTCTGCCCACACGTCCTGAACTATCGGATTCGTCTACCCCACGTCTGCTTACGTAAAAAGGAGATTTTGTGACAAATACATTTGATTTATCACCACTTTAACCTATATTGTATCCATTGTGTACAAAGTTTTGAAAAATTATTTTGTGTAATTGGGCATTATTAAGTACTTTTTTATTGTTTCGGGTTTTCCTTCAAATCAGACATCTTTTTTTTTTATCTGGACTTCAAGAAGAAAGCACAAGGGATTGTGGGATTATTATTTCATTAAAACTACCCTGGTGATCACCACCAGCATATGAAAGGAGGCCCCGTGCTCTAATGTAACCACATAAGAGTACAATAGCCTATCTTCGCTGTGAGTACAATAGCCTATGTTCACTGTATGATTAAATCCATGAATTATTTGAAAGTCGTAACTTTTTCTAGCAGTGGGCGTTACAGATAGTCTGTATTATCTACCTAAAAGCTGAGTCATAAGACACCATAATACATACGTATTCTCGTTTGTTTCATCTTATTTTTAGAAATATGATAACTTTAAGTCAAGAATGAATAGGTTACTTCTAGGCAAGCGGGCTTCATCTTCGACCTTATTATCGCTTACTATCAGGTGAGATAGAGGTCAAACGCGTGCCTATCAACAGTAAAAAAAAAAAAAAAATAATAAGTTTTTTGTTCAGTTCAGTATTTGTTTAAATGTAGGTAGATTTTAGGGTGGTAGTTAAGTTTGTATTAGACTAGCTTTGGGTAGCGGTTTCGCCTGTTTGAAAGACGAAAACCGAAGGGGACGTGCTCCTGAGATAAAAAAAAATCCTTTGTCCTTCTCCAATTTCATCAAAATACACTTTGTCCTTCTCCAAATTCATCAAAATACACTTTGTCCTTCTCCAGATTTATCAAGATACACTTTGTCCTTCTCCAGATTCATCAAAATTATTTCAGCGCAATCGTGAAAACGTAACAAACAAATAGATAGCTTTTTTCACATTCATAATTTCATAACATCATCATCATTTCAGCCGAAAGATGTCCACTGTTGAACATAGGCCTGCCCCAAGTGTCGCCACAACGAACGGTCTTGTGCTTACCAGGGAGAAGCCTTCCAACGCTGCGTCTTCCGGTACGCCGTCGTGATTCCAGAACTTTTCATTCTACACAAAGTGACATTCTACCAGTGATAATAATTGCATAAATGTCCAAAATGTAGAAGATTGACTCGCGCTACATTAGAAATTCCATAAATATTATCTTTATTTTTAGGGTTCCTTACCCAAAGGGTCCAAACGAAGCCGTATTGCTATCACTCACGTGTCCGTTGGTCTGTCTGTCCGTCGTCTGTCACAAAATTTTGTTCCGAAAAATCTTTAATAATCTTTTCCCATTGACCTATGCACTTGGAAACTGGTGATAATGTTTTATGTATATTTTACTAATAAATACCAATATATTGATAAACCAGTTTTTCCTTGATAAGTCCCTCAATTGGGTACGGAACCCTAAAAGTGCGAAGTGCGACACGCACTTGGCTGGTTTTTTTCTTTTGACTTCGCACGGTTTCTGTGTCAAGTTTAGCAAGTAATTAGTTTTCCAATACAGAATACAGTCACTTTGTTTTGTTTCCCATTAGAATGCGGATGGAACGCATTCCAATGTTTTTGCGGTATTTGGCAGCAAATGTATCTAGTCAGCCTTCTCGGTAAGCTTCGCCGAGGTAGTCAAATCTACAATAAAATTCTCCGCTTCATTTTACCGAGATCGCGCCGCAATGATTTCACACACTGTCCAGTTGCGTAGACATAAAACTAAACTAATTTTACATCACAATAGCCACTAGGAAACAATTTCTGAACAATTAAAACGGTCATTGAATTTTACTCAAAAAATCCCGCCAAATAAAACCTACATTTTGAAGTTTTGAAATTTTTATATATTTCAACTGTTAAGAAACATTTCAGGGTATTGCAGTCATAGCATGGCATGATATATCAGCAATAAATTCAGCCATGATTACGGAGAAACCTATCCAGCATTAACAGCTTTAATTTTTTTTTAAATTTAGTATTCGTTGAAGTCTTTTGCAAGGCGTGTAGTAAAATGTAATTTCGTCATTATACTGGAAAATCCAATTAATTTGATTAATAAACATCCCATTAATGTTCGAACCAAAACCTTTTATTTTTATCATAATATTTGTCTATAATACTTTTTCTTAGAAGAATTTGAGTGGGTAGCAAAAACCTTCGCTTAAAAAGACTTTCTCCCTCGACTGTACCAGGACAGCACAAACAATAAGTTATGTGTGCAACTGTACTCCCATCCCACGAGCCATGATCTGTAGCAAAAGTGACGTCACACAGTGATCCCGGCTACAGCATAAAATGCTACGCGCGCCCGCTACGAGACCAAAACCGTAGAACCATCGCTACGGCGTAGACGCGCGCTACGCAACAATCGCGAAAACTTATCTCAATCTGAAGTGATCTTTCGGGTATGTGATTTTGTATATTATTTCTTGTACTGTATTTATTTTTTTGTATGGTGGTTACATACTGGTTTTCTACTGGTTAAATACTGTTTTTTGCTACTAAATTAACCAACTTATAAGTTTACTTATTTGGTTTAGAGGTTTAAAATTAAATGCAATCAGAAATTACTTATAGGAAAATTAAGAAGACAGTATGATGTCCATGTTCTAATCTCAATTTTTTTATTTTCAAATTAAATAACTAAAGACTTAAAGTTAATATTTATAACAGTAAGTCCATTTTATCTAAACCGTGCGGCTTGTTTTAAAAAGTTTTGTCTAACATTCGAAGTTATCTGAAAATGAATTGCAATTTAGCATAAAATATATAACCTAGAGGAAATTATAACTTAAATTGACACGAGTATAGTATACCCTTGGATTGGATATCACAAAAACATGTTATTCTCGCTACAAACATAATAATTTAATCTTCTGAGCTTAGTTTTGCTAATCATGGATTAAGAGTCAATATCTTCACATGATTTCATAATTCTATCTTAAAATTTATATACACGGATAAAATTAACCCTTTCGTGTGTGAGGATAAAATTAGGTTTTAGTAGGATATTTTTATCTAGCAAATTTCAATCAGTCGACCTGTCTAGCCTTCTCCCTACAATATTGCGGTCGACTTCCTTCTAACCGAATGCAGCTGAGTATCAGTATTTACGAAGTCGTTTATTTGAAGCAAGGCTGCTTTACAAATAAAATCGATCATTTTGGTTTGTAATTGCTTAGCCAGCAATTGTTTGCAGAATACATTAACAATGCATTCGTTTTAGCGTCATTTAGTTCAACAATTAATTACAGACACACACTATTTGTGGCTGTATGGCTGTGTATTTTTATTATTATTATAACAATAAAGCATTACAATTACCTACCCAATTAAAATAAATAAAAAACTAAGTTGTTGTAAGTTACAATAATTTCATTAAAAAAAAAATTAAAAATCCGTAAGTGAAACTTAAAATTATTTTTTGAAACCACGATATAATTTCAACCCTTTATTCCCAACTGGGCTAGATCGAGGTATAAACTATAGAAAACGTCCCTAAGTACAAGTCCCTAGTTATGTTTAACTCCCATATAATAAGAATCGCCGAATTATTCTGGCGTATTGCCATCAACCGGATATAAAATCCTACTAATATTATAAAATGTGAAAGTTTGTTAGAATGTTTGTTAGTCTTTCACGCAAAAATTACTGAACGGATTTTGATGAAACTTTACAGTAATATAGCTTATACATCAGAGTAGCACATAAGTTGTAATTTATAATGGGGCGAAGTACTAATACCACGCGGGTGAAGCCGCTGTCAGAAGCTAATTTCTTAAATAAATTAATTATGACAAGTATGTGAGTAACATTCATAATTCGTCTTTATTTAAGGACTTCCATCAGATCACTGTTGGTACCTACTCATTAAGAACTAGATGATGTAGTAAGTTACCCTTCCGATCGATTGAAAACATTTTTCCCAGGACACGATTTAAATTCGAAATGATTTCTAGTGAGGAATAAACATTAATACTATAACAGTCCCTCTGCAGGCTAAAATACTTCTGATATGTAGGTACGAGAGTAAATCACCATATAATAAATTCATGGTTAAGGCGGGTTGGCGATTTGAGACTTAATCGTGCATCAATTTTAAATCGAGATTTTCTCAAGATGTTTGTCTTTAAAGATGTAAGTGATATCTCAAATAAACTTGAAAAGTGCATTTTTTTTAAAACACTGTTATTAGCTTAGTATGTATCTATGTAACGGGTTCCTTTGAACGTAATTTTCACCCACTTCAAAACGTCGGATTAAATTGAAACTTCGCACACTTATCAAGGAGCGATGACAATGCATGGTTAGCTAAGTGACGTCATTCTAAATCAAATATGGCGGCCTCCCAGAGATGGCGGGCTAGTTATTTTTCTGAGAAGATTACCATAAATTATAAAATTAAACGTGTTTTTTTTTTAAACTATAGATAATTATTATTCTTTCTAAATAAAATAGAAAACATTTCATTCGACACAGAGTCAATACAACAGCAACAAACAAAAGGTATAGAAATAGTACACATACTCGTAGATACAATAAAATTGTGCTGAGCGTGCCCATAGCGAAATCTCTAGCCTTAGGTTCTAGTCGATGGTATCACTACATATTATAAAACAAAGCCTCCCATCGCGTCACGTCTGTCTGTTTGTTTACGATAATCTCAAAAACTACTGAACGTATTTTCATTTGCTTTAACTAATAAACAGAGTGATTCATGCGGGAGGTTTAGTTATATAATGTGTATCCGTGCGAAGCGGGGCGGGTTGATAGTTATATATAACTAGCTAACCTGGCAACAGTTGTTCAGCGATTGAAAAAGAGGGGGGGGGGGGACTAGGGTAAAAAATATTTTACGACCAAATATACAAATAAAAAAAACAAAATATTGAAGTCGGTCGAGCCGTTTCGGAGGACTGCAATCACAAACACTGTGACACGAGATTTTTATATACCTATTACATTTTAGCCAGTACGTTTATAGATCTTACGAGTACGTCCTCTTACTCAAGAAAGTTCATAAGTAATATAAGTAAAGAAATTATTACGTCTACCGTTCATTCACATTAAATTTTGATCTCCTAAACAGTCGCTTAAGCTTCCAATCGGCACTTGTGATAAAATTCTCATAAAAAGACAAGTTATCCGCATTACCATTACCCTGTATATGGGTAGCAAGGACACTATGATTGGCACACAGCCAATGCTTAAATTCAGGGTTTTCATACAACTCTCCTAGATTTTATCAAGGAGAAACATGTCTAGTACCTATTAACTGGCTCTTAACAAGTTTGTTCGAAATTATTCATTGAATAACAATACAACTATATATTAATCTGCTTGGGTTTTTCCTACTTATCTTGGGGCCGGCTTCCAGTCTTACCGGATGCAGCTGAATAATGGAAACCCCATCCAAATCGGATCAGTAAAATTTGAGAAAATTACGGACAAACAAGCAAGCATACATACGGGTCGAATACAGAACCTCAGCTCGGTTAAAGAGATTAAAATATAAATCGTCTCTGATGACGAAAAATACAAAGATAAGAGTACGAGAATAAGATACAATATGATTATTGAATATTTATCAATCACAAACTAAGTATTCTCACTCTCACAGCTTCAAGCTGCACGAAATTCTCTTGGTTTTCAACTCGAATACAAAATTACTCTTGAGACTGGTGAACCAAATAGCGAATACCATTGTAAGTAGCAAACATTAAAACTTTTACATTCATATTGCAATTTGCTTTACGCTTTTGCCAATCGTAGTAAGTTACTAAGAGGATTTCACAGAAATGAAACATTACAAATAATGATCCTAAACGATCATTCTAGAGTTATGTATTGCCACATCCAAGACCACTCTATTGATAACTTGCGATGAGGTCATCATTCAAGTGATGACACTGAGTACAACATAAGGCGCAGTTATACGACTTTTAATGATTTCTAATTGAAGATCACGTCTAAAATTGAAATTGAAAATATTTATTTCAGACCAAGCACACAGTAATTGATACGGGTGCATATTATGTTAGTAGGTAGATACTTATAGCTATGTTAGTAAAATTTAAAATGGTTATTATTTTGGACATGCACGAGCGACCAATGCCTCAGGATTTAGTCTTATTTCTTTGAAAAAAATATATGTTACTCTAAACAATGTCTTTCGTAATTTGGTATGTGAGTATTTGAAATTATATTTTTATAACATAGTGTAATTAATTTGTAAAGTTATGTCTAACGTGGATAAAAAATTGTGAATCACGCAAAAACTATAAAGCGTATTTTTATGAAACTAGCTCCATTTTAAAGATCATTTTACTATTTATATTTTAGTATACGTATCTTAGTATAATACTTGTTGTTTTATGTATAATAAATTAATAATGCGTCTAATTTCGGACAGTGCTCTTTGATGGGCGAGTCCTTTAACTGACGCGTTACGTGAGCTTAGCACAGAAGACGCAAGCTAACCACTCAAAGTCGTTGGCAGTTAATACCGCCTTAATTTTACAAAGCGGTAGGTGTCCTCGTGAAACCCTTAGCCACGATGACCAGCAAAGATCTTTTGTGTCATCAAAATGGATTAAAATCCTGTTGATTAATTACAAGAACAAACTATTATATACTAGTTTTTCCCACGGCTTTTTTTATTTACACTTCATGCAACAAAAGTACAAAGGTGGACTTAATGCCTTAGCCATTTTCTACCAGTCAACCAAGGGTGGTGGAGAGATAATATGACAGGTGCATAAAAAAAAAAACAAAGTAATAATAAGTAAAAATACAAAAAAATGGGAACGGATATATATATACTAATATTAAAAATACTTATATATTTAATATATTAACTACTTACCTATAAATATTATGCCAGTGGAATCTATAAGAACCATGATTTTTTTTGACGTATACTTGTAAATGACACTTAACGATTGGGTAGTTTTCTTGAATGATTGAAATAATTTTCGAGTGATTAGATCAATAGTTCCAGATATTACCTTCGAATACATAAAGAAAGAATTACAACCCGATTTTAGTTTAGATGACTTTCAGCATCGTGTTTTGTAATAGATTATTAACATCTAAAATATAAAAATCTCGCGGCTCGACCGATTTTAATGATTTTTTTTTGTATATTTGGTAGGTATGAGAATAGGTCGTAAAGTATTTTTCCCCCTCCTACCTCCACCCCCATTACCTTTGCTGGGTCAGCTAGTTATATTATATTATTCGGCTGAAGACAGTGTCATATTTTTTTATCACCGATAGCGGTTATCAAAATGTTTGTATTGAGTTCGTGACATTTAAATGTCAATTTCATATATTTCGTACTTTTTGACAACCGTTATGTCAGATAGAACGTCACTTTGTTAAGGCTCTTAAAAGCTTGTGGCAAACGCGAACTAAAAATAACTATATTACCTAATCAATAAATCAAAATCGACCCAAAATGTCAGTACCTTCTTCTAATTTCCAATTAAGTGAAATATAATAATTAATCCAACAAATTAAAATGATAAATTATTGATAGTTCTTCTGACGCTGTCAGAAACTTTAATTAAAAACAAATAATTTATTGAAGCCTTTTCGACGCTTTTAAGGCATCTATTTAGAAACAAAGGCTTTCAAATAGACTTTAGTTTTGTATCTATGTCGCAAGCAATTAGCTTAATTGGGTTTATGACTAAAAATAATCTAATTAGTCAGTCAGCTATATACTTAATAAGTAAATAATATTAGATATGTATTTATTCTTTTGTTTTAACTTGAGTTAAAATTATACCACTTTTCACTCAAAAGTGACGTAACAAGCCCCCCACTCCAATATTTTTTGATCATCTAACTTATGGACTAATTAGATTTTTTATTTCCCTGGAATCATACCTGTTAAGTAAACTAAGATTTCCACTACTGGATATATAGGCCTCCAAGTGTCGCCTCATTGACCGGTCCTACGTGTTTGACGGTTGGACAGAAAGTTCGATGTTTGCGTTCAAAATAATCTTTATGTACTCGTATCTTTGAATGTGCTTCTTTAACTTAGATTGCTAAATTCGCTAGGATTAAGTGTGCTGTTTCGATCCTGAATTTTCTATCTCTTAAAATTATGTTATGTTTATCTTTAAGATTGTTTCGTGACGAAATTTTGTTCTTGTGGTGTGGTAAACATCCCCTGGATTCATCTCTATTTACCATTCAGTTTAAAACCATTTTTTTATTTCGTTTTCTTTTTTGTGGGTGGGAAATCATCCAAAGACTTCTCCCAGGGGGAGCTCCAGGGCGTGTCAGACTTTTACTGAGTAAAACCTACCCCTGTTCCTTCAGTTTTGAGTGCCCAGGGGCGCGGTAACTCTGTTCCAAATTTATCGAATACTCCTAGTCAGATTCAGTTAACAGCCTACCCATAACTAAATACCATTCATTCTTGAATGATATTTAGCCATTCAATTGTGACGTAAGGAGGCTACGTGGGAAATAAGAAATGACAACACGTACCTCGGTCAACATAAAAATATATATATTGTAAAGAGAAAGGGCGTGGGAAGGTTTGCAGTCACAGATTTCGGCACTCCCTGGGACATGGCACGGTACTACCCTGGCTCAGCCTGATGACCGATAACTCGGGGGAGCCATGTTGCGTTCGCCCCGGAGATGTTGGCCGGCAGGTGGTAGCGCCGGCTCGTAGGGTCGACAGGAGCCAGGATGAATCGGCCGGCAGGTGATCGGGCCGGCTCGGAGACGGCTAGCAGAAGCCACGCGGGTAAATAAGTACCCGGTGTGGAGGCGTGCAGGAGATTGTAACGAAACTACGTTACACAATCAAACAGCTAGGTAAATGACTGCTCGCTCCTCTAGCCCCAGTCATCTCCTTCGAACCTTACCTGTCTGTGTCGGGGGGCTTAAATTTTTTTTTTCGTTCAATGGTCACCCTATGTATGAACGGCCTAGCATTAGCCAGCTAGGCCGCTATTTGAGCGGCACCAGAAAAAACGCCGAGGCAATGAAGCTCGACGAGTCCCAGAGAAACGATTAAACTGTCCTGGGTCCCGCAACGAAATTAATCAGAAAAGACAGCGGAGGAGTAAGAAAAACATAATTTCCACTTCCCTCCTAATCAAGCGGGAGACAGAACAAAACTAGGCCATTAGGCAAAAAGGGGGTTTTTACAACTGGGGTAAGCCCAGTTGCCAAGCACCACTGGTTAAAAATACTGATATTAAGAGTCTATGTTACCTCAAATGGCTTAGCATGATCCTCCGTTATGTCGATAATACTGCAGCATTAATTTTGAAATAAATATATGGCAAGGTTGAGGATCAATGTTAAGTATTATAAACCTCAAAAACACGATTCCATAAAATTTTCTCGATAGAAAAAAAATCCAAAGTTACCTCTAAACCGAAAACAATAAACCGCTAGCATTCAAAAAATGCTTAAAATTAGATCATGAAACTTTGCATACTAACTGAACTTACTATAAAGCAGGTCCTACAAGTTTTTTTATTTTTAAATTACCATTATTTTCACAGTAAAAATAAAATACCTAAACTATCACCTAAACTATGCCGTCTTGAAGCTTGTTCCCTGGCGCCCGACGCCCCCGTTCAGTCTCGCTTCGGCTTTCGAACGGGAGGGCTGTGTCGCTTGCGCTCAGAGCACACATTACGCAACAAGACTACGTAAAATACAAATCTTGTAGTACTTATACTTATAGTGTTGGTGCAATGGGAAATAACCGTAATAAAAATAAGAAACGAAAGGGTTGGCGCAAAGAAACTGGAAAACATGATAAACGTAATGAAGTAAGTATATAGCTACCTATCTACTTACAGTATTAGTGATTACAAACATGTCACGTTTGGTGCAGTGGCAGGTGATTGGCTGCTGCGTTAGGAGTTGCAGGTGTTTCTGCATGTGAAGATTTGTGTTTGTAAACGCACCTTTCACGATTCAGGCGAAATCCAGGTGTACACTTTTTTTTTTGATAAAAAATGTCAAAAATGGGTGTCCAATTTTGTAAAAAGTTAAAAAGTTCCCTAAATAGGTTTGTTGTTGTTTTGACAATATACAACAAATAGGTATCTATGTAGTACCTAATTGTTTTTTTTTATAATGTTGCCGACTCCAGGATTTCAACTGAATCGGAGACGGTGCGATTACAAACACAAATCTTCACATTCACAAACGCGCAGAACCGACACAACTGTCTGTAGGCCATAAAACACTGATCTGTTATTATTATTACTACACATGGCTATATAATTTTGACGGCACGGTTGGCGCAGTGGTTGAGCGTTCGGCTGCTACGCTGCGTGTCACGGGTTCGATCCCCGCACGGAACAAATATTTGTATGACCTGCAGATAGTTGTTCCGGGTCTGGGTGTCTTGTGTATGTGAATTTACATGCTTGTGAACGCACCCACGATACAAGAATATTCCTAGTGTGGGGCAACATTTTTATAAAAGACAAACAAAAATCAAAAAAAAATTTATCAAGCTATAAATTTCCAGTATAAGCTGATCTCACATTGTATAGGAATTCCGTACAATGAGAGGTCAGCTTGTACTGGAAAATTATCCCTCCACCATCAAATACCAATTCACCAAATTTGTATTTCAATAAAAAATGTAGGGTGGGTAATTGTTATTTGTTATTCATAGGGCAAGTCTGCTTCTATGGATGATTTAGTCTTCTTTTGTATATTTTTAGGGTTCCATAGCCAAATCATAAATAAAAATATGTGAGGTCTAGGTAGGTATTTATTTGTCCCGTGTGATTGTTACAGGACCGGACGGACGGAGGTATGACCTCCGAAAACTGTAGAAATAAATTCGGACGAAACAAATCTTCATGTGTTACAAAATATATAATTGTAAGTACCTATCTATCATACGTGTGTGATAATCACGAAATTTGCTGTTCCCCCATGGCACTACCGCTTGGTACTAACGCGTAACGGTACTATCACGAAATTGGCGAATTCATAATAAAATTTTCATAATGTTGGACTTTTTAGGGTTCCGTATTATTTATTCATGTTGACAAAATTATGCTGCCGGGGTCGCGAGTATATTTGAAAGAGAGTTACCGCGGCTCTTGGCACAGGCAACTGAAGGAACAGGGGTGGGTTTTAGTTAGTAAAAGTCTGAGATGCCCTCCCGCTCCGCCCAGAGCGGGAGGTCATTTTTTATATTTTTTTTTATTATAATCGTTTATTAGGAACAGAACAACAAATACAGGCAGATAAAAAAACAATGTACAACGATGGTAGCTGCAAAAGTTTAAAACTTTGGCGCAGCCACCAACGCCCATCACGCTAGTCATTGAATGATAACATAACATACCCCAAAAAAAGTGTTTTATAATGAATGTTGTGTTTTCTTGCAGATCACCCGAGAACATGAGCTGTTCACTGAATATACACAATCATTGAAATCAAGCGTCCCATTGCAGCATTCTAAACATCTTTGGACGAAGCCAAGATATAGATAAGATAGAAGTAAATTTTTGGAGAAAAACTCAAAACGGACTTGTCGTAAATAAAAAACATCCTTGGTATATACAAGTGCAAGGACAATTACATATCATCGGTACAAAAAAAAAATGTATTTTCGGAATAAGGTCTGGATGCGACAAAAACATCAAAGTCGAAATTATAGAAAGATGACCAATATTTCTGAAATGGAACTAAAATTAGAACATTTTTATAAAACATGCATGTTACCTGAGCTATGCAATTCCAGACATGTTCTAACTATGTAAATTAGAAATTTAAGCGATTAAAAATAAATGTTATTTAATTTTGACTATTTTTAATTACTTTGAAAAAAACTTATGGTATTTATCATACCTACCTACATACCTACCTGCATACTTACCTACTTATCTTACCTATACCTACCTATCTTATATTTATACAAACCTTGTCCTGAGAATCACGAACACAACAAAAAAAGAATTATGCAATTTGGTGAAGTCCTTCGAAAGATATACGCATACCTACATTTCGGCGATTCATTCTTATATAGATGCATAATAACTAAGAAAGTGGTAATACAAGGAGAAAGCTACCTATTATAAGATTTTAAAATGGCACAGCGTAAACTTACTACCAAGCCAATGTACCTACAGAACCCTCAGTGCAATGGTGACTCGCACTTGACTAGTTTTTTAGCTCTACTGCTACTAAACCGACTCTAAACCACTGCATAAATTCTACAATTTATGTAGTGGTTTAGAATCGATTTTTCTAACCTATGTATACCTAGGTACTTGCATATACCTACAACCTACATAATTACCTACATGCGCAAACGGCTGTCACATAACATACATACACTAAAACTATAAAACGCAAACTTACTACAAAACTAATTGGCGGAACCCACAGCGCAAAGTTGGCTCGCATTTGACTAGTATTTTATAGAAGTAGGTAGGTAAAATAAAATAGTGTGCACGGCTAGACATCACCTATTCTGTCCAGTATAAGCTGATCTCGCATTTTATAGGCTTTCCGCACACTGAGAGGTCAGCTTATACTGGAAACTGATCGTTTATAGATACATTGAAATTGTATTTGCGATATAATATATAATTTTATATTCATAAAATGACAAGTTAAAATTAAATTAGATTGATAATTTTATTTCTTAGTACTCGTCCGATAATAGTGTAGTTTACTCTAACGAAATCGCTTCGACCTCAAGGCCGCGCGTGTCGCGTCTCTGCGAGCAAAAGTGTGCGAGCGAGATAAAGAGTGCAGTGGCACGCGGGGAAGTGGGGGCGAAATTAGAATTTAAGCTGAGATGGTGTAGGCTCTTAATGGGTCTTAAAATTGTGAGCTGTTACACTTTATTCCAATAATAGGTATGGCAAAAACGCTTGAACGCACGGAAATTCGTTCTAGTTTCCACAATGCCCGTGTAATAGACAACGCCAGACGTAGGCGCTGTTTGTTTATCAGGTTTTTTTTATTTAAGGTAGGGATCATCTGATGACCTCTGCCGCTGTTCGTACCACACTCTTACTGAGTAAAACCAACCCGTGTTCCTAACTCTTTTAAACACTCCGCAACTGGTAACGAATGGGCCTGCGGACGGCGAGTAGTGGGTAGCTCGCCGTCCAATCAACACCAGGCCCAAGAGTCGACGGCGCGTAGTGTTCTAGATAGATAGATAAGATAGATAGATAGATAAAACATTTATTCAGTGCACACAAAAGACACACAAAATCACAATAAAATTAATTAAACTTACGTATATAAAAACAAAGTGCCAATAAACAAAAAAGGAAAACATACATATAGAAATAAAAGTGACACTTGGAACATTTCAAATAATAACGAATGCACACAGTGCGGTGTGCGTCTCAAGGTTGCACCAAATGGGAGTTCAGCTCAGCACGTGTCAGGCAAATATACCTGACGCTGATATTCTGCTGAATCCCTGCAGTGACATGCGGACGCTGAGCAGACGTGACAATTATCTTGGTGTTGTGACATTATTATGCAAGGAGCATTTATTGTAAGTATACACTACGCGCGCCTCAAAGAGTTGTCAGCAAACATGACGGGGCCCGTCATGGCAAAGAGTTACCTCGCCTCTGGGCATTCAGGGCAGGGAAGGAACAGGGGTGGGTTTTAGTCAGTAAGAGTCTGACACGTCCCTTCGCTCCACCCTAGAGCGGGAGATGTCATTGGACGATTTCACAAGCCCTCCCCAAAAAAAAAAACTGGTAACGAATTAAGTGAGTTGGCTGCGACATTTACGAGTATGTACATTACATTTTTCCTGACATTTCCCGTATAATGAATATATATTATAATATAACATAGGTATTATTAACATTTCCTTGTTATTTATAACATTTTCGCCCTTGCTTCACTTTCTATGCCTCAATAATCGTGCAATTTTCCTGGATAAAATGAAACCCATTATGTTGGACTAAAATTCTATGTATACATTCTATTGCTACAGAACTACTATTGCAATGCTTCATCTTGACTAGAGAACTTAATTATTGCTTGTAACAAAACAAGTTTTTTTTAAGGAAAGATCAACTAAAATCAGCTTTTGGTGTAGAAAGAGTATTTAATACTAGCGTAACGTTGTCAAGTCCGGTCCAATTGTGAATCTAAATTGTCCACGGAGCAAATACACACATACTAAAATTCAGAATTGGTCTAGCCGTTTAGGAGGATTTCAGTGACATACACGCGTACAGGAGAATAATATATATAAATATTTAAAAGTAATGATCGATACAATTAGCTTCAACTTTGTAACTGACCCACTTCTTGACAATTCAAAAGTTTCTGTAAATGATTTTAATTCAAATAAATGCTTTGATGTGGTACTGAAACTTTAAGAGGAAAAACCAACAAAGTGTTTTATCTAAATTAATGTAATAAAGAGGTAAAGTTTGTGAGTTTGTAGAGGGTAATCCAAACATCCGAAATTCGTAGACATGTGACATCCACCAACCCACACTGCGCCCGCGTGGTGGATAACGGCCCACACCCTCTCACAGAGAGGAGGCCTGTGCCCCAGCAGTGGGGACATCAAAAGGCTGAGGATGATGATGATGATGATGATGAGAGGGTAATCTCTGGATCTGCTGAACCGATTTAGAAAATTCTTTTACCAATAGAAAGCCACGTTACTTGTGAGTGTCATAGACTAAATTTTTGAAAGCCACGCGGGCGAAGTCGCGGACGATGTGCTAGTATTATAAAAGAGGTAAAATCCTACTAATATTATAAATGCGAAAGTTTGGATGTATGGATGTTTGTAACACAATCACTCCAGAACTGTTGAATGGATCTGGATGATTGGCACAGATATAGATTCTAGTCTAGAATAGCACATAGACTATTTTTTAACCGACTTAAAAAAAGAGGAGGTTCTCAATTCGTCTGTATGTTTTTTCTTTATTTTTTTGTGTGTTTGTTACGCAATATCCGCGCTATTTGTGAATCTTTTTTGTTTGGTAGGTCATACTTCAGAGGTGGACCCTTTTAAATTTTATCGAAATTGATTCAGCACTTTTTGAAAAAAAGAACATAAACAAAAAATATGTATACGCAGATGACGTTTTGGTTGTCTCCAAATGTTCAAACTCCATATTATTAGGGTTATCCATTCGGGCATAACTTTAATATTTAGTTTTACTTCTGGAGTATAACAACTAAAAAGGGAAAAATTAAAAACTTAATACAAAAAATACAACCGACTTCTAAAAATTGCAAAATAACTTTAATTTCGGAAGTCGGTGTCAAATATTAAAGAAACAAAAAATAAAAACACCGACTGCCGAAATTAAAGTTATTTTGCAATTTTTAGAAGTCGGTTGTATTTTTTGTAAATAAGTTTTTTATAATGGGGGAAGTACGGTACCTACGCTAGTTGTTTATAAAAGAGAATGTCTGCAAAAAATGGGACGAATATAAAACATTTTTAACTGTAAAAGCAACACAATCGCCGAGTGTTAGGCGGCCCGTAGACAGTGAATCCAATTTCTTGATCGCGATCTTTGATATTATCGCGATCGAGATTGTGTACGGGCCGCCTTATAGGCTGCAATGTATCCCGGAAATATGCGCGGTTCCTTGTGTGGTCACGGGAGCCAAACAGCAAGTAAAATCTAGTTTTCATAACTTAGTAGTAATCCGGTAACGTATTTTTAATTCAAATATTCATCTATCGAATCACAGTCGATGAAATACATTCTATAAGACGTCACCCAAGGGCCTCAAAGACTAATATCCTTAAGTAATTTTTGTTAACAAAAGGTTAGCATTAGAATATAATTTGTCGATATTATTATAGTCCATATTCATAGAGAATGGATTGAGCGTTCTTTATTCCAATATGAAGCGACTACATAAAGAAATGTGTGGGAATGATAAAGCGAACGTGCGGTCAGAAGCAAACTTTTTCTAGAATTTAGGGGTCGTACTACAAAGTATTGGTACTTGGTAGTACGACCCCTAAATTCTGCCACCGTCGTCGAGTAAAAGGGATAGCGCTATTCGTCCTGTACAGCTCCGTCTTTCTCACTCACACTCTAAACATAATGGATTTAAGACGTCATAGTAGAGCGTCTGATTCCGGTACGTCACAGACTTACAAGAGAAGATTACTTAAACACATAAAAATAGAAAATGTGAAAGAGACAGGTGTTAGCCATTTTTTGTGGTCGCGAAATCATCAAATAAGTTCTCCCGCTCTGGGTGGAGGGCGAGGGCATGTCAGACTCTTACTGACTAAATCGCACTCGTGTGCCTTCATTTGCCAAGACCTGGTAACCCTTTAGAACGATCCTGCGACCCACAGGTTTGAACCTGACAGTCCTTTTGCCTATCTACACAGTGTGGTCAATTTTGTGAGAATATTGCTCAATCCATTCTCCATGTTTATGTTAATGTCAATACGAGTACATAGGGCACAGTAAACATAAAGAAAATACTGCGGTGTACATAAAATAGGCTGTTTTACGAACAGTCTGAAACCTGTGGGTGTCGTATGGAAAGAAAGGGACTTAATTAGACGAAGGAAAGTAAAATAGTGGTATTTAGTAGTGTTGTAACTAAGGTAAAGCTTAATATTGTTATACTATTTTTCCAGAGGTATGTACTTAAAGAGGATAAAGCTGTTTGAGTGTTCATATTAGATTCTTAAGCGGCCCCGACACGATCAATGACGATTGTCAATGTGGTAAGTTATTGACAATTGCAATTAAAGGTGCCATTGTTGCACTTCCATTGCAATTGTCAATTGTTTGCGCTAACTGTAGACGATCGTGATATAAATTCCCGGTCCTCGATATTACATGGGGTATTCGCCATTTTTGTTTTCACTGCTGTCAGACGCGCAAATGACGAAAACGATTGTCAAAGACTCAGTTAAACGATCAATTGGCAGCTTCCCTGTCAATGAGCATCAATCAAATTTTTCATCAATTGCTTTCAATCACGTAACTGCGATTGTAAATCGTATCGATCGTTTCGGGGCCGCTTTAGGTGTGACTCTTATTTGGTTAGATCCTTTGGGAATCTATATCACATTCTTGTTTTTTTTCTGCAATTGCAATTGTTTATAATACCTAATTATAGTTTTTGATACAACATGCATTTTTTCCCATCTCCCGGTGGGATTCTCGAGGTGGATTACGGCCCAGTCTCTCACAAAGATGAAGTTTCCCAGCAGTGGGAAGATTATATGCTGATTATGCTATGCGTTTTTGTCTTGCTCGCTTTTATGATAATGAATCTGACCTAAAGCTTCTTATAGTATCATCATTCTCCTGCCCTTATCCCAATTTATTTGGGGTCGGCGCAACATGTCTTTTTCTTCCATACTCCTCTATTAGTCGTCATCTCTGTAGTCACCCCTTTTTTACCCATATCCTCTTTCACACAGTCCAACCATCGTTTCTTTGCTTCCCCTACTCTTATAGCCATCCACATCCATACACAAGACTTTCCTCACGACATTTTCTTCATTCCTCCGCATCACATGCCCATACCACGACAACCGATTTCCACACAACTTTTCAGTCAGCGGTGCCACTTTCAGACTTCCTCTTATATACTCATTCCTAATTCTTCTAGCATCTTCTAGCTTCTTATAGCATATTGTTGCAATTGTTGATAACTTTATTATAACACTACAAAATAATCTAACCATATCAGTTGGTAATTACTAGCGTGCCTTTTACAAATCTCCTTTTTCCAATGTCATCAAAGTGGACTTAGGTACTTATTAAAATTCTTCACCAATAATCTGACTTAGAGCCCAGTGGTATCGGCCGCGCCTTAAGAATTGTAGGTCGTGAGTTCAAACCCAGGCAAGCGCTTTACTTTGTGTAAATTATTTCATCACCACTGCTCTCAAAACGGTGAGGGAAAACATCGTGAGGAAACCGGCATGCCCTAGAACAAAAAATTCAAAGACATGTGATATCCACAAACCCGCATTGGGCCCGCGTGGTGGATTACGGCCCACACCCTCTCACAGAGAGGAGGCCTGAGCCCCAGCAGTGGGGACATTAAAAAGGTTGATGATGAAACTGACTTACGGGAAAGGAAATGAGACAAAACTGAACCTCAATTTGAAACTGTCAAGTCTCAGTGTTTTTCAGTTTATTCTACACTACACATGGCATAGCTGTATTCCTGAATACCAAATCTCGTCCTAAGTAAAACAATAGTTAGTAACTACAATAGTTAGTGAAAAAGTTTAAAAATACGCTTTACGTATTCTTCTCACAAACCCGAGAGCCAATGCCATCTTTGGGAGTCCGAAATATTTGATTTAGAATGACGTCACTTTGCTAGCGATGAACTAACATCCAAAGTAAACTGAAAATGTATGCAAAATTTTAGCTTTATCGGAAACCGGGTAGTGAGTCAAATTTAACTTCTAAGTTTTTTTTTTTTATATATCAGGTGAAACGAACGTCAAAAACTGCGATGCGAATACGATGCGATTGCGAGCGCTCCTTAATAATACGAGAATAGCCCCTCTGATGTAGGATACTCGAGTATCCTGCCCACTTGGTAACACAATAACGGTGTTTTTTTTTTTTTTTTTTTTTTTCATCCCCTATTTGACCCCTTTAGGAGTAGATATTTCAAAACTCTTGCCTTAGTCAGCTTCGTTATGTAAGAAACCAAGATTTATAAATAAGTAAAAAATAGACAAGGTTATCTATCCGTTTTAGGCTCATGCAAGCGTCACTCCATTCCAAAAGCCATGACCGGAGGTCGGAATTAAGTAGAATTATTTATGTACTTCATCGAAATGATGATATTAATATGGATCTTCCCGGGATTTCTAATGGACAATCCCGTGTGGCCAACAATATTATAAATAAATAATAATAAAAACGTTTTTTGTTTTCTTTTGTTCTCACAAGCTATATTGTGTGAACTACAAATGTGGCAAAATCGCGTATTGGAACTATGCAACTTTGACATCCGATGTCGTTGATGTAAATTTGCCAACATCGCGCGTGCAGTGGTTTAAATTGTGTAAAAGTAAATAGCTTTTTATTTAATAAATCACGGGATTTTTCTGCTCCTTAAAATTAATCTCGGGATTTGAGGCATAATCAGTGGAAGTACATAAATAACTCTACCTAATTCCGACCTCTGGTCATGACTGATGATTTCTTGATGCAAAAAACAAGATATTGAGATTTGTTCATGCAACCATCATTAGATCGAAGCAGTAATGCTCGCGAAGAGGGAGGCGGCATGGGTGAGGGATACTGAACAGCAGAGTCGCCCTCACGCCCTCAGCAGCGGCCGCCTCAGAAGATGCCTGGGGCTTCCGGCGCTGCGAGACGGTCTGCAGCCACCGTAGACCCGGGCCTACGGACGGCGAGTAATGGTTAGCTCGCCGTCCGAGCAGCACCAGGCCCGAGAGTCGACGGCGCGTAGTGTTCCACGCGCGCCTCAAAGAGTTGTCAGCAATAAAGACGGGGCCCGCCGATGCCTGCCCAGGGGTTGAGGATACATTGGAAACAGAGTTACCTCGCCCCTGGGCACTAAGGGAAGGAAGGAACAGGGGTGGGTTTTAGTCAGTAAGAGTCTGACACGCCCTGCCGCTCCACCCAGAGCGGGCGAAGTCATTGGATGATTTCCCAACTCACAAAAAAACCGTCATTAGATGATAGGTTATCCGTCAAACACAATCTTGACTATGGTTAAACTGACAGCAAAATCTGCCATGTAATGAACACCTAAGATATACCCTTGTGAGGATAATAAGATTTACTTTAAAAAAAAAGTCACTTATAAAAAAACAAATGAGTTGGCTTTCAAATTATGTAGGGTCACTTGACTGAGGTAGGAGATTAGAAGTGAACTTTAATGATTACTAAACACTACATGTTGATAATACACGAGGGAAAAAGATAGTGATATATTTGTGTTTATGGCATTAAATGAGCCTCTAAAAGAAAAGTACCTACGTCCTTTACTCCCTTAGATACTTAGCATTTAACGATTCCTCAGTAGATATGTACGTGACTCAATTAAAACACATAAGTACGTAATTACTAGTGTGACTGTTCTAAGTGTCTCTGTCCTATGTCATCATAATGTACTAAGATAGCACTGAGTTAAAGTCAAAGAAAAGATTATGAGAAAACTAGACCTCAATCGCAGATGGCCGACAAGTGGTAACCAAGCATGGTGATCCCGAAGTAGTGACTGGTACTCGTTTAGGATCTGTTTAAGGCTCTATTAACTGCTAATGACCTTGACTGGTTAGCCTGAGTGTTCTGTGCTGAGCTCACGTAACGCGTCGTATGTCCACTCAGTAATAGGACTCGCCCATCAAGGAGCGCTGTCCGAAATTAGACGCATTATTGATTTATTGCACATAAAACAACAGGTATTAAAATAAAACACTGAGACTAAATTATAAATAATTAAATGATCTTTAAAATGGTGAAGGTTTCATAAAAATATGCTTTATAGTTTCTGCGTGATTCTCAATTTTTTATCCGCGTTAGACATAACTTAACAAATTAATCACACTATGTTATAAAAATATAATATCAAATATTCACAGATTAAATTACGACGGCAATTGTCTAGAGTAACATATATTTTTTTCAAAGAAATAAGACTAGTTGTTTAGACGTGATGTTCAATTAAAAACCATTAAAAGTCGTATTACTGCGCCTTAAGAAGAAAATTTTCCGCGCGCTGAAATAGTTAAAAAATCTAAAGTCATTCCATGGAATTAATTTGGGTCGTTCCTGTTCCAATTTTGGTCGCAAAGTGACTATCCTCCTCACTTTACTTTGGCTTTAATTATTAAATAATAGGATGTTTCGTGAGTATGAAAATCTTAAGTTAGATTAACAAATAATATTTACCACTTTTTGCTTTATTAAACCAATAAATAATGACAAAGATAAAACCCATCAAAGCTCAGGAGGTGTATTCGCTAACTCAGTTCACATCAATTTGATAGGCACTTTGCAGTACATTGCTCGGTGGACATCGATTATAATAGGCATTACGGGTTTACTATACGTCAAAGGGCTCACAATGGGCCTCATCAGAAGGCTTACAATCACCAAAAGGGCAATGGAGAGGGCAATGCTCGGAGTTTCCTTGCGTGATAGAATCAGAAATGATGATATCCGCAAGAGAACTAAGGTTGCCGACATAGAACGAAGAATCGCCCAACTGAAGTGGCAGTGGGCAAGGCACATTGCTCGCAGAACAGATGGTCGATGGGGCCGAAAAGTTCTGGAGTGGCGACCGCGTACCGGAAAACGCAACATTTGAAGGCCTCCCACAAGGTGGACCGATGACCTGGTGAGGGTCGCGGGTAGCCGATGGATGCGAGACGCACAGGACCGATCATTGTGGCGACACTTGAGGGAGGCTTATGTCCAGCAGTGGACGTCTTTCGGCTGAAATGATGAATAATGATGATACGTCAAAGCAGCAATGTACGACGAAGTGCCTATCAAATTGATGTCAACTGAGTTAGCGAATACGCCTGCAGGAGTGGGGGCTTGTTACGTCACTAAAAGGTACAAGGCGTGACGTCCCGCGAAATTTGAACGCACTGTACTGTCCTCATTTTTGGTTTACGTGTCAAATAAAAAAATACTTGGTCAATCAAAGTTTATAGTGGATCAGAAAGGAATTTAAACATAATAATAACCAGCAGAGGATCAGATCAGGGGAACTCATATTTTATGGTAATCTAACTGACAGACTAAAAACTACATTATTACATAGATTTCATGACATTGCGAGTGCATACATCTCCGCCAATCTTATAAATGGCATTTATAGCAGGCACGATTTTTCAACGAGCAAGAATCTTGCATATTATACTCCAATTCTTCGCAAATCCTGTCATACGTCAGTCTTTCGATTACAAAGGTATACTGTGTACATAATGGCTTTCACTCTCCGCTGAAAGTAAGATAATCTAAGCAAACCTTCGGATCTCGAAGTAGAAAGATTTAAGTTACCAACAAAATATAATGGGGGAGAAAGGTGTGTGGATAAATCTGTATTCAAATGTCAAGAATGATTGTAGCGTATTGTGTTTCAACTGAATTTTCTTGTTAGTTTGGGGACAAGAGTAGTTATTGACACCAAAGTAATGTAGTGGAATTTTTCCCATAGCTAAATTGAGTTTGACAGTAATTTTAATCATTGAAAGCAAGCACTTGATCATGGGGTTACCTCAGAAAACGTGCCCTAACTTAAAGCATTTTGTTTTTTGACCAAAGAATTGTTTACAATTAGTTCAATTTTGAACTATCAAAAAGTCTGTCAGTCAGAAAGTTGAAGAGTTCGTAAACTATACCTATACAACTATCAAAATTAAGTTAATGCTCAATCTGGCTTTATACTTAATTTTAGTTACGACAGAAGACAGCAAGAATGTCCTCGTCATGAAACATTTGAAAAAAAAAAAAACTCTAGAGTGGTTAGCTTGAGTATTCTGTGCTGAGCTCTCGCATTAATAGTTTTTGCGTGATTATCATCTTTTTATCCGCGTTAGAAATAACTTTACAAATTAATTACACTATGGTATAAAAATATAATTTCAAATATTCACTTTCAAAATGAAAATTGTCTAGAGTAACATATTATTTATTTATTTATGCACACACAAAAAACAGAGAAAAACGAACAAATACAGATAGAAAAGCACAAAGGTGCTGCTTATTTCAAAAGAAATTTCTTCCAGCAGACCTGCGACTGGAAAGTTGGTTGAGAAATGTAGACACAGTGTGTATAAATAGATATAGAAGCATAAAATAGATATACTATTTTTTTCAAAGAAATATGACTAAAGGTTGTTCCAAATAAACGTGCAATAACGGTCATTGACCTACCTACATTTATTGACATTTTTAATTTGAAAAACGGAATTAATGACTCAAAGCTGTCCCGAATCAACATCTCTCGTGATCCTTAACATTGTCTAATAATGAAAAACGATTTATATTTAATTGTTCAGGTACCTACGAAGAGTTATTAGGGAAAGGTCAATGTACTTTATTGCAAATTTATCTGAAACATAGTATAGTCGTTAAGACGTGATGTTCATTTTAAAATCATTAGAAGTCGTATATCTGCGCCTTAATTAAAAAAATTCTGTGTATAATTTGAAATTAGAGCTTTGGTTAGCGACTTTTATAAATAAGGCTGCTTGTGTCCACCCCTTTAAAGCTTCTTAAAGTCAAAGCAATGATGTATTTTTTCCATTTCCCCTGCCAGCTGTCACCTCATCAATCACCCCTATTTACCCTCACTTATGTTGATTTTAATAAAATCCCTAAGACCAGGAAAATCAAATGCTCTTATAAAACAGTGGAATGTTTTACGATAAAAATAACGCTGAGATGCGTTGGTATTTATAATAATTCCATTTACTCACTTTTTCGTAATAAGGCGGAAAAAGTAATTTGCCTTACCCGAAATTCTATGAAAAAAATAATGAACTACGGTCTTAATAAAAACCGGGTTTTTAAATAATAGCTGTTTACGGTTTTACCTTGTAACACCATTTAATTACGCGAACAAAACTGTTATGCTAAAGTTTGACCTTTACTTTTCAAGGCATAAAATATTTTATATTTCTTTAATCTCAAGAAAAAACATGATAATTTATAATTCTCGTAGTTTCGGAAACGCTGAAATCAGTTACAATTTTTGGTTTTCCTGAAAAACCCTAAAAGAGTAATTAGGAAAGTGCTGTAATTATTTTTGACATGAGAGGTGATTTTAAAAAATGTTTTCACTAAAATTTAGGAAAGGAGTTTTTGGCGGTATTTCTTCGAGTGAAGTTCAGTGGCTGGTTTTATTATTCGCAAATTGATTTCTGGTGGATATAATCATAATCATAATCATTTATTTATTTGCACAAATATGAGTACAATACATACAACATAAATGTCAGCATGCAAGAGATGTTAGTCTAAATATAAAAACAGATCATCACGTTTGCCTTGAACAATGGCATGCAAATGTTAATACAATAATCAAACTATAATGTCACTCCGATTCAAATTATTCAAAAATGTCAAGATAAAATAAAAAATAATAGATATGTGAACTATAATCAAAATTTCTCTTCCAAAAACTCATTCAAATTATAATAAGCCTTATCTGCTAGAAGATTAATAACTTTCTTTTTGAATGCTACATCATTTAACTGCTTCCAGATTTTCGGAAGTAAATTATAAATTTTTGGAGCCATACAAAAGACACTTTTTCGCATAAGTGCCGTATTATATTGTTGTTGACAAATTTGGGTATTGTCACGTCTATTACGCGGAAATCGATCTGCCATGCGAGTAAATAGGAGAGGGTTGGATCTTAAGAACATTACATTTTCTAATATATAAAGTGAAGGTAGGGTCAAGATTTCGTATTTTTGAAAATAAGGCTTGCAACTCTGAGTGGTTTCAAGTTTAAACATCTCGATATTGATATGTAAAATTGGTGTAGTTTTGTGTCTCAAGTTTCTACGCAACTGGACAATATGTGGAATCATTAAAACAGACGCGATCTCGGTAAATTGAAGCTGAGAATTTTATTGTAGTATTGACTACCTCACTGAAGCTTGTTTGTTTAATTTGCTGCCAAATACTGCTAAAACATTAGAATGTGTTACATCTGCATTCTAATGGAAAACATAGTGACTGTACTATTTGAAAACAAAATACTTTCAAAACTTGCAACTGGCTTGGACTAAATGCACAAACAGTGTAAAGCAAGATTTAAAAAAAAAATGTGGGAAATAAAATAAAATATAAAAAATTAACTGTAAAATACATAAAAAAAGATCCAATTAGAACCAACATGTATCGTGTAACCCAACCCGGGTTACACGATACCTATCTTTAACGCAGAACCAGCAACAGCTAGCGAAATTAGAGTTTATTCATATCTGCTTACCCTATTTGAAAAAATAAGCGTAATACGCTATGTTCGAGTAAGCACATACTCGTATGACCACATACTACATAAAAAACTTTTTATACAAAAAATAGAACCAACTTCCAAAAAACGTCGGTGTTTCTAGTTTTGTTTCTTCGTTTTTTGACACCGACTTCCGAAAATAAAATTATTTTGCACTTTTTTTGTTTTTAAAGATGGTTCTATTTTTTGTAAAAACGTTTTTTATTTTTCACATTTTAGTGGTGGTTCCCCATTAAATTGTGTTAACAATACATAGACAAACGAATTACGAACAACGAATACGATTGTCTCCTTTAAAAATAAAGTCGCTCTCCGCGTCTCTCTGTTTAAACCATGCAACAGATTTTGAAACGGATTTCCCCAATAGATAGAGCGGTAAACGAAGATGGATTGTGTGTAAAATTTACACCAATGCGAAATCGGGGCGGATTGCTAGTCAAAATATATTTATAAGTCAATCTGCAATGTGCCTAGCCTTTTCTCAACTACCTTGGGGTCGGCTTCGAGTCTAACCGGATGCAGCTGAATACCAGTATTTTACATGGAGCGACTGCCTTATATCTGACCTCCACAACCCAATTGGGTAATACACCCCTTGGTAAGACTGGTTGTCAGACTTTCGGACTTCTGACGACCCGTAACGACTGACAAAGATCCACGATTGACAGCCGGGACCAACGGCTTTTTTTTTTTTTGGGGGGTGGGAAATCATCCTATGACTTCTTCCGCTCTAGGGTGGAGCGGAAGGGTGTGTCAGACTCTTACTGACTAAAACCCACCCCTGTTCCTCCCTGCCTCGAGTGCCCGGGGGCGAGGTAACTCTTTCGAATTTATCCTAAACCCCCGGGCAGGCACTGGCCGTGGCAGGCCCCGTCCTTTGCTGACAACTCTTTGAGGCGCGCGTGGAACATTACGCGCCGTCGACTCTCGGGCCTGGTGCTGATCGGACGGCGAGTTACCCGCTACTCGCCGTCCGCAGGCCCGGGTCTACGGTGGCCGGAGATCGTCTCGCAGCCCCTGGCGTCTCCTGCGACGGCTGCTGCTGGGGGCGCTAGGGCGACTCGGTCTCTGTTGAGTCTCCCTAACGTGTGCCGCCTCCCTCTTCGCGAGCATTACTGCTTCGCAGAAGGAGGAGACGGCCCCCCATTCCCTCTCACTCCGTACCATGGCCTGAACCAGGGCACGGCGCGAGAGGTCGCTGCCGCCTATCGCATCCACGAGGACACGGCGGTGTTCTGCCCAGGCGGGGCAAACCTCCACCGTATGCTCCACCGTGTCCACTGGGCGATCCTCGCAGTGGAAACACGCAGGGGTCACCTCCGCCTTGATCCGACACAGGTACTTCCCGAAACAGCCATGTCCGGTGAGCACCTGCGTCAGGCGGAAGGTGAGGGCGCCGTGACGCCTCTCCAGCCACTCCTCAAAGAGGGGCACTACCGCCTCGATGGTGGCGTGCCCAGCGCTGGGTTGCGACAGTCGCTCTCTCCATGTCACCATGAGATCCTGCCGGAGCTCGGTCCGCCGAGCCGCGAGTTGTCGCGGCAGCGGAGTTTCGCCCCGGCGTTTGGCCTCCTCGCGCCACTCGTACAGGTGCGCGAGGATTTTTGCCTCCAGATCCCACGGTGACAGTCCGGCAAGGAGGCTCGCCGCCTCACGGGAGATCGTGCGGTATCCGCGGATGATGCGGATGGGACCAACGGCTTAACGTGCTTTCCGAGGCACGGAGGAGTCTCGGTATGTAAAGATCCCCATCCATGGACTATGTACACATATAGATTATAGAGACTAGATACCCATCCATGGACCAACCCCGGCAAGCGTAGCTTAACCTGATGGATCGACCCGTGCGGCTGTTATTACTTTAGCCACGAGCTGAAAATATATCCACGAGAGTCAAAATATATTTATAAGTAACCCACAAATAATCACATTCGTTGGGAAGTTGCCGAAAACTTTTGATAGATGGCGCTCGAAACATATTCGCAAAGGTCGGTAGTAACTTTCCACGTCACTACATCATGTCCATACTTGTAAAACTATGTTTTTGGTTTTACTACGCACCTTCATAGTTTAGGATTATAATATAGAGAAGTATGGGGTCGGGTCGTCACCAGTAACTGGGTTGTGGAGGTCAGATAGGTAGTCGCTTTTGCCAGCGGCTTCGCTCGCGTGGGTTTGGTGCTCCCTGCACTATAAATTATAGCCTATGTGCTATTTCAGACTAAAATCTATCTCTGTGCCAAATTTCATCTAGATCCGTCCAGCCGTTCTGGCGTGATTAAGGAATAAACATCCATCCAAACTTTCGCACTTATAATATTAGTAGGATTTGATTAGACACGATAGCATGATTTATTTCGCGGCTTTGGTCTCATACAAACTACAAATCATATTTGGACTGTTGAGACTTAATTAAGTATAGTTTCGAAAAAATGCCATCAAAAACGAAAAAAAAAAAAAACTCAAGCATCAATATTAAACCAAATTAAATAAGCCTCCATATATAACTGGTGTGCCTGCTTACACGTGCAACGGTAGAATCTATCGATAGGGCTGTGACAGTAAACTTAGAAAAAGTTTCAGGTTTAAGCCTTCACATAAGTATTAAACATATTCACCAAAGGAACGTTACTGTTCATCATAAATATTCACAAAACAGTATACGTCAGCAAATCCCTGGGGTACTGTATCAAAACCTCTTTTGAAATAAATCCACGGTCCATCGGGTTCCCAAATAGGTCTTAATCGTTTTAATCCGAAATGTCCTCATATATGGACCGTCTTTCACTGTCCCTTACGTAGACATTTTCATTGAAAACATTTTGTAATTAATCTTGAAAAGAATTATGTTTTAAAGTGTACTTGTAGTATGACAAAAAATAATTTTAGGATACTTATTTCTTGGGATTTTATTCATCGATATGAAACAAAAATATTCTTAAAATACTAAGTAACTAATAATAATAATAATATTCCACAACTATCACACAACGCCATCTAGTCCCAAGTAAAGCAGAGCTTGTGTTATGGGTACTAGACAACTGATAAACATACTTATATATTTCTAAATACATACATATTATAAATAAATTACACCCAGACACAGAACAAATGATCGTGCTCATCACACAAACATTTGTCCTGGGTGGGAATCGAACCCACGACCTCTAGCATAGCAGTCAGGGTCACTAACCACTAGACCAACAGAAAACCAACCAAACCAAACTGAAAATTCACAAAAAAAAAGTTGGACTTTCCTTACAAAGTTATCATCAGCTGTTCAATATTTGTATGAGAGGTAAAAAAAAAATTTGTGAATTTTGTCAGATTTTCTTGAAGAAAGTTGTTCAGATCGATGGGCAGATGCAGTTCTTAAAATATGACCACACCTTTCCGTTACACCCTGTATATATGTCGCAGCCATCTGGTTATATTAGCCAGCTAATTGGACGCCTAGGCCATTTATTAAACGCATTCAATGGGATGCCTAGGCCGATAGTTAATTGAACTAGAATCACTCAACGTGCCCTTTGAAGATGACTGACCAAAATTCAGCCAAGTGATTCAAATTTCGTTCAAATTAAATGAAAAAAAAAGATTATTTATTAGTGATTCAAATTTATTTAAAAGGCGTTAAAAATAACCTCGAAGAGAAAGGCGGGGCCTGAGTTCGCTCGCTTCGCTCAGTCACTGGACTCCGCCAAGCTCGTTTCATCAACGGACCACAAGACGTACGGCGAAGTGCCACCGGTTCATGGTGGACATCCCATTCATACGCACAAATCGTTTTGAGAAAACATTCATTGTGCGTACAGCTAGGGAGTGGAATTCCCTACCGGAGTCTGTGTTTCCTGATAGCTACAACCTGGGAGTCTTTAAGTCAAGAGTGAATAGGTTACATCTAGGCAAGCGTATTCCATCTTCGACCACATCATCGCTTACCATCAGGTGAGATGGTGGTCAAACGCGTGCCTATCAATAATAACAAAAAATTAAAAAAAATCCCTTCGAACCTAACCTATCCGAGTCAGGGTGCCCCATGTCCCGATCTCACTTTGAACACTTGCTTCCTAAGACTGCCTTTTGTACACACATAATTATGATCAGTGGTATCACAAATTCATCAATATCCAATTTAACTAAATGACTACACGACATTCAGCCATCTGGTTAAACGTTGCGTTGAATCAATTGACTAGTTGTCCTCCAGCCATTTAATTGGATGCCGGCGTTATTTAATTAACTGGAAAATTTAACCAGATGGCTGCAACATGTACCTACACTTAAACAAAATAATTAATAAATTTTAACTAACTGAAACTAAAAATATCTAATCTAAAAATGGCGTCGATAAATTCCTCTGCATCGCTGTGGGCTGGTAATGTGCCCAAAAAACTGGCGATATCGTCACGTAATATGCAATGCCTATCCTCTGTCCAAGGTAAAAGCCAGCCCTTGGGTCACGCGAACTGTTAACAAGGCGTTTAGAGAGATATTTTAACAATTTGTGAGCACTCGGGAAAATACTTATTTATTGGATCGAAAATATAGGGTCCGACTGGTAAATTAATCACCGATACTTAAACACGTGATTGTACTCATGATAACAAACAACTTTCTCAAAGAAAAATTTAATGAGACAGAACGGCGTCACGCAGGTAACAGCTGCTAGGTCAAAAGCACGCGCGCGCGAATTTCATACGGCTGTTGTGGTATTGTGATAAAAGTGAATGAGTATAAAAAATTGTTTCTTTGGGAAAGTTGTTTGTTATCATGAGTACAATCACGTGTTTAAGTATCGGTCAGTAATTATCAGTCACCCTATATATTGTCGATATTTTGGTATTTTTGGAATCTAGAATATAGGTTATTTTGCTACATCTACATTTAGATGTGTAATCGTCTCTTTCAAAGGGCACTTAAGACTAAAGTGTCTTTGGAAAAGGTCATTTCGGCACAATTCGGTCGTATGTCGGTGGAACGGTTATTATTCTCTCATAGTTATCGATATATTCAAATAAGGTTATTATGCCTCTACGTGTGAGTACCCTATCTTGCGTTTTGATCGACTGCATATTTGTATGTAGGTTGTAAGATTATTTTAGATTCTCGATTGCCTAAAGTCGTGAGTTCGGGTTCCCAGGTGTTCAGGAAAAGTTGTTAAGGCGGCGATTTCCCAAAAACGGTCAATACTGTGGTTTTTTAAAGCAGTGTATCTCTTGAACCGTACATAATTCCGATAAATAAAAAAAATATGAGATTTTCAAGTCCTATTTTCATAGTGATGGAACTCAAAAACTAAATTTAACATACTGTAATGCATCAAAAAAATCTTTTAACATACTTCATAATTATCTTTAAAAGCAGTTTATCCCTTCATTAACAATTATAATCACAACAACAAATATACCATAAAATTTCAAATGCTAAACTGCATCCAGTGATGGATTATTTTTTATAAATTTGTTACTAAATCCTAAGTAAATCGATAAAATACTTCATATTGTGCAATAAATTGCGAGCATTTGTCGTAGCGGTCACTCTCGGACTGCATAGAAAGGAAAGAGATGCTTTCTTTTCTATGCAGTCCGAGAGTGACCGCGATTTAGTTGATGTCTCGGCCTTAATAGATGTATCAGTAACATCACGGTGTCTATATTTGTGTTGTTTTTGTGTTTCTGATGAGTAATTCAGGTAAACTAAGGCGATAACTACAGGGTGTAACAAGACACATAACTACGCATACTGTACGTCTAACAAAGTAGCTTTGCGCAAAAATGATTGCTGGGAAACGACTTTTAGGTATGAAAAGTAAGGTATTTTTTATTGCGCACAATGTGACGCAAACCAAGGCAAGTAGAGTTAAGCCCCGCCCCTTCGCTCTAAGCCGTCTAGGTACTTGTCGGATAATTTGATATTCATTGCGTTTCTGTAACTTCAAATGCGTTATTTCGAAAATATGAAAAAAAAACGAGTATTCAGGTAACTAATGTTTGTTTGGAAAAAAAGTTTAGTAATAACAATTCGGAATTCATTTTCGAAAAAAGTAAAAATAAATTGCGACTTTGACCTTCAATATCTCCAGAACCAGTGGATTTCTAGCTGTATGGTCTAGTGGAAAAAAAAATCGAAATAATGGGTAGAATATGTTGATTTGGCTTCGGAAACTGTCTTTTTACATCCGATATAAACGTTACTTAGCATGTTAATTCTTAGAATAGGTAGATAACTAAAAAAAATATTTGGTTCGTCAGTTACCTAGATTACCAAAAACTATTGGAGCTGTATTTTTTGTCACCTAAACAAAAAAATAAGGACGATACAGTGCGTTGAAACTTCGCGTGACGTCGCACCTACATAAAAAATGTACCACTTTTTACCTATAAGTGACGTAACAAGCCTCCACTCCTGATCTTTAATGCGTTTTAACTTTGTAATTAGTTTGGTAAGCCAAAAAAATGTGTTCTTTTAATAATCTAAGGGCCGATTTCACTAATTCTAAACGCCCAGTTTTCGACGTTAAAGCTCGCTTTAACGCGTTTAGCTGCTGTCATAAAGCTGAAGAGTTTGTTTGTTTGGTTGGTTGAACGAGCTAATCTCAGGAACTACTGGATAGAAAAGAAAAAAAATGTGTTGAATAGTCCATTTATCGAGGAAGGCTATAGGCTATATAACATCACGCTGCGACCCACAGGAGCGAAGCATCAATGAAAAATGTGGCAGAAACGGGAAAAAAATCCTTTTGAGAGCTTCAGTTGCGTACGCTGCGTAAACGGTTAAGGTTACGCAAAAATTATGTACGACGGAATTGTTCTCCTTTTAAAGTTCTAAAAAAAGTCCGCGACAGCATATGTCTATATTTTAAGGTTAACTCACTATAATCTTCTTTATGGTTTTTATTTTATACGCTAAGCTTATTTCAGTAAAACTTAGTTTATAGAGCGAATGGTGAAATCGGCCCTAAGTGACGGACTAAATAGAATTATTGTTTTTGTACCCAGGGACAATTCCTATTATTCCCGTCTCTATCTTATTCTGTATTGACAGAAATAATCGAATTACCTAAGTGCAGCAAATCTTGATCGTAAGCATAGCTAACAACTTCAAAGGCCTATCGACTTGTTGGTTATGAATGTCGGATGACACTAGCTATATTCAGCCACATTTAACTGAGTTATAATTCTGTTAGTTTCACTTCGAAACTCATTAAAATAATTTATGTTTTTTTGAGTTATGAATATAAATGTGGATGGATACAGAGGGAGAGGGAGGCCAAAGAAAGGATGGATGGATTGTGTGAGGAGTGATATGATAGAAAAGGGAGTTAGTGATAGCGTGACGGCTGAGAGGACAGAATGGAAGAAAAATACTTGTTGCGCCGACCCCAAGTAACATGGGATAAGGGCAGGAAGATGATGATTTAGAAAAAAATCTAAAAACACGTTTTATTTTTATTTCTCATATCATGGGAATGCATAAAAAAACCGGCAAAGTGCGAGTCGGACTCGCGCACGATGGGTTCCGTACCGTTAAATATATAAACGGAAAAAAAATCACGTTTGTTGTATGTGAGCCCCCTTAAATGTTTATTTTATACTGTTTTTAGTATTTGTTGTTATAGCGGCAATAGAAATACATCATCTGTGAAAATTTCAACTGTCTAACTATCACGGTTCAGGAGATACAGCCTGGTGACAGACGGACAGACAGAGAGACGGACGGACAGCGGAGTCTTAGTAATAGGGTCCCGTTTTACCCCTTGGGTACAGAACCCTAAAAATGACTAGTCCGCCATCTTTGGTACTTAACTAACCATGAATTGTCATCGGTCCTTGTTAAGTGTGCGAAGTTTCAATTCAATCCGACGTTTTGAAGTGGGCGAAAATCACGTTCAAAGATTCTGTTACATAGATACATACCAAGGTAATAAAAGCGTGTTAAAAAGACATTCACTGCTCCACCTTGTTATTCTTCGAATGTAGATACTTCAGTTATGATATTTGCCACGTAAAGTCACAGATATCTTTCTGCTCTAAATATTTTATTTTTGCAAACACATGAAAACGTTTCATTGCACTTCATTTTTCATTTCAATACTTATCATGGTATGTTTATTTTGCTATGACTCATGATATGTGTAGGTGTGAGGGACTCACCTGCACATCTTGTTATAAAGTGCAAGTTCGATCGTGTATGGAGTACTGCTCTCATCTTTGGGACGGATCTGCCAGATACCAGCTTGATGCCCTTGAGTCAATTGAGAAACGAGCCAAGAGGATCATCGGTAATGATAGGCTCATTGAGTCGAAGCTCCAGAGTCTTGAGCATAGACGCCGAGTTGCTAGCCTGTCGGTTTTACATCGGTTACATTTGGGAGGGGAGTGTGCGACAGAATGTGCCACTGGTACATGGTGAACATCCGGTCCACACGCACAAAACGTTTTGAGAACACATTCATTGTGCGTACAGCTGGGGAGTGGAATTCCCTGCCGGAGTTTGTGTTTCCTGATAGCTACAACCTGGAAGTCTTTAAGTCAAGAGTGAATAGGTTACTTCTAGGCAAGCGTTCTCCATCTTCGACCACATCATCGCTTACCGGTGAGATAGTGGGCAAACGCGTGCCTATCAACACTAAAAAAAAAAAGTCTCTGTGTATGTAGAGAATATGTGACTTTCTCGTGGAAAATGGTGGTGAAATAAATAAAGAGTGTTGCTTACTCGAATTATTTTGTAAGCCTAAGTTCAGATGGTCAATGGGGCCTAAAGTTTTTGGAGTGGCGACCGCGTACCGAAAGACGCATCGTTGGACCACCACAAGGTGGACCGATGACCTGGTGAGGGTCGCGGGTAGCCGATGGATGCGAGACGCACAGGACCGGTCATTGTGGCATCACCTGGGGGGTGGCCTACGTCCAGCAGTGGACGTCTTTCGGCTGAAATGATGATATATATGCTATGCTGTACTGAAGAAGTGTATTTTGCTAATTCATGGTCTATAATTTAGTATCATGTTGGAAACTCAACTTTCAACCACTATACACTATTTTGTCTTCGTTCTTAACCGGAAAAGATTTGACTTGGCGTATATAATATATATATTCCAATCCATATATTCTTATAATCTCGAATTTCAGTACAACAATAATTCACTTTTATGTGACTTCTCACAAATATTTATGCGTTTTCTGTAAGTTTTATGGTTGCCATGAAATATAATCTGTAGTTGTTCTTTATTGCTTCCTAAAGATTTGTCATAAATCGATGTTTTGATCATGTATCCCAAGCAAGATTGTATAGGTTATCGTGAAAAATATTGACGACAGTACAGTTTGCGCTTTTCTGTTCGAGTTGAAGAAAAATCTGCGAAGCTGTAGTGGGTCTGGGTGGGTCACACCTGCCTACAGGATCCATGAAAACAGATGGGCCAGGATCGTTAGTTCCTTACACAGTGGGTGCCTGAAGACGGGCGTCGTCACCGAGGCAGGCCTAAGAAACGCTGGCGTGACGATCTGGAGTTGTTCCTGACCGATTGACCGGAGAGGACAGGACACAAAGAAAGCTGGAAAGATTTTTTTGTGGGGCTTTGCCCAGTTTAAGACAGCGTGGGCTATATAAAAAAAATCGACATGGGCTTTTTAAAAAAATGGAAAAAATTTCAGACTTTCTCACATAGGTCTGCGGAATAAAGTGTGATGCAATAACAATTCTATGTTTAAATACAATTAATTATAAACAGCTGCTCTTGCCCTTAATTTTCTGAAAAAAGAGATAGAATCCTTTCACAAAGACACTTCATTAATCACGGAGATGTATTTGGAGGAATACATCAATATTAACAGATTTTTCAGGAACTTTTAACTTCTTCTTTGGAATCGATGGGTTTCTAACTTAAATACTTTAGCCCCGAAGCTGGCCACTTTAACTCTTTGCGTGTCTAGCGCCCACATGCTCGCCGAGACACAATTAAAATCTATTATGTCTGCTAATTGGACGCGCGGCGGGTTAATTACAGCATCAGTAGCGTTCATTAGGTCCTCTATAGTACAGGTGTGTGAGCATTTGCGGCATGACAGTATGTGAGTCATGTCCTAGACATACAGAACCCCATATTTTGCCTAAGTTGTATTTGCAGCGGCCCACCTAAGCACGCAACATTTAACTATAACAACTATATGAAGTGAAGAACCGCAAACCACGACAAAACATGGCCTTATTAAAAAAACACATGGATCCTTAAGATTCCTTTTAGAAGTAGTCAAAAGACCACGAAATTAAATTAATGTGCGGTCTGTTTGACATTCACGCTGAAAATAATGTTCTGTTCTGCAATTATTATGAACTAGCGACTCGCCCCGGCTTCATAATGATTCGATAGACGCGTAACGCCATCTAGCGTCCTAAAGCAATTATGACCGCCGCATGTTATTGTTCTTTCCCTCGGGAACAGCACTTTTTTCTGGATGAAAAGTACCCTTATGCCCTTTTCTGTACCCCTGACAACGTATTTTTAGGGTTCCGTAACCGAAGGGTCCAAACGGACCCCTATTGTTGTCACTCACGTGTCTGTCTGTCCGTCCATCGTCTGTCACAAAATTTTGTTATGAAGAATTTTTTAACATCCCATTGACCTATGAACTTGAAAGGTGATAATATTTATTATTGCGTATACTTTACTAACAAACACCAATATTTGGTACGGAACCCCTAAATATGCGAAATCCGACACGCACTTGGCCATTTTTTTAATACTAGAGTTGGTGGCGATGAATTGAAATTATCTCGAATTCTAAAGTATAACCCCAAAAATATTTTTTCCTTTGGGATGCCTTGTGATATACCACCAACAACAGTAAGTTTTAAACTAACCATCATATTGTTATTCACCTTTCATTCTCATCACAGCACAATCTAGGGGGCTAGTTCCGTCATCTGACGTCACTCGACATCATCCGGCATGCGAAGACGCTGCATTTATATTGTATTACGGGGCGGCCCGTCACCGGTTCACGGCGCTACAATAACCGTATCCGAACCGCTTTGTAACCGGATCGTTTTGTATTTAGAAAAGCGATTTTGTTTTGTTTTCTTGCTTGATTTGTGAGGTATCTAGTTTAGTTATACTAGCCTTAGTTATACTAGGTCATAATTATATATTTAATGACTCTTACTGACTAAACCCCACCCGTGTTCCTTCATTTGCATGTGCTAGGGGCTGCGGTGACTCATTCAAACACACTCACAAAGAATAGATCCCGCCAAAAACATTTTCATGTAAAACGTTGCCAAGACGAGACCATATAGCTCGCATTGTGAAAAAGTTATCAGATCTCATGTAGAGCCAAGCTTCTAACTCTACAAGTCCTAACTCCACAAACTCTACACCTTAGTCAAAATGTGTGGCCGTTTCGTTACTACAAGAACTATAGTATAACAGAAAAGTAATGAACAGTGAATAAATTTTAACCTTACGCCCATGTGACGGGAGCAAAGTAAATAATATGTCCACTATTGACATCATATCCCGAGAATGTTGTTTATCTGATATAATTCAAACCAAAGTTATGAGGGTTAAAAAAAACGACGAAGCGTTTCGAGAAAAAGTATGTAGTGCCCTTACGCTTCGCTTGGCTCATCTTGGCGGGGGCACTACCGTGCCCCCAGATGAAATGAATGAAAATGAAATGAAACTGAAAGTACTCATGAATATGGACAACATTTACTTTGGAAACAAACATGAAATCGCGAAAAAACATTGACACTTCCCAACATATTAACCGAATCAGCGGGTTTTGTCTAAGATCCCAGGAGCCGCCCAAAATTTGTGGGATTGAGTACCTAGTGTTAGTGTTTACTTTGAACATACACATACTGCTAGCTTGGGTCGACGGTCAATTTACCGGTATTAAAAAAATTACTTTCGTTCCCTTATTTCCTGTGAATTAAAAGCTAACTTGAAGAAACGAAGGAGTAAATAAGTCTACAAGGTAGTATTACGCAAGGATTATATGAAAATCAAACCTCAAGAGCGGTTGCGTACTACGTCCGATAGTTATCCGATACTTATCCGTGAAAATACGGTCCGGCGTGGTCGTAGAACAATTTGTATGGTAGTATTACGCACTACTGATCCGAGTTCGGTCCGAGTTTTCTATAGATCTGTATTTTGACGGATAAGTATCGGATAAGTATCGGACGTAGTGCGCAACCGCTCTAAGGCGCAGATATACGACTTCTAATGATTTTAAATTGAACTTCACGTCTAAACGACCAGTCTTATTTCTTTGAAAAATATATATGTTTCTTAAGACAATTTTCTTCGTAATTTGGTATGTGAATATTTGAAATTATATTTTTATAACATAGTGTAATTAATTTGTAAAGTTATATCTAACGCGGATTAAAAATTGAGAATCACGCAAAAACTGTAAAGCGTATTTTTATAAAACTTTCGTCATTTTAAAGATAATTTAATTAATAATCTTTTAGTATACGTGTCTTAGTTATAATAAATTAATAATGCGTCTAATTTGGGACAGTGCTCCATGATGGGCAAGTCCTATTACTGGGCGGACGTACGACGCGTTACGTGAGCTCAGCACAGAACACGTAAGCTAACAACTCAAGGTCGTTGATATTTATCTGTGCCTTAAAGAAACCATGTTATAAATTGGAATTGCTGAAACGGTAACAAAATAGCAATTTCAAACTGAAATCGTGGTAGGTAATGGTCTATGTAATCGCGTTCATTTTCTAGTTACACACACAATTAAGTCGTTTTGAATGTGAAAGCAAGACTAATGAATCAACACGATATACTTACGCACTTTCGAATAAATTATCTTACTTGAACGATTATTAAACTTGATAATAATATTATACTGTAATATGCTAGTAGAGCGATGTGTGGTGTTACGCGCATGGATAGAATTAGGAATGAGTATATAAGAGGAAGTCTGAAAGTGGCACCGCTGACTGAAATGTGGTGTGGAAATCGGTTGTCGTGGTATACGGAGGAATGAAGAAAATGTCGTGAGGAAAGTCTTGTGTATGGATGTGGATGGCTATAAGATTAGGGGAAGGTCAAAGAAACGATGGTTGGACTGTGTGAAAGAGGATATGGGTAAAAAGAGGGTGACTACAGAGATGACGAGTAATAGAGGAGTATGGAAGAAAAAGACATGTTGCGGCAACCCCAAATAAATTGGGATAAGGGCAGGAGAATGATGTTGAAGATGCTAGTAGAGATCTGGAGCGTACTTCCTAGATTGTCCTGATATGTGTGGAGTATACCTCTGTACTTCTCAAGCACCTCAGGATATGTTGGCTTCTTGTTGCTACGACACTACGTGCTAGCGAATGTTTTTGGGAGCCCATTTATTGAGTACGCAAGTCATCTCCTGCGTCTTTTATTTATCGCTATATTTTAATATAATTTTTCAGGCAAGGGTATATAGTCTTTAAGTACAAAGTTCTTGATAACAGTCCACTTTAGCCTGCCAAAACCACATCACCTTTATTTTCCATATCTAGCTTCCCACCAACTGGGGGTTCCTCTTGAGTGCACTAACATTGCGCGTACTGGTATAAGCGTCGGTTAGTGCCTCAATATACTATATAATAATATAATCTATACTAATATTCTAGGGAGGTAAAGTTTGTGAGTTATTGAGGTTGTAGGGGTAATCTCTGGATCTACTGAACCGATTTCGAAAATTCTTTTACCAATAGAAAGCCACATTACTCGGCTGTAAATTTTTGAAATCCACGCGGACGAAGTCGCCGGCTAAGTGCTAGTTTCATATAAAGTGGATGAGAGACTTCTACGATTTAGCTTCATCCCCTCGTATACCTTTTAAAGGTCCGAGACCTCAGGGTCCCAGGGTAATATTGCTACTATTTTAACACAAATATATTAGTTTCACTTGTAACTATGAAAATTAATCTTAGAAGTTAAATATGACCCACTTCCCGGTTTCCGATTTTGCTGAAATTTTGCGTACACATTTATTTTAGATGCATGGTTAGCTAAGTGACGTCATTCTAAATCTAATATGGAGTTTAAAAGGGTTTGCTGGCAAGAATACATAAATAAAAAAAAAGTGTTTGTGTAGGTACTTATGTACGCACGTAAGAAGTTATACTTCTTTGGCGTAACAAGATAAAAAACCAAACTGTCACAAAGTTTACAAAAGGAAAACAATCATTCTTCATGAACCACAGACCATAGCTAACTTCAGGGTGTCGGTTCTAGCTAACTTCAGGCTGTAGGTTTTTTGTAACGGTGTGCGCGCGCATCGTAAAAAATTGCTCTCATCATTTTTCCCTAACGCGCCAAAAGAAGTATAACTTCAAAATGTGTTTTTTAGTTTTTTTAAACTACAGAAAATTGTTTTCCATGGAACGACAGGCCTGATCTCCACAACGCAGTGCATGATTAGTTAGGTGACGTCATTCTAAATACAATATGGCGGACTCCCAAAGATGGCGGACGTTATTTTTTATGCATTCCCATGATATGAGGTATCAAATGAAAGAGTTTGCCGAGAAGAACACAAAAAATTAAAAACAAAGTGTTTTTTAACCGACTTCGAAAAAGGAGGAGGTTATCAATTCGGATGTTTGTATTTTTTTTTTTTTTTTTTTTATGTATGTTCGGGCATAACTCCGTCATATATTGACCTATTTGCAAAATTCTTTTTTTTATCGAAATGGGTTTATTCCGAAATGGTCCCATTTAAATTTCAAAAAGATCTAATGATGGGTTTCGGAGACAGACAACGGAACTCTTCAAAAATTGACAGCAAATCAACCGCGATTGCTGCTATCGTATGTCTATGAATTGTTAACACAGTTTAATGGGGAGCCACAACTAAAAAGTGAAAAATAAAAAACTTTTTTACAAAAAAATAGAACCGACTTCCAAAAAAAGTGCAAAATAACTTTAATTTCGGAAGTCGGTGTCAAAAAACGAAGACACAAAACAGGAATACCGACTTCCGAAATTAAAGTTATTTTGCACTTTTTTTGGAAGTCGGTTCTATTTTTTTGTAAAAAAGTTTTTTTAGTTTTTTTAAACTACAAAAAAATATTCTGCTTGAACTTGATTTGAGTCAATTTTCTCTATGCTACTCGTACTACAATGATGGTAATCGTGTTACAAGTGTAATGGTGAAGTAACCGCCTAGTGCCTGCACCACAGGTTAATTCTTAGCACGGGTCTGGGTCTTGTTCTGCCCTCCATTGTAACCCGCCCTAATAATTTATGTGGTAGTATTGAGGATGATATGTACTCTTACTTTTGTTGATAAATAAATTTAATTGAATTTCACCGATTCTGAAGTATTAAGACATTTGATATCGGCAGACTGGTCCGGTAATCCGATCATTGACATCTTTGAAAAGTCGTCAAAGAGTTCTGCCTTTAATGGTCAATATTCTTCAGAGTTTTTTGTGGAAAATTATATTTAATTTAACTTCTGATGCGTTGCGATGACATATATAAAGATTTATGGTTTAAAGGAGAAAGACAAATGTTGATTACTAGTTTATGCCAGTGGTTTCGTCCGCGTGGAATTAATAATTCCCCCGTTATAAACTTTCAACCCCTTTTTTACCCCTTTAAGGGATGAATTTCGAAAAACCCTTTCTTAGTGGATACCTACTCTTCACAAAGAACACACCCTCCAAATTTCATGTCTCTAGGACCAGCGGTTTAGGCTGTGCGTTGATATATCAGGCAGTCAGGACTTTGAATTTTATGTATACTGGTTGGCTGGCACAGGACAACAACAAAATAAAAGAATTAATGGACTAACAATAGTATCTAACTAAGAATATAAAAACCTGTGTGAGGCAAGAAAAGTTTCTATCTCAGCGTTTTCGTTTTGGAATTTCAACTACTATCGTAAGTCCTGACGACTAAATTAAACGTCTTCAGACAACATTACGCACTGTGTCCAAAGGCGTAAGCAGAAACACCAGTGGTATTTTGTACCTTGTCTCTAAAATAACAAAAAAAAAACTTGTTAAACAAATCTGTCTTGAGCAGATATTTTTTTCATGTCACATTTTATAGAAAACATTTATTTATTCCAAAACTGTTCTCTTTATACCTTTGTGGAGCAACTCATTCGTCTTTTTTATTTTTGTTCGTAGCGAAATATGAACATGAAATCTCATGGTGTAGGTACATTAAAACGTATTCGTACCTAGCATTTGCTCACATTCCGCCTCTAGCCAAGCCTGATAAATGGCTCAAAGGAAAAACTTGGTACCTATGTTTTCGTTTGACAAAACTCGACATTTTGGAAACGAGCACAAAGTAGGTATTACCAATGTCTCTCGTTAGGGTTCCGGACCTTAAACGAAAAATGGAATATTTATATGAACACTTCGTTGTCTGTCTGTCAAGATCTTTTTCTCAGGAAGGCGATGAGATATCAAGTTGAAATTAATATCAAATACTTAGGTCTGCAAACGCAATAAAAAAATACGGCCGTTAATGCCGTAAATTCTGACACTCGCAAGGGATTCAAATATTTTTTCCTTGTAATTACAAAAGTACATTTGCAGTTAGAGAATTGATCGTGACGTAAATAGATGTACGGGAGAACATTATTCATCTACAATGTTAAGTTTGTCCTTCAATCCTAGTTCGCCGCTTTCATAGTTTATGAACTTCAGTAGGTAATGTTAATTTTATTTAGTTTTTTGGTTTATGAATGTTGTGAGGAAAGCCCTGTGTATGGATGTGGATGGCTATAGAAGTAGGGGAAGGCCAAAGAAACGATGGATGGACCGTGTGAAAGAGGATATGGGCAAAAAGTGGGTGACTACGGAGATGACAACTAGAGAAGTCATCATCATCATCTCAGCTTTTTAATGTCCCCACTGCTGGGGCACAGGCCTTCTCTTCGTGAGAGGGTGTGGGGCGAAATCCGCCACGCGGGCCCAATGCGGATTGGTGAATGTCACATGTCTTCGAATACTACAGAAGTGTGGAAGAAAAATACATGTTGCGCCGACCCCAAATAAATTCGGATAAGGGCAGGAGAATTATGATGATACGGAACTCTTCGTGTGCGAATCCGGCTCGCACTTAGCCAGTTTTTTTAAGATACCTTATTTTATTTAAATGAGGAGCTCATTTTCGCAAAAAAATTTCACATATAAGCAATGTTTTTTATGAGAATATTGTTACAATCACTTTAAAAATTTCATAAAGGTATATGTAACATTACATTGTATAAGAAGATGAATTTGTAGGAGATTAAAATAAGAAAGCCACAGATATTACTATGCAATCAAACACAGGTGTACTTGTTGGTACCGGGTATGACGATTTTCTTGAGTTCAATGTTAATTTGTTGTGATAATGTTGGAATATTGCTGTCATTTTCTTGTGCTTGTGATAATTCGTCGTAGTTGAATACATAAATACATACACACATATGCTGATAAACACATTACCCTCCCTTACGTCGCGCAGTCGGGTAAAAGAAGGTATCTATCTCATCATTACAGCACACGACGGCCTATCCCGAGACCAATGCGTCTTCATTTAACAAAAACAGATATTATTATGCAATCAAACACAGGTGCACTCTCTGTTCCTTCACGCTCATAATTCTATGGGATGGCAAGCGCATATGTTTGGGGTGATATCATGTGCAGGACCAACGGGCTTACATGCTTTCCGAGGCACAGGCGTGTCACACCACCAACTGCCAATCACCGGGCAGCTACAGAGTAATTCCTAATGGAGAATCCCTCTCATCTTCATCATTCTCCTGCCCTTATCCCAATTTATTTGGGGTCGGCGCAACATGTCTTTTTCTTCCATACTCCTCTATTATTCGTCATCTCTGTGGGTGACTACAGAGATGACGAATAATAGAGGAGTGTTATATATCTTTTTACCCATATCCTATTTTACACTGTCCAACCATCGTTTCTTTGGCTTTTCCCTACTCTTATAACCATCCACATCCATACACAAAACTTTCTTCACGATATTTTCTTCATTCCTCCGCATAACATACTACGACACCCGATTTCCACACAACTTTTCAGTCAGCGGTGCCACTTTCAGACTTCCTATTATATACTCATTCCTAATTCTACCCATGCGCGTAACACCACACATCGCTCTTAGCATTCTCATCTCAGCTGTATGCAATTGCTTTTCATTCATCCCTTTTGTGGCCCAACATTCTGAACCTTACATGAAACATAAAACAAACCCCTTCATAGAACAAACCCCTCTATAGGGGTGAAAAACTCTTGAACTAATCAAGAGTCACAAGGCACTAACCATTGTGTAAGTAGAGATGAGAAATACCGGGTCCACACTCGAATTCTGGGTTTAAAACCATTACTATGTGTAAGAGTTCCCACTTCACAATTTCGTCAATACAGAACAACCTTACTTTATCGGAGTCATAAACTCAAGGTAAAGATTTACATAAAAGTTTGTTTCATAACCAAATCGTTTATGACATCTCGTTCAACTACTACTCAAATAGTAAAGTTATGGTCTTGTCTGATGTCTGAATTTCTAAGGACCTTTCTAGGGTTCTGTACACGAAGGGTCCCAACGGAGCCCTATTGCTGTCACTCACATGTCCGTCTGTCCATCTGTTTATCTCTCCGTCGTCTGTCACAAAAATTTGTTCCAAAGAATTTTTAAGTTCCCATTGACATATATATCTTTATTATTATGTATATTTTACTAACAAATACCAAAAATACTGATTTCCCTCATTCATTTGCGAAGACCGACATGCACTTGGCCAGTTTTTCAAAAAACGTGCGTAACTGCAGTGTGCTAACTGAAAACCAGCAGTGGGTGTGTCCGACCCTTTCGATAATTTGATTGTATCTTTGTATACTATTATAATACACTTTTATTAGCTTGGTATGTATCTATGTAATGGAATCTTTGAACGTGATTTTCACCCACTTCAAAACGTCGGATTGAATTGAAACTTCGCACACATAACAAGCAGCATAGAGCAGTGGTGGCCCAGTGGTATTGGCCGCGACTTACAAGTTGTAGGTCGTGAGTTCAAACCCAGGCAGGCGCTTTACTTTGTGTAAATTATTTCATCACCACTGCTCTCAAAACGGTGAAGGAAAACATCGTGAGGAAACCGGCATGTCCTAGAACCAAAAATTCAAAAACATGTGACATCCACCAATCCGCATTGGGCCCGCGTGGTGGATTACGGCCCACACCCTCTCACAGAGAGGAAGCCTGTGCCCCAGCAGTGGGGACATTAAAAGGCTGGTGATGACACATAACAAGGACCGATTACAATGCATGGTTAGCTAAGTAACTCCATTCTAAATCAAATATGGAGGACGCATGGGCATAAGCAGTTCTTAAAATATGACCACACCTTGTATACAAACTGATATATACTGAAACTGTGACGGGCAGGCGTTTTTAGGGGACTGTCTTTATGTAGAACTTTGACGTTCAAAAAGTTCTGGCTCTCAGCCTAGTTTGAATAAATGACTTTTGATTTAGATTTTGATGATAATGTGATTATGTAAAAACTGATGATATTAATAATATGTTACAAACGCGTATGAAAACCACTGTAAAAAAGTGGGCATCAAAAAATGCTGTTGTGTTTTGTCTGTCTCTAATTAATCTTTTCTATTTTAGTATTAAAAATATCAGCGCTCTTGTTTAACTGACCGTACGCAAAAGCATGGCTAAAGCATAACAAGGACAAGGAATTAAAAGTTAGTGTTTCGTCTGATTAGTTCAAAGCTTTTATTATTATCCTTTTATTTATTTATATGATCTAAAATAATGAATTGCCATTCAAACTTTAATCCTTTGTTTTACCCCTTTCGGGTGTTTGAGTACTCGTCGTACTCAAAAAATTCTTCCATGGTGCTCACTTTTACCTATAAGACTTTGGAAGATTTCATGATTTTTTATGATAATCCATCTCTACATATATGCCTGTAGCAATATCTATGTCGCCAACTATACACGAAAATCCACGTCAAAATTGTCTGCGCGATTTGAACATTTGAAACAGTCCAACAGCAACCATTGGGCAGTTGTCCAGACGAGAGACAATACCCGTCTGGTCGGAGGATCTTCCATTTCCAAAGAAGGTTTGCGGGACTTAATACCCACTCCGCATACCTCTATACGTCTTTGCAAGCGAATGGCTGAAATTAAGTTTAGTTTCTCATCAGAAACCTCTTAACAAAACCAAGGGCTATGTCCCAAGAGCCAAGGACGACTGAAAGATATTTGCAAACGTTTTTGTCTCGTAATTCCGTGTAAAACCCACCATTACTCTGATTATGGCCTCGCGTGACAACTAAATAGCATCTCGGGCACTTTGCACAAACAATCACATTAGGGAAAATTCGCCCCATTCTTTAGTTTGGCTATTCCATGGGCTTTATTTTGGGGAAAATCTTACTATTATTGCCGAATACCCAACCGAGTAACTTAATTTTAAGTTGCTGTTACAGCTCAGAATGTAGCGTTAGAACCTAGGAGTCTTTAAGTCAAGAGTGAATAGGTTACTTCTAGGTAAGCGTGTTCCATTGTCGACCACATCATCGCTTACCATCAGATGAGATAGTGGTCAAACGCGTGGCTATCAATGATGAAAAAGAAATACTTTTAGAATATGTCATAATGAAAATTTCAACAATCGTAAGTAAAATTGTCATTTAAGGTGAAAGCTCCAGAGTAGCCCGCGAAATTCAAATTTTCTTACGTTTTTTGCAATTTGCAGGAATTGATGCCAAATGTCATGATTTCATGAAATACTTACATTTGGCATCAACTCTAACTGAGAGAATTGTATTGATGATTTTGATTACTATAATTCTATAAATACATACTTGCTACGGCCGCGAATCAAATTTAGACCAAGATACAACCTGACACTGACCTGCAAATTGCAAAAAACTTAAGAAAATTTGAATTTCGCAGGCTACCCTGGCGCATCCACCTTAATAAATATCTTCCTGGATTTTTGACTGCATTTATGAGATCTATTTTATGACTCTGTAATTCATGATAGCACCAACATAAAGTTAGGAACATATTGCATGTTATTTTTATGACCTTTTTTTTTTTTTTTGGAGTTTGCGAAATGTTCCAATAACTTCTCCCGCTCTGGCTGGAGCGGGAGGGCGTGTCAGACTCTTACTGACTAAAACCCACCCCTGTTCCTTCACTACCTGAGTGCCCAGGGGTGCGGTAACTCATTTAGAATTAAAGTAACCATCCTGCCTTTTTCCCAACAACGTATAATGGGTTTCAGTTTCAATCTAGACAGATGCCAGAAAATTCATTAATTTCGCTGATGTGCCTGCAGAGGACGACCGCAGTCATTATACCAGTCGCTGGAATTCGAGTAATCTAAATATTCATTTCATAGCGACTGTAAACAACAACATTTTTTATGTATTATGTACAATGCAAATGGAATGTTTCGTCACAGCTCCTCTCTCGATGTATAACACCATCCTTTAGAAGGTGGACACACTTTACACTTTGTCCCAAAACCATCAAAAAAACATAAACTTCCCATTAGATTTATTCCAGTAGGCAACCCATAAAAATCGTATAAAATTAGCCCTAAGGATGGCCACTAACACAAAGTGTCTTACGTCTTTATTTGAATGACTTTTATACCAGTAAGCGTCACCCTGTTGTGTTGTAAAGATATCTTAAGACCTCTATTCTCAAGAGACCTCAGAAGTACAAAAACTGGCCAAGTGCGAGTGGGATTCGCGCATAAGGGATTCCGTACCATTGTACCAGATTATACGAGTCTACTTGTTGCCATTATTAATATCGAGCAAGAAAAGCCAAAATAAAACTCGGTTTAGTAACGCAGCTTCCTTTAAGTTTTAGTTTATTTTAATTTTTATTATTTTTTGTTATAGCGGCAATAGAAATACACATTCTGTGAAAATTTCAACTGTCTACCTATTACGGATCATGAGATACAGCCCGCTGACAAACAGACGGTCTTATGGACGGACGGACAGCGGAGGCTTAGTACTAAATAGGGTCCCGTTGGTTACCCTTCGGATGCGGAACCCTAAAAAGTAGTGGAAGGATTTATTGGGTAAATTATTATGACTTGTGCCTCTGTTAGGAGACGTAGTCAGAAAAAAAAGGTCTCTGAAGACTGGTAGAGTGTACTATAGAGATTCAAGGCGTCTTTGGCCTCTGTGTCAGGAGCCCATAGCCTAAGATTGAAAAAATATTCTTAAATACTGGTGAAAGATCGAGTACATACGTACAAAGCCTATCAAATTTTAGCAGCAGTTTTAATGAAGAAACTTAAGAATTTGATTAATTTGTTGATCTGAACAGACCTGGCAGATAAACAGATCAATAAATAACACACAGGATAACAATAACTGAATTGGTGAAACGGTCGGTTTCAGCAAATTTTTATTAATCCCACTCAATTTATTTTAATACTCATGGAGCGACTGCCTATCTGACCTACACAACTAAGTTACTCCCTGTCCCCTCAAATTTTCTTACGTTTTTTGCAATTTGCAGGTCAGTGTCAGGTTGTATCTTGGTCAAAATTTGATTCGCGGCCATACCGAGTATGTATTTATAGAATTATAATCATTAAAATCATCAATACAACTCTTTCAGTTAGTATTTATGCCAAATGTAAGTATTTCATGAAATCATGAATTTGGTATCAATTCTAACTGAGAGAGATGTATTAATGATTTTAATGATCAAATTTTGACCAAAATAGAACCTGACAATGACCTGCAAATTGCAAAAAACGTCAGAAAAATTGAATTTCGCGGGCTACCCTGGAGCATTCACCTTAACGTGCTTTCCGAAGCACGGAGGAGTCGCGGTATGTAAAGATGGTCACCCATCCATGAACCTACCCCTGCAAGCGTAGCTTAAACTGATGGATCGACCCGTGCGACTGTTATTACTTTAGCCACGAGTTATTAATTTAGACACACACAAACCACCCACACGGAAAGAATAATCAGCTTATTGATATTCATTTGGCTATGTACCAGAACGCATGCAACTTAACGTTTTACTAGGTACCTTCGACTTGTAGGAACCTTGATCTGCTTTACTACGCCGTAGTCCAAAATATCTGTAATGCCTGAATCCCTTGCCAAAACAATAAAATTGTGGGTCAACGAACATGACTCAGATATTTTACGAATAAAGCAATTCCACTTAGTAAGGATGTAAGCCACTGTGTCTGTGGTTTTGCAGTAGTTCAATGTAACTTAGCTTAGAGCAAGTTTTGTTTTCATAATGTGTCGGATTCAAAACAATCTGCCTAGCCAACTATTTTGGGGTCGGCTTCCAGTTTAACCGGATACAGCTGAATACCAGTATTTCACATGGAGCGACTGCCTAACGTCCTGCACAACCCAGTTACTGGGTAATACGATACCCCTTGGTAAGACTGGTTTGTCAGACTTTCGGGCTTCTGACGACCCGTAACGACTGTCAAAGATCCATGATTGACAGCCAGGACCAACGGTTTAACGTTAAGCTGTTGGTCCCGGCTGTCAAAAAAAGCTAAAGCTGGCTCGGAAAGCACGTGCTTTCCGAGGCACGGAGCATTTCCGGTATGTAAAGAAGGTCACCCATCCATGGACCAACCCCGGCAAGCCTAGCTTAACCTGATGGATCGACCCGTGCGGCTGTTATTACTTTAGTTACGAGCTCGTTCTCCTGCTGCACACAATAACTTGTAGACATTCGATATGATTGAAAAACGTCTGCTCTACAATATTACCGCGATGAACTGCCATTGGTTTTGTGTAACGCTATTACCCCAAATAATTCAATATTTCACGTTCGCTTCAGCTTGAATTTAGTCCACTGGTATGATCGCAAAAATTTCTAAACTAAATATGCCTGTGACTAGTGTACCTACCTATACAATGATGGTTGAGGCTAGGATTTGTATTTTTTCATCGTTGATTGAGATACGTGCACACTTGATAAGTCACCCAAACTAGACAAGCCAAATAGCCCTCCCACACGATCCCACTTTCCCCTTCGAAAAATCCTTCTAGAAGTATTTCCAACTTTTTTCCTGACATAACTTACTGTAATGTCCTTGCATGGCGAGTCAAACGTCCACCCACCGTGGCGCCTGAATGTCTGCTGTCCCGACCTTGTGGGTGTATCATAGCGTAATAGTGTGCTACTTATTAAGTCATGTCTTTTGTTAATCACGGATACTTGATACATCAGCTTGATTGAGAGAATTTGGTGTAAGGAAATGTTTTAAGGGTACCGCACCCGGAGGGTCCAAACGGAGCCCTATTGATGTCTGTCTGTCCGTCGTCAGTCACACAGGTCTTACAGCCAAACGGTTGGAGCTACAGTCTTCAAATTTTCCCAGTATGTCCATCTTGTCGACTCAAAGCCATACAAATAGTCAAAACTACATTTGGTACGGAACCTTAAATGTGCGAAGACCGACACGCACTTGGCCGGTTCTTAACACGCTTTTATTACCTTCACCTGTAACTATGTATAATAGAAGTTAAATTTGAGCCACTGCCCGGTTTACGATTGAGCTGAAATTTTAAACACATGTTTAGTTTCAATGACAATACAAAGTTAATTAAGTGACGTAATTCTAAATACAATATGACGGACTCCCAAAGATGGTTTCTTTTTTTTTTGGTCTGGTTATTATTTTTCATGTATTCCCAAGAAGTGGGTATCAAATTAAAGGGTTTGTTATAAGAATAAAATGGGAAAAAAATAACCCCAAGAAAAGCGTTTAATAGTTATTTTAAATATTATTATTTCTAAAATCTTGATGGCAAACGATTTGTTGAAATTATAAGTAGAAAAGGTTTTACTTTCTTCACGGCTGTTCGTTACAGATTAATTTCGATACAGGATCCAAGACAGTTGAATAGTTTCCCCGGGACTCGTTGAGCTTCATTGCCTTGACGGTCTTCGACTCAGCAGGGCTGGGAATATACTATTCCCATAATCTCTACAACACAAGGACAAGGTGGACTTTTCTCATAATCAAATGATTTGTAGATTTCTTTTCTCTAGGTTTTTCATGACATTGGCTCAAAATACATTAGATTTTATCTTTTTAAAAACGTTTCTGACTTGTGAATTTTGTGTTGTTAAATCACGTTTTAGTTTGTGATTGGTTGAACAAAAAGCCAATCAAAAAGTTTACGTGAGTTTTTACAATTAATTATTTTTTCATTTGACCTTTGTATGTGCGAAATGTGTTCTAAATTAATTTAAATATTTTATCACACTATTATTATAAAGGCGAAAGTTTGTGAGTGTTTGTTTGTATGTTTGTTACTTCTGCACGCTCAAACGACTGGACGAATTTGGATAAAATACGGAATGTAGATAGCTTATATCCTGGGTTAACACATTAGCTACTTTTTATCCCGAACTACGCGGGTGAAACCGCGGGCCTCAGCTAGTTCGTACATAAAAACAATTACAATTGTGCACGAAAAATAATATTATGGATCATCTAAAGCGGCTTTTTAGACCCCCGAAATCTTTTCAATGACCTCCTCAGTCATTGCATTTTTGTTGCTCTACCATCCCTTATGTAATGACTGCGTGTCGTAACACTAAGAGGATATTAATTAGTCTTATAACAAATTACGTGTCAGACAAAAGTACGAGGATTAGCAGAAACTGGTAATCTACTTACTGTGCCCGCTTCAATGAGTTTGACACAAGGTTTTGTAAACTGTACCTTCAATAAAATGTATCAGACTGTCTCGATAATCTGCTGTTTTTACGAGCTTGTCTTTAACTTGCTCTGTTCGTATGTTTGTAAGTTGTCCGCCAAAATTTACAAACCATTTTTCGACCATTTGTTGGTATCCGATTGAGTTGAAATTTTACATGCAACTTTAGTAAGTTCTGGTATGCATTTTTGTGATAAACACGCTCGACTCGAACAAAGAATTTCACTTTAAAGTTTAATATTTCGCAAACGAATTACTGAATCGAAAAATAGTCTTTCTAACCCCGCAATGATTTTTTGAAAGCCTTATCCAACGATACCTTAGGACTATGAAACCATAAAAAAACCAGCCAACCATTATCCACCTACCATTATCTATAAAAACGGCAAAAAAATCACGCATGTTGTATGGGAGCTTAAGCTTTAATTTTATTCTGTTTTTTTAGTATTTGTTGTTATAGCGGCAACAGAAATACATCATCTGTGAAAATTTCAACTATCTAACTATCACGGTTCATAGGATACAGCCTGGTGACGGACGGACAGCGGAGTCTTAGTAATAGGGTCCCGTTTTACCCTTTGGGTCATCATGTTCTCAGCCTTTTAATGTCCCCACTGCTGGGGTACAGGCCTCCTCCTCGTGAGATTGTGCGGGCCGTAATCCACCACACGGGCTCAATGCGGATTGGTGAATGTCACATGTCTTCGAATTTTTGGTTCTAGGACATGTCGGTTTCCTCACGATGTTTTCCGTCACCGTTTTGAGAGCAGTGGTGATGAAATAATTTACACAAAGTAAAGCGCCTGCCTTGGTTTGAACTCACGACCTACAACTTGTAAGTCGCGGCCAGCACCACTGGACCACCACTGCTCAACCCTTTGGGTACGGAACCCTAAAAAGTGAAGACGTGTGACATCCACCAACCCGCACTGAACCGGCGTAGTGGATTACGGCCGATTCCTCCTCGCAGAGATGCCTGAGTCCTGAGCAGTGGGTAGATTATACATCTGATTATGGTTATTTTTATGTATGGATGTTGAAACGCTGCTCAATCACTACTTTAGATAGTTTCGTTCTTAATCCTGCAGTCCAATCTAAAAAAAACCCTACCTTTCTCTCTCATTCTAGCGAGCAGACGGACGAACAGATTAACAACAATATTAACTAGGTAACGACTTCTTTGTTCAGGACTGGTTGCTAACCGGACTTCTGGGACCAATGAGAAAAAAAAAGAAAATATTCTGACCATTTTATGTCAATGAACTCATGTAGCAGTAAAGAAGGTTATATAAAAGTAGGCTTTTATTAGAGACTTAGTATGCGTAAAATATATCTTCTCTCACTATAATGGCACCCGGTATTTCATACAAACTAGCAAGTCGTTATTCTTGGAAATTAATGAACCTAGGTCTAAAAAGTTAGTTACGAATATTTGAGAAGAACTGTTTAGAGGTAAAGAGAGTAATTTTTCACTTTGTAGAGAAATTTTAAAATTGCTCTATAATCACTCTATACTCTTTTTTGAAAATATTCTAAAACTAACTTTTTAGACCTAGACTTGGGTACCATGCGTATGCGTACCAAGTTTCATTAAAATCGGTTCATTCATTTCCAATAATAAGGACTTGCCAGTTTATATGAAATACCGGGAGGAGTAAACGCTCTTAAACTGTAAATACCGGAAGGGCTACGCTCTTAAATTATAAATACCGGGAGGAGTAAACGCTCTTAAACTGTAAATACCGGGAGGAGTAAACGATCTTAAACTGTAAATACCGGGAGGAGGAAGCGCTCTTAAACTGTAAATACCGGGAGGAGTAAACGCTCTTAAACTGTAAATACCGAGCGGAGTAAACGCTCTTACAACAATGACGAAATTCTTTGAGTAGGAACTTTTATATGGTAGGTAATTTTGAAATGCCTTTCTGCATAAATAATTTACGGTATACCCACATAAAGAGTTTTTTGCGTTTGTTTTGTAATTGCATTTTGACTTCGAAGTTTCATAAAACTACCTTAATCATACTTAAGTGTTTTCTTAAAATATAAAAAAAAAAGAATAGAAATCATTTATTCGACAAAGACACAACACAACAGCAATGAACAAAAGGAAAAGAGAAGTACACAAAGATACAATAAAATACAATAAAATTGTGCTGAACTTTTAAGGTTTGTATGAAAAGCTGAAAGCCACGATAGGCGCAGTAGTTGAGCGATTGACTGCTGCGCTTCGTGTCGCGGGTTCAATTCCCGCTCGGAACAAATATTTGTATGACCTACAGATAGTTGTTCCGGGTCTGTGTGCCTTGTGTATGTGAGTTTAAATGTTTGTGAACGCACCCACGATATAGGAGTAATTCATAGTGTGGGGCAACGTTTATTTTTAACACCCAACGCAAAAAGAGCGTTGTTACAAGCTTAACCGCTATGTGTGTCTGTCACATTTCAAGAAAATACCACAATTCATTGCAACAATTTCCAAAAGATTGCAAATGATGCTATGCGAAAAATATTACAATCTTTTAGATTTTCTCTTGTAAAACGGCCCTTGTTTCCTACCATATTCGCAAAGACCTAATAAAGGTACAATCAATCTGCTTAGCCTTTGCTCAACTATATTGGGGTCGGCTTCCAGTCTAACCGGATGCAGCTGAATACCAGTATTTTACATGGAGCGACTGCCTATCTGACCTCCACAACCCAGTTACCCCTTTGGTAAGACTGGTTGTCAGACTTTCGGGCTTCTGACGACCCGTCACGACTGTCATAGATCCACGATTGACAGCCGGGACCGACGGCTTAACGTGCTTCCCGAGGCACGGAGGAGTCTCGGTATGTAAAAATGGTCACCCATTAATAGACCAACCCCAGCAAGCGTAGCTTAACCTGATGGATCGACCCGTGCGGCTGTTATAAAGATACCTACACAATAAATGTATACTCTAATGGTTAGTAACAGAGGATGTGTAGTGAAACCATATAATTGTCGGCGTATAAACTGTACTCGGCAGGTGTGTCAAACCGCCAATTAGAAAACTTAGAAAATAGTAGTACTGTTTATTTAATTTATCACAGACTAGTATCATCAACCAGCGGCTTTGCCCGCGTGGAAATAGTACTTTCCCCGTCATAAGCTTTCAGGGGTGGAATTTCGAAAAACCGTAAAAACCTTAGTGGATATTCTTCCCAAAGAACACACTGTAACAAGGACTGTGGCAAGGCAAGGGAAGGCAAGGCCACGTTGCGAGCCGGAGTGATGGTAACACGTAGAGATGGGTCGTAGAGGACGACCGCAGTGTCACGTAACGGAGGAGGAGGTGGTGGTGTGACACGTAGAGGAGGTCGTAGGAGTGACACGCAGAGGAGGATGTATAGAGTAGGAGGACCGTAGATGAGAGTTAGATGAAGATAAACACGACGAGTTCAGACGTATATTTTATTATATACAGTAGGCTTGATTATATGGAGCACTTATTAATCGTACGTACACCATACATGTGAGTAGGTAAAGGTATAAATTGTTTTATTGCTAGGAACTGCCTGGTTATAAAAGCTGCACTTCACTGTTCCAGTAACTCTTACAAACTGGTAACTGTCACTTATTGAATGGAAGGAAAATGACAATGATTGATAGGAGCTTAGTCTAGCTCGGCAGCAGAATTTAAACTGATTTTTATTATAAAAACAGAGACTACTGACAGAGAAAACAAGTAATATTTGAATTTTAAATTTAAAAAGGTAGGAAAGAACGTAATTTTGGAATAGAGGTCAAAAAATAAGCAAGGCTTTAACACTGCCTTGTTTCAACACTTCAAATTTCATGTCTCTATGACCAGCGGTATAGGTTGATATATCAGTCAGTTAGTCAGGACCAGACTACAATAACTTAGGACATAGAATTTTATATACGTGGGCCATACTGAAAGTTTCTGGATCTGGCCACTTACAATAAAAGACTGAAAAAAACAATTATGGAATTCGAAAATGGAACTCTTTGGGAACATTTTACTTTTTAATTTGCGTGACTGTCATTTGTTTTTTCATTGGGGCGTCCTTTCGAAAATTGTGTGTCGCTATCAAAATGAATTTTACTCGGGAACATTTATGTTCAATGAGTTTTTATGATTAAGTCAACAAGAGCCTGCTAGAGACTTCATCTACTTTAACAGAACATTATTCAGGCTTTAAGAACATTTTTTTACAGAATAAAACTTCTGTTTCTTCGAGTTAATGGTTTCATTTACATAAGCTTTGACCAGAGGACTGGCGAACCTTTATCGAAGAATAATAAAAATAATGTGTGGCCAAATAATAACGTGGCCAAGACGTGCCAAAGAATCTTTACTTTGTGAACAAAAAGTAAAACTAGATCTTATTAACACTTACTTTGCAACCCGAAATTCGTACAGCGATCATCAACGTTTACAGTCGTTTACTATGTTTATTTTATATAGACAAAATGAGTGGGATGTCTGTTGTATCATATTATGACATATGGCCCGGCTGGCACGCGTGCCATAGGTTGGCTTTTTTTCCATGGCGATTTCCAGTCAAATAACTTCTCTCCCTCTGGAAGGTTCGCCATCCCTCACCTAGATATTATATCAGCGAAAAAACATGTCAAAATATAATCACAGAGGTCCACTAAAAACTCCTGTAACAGTGTTGCTACTATACTTTTACTCGGTACTGATAAGATCCTATAAAGCTGAATAAAGTGCTACAAAAGAGTATAATTTTGACAAAAGCACAAAGTCAAAAGCTCCGTTCAACTTCACAACCTCTCAATAAGCAATTGGATACTAACAAAGCTATTAAAACCTTAAAATTCCTAATTAAACCCGTATTTCCCTAAAAACGGTAAATTTCCTCCTCGAAAAATGTCAACCTTATTTCGCTTGGCATTCCTGATTCCTACCTATACCCGCTTAAGTGGCACATATCGTAATCAAAGAGGAAATTCCCGTGTAGTGATACGTGAACGCGTAAGGCAGTTGTCCCACTGCCGGCGGATTTTTCTCGCTCAAAAAACGTACAATAGATACGCATTCCGCGTAAACAAAAGAGATGCGTTTATTAAGGCCCTATTAGCTGCCAATGACCTTTAGTGGTTAGCTTACGTGTTCTGTGCTGAGCTCACGTAACGCGTCGTTCGTCCACCCAGTAATAGGACTCGCCCATCAAGGAGCGCTGTCCGAAATTAGACGCATTATTAATTTATTACACATAAAAGAATAGGTATTAAAATAAAACACAGACTAATTTATAAATAATTAAATGATCTTTAAAATGGTGAATGTTTCACAAAAATACGCTTTATAGTTTTTGCGTGATTCTCAATTTTTTATCCGCGTTAGACGTAACTTTACAAATTAATTACATGATGTTATAAAAATATTATTTCAAATATTCTCAGATGAATTACGACAAAAATTGTCTACAGTAACGTATATTTTTTTCAAAGAAATAAGACTAGTCGTTTAGACGTGATGTTCAATTAAAAATCATTATAAAGTCGTAAAACTGCGCCTTAACAGTTGATGGCTGACTGTTCCCACTGCCGGCGAGGACTCGCTCCACAAGTTTGTCACTGAGCGACAAGAGCTATCAATGATAACACTCGCTCAGTAATACTTCGTCCTATTCGTCCGTCCGTCTATCGCCCGTCACACTCGCGCACTCGTTTATATCACAGCGACAAAACTATCGGGACTACACACTCGCTACTCGCTGCTCGACAACTCGTTTTTAACTTCTTGCTCTACTCGCTTCTCGCTCATCGCTGGCTGTGGGACAAGTGCCTCATTGTTGATGAAACTGCTGGAATCTTAGCTCTTTTGTTATTTTGAACACTGATTTTATTTATTTTTTGTAAAGATATCGCGAAGTTCCACTTCTTAGCCGTACGCACAATGAATGTGTTCCAAAAACGTTGTGCATAGCCATATGTCTTGTGGTCCGATTATGGGCTTGGCGGATTAAGCCTTTCTCATTTAAAACCTGAATTATAATGTTTACCACACCACATCTGAACAAAATTTCGAGAAGATATGTGTCACGAAACAATCCTAAAGATAAACATAAAATAATTTTAAGAGACAGAAAATTCAGGATCGAAATAGCGCACTTAATTCTAGCGAATTTAGAAGCACAGTCAAAGATACATAAAGATAATTTTGAACGCAAACGTCGAACTTTCTGTCTAACCGTCGAACTTTCTGCCTATATACCCAATATTTTTTGGTAATCTAACTGACGGACTATTTAGTGTTTTTTAGTCATAAACCCAATTACATCCGACGCATCCAAGACTAAACCTGGCCATATCAAACTAAAAACCTAAAATACTTTTCATTATTTCCAGTTCTCCACATCCAACCATGAGTTGTTCCCGGACCGTAGCGTTGCTGGCTGCATTGTGGCTGGTGGTAGGAGCCACCTCCTCTCCAGTCAGACGATCTCCAGACCTTGAAGCCAGGCGCAGAAGTGCCATTGATAGGAGCATGATCAGGTTAGTAACCGTGTTTTTTTGGCAAACTGAACGCAATATTATGTTGGATAGTATTCAGCTTACGTCTGGAGTTGTCTATTACACGAACCTTGTGGAAAGTAGAACGAATTTCTCGTGCGTTCAAACGTTTTTGCCATACCTATTATTGTAATCAAATGTAACAGCTCACAATTTAGGACCCATTAATATTAGTGTTTTAATCCGTGGTGCTTGGCAACTGGGCTTACCCACTTTGTGCCTAATGGCCTAGCTTTGTTCTGTCTGCTTGATTAGGAGGGAAGTGGAAAATATTTTTTTCTTACTCCTCCGCTGTCTTTTCTGATTAATTTCGTAACGGGACCCAAGACAGTTTCATCGTTTCTCTAGGACTCGTCGAGCTTCATTGCCTCGGCGTTTCTTCTGGTGGTCGCCACTGTTGATTCTGGCTTACAGTTGTTACAGTGGTTTGGGAATAGTGTGGCGGGCTTGTCCCAAAAAAATAAATAAAATAGTAAACGTATAACCGTAGGTAATTTCTGCCTGTTGTTATTTTTTATGCTACTGCAGCTCAAGAGGTCCTGGGATAGATTCCAGGTTCAGGAAAAGTGTTATTGGGCTTTTTCAGTAGCAGCAGTAGATTTGTGCCTGATTAATGGCATAAGGCTAGCGCCTTAATAGGTACATGGAGCTAATTTAAAGACAATCTAGATGCAAATAATCAGAATCAAAATATTTATTTGTAAACATAGGTAGACTTACTCCTACAGAGTGTGTAAGATGTTACATTTTCATAAGTTTTGTTTTGCCATTAAGCGTACAAACATTACATATTATAAAATTCAAATCACATCAACATTAAATTTAAAAAAGAAAAATGAAAGTTACATGTCGAAAATAAAGAATAATGATAATTATTAAAAATAAAAATTAACAGTTATTACTAAATCAATAAAATATTTCTATAATGTCAACAATAAAGTCTAAGAAAGTACATAAATGTTAACTGTCTATCTATAATAAAGTACTGTAGGACCCCAAGGCACCAGTACGGCAGTGATCCTGGGACGTTCTCGTAACTTCAGGGTAGACTTCTCACTCGCTTAACGTGAGAGTGCGGTGTACAAAAGAAAAGAGCTGAGGGCACTTTAATAACTATATTGGGTTTAATATAAAATAACTTATGTGCCCACTTGCAAGGGCAAAAAACTCTAGTCCTTTTATAAAACAAATGTGACACCTCATCTCTAATCATAATTCTATCGACTCTCCAATATTCTTAACTGCCAGTGAAAGGCCGTTGCAGACCCGGTGCAGACCTGTTGAAATTAGGCTGTGTCTACAATTGTTACAGTACCCTGTGGTTTCTGACTCTCCGGAACTGAATTCCGTTTTTTAAGCTTTTTTATCCATCTGCGCGACAGCAAAGACAGCGTTATGTTTTTTTAACATTTTTTCCCTTTTTCCCAACAGATTTGGCCGCTCATACCCCGCAGAACCTTCAGCAGCTGACCTCAGAGAAGCATTCCAGCGATCCACTCGGCGTGCCGACAGTTTCCTCCGCTTCGGTCGCTCCCAGCCCCTCACTCTCTCCACCGACGACCTGGTCTCCCTTCTAAGAGCATACGAAGAAGATTACGACACCCCCATGACCAAAAAATCAGCAAGCTTCGTTCGTTTCGGACGGGACCCCAGCTTCATCCGCCTGGGACGTTCTGCTGAAGATGAGAAGAACTCCTTCGAACAGAACTCTGAGTTAGCCGTCAGCGGATACCCTCAGAGGAAAAGCCGAGCAAGGGATCACTTCATCAGGCTTGGCCGGGACAGCGAGGAAGTCAATGAGAATGAGTTCGAGGAAACTGAAGAGAGCAGAAGGAAGAGGTCTGCTGAAGCGTGTCACGACTGCCAGTCGTAATCTCTTTGTTACGTTTATATCGCTGTGCTGACCGCTGTATGAGATTTTTAATTGGGAACTTAACAGGCAATGGATAGCAGGTTTTTAAAAAAGACGTCGTTGATTTCAAAATTTGCATACTTACTTGATTTTTGCATAAGTTTTCGGTAGGTAGTGTTTCCAATAGTTTAATTTTAAACTGCTATCAGAAATGCCTGTATTTTAATCTGTCAATTTTTAACACTGCAAGTTGTGGAGAAAGTCGGCATTGCGTATCTCATACGGCGGTTTTTCATTGTATGTATTACATTTCTTCTTCCCAAATAGTTTGGACGGGCTAAAATTTTCTAATGAGGCTAAACTATGTGGTGCATCGATCTTTTAAAAAAATATAATAAATGGAATAACTATTTACCTATAGGTTTTAAATAAAAAAAAATTACAGTTAAGCATTTTAACAGTATTTTACTTATAAAAATATTTATCTTGAAGCATATTACGCTTATAATGTTTTATCTCGAATATTAATATTGTATTATTACTTTCTTGAAGTAGTTAGAACCATTAGCAGTTGTAAAGTGGGTCTCAAAATGTAAAAAATATCTTATCAAAGAAATAAATGTATTTATAAATAGTTACATTTATTTCCTTAAACTCATTTTATTTTCCTGAAGCTAAAAATAGACCATTTAAAGTGTCCGCATCTGAAATATAGGCTGGGTGTTACTTCAATTTCGGATGTCCACACTTTTTCCTAGTGACATTAAAATTTAATTATTCAAAATATGTATTTATAATGTTAAATCGATGTTAAAAAAATAGTATGTATTGAATTGTTGCAGTACTAAATAAAGCATTATTGTGTAATGATTGAACATTCATTTCATATTTTATTCAACTAATAAAATGGAGTTGACGAGAAAGTTTTGATCACTTCATAATATCCTAAATCCTTTAACTCTATTCCGAAATACCGTCAAATTTTAAGGGACTTATCTTAATTCTTTAAGAGGAAGTGACGTTACAACATAATGGAAAAATAAAACAACTTTTGATGATAAAATGTTAGCTTTTGTGATAGATATGATGTTGAGGAAAATAATAATAATGCCCTGAAGCCGGTTATTAAGATTATTCCCGAAAGGTACATAATTAAATAGGCTGCTTTTATGCTAGCACAAAATTAATTGTGTTTTGTACAGTTAAAGGGGAATAATAAATACAGGTTGATTTTAAATTCATTGGCTTTCATGGGGTTCAAAGTATTCATAAATAAACTGTGTTTTTTCAGAGGTATAGAACTTAAAATTGAAATAAAACACAGGAAAATGTTTTTAATATCAATGAAATTGACTTTATTTGAGAGACAGTTTTATGGCATTTGTGTATATATGTAAGATTTCGGATAAATAGCCAGCGCGACTAGCGGATACAAGCTAGAATCTGGGGGTCCAATTTTCACACACTCTTCGCAGTGAATCAGGCTAAATTTCGGCAGTAACGCATCGAATGTTGGCGTCCAAGTGCTCAACGGTTTCTGGTTTACTGTCGTAGACTTGCGACCTTACATATCCCCAAAGAAGATAATCTAATGGCGTCAAATCGCACGAACGAGGGGGCCGAAAAACAAAAAACGCACGAAAAAGTTGGAACTCATGTCTCGTTGCCGGATTATGCCATATACGTGCTACTTGCGGTGGCCATTTGCCTGAAATCATATTTAAACATAAATGCCATTAACATATCCCTCAAATAAAACTAATTTCATTGATATTAAAAACATTTACCTGTAATTATGTGAATTTAAAGGTTTATATCTCTAACAAAAACACCCGTTATATGCTTTACTATATAAAAATAAAAAAAATGCTGTTCAGCACATTTATGTTCACGTAATTTGAATAAATGTAACGAACGTAGGTAGGTAGACAAGGATATCACGTTATGTTGAGAAGTTTCTGTATATCCTATTAACCCCATAGTTTCGAAAAGAAGAACAGAATCATAATTTTGCTTTCTATGACTGTTTTCAAAATAACGTTACTAAATTAAAGATTAACCCTAAATTAGGTATTTTATGTTCAGTGGAGTCGTTACTACTTCTGAGGAGCTCGTGGCTAAAGTAATAACAGCCGCACGGGTCGATCTATCAGGTTAAGCTACACTTGCCGGGATTGGTGCATGGATGGGTGACCATCTTTACATACCGAGACTCCTCCAAGCCACGGAAAGCACGTTAAGCCGTCGGCTGTCAGTCTTGGATCTTTGACAGTCGTTACGGGTCGTCAGAAGCCCGAAAGTGTGACAACCGGTCTTACCAAGGGGTATCGTAATCACGGTAGGAGGGGTTCGCATCGGCGTCGAGGGTACGATGAAGTACCTGGGACTCGTCCTCGACAGCCGGTGGAACTTCGTCGAACATTTTCGACGTTTGGCTCCCAGATTGGACAGGGCCGGGGCCGCCTTGAAGCGGCTCCTACCCAATCTGAGGGGGCCAAACGCCTCTTGCCGGAGGCTCTACGCGGGGATCGTGCGGTCCATGGCCCTCTACGGGGCACCGGTGTGGGCGCGTTCATTGAGGCAGCGATCAGCTCGCCAGATGAACGCGTCCGAGAGGGTCATGGCGATCCGCATCATCCGAGGATACCGCACGATCTCCCGTGAGGCGGCGAGCCTCCTTGCCGGACTGTCACCGTGGGATCTGGAGGCAAAAATCCTCGCGCACCTGTGTGAGTGGCGCGAGGAGGCCAAAACGCCGGGGCGAAACTCCGCTGCCGCGACAACTCGCGGCTCGGCGGACCGAGCTCCGCCAGGATCTCATGGTGACATGGAGAGAGCGACCGTCGCAACCCAGCGCTGGGCACGCCACCATCGAGGCGGTAGTGCCCCTCTTTGAGGAGTGGCTGGAGAGGCGTCACGGCGCCCTCACCTTCCGCCTGACGCAGGTGCTCACCGGACACGGCTGTTTCGGTAAGTACCTGTGTCGGATCAAGGCGGAGGTGACCCCCGGGTGTTTCCATTGCGAGGATCGCCCAGAGGACACGGTGGAGCATACGGTGGAGGTTTGCCCCGCTTGGGCAGAGCACCGCCGTGTCCTCGTGGATGCGATAGGCGGCAGCGACCTCTCGCGCCGTGCCCTGGTTGAAGCCATGGTACGGAGCGAGAGGGAATGGGAGGCCGTCTCCTCCTTCTGCGAAGCAGTAATGCTCGCGAAGAGGGAGGCGGCATACGCTAGGGAGACTCGACAACAGCCGAGTCGCCCTAGCGCTCCCAGCCGCAACCGCCGCCTGAGACGCCAGGGGGTTCGGACGCCGCGAGACGATCTCCGGCCACCGTAGACCCGGGCCTGCGGACGGCGAGTAGTGGGTAACTCGCCGTCCGATCAGCACCAGGCCCGAGACTCGACGGCGCGTAGTGTTCCACGCGCGCCTCAAAGAGTTGTCAGCCAAGGGAAGGGGCCTGCCACGGCCGATGCCTGCCCGGGGGTGGAGGATAAATTCGAAAGAGTTACCTCGCCCCCGGGCACTCGAGGCAGGGAGGAACAGGGGTGGGTTTTAGTCAGTAAGAGTCTGACACGCCCTTCCGCTCCACCCTAGAGCGGAAGAAGTCATAGGATGATTTCCCACCCCTCCAAAAAAAAAAAAGGGGTATCGTAATAACCCAGTAACTGGGTTGTGGAGGTCAGATAGGCAGTCGCTCCATGTAAAATACTGGTATTCAGCGGCATCCGGTTAGACTGGAAGCCGACCCCAAGATAGTTGGGAAAAGGCTAAGCAAATAGATTGGAGTCGGCACTACTTTTGTCAGTTTTGAATTGCTCTTATTTAACAAGCCACGACACATACTTTTTGAAACTGCAGCAGATTAAACGCACTGAGATTAATACACTTAGATTAAACGCACGGCTCTGCAAAATTCTGTTTAGTAAGCTGTTTTACTTGAAACAAAGGTCATCATACTATCTATATAAATAAAAATGAATGTTGCTAAGCGCATAACTCGAGAATGGCTCGACCAATTCAGTTAATTTATTTTTTTTGTATGTTCCTTAAGGCCCACGGAAGGTTTCATATTAAAAAAAAAAAATGGAAAAGAATATTAACTTTTGACAGAACGAAGTCTGTCCGGGCTGCTAGTAATATTATAAATGTCTTTCACGCGAAAACTACTTAACCGATTATCATTAAACTTTGTATACATATTCTTGGAGGTATTAGAAGTAACATAGGATAGTTTTATGAAAAATAAAAAAAAATTTACGACAGCTACATAAAGGCACAGCTAGTAATAGAATAAATTTTTCCTATATAATTATGCTACTTAGTTTTTTTTTTGGTTTAGGTACCCGAAGGGGCCAAATGGAGCCCTATTGCTGTCACTCACGTGACCGTCTATCTGTCTGTCACAAAATTTTGTTTTAAAGATTTTTTGTAACTCCTCTTTGTTATTACGTATATTTTACGGACAAATACCAAAAAAATATTGATTGCCCTGATATGGCACGGAACCATATACGTGCGAAGTCGCCGACTTCTTGATATAATTAGGACAATACTGGTCACATCTGCCGCATGTCGGAGGAGCAGTGAGCAAAGATTACCACGCAGTGGATCCCGAACGCAAACAAATGGCAACGCGGCAGGCCCAGAAAGAGATGGCGGGATGAGTTGGATTCCTTCTCAAAGGACTGGTCCAAATTTGCAGAAGACCGGAAAAAGTGGCAGGATGGAAGGGAGGCCTTTGCCCTGCAGTGGGACAGCAGAGGCTCATAAATTATTATGAGCCTCTGCTGTCCCACTGCAGGGCAAAGGCCTATATTTATTATTAAATAAAAGGACAATACAGTAGGACCCCAAGTAACAACTATGTCATTGCAGTCGAGGTGGAATAGGTACACGCCCGAGCCAAAGGCGAGGCCGTTTTGGAGCACAGATAACTATAATAGTAGCAAGGGAGCCGAGAAACAGCATTGATAACATAATGTGTATCAAACGTCAATTTCAACTAGAGATGCCGTGGATACTCGTTATTACTCGATTTTTGAAGTTATACTTCTTATGCGACTTCCACCAAGGTTGCGTTAAACGTTTAACGCTCTCGGGGAGGGGGAATAGAAAGAGACAGAGCGAGAGTGAATGCGACATAAAAAGAACATAATAATATTATAATAACATTATTATAATAATGAGGATGATGATATAATCTTGTTACGCCAAAGAAGTATAACTTCTTACGTGCGTACATAAGTACACACACACTTTTTTTTTGTTATTCGTCGAATACCGAATAACAGCTAGTATTATTCGACATTCGGCGAATAGTCTAAAAATAAAATTTAATGAACAAAAAACTATAGACTTAAAAATAATGAAAATTTATTTTTTCTTAAAAATCAAGACACACGATTAATTATTATCAGTTGTAAAATCTGCATAATATGAGACTTTCTTCATTGTTTTCTTTTCTCATAACCTTAGATTTTTTTTAGAATACATCTACCACATATTATAAAAAAGTCGTCGCATCTGTACGCGATAAACTCAAAAACTACTGAACAAGAACTAGACAGACATGAGGAAGGTTTAGACGTACCAATTTGTACCCGTGGGTCACTAGGTAACAAATAAATAATTGGTAAGTTCAAAATTACTACTAGCGTAGTATTATTATATGATAACAAAACATTATTTTTTATTTTTTATATTCGTTGTTTTTGTCGAATAATAATGGTGAGCTATTCGACTATTCGCCATAGGCAATGGTGATTAATCGGTATCTGACTATTCGCTATAACAACTATTCTCGGCATCTCTAATTTCAACACAAATACTGAAAAATAATAAGTAAAAAAATAATTTGATAATAAATTATTGCGAAAATGTTTCTAGAATTTTTTTTTATGCACTTTGGCGGGGGTTTACGCGCGACCAGTGGAGGCCGTCGCGTGAGCCGCCTGATAAAATAAATATAAATAACTGGCTTCTAGCAGCGGCTCCACCCGCGTGGAATGATGAAGTTTCTTATAAACTTTAAACCTTCACTTTAACCCCCTTCTTTTTTTTTTCAAATATCCCTTCTTAGCGCACACTTACGTAATTTTAAGAAAACAATTGTGCAAAATTTCATGCTTCTAGACCCAGCGGTTTCGGCTGTGCGTTGAACGTGCAGTCAACTACTCAGTTTCTTACTTAAATATATCGGGTGTAAAAAGACAGTTTCCGAAGCCGAAAGCCACATATTCGACCCATTATTTGGATTATTTTTATCCACTAGACCATACCTGGGAATCCACTGGTTCTGGAGATATTGAAGGTCGAAGTCGCAATTTTTTTTTTACTTTTTCACGAATATGAATTTCAAGTGTTATTACTAAACTTTGTTCCAAACAAACATTACCAGAATTTTCGATTTTTTTTCAAAATTACGCTTTAGCAGTTACAAAAACGTAATGAATATCAAACGTATCCGACAAGTACCTACGTGGCTTAGAGCGAAGGAGCGAGGCTTTTTTTTTTTGGGGTTGGGAAATCATCCAATGACTTCGCCCGCTCTGGGTGGAGCGGCAGGGCGTGTCAGACTCTTACTGACTAAAACCCACCCCTGTTCCTTCCCTGCCTGAGTGCCCAGGGGTGCGGTAACTTATTTTCATAATTTATCCGCTACCCCTAGGCATGAAGGAGCGGGGCTTAAGTCCACTTTTTTTTTGGAGTGCGTAATAACTTCTCTCGCCCTGGGTGGACCGAGAGGCCGTGTCAGACTCTTACTGACTAAAACCAACCCGTGTTCCTTCAGTAATCAGTTGCCTGAGCCAGGACCTCGGTGCCTCTTTCAAACACACCCCCGATTCCGTTACACCCTGTATTTAATTGCGTCTTAATGAGCGCTGTTGTTAATGAGCGATTTGATATTTCAAGTATTTTCAGGAAATGAGAGTGAAAGCTATCTTTTTTAGAATTCTAAGAATATTTTTGGAAATTTCGCATTTAAAATTAATGCTACTTCGCACATTTGGGGTTCCGTATAGGGTTGCCACCCGTACTTTATTATAAAATATTGTACTTTATTTTGGACCAATGTATCTACTTTATTTTTAATAACTTCAGTCATACTAATTACCTCTTTTCACTGAGCAACAAAAAGTACCTAATGTTGAAATGCTCATAGCATTTCATTCACATAGAAGAAACATTGAAACTGCAATAATTTATTATTAACATGGATAACTTGTATGACAAGATTACTTTATTAAAAGAGACAAATAAATAATACAAAAGATTTTTCTATATCCACATCACAAAAGTGGCAATTTATTTTTTTAAACTATGTTCCACCTTTGCGCATTTATTGACAGGTTTTTTCTCTGATAAATGATAAGTAGCGGGATTAACAAAATGGGTCATCGCTAAATTTAATACAAAACAAACTATCTATTTAATAATATATATAATAGTTAATAATATATGTTAGATGTTGCTAGAAGTAACCAAAAAAAAATATGGAAAAAAATGTCAGTGCAAAAAGGAATAAAAAGGAATAATACATTACTCTCAGATGTAGTACTTTATTTTTTAACCTTAGAAAAGTAAATATACTCTTTTTATCTAAAAAGAGGTGGCAACCCTATACTATGTTTCAGATAAATTTGCAATAAAGTACATTGACCTTTCCCTAATAACTCTTCGTAGGTACCTGAACAATTAAATATAAATCGTTTTTCATTATTAAACAATGTTAAGGATCACGAGAGATGTTGATTCGGGACAGCTTTGAGTCATTAATTCCGTTTTTCAAATTAAAAATGTCAATAAATGTAGGTGGGTCAATGACCGTTATTGCACGTTTATTTGGAACAACCTTTAGTTCCGCACCACATAAAGGAAATCAATATTTTGGTATTTTTATAAAATATACGTAATAATTGTAGCGACATCTATGACGCCGCACACGAACTAAAAATAGCAAGAATTCTACATCGCGCAAGCAGAGTTCATATACAACAGTCCGAAATCAACCATTGGGCAGTTGCCCGGACCAGACACAACACCCGTCTGGTCGGAGGATCCTCCCTTTTCAACGGAGGTTTGCGGGACTTTACACTCTGTTCCGCATACCTCTAAATTGGTGACCCCGACGTGATCGTCAGCGCAGCCTTCGTGCAGCTACTTCAGCGTGACGTCATCATCATCACTTCCTCAAAGCTCTTGAGCAACGAGTCATACAGCCAGCCAGTACCAACGGCTTCTACGGGTATCCTGACCATCAGCATGCAGCGGACGCGCATTCCTGGTCAGCATCCTCAGCCTCTTTCATCAACTTCAACCTCATCAGCGATCTTGGCGCAACGCGCCCAGCACGCCCAACGTGGGACAGCAACACCCCGACTCACTGGGGCATCACCGCAGACAGTTCCGACTCACCGTGAAATATGCGGCTCTTCCGGTTCCGACTCACTGGAACCAACCTTCCACTGTCCCGGCAAGCATCACGATTTGAACATATACAACAGTCCGAAATCAACCATTGGGCAGTTGCCCGGACCAGACACAACACCCGTCTGGTCGGAGGATCCTCCCTTTTCAACGGAGGTTTGCGGGACTTTACACTCTGTTCCGCACACCTCCACATAATAAACATTATCACCATTACCAACATAATTTTGTGACAGACGACGGACAGACAGACAGACGGACACGTGAGTGACAGCAATAGGGCTCCGTTTGGACCCTTCGGGTACGGAACCCTAAAAACAACAATTAAGGTCCCTTTTGATTTGAGTCAGGTTTTCTATAAGTCAAAAGTGAGTAGGTTACTTCCAGGCAAGCGTGCTACAATGCGTCGGCCACATAATCGCTTACCATCAGTTGAGATGGTGGTTAAACGCGAGCCTATCAATAGTAAAAAGAAAAGAGTGGCACTCCGCTAGTGCCGACAGAAGTGAAAACTTGAACAAAATGCCCAATGCGCCTAAAGAAGCTTTCTCTTCGGTCGCGTAGCGGTGTCGGTGGCGAGTTCAATTGTTTTTCCCATCTAAGAAAGAAGAAAGAAAAATAATTTATTCTGCACAGATTTAACGCACATTACAGAAAAAAGGATTAAATAACGTAAACATACATGAATGCTAAAAGCCTCGTATTCAATCAATGTAATTCTTCTGTTCATTGCCTAATGTCAGAGTCCGCCAACATCCAAAGACAATACATATATTGCGTAATACTACATCGTACATCTCAATAATGCCCAACGTGCCTAAAAGAGTTTACACTCCAATCCGCTAAGCGATCCGCTACGAGTGCTACGACGCCTAGCATCGTAGCACTCGTAGCGGTGTCGATGGCGCGCGAGTTCAATAGTTTAATCAAAGTTTTTCAATAGTTTTATCTCGCTAGGGTTTTATCACTTTAAGGCGCTATTAGCTGCCAACGACTTAGAGTGGTTAGCTTGCGTGTTCCGCGCTGAGCTCTCGCAACGCGTCGTATGTCCACCCAGTAATAGAACTCGCCCATCAAGGAGCGCTGTCGGAAATTAGACGCATTATTAATTGCACTGAGACTAAATTCTAAATAATGAAATGATCTTTAAAATGGTGAAGGTTTCATAAAAATACGCTTTATAGTTTTGGCGTGATTCTCAATTTTTTATCCGCGTTAGACATAACTTTACAAATTAATTATACTATGATAGAAAAACATAATTTCAAATATTCTGATATCAAATTACGAAGGAAATGGTCTAGAGTAACATATATTTTTTTTCAAAGAAATAAGACAAGTCGTTTATACGTGATGTTCAGTTAAAAACCATTAAAAGTTGTTTAACTGCGCCTTAAAGAAGTTTTCACTTCTAAAACTAATCCTACTGAATACTATACCTACGTATTTCTAAAATATCTGAATATGAGATAGGAATTCGTGTCACGTTCATCTTCTTTACATATAGGACGTGGCGAGTTTGACCACAAAAGACGTAATGAAGGATCTGCCGAAACTGCAAACATCTATAAATTCACTGATTCAACTACTTCTACCAAAGAACACAGAATAAAATACTTGGAAACTTGTGTTCCTACCAAATTTCCATTGTCCTGCCGAAACATGGTTTGTTCTCCATATCCGAATACGCCTTGTTCGAAAGATCTACGCACCTACGGCGAACCGGCGTGATTATTGCTCCTAAAATATAAAAAAAAAACGGTCAAGTGCGTGCAGCACATTTAGCCCATATTATTTTCTGCCCATATCCCATGTTACTTGGGGTCGGCGCAACACGTTTTTTTCTCCCATTCTGTCCTGTCAGCCGTCACGCTATCACTGACTCCCTTTTCTTTCATATTATCACTCCTCACACATCCATCCATCTTTTGTTTGGCCTCCCATCTCCCACTCCATCCATCTACATTTATTACGTTTACGTTTGGACCCTTCGGGTACAAAACCCTATAAAACTTTACTCTCCTTCTCGGGCAGTCGGGTTAAATCCACAAACGTCGATTTTTTATGTGCACAGTACCATTCAGACTAAAATCTGTTATATTTGGGATTATTCCTGGGTCCAAAATAATAATCGTTCATATTTATTTTTTGATTACAATATACATTTTTCATCTATTTTCGTAAATAACTTCAAAATAATATATTTTAAAATTATGAAAGAAATATATTCAAGACCTTCACAATGTGCCACGACACAATTTGAAAAACTTTGATTTTTAATTTTCCGATTTTCACACCAAAAGTGACCTCCATATTCAAAATTAATTGATTTAGAGTACACGTCCGTGTTTGGGTCACAGATATTCATATGTGTACCAAATTTCAACTCTATCGGTCTAGCAGATTCGGAGCAAATTGGCTGTGACAGACGGACAGACAGACAGACGAGTGAGGGGTATAAGGGTTCCGTTTCTTCGTTTGGACTTTCGGAACCCTAATAAAATGTGTACAAGCGGTATAAAAAATCCGGGAGCAGTAAAGCTCATTGGACATTGAAAAAATCGTCCACATCGCGATCAATGGGAAAAGTGCCCAGAACGCTGCCAGCATTGCCACGTTGAATGGCAATGCTGATTCTTTAGCGAAAAAAAGACCAGCCCTCTGGTCACGTGAAGAGTCGACTAAATGTTTGCTGATAAATATTAATTATATATAGTCCGTAAGTTAGATTTTCAAAAAAATTTGAACACGTATTTTTTGCTTTATCAAAACAATAAAAAATTACAAAGATAAAACGCACCAAAGTTCAGGAGTGGGGTTGCTACGTCACTTGCGTCAAAAGCGGTACATTTTTATGTAGGTGTGACGTCGACGCGAAATTGCAACTCACTGTATCGTCCACATTCTTTGTTTACGTGACAAAAGATTGATTTTGGTAATCTAACTGTCGGATTAAATGGATCTTTTTTGTCATCTTCCCTGTTGATTTTGTTTGCGGCCGTAACTTTGGATTTTAAAGCTTTTGAAGCGAGAGTGGAACCCTATTTAAACATTCATTAGTATGTCGTCGGTCTAGATGTGTGACACGTCGTATAAAATTGGCTAATTTTTAATTCGTTTTATACAGACTTATAAAATACTTCATCGTCAGCCTTTTAATGTCCCCACTGCTGGGGCACAGGCCTCCTCTCTGCATGAAGGTGTGGGTGGTAATCTACTTCGAAGGCCCAATGCGGATTGGTGGCTGTCACAGGTGTTCGAATTTTTGAAGTGAAACTTCTTTAGAATCGTTGTGATTTCAAACCGGATGCAACGGAAAAAACGACAGGTAAGAGACACAAATACAAAAATGTGTAGGATAAGCCAGGAAAGAATGAGACAGAAATATACATACTATTGTTCGGGCGTCTTCGACGACCTTCGGCTGACGTCGGGCAGCGGCGGAGGCGGCGAGAGGAGAGGGCGCGCGCGACGCGGGGCCTGGGGTCCCGTCACTTCGCTACCGATCATCAACTTTAGACAACTATTGCTCACCTTTGGCCACCTTTTGACAATCTTTTCCCACCTTTGACCACCTTTGACCACCGATTGCTCACCTTTCGCTCACCTTTGACCACCTATTGCTCACCTTTGACCACCAATTGCAAACATTTGACCAACTTTTGCTCACCTTTGGCCACCTTTTGACCATCTTTGCCCATCTTTGCCCACATTTGCCCATATTTGCCCACCTTTGACCACCTTTGACCACCGATTGCTCACCTGTCCCTCACCTTTGACCACCTATTGCTCACCTTTGACCACCTTTTTGCTCACCTTTGGCCACCTTTTGACTATCTTTGCCGATCTGTGCCCACATGAAGTTTCACTTCTATCGTGTGTGAATCGCACACACACCTTTTTTTGGTTCTAGGACATGCCGGCTTCCTCACGATGTTTTCCTTCACCGTTTTGAGAGCAGTGGTGATGAAATAATTTACACAAATTGAAGCGGCTGCCTGGGTTTGAACTCATGACCTACAACTTGTAAGATAAGATAAAATACTGAACTGTAATTAAAACAAAAACTCCTAACTAAATAAAACTTACAATTTGGCGTCAAAAAATTCCTCCGCATCGCTGTCGACTGGAAGTGTTCCCAAAAGACTGGTGGCATTGAAATGCTTAACCGCTTGCCGAGGAAAAAGCCAGGCCTTGGGTCACGCGAAGTGTCAACAAGGCGTTTAGATACTAAATGAGAACTGGGACCCCACCACCAAGGGTTTCAACCCCAAATGGCTCGAAAATTTAGCTACCGACGAGGTTGTTATATTTCCGCAGCTTGAGTTTCTCCTCACTCAGTCATTTTTATGCCGTCAAATGCAGGAGGCATTTACGAGTTAACACCAGAATTATTGTTAGAAATTTTTTGCTCCAACATCCAATTTTACCATAAAATTTTAGATACGAGATGTCACATCTAGACCGACGATGTACGAACACGTCAAGGGTTAGGTACTCCAACATCTGCCACTGAATATGTGTCTAACGATCTACCCCTATTAAGAAGGTTCTTGTGGGAAATATTAAATCCCTAGATTACAAGTTTTTGTATTATTTTGAATATATGAAGAACCCTATTTCCCGCTAGTTAATTTAACAGAATTATTCAAAATGAATAGGTATGAGTGAAAAGTCGTAATATAAGGTTCTACTAGGACGTGCAGAGGCCTGTGTGGTCTTAACTAATATTTTAAAGGAATACTTCTAAAACATTATTTTTAGAAGTAGTTTACTTGTAGGAAGTAAGTATTGGAGGTCTAAAATGGGCGTTTTTCATGAATCATAACATTTCTGCGCACAATCCTACTAATATTATAAATACGAATGTTTGTGTTTGTTTTTCAATCACTAAAAACGGCTGAAAGGATTTTAATGAAATTTTGCACACTGGTAGATTATAGCCTGGATTAAAACATAGGGTACTTTTTACCATGCATGCGAATCCGCTGGCAGAAGCTAGTAATTCATTTAGCTCAATTCATCCACTTGAAAGTTTTATAAGGAAATTCATAAAATCATTTAGCTAAATTCATATCAGAATCATATTTGGTGTTTATATTGCCACTATATACAGCATGTGACAAAAACCCTGTTCGATCCTGAAGAGTATTATTTGGTATCGTACTGCGTACACATATACGTAATAATTTAATGGATACGAGATTATGATTTTTTCCCAATGAAAATAATTAATAAAAATAAAAAGGAATCACTTAGTGCTCAACAAAGTTCACGTACAGTTTTGTGTCAAAGAAGCCACCTGAGCGAGACGGTCTTTTTGATCCTTTGTTAAAGAAGGCGGGATCGTTTGAAATTCAAATAGGTAAAAATGAAAAGATTTCGCCGGCCGGTGGAGTGTTGTCAACTTATGAAAATTTAGTGTTAAATCGCATATTTTATATTAATACAAAATTTATACTTTTGGCTTTTAGGAGTTGTTGTATGTTAAGCCGGGAAAACGCTTTTATTGGATCGAACAGGGTTTTTGTTACATGCTGTAAATTGTCCGCCAGAAATATTTTGAGTCATCTAAAGCGGCCATTTTAGATCCCCTGATCCTATTACAAAACCTCCTTCACTGCTGGAAAACCACGCTATTGCTCAGCTTTTACCCACGGCTTCGGTTTTTTAATTACACAGGAACCGAGTATTTTCCCGAAATAAAAAGTGCCTATGGCATGTACCATCGGCAATATACTCGTAGCTTTCTATCAGATAAATAATTTTCTTAATCGAATCAATATTGCCCGAGATTACAACCATACAAACAATTTTCATCATTATCGTCATCGATCGGTATAAAGAACAGAATATGTAAAACCTCACAATACCAGAAGCGTGAGAACATTAGTTCGTGCGAGCACCATTAAAAAGTTACTAAGGTAAGAGAACCGTATCTGACCCCCACAATTTTCAATCTTCTAGACTGATACGATAAGAAAATATTAAAATTCATAAGAACATTAAAAAATAAATGAAAAAAAAGTTTACCGTTCCAGCAAAGTATTCAAAGATTCCGTTACATACCAAGCTGATAAAAGTGTGTTAAAAATACTTCCTCACTAATAACATACCGCCATTTTGTTTCGAAATTTATTTTAGCCTATCTCATTTCAGTAGTCAAGACACGTCAGGGGTCAAGAGACGATCTCCGGCCACCGTAGACGCGGGCTTACGGATGGCGAGTAATGGGTAATTTGCCGTCCGATTAGCATCAGGCCCGAGAGTCGACGGCGCGCAGTGTTCCACGCGCGCCTCAAAGAGATGTCAGCAACCACCATGCATGCCAAGGGGTCGCGGATAAATTCGTAACAGATTTACCGCGCCCCTGGGCATTCAGGCAAGGAAGGAACAAGAGTGGGTTTTAGTCAGTAAAAGTCTGGAACGCCCTCCCACCTCCACTCAGAGCGGGAGAAATCATAGGATGATTTCCTACCCCACAAAAAAGCAGTCAAGATCAATATAACGATATCTCATTTGTGTCATCCATCCAGCCTTTTAGGATACAGGACATGCCAAAGAAATAGACATACAAAACATTAGCTCTTTTTGGGTTATCCGGGTAAAAAGTAACCCTTCAGCCCATGTAACAAGGCAAAACACGACAAGTCGTTAAAGCAATAACTAAGCGTCGTATGGCAGCAGTAACGTAAAGCACCGTATTATGACTCAGTTAAAGGTTTAATTGGCGACTTGGCTGTGTAAATATCGTATGACGTGCAGTTAGCAGTTTATACCTCTCTTTTAGATCATTATGCAAAATCAGTGGTTCCTAAACTTTTCGTGTTTGTGGATGGGAAATCATCAAATGATTTCTCTTCCACATTCTCCCCTTTGCATTCCAAAAATAAAAAACATTTTTACAAAAATAAAAAAACTTTTTTACAAAAAAAAAACAACCGACTTCAAAAAAAAAATACACTAAAAATTTACAAAAAACTTTAATTTCGGAAGTCGGTGTCAAATATCGAAAAAATAAAATACAAACACCGGAACCGGAAGTCGGTTGTTATTTTGTAAAAAAGTTTTTTATTTTTCGCTTTTTAGTTGTTATAAGTACCCCAGAACTAAAAACCCCAATAACATGGAACGTGGAATTTAAACATTTGGAGAACACAAAACGTCATCAAGAAATGCGTATTTTACGTTTTTGTTCAGTTTCTCAAAAAGCGCTAAAGCAATTTCAATAAAATTTATATGGGACCACCTCGGGAGTATATAATTTCGGATAAAAAAAGAATTTTGAAAATCAGTCCACAACTGACGGAGAAATGCGCGGAAATACATAAAAAAAAACATACATACAGTCGAACATAGAACCTCCTCCTTTTTCGACAGTCGGTTAAAAAAAACCGACATCCAAAATAGAAAATACAATAAAAAGCAAAAAATAACTTTATAAAATAACTTTTTATTTCTTCGTTATTTGACACCGACTGCCGAAATTAAAGTTATTTTATTACGACATTTCAGATACGAAATAAATGCTAGACGCTACGATAGTGCTATGGATATGGTACAAACATGCTGAGAGCGCTCTTTGGACATGCTGCGAATATCCTTCGAATATGCACACACACACACACAGTGTCGTAGCAAGTGACTTCTTACGATACTTTACGGTTCTTACGAACTTTCTACGATATATTGACTACATTTTTTTGATGTGTAACATCATTCCTCGCACAATCTGTGGGAGTGATTTCGTGAAATGGGACGGAAGTGTGTAACTGGAAGTAGGGGAAGCACGCGCTATTTGATTTGAACAATGAGCACGCGTGTTGGTAGAGTTGGCCGTCAGATGGTAGAGCACAATAAGTCTGCGCGCGGTCGAAAACGGAACTAAACGTTTTAATTTTATTTTTCAGGATAGAATGTTAATGTTGCTTTTTACCATGGTGTGATGTAAAATGTTACACATAATATGCGACTACTGTGCTCGCTCGTCTTTTAGGGTTCCGTACCCAAAGGGTAACCAACGGGACCCTATTACTAAGACTCCGTTGTCCGTCTGTCTGTCAACGGGCTGTATTTCTTGATCCGTAATAGGTAGACCGTTGAAATTTTCAGTGAATGTTTATTTCTGTTGCCGCTATAACAACAAATAATAAAAATAAATATTACGGATCAGAGATACAGCCCAAAATAAAACCAGAATGGTATTTTTTTATTTCCGTGTCCGTCGAAATCCACATGGATATTCTCTGCCTTAGGGCACACAAAACAGTAAAACGGCAATTTAATTCCTCGGATAAAAGATGCCAATCTGGGGATAAAAAAAAACCCGTTATAAATCACGTTACAAATTCTGCTGTTTTGTACAATACCTTACCTTCTAAAGCTGATTGGAAATTAAAAAAATCAATTATGCCCCTTATAAATCTATTTGCTTTGAAGAGAAAAACTGGGTTCCTCAATAACATTTTCTGTGAGATTATTTTTAATTAACAATTGATTCAAATGTCAATGTTTCTAATTGGTTCACTGTTTATATTGTCTTGTGGCGTCGTAAAAAAATATGTTTTTTTGATCCTGACGCACTTCGGTAATAGATAGAACGAATGATTTTAATAGAAAGGCGAAAAGGCATTTTCCTGCAGGTACGTTTATGCGATACAGGTGTATTTTGTATTATTTAGTTAGCACCCATTTTCAGGGTTCTGTACCAGAAGGGTCCAAATGGAGCCACTCACGTGTCCGTCTATCTGTCTGTCCGTCGTCTGTCACAAAATTTAGTTCCGAAGAATTTTTTTATTTCCCATTGGTCTATTAAACTAATAACAGCCGCACGGGTCGATCCATCAGGTTAAGCTTCGCTTGCCGGGATTGGTCCATGGATGGGTGACTATCTTTACATACCGAGACTCCTCCGTGCCTCGGCAAGCATATTAAGCCTTTGGTCCCGGCTGTCAATCGTGGATCTTTGACAGTCGTTACGGATCGTCAGAAGCCCGAAAGTCTGGTAACCAGTTTTACCAAGATAGTTGGGAAAAGACTGGGCAGATTTTTGGTATATGAACTTGAAATTTGGTGAGAATGTTTATAGTTAAGTTTTATTTACTTAGGAGTTTTTGTTTTAGTTACAGTTAGTTAAGAGGCCTCTTACAGTCCACTAGCGCCGCCAATCGAAAAAATGTCATAACTCGTAAATAGAATCAAAAATACAAAATATGTTCTATTATTAGTGTGGAAAAGGCAATAAAGTAATTGTATAACACCTTATCAACACTTGAAATATAGCTGTTTAGCTAAATCGTGCATTCAAAACATAAACGGCCGTTTTTGTTACAAATGCACGATTTAGCTAAACAGCTATATTTCAAGTGTTGACAATGTGTTATAAAATTACGTTATTGCCTTTTCTACACTAATAATAGACCACATTTTGTATTTTTGATTCTATTTACGAGTTATGACATTTTTTCGATTGGCGGCGCTAGTGGACTGTAAAAGGCCCCTTAAGTATTTTATAAGTTACTTATCTGGGTAAATAATAAATATTTAGATTTTATTACGTATATTTTACTAACAAATACCAATATATTGATTTCCCTTATATTAGTACGGCACCCTAAATGGACGAAGTCCGACACGCACTTGTAATGGGGCCTGTATAGAAACATCATATTCTGCAGAGCTATTTCCCAACTGTGTTAGTTGCCAGTCTAACCAGATTTACCCGAATACCAGTATTTAACTTGAAGCGACCGGCTATCTCAGAGTGGTGGCTCAGTGGTAACGACGTCGAGTCACGAGTTAGTTACGGTCGTTGGTTCAAACCCAGGCGCTTTACTTAGTAATTTATTTCACCACCACTGCTCTCAAAACGTTGAAGGAAAACGTCGTGAGGAATGTCTAGACCCAAAAATTCGAAGATATGTGTTAATCATAAAAACGGACTGGGCCCGCGTAGTGGATAACGACCTTCTCCGTCTCCTTGAGAAGAGGCCTGAGTCCCAGCAATGGGATCATTATAAGACTGATGACTGGCCGTCTGATAGAATCTATGAGAACACTTTATAGGTTAGAGGTTCATGCAAGATGAGCTTTTACCAGAAGCAGGTATTGGTTCTCAAAACCAATAGTATTTTCTAATTTTATAAAATATTTTTTTTTTACAAAAAATACAACCGACTTCTAAAAATTCCAAAATAACTTTAATATCGGAAGTCGGTGTTTGCATGTGTATTTTTTTTCTTCGGTATTTGACACCGACTTCCGAAATTAAAGTTATTTTGGAATTTTTAGAAGTCGGTTGTATTTTTTGTAAAAAAAGTTGTTTATTTTTCACTTTTTAGTTGTTGTACCCCAGAAGTAAAACTAAATATATTAAAGTTATGCCCGTATGGATAACCCCAATAACATGGAATTTGAACATTTGGAGACAACGTCATCTGTGTATACATATTTTTTGTTTATGTTAATTTTTTCAAAAAGTGCTGAATCAATTTTGATAAAATTTATATGAGACCACCTGGGAAGTATACCCTTGCAAACAAAATCCAAATCGGTCCAGCCATCTTCGAGTAATCGGGGAACACACATATAAAAAAATGTCCCGACGAATTGAGAACCTCCTTCTTTTTGAAGTCGGTTAAAAATATGTACTTTGTCTTTAAATACTAGTACCTGGATGACCGAGGTTTGCTCGGTTTTTCTTTTAGGAATTCGTGTTTTTTGGAAATGAAACCTAGCTAGATCGATTTATCGCTCCCGAAACCCCTTTGCATACTAAATTTCATGAAAATCGTTGGAGCCGTTTCCGAGATTCAGATTGTATTAACACATAATTATGTATATATTTTTTTTTTTTATAATTATGTATAAGAATTGCTCATTTAAACGTATTTGTTATAATATTAAATAAAACAGGGACTATTTTAATCACATCTTCCTAAAGGTACTTAAAAGGGACAAAACAACACTTGGAACTTGAATAACACAAACTCATATAGAAATTCATTATTATGGAAATAAGGGGAAACATAAGGGCATGATTATAATTTTGTTGTGAAAGTTTCAATTTGTTTAGGTATGTTTTCGTATTGTGTTTTCTATTCCGCTTCGTTAATCAATGTTTTTGAAATTGATTGATTGACTCGAGTTTATTCCAATCATAATATTGTTTTTATTTTCATTTTGTTTTTCGTGTATTGTTCTGCGTTTTCTCGTTTTTATTAGAGTTCCGTAGCCGAAGGGTCCCAATGGAGTCCTATTAATAATAAATAATAATTAAAAATCTTAAATAAAGACTTTTTTTTTTTCTTTTTTTTGGGGGGTGGGAAATCATCTTATGACTTCTTCCGCTCTAGGGTGGAGCGGAAGGGCGTGTCAGACTCTTACTGACTAAAACCCAACCCTGTTCCTCCCTGCCCTACGTGCCCGGGGGCGAGGTAACTCTTTCGAATTTATCCTCAACCCCCGGGCAGGCACTGGCCGTGGCAGGCCCCGTCCTTTGCTGACAACTCTTTGAGGCGCGCGTGGAACACTACGCGCCGTCGACTCTCGGGCCTGGTGCTGATTGGACGGCGAGTTACCCACTACTCGCCATCCGCAGGCCCGTGTCTACGGTGGCCGGAGATCGTCTCGCAGCCCCTGGCGTCTCCTGCGGCGGCTGCTGCTGAGGGCGCTAGGGCGACTCTGCCGTTGTTGAGTCTCCCTAACGTGTGCCGCCTCCCTCTTCGCTAGAATTACTGCTTCGCAGAAGGAGGAGACGGCTCCCCACTCCCTCTCGCTACGTACCATGGCCTGAACCAGGGCACGGCGCGAGAGGTCGCTGCCGCCGATCGCATCCACGAGGACACGGCGGTGTTCTGCCCAAGCGGGGCAAACCTCCACCGTATACTCCACCGTGCTTATATAAAGTAGGGTACTAGGATACATAACTTGGTTAAATAAACGGTCATACGGATAAGGTAAAACCTGACTTCTAAACTAGGTGATACTGTGACTTAGGAGTCAGTGTTCTGTTGTCACTGTGATACCAAAAACCTTTTTATGTTGTGTTCTAACATTACAAATATAATAGTCATCGACAATTTGCAAGTTACAAAGTATGTATATTAAAATCAATAACGAAGGAATATTAAGGTGATACTAGAAACGTCTTTTAAGGTGTATATGTGTGTGTTTGTTAGAGTGGGGGTGTATATGTTAGAATGAGGATGTGTAGGTGTGTATGTAGAAGTGTGTGTTACTTAGTGTTTAGCGTTTGCGTGAGGGTGTATTGAAGTGTTTGAGATTGTGTTGTATATGTGCATCTGATATAGCTCAAGTCTTCGCCGGGATTCTCATATTTTATTTCTGCTCTACAGTATTCTGTTCAATCCTAAAACCCCATCTTATCTTAAAGAACCTTTCAAGTTCCTTCATGACACACATAATAGATATCTGAGGTCATCGGAAAACTTGAAGACTAGAGATGCGGCATGCATGCCACCAGCTTTTACGACAAATCTTTTACGGTACAAGCGGTGCGGTTATGGAATGCCTTGGCCGTGTCGGTAAGGCGTGCTCAATCTCGGAATGCATGATTGTAGAAACCCACCTCAGACCAAATGCAAAAGTTTCAGAAAATCAATGAAAACTCTCTGGTGTAAAAAAAAATTAGGTCCATGTTATTTTTTTTTACTATTTATGTGGAAAAAAATTTAATATATGGTATGTTAAAAAGTGGTAGCATAAATATTCATAGATATTTTTATTTGATTGTTTTAAGTTTTGGGATGAGGTGAATTTTTACAGTCATCATGTACAAGGTGTGTTTTTACAATCAAAGTCCAATTTGTACGAATATTAAACAATATTTATTATCTTAAAAAAATAACAGAATTAATCTAATTCTTCATCTTCGACATTTTCAGCTGTTGGCCATTGCAATCTTTCGTTCCAGAACTTAGTTTTTTCGTCTTCAGGCACAAACTAAACGCATTTTTTCAGGTCCTGCATCTTTTTTGCATCTGACTTGGTCCATATGCAGGTTCATTCGGTAGCGATACGGTAATCTGTGGCCTTATCTTCAACAAAAATGTATGCTTTATCATTCCATCAATGAATTCCTGCGTTTTTACCGGCACATCACTGCCGATCTTTTTGAATGTGAGGTGATGGAACTTTGAGATACTGAAGCTTACTTTCTCCGTTCTCGGAATTCGCCGATCCTTTGTTTCAAGGGATAGTGCAGTCTTTTTGAAATGTTGAACCCACCATTTTTTAAACTCGGTCACATCCTCTCCGCTGATCAAGTGAACTGTAAAAAAATCACTCTGCCTGCTCGAAGATACGATTAATTCCATAAGTTCCTGTACACTGTACAGCCTTTCTTTACGACGAAGGCTTCTTTTTATAATCCCAAATGCTCTATCACACGGCAGAAAAGAATGGCCACGCATCGGAAAGATCTGTTGAATTTTTTTGAAACGCCCGCTGTCAACTAGGGCCATATTCATTCGTACTGATGTATTGTTTTTATTCTGCCCTGCGCAGTTATCAGAAAAGAGCATTAGTTCTACCACTTTTTTGTCGACGTACTCTTTAATGTATGTCATAATAAATGAGCATACTTCGTTTGGTCCCTTTTTTGCTTGCCCTTCATGATATACGAACAGGACATTTTTACCCGTTTTCAAATTGTGGATGCAGAAGATAGAAACGCTCAGTTGCCGCAAATAAAATATTTCTTGCACTGGAATTATTGGCAGCGACACATTCTGCATGTAATCGTAGCAAATTCCCAAAAATGTTTCATCTTCTTGGGATCTTTGCCTTGCTTCTTGAAGTTTATTATAGAACTTCTTTGCCCTCTTCTTGTGTACTAGCTTTTCGGCCACAGCTACCTTTTTAGCTACGTCATTCAGGGTTTTCGAATTGATTTTTAAGTCTAGACTCTCGCAGAGGCAGCACGTATCTACTGCTGGTCGTCCAAAGCGAAGAGCGAAGTTCTCCCTGAATATTTTATTATAATATTCGTACTTAATCCTAGTTCCTGGGTATTTTTCCTTATAAAGTCGAAACATTTTTTTTACTGATAGGTCAGCAGGAAGATACTTTATTATGCCAGAAGAATAGTGGCTCTCTTTTGCTGGAAAACAGGAAATATGAGAGGACACTGCAGTGATTTCATCACTAGACATCGCATTGACCGTTTTCGATTTCCCTCTCTTGTCTGCCGGTATTTTACCAAAGACCAACAAGTCACGGAGCCTCTTAACACGGTCCTTAGTAATACCAAACAAGCTAAGAAAAGCAGAATGGCATACATCTTTCTTCTCATTACCAATTTGAACGGTGTATGTAAACATTTTCTGTCTCAATGGGTTCTCCTTCAGCACTCGGCGTCGTTTTATGTCCTTACAGGATATTAACCCCTGGAGATAGATATCTTGTTCATTTTTTGTCGCCAAGTTATATAATTTGGCAAGGTTCTCTAATTTGTCATTTTCGGATATGGTTTCCCAGCATTTTTTAGCACACTTGCATGGAGGTCCTATTGTCTTAGCCCGTACAGTTTTATTTTTTGCCGTCACATAAGCCTGCCTATGAATACGTGCTTGTTTGATCTTATTCCAAGAATAATCAGCAGAGTTATCACGTCGTTTTTTGGTGCGTGTTTCACTCGAGGAGGACTCACCTGGGTTTAAATATATTACACTTTCCTCCATTTCAGCACTCATTTTCACCATTAAGCAGCAAAATTTATTATAATTTGTATAATACAAGTAATTCGTGTCCGTTACAGTCACCTCAGTTGTTGAAACTAAACAAACTAACGTTTAAAAACGTCAATGTTGACAGCTGACAGTTTTAGGTGTTGCCACATGTTTGGTTGTAAAAAAACACCTCATCCAGGATAAGGTGGATTTTTACGCTCATTGAAATATTTGTGCTTCTATTACTGTGGAATGCTTACATGACTGAGGAGTGTTTTTACACTCAAACAGTTTGTCTTGCCGTAGAGAATATAAATCCACAATAAAAAGTATTTTGGAAAAAGTGGTCTGAGGTGGGTTTTTACAATCATGCATTCCTTGTTCACTTTTAAAACAATGGTCAAAAATCACTACCTCTCTCTTTAAATCGTTTTTACTAGAGATCTACTTTTTGTTTCATAATTATTAATGTATATATATATCTATTATTTTTTATTTGAATATATTTATCTATTATGTATTTATTGTACCTATATATAAATAGTACACCTAAGACTACCTACAGTACAGTTTTTCCTTTTTCTCAACAAAATCCATCCAAAGGTTGTCTTCAAAGATCGCTTTTAGCGATAAGGCCGCCCATTGTGTCACCCTATGTAAAGTTTTCTTTATTTATGTGTTCTGTAATCTAAATGGTGTACATAATAAAGAGTATTCTATTCTATTCTATTCTGATAAGTTCCAATGTGAAAAATTGCAAACAACAGTAGAACAGGTTAATATATTTATACGCCTACTGCTGGTCGTGTAGTAGTTCTTCTGTTCGAGTGTAGTCTTGATCCTGTAGCCTATTTTGTACTTTAATCTTAACTTCATGGTGATTTAGCCCAGGTATCTGGATGTCTTTGTATACACTTTTGTAAATTAATGTACGTAGAACGTAAAACTGGCATCTAGCAAAAGCGGTTTTGTGGCGTACTGTCGGGCATAATATTTTTGCTTTGCGCTTAGTAGGATCTGATGGGGGAATTAGTTTATGTTTTCTGAGAGTGGCTCGAAGGACAAAGAGCTGTCTCACAGTAAGTAATTTGCAACCCGCATATTACTTTATAAAAAAAATATAACTCAGTAGTAGGGAATCTGTATGGTCTGCCAAGCATCACCTTAAGGACAGCTCTCTGTGCTCGCTCTACTACAATAAACTTGGTTTTAGTAGCTTCTCCCAATACCGGGCAGCAGTAGGTAATAACGGACTGACAGAGTGCTATTATTGCTGTCACTCATGTGTCCGTCTGTCCGTCTGTGTGCCTGTCCATCGTCTGTCACATAATTTTGTTCCGGAATTCATAGCAAAAGATTGATTGCCCACATATGGCACGGAACCCTAATTGAGCGAATTCCAACACGCACTTGGCTGGTTTTTCAATTCTAGACTGTTTAGTTTCGAAACTATGGGTGTGGGGGGAATTAATTTTAAAATTATGAAAAAATACATTTGTGAACTTCGATATGTTTCCCTTTCATTTGATATGCCGCATGGTACAATTTAATTATCTGATTTGCAGTTTAAAAGTGACCCCATTATTCCAAATGATTTTATTTACGTTACATATCCGTATTTGGGTCAACGAAATTCTTGTGTGTGTAAATTGGCTGTGACAGATGGACAGACAAGTGATCCTTCTACGGGTGGCAGTTTTCAAACGGACTTTCGGAATCCTAAAAATGTTTAGTCTAGTCAAAAAGAGTAACTTTTAAAAAATATTATCTATTAGGGAGTGTCTCCGCAACCGAAACTACACCGTTGGAAACCGGCAGTACTTTTTTTTAACCGACTTCCAAAAGGAGGAGGTTCTGAATTCGTCTGTATGTTTTTTTTTTTTTTGTATGTATGTTACGCGATTTCTCCGTCACTTGTAAACCAATTTTCAAAATTCTTTTTTATCTGAAAGAATATACTCCCGAGGTGGTTCCAAATAAATTTTATTGAAATTGCTTCAGCGCTTTTTGAAAGACTGAACAAAAACGGCAAATACGTGTACCTCGATGACGTTTTGGTGTTCTCCAAATGTTTAAATTCCACGATCCATTATATTGGGGTTTTAGTTCTGAAGTATAACAACTAAAAAGTGAAAAATAAAAAACCTTTTTAACAAAAAAAACAACCGACTTCCAAAAAAAATACACTAAAAATTAATAAATAACTTTAATTTCGGAAGTCGGTGTCAAATAACGAAGAAGTAAAATACAAACACCGACTTCCGAAATTAAAGTTATTTATTAATTTTTAGTGTATTTTTTTTGGAAGTCGGTTGTTTTTTTTGTAAAAAAGTTTTTTTAGTATTTAGTCGACGGGAATTTAGGACTCCCCGACACGGTTCCTTAAAACCCTGCAGACAGGAATAGGAGCACCGCGCAGAGGGGCTCCGTCGGCTACCCTTACTTTCAACAGTCGTTAGCACAATATAGCAATCTATATTACGATATTTCAATCAGTTCGTTACAAGTGACCTAGCAGAAGGGTTGGCTCTAGTGTTCCGTATGCTTTTTTTTTATGCTTGTGATTGCAAGTTCAAAGAGTTGTTTTATGAATTTCATGCAAACAAAAGATTTTTTTTATTGTTTGTGACTTTTTGGAAAATTTTAACTGCAACATTTTAAGCAATGATTATATAACACGATATTAATTAAATTAAAAATTTAAATTATCCGCAACGCTTAAAAGTAAAGCGAGTATTTTAAAAACACAAAAGAGAGCATGACCTCGGCAGAACCAATCAATCTGCCCGCGCCTTTTCCCAACTATCTTTGGGTCGGCTTTCAGTCTATTTTACATGGAGCGAGTGCCTATCTGACCTCGGCAGAACCGATTTTGATAAAACATGTCTAAGAGCCATCGCTAGAAAACCTGCTTTCAAATAAAAAACCGCATTGAAATCGTTTCAGCCGTTTAAGAGCTACGGTGTCACAGACAGACACACACGTAACAGTCAAACTTATAACACCGCGGAGTGTCGTTATTTTCGATTTTGAGGCGGTATGAAGTTCGCCGGGCCAGATAGTATATCTTTATATAAATAAAACAAAGTGCAGTTAGTTACACTATTTATAAACTCAAGAGTAGCTAGACCGATTTTTATGATCTTTGATGTGTTGGATTTCTCTCCTCCCCGAATAGTAGAATTACTATTAAAACATCGGAAAATTTCACGAAAAAAATTATTATGAAGAAAATTTAGTTTTTCACACTATTTAAATGGAACGGCTTTGTTGTTTATTGTTTCTGAGGCGATACGAAGTTCGCCGGGACAGCTAGTTATATATAAAAAGAGGTAGATATCGCACTAGCGCGCGCAAATTGTTGCAGACAAATTCAGACAATTGTTGTAATTTGATTTAGTCGGCTAACAGCAGCAAGCGAAGAAAAGCGTGTCCGTGGCGTGACGATAATATATCTATGATGTCAAGTTGTGTGTTAAGAGTGTAAAAACTAAGGTTCCAAGATAAGTAACAGTGAAGGAATTTAATACCATAATTACTATACACCTAGATGTAGGGACATTTATGGTACTTGGGTAGTCATCGGTGTCTCACTGAGAATACAATACGAGTATTACAATGCAAGTGATTCTATTGTATGGACGAAAGCAGGAAGTTGCCGGGAAATAGAAAAGGATGCTTGCGTCCGCCACAAATAAGTAGTCTGTCGTCATTGTTTGTTTTATGGAAATATTTTAATTAAAGATTTTAATGAAAAAAAAAATATAATAAACTTTTTTTTTAGTGTGTGTAATCATCAAATAACTTATTCCGCTCTGTATGGAGTGAGAGGGCGTGTCAAACTTTTACTGACTGAAACCCACCCTTGTTCCTTCCCTGCCCGAGTGCCCAGGGGCGCGGTATCTGTTTTCTGTTTCGAATTTATCCACGACCCCTAGGCAGGACTCCCGAAACCCTGGCGGGATGATTACCCACCTAAAACTTTGACTTTAAGTAGATTAAAGGTTTGTATCGCGATGCCTAAATGATCACTCATTGCTGAATTTCATAAATGGGACGATTTTTTTATGATATGGGTGTTGATTCTGTTGTGCACAGGCTAAACTTAATTTAGGCTATTGCTGTCTTTTTCTCTCTAATAAAACAAGAAAGAGACGGACGTAAATTAGAGCTGTCAAATTTAGTTTTAACTAATATTTCTATACAAATTAAGGGTACACGTAAAAACATGTCGTCTAAAAACACGGTGAAGCGCAAGGCGTAAACTAGTTTGACATCTCTAACTTAGTGCATAGCTATAGCCGTCCTTTTCTCGCACTGCCTTTTAGTAAAAGATAGCAATTCTCTCATTTTAGTTTAAATATTGAACAAGAGAATCCGTACCATTGTCAGCCAAGTAGGTAACTTACGTACAGAGAACCGGCACTAAGTTGTTCACCGTCTCATCAAAGATTACAAAAAACCTAAGATGCTAATAACTGGCCATGCCAGCTATGCCTAAGGCATTAAGTCTGACTTTGTACTTTAGTTGCATGAAGTGTAAATAAATAAATAAACTAGGTGCAAGCCTGGAGGCGTGGTCTCCGGGTGTGTTTTTCTGGTGTGTAGTTCTAGGCTCTAATGTGCGTGAAGTGAAACACGGTACAACAGGATTTGATACTTCTATTATTAATCACTCCTTTTACATCGACAACTCAACACTGACTGATTTAAACAATCCAATTATTTTCTATTCTTTTGTACAACCTTTTAAGGCGATATTAACTGCCAACGACCTTGAGTGGTTAGCTTGCGTGTTCTGTTCTGAGCTTACGTACGTCCACCCAGTAATAGGACTCGCCCATCAAGGAGCGCTGTCCGAAATTAGACGCATTATTAATTTATTATACCTAAATCAACAGGTATTATATTAAAACATGTATACTAACATACAAATAATTAAGTGATCTTTAAAATGGTGAAGGTTTCATAGAAAATCGCTTCATAGTTTTTGCGTGATTCTCAATTTTTTTATCCGCGTTAGACATAACTTTACAAATTAATTAAACTATATTATAAAGTATAATTTTAAATATTCACCTATCAAATTACGATGAAAATTGTTAAAAGTAACACATATTTTTTTCAAAGAAATAAGACAAGTCGTTTAGACGTGATGTTCAATTAAAAATCATTAGAAGTCGTCTAACTGCGCCTTAATAATACCTATATTTGACAGACCAGCATAACTGCTGACATGGTACGTTTTTAAAGCAATCTCCTTAGAAATCACAGTACCAACCTATTGTTAAAGTTATTATAATCACTTCCTAGTCTTAAACAAGACGAACTACCCCGGCAATAGTTTATTTCGGGAGTTGAAATTACTCGTTTATCAACTCGGATATAACTTTAAGATTAAGTCATTCCATGCTATCGATGCTTTTGTTATCAAGCCTAAGTATTCGAAGGCACTAGCTAACTTCCAAATAGTTGGTCATACAAAAGCGTAAATACAAGGATACAAACACAAATTTTGTTGTTCCTGAAACCAGGCTCAGGTGCTTCGTTTAGATGCATACATTTCTATAATAAACTTCCTAGCCAAATACAAGAACTAAGTATTAAATATTTTAATAAACGAAAAATAACTATTCCGTCGTAATTATTAGATTGAGAATGTCGTCACTTAGTTAATAAAAATGCATTGTCATCCAAACTAAAATGGATGAAAAAAATTCAGCTCAATCGGAAACCGGCAAGTGGGTAAACACTTCTAAGATTTTTTTACGTCATCAAAAAACAGATGAAGCTATTAATAAAAAATCGTGTTAAAAAGTATTATCGATTGCTTATAAAAAAATGTGTGTGTACTTATGTACGCACGTAAGAAGTTATACTTCTTTGGCGTAACAAGATAAAAAACCAAACTGTCACAAAGTTTACAAAAGGAAAACAATTATTCTTCATGAACCACAGACCATAGCTAACTTCAGGGTGTCGGTTCTAGCTAATTTCAGGCTGTAGGTTTTTTGTGATGGTGTGCGCGCGCATCGTAAAAATTTACTCTCATCATTTTTCCCTAACGCGCTAAAGAAGTATAACTTTAAAAACCGACTTTCAAAAAAAATACACTAAAAATTAAAAAATAACTTTAATTTCGGAAGTCGGTGTTTGTAATTTACTTCTTCGTTATTTGACACCAGAATTTTAAAAATCGGTCCTTAACTGACGGAGAAATCGGCGGAAATACATAAAAAAAAAAACATACATACAGTCGAACATAGAACCTCCTCCTTTTTCGAAAGTCGGTTAAAAAGTAAGACGTCTCCTGTTAACATATTTTTGTTATATGTTAATGCATTGGGACGTATTAAAAAAAATACCACCACGTGATTAATTTAAACACTGATTAGTAGGAATAGATTTGAAATAAGAATTTCAACATTTTCTACCCGGAAGGTTTTTGTTTTTTAATTTTGGCTTTCTATTTAGCCAGTGTCAAGTTAAGAAAGTATTTAGTTTTTGATACAGAATACGCTCACTGTTTTCCTATTAGAATGCAGATGTAACACAATCTAATATTTTTGCTGTATTTGGCAGCAAATGAGTCGAGTCAGCCTTCTCGGCAAGCTGAGGTAATCAATATTACGACAAAATTCTAAGCTTTATTTTACCAAGATTGTTTCAATGATTCCACATATTTTCCAGTTGCATAGACACTTAAGACACAAAACTACACAAATCTTACATCACAATATCCACTAAGAATCAATTTGCGAATAATTAAAACAGACACTGAACTTCACTCGAAAAAATCCCGCCGATAAAAACCGGAAGAAAGTTAGATGTACAGTCAGGAGAAAAATATGTACACAAGCAAACTTCACCTGTAAGCTGGAGTATCTTTAAGATACTCGAGCTTACAAGTAAAGTTTGCTTGAATACTTATTTTTGTTCGTGACTGTACAGGTAAAGTGCTGCCTAATCATTTGAACAAGGTTTTGTCCTGTACACAGTTGAATTTCATGGATGACACATTTGTTATTTTGAATTTAGAATCCGCTAATCAATACTTTAAAAAAAAAGACAGCATATGTTTTTTTTTTTGTTTTATTATCCTCGAAGAGAAGGCGAAAGTTTGACCATATTGCCTAGTCTTACGTAGTGTATTTATATTTTTTTTTTCCATGAGAATGCAGATGTAACACATTCTAATGTTTTTGCAGTATTTGGCAACAAATATGTCGAGTCAGCCTTCTCGGCAAACTTCGCTGAGGTAGTCAATACTACAATAGAATTCTCAGCTCCATTTTCCCGAGATCGCGCCTGTTTCAATTGCATTTGCGTTGACACTTGAGACACAAAACTACACCAATTTTACATCACAATATCCACTAGGAATCAATAAACGAATAATTGAAACAGTCACTGAACTTCACTCGACAAAATCCCGCCAAAAACTCAGACAGCATTATCATTATCGACTTTCTAAATAAGGCGGTGTTTATAATTTTTTAAATGCAGTCTATGAAGAAAAAGTTTTTGAAATCGTTATGTGCTTGGTATACCCCATAACGTAATGCCCCACTTACCTTAACAAACTCCCGCTATGACCATCCATTGTGAAACATCTACACATGCTGATTAATGAGCAGAGTTGATTTCTGCAGCCTTTGATCATGTAATGACGCGTTAAGGAGTCTGCCCATCACACCGAACCACATCATGACCGTGCTAGGAACGTGTCAGGCAAAAAAGTAAAGAAAATATATTTATTTTGCACAGACCACAAATGCACATTATGAAATTTACAAAAGCCTTTTGTTCAATCCGAAAAAAAATAAAAACAAAATAAAAAACAAAATTTTTAAAAACCCGACTGTAAAAAACAACTCAAAAGTTCCAATCAAGTCACTTTTCAAGCAGTCTGATGCAGTTGGTAGCAGTTAATATAGTTCAATTATTGATTTCATGAAAATATTTTAAACTTTGTGAGTTATATTTTTGGATTCGCCTCCTTGAACCCTTTATTTTGATACCCCACGTAATATAAGTTCGTTGACTTTAATTTCTTTCTTTTTCACAATTTGGCGTTTGCTTGTCGCCATATTGTATTTTGATTACTTTCATGTCTTTAGTAGCACTTGCAAGATTAAGAGGAATCAATTAAAGTAAAAATTATCAAAATTGGCCCTAGCGTTTGGTCCCTAAAGCGCCAGAAAGGAACAAACATACTTAAGGGCCTACCTCCGCTTTAGTGGCGCCCTCATTGAACAAAAAATCGTATCTTAGCATAGAAAATAAAGATTAAAGAATCGTATGTTGCGTTTGTTACTAAGAGAATAAGGTATTTTTACGTTGTGAAAAAAGGACTCAAAATGTTTCGTATCCAAAGTAGTAAGCAAAAGTACCAAAAACGGCACAAACGCAACATAGGATTCTTTCATCTTTATTTTATACTCTTTGCTACGATTTTTTATTCAATTAGGGCACCACTTGGCGGCTATATACGCCTTAAATAGGCTCCCTTGCATCGCGCAGTCGGGTAAGGATGAGACTTGACCGTTCCGCCAACAACAAAACAGTCGCGTGCCATGCAAGGAGCCTATCGCCACCGGCTACATATGAATGCATGACAAACCGGAGCGCGCCGGTGGCGAAACGGAGAGCGTTCGGGTTACTCATAGTACCGCGTATGTCGACTTATTTGCACGTTTTGGTAGGCACAGTAGTCCGTATTAGGGCTTCCAATCTCGGTATATCGAGATCCCGAAATACCGAGATCCCGCATGATTTCATCAATCCCGGTCACTGTGGGATTAGGGTGCGGGATTCCGCTGGATTGGCGGGGTTAAAAATTATTACTGGCACGGGACAATCTAACTCTTTATGAATCAGGAGGGTCCATGGGTAGGTTCCTAAACGTAAGCACACAATGCTCTACAGTCTGTAGTACCTACAAGCGTTGCAGCTGAGCGGGTGTTCTCCGCTGCCGGTTATCTTGCCAACAAGATATGAAGTAGTTTGGCTGACGACACTTTGGGAATGTTGTGTTTTCTGCGAACACACAATCCAAAATTTGAAGTTTTTTTTTTGTACTTGTTCTTTTCTAATAAATATTTCAAAATTTAAGTATGCTGTGTTTTAGTCCTCACTGTTAATAAGTTTTATCGAAAAATTACCCCATTATACCGGGCTCTCGCGTCATTGAAATTTTTTGATCTCGCCAATACCGAGATCTTGCAGGATTTGAAACCCTAGTCCCTATCATGTTTCTTTTTTTTATTGTTGATAGACAAGCGTTTGACCACTATCTCACCTGATGGTAAGCGATGATGTGTTCGAAGATGTAGCACGCTTGCCTAGAAGCAACCTAAAACTCTTGACTTAAAGACTCCCAGGTTGTAGCTAACAGGAAACACAGACTCCGGTAGGGAATTCCACTCCCTAGCTGTACGCGCAATGAATGTTTGCTTTGTGCGTATGGATGGGATGTCCACCATGAACCGGTGGCACTTCGCCGTACGTCTTGTGGTCCGTTGATGAAACGGGCTTGGCCGAATCAAATTATGCAATTCCATCGCACACTCCCCAAAATGTAATCGATAGAAAACCGACATTCTAGCTACTCGTCGTCTATGTTCAAGACTTTGGAGTTTCGACTCAACGAGCCTATCATTGCCGATGATCCTCTTGGCTCGTTTCTCAATTGACTCAAGGGCATCAAGCTGGTATCTGGCCGATCCGTCCCAAAGATGAGAGCAGTACACCATACACGATCGTACTTACACTTGATAGAGCTGGAGCAGCTGTTCCGGCGTGAAGTACCGTCTCACCTTTGCGAGGATCCCCAACTTTTTGGCAGCCACTTGAGCCTTTGCCTCTATGAAGGGACCAAAATTGAGAGTAGATGTTAAAGTAACACCAAGAAGATCAAGTTGGTCGGTTATCGGCACGGTTACACCTCGGAAAGATGGAGCCGGGTGAAAATGGGTTTATTGGCTTTTTCTTTCCGTGCTTATTACGTTGTTATGTTCCTAGTACGGTCATGGTATGATACGGTCTTCTTCTTTCAGCGATAGTTTCCTAACTTTTTAAATACTTTGGGCTCAGAACGGTTGGCTTTTTCACATTAATTGAAATGATACGGTGTAGTGTGCAGACTCCTTTATAGAGTTGAACTAATCATTGTTGTAGTACCCGATTGTGGGTATGAAATGGAATGATAATAATCGTTGTATAGTGGCTTACAATTGGTTTGCTAGCCATAGATTTACGTCTAGATGCTTTTAGGAATTGCAGATGAATGATGCAAAGTGACTGTAGTCTGCAGAGTGGTTTACCAAATGAAGTCTATACAGGGTGTAGACTAAATGCGCGGTCATGTTTTAAATATCGATTCTGTCCAAGATATTAACAACTATCTTCAAGAAAATAAAATCTGCCCGCGCCTTTTCCCAACTATCTTCTGGTCGGCTTTCATTCTAACCGGATGCAGCTGAATACCAGTATTTTACATGGAGCGACTGCCTATCTGACCTCCACAACCCAGTTACTGGGTAATACGTTACTCCTTGGTGAGACTGGTTGTCAGTTCGGGCTTCTGACGACCCGTAACGACTGTCAAAGATCCACGATTGACAGCCGGGACCAATGGCTTAACGTGCTTTTCGAGGCACGGAGGAGTATCGGTATGTAACCCATCCATGCGACGGACAGACAGGCGGAAAGACGGACACATCAGTGACAGCAATAGGGCTCCGTTTTAACCCTTTGGGTACGGAACCCTAAAACCTGTACGTAAAACTACACACACATCCAAGATTGACCCGATTTTGTGAGATATAATAACAACAGGTGATTTTGATCCATTCATCCATCACACTTAATTATTATAACATAAGGTAGTGACAACTTTGCCCTTTGGTCGGCAACTAACAATATATTGCATAATACAAACTAACGCTTGCAAACTGGACGCACCGAGCAGAGATTTATATCTGAGATCCTGTAACAACTAGGGATGAGAAAATTTCATCGTAAAAATTAAATACTCGTATGTATTCTACAATGATATCGATAACTATAACATTGAACATGAACTGTATTGTCATTTTGTATTTTATGTTGCTTTAGTGTACCTACAATAAAGTCATCATCATCATCATTATTTCAGCCGAAAGACGTCCACTGCTGGACATAGGCCTCCCCCAAGTGTCGCCACAATGATCAGTTCTGTGCGTCTCGCATCCATGGGCTACCCGCGACCCTCTCCAGGTCATCGGTCGACCTTGTGGGAAGCCTTCCAACGCTGCGTCTTCCGGTACGCGGTAGCCATTCCAGAACTTTTCGGCCCCATCGACCATTTGTTCTGCGAGCATTGTGCCCTGCCCACTGCCACTTCAGTTTGGCGATTCTTCGGGCTATATCGGTAACCTTAGTTCTCTTGCGGATATCATCATTTCTGATTCTATCGAGCATTGCCCTCTCCATTGCCCTTTGGGTGACTGTAAGCCTTCTGATGAGGCCCATTGTGAGCAACCACGTACAATAAAGTACTAAGCATTATTTTTTGAGATCATATGTCCCTAAGGAGTTGGAGGAGCTCGTTTCTAAAGTAATAACAGCGGCACGGGTCGATCCATCAGGTTAAGCAATGGATGGGTGACCATCTTTACATACCGAGACTCCTCCGTGCTACAGAAAGCATGTTAAGCCGTTGGTCCCGGCTGTCAATCGTTGATCTTTGACAGTCGTTACGGGTCGTCAGAAGCTCGAAACTGACAACCAGTCTTACCAAGAGGTATCGTATTATCCAGTTACTGGGTTGTGGAGGTCAGATAGGCAGTCGCTCCATGTAAAATACTGGTATTCAATTGCATCCTGTTAGATTGGAAGCCGACCCCAAGATAGTTGGGAAAAGGCTAGGCAGATTTTTTTTGAAATATCCCTGAGGAGTAGACTATGGGACCAGGCTTCATAAGGATTGATTTGATTTTTAAGTCTTTATTTACATGAAAGTTTCACACTGCAGACAATTAGATCTTATTCTAATTATATACAACCCTAAATGTATCTAGTTCTTAAGCTAAACTTATCTTTACTAACATTTGACAGATTTTGAATAATTATTTACACATCCTTTAGAAAAACCTTCTTAGTACTCAATATTATAAGAAGGCACAAAAGTCTTAGTACTGACTTAAGAAACGCATTTCAGTCAATTCTGTTTACCTACTAGAGATAATACACTTAACTGACACAAAGTCTAATTAGAGTGCGGAATAATTTTTACAACAAAGACATCTTCAAAAATAAAAATACATTTTAAGTTATAAATTACAATGATATTTTAAAACTCATTTGTACTTTGAGTTATTTAACACTGATTAGCTCCCACAGCAGCCGAGGCTTCGTAAGGAAAGCATACAGAAAAACATAAAAATGTGATATGAATGACCAATTTATAATAGAAAAATGGCTCTGCAATTACAATTACGACATACACAGCTTTAATCCCAAAAATAATTTCTTTGGATATGGGTAAAATTCACCTTTCACATCGATATGGGCTTTGATATTCCTGTGCACAACACTATCCAAGTCCTGGGCACGCAAGTGGCTCCAAGGATATTGCATACAATTTCTTGGAACAAGTAAGAAACGTATCTAGCACAGTGTATTTATGTTTTGTAACACAGATTAAAATACAAGAAAACAGATACAGAAAAGCAACTATGACGGTTTTGAAAAAGATTACTTTTTGAATACAAAATCACCAATTCTTATTCTTTTCGTAGCGACAGAACCTTTTTTTAACCGACTTCATAAATGGAGGTTCTGTATTCGACCCGTACCTATGTATGTATGTATGTATTGTTTGTCCGCGATTTTCTTGAAAACTACTGATCCGATTTGGATGGGGTTTTCATTATTCAAATGCATAGTTTTCAAGAAAGATTTTAGTATATAATACATTAGGATCTGATGAAGATCTTCGGAGATAGACAGTGGAATTCTTCAATAACTAACAGAAAATGACTCGCGACAGCTAAAAAGTATAAAAAATGTGAAAAGAAAATAGAACCGACTTCCAAATAAAAAAAACAAAAAAGTGACCAGAAACACCGACTTCCGAAATTAAAGTTATTTTGCACTTTTTTCGAAAGTCGGTTCTATTTTTGGTAAAAAAGTTTTTAATTATACGGTTTGGTCCCAGTAGTTAGCTACGATTATTACTACGTCGGAAGCGTTGCTCAGGGTATCTAGGGTGCTGATAAACGGACACTTTTGGCACTCCAACAAATGGATCATAGTCTGAACAGGGCATCACATTCGCACTGTATCTTTGAGGGATCAATTATCACCCATTTCGCAAAATCATATTTGTAACAGCCTACTTGGGTTCGCAATCGATTCAGTGCTTCCCATATAGGCCACAGCAAATCACGACTGGAAGGCAAGGAAGCTCTAAGTTAAGTAGAATAATAAGAACTTAGTGTTCAACGCGTACTTGCTTCGGCAGTACATATACTAAAATTGGAACGATACAGAGAAGATTTGCATGGCCCCTGCGCAAGGATGACACGCAAAATCGTGAAGCGTTCCATATTTTTATTACGTATCGCCCAGAGGACACGGTGGAGCATACGGTAGAGGTCTGCCCCGCTTGGGCGGAGCACCGCCGTGTCCTCGTGGATGCGATAGGTGGCGCCGACCTCTCGCGCCCGGCCCTGGTTCAAGCCATGGTACGGAGCGAGAGGAAATGGGAAGCAGTCTCCGCCTTCTGCGAAGCAGTAATGCTCGCGAAGGCGCAGGCGGGACGCGTGAGGGAAGCTCAACGGAGTGCCCCTCACGGCCCCGGCCGCTACCACCGCAGGAGAGGTACTGGGCGTAGGACGTGGCGAGACGATCTCCGGCTACCGTAGACCCGGGCCTGCGGACGGCGATCAGTGGGTAGCTCGCCGTCGGATCAGCACCAGGCCCGTGAGTCGACGGCGCGTAGTGTTCCACGCGCGCCTCAAAGAGATTAGTGTCAGCCATCACTGACGGGGCCCATCGTGGCCGGTGCCTGCATGCCTAGGGGTAGCGGATAAATTCTGTAAATGAGTTACCGCACCCCTGGGCACTCAGGCAGGGAAGGAACATTGGTGGGTTTTAGTCAGTAAGAGTCTGACACGCCCTCCCGCACCACCCAGAGCGGGAGAAGTCATTGGATGATTTCCCTTTCCCCAAAAAAAAAAAAGTGTTCAACACAATTTTGGTATTTCTTCAGCCAATAGGGCAAATTTATACCTGCTACAAAAAATATCTTATCTGAACCCTTATCCCAAGTATTTAAAAAGCAATTTGGAGTCATCAATCAGCTAGGTGATAAGCAACTATTTGTCGGAGACATTCACGGACAAACGACAGGATATTAGTTAGCTACGAGGATAGTGATAGTATTGTGATAAAATTCAAGAACATTTTTGGACCACCTCTAACCTTGAAATATTGGCTATTAGCTTCTGTCTTCTGAATTAAATCTTCCTTGCCTATAAATTACAGCCTATTCCAGACTAAAATAGGTATATCTCTGTGGAACCGTTCAGCCTTGATTAAGTTACAAACATCCATCTATACAAACTTTTATATTTATAATATTATTTATGTACATTATACACAAAACCAGGAACACAAACTTCCGAAATTGAAGTTATTTTGACTTTTTTTGGAAGTCGGTTCCATTTTTTTGTAAAAAAGTTTTTTTTTTCTTGAATCGATCGCTACGCCATTTGCTACGAGAGTGCTACGACGCGTAGCGGATCGCGAGGTGCGTTGGGCATTTTTGTTCCAGTTTTCACTTCTGTCGGCACTCCCAGTGTCCTACTCTTTTTTTTTTCTAAACGATTTGACGTATGCGAACGTTTACACAAACATGTTCGAGCCTAGTGCGTTTAAACTCACACTAGGCCCTGTCATGAGGGTCGTTGGAATCCGATGGATACCAGATACACAAGAACGGTCATTGTGGCGACACTTGGACCTATGTAGCAACTGTGGACGTCGTTCGGCTGAATGATGATGATGATGAACAGAGTATGATAATTATGAGGGTCAAACAAAGAGAGGCCTTGCAGAAAAAATGAATCAAGGAAGATTCCTAAAATTTTAATGATTTAATATATATACTACCATCAGCCTTTTAATGTCCCCACTGCTGGGGCACAGGCCTCCTCTCTGTGAGAGGGTGTGGGCCGTAATCCAGTACGCGGGCCCAATGCGGGTTGGTGGATGTCACATGTCTTCGAATTTTTGATTCTAGGACATGCCGGTTTCCTCACGATGTTTTCCTTCACCGTTTTGAGAGCAGAGATGATGAAATTATTTACACAAATTAAAGCACCTGCCTGAGTTTGAACTCACGACCTACAACTTGTAAGTCGCGGCCGTTACCACTCTCTCTTGTTAATGTTAATGATATACATAAATAAACTAGAGAAAAAGACTATACATAAATTCTCTATGACGTAAACCTCAAACCGAACATCAAAGTTCAATTTTAGCAGAGTTTCCACAGTGGTAAAGTGACAATAATCTAATAACAAGTCGAGCGAAGCAATATACGGACATTGTGAGGAAACATCGACGGACGGACGGGGCGTGTGTATCGCTCCCTTGGACACCGGCGATGTGGTGCTCAAAGTTATATACACGATTGTTTACTTTAAGTTGGCATTTTTATCTTTTTCGATTATTTTATCCTGATTTTGCACATAACAAACCAATAATAAATTTTGGAGTGCCGTGTAAATAGCCTATACCTCATTTGCGTTGTTTTTAAGAACAACAAAATATGGCGCTACAAAAAAAAAATGAAAATTAAATCTCTATTGATGAAATCCCTGAAACATCAATACTAATGCAACGATTGCAGGAAAGGCACACGCACCTTGTGTCTTCCTGAGACCATAACTCAGCCCAGGGAGATGTGAAGAGTGACCCCATGAGGTAGCTGGTATCGTCGCCGGCCGACGAATGTTCATGTTTTCAACAGAAAAAGAATTTACAAAAGCGGGATTGCACATACTCAATGTACTCGTATTGCTTATAGCGGCGGAGTAGAAACTCACTGCATGCGCTTATTACAAAATAAAAACTGACCAGAAATAAAATTTAATCTAATAAAATTAGAAAAAAAAAAAATATATATAATATTCTTCTCAGCAATCCTCATTGATACTCATATAATCATGAGCATGCATAAAACATAACTAGTCTGTCTAGATTTAGAATGACGTCACTTAGGTAACCATGCGTTGTCATCCAAACTAAACAAAATTTCAGCTGACACGAAACTTTACTTCTAACATGTTTTATATAGCTACAAGTGAAGATACTGGCGAGTTAAAACAAACGCATATTATTAGCTCCTGATGTTGAAGACATTTAGAAAAAGATACGAGCGCAAAGTCGTTGACTTAGTAGTCGTAGACAGTGAGAATTTGTGACGTCTCGTGCAAGTGAAATGTTTTTAGGGTTCCGTACCCAAAGGGTAACCAATGTCCCGGCCCTGGTCCAGGCCATGGTACGGGGCGAGAGGGAATGGGAAGCAGTCTCCTCCTTCTGCGAAGCAGTAATGCTCGCGAAGGAATAGGCGGAACGGGTGAGGGATAGGCAACAACAACAGACTCGTCCTCACGCCCTCAGCAGCAGTCGCCGCAGGAGACGCCCTGGGCAGAGGACGTCGCGAGACGATCTCCGGCCACCGTAGACCCGTGCCTGCGGACGGCGAGTAGTGGGTAACTCGCCGTCCGATCAGCTCGCGCGCGCCTCAAAGAGTTGTCAGCAAACACGACGAGGCCCGTCATGGCCGATGCCTGCACGGGGGTGGAGGATAAATTCGAAAGAGTTACCTCGCCTCTGGGCATTTAGGGCAGGGAAGGTACAGGGGTGGGTTTTAGTCAGTAAGAGTCTGACACGCCCTTCCGCTCCACCCTAGAGCGGGAGATGTCTTTGGATGACTTCCCACCCAAGAAAAAAAAAGAAAGGATAACCACATTGGTTACCCTTTTTTTTCCCCTATTACTAAGCCTCCGCTATCCGTCCGTCCGTCCGTTCGTCCGTAGACGTATGACAGCGAGCTGTATCTCACGATCCGTAATAGCTACACAGTTGAAATTTTCAAAGAATGTATATTTCTGTTGCCAATGTAACAACAAATAATAAAAATAAATTAAAAAATATCGGGGGCTCCCCTATTAGAAACGTGTTTTTTTGGATTTTTTTGCTCGATCTTAATAATGGCAACAAGTAGACGCATATCTTTTTACGGAACCCTTCATGCGCTACTCCGACTTGCACTTAGGCGGTTTTTCTTTCTGTTTCGCCCTGGAAGGTCGATTTATAAAATCTTGTAAGAATTTCATTTCAGGCTGCTGCTAATTAGCACTTTCTACACAGTAAAAAGTCTTGACGCTTCTTAGTACTTAAACGGGCAACGAATTAGAATTTTTGAATTCCCGTTTTCCTATTCGCATGGATGGAATTTAACACTGGATGGATGAAATGGCGGCAAGTCACCGGAACTATCTAATACTCCTGCATTCCCCTTAAGGCGCGGTTATACGACTTTTAATGGTTTTTAATTGAACATCACGTCTTAACGACTAGTCATATTTCTTTGAAAAAAAATATATGTTACTCTAAACAATTTCCGTCATAATTTGATCTCAGAATATTTGAAATTATATTTTTATAACATAGTGTCATTAATTTGTAAAGTTATGTCTAACTCGGATAAAAAATTGAGAATCACGCAAAAACTATAAAGCGTATTTTTATGAAACCTTCACCATTTTAAAGATCATTTAATTATTTATAATTTAGTCAGTGTTTTATTTTAATACTTGTTGTTTATGTATAATAAATAAATAATGCGTCTAATTTCGGACAGCGCTCCTTGATGGGCGAGTCCTATTACTGGGTGGACATATGACGCGTTACGTGAGCTCAGCGAAGAACACGCAAGCTAACCACTCAAGGTCGCTGGCAGCTCATAGCGCCTTAAACTTAAGGGGAAGATTTATAAAACAATGGTCAGATCTGCTGTCTTGTATGGGGTTCAAAATGTTGGGCCACAAAAAGGATAAATAAAAAGCAATTGCATGCAGCTGAGATGAGAATGCTAAGAGCGATGTGTGGTGTTACGCGCATGGATAGAATTAGGAATGAGTATATAAGTGGAAGTCTGAAAGTGGCACCGCTGACTGAAATGTTGTGTGGAAATCGGTTGTCGTGGTATGGGCATGTGATGAGGAGGAATGAAGAAATTATCGTAAGGAAAGTCTTGTGTATGGATGTGGATGGCTATAAGAGTAGGGAAAGACCAAAGAAACGATGGTTGGACTGTGTGACAGAGGATATGGGTAAAAAGGGGGTGACTACAGTGATGATGACTAATAGAGGAGTATGGAAGAAAAATATATGTTGCGCCGACCCCAAATAAATTGGGATTAGGGCAGGAGAATGATGAATGATTGATGAAATGAAACAGAGTCATAGATTTTATCTTTATTTTCAAGAAAGACTCTATGGCCTTTTTACAATTAATCAACTTGCAATGTCCATATGTAGGTACGTTGTCCGCTTTAAAAATAAGCAAACCATTTTTTTTGTAATACGTAGTCTATTGAGGCGTGGATATAAGACTTCTAATGATATTAAATTGAACATCACGTCAAACGACTGGTCTTATTTCTTTGAAAAAAATGTATGATACTCTAGAATTCTAGATAATTTTCTTCGTTATTTGATATGTGAATATTTTAAATAATATTTTTATAACATAGTGTAATTAATTTGTAAACGCTGATGAAAAATTGAGAATCACGCAAAAACTATTCACCTTATCTTTATGAAACCTGCACAATTGTAAAGATTAGTTAATTATATTCGTACTTAGTCCGAGATAACTGATGTAGTACTTGCCTTTCCACACTCTTTATACGCGAATTTAAAAGCAAAAGCCGAAAACAAAAATCTCCACCTAGCAACACTAAACGTCACTGTCAATTGTTTTTTCGCGCTCGCACGCGATTGTGTATTTCTGTGAAAAATATCTTGAAATTATAAATTAATAGTGTAATTTTGTGATCATGCCTAAAAGAAAGGCTGAGGAATCGGAAGACAAGGAGATTAAGAGAATTAGAAGATTGGAAAAGAGACTCAAGAGGTATAAAGACAAGTTGCGTCAGCCGGAGGATTGTAAGTACCTACCTACCTATTTTGAATTCACCAATTTTACCATCAAAGCTTAGTTGATACACCAATTTCGGTTTTTAAGCAATAATATGTAGCTATTGCGTTGCAATTGGCAAAGTACCTGTTTAATTATTGTAGGCATAATCGCGTTGCGACTATGCGAACTCCCCGTTGGGTGAGCGATAGATCGTCAAGCATCCTCGTGTTACGACGATGCTTCTTTCCGTTGGGAAGGTGTAAATACCGTCTTGGTATCTAATATGTTCTACTCTTTTGCGTAATCCCGTTGGGATAAGTTTGCTTAACGATCTATGTTGTTCAAAGTCAGCAAATTATGTTGGAATTTTGGTTCAAAATCTAACAATAGTTTATTCCATTGTTCACAAAGCTCTAAAAGTCAGGGGAGTTATTGTTGCATTGTCATATATGCATACCTACCATCAAACTTATAGGTTGTTAACCTAATGTTTTTTCTTTATTTTATCATGTATGAATGTATTTTTAGCCCAAGACTCTAATGAGAATATTGAGAACATTGAGAACAACATAGAGAGCATGGAGAATGTTGAGATCATAGACAGCATTGAACAGGAATCCCTTGAAGAACCTGAATTGTCACAGGAATTTTTAGAGGCACTCGGGGAGCCTAAGGAGACTGAAAAAAGATTTGGCACTCCCATCAATATCAACATTCTACAACGATTTGAAAACATATTGATAGAAGGAATGAAAACCGAAGAAAAAGAAAAGATATTGAAAGACCTTTGTTTTCCTGAAAATGGAAAATTAATGCAAGCACCGAAGCTTAACATAGAGCTTACAGGTTTATTGACGTCTGCAATGAAATTGAGGGACAAGATGCTTGAAGAGAGACAAGAGGATACAGGCTATGTTATTGCCACTATATGTCACACAATTGACATGATGACAAAACCAAACTTTGATAATTTGACAATTGTCAAGAATTTAAGTGATGCCACAAGACTGCTCTGTAATTTACACTATAAATATACAGATATTAGAAGAAAGCTGATCAGTCCCTTATTGGACAAGAATCTTGACTTTAACCTCAAAGATAACAAGAGGTCTGAGTGGCTTTACAGTAAGCTAGATGATGCTGTGAAATCAGTGTCAGCTATGAAGAAAGCAAGCTCAATTTTAGCCCCTCCTAAGAAGACAAAAAACTGGCAACCACCTCCTCGCCAGCTAAGTCACTTTCATCGAGGGAAAGTAGTAGCTCGAGGAGGATACCAACATCAACTTCGGTACCAGCCACGACTCCCTCCACGACAAAGCCAACAGCAGGGCCGTCGTCCAGCCCCTGCTCCATCGAGCTCACGGGGGATGACCAGAGGCCGATCCCGCTACCCATAGAGGTAAAATTTGCAGGCAGACTAGTATTTTTATTTAATTTGGGAAACATTTACTCAGGATCCTGTAATATTGCAGTGGATAAGAGGTTACCATATCCCTCTTACACATACTCCTAAACAAGACTATTCACCAAGCAATAATAATTTTAATTCAACCGAGAAGTTAATTCTTTCCAAAGAAATTAATAGGCTTCTTGAGTTAGGAGCAATATCGTCTTGCTCCCCAGTTTGTGGTCAATTTCTCTCAAGTATTTTTACTGTACCTAAAAATGATGGTACTCACAGGTTCATACTTAACCTAAAAGCGTTTAACAAGTTCGTAGAGACTTCTCATTTTAAATTAGAAGATGTCAGGACTGTGTGTAAACTTCTATTAAAGGGGGACTATATGACTACAATAGATATGAAAAATGCCTATTTCCTAGTACCAGTTCAAGTAAATCACAGACATTTTTTAAGATTCATGTTTTTTGGTAAATTATATCAGTTTAATTGTCTACCATTTGGTCTCGCATCAGCGCCATTTGTTTTTACGAAATTACTTAAGCCTGTTGTAGAACATCTGAGAAACAAGGGTGTACGTATAGTACTGTACTTAGATGATGCAATCTGTCTTGGATCTTCATATGAGGAATGTCTCAAAAATACTAATTATGTCACAAGTTTACTTGAGAAATTAGGTTTTGTTATTAATAGCACAAAGAGTTGCCTGAAACCTTCTAGAGTGAGAGATTATTTAGGGTTTAATCTTAATTCTCAAGATTTGACAATTAGTCCTACTGATAAGAAAAAAGAAAGATTAACTGTTTTAATTCAGCAGTTCTTGAAAAGAGACAGCTGTACAATTAGAGAGTTTGCAAAACTATTAGGAAATTTAGTTTCTGTTTGTATGGCAGTTGCATATGGTTTTGTGTACACAAAAACCTTAGAAAGACAGAAATTTTTATCCCTTGAAGCTTGTGGAGGCAACTATGACAATAATATAATAATCAGTAAAGAAGTTAAACAGGATTTACTATGGTGGAAAAGAAATATAGTCGCTGGTTATAGTAGGATAAAACAATATAATTTTGAATTGGAAATATTTTCGGATGCGTCAGGCACTGGATAGGGTGCATTTTGCAATGGTCAGAGTACTAGAGGTCAATGGTCTGATGAAGAACTAAGTTTTCATATCAATTATCGTGAATTATTAGCTGCATTTTTTGCACTAAAATGTTTTGCCCAAAACTTAACAAATTGTGAAATCCTGCTTCGAATTGATAACACCACAGCGATTTCTTATGTTAACAGACTAGGTGGAGTTCAGTATCCCCTATTAAATGGTTTGGCAAGACAGATTTGGCAGTGGTGTGAAGCTAGAAAGTTATGGATATTCGCTTCATATATAAAATCAAAGGAAAATATTTATGCTGATTTTGAGTCCCGAGTAGTTAATATAGATACAGAGTGGCAATTATCTCCTGACGCCTTTAATATTATAATTACGAGACTAGGGATGCCTGAAATAGATATTTTTGCATCGCGTGTGAACACTAAATGTGATAAATATATATCTTGGCATAGGGATCCATCTGCTTGGAATGTTGATGCATTTACTGTTAATTGGTCAAAGTTTTTCTTTTACGCATTCCCGCCTTTTTGTTTACTTTTAAAAGTAGTTCAAAAAATTAGGACAGATAGAGCAACTGGTATTGTAGTTTTCCCGATGTGGCCATCTCAGCCTTGGTACCCGTTGTTGATGTCTATGGTAGCGTCAGAAATAGTTTCCATGAACCCTTCAGAAAATCTTTTAACTGTTTTCAGGAAACCTCACCCACTAAACAAGCAGCTTTTCCTGGGGGCGTGCGTCTTATCAGGGAAGCACTTAAACGAAGAAGTATATCAGAAGATGCAATAGATATAATGATGGCATCCCTATCCTCAAATACTATAAAACAATATAATAGCTGCTTAAAGCAGTGGTGGAGTTATACCAAAGATAAAGACATAAATATTTTCAGTGCATCCATACCTATCATAATTTCCTATCTAACACTGGTTTTCCAAAGAGGTGGTTCTTACCAAACCTTAAATTGTCATCGGTCATCACTTTCTCTTATTATCGGTAATCACGTAGGTACAGATGATAGAATAAAGCGATGGTTTAAGGGAGTTTATAAATTACGACCTTTGACACCCAAATATAGCAGTGTGTGGGACCCTTCGAGTGTTTTATCATATGTTTGTCACTGGTACCCATTGAATGACTTAAGCTTAGAAAAGATCACCAAAAAGACTGTAATGCTATTAGTACTGGCTACTGGCCAAAGGGTTCAGACTATAAATTCCATTAGATTAAACAATATTAACTTAACATCTACTGGTGTCGAAATAATTTTTACAGATATTCTAAAAACATCAGCTCCTGATAGGCATCAACCTAAAATAATTTTACCTTATTTCACTGCACAACCCGAAATTTGTCCCGTTAAAACACTTACACAGTATATAGAAGCAACTAGAGAATTGAGAATTAATGATAATTCATGTGATTATTTGTTTATTACGTTTAAAAGACCGCACCATCGTGCTTCTTGTCAGTCAATCAGCAGATGGCTGAAGCAAGTTATGTCGGACAGTGGTATAGATATCACTCGTTTTTCCGCGCACTCAACGCGCCATGCTGCTACTTCATGTGCCTATAGGGAAGGTCTCTCGGTAGACAGTATCATTAAAGCAGTAGGTTGGTCTCCAAGGTCATCGTCCTTTGCTACTCATTATAACAGACCACTATATAATGAACCTAACCAAGTCTTGTTTGCTAGAGCGGTACTCAATAATTCAAACTGATTTTATTTTAGTTATAAGTTTAAAGTGTATAATTGTAAGGCAGAAGTTGCCCTTATGTTGAGAAAAATAAATGTTTTGTGATTTTAAGTGTTATGTTCTTCTCTGAACATCTACATCAGTTATCTCGGACTAAGTACGAATATAATGATAGGATTAAACGAACTTACCTGAAGTGAAGTTCAATCCTGATTATATGAAGTACTTAGTCCGAGATAGAACATCCCGCCCTCCCTCAATTAATTTAATTTTCTGTTATTAAATTAATTTTCCCTCTTTGGGGGCTCTGAAATATTGACAGTGACGTTTAGTGTTGCTAGGTGGAGATTTTTGTTTTCGGCTTTTGCTTTTAAATTCGCGTATAAAGAGTGTGGAAAGGCAAGTACTACATCAGTTATCTCGGACTAAGTACTTCATATAATCAGGATTGAACTTCACTTCAGGTAAGTTCGTTTAATCCTATCATTATTTATCTTTTAATATACGTGTCTTAGTTTAATACTTGTGGTTATATGTATAATAAATTAATAATGCGTCTAATTTGGGACAGTGCTCCTTGATGGACGAGTCCTACTACTGGGTGGATGTACCACGCGTTGCGTGAGCACAGCATAGAACTCGCAAACTAACTAACTGCGCTTTAAGTTTAATGTTCGTATGTAGGTAAGTTGTCGCCTCAAAATATTATGCAAACCATTTTTTAACCAACTTCAAAAAGAGGGTTCTGTATTCGACCCGTATGTAAGTATGTATGTATGCTTGTTTGTCCGCGATTTTCTCGAAATCTGATGATCGGATTTGGATGGGGTTTTCGTTATTCAATTGCATATTTTTCAAGAAAGGTTTTATTATATAATACATTAGGATCTGATGAAGATCTTCGGAGATAGACAGTAGAACTCTTCAACAAGTAACAGCAAATAACTCGCAATTATTGTGATCGTTTATCTTTGTATTGTCAATAAAATTTAATGGGCAACCACAAAAAAATTTTTTTTGGAATGCGGTTGTCCGTAAAGGCATCTTACCTAATGCCGGCTATACCAGCTCCGGTTTGCCGGAGAGGTACCTACACCAGAACGTGTATGGGGACAGACCTGTGCAGTATATTTAACCTACACGAAGGAAACACGCTCCGATCGAACTGTTCAGGCAGACCAGTACAGGCACCTATGCAGGTGTACTTGCTCAGTTAAACCAGAGCGTGTATTAGGACAGATCTGTGCAGACTTCTCTGGTAAACCGTAACGTATGTGGCCTTTACTAAGACTACGTTTCATTGGTCACATTCAAAATATTCTTTCGTTCATCAAAATACCTATCTATCGTTAGCCACCTAACATTGACATTGGTGTGGATTCTCTTGTTCAATAACTAAACTAAAATTAGAGAATCGCTATCTTTTACTAAAAGGTAGTGCGAGAAAACGACGGCTACAGCTACGAGTATGAACTAAGTTAGAGATGTGAAACTAGTTTACACCTTGCGCTTCATCGTGTTTTTAGACGACATGTTTTTACGTGTACCCTTAATTTGTATGGAAATATTAGTTCAAATAAATCTGAAAGCTCTAATTTACGTCCGTCTCTTTCTTGTTTTATTAGAGAGAAAAAGATAGCAATAGCTCAAATTAAGTTTAGTTTGTGCACAACAGAATAAGCACCATTGTGTACAATATCATTTGGTGAAACGTAAATAAACGTTTTTCGCAGGATTCATTCAAAAAACTATCTAAAAAACAGTGTTGTCGTATTAATCTCAGCAAACTCTTTCATTTGATAACCATATCATGGGTATTTTTACCAAATAATTTGTTCGCCATCTTTAGGAGGTACGCCATAGTGGATTTAAAATAATTTAACTTAGCTAACTGCGCACAACCTTAGAGGAATTTGCCGGAGTGCTTTCGAGTGTATATATCTGCCTAGACTTTCCCAACGAATTCGGTTCTAGTTTTTTAACCGACTTTCGAAAAAGGAGGAGGTTCTATGTTCGACTGTATGTATGTTTTTTTTTTTTTTTATGTATGTCCGCGCATTTCTCCGTCAGTTGTAGACCGATTTTCTAAATTCTTTTTTATCTGAAAGAATATACTCCCGAGGTGGTCCCATATAAATTTTATCGAAATTGCTTCGGCGCTTTTTGAGAAACTGAACAAAAACGAAAAATACGCATATCTCGATGATGTTTTGGTTTAAATTCCACATTCCATGTTATTGGGGTTTTTAGTTCTGGGGTATAACAACTAAAAAGCGAAAAATAAAAAACTTTTTTACAAAAAAAAAACAACCGACTTCCAAAATAAAACTTTTTGTAAAAAAGTTTTTTATTTTTCACTTTTTGGTTGTGTTGTGTTAACGAGTTATTTTCTGTTAGTTGTCTACACACCTGAGAACTCCACACAATATCCAGTGACCGATAATATTGACAAGTTTGAGCACCCGTGTCTGTTATAATTAGCTTAAGGCATACCAGCGGGAACCTGGTCTTACGTAAACTGTGTATGGAGGTGTACTGCTCACAATCTGGTTAGTTTCTACCTATTGTTTATTACTCTTTGTTGTTGATGAGGTGAGGTGTAGGTTTATTTTTTGGCTTCGTTGTATACAGGCTGTAACGGAAAGGTGTGGTCATATTTTTAGAACTGCATCTGGCCATCAATATGAACAACTTTCTAAAAGAAAACCTGAAGAATTGTAAAAAAAAATTTTTACCTCCCATACAAATATTGATCAGCTGATGATAACTTTGTATGGAAAGTCCAATTTTTTTTTTTAATTTTTTTTATTTTTCCTAGAGAAAGTTTTTCATTTCCATGGGCAGAACTGCCTCTTAAAATATGACCACACCTTTCCGTTACTTTTTTTTTATTGTTGTTAGGCACGCGTTTGACCACTATCTCACCTGATGGTAAGCGATGATGTGGTCGAAGATGGAGCACGCTTGCCTAGAAGTAACCTATTCACTCTAGACTTAAAGACTCCCAGGTTGTAGCTATCAGGAAACACAGACTCCGGTAGGGAATTCCACTCCCTAGCTGTACGCACAATGAATATGTTCTCAAAACGCTTTGTGCGTATGGATGGGATGTCCACCATTAACCGGTGGCACTTCGCCGTACGTCTTGTGGTCCGTTGATGAAACGGGCTTGGCGGAATCAAGATATGCAATTCCGTCGCACACTCCCCAAAATGCAACCGATAGAAAACCGACAGGCTAGCAACTTGGCTTCTATGCTCAAGACTTTGGAGCTTCGACTCAACGAGCCTATCATTGGCGATCCTGTAGAGGAGATTCCGGGCTGGTCTTATAAGAGTTGAGAAGAATTAAGATGTTAAGATGGTGATCACCGGAGTGGCTTTAGTGAGGTAACAATCCCTCACACCCTGGCCTTCTTTCCCTAAAACCGCCTTTTGTAAATTTTCCTCGATTGAAAAAAACCGGCCAGGTGCGAGTCAGATTCACGCATGAAGGGTTCCGTACCATCGTGCAAGATTATTTATTTATTTTATTATGTTTGGGTGGCTTAAGAAAAAGACATGTTGCGCCGACCCCAAATAAATTGGGATAAGGGCAGGAGAAAAAAAAAAAAAATGTTTGGTTGGCTTACAGCTATTAATCCAAGAGTAATGGAAAGGTAATTAGCAACAAGCCTCCACAGTTAGCAACAGAGTATTGTTGTACAAGTTGTAAAATCGATTATACGCGTCTAGTTGTTGGCATTATAAAGATTGAGCAAAAAAGCAAAAAAAAAACACGTTCCTAGTAGGAGCCACCTTTATTTTTTAAATTTATTTTTATTATTTGTTAGTGTAGCTGCAACAGAAATACACATTCTGTGAAAATTTCAACTCTCTACCTATTACGGATTATGAGATACAGCCCGCTGACAGACTGACAGACGGACGGCCGTACGGACAGCGAACGCTTAGTAATTTAAATAATTAAAAATCTGTTTATGCTTGTGATAATGAAGCCCTAACATACGATACTCCACATGATACGGTCCCTTCACTTTAAAATTTGAACCTGAATTCCTTGTATAGAGAATAGACAACCTTTATTTTTATGACGTAATTAAAAATTTACGGTTTTGGATTTTTTCTTGCAAATTTTCATGATAGTATGTCAATAAATAACATATAAAGTATGTAGGTATGTCAAAGTCGGTGATTCTGGTTTTGTTTCTTCGTTTTTTGACACCGACTTCCGAAATTAAAGTTATTTTGCACTTTTTGGAAGTCGGTTCTATTTTTTGTAAAAACTTTTTTATTTTTTAGTTGTGGTTCCCCATAACATTGTGTTAACAATGCATATTTATGCGAATGCAGCAAGAGCGGTTGATTTGCTGTAATTTTTTGAACAGTTCCGTTATCACTTATCTGTCTCCGAAATTCATCATCAGATCTATTTGAGATTTAAATGGGACCATTTCGGAATAAACCTCTTTATAACAAAAAAAAAGGATTTTGCAAATCCGTCTCTATGACGAATCTACATATATAAAAAAAATATAGCATGTAACAAAAACCCTATTCGATCCAATAAAGGCGTATTCCTGGTTCAACACACGTACTAGAAAAAATAGTAAAAAAAATGTAACTCATAAAAACCAAAAGTTATTGATTTATTATTTTCATAAACAAATGCAAAATTAAAAAAAAAAAAAAAACTAAATATGGCAAATTTTCATAAGTTGACAACACTCAACTGGCCGGTGAAATCATTATATTTTTACCTATTTTTATTTCGAAGCGTATCGCCTTGCACTAGCCGGGCTGTAGGCACAACTTTTCGCTTTGGCGGCACGTGACAAAGGACTAGAAAATACCGTCTCGCTCAGGCGGCTTTTTCCACACTAAACTGTAGGTGAACTTTGTGAAGTGATCAGTGTTGCCTTCGATATTTTTTTCTTTTTTTTAAATAATTATTTTCATTGGCGAAAAATAATAATCTCATATCCATGAAATGGTTACGTATATGTGTACGCAGCACGATACCAAATAATACCCTTTAGGATCGGACAGGGTTTTTGTTACATACTGTATATGCATATAATTTGAATTCCGGCATGAATGGCGGCAGGTCACCGGGACTATCTGTGACTCCCGCATTCCCCTAAAACTTAAGGGGAAGATTTATAAAACAATGGTCAGACCTGCTGTCTTGTATGGTTCAGAATGTTGGGCCACAAAAGGGATGAATGAAAAGCAATTGCATGTAGCTGAGATGAGAATGCTAAGACCGATGTGTGGTGTTACGCGCATGGATAGAATTAGGAATGAGTATATAAAGAGGAAGTCTGAAAGTGGCACCGCTGACTGAAAAATTGTGTGGAAATCGGTTGTCGTGGTATGGGCATGTGATGCGGAGGAATGAAGAAAATGTCGTGAGGAATGTCTTGTGTATGGATGTGGATGGCTATAAGAGTAGGGGAAGGCCAAAGCAACGATGGTTGGACTGTGTGAAAGAGGATATGGGTAAAAAGGGGGTGACTACAGAGATGACGACTAATAGAGAAGTATGGAAGAAAAAGACATGGTGCGCCGACCCCAAATAAATTGGGATAAGGGCAGGAGAATGATGATGATGTATATAATTTGAATTGATAACCTCCTTCTTTTTGAAGTCGGTTAAAAAACTGACCACATCGCAATTCAAAGATTCCAGCGACATTTTAATAACAAACTGGATGCTGAACAAAATTGCTCAGTTTCATCTTTTTACTATTATGTAAGTTGTCCGTTTCATTTGCAAACCATTTTCCGTCCTCTGGTTGGTTTCCGATAGAGCTGAAATTTGGCAGATAAGAAACATTCGAAAGACTCCTTAATATTCTCAACTAGAGCTAAAGGCCGGTGCAGACCCGCTAAGATTAGGCTGTGACTACAATCGTCACAGTACCTACCTATCTATGGGAGCAGCTATCCAACCACTTTGTCATAAATTGATACCTTGTTAGTTAGCTAACAATAATTTATAATAACCATATCAATATTACATTTGTTTATCTATACTAATATTATAAAGCTGAAGAGTTTGTTTGTTTGAACGCGCTAATCTCAGGAAGTACTGGATCGAAAAATTATTTTTGTGTTGAATAGTCCATTTATCGAGGAAGGCTATAGGTTATATAACATCACGCTGTGACCAAAAGGAGCGGAGCATCAATGAAAAATGTGGTAAAAACGGGGGAAAAAATATTCCTTTTGAGAGCTTCCGTTGCGTACGCTACGTAAACGGTTAAAGTTACGCAAAAATTATGTATCACGGAATTGTTCCCCTTTAAAAGTTCTAAAAAAAGTTCATAACAGCATATGTCCATCTTTTAAGGTTAGCTCACTATAATCTCTTTTATGGTAATCAAATTCGTTCTAAAATAATGCATTATTTGTGAAGGTGTTTTTATAAACATGACATTAATCCTTATCCAAATAAATACATTATTCATCATAAGTATTTAATTTTGAACAAAATTGACATCATTTGATTTTAACGAATATCTTAGGAGATATCATAGTGTTAGTCAAGAAACACGCGCACATTTTTTTAAAAAATTACAACTTTTTTTTTCAAAAATTAGGAAAAAACCGATGAAAAATTTCAACGCTAGGGGGTCCAGAATCATGTACTGAATCACTAGCACACGTATGTGCGTTCATGTACCTTACACCCTGTATTATGGTACTATCGAGCTGATCTGACAGTTGAATTTAGGCTAGTATGTTTTGTTAACATGCACTTTTCACTTTTTCACTTAAAGACGAGGGTCTAACACTAAAGCTTCTATATAAAAAAAAAAATATAACAAAAGCTGTTCAGAATATACGAAATTAAAATAGGCCATCTTCTACTCGCTCAATTTCTACGGAAACAGAGAAATTAAATTAAATACATTTCTCTGCTCTTCCTAAATTTTTGTCACGTAGATACATTTGCATTTAATTTCCCTATCTTGAACTGGAAAGAAAAACCGATGATCCCCTTATTAATTCAGAGATCACAGGACTGGTTTATATTAACCTATGTATTTTATCCTGATTAATTAGCGAAACATAACAACCTTATTGGGAGTTATATGTTAGAGCCGTTTCGGGTTGAAACACTAGGACCATGGGGTCCGAGTGCTTATCGAGGTTTTCGTGACATCAACAAGTTTTTAGTCGACTCTTCACGTGGCCAGAAGGCTGGCCTTTTTTTGGGCCAAAGAATCAGCATTGTGATTCTTTTTTTTTTAAATTGTCATTCATGACCATAGATTCAAGTCTTTCAGTCGGATACATAGTAATTAGATACATATTATATTTCGTTTTCCACTAAAAGGTAGATGTAACACATTCTAATGTATTTTTCAGTATTTAGCAACAAATGTGTCGAGTCAGCCTTCTCGGCAAACTTCGCTGAGGTAGTCAATACTACAATAAAATTCTTAGCTCCATTTTACCGGGATCGCGCCTGTTTCAATGATTCCACATGTTGTCCAGTTGCGTAGACACTTGAGACACAAAACTATACCAATTTTACATCACAATATCCGCTAGGAATCAATAAACGAATAATTAAAACAGCCACTGAACTGCAGTCGAGAAAATCCCGCAAGAAAACTCCCGCATTGCCATTCAACGTGGCAATCCTGCCAGCGTTCTGGGCACTTTTCCTATTGACAGCGATGTGGACGAATTGCTCGATGTCCAATGTCCAATCCTCCCTTTTTTATGCCCCTTGTTCATATTTTATTTTTATCCTCTGTATCCTATTAGGTTATTTATTAGTTAAGTTATGTATTTATATATTATTAGCGAAACTAATCCGCAGGAATACCTTTTGGGTATCGACAGTCAGTAAAATAAAAAGAAAATATTTCACGTCAACACTACCTACTGGGGGCAATAAGGTAGATCTTTAAAAAAATATATACCTACTTATAAATATTTACTCCGTCAGTTAGATTACCAAAAACTATTGGACACGTATTTTACAAAATGACGATGATACAACGCGTTAAATTTTCACAAAATTACCACTTTTTACCCGACTGTGCGACGCAAGCGAGGTAAATGTGTTTAGCCTATGTATGTTTGTTCCTTTGTGGCTCTTTAGGGAACAAACGCGTGGGCCGCTTTTGATAATTCTTACGTCATTTGATTCGTTTTAATCTTGCGAGTGCTACTAAAGACAAGACAGTAATCAAAATACAATATGGCGACAACCAGACGCCATATTGTGTACTATATTAAGTGGGGCATTAAAATAAAGGGTTCGAGGAGGCGATTCTAAAAATATATCTCACTAAAATTTAGAAAATATAAAATAAAAATATTTTCAAAAAAACCCGACTGTAAAAAAACAACTACAAAAGTTCCAAACAAGTCAGTTTTCAAGCAGTCTGAAGCAGCTGGTGGCATGAAATCCACTAGCTTACTAGAAACGTGTTATTTTGCCTTTTTTTGCTCGATCTTAATGATGGTAACAAACAAGTAGACGTGTATAATCTTGTATGATGGTATGGAATCCCTCATGCCGAATCCGTCTGGTTGGATTGGCTGTCCGACTCGCACTTGGCTGGTTTTTACAAAATATTGTCCTCAACCTTTAAATTTCTTCAAACAATTTAAGTACTTAGATAAAATCAATACCCACTTTCATTTCCAATCAACTTTAATTGTAAGGACTTTCATTGTATGCGCACATCAACTTCTAACAAGTTTAAACATTTTTAACTAATACCGTTAGGAATCACATAAGGCTGATTTTTGAGTTTCGCGTCTGGGACCTTAGTACCAAAAACTTGTCGAAAGTTTTCTTGCCAAGAATAGCGCAAATTGCATCAAAAAGTTTCAGTATCCCAAGCAAATTAGATCACGGAGCTTGAGAAAAACTAAAGTTCTGATCTTATATCACTATTTTTCTATTTTTAACCGACTTCGAAAAAGGAGGAGGTTCTATGTTCGACTGTATGTATTTTTTTTTAATGTATGTCCACCGATTTCTCTGTCAGTTGTGAACCGATTTTCAAAATTCTTTTTTACCCGAAAGAATATATTCCCGAGGAGTGTTTTGGGACCACCCATATAATTTTTTTTGAAATTGCTTAAGCGCTTTTTGAGAAACTAAACAAAAGCGAAAGATGATGTTTTTGTTTTCTCCAATTACGAGTATGTTTACAAACCACGTTCCATGTTATTGGGGTTTGTAGTTCTAGGGTATAACAACTAAAAAGACAATTGACAAAAAAAAAAACAACTGACTTCCAAAAAAGAAAATACACTAAATATTAAAAATTAACTTTAATTTAGGAAGTCTGTGTCAAATAACGAAGAAATAAAATACAAACACCGTCTTTCGAAATTAATGTTATTTTTTAATTTTTAGTGTATTTTCTTTTTTGGAAGTTGGTTTGTTTTTTTTGTAAAAGAGTTTTTCTGCGTATACGTTTAGTTTAGATGTTTTATGTCCACGTGACAATAGAAAAATACGTGTGAAATATTTTTTGGTAATCTAACTGACGGAGAAAATAGATTTTTCTGAGAAACTATTCTACTGTCTTATTATTCTAGGAAACTACCCCATTGTCTTATTGGTAGCTAATGAAGCGTCCATGGTTTAGCTCGTGTAAAAAATATAAATTTTATCGATATTACTTCAGCGCTTTTTGAAAAACTGAACGAAAACAAAAAATACGAGTACGTATACATAGATGACGTTTTGGTTTTCTTCAATTACGAGTATGTTTAAATTCCACGTTCCATGTTATTGGGGTTTTTAGTTCTGGGGTATAATAACTAAAAAGTGAGAAATAAAAAAACTTTTTTACAAAAAAACAACCGACTCCCAATCTATTTTACATAGAAATTGATACTTTTCTAATGAAAGAATCCAAAATGAAATCAAAACGGTATAGGAAATGATCGTGAGAAAAATTTAAAACTGAATTATGACACCAGTCTGCTCTGGGCCCGCGTGGTAGGTTATGGTCCATTTCCTTTCACAGAGAGTAGGGCTATGCCCCAGCAGTTGGGAACACAGTAGGCTGATGAGGCAAGGGTATACAGTAGCACTGTGATCATGTGCTGTCGTGCACAGCGAGGCTTAGGCCGCGGGCACGAATTCAGCGGCCGGAGTTGCGCCGGCGGCGGCACGGGGCAGCATTGGCATGGCAACTCAGACCCAGTCACAAAGCCAGCGGGCAGATAGCGCGGTCTTATTGTCTCAGGCATTTTCTATCAGTGAACTTTTGGATGGTTTAGAGACAAATAGAGGTAGGTGCAATAAAGAAAAAAGTGAGAAGAAGAGAGAAGAGGTTTCAGCGCCCCTTCCAGGTGATCACCGAGGTGGTTTTAGTAAGGTGGTTTTATCTCACAATCTATGGTCTTTTCCCCAAAAGTTCAGTTAATAGGTTTCCACAAAAAAAATAAAAAAAAACGGTAAAGTGCGAGTCGGAGTTGCGCATGAAGGGTTCCGTGCCATCGTATAAGATTATACGCGTCTCCTTTTTGCCATTACTAAGATTGAGCAAAAAAAGCAAAAAAACACGTTTATAGTTGGGGAGCTCCCTTCAATTTTTAATTTATTTATATTACGTGTTGTTACAGCGGCAACAGAAATACACATTCTGTGAAAATTTCAACTGTCTACCTATTACGGATCATGAGATACAGCTCGCTGACAGACAGACGGACGGACGGACAATGGAATCAAAAAATAAAAATCAAAAGTCATTTATTCAAACTAGGCTGAGAGCCAGCACTTTTTGAACGTCAAAGTTCTACATAAAGACAGTCCCCCAAAAACGTCCGCTTTTCACTGAGGCTTAGTAATCGGGTCCCGTTGGTTACCTTTCGGTTACAGAACCCTAAAAAAGGCTAATTAGACAAAGATTACATCCTACACTTATCTAACCTACGCTAAGTAAATACGCAAAAAATAAATTACAGATATTATTTTTATAAATAGGTTCAAAGTACAGCAAGCAAATAAAATTCCCGTCTATGTATTTTTAAAATACACTTACAGAGACTCTCAATCCGACAATTTCACGAATTCCTTTTTGTGACTTCGGGCAATGACGACATTGTACTTTGCAAAAAATATTTTGTGGGCTTATCTCAAATTAATATTTTTAAAAGCTTGTACAAATCATGTAAATAGGTACCGGTTACATTTACATATTATAATGAATACAATAGAAATCCAAGACAACTTTCAATTGCATTGATTTGCTAGGGCGAAAGTAAAGGTACGTATCAACCTACTATTTTTTTTTAAGTGAAAACTTCTTTAAGCGCGTTGGGCATTTTTATAATAGGAAAAAACTATTGAACTAGCGCGACACCGACCCGCTACGAGTGCTACAAGGCGTAGGGTCCTAGCACTCGTAGCGCAGCGCGTAGCGGATTGAAGTGAAAACTTCTTTAGGCGCATTAGCCCATTTTTGTTCAAGTTTTACTTCTGTCGGCACTCCCCGAATGCCACTCTTTTTTTTTTGTTCCACCAAGGGGCACATAATATCTCTCCCAAGTCCTTTCTGTTACTGAGGCACACTTTACCCGCGCCGTCTCAACCCAGACCCAATAGAAGCTTCCAAGTTATTTCCTCAGCTCTTTCTGGACCGGCCTCGATGAATGAACCAATATACCCCTCCCGTGTCTGGTCAGCTGAGCCACCGAGGCCTATCGTGTCGATCTATTTATTTCAGAGAATTTCGTCGTAGCTTGCGCCCACTTGGTGTCCGCTTGACACGCAAGGGGAGCTGAACTGCTGAAGTGCCATTGGTTCCATAAGTGGACAGCAATTTCATAAAATCTGAGTTTAAACAGATTAAGGTGACCATTAGAATAGAATGGAATACAATAGACAAGGATATGATAGTTTTTTTTCCACTTTATCTGCAACCGGCTTTTAGCCATAATCAGATTTTTGCCGAGATTAATTTTGGATTTGGTGCGTTCCATTAAAAGCCACCGTATGATTTGGTAGACTATACTATACCAAACAATAGCTAGTTTCTCTGGTCTATGTCTAGTATTTGCCATCTTTTTAGGCGAGTCATTTGCGTGTTTGTTGAGCCTTTCTTTGTATCTCCGGCTGCTTTTGCAAGTTTCCTCCTTCACGGTCGGCATCTCCAGATACTCGTGTATTTCCATGTTTCTCACGAACCAGTATGTACCCGTGACTATTCTAAGTGCAATGTTTTGAAATCTCTGGAGGATTTCAATGTTAGAGTTGCTAGCAGAGCCCCAGAGTTCTATTCCGTAGGTCCAGATTGGTTTAATGACAGCCTTGTACAAAAGTAGTTTGTTACTGAGGGATAGGACAGAATAAATTTATTTTGCGTAAAGCATAGTACATAAAAAGGACATTGGTGTGGCGAGTTGCCGCCACTCTGCAAGTTGGGTGGGGTTGGTATCACGTCGCGTGTGTGTCTCGCTTTAATTTGTCAGACAGACGTGAGTGGCCGGCTTTACGACGAGCTATAGACAATTTAAAATGCAACAATCGACGTCACGTCAGTTTGACGTGAGTGTGTGTGTCTAACGCCGCGAGGCACAGCGCGCATCTCACCGCAGACTAAATTAATGTCTTAAAATAATATCGTCCCCGCAAATACGCTAAAATCCCGAGTAAATCCCGTAAACGTTGGGGATCCACCGGGAATAATAAATAACCCATATTTACCGCGTCCGTTAACTACTGAACAAGCATAATCAGGAGTGTTGGTGTGAAGAGAACGAGTGGCCACTCGACGATTCGACGTGCAACCATCGAGAACAGCCCGGAAAGTAAGGTACCACTTGTTTTACAAATTGTGAGTAGGGCCACATTCGCCGACTGCTGCCGACCACTCCTAACTTGAAGTTATACAGACAAATATAGGCAATTTTGGGCCAGCATTCCCTCCAAGTGCTTGGTCGTATTTACTGTTCTACATCCGCAGAGACCCACGGCTATTTACACGCCTGACCATCTCCATTAGATGGTCCTTTCGAGCCTGGATAGGCATCAGTAAAATTCAGTACAAATTAAGTACAAGTCATTACGGTAGGCACATAACTTTATTAGTGCCCCAAAATGGCGTCCCGCAAGCAAGAAGCTAAATTGGCTCAGCTTACCGCTAAAAAACAAATGATTTTCGAGCGAGTTAATCGCATATATAATGATTCCAGAAACATCTCGAACTATGATTCACGTTCAAATGAGACATTCTTAGCGCAGTCAGAAACAATTACTGAGCAATATAACAAATTTGAGGAAATAGTAGAACAAATGAATGAATTGCAATTCGAGATTGACCAAACCGCACCAGATTATTCGAGTCTATATTCTATTGAAGACTTATATTCTAATATTAAATATAAACGTAATCTCATACTTTCGAAAAACGAAACATCGGAACACAAAGTGGGTACTCGGATAAAATTACCGCCCATAGATTTGCCAACGTTTGATGGTAAAGCGGAAAATTGGCCCATATTTTATGAAATGTTTCGAAGCAATGTTCATTTAAATACCGATCTGGTTGACTCGCAGCGTGTCCAGTACTTGATCAGTAAGTTGACTCATGATGCCTTGAAGCTGACCGCGGGCATTGTTCCTACAGGTGATACATACAACGTTATGTGGAACAGTCTCGTAAAAAGGTATCAAGATAAGCGTAGTTTAGGGATTCATTATCTCAATAATATACTGGACATTAAACAATGCGCCGGAAATGCCGCGAGCCTCAATACTTTTGTGGAACGATATTCAGCGTCCGTCGCAGCCTTGAAGCAGTTAGACATTCCAGAATTACTGGATTTTGTTTTATTACACTGTGGTTTAAGAAAGGTTGACGCGCAAACTGTCTTACAGTTTGAATCACGTGTGAGTGAAAAAGAATTACCTTCCTATGCGGAGTTTATAACATTCATGCAAGAATATGTTAAGGTACTACAACGCTCATACGGTAATAATTTACAGACGGAACCGCGCGCTAAGTCTAGTTCAGCGAATCATCAAACAAAAAATAATACCGCTAAGTCATTCGTATCGCGTAATGAACCGGTTTCGAATGGCAAATGTACGTTGTGCGATAAGGATGACGTACGACATCAGCTGTTCTATTGCCCGCAGTTTAAAAATATTAGAACACCGCTTGCACGTTTTGAATTTATAAAAGCAAAACGTGGCTGTATAAACTGTTTAAGTCTATCCCATTCTTTGGTTAAATGTAAGTCACGTAACGTTTGTAAAATTTGTAAGAAGAACCACCATTCTCTCTTACATTTCCGAGAAAAACATGAGTCATTATCGCCCGAGTCGCAAGCGCCTACTAAGGATACATCTGTTTCGCTCACTACAGCTGTTAAAACTGGGTCAACCATTTTGCTAGCGACCGCGCAGTTATATGCATACTATAGCGACATCAGAGATAAGGAGGTGGTTCGGTGCCTACTAGATAACGGATCGCAAAATAATTTAATTACTGTGGACTGTTGTAAACGTTTGAACTTACCCATAATTAAATTACGCAATTCATTTTTACAAGGTGTTGGAATGTCATCGAAACCAATACACGGTTTTATTCATCTCAACATAGAATCTCGGTTTGACCCTCATACGAAGTTTTCGATACAAGCGTTAGTTGTTGATTGTATTACAGATAGACTTCCCGCGAAATTAATTAGATTACATAACAATGATAACATGTCATACTTAAGTAACATGCAGCTCGCTGATCCGCTTTGGAACGTGCCGGGCACGGTAGACGTCGTGCTTGGAGCACAATTGTTCCCCTTTATTTACCTGGGAGACAGGGTCGATTCGGGTACCCGCGCACCCCCTGCTGTACTGACTAGCTTCGGTTATGTACTTATGGGTGATATTGATTGTTGTAGTAGTGATGTGACACACATTGCATCTTCGTTTACCGCGCAGGCCGACATTGAAGTCGAGTCAAATTTACATAAGTTTTTTGAGCTAGAGGAAATTCCACCCGCCGCCACCGCCGCGCCGCGCCGCGCCGCGCCGCGTTCCGTTATTGGTCCGCACGAATTAGAGTGTGAAAATAATTTTAATTCTTCAGTCTTATTTGAAGACGGCAGATACTTTGTCGATCTGCCTTTTGCGCGCTCACCCGGCGGGCTAGGTAACTCGCACGGCTACGCCCCTAGGCGCTTGCTTGCGCTCGAGCGTAAGTTAATGACCCTACGCGAGAATAATAATAAAACTATCGCGGATTATATGACTCACTCGAGGTTGTCGCTCAATGACATTTTGCATGTCGGACCTAATTTGCAAGCAGACTTGTTTTTGTTATTACTTGATTTTCGTACATTCCCTGTCGCGATGACAGCGGATATAAAACAAATGTTCTTGCGTATTGGTGTAAGAGAGCACCACCGCAAATATTTACGAATCTTGTATCGTTTTAGCAAAGGTGAGCCTATTCGCACCTTTCATTTTAACCGCGTTCCCTTCGGACTAAAACCTAGTCCTTATTTAGCGATGCGCACATTGCGTAACTTGGCGTGTGAGCAAAGCGACCGCTTTCCTGAGGCTTCTAAATTGGTAGAAACTCAGTTTTACATGGACGACTACGTCTACTCTGTTTCGGACGAACAGACAGCTATGCGTCTATCCCGCGATTTAATTGATTTAATGAAGGTAGGTTCCTTTGACTTAGTCAAATGGGCTACCAATTCACCCGCTTTATTAGAGATTCTCCCAGAGTCTCACCGCTTACCAGTTAATTTTTCTGGCATGGATAATGATGTCCATAATTTCAAAATCCTTGGATTAACCTGGGAACCCGCTGATGATTATTTTTCTTTGACAACAATCGCCGTGGATGATAAATGCACGAAGCGCGCGATTCTATCGCTAGTTGCCCGCTTGTTCGACGTACTGGGCCTTGTAGGACCCGTTGTGCTGTACGCGAAGGTATTAATCAAGGAACTTTGGTTAGCTAAAGTAGGATGGGATGAGGTTCCACCGGAATCTATCACAAATCGGTTTGCCGCTTTTACGCGCGATTTTCCTTCACTCTCTTCTCTAAAGGTTCCTCGCCACATTGGCGTCTTTAGAGAAGCTGTAGTGAACATCGTAGCCTTTTGCGACGCCAGCTTTACTGGTTATGGCTTTTGTATTTATTTACACATTACCAACCCTACTGGTGATATCACTGTCCGACTCTTATGTGCAAAGTCCAAAGTCTCCCCCGCTAAAATAACAACGCTAGCGCGATTAGAACTTGTCGCCGCTTTACTTCTATCTAAACTTGTTCGCGTAGTCAAGGAAAAACTTTCCGCTCGTGTACCTATTACAGGTGTCCACGCTTTCTCGGACTCCACCATAGCTCTCTCGTGGATCCACTCATCTCCCTATAGATGGTCTATTTTTGTCAGCAACCGCATTGCTCAAATACAGGAAAACTTACCTGCCGCTTGTTTCCGTCACGTGTCCGGGAAAGAGAATCCAAGCGATTGTCTGTCTCGCGGCATGCTGCCGTCGGATTTAATAAGACACTCGTTGTGGTGGAACGGCCCCACATGGCTCCATCAGCCCATGAGCGAGTGGCCTTTAAAGTTCTCTCCTGCTCAATGTGAAACATTGCCGGAGTTTAAATCAAAGGTTTTTCTTGTAGAAACTTCGAATACTGAACCGCGTATTTTAAATACTATAGCTGACCGTGTTTGCTCATGGAATAAATTGTTACGTGTATTTATGTACATTCTTAAATTTACAAACAGACTACATAGTCATAGTTCTGTTGAAAACATTCAAACCGCCGAGAATTTCATTGTTCGATTAGTTCAAAGTTTACATTTTGCGAGCGATTTAAATTTAATTAAAGCAGGTGAACTTCCAGCTAAGAAGTTGCGCTGTTTATCTGTCTTCATTGATAGCTTCGGAATCTTACGTATTGGGGGCAGATTGTCTAAATCTGACTTACCGTATGAAGCCAAGCATCCCGCGCTTTTACCTAAACGCGACCGCATAGTCGATCTAATTATCGACCACTATCACAATACGTACTGCCATACGGGCCCAGGGTTATTGATGTCCATCATAAGGCAGCGGTTTTGGATATTGGATGGCCGAACGGTTATACGTTCTCGTTGTCGGAAATGTAATACTTGTTTCCGTCTAAATCCTAAGCATCCAGTACCCAAAATGGCTGAACTTCCTGGATACCGCGTCCGTGATGCTAAAGCCTTTGTACACACCGGTGTAGATTTCGCCGGGCCGCTTGCTTATATACCTATTCGACGTAGAGGTCAACGTTCGCAGAAACTTTACTTATGTTTGTTCGTATGCATGGTGACTAAAGCCATACATATCGAGCTTGTTTCGGATCTCACATCTGAGGCTTTCCTATCCGCATTTAAGAGATTCATTTCTCGCCGCGGTCCAGTGTCTGTTATGTACTCAGACAATGGTACCAATTTTGTTGGCGCTAAGGCGCAATTGGATGATATTTATTCTTTTTTATTAAATTCAACTGTTCAAACGGATATTAAAAATGAGCTTCTTAAATCACGCATCGAGTGGACAAGAATACCGCCGCGAGCTCCACACTTCGGAGGTATTTGGGAGTCGAATATTAAGAGTGTTAAAACTCACTTGTTTAGAGTCGTAGGTAAACAACTTCTCACTTACGAGGAACTCTCGACCGTATTGGTGCAAATTGAGTGCCTTTTGAACTCTCGACCACTTAGTGTCATTTCGTCAGACCCACATCCGGAGGTACTCACGCCCGCGCATTTTTTAATGTCCAGTCCACTCACGTATTTGCCTTCTTCTGAATTGGCAGAAGAAAACATAAACCTAAACAACCGCAAAAGGCTCTTGGATCAACTTGTGTTATCCTACTGGAATAAATGGCGAATTGAGTATTTGCACACGCTGCAAGTTCGCCAGAAGTGGTGCACTCCCGATCGCCCTATAGAGATAGGTACTGTCGTTCTCTTGGGTCAAGATAACGTACCTCCATTGACTTGGCCATTAGGTATCATAGAGGAAGTTTTTCCGGGATCGGATGGTGTAATTCGAGTCGCTTCAATAAAAACCGCGTCAGGCACGTATAAACGTCCTGTCACTAAGTTGTATCCTTTGCCAACTCAATAGATTATTATTACTACATAATTTAGTTTAATTTAGTTTAGGGTTCATATTATACGTTCCAATGGTACGCCATTACATAGTTGTAATTTAGTTTATTCGACTTACCATAGTCAAGTCGAACCGCAATTCATTCCTAGGACACTGATAATTATTTTTCCCGAGCATTATATCAATGCGATGGTGTTTCGGACTGCTGCTTGGATTTCCCTCAAAGCTCTTCAACAAGTTAATGCTTACATATCATCACCGCTTCTTGAACCTCACTCGCTCCGCATAGATTAGCAGCTTTTGAAAGCTCCTGGACCTTTCAAGGCGGGGAGCATGGTGTGGCGAGTTGCCGCCACTCTGCAAGTTGGGTGGGGTTGGTATCACGTCGCGTGTGTGTCTCGCTTTAATTTGTCAGACAGACGTGAGTGGCCGGCTTTACGACGAGCTATAGACAATTTAAAATGCAACAATCGACGTCACGTCAGTTTGACGTTGGTGTGTGTGTCTAACGCCGCGAGGCACAGCGCGCATCTCACCGCAGACTAAATTAATGTCTTAAAATAATATCGTCCCCGCAAATACGCTAAAATCCCGAGTAAATCCCGTAAACGTTGGGGATCCACCGGGAATAATAAATAACCCATATTTACCGCGTCCGTTAACTACTGAACAAGCATAATCAGGAGTGTTGGTGTGAAGAGAACGAGTGGCCACTCGACGATTCGACGTGCAACCGTCGAGAACAGCCCGGAAAGTAAGGTACCACTTGTTTTACAAATTGTGAGTAGGGCCACATTCGCCGACTGCTGCCGACCACTCCTAACTTGAAGTTATACAGACAAATATAGGCAATTTTGGGCCAGCATTCCCTCCAAGTGCTTGGTCGTATTTACTATTCTACATCCGCAGAGACCCACGGCTATTTACACGCTTGGGCAACTCCAGACATTAAACTAAAAATAAATGCAAAGGAAACAATAAATGGCGTAAGCATTTGCTAAAGAGAGGTCTTGAACTAACAACCTTCCAATAGGCTTAGTTAATTATAAATCTAAATGATTATGACGTCAGACTGGCGAGCGACAGGTCGGAAGTACAAACCATCTACACACAGTTTGTAAGAACTATTAGCATAGTAATAAATAAGCATATTAGCTTACATTATGATAGGATGAGAGACATATATATACGTACATTGAGTAATAAGAATCTCGAAAAAATGCTCGCATATTAACGTAGTACCAGTAACTTAATGGAAACTGAGCATTGGCCGTGTTTGGCAGACGGATTGAATATTTTTACAAGCTAACTAACTTTAACTGCTAACTAACTAACTTACCTTGTTAGTTATTTTTTTACCGACTTCGAAAAAGGAGGAGGTTCTATGTTCGACTGTATGTATGTTTTTTTTTATATGTTCGTCCGCCGATTTCTCCGTCAGTTGTGGACCGATTTTCAAAATTATTGTTTTATCCGAAAGAATATACTCCCGAGGTGGTCCCATATAAATTTTATTGAAATTGCTTAAGCGCTTTTTGAGAAACTGAACAAAAACGAAAGATACGTATACATAGATGACGTTTTTGTTTTCTCCAATTACGAGTATGTTTAAAAACCACGTTCCATGTTATTGGGGTTTTTAGTTCTGGGGTATAACAAAAAAAAGTCAAATATATTTTTTATTTGTCAGACATGTGGTAACATGTCTGACAAATTAAGGGTACTTACACGTAAAAACATTTCGTTTAAAAACTCGGTAAAGCGCAACGCGTAAACTAGTTTGACATCTCTAACTTAAGGCGCTATTAACTGCCAATGACCTTGAGTGGTTAGCTTGCGTGTTCTGTGCTGAGCTCACGTAACACGTCATACGTCCACCCAGTAATAGGACTCGCCAATCAAGGAGCGTTGTCCGAAATTAGATGCGTCTAATTTCTTTTATTAATTTAATACACATAAAACAACAGGATTTAAATAAAACTTTGAGGCTACATTATAAATAGATAATGATCTTTAAAATGGTGAAGGTTTCATAAGAATACGCTTCATAGTTTTTGCGTGATTTTCAATTTTTTATCCGCGTTAGATATAACTTTACAAATTATTTACACTATGTAATTAAAATATAATTTCAAGTATTTTCAGATCAAATTACAGCGGAAGTAAACTAGAGTAACATATATTTTGTTCAAAGAAATACGACAAGTCGTTTAGACGTGATGTTCAATTAAAAACCATTAAAAGTCGTATAACTGCGCCTTAATTCATAGCTAAAGCCATCCTTTTCACGCACTGTCTTTGTCATCGTTGTCTCTCTTTCTATCTAGAGAACCGGTACCAATATGTGTTACGTTCATAGTTACCGACGTCTAAAATCTGGTCGCACTGTATTACTTACCGATATAGTGCACACATGTTGACAAGTTCCACTACTATATACAGATACCGGCACGGTTCTTGAGCGCTCGGCGGAAGAGTGGGGATCGCTTTGCGCATCGTACACTTATGACAAATAAAACGCACACCCGTTTATTTTTTTTTTTTTAAGCTACCTACGTAATTTCTTACTGGTTCTATGGTTGAAAGAAACAGATGTGTTCGTAGTCTCCGCTGTTCTTTTTTGAACTTGTTTTAAATTTCTGACTCCTTCTTCAATCTCCTTTTTCATAAAACAGTTTACATGGTAAATCAGTTTTCTGGCTTGTCTATTTAAAACAGTGTTTTACCTCGGCATCCTAGACCTAAAAAGAATACTATGTCACATAGGACCAAGGCAGCTTTCAACTGGTGAAAGAATTTTTGAAATCGGTCCAGTATATTTGGAGCCAATTGAATACAAACAAACAAACAATCAAATCTTTCCTCTGTATAATATTAGTGTAGATAAAAACTTTATTTACCTATAGTACATTTCGATACAAGTACAAATAAAATAATTGAATCAAAAATAGTTTTGCTATAATTACAAATTATAGCAAAACTATTTTACTAATTTTTTTTTCGCCGCTTTGCTTTCGATAAATATCACCTTTTATTATAATTACAAAGGTCTAATTAATAAAAAATTCACATAAAATATTTGAGTTCTATCTTACCAGATAAATTAAAATGATGCAGTTTAAAAATTGGTGTCAATTAAATTGGCCGGAATTGTACTCGTCGTCGTGAGGTACGTGCAACAAGAGTATAGAACAAATCCCGAGTGACGCCTATGACGCGATGCGCTACGGGCCAATCACGGCATTTTTGCCGCCCCCGCGCCTCACTTCATACCACCAAAGGGGCCCAATAACTCACTTTTGCGCAGGTGAAGGTCAGCGCTCAAGAATCGTGCCGATGATAATACGAAAGATATGTAAATAAAAGAGACTTCAAACGTTTTGTCGAGGCATATATTATGATTTTATTCTGCGGACGAAAGACGTAATGTTAGGACATTCACATTTATTTATGTATTACTAGCGACCCACCCCAGCTCCGTAAGGGTACAAATTATATACCTAAACCTTCCTCATGAGTCACTCTGTCTATTTGTGAAAACCACATGAAAATCCATCCAGGAGTTTTAAGTTTATCGCGAGCAGACAGACAGACAGACGCGGCGGAGGACTTTGTTTTATATTACACTAGCTTCTGCCAGCGGCTTCTCCCGCTTTGTAAAAAGTTGCCGATATTTTAATACAGGTTATAATCGGTGTGCAAAATTTATTTCAAATATACAAACTTTCATATTTATAATATTAATAGGATATAACAAGGCAGTGTTAAAGCCTTGTTTATTTTTTGACCTCTATTCCAAAACTACGTTCTTTCCTACCTTTTTTTATTTAAAATTCAAAAATTACTTGTTCTCTGTCAAGTCTCTGTTTTTATATTAAAAATCAGTTCTAATTCTGCTGCCGAGCTAGACGGGGCTCCTGGCTATCATAGTAATTTTCCTTCGATTCAATAAACGACAGTTACGTTTTCAAGAGTTTTCAGGCATGGTCCTGACAATAATACATATCTATAATTTAAATATGTACCTAATCACAGTGTATGGTGTACGTACGATTAATAAGTGCTCACTGCACTGGCTCAGTACCGTGACACTCGTCGTAACTGTCATTTATTGAATAGAAGGAAAATTACAATGATAGCTAGGAGCCCCGCCTAGCTCGGCAGCAGAATTAGAACTGATTTTTAATATAAAAACAGAGACTTGACAGAGAAAACAAGTAATTTTTGAATTTTAAATTAAAAAAGGTAGGAAAGAACGCAGTTTTGGAATAGAGGTTAAAAATATAAACAAGGTTTTAACACTGCCTTGTTACAAGGATATACATATAAAGTGTATGTAATATCATTGCTTACACAACTGTAGCATCGAAGATCTTCATTCGAGGTTATTATAGACTGACATTGACACATCCTCGTCTAGCCTATAGCTATTATGTATGTAGTTATTGCTTACGTGATACCTGGCAATGACTTTGACATGAGAAAGTCACGTTCTTCAAACTGAAGCCATGTTGCATTTACGTGCAATCTATCTTTTATTTATATCTATACAGGGTGTAAGGTACATGTACTGAATCACTAGTACACGTGTGCGTTCATACGTGTACTAGTGATTCAGTACATGATTCTGGACCCCCTAGCGTTGGAATTTTTCGTCGGCCTTTTCCTAATTTAAAAAAAAAAATATATATTTTTCAATTTAAAACTGTATGAAATCGTTATACCTATCTACCCCAAAGACATTTATAATGAAAAATAATTAATTAAAATTTTTCATTTAAAATGTCTTTGGGGTAGATTGGTATAACGATTTTATACAGTGTAGAGCGAAAAAATTTTTTTTTTTAATGAATAAATTATTAATTAATTTTTTTCATTTAACATGTATTTGGGGTAGATAGGTATAACGATTTTATACAGTTTAAAGAGAAAAAAAAAATATTTTTTCAAAAATTAGGAAAAAGCCGACGAAAAATTCCAACGCTAGGGGGTCCAGAATCATGTACTGAATCACTAGTACACGTATGTGCGTTCATGTACCTTACACCCTGTATATATTTTTATATATAAAACAAAGTCGGGTTAGTTACACAATTTATAACTCACGAACGGGTGGACCGATTTTAATGATCTTAGATTTGTTGGATTTGTTGCCGCCCCGAATAGCAGAATAACAGAAAAAAAATTGTAAAGAAAATGGATTTTCTTAATCTTTCTTTCTCCACCCAGAGCGTGAGAAGTCATTGGAAGATTTCCTACTCTCCAAATAAAAAGGTTGTAACTATCAGGAAACACAGACTCCGGCAGGGAATTTCTCTCCTAAGCTGTACGCATAATGAGTGAGTTGTAATATTATTCTGTTTATTTATTTTTTAGACATATAAATTATAATTTTAAATATTTCTTATAAACCATACAAAAAAAAAAAACTTAGCATTTCAATAAAATGTACTCGTACTTAGGAAAATTCAAGATTAATATTTTATTTTGTTTTGCAAAAGTCTGGGTTGCCACATGGCCTACGGTGGTATTCTGATTAGTTAACAAGACCTAATATATTAGCCAGTTTTGTTGAAATGCAAAATATCAAGCGTTTATACGCTTGATATTTTGCAGCCAGCAAAACATCAATCCTCCAGCTTTAATTACGCTCAAGTTAATTTGTCTAAAACAAAAAACATTTCAAAGAAAGACAGACCACTTTCACTCCAAGTTCGTTCCCAAAATTAATTTATTTAATTGACAACATTATAAAAACATCCAGAAACAAAAAGTGTCTCTTGAAGACCACTTGACTTTTATAAACCCTTTTGGAAAGACATTTTTTGTCTCACAAATGGTCGGATCCTATTCAAACAGCTTTCGTGTTATTACAATTTCAAACGTCATTTCTTTGGATAGAGTGTCAATGTTTTGTTAGAAAGAACCTTGAAAATATATTTGCAGCTAGTAAGGCCGTCCAGGAAATTTATTACCTACTAGTGTGGAATAATTACTTCCGCCATTGTAAATCATAGCCTATGTGCTAATCCAGACTTTACTCTATCTCTTTGCCAAGTTGTATCCGGATCTGTTCAGCCGTTCTGGTGTGATTGAGGAACAAACATTCATTCGTCTAAACATCCAAACTTTCGCATTTTTAATATTACTAGCTGCGCCCCGCGGTTTCACCCAGGATAAAAAGTAGCTTATGTGTTCATCCAGGGTATAAGCTATATTTCGTACCAAATTTCATCCAAATTAGTCCAGCCGTTTGAGCGTGAAGAATTAACAAACATACAAACACATACAAACTTTCGCCTTTATAATATTAGTGTGACTAGCTTCCGTCAGTGGCTTCGTCCGCGTGAAATAAGTACATCCCGCCTATGGGTTATTCTGGGTTGTACGTTGTTTTATAGCTGATAGTTTTAGAGAATTTCGTTTCACATATTTTGACGTGACAACGTCTTATAAATTGGTTTGCCGGGTGACACTTCAAGAAACTGCGTTACGCTCCGCTCACGTTATGCGCTCACAATGAGAGCGAGTGAGAGGCACGCGTCCCTTCCACTCGGGCAACATTAAAATTATTTTACCACTCAAAGTCGTTGTCACGTAAAACTTTCGCCCGTATACCGACTTTACAGGCAACCAATTTTTTTTTTCTCATATTATCACTTCATAGAATTATCAATACGCAAAATAATTACTTGGAAGAAATTTAAATCATTGTTTTTTTTTCACATATAGTGTTAAAATATTCATATCATAGAATAACAAATTAAATATTCTATATCCTTGTATTGTTTATTTAATATAAAACTTAGTACCAAGAATAACATTTTATCGAGTGACAGTTTCTAAACGTTTCAATTCATACCTTTGGTAAAATGCATACGGTCCAATAAAATTACAACACCGCGTTCACAAAAATAATGCGGGTAAATTCTTGTCAAGCAGGAAAATAATCTTGTTATTTTCAGTAATAGTGACTTCATAATCATGTACATCTGCGTTTATTGTAATTTTTTGTTAAAATAAGTGATTCAGAAGTTAATACACCATGCACACAGCAAGCATGCAGCATTCAAGTAAGCATGTAGCATGCAACATGCAGGGTGCAAGCAAGCATGCAGCATACAAGCAAGCATGCGGCATGTAAGCGAGCATGAAATATGCAGCAGGTATGGTTTTTGTCACGGCTCCGGCGCTACGGGGCTGTGACTGTGCCATGCGAGCTTATCGTCGCAAGGGGTTTTAACGCTCACCACCGCAGCTTCGGCTTAGCCGGCCAGCCTCATCCGCAGCGGTGAGCGTTACAAAACCACCTGCTCCTCGGATCGCGGGCCGTCTCGCCCCTTCGCGCCTATACGGGCTTAGGGTCAATTCACACCAAAAGAGCGTCGAAGCGCAGCGCAGTTTCAGTGTCATATGAATTTTAGCTTTATTTTCATTACTACAATACTTATTATCGCATGAGAAACTCGAGTCGCGCGGATGCCCGCGGCGCCGCGGGAATCCGCGCGACAAGAGTCGGGTCGAGTTGTTTCTCATGAATTAAAAAAAATAACTTTAATTTCGGAAGTCGGTGTTTATATTTTACTTCTTCGTTATTTGACACCGACTTCCGAAATTAAAGTTATTTTTTTTAATTTTTAGTGCATTTTTTTTTTGGAAGTCGGTGGTTTTTTTTGTAAAAAAGTTTTTCATTTTTCACTTTTTAGTTGTGTGTTGTGGAACATGGAATTTAAACATTTGGAGAACACCAAAACGTAATCGAGGTATACGTATTTTTCGTTTCTGTTCAGTTTCTCAAAAAGCGCTGAAGTAATTTCGATAAATTTATATGGGACCACCTCGGGAGTATATTCTTTCGGATAAAAAAAGAATTTTGAAAATCAGTCCACAACTGGTGGAGAAATCGGCGGACATACAAAAAAAAGAAAAAAAAAAAAAGTTAACATAGAACCTCCTCCTTTTTCGAAAGTCCACAACTGGTGGAGAAATCGGCGGACATACAAAAAAAAGAAAAAAAAAAAAAAGTTAACATAGAACCTCCTCCTTTTTCGAAAGTCGGTTAAAAATATGTTTCATTGAAGTAAATAGTTTCAAACAATAATATTTGAAATAAAAATACAAGGACCAAATATTATATGAAACATTTTCTGGGAAATGAAATTTCATAAAATTTCGTCACTCCTTCACCGTTATTCTGATGTATAAGCAATATTACTGTAAAGTTTCATCAAAATCCGCTCACAGTTTAATAACAAACCTACATCCTCACAAACTTTCACATTTAAAATATTAGTAGGAATATATACGATAGCTAATATTAGTAGGAATATATAAGTAGGAAAGTAGGATTATCAATATTACGACTAATGCACGGTTTGGGTACTTTGGGATAATGGTTACCGAAAGTTGGCTTGATATTTGAAAGGTATGTCGAGCACAATAAAAATGGAGAGGAGAGAAACATAATAGGGAAAAAGGCTCGAAAAGATAACGCTTATTACGAGCTCATTATGAGTTGGTGATTCACGTCCCGGCTTCCTGACGATGTTTCCATTTGAGAGTGCATAGTAGTGGTATTCTGTTAAATTTTTTTCGAGAAAACAAAGACTGGTTTAAGGAATTCGGCAGGGAATTCCAGTCCTTAGCTGTACGCAATACTGTTATTATCCTTCCTCGTTCAAATATTTGAGTTATCAAATGTCTAATAATCATATTTAAGCCTAAAATAGAAACTTTGACTTGCTTTTCAAATTTTACAAAGTATTCTGCACTTACACACAATCCGCTCCGACTAACCCCACACAACACATAATTGAAACACTTCTTACTATTATTTACTATCTATAATAAAGTGATAATCATGAAGTTGTTTTGTTAACATCAGAATGAGTACTGAACTGTAAATTTTGATCTCATGTAAGTCAATTGTATCATGTTCTTGCGAGAAATAAAGATTCTTTAAATCTAAATTATTTGCCACTTGTTAGCTAGCACACTCCATTATGCCATCAAAAACAGATAAACTCAGGCATATAAAGTAAACCAAATTAAAAATCTCCAGGCATAAATGGTGGGCCCGCTTACACGTGAAAAAATCACACTATAAATAAAGCCGAGCGAGTTTGTGAGTATGTGTTATTTGCGAGTTTGTCCCTTTACTTCTAATAATTTTTAATTGAACATCACGATTAAACGACTAGTTTTATGTCTTTGAAAAAAAAAACACATGTTACTCTAGACAATTTTATTCGTAATTTGATATGTGAATATAGTGTAATTCATTTGTAAATTTGTGTCTAACGTGGATAAAAAATTGAGAATCACGCAAAAACTATTAATCGTATTTTTATGAAACTTTCACAAATTTAAAGATAATTTAATTATTTATCTTTTAGTATACGTGTTTTATTATAATACCGGTTGTTTTATGTATAATATATTGATAATTCGTCTACTTTCAGACAGCGCTCCTTGATGGGCGAGTCCCCCCCTATTACTTGTGGCCGTACGACGCGTTGCGTGAGCTCAGCAGAGAACACGCAAGCTAACCACTCAAAGCCGTTGGGATTTAATAGCGCCTTAACTATGATGGCCCTATTTAATCACTTGTGGGTTTGGGTCACAGTCCTATCCTTAGATTTTACTAGCTGCGCCCCGCGGTTTCACTCACGTAGACCGGGGTAAAAAGTAACCTATGTGTTAATCCAGGGTATAAGCTATCTACATACCAAATTTCATCCAAAAAGTCCAGCCGTTTGAGCGTAAAAAAGTAACAAACACACATACTCACAAACTCGTTCGCCTTTATAATATTAGTGTGATTTTCCACGTGTAAGCGGGCCCACTATTTATGCCTGGAAAGTTTTTAATTTGGTTTAATTTATATGCCTGAGTTTGTCTGTTTTTGATGGCATAATGGAGTGTGCTAGCTAACAAATGGCAAATAATTTAGATTTAAAGAATCTTTATTTCTTACAAGAACATGATACAGTTGATTTAAATAAGTACAAGATTTACAGTTCAGCACTCATTCTGATGTTAATAATACAGCTTAATGAATATCACATTTTTAGTGAATAATAGTAAGAAGTGTTTAAATTATGTGTTGTGTGGGGTTAGTCGGAGGGGATTGTGTGTAAGTATAGAATACTTTGTAAAATCTGATAAGCAAGTGAAAATTTGTATTTTAGACTTAAATATGATTATTAGGTATTTAATAACTCAAATATTTGAACGAGGAAGTATAACAACAGTATTGCGCACAGCTAAGAAGTGGAATGCCCTGTCGGAGGCTGTATTTCCTGATAGCTGCAACTTGAAGGTCTTTAAGTCAAGAGTGAATAGGTTACTTCTAGGCAAGCGTGCTCTATCGTCGACCACATCACCGCTTAACACCAGGTGAGATCTTGGTCTAAAGCGAGCACATAAAAAAATAGTGATGTGAGCTATTATCTCTACTTTTAAGTGAAACGACAGTTCACTTCACCTCAGTTTACACTGTGAGATTTCTAGGGGTTTCCATGTCTGACTGCAATCACAAAACGACCCCGGTAAGCGTGATATGCAGTACCTAAGAAAATTCGCTTTCGTATTGCATGTTCTTTGCACAATCCATGATATATAGACGGATTTACAAAATTGTTTATTTTTCGAAAGGGGTTTAGTCTGAAATGGTCCCATTTTAATTTCATATAGATCTGATGAAGATCTTCGGAGTTTCGAAGATGGAACAGTGGAACTCTTCAATAACTAACAGCAAATAACTCGCGATTACTGCGATCGTTTGTCTATGTACTGTTAACACGAACCACGGGGAACCACAACTGAAAAGTGAAAAATCAAATAAAAAATTATCAAAAATACATTACCGGCTTCAAAAAAAGTGCAAAATAACTTTAATTTCGGAAGTCGGTGTTTCTTACTTTTGTTTCTTTGTTTTATTGACACCGACTTCCGAAATTAAAGTTATTTTGCAATTTTTTTGTTTTTTGTTTTGAAGTCGGTTCTATTTTTTTTTAAGTTTTTTTAAGACAGTATTTTAATTTAAGGTTAAAAATGCTATTTTATAGAAATGGCAATAAATGCCTGATAAAATTATTCCAAATAAAATTCTGTTATTTCCAAGTGAAATTGTACCGAAAAATCGTCGCTATAGATAAACGTTATGCTAAACGAAATTATGCGGTATTTTGACTTTGCCAAAGGTAATTATCCCAAATAAAATTCTGCTATCTTAAAAGTATGCCTTTGTAAATTCGGACATATAAACATTCGGACGGCCAAACAATAGTTATTTTTAATAATATTTACGCCTTAAAAATATTCTTTTAACGAAGATTATGCCAAGTGTGTTATCTACTCGTATACTTCTATACTTATATTATAAAGAGGTAAAGCTTTTGAGGTTGTAGGGGGTAATCTCTGGATCTACTGAATCGATTTTGAAAATTATTTTACCAATAGAAAGCCACGTCAATTGTGAGTGTCATAGGCTATACATTTTTAAAATCCACGCTGACGAAGACGCGGGCGAAGTGCCAAATAAAATTCGGAGTATCAAGATTCTGCCAGATAGAGGGAACCCCAATTAGTTTGCTGCATGTTTTAGGGCACAGAAGGCAGGACAGCAAGTGCAGCATTGTTTGCAGCTTGGCTCCAAACCACACCCTGCTGCTATTCCGTCCAGGTAGACTGCGAGGTTGGAGTTACACTTTCCTACTTGGGTTCTAAGGTGGTTCAGGGAATTCCAAGAGTGTTACTCCCCTAAATCATTGAATAACAGCACAATGTTATGGTCAAGGAAAAACAAACATGGTAATCTTAGTTAATATGTCAATTAATAAGTGATGGTGTGGATGATAGCGATTCGTACAAGTTAAACAAGCGATGTGGCGGTATGCGGACTTACATTAATGACATTAACTTTTCTAGGGATGTGGTGCGGTGTTGAAATTATCGATAGCCATTTTTTTGCATTATTTTGAATTAACACGACTAATTTATTAAAAACTTTTTTTTTAAGTGTAACTTCTAATGCGACTTCCAACAAGGTTGCGTTAAACGTTTAACGCTATCATGGAGGGGGTATTAAGAACTGGTGCCTTTGATGGAACTTTCCCACCTACATTGCCATTCGGATAAAAGGTCCTCCCAAACGTCAGTTTGAGGTTTAAGTAATCTAGAAATCTTGGCACGATCACGTTGAGGTAAATTAAAAGCTTTTGCTTAACTTGCAATGTTTTAGGTATGTTTGGGACAAATCTTGCAAGCTGTATTAGAATGACTGAATTTTTACACGTCGTTCAGTTCTGACGACAACGCATTTTTACGGTAAGCATGACCAGAATCGATCTAGGATTAGCTCCAGATAGAGGAACTCTTCAATGCTCAACAGCACAGGCACGAAACTTTGTCTAAGAATTTAAAAGTTTCTTTAAAAAATGTTTTTGTACTATTATACAGGGTGTAAAAAGACACATAGCCGTCAAATGCGTATACTGTACTTCTAACAAAGTAGCTTTGCGCAAAAATTATTGCTGGGAAACGACTTTTACTTTTAGGTAAAAAAAAAAAATATTGCCCGCAATGTAACGTGAACCCACGCAAGTGGAGTTTGAGTCACCGCACCCCTGGGCACTCAGGCAGGGAAGGAACAGGGGTGGGTTTTAGTCAGTAAGAGTCTGACATGCCCTCCCGCTCCACTCAGAGCGGGAGAAGTCATTGGATGATTTCCCACCCCACAAAAAAAAAGGCAAGTGGAGTTAAATTAAAAAAAAAGTTAAATAAACCTTTATTTCAGACGATGTCGACGATAATGTGTAATAATGCTTATCAAATATATTAGTACTGTTAGTTTTTACAATTTACTTTATTATTTATTGATGCAGACCTAAGACTGTCCACACCCCTTTGTTCTAAGCCGCGTAGGTACTTGTTGGATACGTTTGATATTCATTGCGTTTTTGTTACTGTAAATGCGTAATTTCGAAATTTCGAAAAAAAAATCGAAAAATTTAGGTAAAGTTCATTTGGAAAAAAGTTTAGTAATAACACTTGGAATTCATTTTCGTAAAAAAGTAAAAAAAAAACTGCGACTTTGACCGTCTAGATCTCCAGAACCAATGGATTCCCAGGTATGGTCAAGTGGAAAAAAATCATCCAAATAATGGGTAGAATATGTGGCTTTCGGCTTCAGAAACTGTCTTTTTACGCCCGATATTATTATAATAACAATAAAATGATTTGATAATAAACGGTTCAAACTACATCGTGTTTCTGCTTTTAATTGAGATTGGAATGTTGACAAATCCAAAATGGTGATGATGCTTTAATATAGTTATTTATTGCTTCATATAATTATTTAGTAAAACAATAAAACTTTAGGAATCAAGTCGTATTCTGTGCCACATTTATTGTAGGTACAATATTTTGTAAATGTAAAATTAACACTGTAATGGAATTTCTCTTTAAATACTGAAACATGGATAGTTTAATAGGAAATGATTACATATATCCATAGAACCAATGCTTCGATGTTTTAAAATCATTGTATATCATGTTTTAAACATTCTGTTCTCAGCAAATAGTGATAGCTGTCGGCAAACGGTTTGTTTAATTTGCAAAATGCAAAACTAAAAATAAATGCTTTCGACATCCGCCGATGATTTTGATGATTGCAAAATGTTTACGATTTCAATATAAAAGTGTTATTTTAAACGTATGCAACGTATCATTTATTAAATGTTTCCGACTTTCCATTTGTTTGGATAGAATCGACGGTGAAATAAAGATTTTTGCTACAGTTTCTCTTGTGAATGATCGATTTGAGGATTGAAATTCATGTGAGAGTTATTGTATTGTTGCGCCAAAAATCTTATCTCTCGATACTTCTTGTTAACTTTTAGTTAAAATGAGCGACAGTATTATGCAGTTATTTCATTACAAAACACTCCAGTTCATAAAATAATTGGATTGAATTGAATTAGTATGAAATTTAAATATTATTTTAAATTATTTACTAATTAAAACAATAATAAACCTTACAAAAAAAAAAAATTGCATTGACATTATCGACAACTTGTCCCATCACTACCGGCGAGCCCTCTTTGAAAATTCGATTAACGTGGTGTAGGTACACTTACATTATTGTCGGCCCAGTGTCCCGTTGGACTAAGCGACACATGGACAGCCGTATTAACTTAGTCAGTGAGTGAATAAATTCATCATGAATCTGTAAACCGAAACTCGCAGATAGATGGTAAGTTTTTTATCGATATTTTTTTAAATTCGAACGTAATTACAGCATTGATGTTTTGAATTATGCCCTTTTTAAAATCGTTCTGCTTTTTTGTTGCTAATTTTATTTATCCGGTAACTATATCAGTACGCAATAAATATTTCTGTTCATCAATAGGTACGCTTAAGTTTAAAATAGTTCTATCAGCCTGAAATCATGAAAATTGTGTGTCTATGAAAAGTGAGGATTTGTACATGACCTTGACTGTACAACCGAATTGGGAGGCTTCACATCATTGTAAAACTTGGAACTCATTGAAGTAAATGCGATTACGTACGTAACCTATTAGTTAACTATATACAAAAGTATATTTGGTGGCAAATTGATGTTTTTATTTGAGTTTTACTAACTAAATAAAAAACTTTTTACAAAAAAAACAACCGACTTCAAAAAAGAAAATACACTAAAAATTAAACAAATAACTTTAATTTCGGAAGTCGGTGTTTCTAGTTTGGTTTCTTCGTTATTTGACACCGACTTCCGAAATTAAAGTTATTTTTTTAATTTTTAGTGTATTTTCTTTTTTGAAGTCGGTTGTTTTTTTTGTAAAAAGTTTTTTATTTTTCACTTTATAATTGTACCCCATTGTAAAACTAAATGAAATAGTAAAGTTATACCCGAATTGGTAGCCCCAAAAATAGGGAATTTGAACATAGTTGGTGAAACTATGGTGTATCAGGGTGAACTGTACAAATCTGTATACCCCTGCAGAGCGTATCAGCGTGATGTAATGTTGTGAAGTGGTGAAAACAGTATACAGACATACAATTGCAGCAATTCTGGAAGGTTTGCTATCATTTATTGAAGAGTTCCATTGTGTATCTCCGAAGTTATTTATCAGATCGTCACCAAACTAAAATGGGACCACATGTGAAGCAACAGCTTTCAAATAAAAAAAATCTTCAAAATCGGTTCACGTAGTAAAAAGTTATGAGGTAGAAAGTTATATATGTGTTAATAAAAAAATAAAAAAATATTCTGTCGAATTGAGAACCTCCTCCTTTTTTTTTAAGTCGGTTAAAAGAACTTTTTTTCGAAGAGAAACATTATTTTTGCAACCGGTGATTATAGTGAAACGTATTTAGGAAAACATTAGGACCTTATCTATATATAAATAAAATGAATGGCTTAATGTCTGGCTAAGCGCAGAACTCGAGAATGGCTGAACCAATTTAGACGTTTTTTTTTAAACTGCTTGTTGAAGTCGCGGGAAGGTTCTTATGAAGAGGAAAATTGGAAAATAGTCCGGAGGTGAAACCGCAGGGCACAGCTAGTTTATATAAAAAAAAAACTTGCTTACCATATCAGTACTTTAAACACTGTTTAACAGGTTTTTAATTCAAAATTTTCTATGAATAATTTTAAACACTGTTTAACAGGTTCTTAATTCAAAATTTTCTATAGACAATTTTAAACACTGTTTAACAGGTTCTTAATCCGCTAATTAGTTTTCAAACTAAGCATATAAGGTAAGCGACATTTTTAAATAAGGTTGTTTGTGACATACAAACTGCCTTAGGAAGGCTGGTCAGCCTCTCAAACTTTGATGAATCAAATCTCAAATCTTTATTGCAAAATCAAAATCAAAAGTCGCTTATTGGAACTAGGCTGAGAGCCAGAACTTTTTGAACCTCAAAGATCTACATAAAGACAGTAACGCCCGCCCGTTACCGCTTCCTAGTGTCTTACCTGTGAAGAAGAAGTGGCCAACTAACTCCCCAGCAACACATCTGTCTGTTAAGTTTGAAGAACTTGAATCTATATAATGGTATGCAACAATCTTAACATATTTGGATGTAACGTATGTAAAACAGAAAAATAAAGATATATCATCCAACATATAATAATTAAATTAAATTATCCGCCACTTGTTAGCTACCACACTCAATTATGCCATTAAAAACGAACTCAAGCATAAACACTAAACTAAATTAAACAAGCCTCCATAGGTAACTGGTGTGCCTGCTTACACTTGCAACGGTAGAATCTATCAATCGGGCTGTGAATCGAAGCCACAAGTGATAAACTAGAGCCATCACTAATGCAATCCATAATATAGGTACGTAAACAGGTTGTAAATACAGTGTAAACTCCATTTATCGCCACTCGATTTAACGACAAACTCCCTAAAGCGTTGAAATTACTTGAATTTGGTTGGTTTACCTTCTTATCCATACAATGATACACTTTATGTAGCATCACACCGACTCTAAATAACGTAACAACACTACGTAATCAGCCGAAATAAATAAGAACGCTGTGTTTTCTTGTTGCTTTATTGTCTAATATGTAGGTATTTGCCTTCACTGTCAGCATCATATGTACCGAAGATACTAAGGAATTCGTTCTTTTGATTGTTGTGATTATCTTGGAGGTGTTTTTAACCATTGTCTATACGTTATCATATTCTTAGATGCTCACCAACTTTTAAACTGCGAACATGGCGAGTTAGAGAAAATCTTTGTACACAATAAGCGTTGCTTTATTATGTGTGATTAAGGTTTTTTGTAAAATAATTGCGATATTATTTCTCTTCATATAACGATAACTCTCGAAGACGCCGTAAAATGTACAGATTTTACACTGTATTTAATAAACAGAAGTTTACTAAGGACCCCGTCGGGAATAGCAACTTTTACTAAGGACTCCGTCGGGAATACCAAATTTTTAAATAGTAGGAGAAAACTATTAAAGTGCTCTACTTTAATAGTTTTCTTACTAAGCAAACCAAAAAAAAAAAATCCGCTTGATATTTTGCAACATCTTAACTATTCTCGAATTTTCTCTCTTTTCTTCTCTCTTTCCGCCGTGAGCTTATTTCGTTTATAAATCTTTCAAATACTATTCTTTCCTTATCGACACTAGCACTTCGCCTGCGTCTTCGTCCGCGTTGATTTAAAAAATACAGGCCATATTAAATATTATAAAAACATATAGCACCCACAAATAATGTAGCTTTCTTACAGCGACATTTTTTTCAGAATTGGATCATGAGTTTCGGAGACACCCTACATACAATCTTACAAACAAATACCTCTTTATAATATTATTAGTTTAGATTAACCTCTAAAACCCGAAGACGCGTCGCGTTTCAGCATCTGTCAGTCCCCGTTGACAGGCGGCCATCGTGTAACTACAGACTTTGTCAGGTCCCGGGTGTATGAACTTTGTCACATGTCTAAAGAACTTGGCTAATAGTAATAATAGCGGTTTAAAACGCGTGAATCGGGTTTTTGCCAATTTTTTTGGCAAGGCAAACTAGCGGAAAACTAGCGGCACACATGAGAGCCGCTCGGGGTTTATGTGGTAAGGTAAGATATGAGGAATACATGCCGTTTACCAGGGTCGCTGGATCGTTTGACAGAGTCACCGCGCCCCTGACACAGGCAATTGAAGGAACGCGAGTGGGTTTTAGTCAGTAAGAGTCTGACACGCCCTCCCGCTCCACCCAGAGCCGGAGAAGTTATTTGATGATTTTCCATCTCAAAATAAAAAAAAACTGTCGGGTTTTTTTTTCAATATTCAATTTTCAAGCAGTCTGACGCAGTTGGTGGCAGTTATTTTAGTTCAAGATTTCATGCCAAACAAGCAGCATGCAGTTGGCATCAGACTGCTTGAAAAGTGATTTGTTTGGAACTTTTTAGTTGTTTTTAACAGTCTTGAGTTTCTTTAAAAATATTTTTATTTTTTACATTTTAGTGAGAAATATTTTGGGAATCGCTACTAGTTCGTAGATTTCAATTTTTTTTCTTTTTCATAATATGGCGTCTGGTTGTTGCCATATTGTATTTTGATTACTGTCATATAGATATGTCTCGTAAGAGTTATCAAAATCAGCCCACGCGTTTGGTCTCTAAAGCGCCACAAAGTAACAAACAAATACAGACATACATAGGCTGATAAACTCATTACCCTCCCTTGCGTCGCACAGTCGGATATAAAAGGTGCCGTAATAAAAATATTGGCCAGTGAGCCAAAGTTGTAGGGAAATAAGACTTTTCTCATAAATCTATTTGATCCAACAGAGTGCAGAAAGTACTACGCATATCACTGATGCAATTAATCCCACAGTCGCTTTTATGGAAAGAGAATTTAATAGCATTTGATGCGCAATTTGCTAGTCTGGAACTTTTGCTCAGCCTGGCCTTGAAGTTATACTTCCAATTACTTATAGTCGTTTTATAACAGATGTTTTTATAAGTTGTCTCAATAACTTTTAGTCGCAACCATTAACAGTCTTATTTATAAAACTGGCTACTCATATGTTTATTAAAAAATACTGTTTTTTTTTGACATTGATAGGCTCAGGTTTGAACACTATCTCACCTGATGGTAAGCGATGGTGTAGTCCAGGAGTTTTCAAAGTGAGGAGTGAGCCACCCAAGAGGGGCGCAGAGACTCGCAAAGGGAGACGTCGGCCACTAATATGGAAAACGGCATGACGCTGTCGTGCCGCGATGCCCCCACTACGCCGCCGCTATCGACTCCCTTATCCCTAGAAACATGTATGCGAAAAAAAATAACACACAACTACAACAACAACAACACAATACCACCAACAACAACAACAACAATAACAAACTACAACTACAACAACGACTAACAACAATTTTGAATTCTAATGTTAAAATAGATGTTTCAAATCTGCCGGGCGTCCCGTGACGGTCAACTTTTATTTTAATAAGGCCTTCAGTGTATATAACCAGATGATTTGTGTCTTTCAAAATAATCAAGGATTGGACCTCTTTTAATTTTGATCAGCTGATGATAATCTTTACTCCGTAAGTCAATTTTTGATGTGTAACATTTTTCCTCTCGCTTTCCTGCAATCTGTGGGAGTGATTTCGTAAAATAGGATGGAAGTGTGTAACAAGAAGCCGGTGAAGTGCACGCTAGTTGACCAATGAGCGCGCGCGGTGGTAGAGTTGGCTGTCAGATGGTAGAGCGCGCGCACGATAAGTCTGCGCGCGGTCGAAATCGTTTCTAAACATTTTAATTTTACTTTTGAGGTTTTCATGTTGTTTCTTACCCAGGTGAGGTGTCAAATGTTACACATCTTATGCAACTTACAATTACTACTACTAATAATAAAACAATAAAAATAATAAAAAATAAATAAACAAAATAATAAAAAAATATAATATAAAAAAAAAAAAAATAAAAAAATATATATAATTATTATTACTTGCAATTTTATTGTTTCTTTGTGTACTTCTTTTTTCCTTTTGTTTGTTGCTGTTGTGTTGTGTCTGTGTCGAATAAATGATTTCTATTCTATTCTATTCTATTCTATTCAACTACTGTATGGCTCGCTCGTGTTTTTGATTTTTTTTTTTTTTGCTTTTATTATGGCTTCCTAATTTGTTCATTTCCATAGGCAGACGTAGTATCTATAGTATAACCACACATTTCTGTTACAACTGTCTCAAATACAAACTATCATCATCATCATCATCATCAGCCTTTTAATGTCCCCACTGCTGGGGCTCAGGCCTCCTTTCTGTGAGAGGGTGTGGGCCCAATGCGGGTTGGTTCTAGGACATGCCGGTTTCCTCACGATGTTTTCCTTCACCGTTTTGAGAGCAGTGATGATGAAATTATTTACACAAAGTAAAGCGCCTGCCTGGGTTTGAACTCACGACTTGTAAGTCGCGACCGTAAACCACTTAAAAGTATTTTCGTATGCAATAATTAATTATAAATACATACATACTAATATTTTTTTTCTTTTCTTCAAACAGATATTTTCACGTTATATTTCTTGCGAATGTATGCTAATTTGGTAATACAATAAATATTCAAGCAACGGGCTTTGAATCGGTGAATTTTGTGAGACGGCGGTGAGGGACGATGCTGGCTCTGATTAGATTACTAACTTTATTCTTGCCTGCTTACATATTTTGTCAAACGTTAAAAAATCATACATACTTGTGTATATTTTAACCGACTTCCAATAGGAGGAGGTAATCCACCACCAATTCGTCTGTATGCTTTTTTTGTACCTATGTAATTTACGCGATTTCTGCGCCATTTTTGAAGTGAGAGGAGCTCGTGGTAAAGTAATAACAGCCGCACGGGTCGATCCATCAGGTTAAGCTACACTTGCCGGAGTTGGTCCATGGATGGGTGACTATCTTTACATACCGAAACTCTTTCGTGCCTCGGCAAGCACGTTAAGTCATTAGTCCCGGCTGTCAATCGTGGATCTTTGACAGTCGTTACGGGTCGTCAGAAGCCCGAAAGTCTGACAACCAGTCTTAGGCTGGGACTCCACCAAAGCGGAGATGTGTGCGGTGTGCCAATAGAAAAAGCTGACCGGAGAGGAGATGTGTGAATAACATAATTCTATTTGTTGTTCTCGCACAGCACACAGCACACCGCACACATCTCCGCTTTGGTGGAGTTCCGGCCTTACCAATGGGTATCTTATTACACAGTTAATGGGTTGGTATTCGGCTGCATCCGGTTAGACTGGCAGCCGACCCCAAGATAGTTGGGAAAAGGCTAGACAGATTGATTTTTTTCGCCGCCATTTGTGAATAGATTTTGATGATTTTTGTTTGTTCGGTAGGCCATACTTCAGAGGTAGTCCCATTTAAATTTTATCGAAATTGATGTAGCACTTTTTGAAAAAATCAACATAAACAAAAAATATGTATACACAGATGACGTTTTAGTGGTCTCCAATTATTCCATGTTATTGGGATTATACATTCGGGCATAACTTTATTATTTAGTTTTAGTTTTGGCGTACAACAACTAAAAAGTGTTGGTGTCAAATAACGAAGACAAACAAAATACAAACACCGACTGCCGAATTTAAAGTTATTTTGCAATTTTTAGAAGTCGGTTGTATTTTTTGTAAAAGAGTTTTTTATAGAAGTCAATATCATGACATTGGTACCTTTTTTACAAGTTTTTTGTCTTCAGAGGACACCTTTTAAAAGGCGCCTGGTTTTTTTGGGATAAACCAGGGAATGTGGGATTACCTCACGGTTGCCTCCATGACGCCTACTTCTCCAAGCGGGATAGTCTCTCCCACGATCCCGCTCGGCGGCCTATGAAGCATACTTACCTACATCATCGTCATCATTTCAACCAAAACACGTCCACTGCTGAACATACTCGTAGGTCTCCCCCAAGTGTCGCCACAACGACCGGTCCCGTGCGTCTCGCATCCATCGGCTACCCGCGACCCTCACCAGGTCATCGGTCACCTTGTGGGAGGCCTTCCAACGCTGCGTCTTTCGGTACGCGGTCGCCACTTCAGAAATTTTCGGCCCCATCGACCATCTGTTCTGCGAGCAATGCCCACTGCCTTCAGTTTGTCGATTCTTCGGACTATGTCTGTAACTTTGGTTCTCTTGCGAATATCTTCATTCCTGATTCGATTACTCAAGGATCTCCGAACATCCGGGGTAGCGGATCTCTCCATTGCCCTTTGGGTGACATAAAGCCCATCCTGACTTGAGATCATGCCCATTCTGAGCCACCACGTTTGAGGTCCATATCATTATGTCATTACTGACGACACTCACTGGTAAGACTTTCGTCTGGAGACGAAAGACTATGACCAGTGGCATTTTAATTGGAAGATAGCACGCAGCCCAGCCGAGTCGGATTCGACAACCTCTTTCTCAAATTTAACTCTACCTAACTGGGCCGTTTATCTTAGGCAAACGTAATCGTCTACAACTTCGAGTGTAGAGTATCTGTCAGTTAAAATTACTACAACTGAAAAAAAAAATTGATTGCCTCGTTGATGTAGAAGTCGCTAGAACGACTGAGGTCCTGAGTTCTATTCCTTAGTTCATACTTTTCGTATTTCTGAGTTAATCCCATAGTAAAAATTATTTTTAAAGGTACCTAAATCATTTCATGCGCATGTTCTGACTCAGTGGTAACGGCCTCGACTTATGAGTTGAAAAACCAGGACGAAAGTCGTACCCGGGCCTGCGGACGGCGAGCAGTGGGTAGCTCGCCGTCCGATCACCACCAGGCCCGTGAGTCGACGGCGCGTAGTGTTGCACGCGCGCCTCAAAGAGATGAGTGTCAGCCACCACAGTCGGGGCCCATCGTGGCCGGTGCCTGCATGCATAGGGGTAGCGGATAAATTCTGAAAAAGGGTTACCGCACCCCTGGGCACTCAGGCAGGGAAGGAACAGGGGTAGGTTTTAGTCAGTAAGAGTCTGACACGCCCTCCCGCTCCACCCAGAGCGGCAGAGCAAAAGTAAAAAAAAGGACGTAAGTCCTGGGTTCAAACCCAGGCCTGGCTTAACTTTGTGTAATTTATTTCATCACCACTGCTCTTAAAACGGTGAAGGAACACATTGTAAGGAAACTGGCATGTCTTAAGCAGTTGTCCGCCGCCGGCGAGGAAGAGACTAACTTGGCTATTTTGACGCTCAAGAAACGTACAATAGATATAAACAAAAGAGATGCATATATTAATAGTTGATCGCTGACTGTTCACACTGCCGGCGAGGACTCGCTCCGCAAGTTTGTCGCTCAGCAACAAGATCTATGAAAGCTTACTCGCTCAGCGATGCTCGCTTGGCGGTCAGAACTCACGCCGAGAGACCTAGCGCGTGCAGTGTTGCGCAGGACTAGCCGAGTAACAGCCTGTTGCACGCGACAAAACTATTGGAACTACACACTCGCTACTCGCTCCTCGCCAACTCGTTTTTCGTTTGAATCTCTACTCGCTACTCGCTCATCGTTGAAGGTGGGACAAGTGCCTTAGAATCAAAAATTCGAAGACATGTGACATGTGACCAACCCGCATTGGCATTCTAGTCAGTCACGTTCACTGCGGGTTTACCACAATCGGCCTGGTGCTGTGCCAAATTACTGTGCGCACGGAAAAAACAGGTCCTTCTCGCTTGTGCGGAACACGTTTTCTGGGCATTTTTACAAGCATGACAGAGACAAATATAGTTCTCGAATTGTGATAAGAAATGTAGTAATATAGGCAGTTTACTTAAGCGTCAGGTCATTTTCGACCTCCGCCGCACAGGACTTTAAAAAAGTTACCTCAGTGCGGTAGCGGGCCTGTTTCGGTGGGTGACCGGTAGCGACCTGTTGCCGCACTGTGCAGATGCGTACGCGTTGAGCCGCCAGTAGTGTTGTGCAGTCGCAGGAGGAGGACGTTCTTGAAAAGGGTGCAAAAGAAGAAATTGTGCACTATGCTACAATAAGCTAAGAATGACACTGAATTCCTCAGAAGCAAAAAAGAAAGTAAAAAAAATCAAAACATGCTGTCTCAAGTGTAATCAGTCTCTCTGCGTAACATGTTACAAAGATAGGCATACATAATTTAAAAAATTTTTGTACTTGTTTTGTTACTTTGCAATTATTTTTACAATTAAGTAACTATTATTATTAAGCGGGTTTTACCACGATATTCATGGTTTTGATCCTGTTACAAGCACCATGACAACTCGGTTACGAATAATATCGTGGTAAGAACCCGTTAAATAATTAAAGTTAATTATATCAAAATAATTTTGTTTTGTTTTTAATTACCTACTATGTTTGGCTTAGTGCCTATAAGATTTAATTATATTTAATGACTCGATATTTTATTTTCTTTCACTATCCCATCACTATAAAAATTACACTTTGGTGCGGGATCAGGCCTCGTCGACCTGACATTTTCGATTGCTAATTTCTCATTTTCTGTTCAGAGAATCAAGGGGCGGGGTCAATGTATAGACAAGTGATTCATCACGATTTCAAAACTATAAAAAAATTATATATAATTTATGGGTTGGCTAAGGTAATAGACCTTTAATAACTCTCAAAGCTGTCGGGTCGAAAGGGCCTGCCACGCACATCAAGAAAGTCAAGTGGGTGCTTTTTTGAACTGCCACCGCACCAGCTGAAAGTCATTGTTGTTTTTTAATCAGACCTGCTTACCCATATCGTGCAGACACACTTTGCATCAATTTAAGTAATACCTAAGTCCCTACAGACAATTTAATATAATGTAATCCTCGTGATATTATGCATTCATTTTTTCATAGCCTGGTTATGAAGCAAGCTCAGGGGTATTTTGTAGCTTTTGTTATTGTAAAAGATGTTATTTTTCATAGAATAAACTGCTTATTTTGTTGATGGATTAAGCCTGGCAGGTCTCGTGGGGTTCTGAGCAGGGACCGTACCACCCCCGTTAAGAGTTAAGTCTTTCGAAGGGGTAAGCCGTTTATGAGGTTACTTTATCATGATGTAACACCTTTTTTGTGGTGTAGGAAATCATTCAATGACATATCCCGCTCTAGGGTGGAGCGGAAGGGCTTGTCAGACTCTTACTGACTAAAACCCACCCCTATTCTTTCCCTGCCTTGAATGCCCAGGGGCGAGGTAATTCTTTCGAATTTATCCTCAACCCCTGGGAAGGCATCGACCATGACGGCCCCGTCATGTTTGCTGAGAACTCTTTGAGGCGCGCGTGGAACACTACGCGCCGTCGACTCTCGGGCCTGGTGCTGATCGGACGGCGAGTTACCCACTACCCGTCACCGCCGAGCCCGTCCGCAGGCCCGGGTATAAAGTAACCAGTTGAATAGGTTTTAGGGTTAAAACCCAGTAACAGGGTTATCCCTTCAATATGGATAATCCATTAAATGGGTTCTATACTTGAAACCCAGTGAAAGGGTTACACCATCATTATGATAACCCTTTGAATGGGTTCTATACTTGAAACCTAGTGAAAGGGTTACACCATCATTATGATAACCCATTAAATGGGTCCTATACTTGAAACCCAGTGAAAGGGTTACACCATCATTATGATAACCCATTGAATGGGTTCTATACTTGAAACCCAGTGAAAGGGTTACACCATCATTATGATAACCCATTGAATGGGTTCTATACTTGAAACCCAGTGAAAGGGTTACACCATCATTATGATAACCCTTTGAATGGGTTCTATACTTGAAACCCAGTGAAAGGGTTACACCATCATTATGATAACCCATTGAATGGGTTCTATACTTGAAACCCAGTGAAAGGGTTACACCATCATTATGATAACCCATTAAATGGGTTCTATACTTGAAACCCAGTGAAAGGGTTACACCATCATTATGATAACCCATTAACGGGGTTCTATACTTGAAACCCAGTGAAAGGGTTACACCATCATTATGATAACCCATTGAATGGGTTCTATACTTGAAACCCAGTGAAAGGGTTACGCCTTCATTAAGATTACCTTGAAGTAAGTTTGTTTGTTACCATTGCACGCCTAGACCACTAGACACGAACATCATGAAATTTTGCATATACTTTTTCAGGGTTACAGTAAAGGACATAGTGTACCTTTCGACCGGAAAAATTCCTATTCCCGAGGGAAAGACCAATAACTTTCGACGTATCTTTCGAATCATTTTACTCCCGAGCGAAGTCGGGGCTGCCCCTAGTGAAAATACAGCATGTAACAAAAACCCTGCCCGATCCAATAAAGGCGTATTCCCAGTATAACATACGTACTAGAAAAAATATTAAAAAAAATGGAACTCATAAAAACCTAAAGTTATAGATTTTTTATTTTTATAAAATATGCGAAATTTAACACTCCACCGGCCGGCGAAATCTTTTAATTTTTACCTATTTTTATTTCAAACGATACCACTTTGCACTAGACGCGCTGTAGGCCTCTTTAACAAAGGATAAAAATACCGTCTCGCTCAGGCAGCTTCTTTGATACAAAACACTAGGTGAACTTTGTCGAGCGCTCAGACAAGTTTTTTTTTTTTTTAAATTAATAAATTCATTGGGGAAATATAATAATCTCGTCTCCATAAATGATTACGGATAATACCCTTCAGGATCGGACAGGGTTTTTGTAACATGCTGTATAACTCTAGTCTAAAACAAACCTGTACCTATTTGTCATCGAGCATATTAGGCAGCAGACAGACAGACAGATGTTGCGTTTATAATAATGTAAGAAAGATAAATTAATCTTAACCCCTATGATCTGTTTGTTTACGCAACGTCATCATTTTTTTATTACCAAAAGCTTATTTATGTTAGTTTACACAAGGATAACATTCCTCCGGATTTTTCAATTTGCGTCATTATTTTCATGAACGAAATGCTAAGTTCACCTATAAATTATAATACATAATAACACTTATATTGTTTTAATTACATAATATCAGAGTACCGAAGGTTATTTTTAATTCATGGTTCTAGAAAGCTAGGGTTAAACTAGTAAAAACCTCCCTTGGCGTCAACAGAAACACCAAGGCAACGCACACCAAGGTAGAACAAACATTAGTTAGATATATTTTTAATTAATTAAAAGAATCTAAAATAACACTACTCGTAATGTAACTAATAAAACTGGCTGTGTGGTATGAAAAGAAAGCTATGTACTTAGACTAAAAAACAGGCCAAGTGCGAGTCGGACTCGCGCAGGAAAGGTTTCGTACCATTATCTATAAAAACGGCAAAAAAATCATAACTGTTGTATGGGAGCCCCCTTAAATATTTATTTTATTCTGTTTTTTGGTATTTGTTGTTATAGCGGAGCAGAGTTACTGATTTTTACGGGCTCTTTAGGAGACTCAAGGCATCTTTTCTGACTCGATTATATGTACTAATCAAATAGTAACTATAATATTTCGCTGTGTGTACCTGCAAAGATGATAATACTTTTGATTGTAATTTTAATTTAAATTTAATTTAATTTAACATAATCTAATTTTAATAATGTAAGTTTTTAACAATGTAATTTTATTTAATATTTATTTTTAATAATGAAATTAAATTAAATTTTAATAATTATATTTTAAGTATGTAATGTTGCTATGGGTTAATACCTGAAAATAAAATATAAATAAATAAATAATAAATAAATGCGGCAACAGAAATACATCATCTGTGAAAATTCACGGTTCATGAGATACAGCCTGGTGACAGACGGACGGACAGCAGGGTCTTAGTAATAAGGTCCCGTTTTACCCTTTCAGTATGGAACCCTAAAAATAAATGACGGTAAAAGCATAACACTCCTTTTTGCTTCTACACAGTCGGGTAGGTAATGAGCAAAACCAAACATTAACAAATCGGACAAAACATGCAATTTGTAACTCTAAACCCGTCCACTTGAGAGCAATCCCTTCAGAGAACAAATAACCTACATTTGGAATATCGCCCGGCTCACTACGTATTTGAATGATAAATCATTGAATATTTATTACTATGGTTGCCCACACGAGATGTTACTATAACTAAACCGCGTAAACGGTGAAATAGAGGCTAAATATAGATATTATTTGGATTCCGATACGTCATACGGTTCGCTTATCGCGTATTTGGTTGGAGTTCTGATTGCACGATAGTTGCTCGATTGTTAGTAGGTATAGTTGTTCTATCTCACGGAGGCGGGTTGCTCTTGGTTGTGTGTGCAGACGTGCACATTGTTTATGTGTGCGTAAGCTATTTTAACACGCTTTTATCGGCTTCACCTGTTACCAACTGTGTAAAAAAAAATTGAAAATTTTGACCTACTGCCCGGTTTCCGATTGAGCTGAAATTTTGCATACTTGTTTAATTTGGATGACAATGCATGGTTAACTAACTAAATTCATTTTACATTCGGAGAATGCGGACTATGAATTTTGTATGCATTCGTAAGATATGAGTGCCTATCAAATGAAAAGGTTTGCTGAAATAAATTCATAAAAATAAAAACTATTTTACAAAAAATACAATTAAATACTGACTTTTAAAAAAGAAACAACAGAAAATTTAAGTCGGTGTTCGTATTTTGTTTTAACGCTATTTGACACCGACTGCCCCAAATTAAAGTTATTTTGCAATTTTTTGAGCTTTTTTATTTTTAGAAGTCGGTTGTAGTTTTTGTAAAAAGCTTTTTATTTTTCACTTTTTAACTGTCGTATTGTACCTACCCCAAAACTAAACCTAAATATTAAAGTTATGCCCGAATTGTTAACCACAATAAAATGCAACATGGATTTTGAACAATTGGAGGAAACCGAAACGTCATCTGTGTATTCGTATTTTTAAATTTTGGTGATTTTTTCAGAAAGTGCTGAATGTATTTCGATAAAATGTATATGGGACCACCTCTGACGAATGACCTACCAAACACAAAAAGAATCATCAAACTCTATTTACAAATGGCGAAGTAATCGCGTAACAAAAATACAAAAAGAAAGTGTGTGTGTGTACTTATGTACGCACGTAAGAAGTTATACTTCTTTGGCGTAACAAGATAAAAAACCAAACTGTCACAAAGTTTACAAAAGGAAAACAATCATTCTTCATGAACCAGAGACCATAGCTAACTTCAGGGTGTCGCTTCTAGCTAACTTCAGGCTGTAGGTTTTTTGTGACGCTGTGCGCGCCCATCGTAATAATTTACTCTCATCATTTTTCCCTAACGCGCCAAAAGAAGTATTACTTCAAAAAAATCAGATGAATTGAGAACCTTCTCCTTTTTGAAGTCGGTTAAAAATGGCGTCACTTAAAGCGAGTTTTTTTTTTTTTAAACCGTATATTCTTCTATGATACCGAGCGCTCCGAGCTTACAAAACACTGAATAAATTGCGTACTTACTTGAACTAACTCACATTCAAGACCAACCCGCCTTGGTGAGGTAGAACAACTTTAGCAGTCATATTGTTAAGATCAACTACAAACTACGTTCAGTGAGTTAAAGATGGCTTTAAATAGTGTAATGACCAGTTGGTAACTATTTTCTTACCTACTGAGCCGATTATGCAATCTCACTGTAAAGCTTCAACTGTCGCTCAATGTAATCTTCTATTTTTATCTCGAGAAATTGCACGGCCCGTGCGATAGATAGGAAACGAGAGCAATGCCGCGGGAAAAACTAGTAGGTGCCGACAAATCGTTGATAACAAGCATTTGATTAGAATTCAAATCTCGTAATAAAAGTATTGTGTACATTTTATTTTAAGGTTTGTTTATTCATCAAACCAAAAAAAAAAACTTCAAGTTCCTCGCGCCAATAAAAGCGTCAGCAAACCGTTTTTTAACCGACTTCGAAAAAGGAGGAGGTTCGGCTGTATGTATAGTATATGTTCGTCCATTTCTCTGTCAATAGAGGACCGATTTTCAAAATTCTTTTTTTATTCGATAGAATATACTCCCGAATTGGTCCCATATAAATTTTATCGAAATTGCTTCAGCGCTTTTTAAAAAACTGGACACTAACGAAAAATACGTACGCCTAGATGACGTATTAGTGTTCTCCAATTACGACTATGTTTAAATTCCACTTTCCATGTTATTGGAGTTTTTAGTTCTGAGGTATAACAACCGAAAAGTGAAAAATAAAAAAAATACAAATAAAACAACCGACTTCCAAAAAAAAACACTAAAAATTAAAAAATAACTTTAAATTCGGAAGTCGGTGTTTGTTTTTTATTTCTTCGTTATTTGACACCGACTTCCGAATTTAAAGTAATTTTTTAATTTTTAGTGTATTTTTTTATGGAAGCGGTTGTTTTTTTTGTAAAAAAGTAAATAATCATCGAAGAAGATTTATTGAATGCCAATTTCATGCAATATGTAACAATTAACTGCAAAACAATCGTAATTTACACAATAACGCCAAAAATTTTTACGTCTCAACACATTTCGCCTGATACAAGATGATTCTTTGAATTTGATACGAAAAGATACATACAATTTAGGTTTATAACCTAATCCCGATAGGATTGTTGTTAGAACAAAAGAACTACAAAGACTGTGCCAACGTACAGCTGTTTTGCCTAAATTGTTGCCAAGGATGTAGAAATTCACTGGAAAGTACTTACACCAGCTGATCTAGAATGCTGGAGATTTTTTGGAACGAAGTTCCTTATCGCGCGTTGTGAAAGGGGGCTAGACGGAAAAAATTCTTACGAAAAGTTGTCACGACATCAAAGAGGCTGTCCATCCAAAAAGATTGTGTTGGAAAAACAATCTAATAAAAAAAATTCTTACGAAAAGTTGTCACGACACTAATGAGGCTGTCCATCCAAAATGATTGTGTTGGAAAAAAAATCTAATAAAAACTTCTTGTATTTTTGGTGGGTAGGTGCAAGCTACTTCGTTCCATCCGGGTGTCCCTTGACACCTCTCAAGTTTTTTTTTTTGTTTTGGGTAGTCCTCTCCAATGACTTCACCCGCTCTGGGTGGAGCGGGAGGGGTGTTAGACTTTTAAAGACTACAACCCACCCTTGTTCCTTCAGTTGCCTGTGCCAAGGGCTGCTGTAACTCTATTTCGAATTTATCCGCGACCGCAGGCAGGCATCGGGCTTAAAAGGCCCCGTCAGGTACTACTGACATCTCACTGAGGCGAGCGTGGAACACTACGCGCAAGCCCGCGCCTTCGGTGGCCGGAGATCGGCTTGTTTCCTGCGGCGAAAAGCAGCATAGTATCTGTTCCGTCGATTCGTTGCCATTAGCAATAAAAACAAATTACAATATTAAAATTATTTTTAAGCTATTGCATAGCTTCTATCGCGGGCCTTGAGCGTGGAGACCGAATCCAGAAATTCCGTAACGAAAATAACCTAACACCCCCAACTCCGACCGACACAGCGGTGATACTTTTTAGTTTTGCCATCTATCGATGCATAGTGATGATGATGATGATGATGATGATGACGATGATGATGACGATGACGATGACGATGACGATGACGATGACGATGACGATGACGATGATGATGGTGATGATGATGATGATAATGATGATCATGATGATGATATTTATCTTATTACGCCATAGAAGTGTAACTTACGTGCGTGTAAAGAGTGTAACTTGAATAAATATCAAAGAAAAAAAAACAAAGGAAAAAAAATACTGCATAAATAAAATAAATAAATAATTATAATTACATACGTTGATAAAAAATGCTATGCAATAGCTTTACCGCGGCAGTCTCCGAGTGCCACACGTCTTTTTTTTATTTTGTTATCTACTAGATAATTCTCGTCTATCTCTCATCTTTCGTCATCCAATGCCTTATTCTCACTTTCTTTGGGCATATCACACGATTCACACGTCGAGAAGACACATCAGTGGAACGACTTGTAGTGCAGGGAAAGTTGAAGCCACAAGAGTACGCGGCAGGTACCAATGCGTTAGACCGACCTAGTCCAAACTGCACTCACTGATTCACTCCAAGAATGTACAAGAAGAGCTACAGTACTAGAGGAATAGCAACGGATTATGAAGATTACCACCACACCTTTTTGATGTGAAACATCTAATGGCGCGGCTTGGCAGTAAAATCGACTCGAATGCAGTGACGGAAACGGCTATCATCATACTACGATGCCCCCACTACGCCAGCGCTCTCAACTCCCTTCTCCCTAGAAACATCTATGCGAAAAAAAAGACGTATGGCACTCGGAAACTGCCGCGGTAAAGCTATTGCATAGCATTTTTTATCAACTTACGCAATTATAATTATTTATTTATTTTATTTATGCAGTATTTTTTTTTCTTTGTTTTTTTTTTCTTTGATATTAATTCAAGTTACACTTTTTACACGCACGTAAGAAGTTACACTTCTTTGGCGTAACAAGATAAATATCATCATCATCATCATCATCGTCATCGTCATCGTCATCATCATCATCATTCATCGATAGATGGCAAAACTAAAAAGTATCACCGCTGTGCCGGTCGGAAGGGGGAGGGGGGCGGTGTTAGGTTATTTTCGTTACGGAATTTCTGGATTCGGGCTCCACGCTCAAGGCCCGCGATAGAAGCTATGCAATAGCTTAAAAACTAACACAACTACAACATGCTGTTGTTGTTGTACAACCAATAACAACAACAATTTTGAATTCTAATATTAAAATAGATGTTTCAAATCTGCCGGAAGTCCTTCGACAGCTAACTTTTTTTTTAATCTTAGTTTCTTTAAATGACTTCTGTACGAATGAATGAGCGGGAAGGAGTGTCAGACTCCTAAAATCTACCCGCGTTCCTTCACTTGCCTGTGCGTTCCTCCCGTGATCCTTACACCACCCCTGATATAACGGCCACAACCACTCTGCCAAGAGTGTGACGACGAAGAATAAGACTAAGATAACATATAAATTCACCTTTGATACGTGAAGAAATTAAATTTAAGGTTGGCTACTGTCTATTTGACACTTCTTTAATCACTACATTAATTTAAACTGGCAGATAGCTATTTTTCTCTACTGATCGCACGAATAACAGTCGCAAGCGTAAAGCGGAACGTAATAGCAAGCTGTAAGCGGTTATAATAAAGCACGGTGCATGACCAATCACCTAAACACCTGGCAACGATCGGAAGATAATTCACGCTCATTTTGAACCTAAGGCCCTCAACAGACGGACTGCTTAGAGGAATCGAGATCAACTGCACGAGAGCAGTCGTGTTGGTATTAGAGTTAACTTCAATCCGACTGCTCTATGCAGTCCTCGTGCAGTTGTTGTACATTTGTGTTTGACCGCAACACGACTGCTACAATGTCGCTATTAAGGTGGAAGCGCCAGGGTAGCCCGCGGAATACAAATTTTCTTACGTTTTTTGCAATTTGCTGGTCAGTGTCAGGTTGTATGTTGGTCAAAATATGAGTCGCGGCCGTAGCAAGAATGTATTTATAGAATTGTAATCATTAAAATCATCAATACAACTCTTTCAGTTAGAAATGATGTCAAATGTAGTATTTCATGAAATCATGACATTTGGCATCAGTTCTTGACGACTTCAATGATTACAGTTATGTAAATACGTACTTGCTACGGCTGCGAATCATATTTTAAACAAGATACAACCTGACACTGACCTGCAAATTGCAAAAAAACGTAAGAACATTTTGAATTTCGCGGGCTACCCTGGCGCTTTCACCTTAATTCAATGTTGCTAGCTGAGCTGGGTGTGGCGCGGAGAGTAGTAGCGAGCAATTGGAGCGAACCACTTCTAGCGGTCCGTGTATGGCAGGTTGGGCAGCATGGTGAAACTCAACCGCACGCCGACTGCATTTTAGCTGCAACCGCAAATGGACTGCTTGAGCGGTCCGTGTATTGCTTATGACAATTTTATATTGAAACTGCAGGTCGTCCAGCAGTGACCGTTTGAAGCGGTTGGCACTGACTGCTCCAAACAGTCCGTCTATGGAAGCCTTACGCAATATTTTAAGTACGTCGTAACGTCACGCACTGGTAGGTAAGTGGTCACCGTCACTTATTAACACGTGCATTAGCGTGCCAGCGCGCGGGACATACGATAAGCGTTGCTATCTCAGAGGCAGAGCCGAAACTGTTAATGTACGTGTAACTACACCAACACTCACACATTTAAGAGATTTTTTAGGGTTCCGTACCCAAAGGCTAAAACGGGACGCTATTACTAAGACTCCGCTGTCCGTCCGTCTGTCTGTCCGTCTGTCACCAGGCTGTATCTCATGAACCGTGATAGTTAGACAGTTGAAATTTTCACAGATGATTTATCTGTTACCGCTATAACAACAAACAACAAACGTGATTTTTTTGCTGTTTTTATAGATAATGGTACGGAACCCTTCGTGCGCGAGTCCGACTCGCACTTGGCCGTTTTTTTTTTCTACATTTTAGTTGTTATATTTTTGGAATCGCCTCCTTGAGTCATGATCACGTCGCAAAAAATACGAGTAATTAATAATAATAAATAATAAGCTCTATTAGGAAAGTCTTGTGTATGGAATGGATGGCTATAAGAGTAGGGGAAGGCCACAGAAACGATGGTTGGACTGTGTGAATGAGGATATGGGTAAAAAGGAGGTGACTACAGAGATGACGACTAATAGAGAATTATGGAAGAAAAAGACATGTTGCGCCGACCCCGAATAAATTGGAATAAGGGCAGGAGAATGATGAGGTTCAAACATCAATGTATTGGTTGCTGGTGTGTAGTCCCTCTTGGGTAAAAGTCTCTTGCAACTTCGCGGTTTGTGGCCACTTTTATCCACTCATCTTTTTCTTTGTCGACCTACGATCCTCTTGCCTAATGGACCTTTTCATTTTCTTATTTCATGATTGTGTCCATCTTTTGTCCTGGTCTCGGTCTATCTGGCTGTGTCTTTCTCATTTCCATTTTTGCCTTACACTGTGATGAATTGCGTCAGTTACATTGGTTTTCTTGCGGGTCTGCGTTTCTTGTTTTTTATATTCTCCTCAGATTTAGAATACTTCTCTCCATGACGTGTTGGCAGGACAAAAATTTGTTTTAAAACTTTTTCAGTATATACCTAAACATGTTTGATTTGCAGTGGTTAGACTTGGGAGGATGCACGACTCCATTACTACTTACAATAATCTAAGGGCGGTCGCCATTTGTGAAGTGAAAACTTTTAGGCGCTTTGGGCATTTTTGAGATGGGAAAAAACTATTGAACTCGCGCGACACCGACCTCGCTACGCGTAGCTTCGTAGCACTCGTAGCACATCTCGTAGTGGATTGAAGTGAAAATGCCTTTAGGCGCGTTGGGCATTTTTGAGATCGGAAAAACTATTGAAATCGCGCGACACCGACCCCCTACGCGTAGAGTCGTAGCACTCGTAGCGCATCTCGTAGTGGATTGAAGTGAAAACGTCTTTAGGCGCGTTGAGCATTTTTGAGATGAGAGAAAACTATTGAACTCGCGCGTCACCGACCCGCTACGCGTAGCGTCGTAGCACTCGTAGCGCATCTCGTAGTGCATTGAAGTGAAAACGTCTTTAGGCGCGTTGGGCATTTTTGAGATGGGAAAAAACTATTGAGCTCGCGCGACACCGACCTCGCTACGCGTAGCGTCGTAGCACTCGTAGCGCATCTCGTAGTGGATTGAAGTGAAAACACTTTTAGGCGCGTTGGGCATTTTTGAGATGGGAAAAAACTATTGAACTCGCGCGACACCGACCCGCTACGCGTAGCGTCGTAGCACTCGTAGCGCGTCTCGTAGTGGATTGAAGTGAAAAGCCTTTAGGCGCGGGCATTTTTGAGATGGGAAAAACAATTTGAACTCGCCACCAACACCGACACCGGATTGAAGTGAAAACTTCTTCAGGCGCGTTGGGCATTTTTTTTCAAGTTTTCACTTCTGTCGGCACTCCCGGAGTGCTACTATTTTTTATTTTATTTCAAAATTCTTATAGCCTATGTCACTTTGGGTTTAACTGAAACCTAATATAATGATATCTCATTTTTTGAAATCCATTAAAAAAAACTGTGATTTTACCTCTTCTAGAATTTGCATATCCCTGTTCGTCGATCGCGTCCAACAATTTAAGCCTCCTTTGATCCAGACATTTGGCGATGCGCATTTGTTTATACTTTAAAAACGGATGGCCCCGGACTTGGCTTGGAAACTATAATTTATAGATGTAGATATCCACTTTGGACGGTGATATAAAGCTTATAATATGTAACGGATAGCAATAAATTAATGGTTATCAACCTAACTGGTTGATAAATTAATTTGTGTGTGTGTGATTATAGAGCAATGTTTAAAGGGATTTTGATAGGTTTTGTGATGAGCAAAATATTGTGATTAATGTCGACAAAACATGCGAAGTTTTACACGTCAAACTAACTCGTTAGTGGTTAATTAACGTGACTTAGTTTTTAGGAAATGTAGGTACAAGAATAAACCTTAGAAAATTTTGCAAAAAATGTGTGAAAACGAAAAGCTCTTTAAAAAAAAATTCTTTCGCAACTTTTCGAAAATACCCAGCGTATGAAACAAATCACGATCTATTGCATTACAGCAGTTATATCAAAGCCAACAAACATTCATTCACAAATCCAGTTTTATCTAAAAATAGCTTAGTGATCGCATCGAAACTTTACCCGCCATTTAGTTTGGTAGCATCCGTGAAACGCTTTACAGCGCTCGAAAGCGCAACACTATTTCAGTGTAATCAACAAAATGTCGATAATTAGTGATGTGATTGAGTGAACGATTCATTGGTGATTTAATCGATTTATGCGAGTTTCGAAATCGGTTCTTTGGGATTCCGCGCTCGTGTTAAAAAAAAAACATTATAAAGAATTATGTTCCTTTTTTGAATATTTGATTTTGTTTAGCTGTTGATATTGTTGCCAGCAATATTAAGTTAAATTATCTAGATATTTATTATAATAACCTTTGAATGTAACAAAGAGAATGTTGATAGCTTTATGAAAACAAATTTTCAATCTTTTACTAAAACATTTGCTTAAGTTAAAAACAGTTCACAATTATGTTAGTAATTAAAACAATATTTTTGTTTCGGTAAAAATAACAAGTTATCTAAATACAATTACAGCTAAGAATTTACTAGAAAAATGAACAAAATGTCTTGAAAATTTTTCGGTATGAGTTTGTAAAGTGATAACTTATCAAGGAACGAATGAGTGAGTAAAGAAATGGGTTAAGTGAACGTAAACAAAGTGAAGCAACAATGAGCAAAATAAAAAGACGGAAAAAAGACAGCAAGGTTCGTGTCAGGTTCAACATTACTAATGTGGTAAGTTTAAAAAACAATTTCAATTATTCCTTTCTGATAATGCATATGTCGCAGCCATCTGGTTGAATTAGCCACTCAATTGGACGCCTAGGCCGCCGGCATTCAATTAAATGGCTGAAGGACAACCAGCCAGTCATTAAACGCATCGTTTAACTAGAAGGCTGGATGTCGTCTAGTCATTTAGTTAAACTGGTTATTGAAGAATTTGTGATACTACTGATCATGATTTTGTGCGTACAAAAGGCAATGTTAGGATAATAGAGAGAGCGAAGTGAGCTCGGGACATGGACATGGTACCCCGCCTTGGATAGGTTAGGTTCGATGGGGATAGCGAGGTCTAATATAGTTATTTGTTTTAAACCATTGGGTCCCGCGAAGCGTGGCTCCGATAACGGTTTTTAAATAAATTGAATCACAAATAAATAATCATTATTCATTTAATTTGAAGTCATATTAAATCACTTGGCTGAGTCTTGGTCAGTCATCTTCAAAGGGCTGATTTCCAATACGCCAAGTTGTTAAACGTTGAGTGACTCTAATTCAATTAACTATCGGCCTAGTCGAGGCCCAAAGAGACCTTCTTCTTTGGCCTGGTCATTTAATTGAATACCGGCTTAGTGTACGTTTAATGACCGGCCTAGGCGTCCAATTGAATGGTTAATTCACCAGATGGCTGCGACATACATAGATGACGTTTTGGTTGTCTCCGATTATGTTCAAATTCCATGTTATTGGGGTTATCGATTCGGGCATAAGTTTAATATTTGGTTTCAGTTCTTTGGTTCAACAGCTAAAAAGTGAAATGTAAAATACTTTTTTACAAAAATACAACCGACTCCAAAAAAAGAAAAGTCGGTGTCGAAGAACGAAGAAACAAAATGCAAACACCGACTTCCGAAATTAAAGTTATTTTACAAGTTTTAGTCTTATTCTTTCGAGTCGATGGTTTCCTAACTTTTTGTCACATTAAATGCGCTACAATTTTTAGTGTATTTTGGAAGTCGGTTGTATTTTTTGTGAAAATGTTTTTTGTCCTAGGTTCACGAACACCTGTAAGGGTTTGTCTGTGTGCTGGCAAGGCGGTTATTTATACTTAAAATCAAAATCTAGAATTTTTCAATAGCAAATCAGTTAAGATTTGTGCTTATAAGTATTATAAGAATTATAATGTTCCCACTGCTGGGATTCAGGCCTCCTCTCTACTCCTCCTTCTGCGAAGCAGTAATGCTCGCGAAGAAGGAGGCGGAACGGGTGAGGGAGACACAACGGTGTCGCCCTCACGCCTCTAGCAGCAGCCACCGCAGGAGACGCACTGGGCGTCGGGGGTCGCGGGACGATCTCCGGCCACCGTAGGCGCGAGTCTGCAGACGGCGAGTAATGGGTAGCTCGCCGTCCGATTAGCACCAGGCCCGAGAGACGATGGCGCATAGTGTTCTAAGCGTGCCTCCAAGAGATGTCAGCAACACAGGACGGGGCTGTCATGGCCGATTTCTGCCCCAGGGGGGGTCGCGGATAAATTCGAAACAGAGTTACCGCGCCTCGGGCAGTCAGGCAACTGAAGGAACAGGGGTGGGTTTTAGTCAGTAAAAGTCTGACACGCCCTCTCGCTCCACCCAGAGCGGGAGAAATCATTGGATGATGACACACACACAAAAAAAAGGCCTCCTCTCTATGAGAGGAGATAGGCCGTAATCCACTACGCGGGCCCAGTGCGGGTTAGATGTCACGTGTCTTCGAAGTTTTAGTTCTAGGACACGCCGGTTTCCTCACGATGTTTTCCTTCACCGTTTTGAGAGCAGTGGTGATGAAATAAATTATACAAAGTAAAGCGTCTGCCTTGTTTTTGAGGATGGGATGCATCAAATAACTTTACCGCTTTGGATGGAGCGGAAGGCCTTGTCAGACTCTTTGCTGACATCTCTTTGAGGCGCGCGTGGAACACTACGCGCCTTCGACTCGGGCCTGGTTCTTATCGGGCGGCTAGCTACCCAGGACTCGCAGTCTGCAAGCCCGTGCCTGTGGTAGCCGGGAATAGGCTTGCGACTCGCGACGAAAATTGCCTCTTCATCACTCGTCCCGCCTCTGGCTTTAAACCAACGACGTACAACTCACAAGTCGGGGCCCTTGCCACTGGGCCACCGCTACTCTCAGGGTTTGTGCACCTGGGCTCAAACCTAGCAAGCATAAGGGCATGCAACATGAGTCCTAAACATACCTGACTTCTTCTTCTTCTTACACGCCTCTTCCCACCCATTCGGGCTTCAGAATATTCAAGCTTGATGTTGTGAAGATCATATTTCGGCGAATTTTCTGAATTAATCACATGAATGTTAGTAAGGTAGCAGGACTGAATTTGAAGCCCTCTAGCTCTAAATTGGGCATGCACAGACGAAATCTAGTTGGTAGTGTACCCATGGGCAAACTATCGAAACGGTTTTGTGTAACCTTGTTACACGATAACGCTATACACTTCTGTAGTAACTAGTGGGTTGATAAAGTTATAAAACTATTGAGCCAGTAAAATAAGTCTCTAAACACGAAGTCTTAACACTTTGATATTGGGAGTAAAGAACAATAAATTTTCAACAAATCAGTTAATTATCTTGAGAAAAGTTCATGTGCTTGCAATCATGCTTCTTAAAGAAATGTCTTTTACTGCAGACACTGTTTTTTTTTTGTAGGTTAGGTAGCATCAGATGACATCTCCCGCTCTGGGTGGAGCAGGAGGGCATGTCAGACTCTTGCTGACTAAAACCTACCCGTGTACCTTCAGTTGCCTTTTTTTTTGTTGCCGTGGTGGTAAATCCTCGTGGATGCCCTTCGCTTGTAGCGGGCGAAGGGGTCTGTCAGACTCTAACTGACTAAAAACCACCCTGGTGTTCCCTCATATACTTGAGTCGGGGCTGCGGGTGCGAGTGAGACTTCTGTTGCCCCGGACTAGTACCGGCCCGCTGTCTGCCTCGTCCCGCGGTGGACCTTCAGATGTCTGTGCCAGGGCTATGGTAACTCTTTCAAACACTCATACAACTCTATGCTTGCAATCCTCTCTAATCTTCTCTAAATAGTATAAAATAAAGTGGCTATCTGCGTTAGTCAGTTTCTCCGTTTACTTCTTCTAAATCACGCAACGAATTTTGATATGGATTTCACTAACAGAAAGAACGCTAAACGAGGAAGGTTTGTGTACATAATTTCCACCCTTGCGGAGCCGGGCCCGCTAGTACTTCATAAAGCGAAATATCTTATTAAGTTTTAGTTTATTTTGTCTTTTTTTTTGTGCGTTGGGAAGTCATCGAATGACATCTCCCGCTTTGGGAGGAGCGGGAGGGCGTGTCAGACTCTTACTGACTAAAACCCACCCCTGTTCCTTTACTGCCCTGAGTGCCCAGGGGTGCGGTAACTCTGTTTCGAATTTATCCACAACCCCTGGGCAGGAGTTTATTTGGTTTAAGTTGGCTTTTCCTGCACTCAAAATCAAAAATTATTTTTTGAAACTGGGAAGTGGGTCAGATTTATCTTCTAAGATTTGTTTAAATAGTTAGTTACTACTGAAGCTATTATAAGTGTGTTAAAAACAAGCGTTATCGAACGTGTAATTATTATTGATAGTATACTAACCATAGTATAAGGTTGGGAAATTAACAGCTAAACATTAAAATTTTCAACCTTCTAAATAATAAATCCTAAATAATCAAGTATCAAGACTCTGTTAATGTTTAAACAATTTACTGACAAACTATGTTAGTAAAATAAAAACTAATCAATATAAAACAATACGAAATAACACAAAACAAAACATGACAATACAGAATAACAGAGAACAATACAGGACTAACTGTTACAGAACTGTAATCATTGAAATCATCAATGCGACTCCCTCAGTTAAAATTGGTACCAATGTCATGATTGCATGAAACATTTGACATCAATTCTTACTGAAAGAGTCGTATTGATGATTTTAATGATTATTATTCTATTAACACATACTTGCTACGGCCGCGAATCATATTTTGATCAAAATACAACCTCACTGACCTGCAAATTGCAAAAAACGTAAGAAAATTTGAATTTCGCGGGCTACCCTAGCGCTTCCACCTTAAAAGAGAGAAACTGACCCTGTCTTTTCCATCCGATCACCATGTATGACATGCCTATTCCTTGGGAGAAGAAAGGTAAATACCTGGGTGTGATCCTGAACCAAGACGTCTCCTTCGCTGAGCACATAAAGCAGGCTCGCTCGCGCGCCGCTTTCGCTCAAGGTAGTCCACTTCATGTTGAACGCCCGAAGCAAATTGTCACTCAAATGCAAATTGCGAACCTTCACCGCATTCATTCGTTCAATTATGACCTGTGCTTGCCCTGTCTTCGTACACGTCAAGCCCCGTCTCCATAAAATGCAGACCCTTCAAAACCGCTTCCTTCGTAAAGTAGTGAGAGCCTCCTACTTTTTTCGGAATGAAGAGCTGCATGTAGATCTCAAACTCCCCACACACAAGCAGTTTATGAAACGACTCACCAAGCGTTTCCTGCTAAACATCGCAACCCCCTAATCGCATCGGCCGCCCGATACGAGCCCTCCCACATTTCTAAGATTCGCCGTCCCCGGCATACCCTCCTCATTCCTGACGACGCTACCACCCTGCTCCAAGAGAGCCGTAGGGAAATTAGTTCTTTACGAAAACACAGACCACCGTCTTTCCGCCCTCACCGCCGAGGCCCGTCGCGAAGTTCACGTCAACGTCCTCCATGTCCCTTGCTTGAGCCAGCACGCGCCGCTGAGCCAGTAATTCTAAATTCCCTAAGTAATTTACACTCGATCCAGCCGTTTGCTGCCCCCCCCCCCGTCGAGCGACGCCCTAAGCCTAGGACCGTACCCCGCAGGTGGTGCCCTTAGCGTGTTGTCGCTTAGTTTGTAAGTTGAATAAGCCCTGGCTGGGGGCTTTAACAAATTAAAGCCGCCACAGGCTAGTCCTGTTAAACAGCCGACCACCTCAGAGGTTGACCTGCGAGATGCCACACAAAAAAACTGTCTTTTCCAGGAATCAGTGTATTATCATACATAACCAATTATTCTTCCCACTGTAAATCTCTCAGTCTTCTTCAGGAATTCGATTTATTTCTTACACCCAGCTTCCGACCTGCGCGGGTTGAATTAAATAAAACATATAAAAACAAACAGTGTTCCCAGAGTGCAATAAATTGTATTCGGTGAAGACTGTTGATGACCATTAACTTTATTATTGTGGTGTTAAAATGTGGCTAGCAGTGCAGTCTTGGTTTTGTAACCGTGCTGGTTACTTGGTGTTTCTTATAAGAAAAAAATAGTGTTTTGAAAAAGTGAGTGAAAAAAATTAATAGCGGGTGGGGGGCGAGGGAGGTTAATGTTTATCAGCCTATGGTATGTATGTTTGTTCCTTTGTGGCGCTTTAGATACCAAACCCATGGGCCGATTTTGATAATTCTTACGTCAATTCATTCGTCCTAATCTTGCGAGTGCTACTAAAGACATGACAGTAATCAAAATACAATATGGCGACAACCAGACGCCATATTGTTAAAAAGAAAAAAATGAAATTCGACGAACTATATTAAGTGGGGTATCAAAATAAAGGGTTCGGGTAGACGATTCCAAAAATATAACTAAAATTTAAAAAATATTTTTAAAAAACCCGACTAAATCATAACTAAAAAGTTCCAAACAAGCCACTTTTCAAGAAGTCTGATGCAGTTGATGGCATGAAATCAATAATTGAACTAAAATAACTGAAAGCCCACCACCTCTCACAGGACATTAAAAGGCTGATTATAACATGCCTGATGCCAGGCTCTCAAACTAAATCACTTATGTTTCTATCTTACTCCTCAGCTGTTATTTTCTAATCAATTTTGTTGTGGAATCCACGATAGTTGTTTTTTTTTAGGGTCCAAACGGGGCTCCGTTGTCCTGCTGTCACTCAGGTGTCCATCTGTCCGTCGTCTGTTACACTGGTTTTACTGCCAAATGGTTGGTTTTACCTCAACGTGATCGTGCCAAGATTTCTAGATTACTTAAACCTCAAAATGACGTTTGGGAGGACCTTTTATCTGATTGGCAATGTAGGTGGGAAACTTCCATCAAAGGCAGACACCTCCATCAGTTCTTCCCATCGGTTCGCGAACGGCTGGATAGGACATGGCTGGAGGTGGATCACTGTGTTGCCCAATTTCTCACAGGTAATGACAACTTTAAGAGTAAATTATTTTCCTTCAAGCTTATTGCCTCACCTTTATGTCAATGTTCTACACCTGATTGCGAATACGAACAATCCGCACATCATAACATATGGCAGTGGACTCTTTGGCAAACTGACCGCAATATTATGTTGGATAGTATTCAGCCTACGTCTGGAGTTGTCTATTACACGGACCTTGTGGAAACTGCAACAAATTTCCGTGCGTTCAAGCGTTTTTGCCATACCTATTATTGGAATCAAGTGTAACAGCTCACACTTTTATTACCCATTAATAACCAGTGGTGCTTGGCAACTTGGCTTACCCCAGTTGTAAAATCCCGCTTTGTGCCTAATGGCCGAGTTTTGTTCTGTCTCCCGCTTGATTAGAAGTGAAGTGGAAATTACGTTTTTCTTACTCCTCCGCTGTCTTTTCAGATTAATTTCGTTGCGGGACCCAAGACAGTTTAATCGTTTCTCTGGGACTCGTCGAGCGTTTCTGGCTCGGCGTTTTTTCTGGTGGTCGCCACTGTTGCTTCTGGCTTACACAAGCTACAGTGGTTTAGGAATAGTGTGGCGGGCTTGCCAAACAGTTGGAGCTACAGTCTTCAAATTTTCACAGTATAAGCATCTTGTTGACCCAAAGCCATACAAGTAGTCAAAAATACATTTTGGCTTCATGCGCGAGTACGACTCGCACTTGGCCGGTTTATATTTTCGCTAACATCAAACAGCGTCATCATCTAGGTATAATAATATTACCAATGAATCTTATAGAATTGAAGCTGTTATTGAAAAGTTTATCTTAAAAAACAAGAGCATTATAGCCTGTCGTTTCTTTTTTTATGAAAGCCTTGAAGTATATTATTGGATTTATTCATTCTAAGAAATAATAAATAAAGAGTTTTATTTAGTACATTTAAAAAGCGGCCAAGTGCGAGTCTCACTCGCGTGCAAAGAGTTCCGAACGATTTATTTTTTCAATATGTTTTTCTTAAAACCATAGACTTATTATAGGTGTATCTGTAATTTATTTATTTCTTTGAGTAAATATTTAAAAATTTTAGAGTCAGTAGTTTCGGAGATAAGGAAGGAGTGGTCTATTTTCATATGTTTGGGTCACAGCTATTCATGTGTTTATCAAAAAAAAAACAACAAAAAAAAACATTCCAGTAAATTCGAAGCAAATTGGCTGTAACGGACGGATAGACAGACAAACACTTGAGTCTTTTCATTCGGACGTGTGGAACTCTAAATACCAATAAATATAACTCTTAATATCCATAAATTGTTGAAGTAGTACTCGATTACTATATCAGATAGCGAATACTTATTATCAATGATAATTTTTATTAGGTTACAGGATATTTAATTAGTACATTGCCACTGTTTCTAATGAAAGGTACTAAACGTGGGTACTTATGCAAAGTTACGGGTTTAGTGATAACCATAAAATAAAATAATTAATTTATAGTAATATGTTGGTACCTACAATCAAGAAGACAAGAATATAACTCTCAATTTGTACATAGTATAAATCAGAGTCGCTTTCCGCGTCTGTCTATTTCTGCGCTTCCTCCTCCTAAACCATGCGACAGATTTAATTGTATTTTTCATTAATAGAGAGAGCGGTGAACGAGGAAGGTTTGTGTGTATAATTTTGCACCCGTGCGGAGCCGGGCGGGTCGCTAATCTATACCACAGATAATATAATACTAGCGTTCTATACTAATATTATAGAGAAGTAACTTTTTTTTGAAAGTTTGTATCTTCGGAACTACTAAATCGATTTTGACAATTCTTTCACCAGTAGAAAGCTAAACTATTTATTGGCTATAAATATTTTTGTGGAGTTAGAGTGGAGTGCTAGTATGTCATAATTTCGCGAGATTCAAAAGCGATTTTTTTCCTAAAGTAAGTATTGATAATGACGTTGCGATTATAGTATTTTCAAAACCAAACTGTTAGTTATTTTAATATACTTTGTTGTATATAAGTTTGCTTTTGAATTTTGAGTAAGTGTATGGTGTTATGCTGATGACCAGAGGTCGGAATTAGGTACAGTTATTTATGTACTTACAAAAAGAAAGAATAAAGTGGATATGCCTCAAATACTGAGATTAATTTTAAAGAGCAAAAATATCCCGTGATTGATTAAATAAAATACTTATTACGGCACCAACCAGTACCTACTGATTGTAAGCTACCATAGGCACTAACTGCGTAATTAGTAAGATCAAGTCACACTCAACACTAACTTTAGTTTTAGTTGCTGTAATTGGTTTTAAACCGTTGTAATTAATTCAATAAATAAATAATAACACTAATAGTAATAACCAGAGGTCGGAATTAGGTAGAGATATTTATGTACTCACACTGATTTCAAACAGCGAAAGAATAAAGAGGATATGCCTCAAATCCCAAGATTAATTTTAAGGAGCAGCAAAATCCCGTATGTATTAAATAAAGAAGCTATTTACTTTTACACAATTTAAACCACTGCACGCGCGACGTTGACATCAACGACATCGGATGTACAAGGTTGCAAAATTTCAATGCGCACACGCGCGACTTTTCCACATTTGTAGTTCACATAACATAGCTTGTGAGAACAAAAGAAAACAATAGAGGTTTTTATTATTATTTATTTGTAATATTGTTGGCCACACGGGATTGTCCATTAGAAATCCCGGGAAGATCCATATTAATATCAACATTTCGATGCAAGTACATAAATAACTCTACCTAATTCCGACCTCTGCTGATGACTGTACCTACAGAGAACATTTTGTGTCCTGATTTGAAAAGTTTCCCCGTAATGAAAGCTACATAAGGCTTTTTAACTTTGTATCTAAGTCCAGCAAAGCCTCAGCAATACCGATGTTGTTATCAATAGGTAGTGGAACTTAATCTCTTCTTATCAGGAGGGCTTTTTATGTTCGCCTGTTTTTCAACTTATTAGTATAACGTGGACAAAAAGGTTGTTAGACATGTTTTAGGGTTCCCTACCCGAAGGGTCCAAACGGTGTGTGTGCGTGTCGGACTTCGCACATTGAGGGTTCCGTACCAAATGTATTTTCGACTATTCGGCTGTGGGTCAACAAGATGCTTTTATTGTGAAAATTTCAAGACTGTAGCTCCAATCGTTTGGCTGTAAAACCTGTGTGACATACGACGACGGACAGGTAGACAGACGGATACGTGAGTGACAGCAATAGGGCTCCGTTTATGTACTTCGGGTACGGAACCCAAACACACCATAAATAATCTGTTAAGAGCAAGGGAAACATGCAACCATAATGTAACACAACGAAGCGTGGCCACCTACAGCTAGTTATATACATAATTATAGTTTGCAAGGTTTAGGTACACTAATAGCGTATGTTTTGTTTGTGTCCGAGTGCGTGTGGATGACACGGTCTAGCCTCGATTTTTCTAAAAATACCTATTTTACTCGACATGGGAATCGAACTCGTCACGCTCGGCAGTTGCGGTTACGACCTCTAGACCAACGAGAGAGTCTCTACTAACTAGTACCTGATTAATTGTATAAAAATACGTAGGTAAATAGTTTTTACACTTATATCGTGACAACAGGCTTCTGTCAACCCTCACGGGACAGGTGAAGGCGTGAATTTATGGGGTCAACGTCGTTATACGGTGAAATTGGAGGGAATAGATTTATTATGTGCCAATTTATTGTTAGTAGGTGACGTTATTGATTTATACATGTTTAGGGTTCCGAAAGTCGGAATGAAAAAACGGCACCCTTATAATATCACTCGTGTGTCTGTCTGTCACAGCTAGATATAGTTGAAATTTGGTACACACATGAATAACTGTGACCCAAACAAGGAAGTGTACCCTAAATAAATTAATTTGGAATATGGAGTCACTTTTGGGGTGAAAATCGGCAAATTAAAAATCAAAGTTTTTCAAACTGCGTCGTGCGACATATCAAATGAAAGGGCACATTGTGAAGGTCTCGAATATATTTTTTTCATAATTTTAATATATATAATTTTGAAGTTATTTAAGAAAATAGATGAAAAAAGACGATTCCGCCCCTAAAACTAAAAAAAAAAATACAGAAAGCTGTTCTTTACATATAGATTACAGGAAAACCTATATGGCGGTGGCAGTTTAAGAAAATATGGTTTGTTTGGAACCCTTTGCGCGCGAATCCGACTCACTCTTGGCCGGTTTTTTAAAAGTAGCCTCACAGTTCCCAACCACCATTTTCAGCCATGAAATCTGCTAAAGTCGCTAGAGTTTCCTTGGTCTATTTTGCTGGAGAAACTCTTTATGACTGTAAGACTCTTGCTGACTAGAACTACCTGGGCTGCCGCTGGGCTCGTGGTCCAAGTGAGACTGCTGAGTGTAGGGTCCTTTTTTTTGGAGTAGAATCATCCAATGACATCTCCCGCTATGGGTGGAGCTGGGCGTGTCAGACTTTCAGTTGCCTGTGCCAAGGGCGGCGGTAACTCTCTTTCGAATGTATAAGCGACCCCAGACAGTTAAAAGTTTCAAAAACCTGTCACGGTGACGATAACCTCCTACAGCACCCACTTTCTGGCGTCTACCGGCCCAGCGCATGGGCTGTAAACAATTATAAATCTATTGTATCTGCTAACTAGACGCGCGCGAAATTCAAATTTGCTTAAGTTGTTTGCAATTTGCAGGTCAGTATCAGGTTGATGTAGCAAGTACTTATTTACAGAACTGTAATCATTAAAATCATCAATACAACTTTCTTAGTTCATATTGATGTATGCAATGACTATTTCATCAAATCATGACATATGACATCAATTCTAACAGTTTTTTTTTTAGTTGTATTGATGATTTTGATTGTAATTATAGACAGGGTGTAACAGAAAGGTGTGGTCATATTTTAAGAACCGGCCCTGCCCATGGATATGAACAACTTACTCTAAAATAAAATAGAATATTCCCAAAAAAAATTTTTTTTTGAGAATATCCTCAGGTTTTCTTAAAGGTAGTTGTTCACGTCGATGGGTAGATGCAGTTCTTAAAATATGACCACACCTTTCCGTTACAGCCTGTATATACATACTACTTGCTACTGCCGCGAATAATATTTTGACCAACATACAATCTGACATTGACCAGCAAATTGCAAAAAAACTTCAGAAAATTTGATTTTCGTGAGTTACCCTGTGCATTTCACCTTAATAACCAAAGCTATTAATTATAGTACTTACCTAAATGCTACAAACACTAATTAATAACTCGTAAGATAACTAGCAACCCCATCAAGACACTCCCTTCAGTCTTAGACCTGACGACTGTGGTCTAAGCATTTCCTTTTTAATTTTCATAAAAGCACTTTATGCATTTTACCTTTTGTAAACAGGTAGATATCGGTGTCATGAGGAGTCTATGAACTAGTTTATTTAGTACTAAACTACTAAATAAACTAGAGAGCAGTGGTGGCCCAGTGGTAACAGCCGCGACTTACAAGTTGTAGGCAGGTGCTTTTCTGTTTAAAAGTTGGTTCATCACCACTGCTCTCAAAAACGAAGAAGGAAAGGATCGTGAGGAAACTGGCATGTCCTAATTTTTTTTTTTCGGAATATATTTTCGAACCGGTCCACAATATTTTTCACTCACTGGTAGGAAGCTACACTACCACTGGATGTATGACACTATGCTATATGGCAACCAAAATGAACGATTCCTGAGAGATGTATACGAAATGCGGAAAAAGTCTAGCTATACCTACTTGCTTTTAAGGCGCTATTAACTACCAATGACCTTGAGTGGTTAGCTTGCGTGTTCTGTGCTGAGCTCATGTAACGCATCGTACGTCCACCATCAAGGAACGCTGTCCGAAATTAGACGCATTATTAATTTATTATTCATAAAACAACAGGTATTATACTAAAACACGTATAATTAAATGATCTTTAAAATGGTGTAGATTTCATAACAATACGCTTTATAGTTTTTGCGAGATTCTCAATTGTTTATCCGCGTTATACAAAACTTTACAAATTAATTACACTATGTTTTAAAAATATAATTTAAAATATTCACATATCAAATTCTGACGAAAATTGTCTAAAATAACATATCTTTTTTTCAAAGAAATAAGTCTAGTCGTTTAGACGTGATGTTCAATTAAAAACCATTAGAAGTCGTGTGACTGTGCCTTAAACGTTCTTCAGATAATATGGTATAAACTACGATGCTAGCTGATCCACCACAGAATCGCACGGTGATATTTCCTTAAACCGTCTCGGAAAAAGTCTCATCTATCACATAAAACTATTGTAACACTAGCTTCTGCTAGCAGCTTCGCCCGCGTGGTATTAGTGCTCCCCTCCATTATAAAATATAGCCTATGTATTATTCTGATGTATAAGCAATATTACTGTAAAGTTTCATTAAAATCCGTTCTGTAGTTTTTGCGTGAAAGAGTAACAAACATACATCTTCACAAACTTTTACATTTATAACATTACTAGCTGTACTCGCGGTTTCACCCGCGTTTATGTATCTTTGGTAAAAAATATATATTTGTTTTTCATAAAAACGTATCCTATGTTACTTCTAATACCTCCAAGAATATGTGTACACATGATGATCGGTTAAGTAGGTTTCGCGTGAAAGCGTAACAAACAATCTTACATTCTCATTTATAATATTAAGTATGATGTAGTATTCGTTTATTAATTTCTCGTTTACGTACATTGTAGTTTGAATTGTATCCACAGTTTCATTAATCTCTTTATCATCTTCAGTTTTCTTCGTAAAACAAAACGTGTTTGAGATTTTTTCCCAATTTAATTGATTTCTGTTAAGCGTTGAATGTTTGGCATGTTATTGCCAATTCCTAGTAAAAACTGAAAGCGCCATTTTCTACGAAACGGTATTTAGACATTATGATACGTTTACATTGATTGTCTATCGTTTCTAAAATGGCGTTGATATTAATATTTATTGCTTTGTTTTTCTTTTTGTATCCAATGAAATGTTGTTAAATTGCTTATGGAGTAGGGTGGAAAGTTCCACAAGCCTCTATTGAAAAGGAGGAACCTCCGACCAGTCGGGTATTGCGTCTGACTTGGCCAACATACTTTCCGCTGGTTGTGGTCGGCGGTTGTATGTAAAGAACTTTGATTGCGAGATGTAAGTACAATTTCTGTGACGTCAGGTCTTTAGTTGACGTCACGAATCACGATACGTAGTTGCACGACATGTTAGTTGAAAATATGCATTTTATTAAATGTTGTAACAACTTCACAATTTACTAAAATAAGAATATTAGATACGATTTTTCAGTTTTTCATTTCATAATTACAATTTTCTGTTCTTCTCAGAAATATACAGCAGGTACACACACGTTTAGGCTAGGCTAACAAGCAACTGAAACACAGAACTTAGTAAAAATTCTCTAAATTTCTTGAAGAATAAATAATACCTACTGGAGAAGACAGTTCCCAAGAACGCCCAACTTTATACTTACAACTAACAAAGCTGTCTTTTTAAATAAAATGAATTTAAAAATAAAATAGAAACGGCTTCAAAAAAAATTAAAAATAACTTTAATTTCGGAAGTCGTTGCTAAGTAAGGTAGACACAAAACTAGAAAAACCTAAATAAAATAAAAAGAGTTTTTTTTTTATTTTTCACTTTTTAGTAGTTGTACCCCATAACTAATAAATAGTAAAGTTATGCCCGAATTGATAACCTTAAAAACATGGAATTTGAACATAATTGGTGAAATTAGGGTGTATCAGGGTGAACTGTACAAATCTGTGCACCTCTTCAGAGCGTATCAGCGTGATGTTATGTTATGAAGTGGTGTAAACAATAAACAGACATGCGATTGCAGCAATTCTGGTAGGTTTGCTATCATTTGTTGAAGAGTTCCAATATCTATCTCCGAAGTTCTTCATCAGATCTTCACCAAATTTAAACGGGACCACCTGAAAAGGATACCTTTTCAAACAAAAAAACAAATTTCAAAATCAGTCCAGGTGTCTTCGAGTAATCGGGGAACATACATTAAAATTAAAGATTCCGACGAAATGAGAACGCCCTCTTGAAGTCGGTTAGTAACATAAAACTATCCTTCAAACCTAGATCAAAAGGTCATACTAAACAGGCCTCAGGGTCAGTCGGGTATATTATAGTCACTGGACGAAATATAGCCATTAGAAACACGCCCAAAATACACTTATTTATACCTACAATATTTGTAAATCATTGTGTTCTGTCCGTGTCCATCCACTCTGTTGACTTTGGCTAGTAAGTTCAAGTTGCCTACACCTTTTAGTGAGCTTTGAACTGCCGAACAAGTTAGTCTAGTTAACCCCGAGTTTTTTTTTGCGGCCAGCTTCTTGAGAAACTTTTTTGCATCATCTTTCTAAAGGGTTACGTCTTTATAGCTATCCAAATTAGGTCATAAATTTTACTAGTTTTTATCATAAGTTTTTCTTTACAAACTTTCCGTGTTGTCATCATGTTGAGCTGAATATATGGGGATGTTTTGGCTCTCCAAATCGCGTCAATAAAGTTAAAGATAAAAAGAAAAAAAGTTTATTTGTGATTCACATAAACACAAAATAGTGAAATATTAACAAGGCATGAAAACTAACCAATAATTAAAAAATAACAATCTATTAACCTTATAGAGACCTGTGCGAGGCCAAAAAGGCTCCTATCTCAGAATACATGCTGCAATATTTAAAAAAAAAAGTAAATAATAATAAAGTGATTGAAATGGACTTACGTGTGCAGGGATGGACGTGTACCCGCTGCAGAGTATGTATTTTATATCAAGCTCTTACATTAATTTGGTATTGAATTTTCTGTGCTGTTCTGTTTATTTTTTTTACTTAAGGCGCTATTATACGACTTTTAATGGTTTTTAATTGAACATCAAGTCTAAACGACTAGGTATTCTTATTTCTTTGAAAAAAATATATGTTTCTCTTGCCAATTTTTGTCGTAATTTGATCTCAGAAAATTTGAAATTATATTTTTATAACATAGTGTAATTAAATTGTAAAGTTATGTCTAACGCGGATAAAAAATTGAGAATTACGTAAAAACTATTAAGCGTATTTTTATGAAACCTTCACCATTTTAAAGATCATTTAATTATTTATAACTTAGTCTCAGTGTTTAGGTTTATACCTGTTGTTTTATGTGTAACAAATAAATAATGCGTCTAATTTCGGATAGCGCTCCTTGACGGGCGAGTTCTATTACTGGGTGGACAGACGACGCGTTACGTGAGCTCAGCGCAGAACACGTAAGCTAACCACTCAAGGTCACTGGCAGCTAATAGCGCCTTAAATTATATCTTGATTGATTGCTGTTCATAACCTTTTGATACACATCCACGGTTTTTGTCACCATGACTTGGTAATTCGCTGTCTGGAAAAGCAAGACTTATGTCTTGTACAAGCTGAACTGATAACGTCGCCAATTAGGTAGGTCCCTAACCAGTTGATGATACTGTCCCCACGTTAAAATTTATTGATAGGGTCACACAGACCACTGTCTCACCTGATGGTGAGCTATGATGAGGTCAACGACAGAGCATGCTTGCCTTGAAGTAATTGCCATATCTAAAATCTGGCAACCAGGACAAGAAGCGTGTGAACTCCGGATTTTAAAGTTGTTTTTTTTATTATTTTTGATGTCACCGAATATATGAAATTGCACGCGGCTGCCCAGCGGCGGTAGGTAACTTAAAGTTTTATTTGTAGTGACCACTAATGAATCCCCGCCTGGATGCTCGGAGACGCCCTCTAAACTAGTACCAATCTAGGGAAACCCGAACAGATGGCAACCCTACCTTGAAGTAATTTATTCACCCTTGACTTAAAGACTCCTAGGTTATAGCTATCAGGAAACACAGACTTCGCTAAATAATTATCATCTTTTAAGCCGAAAGACGTCCATAGCTGGACATAAGCCTCTCCCAATGATCACAAAGACCGGTCCTGTGCGTCTCTCATTTATCAGATGCCCGCGACCCTCAGCACGTCATCGGTCCACCTAGTGAGAGGCCTTCCAATACTCAAATTCTGATAGGCCACTAGGGAGAAACGTACTTTTTTTACAAAAAATAGAACTGACTTCCAAAAAAAAACAAAAAAAGTGCAAAATAACTTTATTTCGGCATTCGGTGTTTCTGGTTTTATGTCCTCGTTTTTTGACACCAACTTCTGAAATTAAGCTTATTTGCACTTTTTGTTTTTTTTTGCAAGTCGAAGGTCCATTTTTTTTTTCACTTTTTAATTGTGGTTGCCCATTAAATTGTGTTAACAATACATAGACATACGATCGTAGTAATTGCGAGTCATTTGCTGTTAGTTTTTTATTCCTATTTATATTGAAGAGTTCTATGTCTATCTCCGAAGATCTTCATCAGATCCCAATGTATTATATACTAAAACCTTCCTTGAAAAATATGCATTTGAATAACGAAAACCCCATTCAAATCGGATCAGGAGTTTTCGAGGAAATCGCGGACAAACAAGATACATATATACATACACACATACGGGTCGAATGTAGAACCTCCTTTTTTGAAGTCTGTTAAAAATAGAAGAGCGTTTAAAATATCATTGGTTTTACAAGAATACGTGCGCCAATGTCAAACATACAAGCGGCTAATCCACTTTCACGGCTCGTCGGATACACATTATAATGTGGCACCAGTAGTGTGGCAAATACGCGTGGCACTGGGTTATAATGTCTGCATCACAAAAATATGTTCCTGGGCAGAACTAAACGATTTCAGGGACTGTATTTAGATGGGATCCGGAGCATTGATGGCGCTGATTCTGACCTCGTCTCTGAATATTAATGAAAACTTGAAAAACGTGGTCAAGTGTTTTTCTTTGCCAGAAAATCTGGAGCAAGCTGAACTATTAAATTGTGCGTTATTCCGGGATTAACGAGTCCAGCCATCATTAGCAGACACAATTAAAAACCTATTGTTGCGTTACCTTAGAAAGAAAAGAAAGACAAGAAAGAAAAGAAAGAAAAGCAAGAAAAGAAAGAAAAGAAAGAAAAGCAAGAAAATAAAGAAAATAAAGAAAGAAAGTAAAATTATTTATTATATGGCGTGTTGTTCCAGGCTGTAATGATAATCGTATCGTTGTATTTTTAGGGTTTTTTTTTTCTTTCTCTGCTTAGCTTGGGACTAGATGGCGTTGTGTGATAGTTGTGGAATATTATTATTATTATTACCTTATGGTAACGCGAGGGGCATGACGCGTTAAGCATTAAGCTTAAAAAAAAAAATCTCTAGCAACACTCAAGAATTGAACCTGACAAATGCATCTGAAAAAACCGGCAAAGTGTCAGTCAGACTTGCGCATGAAGGGTTCCGTACCATCGAACAAGAATTAATATTAAGTAGGTATTGCCATTATTAAGATCGAGCAAGAAAAGCCAAAAAAACACGTACAGTTCTCGCCAAACATCTTGGCCGCCCTGAAGTTGAATTTCCGGATCATGATATACAGCCCGCTGATAGACAGACGGATGGACGTACAGCGGAAGCTTAGTAATAGTTAATATAATCCAGTTGGTTACCCTTCGGGTACGGAACCCTAAAAATATAACGATACGATCATCATTACAGCCTCAAACAACACCCCATATAATAAATAATTTTACTTTCTTTCTTTCTTTTCTTTTCTTTTCTTTCTTTTCTTTCTTTTCTTTCTTTTCTTTCTTTTCTTTCTTTTCTTTCTTTTCTTTCTTTTCTTTCTTTTCTTTCTTTTCTTTCTTTTCTTTCTTTTCTTTCTTTTCTTTCTTTTCTTTCTTTTCTTTCTTTTCTATCTTTTCTTTCTTTTCTTTCTTATCTTTCTTTTCTTTCTTATCGTTCTTTTCTTTCTTTTCTTTCTTCTCTTTATTTTCTTTCTTTTCTTTCTTTTCTTTCTTTTCTTTCTTTTCTTTCTTTTCTTTCTTTTCTTTCTTTTCTTTCTTTTCTTTCTTTTCTTTCTTTTCTTTCTTTTCTTTCTTTTCTTTCTTTTCTTTCTTTTCTTTCTTTTCTTTCTTTTCTTTCTTGTCTTTCTTTTCTTTCTTTTATTTTTTTTAAAATTTCTTGTCTAATTTGAAAATTATACCTTTTTCACCGGTAGAAAGTTATATTATTCCGAGGGCTGTATGCTAAACATTATATTTATTTTCTAAATCCACGCGGACGAAATCACAAGCGAAGTGCTCGTAATTTATAATGGTGAAAGTACAAATACCACGCGGCCGAAACCGCTGGCTGAAACCTGTGTTGAATTAAATTACGGAAGACATAAAATAGTTTTAAGTAAACGTTGCTGGAACCACTGGTTGGTATCAATAAAATACGAGTAGTTCGTGCTAACAGAATTATGATCTGTTGGATGTTAAATAGAATCGTTTAGAAGAAGCACTGTATACGCTTTAATAGGTATATAAGTTTAATGATGTTATAGAAAAGGTTTTTAAAGTAATAAACATCATTAGTTTGATTTTTACAGTCTTCAAATAATCACGACCTATTCATATAACAAGTTGTGATATTATCATCATCATTATAAACAAGATACTATTTCATTTAAAAAAAAAACCCAACGCTAAAAGAAAAGCGAACATTTAAAAAACACAAAAGAGCGGATGACCTAGAAACGGCTCAACCGATTTTGATAAAACATGTCTAAGTACCATCGCTAGAAAACCTGCTTTCTAATGAAAAAAACCGCATTCAAGTCGGGTCATCCGTTTAAGAGCTACGGTGCCACAGACACAGATACACACACACATACCGGTCAAACTTATAACACTCTTTTTGCATTGAGGGTTAATAACATAACAAATTACATATATCTCTGTAATGGTTCCTTTATCTGTACCTATAGGGTGTAACAGAAAGGTGTGGTTATATTTTAAGAGCCGGTTCTGTCCATGGAAATGAACAACTTTCTCTAAGAAAAAAATAAAAAAATCCCAAAAAAAAAATTGGATTTAAGTATATTTATATGGCAAGTAAATTTTTTTTTAGAATTTCCTCGGATTTTCTTGAAGAAAGTTGTTTATATAGATAGGCAGATGCAGTTCTTAAAAAATGAACACATCTTTCCGTTACACCTTGTATATTTATTTACATATGACCGAACATAATAACGTACCAGCCAGATTTGCCTACGAAAATTATTCCATAATAATACCAACCGAATATCGATAGAGAGAGGTGGCCCAGTGGTAACGGCCCGCGACTTACAAGTTGTAGGTCGTGAGTTCAAACCCAGGCAGGCGCTTTACTTTGTGTAAATTATTTCATCACCACTGCTCTCAAAACGGTGAAGGAAAACATCGTGAGGAAACCGGTATGTCCTAAAACCAAAAATTCGAAGACATGTCAACATCCACCAACCCGCATTGGGCCCGCGTGGTGGATTACGGCCCACACCCTCGCAGAGAGAGGGGAGGCCTGTGCCCCAGCAGCGGGGTCATTAAAAGGCTGATGATGATGATGATGAATTTCGATCACCAAGGTGAAACCTGCTGAAACACCTGAGGTGGTCATTCTCAACGGAGGTTAGCCAAGCACGCAGGCGATATTATACAGCATGTAACAAAAAGCCTGTCCGATCCTGAAGGGTATTACTTGGTATCGTACTGCGTACACATATACGTAATCATTTAATGGATACGAGATAATTATTTTTCCCCAATAAAAATAGTTAATTGAAAAAAACGAAAAACTTATCAAAGGCAACAATGAGCGCTCGACAAAGTTCATCTACTGTTTCGTGTCAAACATACTGCCTGACCGAGATAGAGTGCCTACAGCGCGGCTAGTGCAGGGCGGTATCGATTGAAATAAAAATAGGTAAAAATGAAAAGATTTCGCCGGCCGGCGGAGTGTTGTCAACATATGAAAGCTTGTCATATTAGTGTAAAATTTTGCATATTTTATAAAAATAAAAAAAACTTAAACTTTTGGTTTTTACGAGTTACATTTTTTAACCGACTTCGAAAAAGGAGGAGGTTATCAATTCGGATGTTTGTATTTTTTTTTTTTTTTTTATGTATGTTCGGGCATAACTCAGTCATATATTGACGGATTTGCCAAATTCTTTTTTTATTCGAAAGGGGTTTATTCCGAAATGGTCCCATTTAAATTTCAAAAACATCCGATGATGGGTTTCGGAGACAGACAACGGAACTCTTCAAAAATTGACAGCAAATCAAAAGCGATTGCTGCTATCGTATGTCTATGAATTGTTAACACAGTTTAATGGGGAGCCACAACTAAAAAGTGAAAAATAAAAAACTTTTTTACAAAAAAATAGAACCGACTTCCAAAAAAAGTGCAAAATAACTTTAATTTCGGAAGTCGGTGTTAAAAAACGAAGACACAAAACAGGAACACCGACTTCCGAAATTAAAGTTATTTTGCACTTTTTTTGGAAGTCGGTTCTATTTTTTTTAAAAAAGTTTTTTTTTACAACTTTTTCTAGTACGTAAGTAAAACCAGGAATACGCCTTTATTGGATCTGACAGGGTTTTTGTTACATGCTGTAGTGTATATAAGTGTGTGCGCAAACACTGGTGTACTCTCTTTTCCATAACTCTCATAGTCATCATAGATGGGATGGCAATCCGACACAACCGGGGTTAGATCAAGCGCAGGTCCAACGGTGTTACGTGCTTGCCGAGACGCGGGGGTATCACATCACCAACTTCTAAACTCAGGGCTGCTCAGAGTAATTCCTCCTGGGAAATCCCAATAGCACTTTTAGCACAACTCGGGTATGGAACCCAGCATCTCACGCTCAACAGTCGCACTTTAGAGGGAACAGGGCCTGCGAGGAATTTACAAAATAGGTATTTGAAGAAACTATTGCCATCGTGCTCCCTCAAGCCTGCCCCTGTACCCGGGCCTGCGGACGGTGAGTAGTGGGTAACTCGCCGTCCGATCAGCACCAGGAGACTCAGTCCGAGAGTCGACGGCGCGTAGTGTTCCACGCGCGCCTCAAAGAGTTGTCAGCAAAGTGAAGGGGCCTGCCCGGGGGTGGAGGATAAATTCGAAAGAGTTACCTCGCCCCCGGGCACTCGAGGCAGGGAGGAACAGGGGTGGGTTTTAGTCAGTAAGAGTCTGACACGCCCTTCCGCTCCACCCTAGAGCGGAAGAAGTCATAGGATGATTTCCCACACCCCAAAAAAAAAAAAAAAAAAAAAAAGCCTGCCCCTGTAGAGTGCGATAGGGACAGCTGCAGCTCAGACCGATTTTATCACAAAATTTTTGACGAGATCGACGTTTTGTACGACGTCCCCTTTTTTCTCCTCGAAAACTGAGCCGATTTAATTACTTTTGGCACCAAATTATTAAGAAAGACTATGCCCCTATTAAATGTTTTATGTTATTATTTTTTCTAATTTGTCTGGTAGTCTTATAAGAACGGCGGTAAAAATAGGGCCATTTTTGGTCATTTTTGGAGGGTCATATTTTCTTTACTTATTAGTTGCTGAAAAAAAGGAAATGACAGGAACGTGTCAACAACAGACCTTGACTTTGTGAAAATAAATGATTGATCTATAGACATTATTCAGGAAGAAAACAGGGGAATACATTTGTATGGAGAATCGCAGCCCCTGTTCCCTCTTAATACCATGAGACCAACGAGTTTAATATGTTAATAATGTACTCCGAAAAAATAAAAATATATTAGCTATATCAACTTGGGTCATCATCCGCCTTTTCCAACTATCTTGGGGTCGGCTTCTAGTCTAACCGGATGCAGTTGAATACCAGTATTTTACATGAAGCGACTGCCTATCTGACCTCTACAACCCAGTTACTGGGTAATACGAGACCCCTTGGCTATAAAACTGGTTGTCAGACTTTCGGGCTTCTGACGACCCGTAACGACTGTCAAAGATCCACGATTGAAAGCCGGGACCAACGGCTTAACGTGCTTTCCGAGGCACGGAGGAGTCTCGGTATGTAAAGAGGATCACCCATCCATGGACCAACCCCGAAGCGTAGCTTAACTTGATGGATCGACCCGTGCGGCTGTTATTACTTTAGCCATCGAGCTCCTCTTATAGCTATATTGACTTGGGTATACAACTGTTAATCATTTAGTTTGATTTCTTTTTCTTGAAACTCCTCGGATAGATTTTGAAGAGCTTTGGTTTACAGACTGTTACAAGCCCAAGGCATTAAGGTAGCGACTAACGAGACGTTTGTTTGGAATGCTTCTAAATAGAATACTTCATAATGGAAGTACTCCAGATTAAAGGCACATTGACTATACTTCCATCAGGACGTACGTACCGTCACTTCACACCGAACCGACGAATAATACAATGGGTTTTTTAATGGTGGCAACAGCAGTTTGTATTTCAATAAAAAGACACACATATAATGAAATCCGGAGTAATTTGTTGAAACGTTTCATAGACCCACAGAGCTCCTATGATCCAGCACAGACAGAGCATAAACTGAGACAGCAATTTCAAAAAAATTGACGCTGTTTTACCCATTCACGGACCAATCGGACGGCTTCCAAAGGCGTGGCGCACGTTTTTGACATTGACAGTCGGCCGCGAATCACGTCCGTTTGGATTGGATTCATAGATTTCAATCCTTTTGTAAATCCAAAGCTGGACGACGTCCATTCATTTGGCATACGTTACTGATAGCGCGCACGAGGACCTTTTGTCTCCGCAACTATTTTGTCTCTCACATCAAGTCTATGGGCTTGTATGAAAGTGCACGCATGTAGCGACGCGACAGCCGGGAGAGTTTCTGACCAGCCAGCAGCCACTTAAAAAGAAACTCAGTTTTTTTTTTTACAAAAAAGGTGCGTTGCTGTCGCTCCCGTGTGCGCATCGTTCAAATGTCGGCTAAGAGACAGCGACAAAGACAAAAAAACTGCTGTGAAACTAAGTTGGTCGGAGGGCCATCCTTTATTTATTTATTTTTTCCTTTTTTATTTTGGGAGACGTCCACTCCATTTGGATTGATGGACGAATCGTCAATGGGCCTTTACACTTTGAGCCCATTCTGGGCAGCAATTGGTCCAACTCCCACACACAGTCAATATCCTTTTCCTCGTCCGTCTACATCTATGCGATAGAATAATATTCGTCGATGATTTCGGAGCAACGAACTCACGAACGTTTGGCACGTCTATTTATTTTATTTTCAAGTTTTCTAATCTTTCTTCTCAAATAATCACTGTTCTTATGGCGCAATTATACGACTTTAAATGGTTTTTAATTGAATATCACGTCTAAACGAATAGTCTTATTTCTTAAAAAAAAATGTTATTCTAGACAATTTCCGTCGTAATTTGATCTTAATATTTGAAATTATATTTTTAAACATAGTGTAATTAATTTGTAAAGTTATGTCTAACACGGATAAAAAATTGAGAATCACGCAAAAACTATAAAGTGTATTTTTATGAAACCTTCACCATTTAAAAGATCAATTATTTATAATTTAGTCACAGTGTTTTAGTTTAATACCTGTTGTTTTATGTGTAATAAATTAATAATGCGTCTAATTTCGGACAGCACTCCTTGATGGGCGAGTCCTATTACTGGGTGGACATACGACGCGTTACGTGAGCTCAGCTCAGAACACGCAAGCTAACCACTCAATGTCAGTGGCGGCTAATAGCCTTATTATCAATTTTCAGTCTCCTCGTCCTTCTACATCTATGTACATTATGTATATCTTTCACTGTGTGTACCGTACTTTAGTTCCCACCCAAAAAATTATGTAAACAACGTCGCCAGAACTAGGCATTTCTCTAGCACATAAAGGTAACTTGTGCGAAAATAGGTCAATCATTGATAAAACCATTGACTGGTCAATAAGGTTAGCGGCGGGGCCAAATGTTCAAGGTGCTCCTGATGTATTTATGTAACATCACTATGGAGGTTTTTTAGGGTTCCGTACCCGATTGACACTTATTGCTGTCACTCACGTGTCCGTCTATATGACTGTCCGTCCACGTCGTCCGATTTTTTTTACTTCCCATTTATTTATTTAATTATTTATGTACACACAGAGACACAGTAACAATGGACATAATTATAAATATGGTACAAAGGAACTGCGTATTTCTTAAGAAATTTCTAACAGCAGACCTGCGAAAGGAGAAGTGAGAAAGAATTGTGTGTAAGAAACAGAAAAAAGCTACGCTTACAATGTAAACAATAAATATATATATACTTTTTTTTTTTTTTTTTGGGTGGTGGGAAATCATCCTATGACTTCTTCCGCTCTAGGGTGGAGCGGAAGGGCGTGTCAGACTCTTACTGACTAAAACCCACCCCTGTTCCTCCCTGCCTCGAGTGCCCAGGGGCGAGGTAACTCTTTCGAATTTATCCTCCACCGGGCAGGCATCGGCCGTGGCAGGCCCCGTCCTTTTGCTGACAACTCTTTGAGGCGCGCGTGGAACACTACGCGCCGTCGACTCTCGGGCCTGGTGCTGATCGGACGGCGAGTTACCCACTACTCGCCGCCCGCAGGCCCGGGTCTACGGTGGCCGGAGATCGTCTCGCGGCGCCCGAACCCTCTGGCGTCTGATGCGGCGGCTGCGGCTGGGGGCGCCAGGGCGACTCGGCTGTTGTCGAGTCTCCCTAACGTATGCCGCCTCCCTCTTCGCGAGCATTACTGCTTCGCAGAAGGAGGTCTCCTCCTTCCCATTCCCTCTCGCTCCGTACCATGGCCTGAACCAGGGCACGGCGCGAGAGGTCGCTGCCGCCTATCGCATCCACGAGGACACGGCGGTGCACTGCCCAAGCGGGGCAAACCTCCACCGTATGCTCCACCGTGTCCTCTGGGCGATCCTCGCAGTGGAAACACCCGGGGGTCACCTCCGCCTTGATCCGACACAGGTACCTACCGAAACAGCCGTGTCCGGTGAGCACCTGCGTCAGGCGGAAGGTGAGGGCGCCGTGACGCCTCTCCAGCCACTCCTCAAAGAGGGGCACTACCGCCTCGATGGTGGCGTGCCCAGCGCTGGGTTGCGACAGTCGCTCTCTCCATGTCACCATGAGATCCTGCCGGAGCTCGGTCCGCCGAGCCGCGAGTTGTCGCGGCAGCGGAGTTTCGCCCCGGCGTTTGGCCTCCTCGCGCCACTCATACAGGTGCACGAGGATTTTTGCCTCCAGATCCCACGGTGACAGTCCGGCAAGGAGGCTCGCAGCCTCACGGGAGATCGTGCGGTATCCTCGGATGATGCGGATCGCCATGACCCTCTCGGACGCGTTCATCTGGCGAGCTGATCGCTGCCTCAATGAACGCGCCCACACCGGTGCCCCGTAGAGGGCCATGGACCGCACGATCCCCGCGTAGAGCCTCCGGCAGGAGGCGTTTGGCCCCCTCAGATTGGGTAGGAGCCGCTTCAAGGCGGCCCCGGCCCTGTCCAATCTGGGAGCCAAACGTCGAAAATGCTCGACGAAGTTCCACCGGCTGTCGAGGACGAGTCCCAGGTACTTTATCGTACCCTCGACTTTTTATTTTTTTTTATTTTTTTATTTATGTATGTTCGGGCATAACTCCGTCATATGTTGACGGATTTGCAAAATTCTTTTTTTGTTCGAAAGGTGTTTATTCCGAAATGGTCCCATTTAAATTTCGTATAAATGTGATTATGGGTTTCGGAGACTGACAACGGAACTCTTCAAAAATTGACAGCAAATCAACCGCGATTGTTGCTATCGTATGTCTATGAATTGTTAACACAGTTTAAAGGCCAACCATAATTAAAAAGTGAAAAAAAAAACTTTTTTACAAAAAAATAGAACCGATGTCCAAAAAAAGTGCAAAATAACTTTAATTTTGGAAGTCGGTGTTCCTAGTCTTGTGTCTTCGTTTTTTGACACCGACTGCCGAAATTAAAGTTATTTTGCACTTTTTTTGGACGTCGGTTCTATTTTTTTGTAAAAAAGTTATTTATTCTTTGAGAATTCCCTCATTTGGTACAGAGCCCTGTATGTTGCGAAGTCCGACACACGCTTAGCCGGTTCTTTTATATTGAACGTTGGTTATACAAGGTGGCGAAGACAAATAGCTGCCCCATATGTTTGCATAACTCGACAAAATGTACTGAACAGATGATTTCTTTAATGCCATTTCAGTGTTATTCCTATAGTAAAAGTTGTTCATAATTATGAGTATTGCCTGTGTTGTCATTTACTGTCGAATAGTCATCTACAGATATTTTTATTTAAGTAGGTACATAGTTAATTTACAATAAATATTATCTAATAACTACTTATAACCTAACTACATACAATAAAATAACATATATATAAAATAAAAAACAGAATATACTTAGGCGTCGAAGTATTCCTCCACATCACTGCCATCTGGGCCAGCCGGAAACGTGCCCAGAAGACTGGCAGCATTGCCACATTGAATGGCAATGCTAATTCTTTGGGCGAGAACGAGCCAGCCCTCTGGTCACGCAATGTGTCAACCAGTCGGTGACAGATAATCTATAGATAGATTTCACATTGTTCATTCATTCATTTAAGTTATTGGAGATTATATATGCAATCATTATCATTAACCTTTTAATGTCCCCACTGCTGGGGCACAGGCCTCCTCTCTGTGAGAGGGTGTGGGGCATAATCCACCACTCGGGCCCAATGCGGGTTGGTGGATGTCACATTTCTTCGGATTTTTGGTTCTAAGACATGCCGATTTCCTCACGATGTTTTCCTTCACCCTTTTGAGAGCAGTGGTCATGAAATAATTTTATACTCAAAGTAAAGCACCTGCCTGATTTTGAACTCACGAACTACAACTTGTAAGACGCGGCCAATACCACGACTGGAAACCAACCCGAAGAATAGGCTAGGAAGGGGCACCATTAACTAGGTCTTTTTCATCTTTTCTCGTAACGATACGAACTATTACGAGATCTGCTCATCAATAAATCAACCCAAAAAACATGACAAAAAAGTAAGCGCATTTTTAACCGACTTCAAAAGGAGGAGGTTCTCAATTCGATTGTATTTTTTTTTTTGTATGTATGTTACGCGATTTCTCCGTCAGTTGTGAACCAATTTTCAAAATTCTTTTTTTATCTGAAAGAATATACTCCCGAGGTGGTCCCATATAAATTTTATCGAAATTGCTTCAACGTTTTTTGAGAAACTGAACCAAAACGGAAAATACGTGTACTTCGATATGTTTTGGTGTTCTCCAAATATTTAAATTCCACGTTCCATTATATTGGGGTTTTTAGTTCTGGGGTATAACAACTAAAAAGTAAAAAAATAAAAAACTTTTTTACAAAAAAAACAACCGACTTCCAAAAAAAAAATACACTAAAAATTCATTTCGGAAGTCGGTGTCAAATAACGAAGAAGTAAAATACGAACACCGACTTCCGAAATTAAAGTTATTTATGAATTTTTAGTGTATTTTTTTTTTGGAAGTCGGTTGTTTTTTTTTTGTAAAAAAGTTTTTTCATTCATTTTCATGTTTGTAATCTCACCAAAACATCGTTAATCATTTTTTAACCGACTTCGAAAAGGAGGAGGTTATCAATTCGGATGGTTGTATTTTTTTTGTGTATGTTCTGGCATTACTTCATCATATATAGACGGATTTGCAAAATTCTTTTGTGTTCGAAAGGGGTTTATTTCGAAATGGTTCCATTTAAATATTAGATAGATCTGATGATGAGTTTCGAAGACATCCAACGGAACTCTTCAAAAATGACAGCAAATCAACTGCGATTGCTGCGATCGTATGTCTATGTAGTGTTAACACAATTCAATGGGGAACCACAACTAAAAAGTGAAAAATAAAAAAAACTTTTTTACAAAATAAACAGAACCGACTTCCAAAAAAATACAAAATAACTATAATTTCGGAAGTCGGTGTCAAAAAACGAAGACACAAAACCAGAAACACCGACTTCCGAAATTAAAGTTATTTTGTACTTTTTTGGGAAGTCGGTTGTATTTTTTTGTAAAAAAGTTTTCCCTTTTACAACGATGACGAGAAAGCTGTGATTAATTCTCAAGGCCAGTTCTTTAGAATAGCCTTACAGGTAAACTAATAAAATATGTGCGAATCCTTACTTGAACAAACAAAGGAGCGGACACAAAATAAATACGCATACAAAATAATATCCAAGTTTACATCCGAGTTGGTCACCCTGTAAATCCGGTGCTAGAGAGAGGCACCATTCTATTTTCGCAACAAAATCATGCCAGTACAGTGGCAGAAATCAGTAAAATAAAGCGATGAATTGTCCCGAGGTTTCATTTTCAGCACCAAACATATTTGACGCCAGAAATTAGTAAAATAAAAGCGATGAATGGTCCCGAGGTTTCATTTTCAGTGCCAAACATATTTGACGCCAAAAATTAGTAAAATAATAGCGATGAATTGTCCCGAGGTTTCATCTTCAGCGCCATACATATTTGACGCCAAAAACATCTCGACCAACTCCATTGACCTCCTCATTCTTCATACAGACCGGCATGAACCGCGGCTCCAGAGAGGAGTTGCTAGGCAGCTCCCAGGAGGCGCTGCGGAACAGCCACAATGACCTGCGGCAGGTCTACGAGAGGCCACTCACCAAGGAGGAGAAGACCTTCCTTCTGCATGCCGATAGGGGAGACTATGTCACTGTTAAGAGGTAAGTACTGGATACTCTTGGTTTGATTCATCAAAAAAGGAGAGTTGGCTCAATTTGTTTTATTATTTGTATCAATAACGTTTAGTAAAAAAAAAAAACATTTTTTTTAAGCAGGCTTATACAGGAGGTAACGGAAAGGTGTGGTCATATTTTGAGAACCGGTTGTGCCCACGGAAATGAACAACTTTCTCATAGAAAAAATAAAAAAATCCGAAAAAAAAAATTTGGACTTTCCATAAAAGTTATCATCAGCTGATCAATATTTGTATGGGGAGTAAATTTTTTTTTTTTTTTGAGATTTTCCTCAGGTTTTCTTGAATAAAGTTGTTCATATCGGTAGGCAGATGCAGTTCTTAAACTATGACCACACTTTTCCGTTTAACCCTGTATACCGGTGTACTTGCTTCGGCAGTACATATACTAAAATTGGAACGATACAGAGAAGATTAGCATGGCCCCTGCGCAAGGACGACACGCAAAATCGTGAAGCATTCCACATTATTTCTGCCCGGGGGTTGAGGATAAATTCGAAAGAGTTACCTCGCCCCTGGGCATGTAGGGCAGGGAGGAACAGCGGTGGGTTTTAGTCAGTAAGAGTCTGACACGCCCTTCCGCTCCACCCTAGAGCGGAAGAAGTCATAAGATGATTGCCCACCCCCCAAATAAAAAAAACCCTGTATACCGGCTATCTTAATTAAATGCGTACACTAAATTTCGTGTCCGTGCTTTTGAGCATTGAAGAGTTCCATTACCTGGAGCTAACCCTGGATGTCGATTCAGGTCATGCTTATCATAATAATGCATTGTCACCAGAACTAAAGGTGTATGAAAAATTTCAGCTCAATCGAATACCAGCAAATGGTCGAAAAATGGTTGGCAAATTTAGACGGACAACTTACAAACATACATACGGACAGTGCAAGTTAAATAAAACCTTATAAAAAAAGATTAAAAATTTTAGGCAGTTATTTTAGTTCAATTATTGATTTCATGCCACCAACTGCGTCAGACTGCTTGAAAAGTGACTTGTTTGGAACTTTTTAGTTGTTTTATTACAGTTGGGTTTTTTGAAAATATTTTTTTTCTACATTTTAGTACGAGTAAGTACGTTATATTTTTGGAACCGCCTCCTCTAACTCTTTATTTTGATACCGCACTTAATATAGTTCTTCAACTTTCATTTTTTTTTACAATATGGCGTCTGGTGGTCGCCATATTGTATTTTGATTACTTGCATGTATTTATTAGCACTCGCACGATTAAGACGAATCAATTGATTTAAAAATAATCAAAATCAGCCCACGCGTTTGGTCTCTATAGTGCCACAAAGGAACAAACATACATACATAAAAATATATGTATACATAGGCTAATAAACACATGACTTAGGTACTGTAAAAGTACTTTTATCCAAAATTTAAAATAGAAAGAATTTTCCAAATCCCTTCTTATTCTTTCTATTTTTTTGTATAAAAGTTTTAATTTTTCACTTTTAAGTTGTGATTCCCCATAAAATTGTGTTAACAATGCATATTTATGCGATAGCAGCAATCGCGGTTAATTTGCTGTCATTTTTTGAAGAGTTCCGTTGTCTGTCTCCAAAGTTCATTATCAGATCTATATGAAATTGAAATGGGAATAAACCCCTTTCGAACAAAAAAATAATTTTGCAAATCCGTCTATGTATGACGAAGTTATGCACGAACATATAAAAAAAAATATATATAGATAAGTATAAGCATCCGAATTGATAACCTCCTCCTTTTTGATGAAGGTTAAAAATAAACACTGTATACCCTATTATTCAGAAAAACGTCCACTGCTGTTGAATGGCCCTTCGTAATAGCGTCGGTACATCCACCAGTTTCCCGCGACCTACACCAGGGCATCGGTCTACCTTAAATCCTTGATTTGAATGGTATAAGGAACTCAGGAGAGTTTTAGAGGTTTTATTGTTGACGAAATGTACTTTAATAATACCTGCAGATAATATTTTGAGATTTAGGCTAACCGCTGACTTGTGATTTTTTCACCGTGACGTTTTGTTACCCAGTCGAGTGCTATGAAGATACATGGGAGTGTGTTGATCATGATGACGTGACAATACGGTGACAAATAGTTCCTAGGTGACTGAATTTTGAAAGATAGTGACGTAGTTTAGAATATAGAGTGTAAAATTTTCCTTGAAACAATCTTTCAGTGTATATGGTATGCACCCAGTAGCGTTTTTTTCGTTTAATTTTTCTTCTTCTTATTTCAAGAGCACTTATTAGAGCAATCTGTACGAAATCCATTTCGAGAATGAGCGCGTTTTGTTGCCCAGTGACTTTTCAAGTGGGCGCATCGTGGGTGACAGTAGGTGACAGTGACAAAAGTCACGGGGACAAAAATCACAAGTCAGCGGCTAGCCTTATATTTTGGGAATCTGATGGATGTCAATCAAAATTCATGCTTCTATCTCGTGACCTAAATAAAGGTTTCAGGTATAAGCACAACCTACCTACTAACCCACAAATCATTGTAGTAGCAATGCTTGTTCGCTTTATTCGTAACTTAATGTGATTTAATTAGTACAAGTGTTGAAACTGTCCTTCAATTTAATGTTATAGTGCAGCCACATAAACAACCCCCATGGGATGTGAGACAAGCATAAGACACGATACCATCGATTTTTTTTCTTGTTTCCTACATGCTTAGCTTCTACCAGCGGGTTTGCGTGCGTGGGATTAGTACCTACTACTGTCCCCATTATAAATAGGAATGACGACAGGAAAAAAAAAGTGTGTGAGTACTGTACGCACGTAAGAAGTTATACTTCTTTGGCGTAACAAGATAAAAAACCAAACCGTCACAAAGTTTACATAAGGAAAAGAATCATTCTTCATGCCACAGACCATAGCTAACTTCAGGGTGTCGGTTCTAGCTAACTTCAAGCATTAGGTTCTTTGTGACGGTGTGTGCGCGCATCGTAAAAATTTACTCTCATCATTTTTCCCTAACGCGCCAAAAGAAGTATGACTTCAAAAAATTAAAATCTATTTCAAGAAATATTGGGTACAAATTATGCACATAAACCATTCTCATGAATCACTCTGTCTGCTAGTGAAAACCGCAACAAAATCCGATCAGTAGTTTTTGAGTTTATCGCGTTCAAAGGCTGCGGGGGGGTCCCCCCCACTTTGTTTTATAATATGTACTAGCTGTGCCCGCGGTTTCATCCGCGGTTATGGTTACTGTGTCGTAGCGTGATTATATATAAAGTCTATAACCTTCCTCAATAAACAGGCTATACAGTGCAAAATGGTACCTCGCTCTCCACATCTCTCATAATCGCCCGCCTTGCATATCATGAATGTGCGCGTGGTACTTAATTAACACTATGATATCGCCTAAGATATTCGTTGAAATCAAATGATGTCAAGGGCAATTTTGTTCAAAATTAAATACTTATGATGAATAACGTATTTATTTGGATAAGGAATAATGTCATGTTTATAAAAACACCTTCGCAAATAATGCATTATTTTAGAACGAATTCGATTACCATAAAAACAATATAGTGAGTTAACCTTAAAAGATATAGGTACATATGCTGTCGCGAACTTTTTTTTAGAACTTTTAAAGGGGGACAATTCCGTAATATATAATTTTTGCGTAACTTTAACCGTTTACGTAGCGCACGCAACGGTAGCTCTCTAAAGGAATATTTTTTTCCCCCGTTTTTACCACATTTTTCATTGATGCTCCGCTCCTATTGGTCACAGCGTGATGTTATATAGCCTCGATAAATGGACTATTGAACACAAAATTATTTTTTTAATTCGATCCAGTAGTTCCTGAGATTAGCGCGTTCAAACAAACAAACAAACTCTTCAGCTTTATAATATTAGTATAGATAAACAAATGGTCTACAAATATACTGTTCTAGATTTTTTCTCCAGAAAACTCATTTCGCAAAAATATCCACGTTCTCTGCCAACAGAGTGACGGCAAATGTGCAACTGCTAACGACAAGAATGTAAAATTATCAATATTTTCTGTTTTATTTTATAGACCGTGTAGAAATACTTGCCTGTGAAAGTCTTGGTCTAGAAGTTTATAGAAACTGTCATGTTCGTGACGGACATTTAGGGTTCCGTACCATCATCATCATTTCCTTAGCCCTTATTCCAATTTATTTGGGGTCTACGCAACATGTCTTTTTCTTCCATACTCCTCTATTAGTCGTCATCTCTGTAGTCACCCCCTTTTTACCCATATCCTCTTTCACACAGTCCATCCATCGTTTCTTTTGCCTTCCCCTACTCTTACAACCATCCATACACAAGACTCTCCGCACGACACTTTCTTCATTTAGGGTTCCGTACCAAATGAGGGAATTATCAAATAAAAAATCTGATTCATCAATTTAATGGTATTTGTTAGTAAAATATACGTACTAATAAACGTCACCAAATTTCAAGTTCATAGGTCAATGGGAAATTAAAAATTACTCGGAACAAAATTTTGTGACGGACGACGGACAGACAGGCAGCCACGTGAGTAAAAGCAATAGGGCTCCGCTTGGACCCTTCGGGTACCTAAAAAGGTTTTCGGGTTTACTTCAATTCAAACGAGCAACAACTAGCCATTACAATAAAGAGAAAATAAAATCGTAATCGTAAAATAGATAGTATTTTATGCTTTACCAAATCAAGAAAAATTTATAAAGATAAAACGCATCAGAGTTCAGTGACGTCACTTCTAGGTAAAAAGTGTACCAAGGTGTGACGTCACGTGAAATTTAAACGCACTGTACTGTCTTATTTTTTGTATAGGCATATGCCAAAAAATATGGGTCCAATATTTATTATTGATATAACTGCCGATGCCGGTCCAAACGATTTTTATGGCCAAGTGGCGCCCCATTGAATAAAAAGTCGCATAGAAAATAAATACTAAAGAATCCAACGTCACGTTTGTTACAAAGAGAATAAAGTATTTTTACGTTGTTAAAACTGGACTCAATATGTTTCGTATCCAAAGTAGTAGGCAAAAGTACAAAAACTGCCGTTTCTGACACTTTTGCCTACTACTTTGGATACGAAATATTCTGAGACCTGTTTTGATAACGTAAAAATACTTTATAATATTTGTAACAAACGTGACGTAGGATTCTTTAATGTTTATTTTCTGTGTTAAGCTACGATTTTTTATTCAATGAGGGCGCCACTTGGCCGGTAGTAAACCCTTAAGGAATCTAACCAATAGCAAGTTTTATTGCTTGCATAATCATTAAACGTTGGTCGTTGGTTTAGTTATATTTCACATACAATCCAACGGCATAAAACATAATACAGACTGTTTAAGTACCAACACATAAAACATCCGTACACTATAACATATCCGAGCCGACCTCAAAACCGAAAAGTATCCATCTGCAATACATATTTAGGCCGTTGGCCGTTCTAATAAACAGGATTACTGATTCGAAGCCGCACTTCTACTGTTTCACTATAATCAACTACTTATGGGATAGAGACCGCGGCTTTCGAGCGATTTCTGCAATTTTGAAGGTTTAAGGCAATGTCAATGTTTTGTTTTAGCATAACGTTGTTAAAAGCTTTTGTTTATGGCACAGTTATAAGACTTCTAATGGTTTTTAATTGAAGATCACGTCTAAACGACTGGTTTTATTTCCTTAAAAATAATATATGTTACTCTAGACAATTTTTGTCCTAATTTGATATGTGAATATTTGAAATTATATTTTTATAACATAGTGTAATTCATTTGTAAAGTTATGTCTAACGCGGATAAAAAATTGAGAATCACGCAAAAATTATACAACGTATTTTTATGAAACCTTCATCATTTTAAAGATCATTTAATATGTATATGTTAGTATACGTGTTATAGTCTAATACCTGTTGTTTTATGTATGATAAATTAATAATGCGTCTAATTTCGGACAGCGCTCCTTGTTGCATGGGCGAGTTCTATTACTGCGTTGACGTACGACGCGTTTGGACTGAACGCGCAAGCTAACCACTCAAGGTCATTGGCAATTAATAGCGCCTTAACTTACAATGTTTTAGTATGTAAGTTTTGCGCCTCAAAGCAAACTAGTTTTCCAAAGGGGAATGCCATAAATGCCTGAAATTGCCAGAAACTACTAATAGTCCTTAATTCTATTTAGAATAAAAAAGGTATAATGAAATAATTCTTCAGTTTGTTTAACTAGGGTAAAAATATAACGATCAATAAATATATTTAACTTGATATCCGCTTATATTTTTATTTGACATGAGTAAGACATTCAGCTAAAAAGGAATCGTCAAATAATCCTTATCGAACTATTTTATACAACTAGTGCACAGTTATCATTAATTAAGTAAAAATTAACGCAAACGCAAAACCATAAACAATAAAAAACAAGAAATAAAGTAATGTCAAACTGTCACTAAAGCAAAGGACATGTGTTTCATACAGCCTAGACACGTTTTCTATTTAAAAAAAAAAGTGATTTGAATTGATATTGACCAGCTTATATTAGTTTAATTAGACTTACGGTACATATAGGTCGTACATAACTGTGCACTAAATGTATAAAATAGTTCACTAAGGATTATTTGATGATTCCTCTCAAGTTAAACATATTTGGTGATCGTTATATTTTTACCCTAAACAAATTCAAGAAAAATTTCACTACACTTATTTTATTCTGAATAGAATTAAGAACTATTAGTAGTTTCTGTCCATTTCAGGCATTTTTTGTATGGCAGACTGGCATTCCCCTTTATATTTACTCGTAACTTGCACTTTTCGTATGTTTGTAATTTGTCCGTCAAAATTTTCAAACCATTTTTCGACCTGTTGATGGTATCCGATTGAGTTGAAATTTTGCATACCTACACCTTAATGACAATGCATTTTTATGATAAGCATGACCTGAATCGACATACAGGATTAGCTCCAGATAACTCCAGATAAAACTATTTAATGCTCAACAGCACGGACACGAAATTTTGTGTACTCATTCAATTGAGATAACCGGTATAAAAGCTAAAGGTAAAAGAACCTAAAGGGAAAATACCCGACTACCCCAAAATAAAGGTAATGTTTTTCGAGAGTTTGTATGTATGCACAAATTGTTTGTATGTGTATTTATTTGGCACGCCCTGTAGCCGATAAAAAAAGCCTAAACGGCTGATGGATTGATTTCAAGTGAGGTATCAAAAGACTGGGGTTTACTACCGAAGAAAGACAGGCTATATGCATTTTGAAAAAAAAAAAAAAATAACGTCTCTCGTATTTTTTTTTTGACATGATCACCTGGTGTAACAAAAAAACTTTTTTTCAAAAAATACAACCGACTTCTAAAAATTACAAAATAACTTTAATTTCGGAAATCGGTGTATATATTTTTTTTTGTTTCTTCGTCATTTGACGCCGACTTCCGAAATTAAAGTTATTTTGTAATTTTTAGAAGTCGGTTGTATTTTTTGAAAAAAAGTTTTTTATTTTTCGCTTTTTAAGTTTTTTTTTAATTTTTTGTTTATTGTTTTTGTACCCCAGAAGTAAAACTAATTATTAAAATTATGCCCGAATGGATAACCTCAATAACATGGGATTTGAACATTTGGAGACAACCAAAACGTCATCTGTATATACACATTTTTTGTTTATGTTGATTTTTTCAAAAAGTAGGTACTGAATCGATTTCGATAAAATTTATATGGGACCACCTCTGAAGTATGACCTATCAAACAAAAAAGAATCATCAAAATCGATTCTCAAATGGCGGAGATATCGCGTAACAAACATTAAAAAAAAAATAACATACAGGCGAATTGACAACCTCCTCTTTTTTGAAGTCGTTTAAAAATAGAGGGCACGAGGAGGGGATTCCAAAATAACAAGTCTCTAAAATGACATCACACAGCAAAATATTAGCTAGCACTACTGTATTTTAGTGTCAAAATTATAAGCAGTAAATAATAATGTTACCCAGAATAAAAACAAGTTTATTTGTTCATTGTTACGGATCGCATAAAAATCAATCAATCTGTCTAGCCTTTTTCCCAACTATCTTGGGGTCGGCTTCCAGTCTAACTGGATGCAGCTGAATACCAGTATTTTACATGGAGCGACTGCCGATCTGACCTCCACAACCCAGTTACTGGGTAATACGATACCCCTTGGTAAGACTGGTTGTCAGACTTTCGGGCTTCTGACGACCCGTAACGACTGTCAAAGATCCACGATTGACAGCCAAGAGCATCGGCTTATCGTGCTTTCCAAGGCACGGACGAGTCTCGGTATGTAAAGATGGTCGCCCATCCATGGACCAACTCCGTCAAGCGTAGCTTAACCTGATGGATCGACCCGTGCGGCTGTTATTACATTAGCCACGAGGATCTCATAATACAGATCAAAATAACGTATCAATTTTTATATTGTTAGAGACCAAAATCACGTATCAAATCATAATTACAAACGTAAATAACTAAAATCATAAATGAAGAAAATCTTTAGTGTAACTATAAATATTTTAATCTTAAAATTAATAAAAAACTTTTTTACAAAAAAAAACAATTGACTTCCAAAAAAAAAATACACTAAAAATTTAAAAATAACTTTAATTTCGGAAGTCGCTGTTTGTATTTTATTTCTTCGATATTTGACACCGACTTCCGAAATTAAAGTTATTTTTAAATTTTTAGTGTATTTTTTTTTTTGGAAGTCGGTTGTTTTTTTTTGGAAAAAAGTTTTTCATTTTTCGCTTTTTAATTGTTATACCCCAGAACTAAAAACCCCAATAACATGGAACGTGGAATTTAAACATTTGGAGAACACCAAAACGTCATCGAGATATGCGTATTTTTCGTTTTTGTTCAGTTTCTCAAAAAGCGCTAAAGCAATTTCGATAAAATTTATATGGGACCACCTCGGGAGTATATTCTTTCAGATAAAAAAAGAATTTTGAAAATCGGTCCTCAACTGAGGGAGAAATGCGCGGACATACATAAAAAAAAAAAAAAACATACATACAGTCGAACATAGAACCTCCTCCTTTTTCGAAAGTCGGTTAAAACTACGAGTACCTTGGCATTCATTAGCATTTTGTATCACGCTGTAATAGAGACAATAAGAAAAGTGCTATTAGACACATTCCTAATAAAGACAATTTAATAGTTTAGGTTATAATTTAATTACTTATTAGTGTATCTATAAAGCTAGATTGTAATAAGATTAGGGTCCATCCTATTGACGAATTGGCATTCATTAGCCTTATGCTTCTAATAGCATTTAGTGTTGGCATTTGGTTGGGCCAACAATAAATGCTATATGCGGTATCACGCATAACATAAGAAGGATTCCAAGCGCGCCTTTATCACATCCACTGTAAGTAATTTTCCATTGTTTCCTTGTCCCCAGATTAATAGAACAGTTCACACCGCAGCCGGATATCCTAGACATCAACTGCGTGGACCCGCTGAACAGGTCCGCGCTCGTCGCCGCCATCGAGAACGAGAACATCGAGCTCATCAAACTACTGCTGCTCTCTGGGATTAAAGTCAAGGTTAGTTAGCTGGAGGTCAGGATCAAAATTGTTCAGGCCGGTTTCTGAGTTGAGACATCGTGATCATCATTGCAGTTGAAAGACGTCCACTGCTGGACATAGGCCTCCCCCAAGTGTCGCAACAACGACCGGTCTCACTAGGTCATAGGCCTACCTTGGACGCAGCGTTGGAAGCCTCCCGCCTGCCAACGCTGCATCTTCTGGCACGCGGTCGCCACTCCAGAACCTTTCAGCCCTATCGCCCATCTGTTCTGCGAGCAATGTGCCCTGCCCACTGCCACTTCAGTTTGACGATTCTTCTCGCTATTTCGCTAATCTTGGCTCTCCTGCGAATATCATCATTTCTGATTGGATCACGCAAGAAAGCGAGTTAGAGTTTAGTTTTTGGAGTTAAAATCATGTCAAACTCTACTTTAATGCTAAATTTTGTCAGGGTTTTGGGCTAAAGTAGTTTGACAAACACTCACGTTTGTTGTAACACTTTGACCTTGAGCTAGCCTAACGTAGTACGGAGTTGCAATATAATAGGAAGCCAACTTAGTGGCTTTGTAACCTCTGACGCGGCACACTGTGCTATAGGTCAGAGAGTAAGATCCCAGAGCTGCCAGACATTACTTCTGTTCTGATTGATTAACAAAATGTGTGTCATTTTGTTATTCAGAAAATAAGTAAAATCTGGAGGCTCTGGGATCTTAGACTTTTATTCAAAACCCTGCTAAATTAAACTATAGGGAAGGGACCTACTATACAGTCGACCCCACGTTTGTGGTTACACTTTGACCTTGAGCTGGCCTAGCGTAAAAAAAAAAAACGGACTTTGAATACATTAAAAAGCTAACTTATACTAATTTTGTAATTCTAACGTGTGGCTTGCTGTGCCTTAGTAGCTCATATCCGCGCTAAAAACTAACAGAACAGATGGATACTGATAGAAATTCCGTTTTTTGTTTGTAAAAGGTATATAAAATACACATAAATCTGCATTTTTGTCCTATTATGGACACCGAACACTTACGACAGACAGACGCGGAAAAATTAACATTTTCTTTTTCTGTGTCCCGAAACATTGGAAAAACTACTAACATAGGTAATGAGATTATTCTTATATTTCTTACAATTTTTTTCAATATGATTTGCAGTTCTATGCATTTCTTTTTCATTTATATTAAAAACCATTTTAATATTCGAAAACTTAGCACAAAACAAAATAATAAAATAAAACTTTTCTGTTAACACCCACACCACTTCTTAAAAACCCTTTTCTTCATAAAATCCAAGTAGCTTCAGCACATAAAAACTTCTTAGAAAGGTATTGTTTCGAAAAAATCTATGAAAAAGAATACCAGTACAGTGTACCCCTGGGGAAATCATAGTTCCTATAGTTTTTGCATGCTGACATTGATCGTATATTTTCATAAAAGAGGGTAGTTTTTACTAAAACTACCCTCTTTTATGAAAATATACGATACACTACCGATATACTACGACTAGACGTACGAAATGGAAATAATGGCTAAGTTTGTAGTGAAGGTCGTAGGTAATGGAGGTAGTGTCAAGGTGGTTGGCTTTGAACTGGATTTATCAGTTTCTATTCTTGTATATACAGGATGTTACGGAAATGTGTGGTCATATTTAAAATACTGCGTTTGCCCATAAACACAAATAATTTTCTTCAAGACAGTCACAGACAAATTAGAAAAAAATTGGACCTCCTTTATTAAATCATTTGGATCAGCTATGCACGGAAAGTTTTGGGAATTTACTTAAAAAAATAACGAATTCAGACCTTGATGACCATCAGCCTTTTAATGTCCCCACTGCTCGAGCACAGGCCTCAACTCTGTGAGAGGGTGTGGACCGTAATCCACCACGCGGGCCCAATGCAAATTGGTGGATGTCACATATCTTCAAATTTTTGGTTTTAGGACATGCCGGTTTCCTCACGATGTTTTCTTTCACCGTTTTGGGAGCAGTGGTGAAGAAATAATTTATACAAAGTAAAGCGCTTGCCTGGGTTTGAACTCGAGACCTACAACTTGTAAGTCGCGGCCAATACCACTGGGCCACCACTGCTTCTAGATAATAATAATACACAATAATTAGTTTTTACATAGTTCTTGGTAACCACTCTACTTAAGCCTCCAAAAACCATAGCCCAATATCTTTGGTTTCCATATCTTGCAATAGTTTTACACCAACCGGGGGTTTACTTGTAAAGCGCGTACAGGAATAATTGTCGGTTGGTGCCTTATTTCATAAAAAGCACCCAAAGGGACCTCTGCGAGTTGGCTTGGGCCCCTCATACGCCTTTAAAGGTCCAGGACAACAGCGTCTCGAGAAATCTAAGAGAAACACAATAATTAAAACTTATTTTAGTAAAAGACATAATACAGATTCTAATTAATATATTTATTCTTTTCACCGGACGTACAGGATACACATATATGTATATAACCAATACGCCACGCTGGCGACCTTCAGTATGTCGTTGACGCTCCCACGTACTCTATCATGTACGCAGTCCTTTTCCGAAGGATGGTGTTGACGCAGTCCTTTTCCGTAGGATAGTGTTGAAGCCATCAGTATAATATGCTTCGGCAAACCACAGCCACCGCTTCGGCAAACATTCCTGATGCACAACAGTAACATGGCAGCCTGGACAATACCCTGAAAGTATTATCATACTGAACTCTGAGGGCGTTTATGCCCTTCGTTACATCCTGTATAAAAAAGAGGTCGCTTAGATTTTGAAAGAAACTTACTTCCCAAAAATATATGAATAATAAACAAGTGTTTTAAACACCCAAAGTAGGTAGAGTGTCGCTGAAATAATGGACCATGGATCAAAGCTCTAGTAAGCTCTAGAAATTTTACGATTATGGGTTATAAAAACTGAAACCCATTGATGGCTTAAAACGTATACATACATTATTTTATCGGCATTTTATAGGAGAACGTACTAGTAAAAACAACAAGTTTTAATCTGAGTGTAAAACTGTGCTATCGAAGCAAAATTTTGACATCAGATTCATTCAAACTTTAGGCAGGCAATGTTGGAAGTTGAGGATAAATTCGAAACAGAGTTACCTCGCCCCTGATCAGGTTAAACTACGCTTACCGGGGTTGGTCCATGGATGGATGACCATCTTTACAGACCCAGACTCCTCCGTGCCTCGGAAAGCACGTTAAGCCGTTGGTCCCGGCTATCAATCGTGGATCATTGACAGTCGTTGCTAGTCATCAGGAGCACGAAAATCTGACAACCAGTCTGACCAAGGGGTATCGTATTACCCAGTAACTGGGTTGTGGAGGTCAGATAGGCAGTAGCTCCAAATAAAATACTGGTATTCAGCTGTATCCAGTTAGACTGGAAGCCGACCCCAAGATAGATGGGAAAAGGCTAGGCAGATTGATATAGCATAAACATAACCAGAACGAAGAAGCCTGGTTCTCACGACACAGGAATTCTTAGTGTGAGTTCCAGGAATTGAACCAACGAAATGTAATTTGTTATACAATAAACTAGCCTTATATAAAATTGACAGAGAAATCGGTGAACAGACCTTCAATAAATTTTAATACACACAGTCGAACATAAAACATCCTCCTTTTTGATGTCATTAAAATATACTGCTGAGTTACAGTTTAACTCTAGAATTTAATTCATAGCATAGCAGCGGCTTTCTAAAAATAAACATGCTAATATTGAATCCCATATCCATACGGTTATAACCATTTCTGCAGCTTCTTCCGAAAGAAATATCTCCTTCACTCTCTTAATTTAGCACGTAAAACATTTTCAACTAATCATAGAAACCGCACGTAACTCTAGTAATATCAATCCGGCAGATTTCAGAAGACAGGTTTACGATCAAAAAACACAGGTTATTGCTATTCCTAAATCATCCGGGTTATGCCAAAACAGATGGAGACATATAGGTAAACATTCTGAAGTTTGAAAGATTTGGAAATATGACTGCAGATTCAGATTTATCGCTCTGGAGTATTTGGTGTAATGGATTTTTGGATGGTATACTGAGAGATTTACAAGATGATAATATTGAAGTGATAAATAAAGGGGTAAAAATGTCCATAAATAGGTTGTGAATACGAGTAACTTGGTACGGAAATAGCTATGAATTCGTGGAAAAAAGTAAATATTAAGTCCCCATCTGAGAATTACATTTTTAATCCTACTAATATTAAAAATACGAAAGTTAGGTTACGACTGAATGGATCTGTATGAAATTTGGCAAAGAGATAGATTATAGTTTGAAATAGCAGATACAATTTATGATAGGGGAATTACTAATGCCACGCGGTTCCCCTGCGTGGCATTAATACTTTTAGCCGCTGACAGACTTTTTTCGATAAGTAATAGTTTTGTAAAAATTTCCAAGTTTCGACAATATGACGTGTCGAATCTTGGAAATGTTTGACTTGACAAAATCTGACGTAAAATAACCAAGATGCAACGAGCAAGTATGGTGATTCTCTGTCTCATAACTTCACCGTATGAAAACAGGATTCGTCATGCAGTCTGTCATTTCAAGACTGCATCTGCCTAGCCTTTTCCCAACTATCTTGGGGTTGGCTTCCAGTCTAACCGGATGCAGCTGAATACCAGTATTTTACATGGAGCGACTGCCTGTCTGATCTCCACAACTCAGTTACTGGGTAATACGATACCCCTTGGTTGTCAGACTTTCGGGCTTCTGACGACCCGTAACAACTGTCAAAGATACACGATTGACAGCTGGGACCAACGGCTTAACGAGCTTTCTGAGGAGGAGTCTCGATAAGAAAAGATGGTCACCCATCTATGGACCAACCCCGGCAAGCGTAGCTTAACCTGATGGATTGACCTGTGCGGCTGTTATTACTTTAGTCACGCGCTCCTCCACGTGTACTTCTGAATTGCAAATTGAATTTCAAACGACGTATACGTTGGAGCTTGGACCAACATTTGATTGGATTCAACATGGCTGGGCCTTAATATTGTAAGGCCAACGCAGTGCAATATTGCATTGCTCGACCTAATCATGTAACTACGAGAGTGTATTGAAAAGTATTCAGTCTGACTCAACTTAACCTTTTATTTTTATTTTCTACGTGGTGACCATGAATTTTAAAACACTTCTCCCTTCTGTCCTGTAAAGATTGCAAACCGCTGAAATAAAAAAAATCTTCCTTAGAGTTCGAAAATTAAATGCTCCATTTGCGACAAAGCGCGTCGGATTGCTTTACAAATAAATTTGTATATTCACAACTAATTATCGCAGACGTTACACAGTTAGCTAGTATGAACTGAACTAAACAAGTGAGTACTTCTGATTTTAAGAATTGACTGGATCTGTCTTAGGCCGAGTACTTTTCAATCCATCCTCGTAGCTTAGTATTAATTCTGCCTACATCTTTTAGATAGTTCGACCTTGTAACTGGTTAGACTCTAAGATGCTGAAAACCCCTACCAAATGACTGAAAGATGACATGGATAGAAAGAAGGAGGTGTTTTTTTGGGTTCCGTAGTCCTAACAAGGACAAGGAACCCTTATAGGTGTGGACTGTCCGTCTGAGGCATAGCTTAGAGACTGTTAGTACTAGCAAGCTGCAATTTTGCTTGGATTATTATCCATGCAAAATTGCAGCTTTCTAACTTAGTAACGCCAAGAAAACGAAACAATGAAATTTAAAAAAATATGTATTAATAAATATTTTTTTATGGTACCTGCCCACCATTGAGTAGTATACACTATTTCTCCATTCAGTGATGCGTTTGCGAAATATTAAATTTTAAAGTAATATTTTTTGTTCGAGGTGAGCGTGTAGCACTAAAAACCAAACTGTTGACTTGAAAAATCTGAAAAAAATCGTGATGTCATTATATAATTTATAACGAACTTTGACGAAAAACTATCGCGGCTAATTTAGCTCTGTTAGTTTAAGAGTAATAGTCGCAACTTATAAAATGTACCTATTTGGAAAATTTCTTACAAAACACAAAATCCTTACAAAAAAAAACTTAGGAGAAGTTGTTACTTATTTCTTAGTTTACTTAATAAATGTTTTCAAAAAACCCGACTGTAAAAAAAACAACTAATAAAAAGACCCAAACAAGTCAGTTTTAAAGCAGTCTGATGCAGTAGGTGGCAGTTATTTTAGTTCAATTATTGATTTCATGCCACCAAGTGCATCAGACTGCAGTGCAAAAGTTGAAAAGTGACGTGTTTCGAACTTTTTAGTTGTTTTTGTACAGTCGGGTTTTTTGAAAATATTTAATAACTTTTTTTTCTATATTTTAGTGAGTTCTATTTTTAGAATCGCCTCCTCGAACTCTATATTTTGATACCCGACTTAATAATATAGTTCGTCGACTTTCATTTTCTTTCCTTTTCACAATATGGCGTCTGGTTGTTGCCATATTGCATTTCGATTACTGCCATGTCTTTAGTAGCACTCGCAAGATTAAGACAAATCAATTAACATAAGAATTATCAAAATCGGCCCACGCGTTTGGTCTCTTAAGCGCCACAAAGGGAGAAACATACAAACATAGGCTGATAAACACATTACCCTCCCTTGCGTCGCGCAGTCTGCTAAAAATAACTGGGATTTATATGCTCTACCGAAATGTCACGTGGTACATCCTAAATATTTTAGACATCCAACAATTATCATCAATACAAATCCGCCCGATTACCCATCTTCCCAGAGACGGTGGGATGAGCCGCTCTGCAGAGTAGTTCAGGAAAACCTAATTGCTACATCTGCTACTACTGCGGAGCGTGCACGTCTGCTGGCTGTGGGAGAGTGGGAGTCGGGTCTCTGGCTTCACGCACTACCATCGTCGAACATAGGCACCTTGTTCGACGATACTAGTTTTCGCCTCGCTGTTGCCCTACGTCTAGGCGCTCCCTGTTGTTCTCCTCATCGCTACCAATGTGGCGAAGATGTCAACAGCCTCGGACACCACGGGCTGTCATGCAACCGAAGCGCGGGTGGCATAGCGCGGCACATTAGAACCACATGGTCTGGCTCGCGACGATGGTAAAAGACCGGACGGCATGTCGTTATTTTCGTGGAAGTTGGGTAGGCCTTTAGTGTGGCACGCTACATGTGTGTACTCTTGCGCCATCTCATCTTCCTAGTTCGTCGTGCTGTGTTGCTGCTGCCGCTGCGGCTGCGGAGAACCTCAAGCGGCGGAAATATGACAACCTCGTCGGCAGCTACATTTTCGAGCCGTTTGGGGTTGAAACCCTTGGGCCGTGTGGTCCAAATGCACATTTAGTATTTAAAGATCTTTCTAAACGCCTTGTTGACACTTCGCGTGACCCAAGGGCTGGCTTTTTCCTCGGTCAGAGGTTAAGCATTGCCATACAACTTAGCAATGCCGCCAGTCTTTTGGGCACACTTCCAGTAGACAGCGATGCGGAGGAATTTTTTGATGCCAGATTGTAAGTTTTATTTAGTTAGGAGTTTTTGTCTTTATTACAGTTAGTTAAGTATTTTATAACTTTGTAGTATATTTATCACAATCAATATAATAATATTATTATCATCATTTCAGCCGAACGACTTTGGACATAGGTCTCCCCCAAGTGTCGCCACAACGACTTGTTATGTGCGTCTCGCATACTGTGGATTATCGCAAACCTCGTCAACTGGACTTAAGCCTCCCCCAAGTGTCACCACATCGACCTGTCCTGTGCGTCTCGCATACTTTGGATTCTCGCAACCCTCATCAACTGCTAGACATAGACCTCCCCAAGTGTCGCCACATCGACCTGTCCTGTGCGTCTCGCATACTTTGGATTCTCGCAACCCTCATCAACTGCTAGACATAGACCTCCCCAAGTGTCGCCACATCGACCTGTCCTGTGCGTCTCGCATACTTTGGATTCTCGCAACCCTCATCAACTGCTAGACATAGACCTCCCCAAGTGTCGCCACATCGACCTGTCCTGTGCGTCTCGCATACTTTGGATTCTCGCAACCCTCATCAATGGCTAGACATAGGCCTCCCCTAAGTGTCGCCACATCGACCGGTCCTGTGCGTCTCGCATACTTTGGATTCTCGCAAACGTCATCAGGTCCACCTTTTTTTTTTGTGGGGTGTGAAATCATTCAATGACATCTCCCGTTCTAGGGTGGAGCGGGAGGGCGTATGAGACTCTTACTGACTAAAACCCACCCCTGCTCCTTCCCTGCCCTGAATACCCAGGGTTTTTTTTTTTTTTTTTTTTTTGGGGGGTGGGAAATCATCTTATGACTCTTTCCGCTCTGGGGTGGAGCGGAAGGGCGTGTCAGAGTCTTACTGACTAAAACCCACCCCTGTTCCTCCCTGCCCTACGCGCCCGGGGGCGAGGTAACTCTTTCGAATTTATCCTCCACCCCCGGGCAGTTTATCCTCCACCCCCGGGCAGGCATTTTTTTTTGTGGGGTGTGAAATCATCCAATGACATCTCCCGTTCTAGGGTGGAGCGGGAGGGCGTATCAGACTCTTACTGACTAAAACCCACCCCTGCTCCTTCCCTGCCCTGAATGCCCAGGGGCGAGGTAACTCTTTCGAATTTCTCCTCAAACCCCGGGCAAAAAAAAAATGTGGACACGCTAATTCGTGTAATTAGCATGTTATCCTTGCGCAGGGGCCATCACTAATCGTCTCTGTATCGTTCCAATATGTACTACCGAAGTAAGTACTCATCAGGTCCACCTTGTAAGTCTTCCAACGCTGCCTCTTTCAGTAAACGATCGCCACTCCAAAACCTTTCGGCCCCATCGACCATTTGTTCTGCGAGAAATGTGCCCTGCCCACTGCTGCTTAAGTATGGCGATTCTTCGGGCTATGTCGATATCCTACTAATATTGATGTTGGCCACATGTGGACGTTACGCAACTGAACATGGGTTGTTGTATAATGTTCAGAAAAGTCAGTACATTGTTTTCGAGGCGGGGACCAAGTACCTTCCTGATGTGCCGCCCATACGGGTTAACGGTGTTCCTCTTGAGCGAGTGGACCAATTTAAATACATAGGTCACTTGGTCACCACTGACCTTAAAGACAATGCTGACATTGAAAGGGAACGGAGGGCTCTTTCCGTGCGTGCGGAATGATAGCCCGCAGGTTTGCACGTAAAGTGCAGTGTATTGCAGAAGTAAAGGTGATGCTCTTTAGAACATTCTGTACCACCTTCTACACTTGCAGCCTGTGGGAGAAGTATTCGCAGGTGGCGTATGGAGCCCTTCGTGTCCAATATAATCTTCTTCTTCCTCGCTCTTTCCCACCTTATGTCCTGGGTTGTCGGGTCGGGCAGTTCTTCCTCTGATATGAGTTTCGTCATGCTGGTCCACCACGTGGCAGGAGGTCGTCCTCTACCTCTCTTCTTTTCAGGCAGTTGTAACGCTTTTTTCACTACGTGTTCCTCGTCTCTTCGCATCGCGTGACCATACCATCTGAGCTGGCTCTCAGTTAGTTTCTCTGATATGACTTTGAAACTACCACAGATATGCTCGTTTCGCACTTTGTCTAGCCTCGTCACACCTCCAGACCACCTCAACATCTTCATCTCAGCGGTGTGGAGCCTTAGTACGTGTGTCGTGTCCAATATAATAACGCTCGAAAACTGATGGGGTTGCTATGGCGTTGCAGTGCGTCAGGGATGTTTGCCGCGGCGCGTGTAGGTTGTTTTTACACAATTATGCGCAAGCGCGCAGCATCGCTTGTGGCCCGTGTCGGGGACAGCCAGGTTTTCAAAATGATTGCTGACAGAGTGGACTGTCCGTATATACTCGTAGTTCTCTGCTGTCAGTTGCATGTGTCACCGTATCGTGTTGTTCACTAACACTTAGTTTTTAAGGACATTGTTAATGAGTATTCTCTCGAAAAAAAGATTTTGAATTTGAATATTATAATTAATGCGAAAGTTTTGGATAGATAAAGGTTTGTTGCGTGGATGGAATTTGCGGCAGAGATAGATTATAGTCTGGATCATATTGGTTATAATTTATAGCGGAGGAAGTACTAATTCCATGCAAACGAAGCCACTGGCAAAAGCTAGTCGTCAATAAATTAGTATTACTTTGGTTGTTATCCATAAGGAAAATTTCTGTAGCCCAGGGCCTACATCGATCTTAAGGCGCATTTATACGACTTTTAATGGTTTTTAATTGAACATCACGTCTAAACGACTGGTTTTATTTCTTTGAAAAAAATATATGTTACTGATGACTATTTCCGTCGTAATTTGATCTGAGAATATTTGAAATTATATTTTTCTAACATTGTGTAATTAATTTGTAAAGTTATGTCTAACGTGGATAAAAAATTGAGAATCACGCAAAAAGTATAAAGTGTATTTTTATGAAACCTTCACTATTTTAAAGATCATTTAAATATTTATAATTTAGTCTCAGTGTTTTAGTTTATTACTTGTTTTCATGTGTAATAAATTAGTAATGCGTCTAATTTCGGACAGCGCTCCTTGACGGTCGAGTCCTATTACTGGGTGGATGTACGACGCGTTACGTGAGCTCAGCGCAGAACACGTAAACTAACCACTCAAGGTCGTTGGCAGCTAATAGCGCCTTAAAACAAAACTTGCGGTAAATGTATTTACACACCTCAACTTACTCCTTCAGGGTAAATAGGCGTAATGTTATGTTAGAAAACATCGACATGATTATCTTAATAACAAGCGCTTGTAGGCAAGTTATTCTTAATTATTATCTTCTCTCATTATGAGATCATAATTTGAACTTGTTTCAAAATAATTATTACCGGTTGTAACAAGCCCGATCTTTTGTATTTAGGTTTATCATGAAAGTCGAAAGAGAATCTCGTGGCTAAAAGTAATAACAGCCGCACGGGTCGTCAATGGCGTATGGGTTGATCCATGGATGGGTAACCATCTTTACATACCGAGACTCCTCCGTGCCTCGGAAAGTATGATAAGCCGAAAAAAAAAAGCCGTTGGTCCCGGTTGTCAATCGTGGATCTTTGACAGTCGTTACGGGTCGTCAGAAGCCCGAAAATCTGACATCCAGTCATAACAAGGGGTATCATATTACCCAGTAACAGGGTTATGGAGGTATAGGCAGTCGCTCCATAAAATGTATTCATCCGGTTAGACTGGAAGCCGACCCCAAGATAGTTGGGAAAAGGCTAGGCAGATTGATGTTATGTTACTTATTCTCCATGTATTCAGCTGCATCCGGTTAGACTGGAAGCCGACCCCAAGATAGTTGGGAAAAGGCTAGGCAGATTGATGGTATGTTACTTACATAAAACAAGTTAGTTTTATTTTTGTTATCAGGGGAAATCTGACAAAGGCGCCTGAACTTTTCGGGAAAAAGACCAGAGATTGTGGCATTTTTACCTTACTAAAATCACCGCGGCGTTCACTATCAACACATAGCAGGGGTCCCGTGCACTCTTATGGCGCAGATACGACTTTTAATGATTTTAAATTGAACACCACGTCTAAATGACTAGTTTTATTTCTTTGGAAAAAATATATGTTACTCTAAACAATTTCCGTTGTAGTTTGATACGTGAATATTTGAAATTATATTTTTATAACATAGTGTAATTAATTTGTAAAGTTATGTCTGACGCAGATAAAAAATTGAGAATCACGCAAAAACTATAAAGCGTATTTTTATGAAACCGCCACCATTTCAAAGATCATTTAATTAGCATCAGCTTCACCTGATGGATCGACCCGTGCGGCTGTTATTACTTTAGCCACGAGCTCTTAAGGAATATACCATATGGTACCTTATTTATTTTTTATTTATTATCTCTTGTAAGGTTGTCTGTTATTTATGCAATAAAAAATATTATTATTATTTCAATTTATCTGTTTTAATATACTTTGTTGTTTAGACACCAAAGATCGAATGTGATTATACCTACTGAAATATTACTTAGATTCACTGTAATAATAATTATGTTAGTACTAACAGGTCGTTAACAGCAATATGTGTATTTGACTTTGTTTACCCAGGTTTACACACACTGGAAAAATATTAAATAGTAGCTGTCCTCCGCTGTTTTACCCGCGCGTTTGGTTACTGTTCTACTCCTGTGGGTCGAAGCGTAATGTTTAATAGCCTATAGCTTTCTTCATTAATGTGGCTATCAAATACAGATATAATTTTTCAAATCCGACTGTTAGTTCCAGAGATTAGCGCGTTCTAACAAGAAAACTCTTCAGCTTTATTATATTAGTATAGATAAGAGTAATTTGGTCAAGACCTTGATTTTATTATGTGGCAAATTATAGATTTCACTTTTGGTAAGCGCAGGGCGTGTAGGGTGGCTTCCCTTTACAGCTGCTACCAGCAGCAGCTGTAAAGGGAAGCCAATGATCAAGCTATATATTGTACTAAAGAAGAGGTCTATAACCAGCTGTATCATGAAAATACATAAAAAATAACCAGTCCGCCATCTTTGAGCGTCCGCCATATTTGATTTGGAATGACGTCACTTAGCTAACCATGCATTGTCATCGGTCCTTGATAAGTGTGCGAAGTGTCGATTCAGATTTTCAGATTTTTACCCACTTCATAACGTCGGCGTTTTGAAGTGGATGAAAATCTCGTTCAAATATTCCGTTACATAGATATACACTAAGCTAATAAAAACGTGTTTATAACAAACATTTACTCAAACATTTTGTTCCCAGGACGCTCTTCTTCACGCCATCAAAGAAGAGTACGTGGAAGCGGTAGAACTGCTCCTGCAGTGGGAAGAGGACAACCATGTGCCAGGAGAACCTTACGTAAGTTATACAGATTCTATAATCACCACACATGGCAGACGAAATTAATCCTACCCTATCCTGTTCTATTAATATTATAAATCCTATCCAACTTCCTATTCTATGCGAATAATATTCTCCCGCCCTGGATTTAAGCCAAAGTGACTATAACCCAGCCTTGTCCCTTCAGTTGCTTGTGCCAGGGCCGCCAGTAACTCTCTTTCATATTTATCCGCTACCCATATTATGAATCCTATCCTAAAATACTTCCTATCCTTCCTCCTCTCCTTTCTTTCCATCTTATTCTTTTATACGCTACTTATATTATATTTTTTTTCCTAAACTGCTACCTACCCTTCCTCCTCCTCTTTCCTTCCTTCTTATTCTTTTATACGCTACTAATATTACAAATTCTTTCCTAAACTACTTCCTAGTCCTTCTCTTCCCCTTTCCTTCCTTCCTTGTTATTCTTTTATACGCTACTAATATTATAAATTCTTTCCTAAACTGCTTCCTACTCCTTCTCTTCCCCTTTCCTTCCTTCCTTGTTATTCTTTTATACGCTACTAATATTATAAATTCTTTCCTAAACTGCTTCCTACTCCTTCTCTTCCCCTTTCCTTCCTTCCTTGTTATTTTTTTATACGCTACTAATATTATAAATTCTTTCCTAAACTGCTTCCGACTCCTTCTCTTCCCCTTTCCTTCCTTCCTTGTTATTCTTTTATACGCTACTAATATTATAAATTCTTTTCTAAACTGCTTCCTACTCCTTCTCTTCCCCTTTCCTTCCTTCCTTGTTATTCTTTTATACGCTACTAATATTATAAATTCTCTCCTAAACTACTTCTTACCCTTCCTCTTTCCTTCCTTCCTTGTTATTCTTTTATACGCTACTAATATTATAAATTCTCTCCTAAACTACTTCTTACCCTTCCTCTTTCCTTCCTTCCTTCTTATTCTTTTATACACTAAAAATATTACAAACTAGCGCCCAGCTTCGCACGGGTGAAATTTTGTTTATTAGATTTCCCAAAATTTTCTTTCTTATAAACGATGTCCTGACAACAAAATAAACAACAAATAAATAATTATCTATAATTTGATGCAGTCGTTCGGAAGTTATGTGCGTATATACTCGTACATTTTGGTGATGCATTTTTATTTATATATATATAGATAGAAGATTCTTATCTAAACTACTTCCTCTCCTCTCCTTTGCTTCAACCACGCGCGACTATGTGGCCGCGACACGCCACCAAGTGCGTGAAACTGTACAGAAGACTGTGGGAGCTACCGACCACCTTCGCTTGCACTATAATAAAGGAAGTGGCGCGTAATATATATATAATTATTATGTATTTATTATCTGTTTATACTGAATTTTTTTTTTATTAAAACTGTACAAGTAAACACACTGTACAAAGGCGGAGTATGCCTCGGGCATTTTCTACCAGTCTACCATAAGGTGGTGCAGAGACACAATAGAGAAGGTGAAATTTATATAAATAACAAAAAAAAAAGTACAATAATAAATACTTATTAACCTCTTAAGATCCGTCAATTAAAGTATTATCTGTGGCAATGATATTGTCAGATTGGCCGAACGAACTATGGAAAGTTCAGCAAGTTCATAAATGGTACCAATTTGAGAGTCTTAATGTTGAGAATTTTGTGAGGTTCTGACTATGACTGTGACCAAAATTAGCAATGAGGCTATGAGGTTCTGACTGTGACGAAAATTAGTGTTGAAACCATGAGATTCTTACTGTGGCTGTGGCTGTGCCAATAATATACAAAAAAAAACACAGAATGGCCATTTTATATCTAAATTAATATATAAAGATAATTAACTTTAAACTTTGTATATGTTATAATTTGTGTAATTTCGAAATAATTTATGAAATGGTTTTATGTGATCTCTAATTAAAAATATTTAATTAATAATTTAATTGTATGGGTATTTTGACGGATAATCGGATCGCATAATTACATATAATATTGGACTGTTGATTGTAGAGATATATTACAATAAAAACTTTATGTAAAAAAAAGGGAAGAAAAAGAAAGTAAAATTTGTTTCCGCTGGTCGGTCAATTGTTTGGTGCAAGTCTATGCCACTAGCAGCGGGTGGAGCGGACTTGACACGTCTAGGCAATTGGCAAAACAAACGTAAAATACAAATTTTAGAATTTATTATTGCTGGTTGGTCACTGACCTATTGTTAGTCTGGATCTCATGTACAGCAGGTGGGAGCCCTAACATTTCTAAGGTCAGGGGCTTTTGATAATTTGCTGCTGGTTTGTCACTGACCTATTGTTAGTTTGGATCTCATGTACAGCAGGTGGGAGCCCTAGCATGTCTAAGGTCAGGGGCTTTTGATAATTTGCTGCTGGTTGTTCACTGACCTATTGTTAGTTTGGATCTCATGTACAGCAGGTGGGAGCCCTAGCATGTCTAAGGTCAGGGGCTTTTGATAATTTGCTGCTGGTTTGTCACTGACCTATTGTTAGTTTGGATCTCATGTACAGCAGGTGGGAGCCCTAACATGTCTAAGGTCAGGGGCTTTTGATAATTTGCTGCTGGTTTGTCACTGACCTATTGTTAGTTTGGATCTCATGTACAGCAGGTGGGAGCCCTAACATGTCTAATATAAATAACATTAACTACAATTGTAGAATAAGAGTATATAATGTACTTCGAGAGCGAAGTACTTGTCAGTCTGGCCGTAATATATATATAATTATTATGTATTTACTATCTGTTTATACTGAATCGTTAAGATTAATTAATGAATTTACTAAATGAATTTTTTTGAAACAAACTTATTTTCCTATAAGTCAAAGACTGATATTACTCAGCTGTTACTTGTGAATCATACTAGTTTGTTAACGGGTATAAAAGAGCATAACCTCAGTGGAGCGGCTCAGTTGCTGTTCGGCTTTCAAGGCGTTAACATCTAAGGTATGATATTATTCTGACTATTGTTGATTTATTAATGATGTTGATGTATATTTATATCATATTTATGAGCCATGTAATGTAAAGTTATGTATATTGTTACTTAACGTTGTGTTATATACACTACTACGGTAGTGGTTGTTATATACCACAAGATATTTATCGTTGTAAATATGGCTTTGGTGATACATCCTTTAATAAGATTTATTGCGATAAACGATTATTTATGATGTGTCGATATAATAATAAAAGAGAGCTACCGTGGAGTTTCTTGCCGTTCTTCTCAACGAAGACCTAGTTTTGCGAACAGGCAATTAGATTTCGATTGATGACAAGCCTATTGGAAATAAATACATACTCTTGTCTTTGTGCTTTTCTTAATAAATCCCTTCCTTAAAACACCACATTCACAGTAAGTAAATAAGCAAATAAATAAGCAAAGAAATAAGTAAATAAATAAGTAAATAAATAGGTAAATAAATGGGTAAATAAATGGATAGATAGATAGACTTTCAATGGACTTCCAATGGACTTTCACTTTCAATGGACTTTCAATGGACTTTCAATGGACTTTCAATGGACTTTCAATAGACTTTCAATAGACTTTCAATAGACTTTCAATAGATATTCAACAGATATTCAATAGATATTCAATAGACTTTCAATAGACTTTCAATAGATATTCAATAGATATTCAATAGACTTTCAATAGATATTCAATAGACTTTCAATAGACTTTCAAAAGACTTTCAATAGACTTTCAATGGACTTTCAATAGACTTTCAATAGACTTTCAATGGACTTTCAATGGACTTTCAATAGACTTTCAATAGACTTTCAATAGACTTTCAATAGACTTTCAGTAGACTTTCAATAGACTTTCAATAGATATTCAATAGACTTTCAATAGATATTCAACAGACTTTCAATAAATATTCAATAGACTTTCAATAGATATTCAATAGATATTCAATAGATATTCAATAGACTTTCAATAGATATTCAATAGATATTCAATAAATGATCAATAGATAAATAAATGAGTAACGAATATTAAATATTTACATACATCTGGTTACATAACTACACATACTCGTACATATTCAGAAAAATTCTAACACGCGCGATAGCCACCGGTGGCCGCCACGGGTGGCTCCATCTGCGCGGACACAAAATTTTACCATTTCTGCTGTTCTCAAACACGAATGCTGGTAAAATACGACTGTCTCAGATGCGTTCTCTTCCACAAAATATATATGCTCGTAATCTCAGGGTTGGTCCCATAGAAAAAGTTGAAATAGAAGTATGTTATTAATCGATACTTTTTTTTCTTAAACGGTTCCTTTTCTTGTTTATTGGTTGTCGTGGTATGGACATGTGATGCGGAGGAATAAAGAAAATGTTGTGAGGAAAGTCTTGTGTATGCATGTGGATGCCTGTAGGAGTAGAGGAAGGCCTAAGAAACAATGGTTGGACTGTGTGAAAGAGGATATTGGTAAAAAAGGGATGACAACAGAGATGACGACTAATAGAGGAGTATGGAAGAAAAATACATGTTGCGGCGACCCTAAATAAATTGGGAAAAGGGCAGGAAAATGATGATGATGACTTTTTTTTCTATAACCCTGGACCGCAGTAGCTGAAGTGAGATGATACAGGCTGACGGTAGCCAATAAAGTTTTCGTAGGCTAAATCAACATTATATTATCATGTAGGTTAGATTAGATTTAGAAATTATTTGTGTAATAATAAAAAAACTTTTTTACAAAATAATAGAACCGACTTCCAGAAAAAGTGTAAAATCATTTTAATTTCGGAAGTCGGTGTCAAAAAACGAAGACACATACCTAATAACTTTTTTACAAAATAAATAGAACCGAATTCCAAAAAAAGTGCAAAATAACTTTAATTTCGGAAGTCGGTGTTTCTGGTTTTTGTCTTCGTTTTTTGACACCGACTTCCGAAATTAAAGTTATTTTGGACTTTTTTTGAAAGTCGGTTCTATTTCTTTTATTTTTCAATTTTTAGTTGTGGTTCCCCATTAACCCATTAAATTGAGTTAACGCTACATAGACATACGATCGCAGCAATCGAAGTTGATTTGTTGACATTTTTTGAAGAGTTCCGATGTCTGTCTCCGAAACTCATCATCAGCTATATGAAATTTAAATGGGACCATTTCGAAATAAATCCCTTTTGAACAAAAAAAGAATTATGCAAATCCGTCTATAAATGACGGAGTTATGCCAGAACATACAAAAAAAAAACATCCGAATTGATAACCTCCTGTAACCCACACACAGGCAATCTTAGTGTGAGTTTTAGGCATCAATGCATTAAATGTAATTTCTTTAACAAAAAATTATTCTTATTACCTTCTCCCACCAGAGCTGGGAGTCCGTAGACCCATCATCAGCGACGTTCACGCCCGACATCACGCCGCTCATCCTGGCAGCCCACAGGAACCACTACGAGATCCTGAAGATCCTGCTGGACAGGGGGGCCACCCTGCCGGTGCCACACGACGTCAAGTAGGTAGCGTACTTCGTGATTATTGACTAAGTTTAAATCTATCGGTCTAAACGCATGCGTATCTGTAAACATAAGGGTATCTACAGGTTATAACGATTTGTTTTTAAACTGTGACCCACTCTAGGAATTACTCCTGTATCGTGGGTGCGTTCACAAACAACAACATGTAAACTCACTTACACAAGACCCGGAACAACTATCTGTAGGTCATACAAATATTTGTTCCGTGCGGGAATCAAACCCGCGACACGCAGCGCAGCAGCCGAACGCTCAACCCCTGCGCCAACCGTGTCGTAAATTGGACGTACCGTACAAAGTTATTATCAGCTTAGCGAAGTTATTAGTTATGGAAGTTTAAAAATATTTTATCTTGAAGAAAGTAGTTGATATCTATAGGCAAAAGCGGTATTTAAAATATAACCACGTATATCCGGTATACCCTGTATAAATATTACTCAGAACCCAAATATGAAGGTATAAGGTGAAAGCTCCAGGGTTGCCCGCGAATTTCAAATTTTCTTACGTTTTTTGCAATTTGCAGGTCAGTGTCAGGTTGTATCTTGGTCAACATTTGATTCGCGGCCGTAGCAAGTATGTATTTATAGAATCATAATCATTCAAATCATCTCTCTCAGTTATAATTGATGTCAAATGACATGATTTCATGAAATACTTACATTTGGAATCAATTCTAACTGAGACAGTTGTATTGATGATTTTAATGATTACAATTCTATAAATACATACTTGCTACGGCCGCGAATCAAATTTTGGCTTAGATACAACCTGACACTGACCTGCAAATTCCAAAAAACGTAAGAAAATTTGAATTTTGCGGGCTACCTTGGAGCTTTCACCTTAACTCCAAAGTGGGGCTACCTTGCGAGGACGGCGGTAGGATTTGAATGTGGAGCCGAGTTGCAAACTGTGGTCCCAGCTCCAGCTCCTATCCTGCCCTCTATGCCATAAGACATGCAGCCAAAGTGACCTCAGAGCTATCACCAATATGGGCCAAGAAATTTTAATCGCTGTCATGCCTGAAGAAGATTACTGATCTAAAACGAGAGTGCGAATCTTGTGACTTGTGATGTCTTTTTTTTAATGGCAAAATCAACTTCTCCCGCTCTGCAGACTCTTAATGACCAAAACCCACCAACGTTCCTTCACTTGCCTTTTACGTTCCAGACCGCGCTGAATTTTTCAAACACACGTGCGACTGTTTGTGTATATCTGTGTAATCTCTGGCACCACTGTACTTGTGTGAAAATTACTATCACCATTTGAAAGTTAGGTAGGGACGAAATTCCATTATTTTCTCATTTTTTGCAATTTGCAGGTAAGTGTCAGGTTGTATTTTGATCAAAATTATGAATAGCGGCCGTAGTAAGTATGTATGGATAGAATTATAATCATTAGAATAATCAATACAACTCTCTCAGTTAGAATTGCTGTTGATTGTCATGATTTAATGAAATAGTCATTCCATACAGTAGGTAATATGAACTTAGAAGGCTGTATTGATGATTTTAATTATTACAGTTCTGTAAATACGCACTTGCTACGGCCGCGTCTCATATTTTGACCGTATGTTGTAGCAAGCAACCTGATTAGAACCTGCAAATTGCAAAAAAACCTATCAAAATTTGAATTTCGTGGGTTACCCTAGTACTTCCCTTTCCCTTAAGTCGTAGGTACCCCAGTAATATCTCGTCTTTTATTTAAAGAAAATGACATCTTTTACAGTCATTCGGAGCTATACAGGGTGTAACGGAAATGTGTAGTCATATTTTAAGAACCGGTTCTGCCCATGGTAATAAACAATTTTCTCTAAGAAAAAATACAAAATTCCCAAAAAAAAAATAGACTTTTAATACTAACTTATCATCAGTTGATCAATATTTCTATGGGAAGTAAATTTTTTTTTTGAGAATTTCCTCAAGTTTTCTTGAAGAAAGTTGTTCACATCGATGGGCAGATGCAGTTTTTAAAATATGATCACACCAGCTTTCCGTTACACCCGTTCCGTTAGTGAATAAACCCCAGCGGGCGGCTGAACAAAATTCAAGATGGAAATTAATTAGAAAATAAGTTTTATTAACTGATTTCATTAAAGTTATAGCTCATTCGTAAGCTACTTCAAGGAGGAATGTTAGTGTTTTGATTCATGTCTATTTTACTTTACAAGCTTTTATTTAGTTTCACATGTTCCTTTGTCTGTAATCAAATCCTACAAGCTAAATTAGATGGGTCTAATTTAGCTTTGAGTCCAATCGGACATCGGGTAGTGGGCTTCCCGATGTCCGATTAGACTCAAATTTTGTGTGCTTATGTATCTTTGGTGACAATACAATGATATGATACCATGGAACTGGTCTGATGACGGAGACGGAAGATGACTGAACTTCTGAACTAAACAAGATAAACCCATCGAGGTTGGGCTCGATTGATTCGTCTTGAGGCGCACTTTATGCCTAGACGATATCCAGGGTCCGATGATGAAGCTGGAAGGTGGCCACGGCGTCTCTGTGATAAAACAACATAACCCCACCGAGTTTCGGCTCGATTGATTCGTCTTGAGGAGCACTTTACACTTAGACGATATCCAGGGTCTGAAGATGAAGCTGGAAGGTAGCCACTGGTGAAGCTTGAGGCACAGTAATAAGTACCTACCCTGTTACCTGTAACGGTTAGTGCCTCAAGCTTTTAAGAATATAGGTAAGTACCTACTCGCCAAATACTTAATAGAATTTATTTTTAACTTTTTTGTTTATTTTCCCATATAAAAGCTTGTTTTTTTACTTCTCGTTTGATTATATTAAAATAATGCCAAAATACCACAATTTTGGCATTATTTTAATATAATCAAACGACAGCAAAATATAGGCTAAGTTAATAGTTTTGGTTGGAATCTCTAAAGGTCTCGTTGGTTAAGACGTACCTGCAGACAGTTCCTAAGTCCTACCATGACCTATGCTGGCGTAGGAAGCAAAAAAAAAGAAATACCCACATAAGTTATATTTGTGTTCAGCACAACTAAGTGCTATAAATGCCATTAGAAATTTGGTTTTTCTTAACAATTAATAATTTTGTTTTCTATGTGTTCATATATAATCAGTTTTAGTGTTTTATTTTGATACTGAAATTACCTATTATTTTCTATTTATTTACCTGTTTTTAGTTTTTAATTTTTTATTGATCTTGTTACCTATACGTTATCTTATGGAGTCTATGATGTTCTGGATGACATCTCATTTTAAGTACTCATAGTTGCGAAGTTCATCACCACGATGTACGCTACCGCGACAGTTTACCATCGCGACGTTCTTTAATGCGATGTATGTTACTGCGAAAGTTTACCATTGCGACGTACGCTGTCGCGAAAGATCTTTACCGCGATGTACGTCACTGCGAAAGTTTACCATTGCGACGTAGGTACGTTGTCCAAGAGCGGTTATAGATCTCTTAAAATCTACAATAACTGTCTGACTCCTATTTTTCCTCCTAGATGCGGTTGTGACGAGTGCGTTAAGTCTTCTCAAGAGGATTCCCTCCGTCACTCACAAGCTCGCATCAACGCGTACCGAGCCCTCTCGTCCCCCTCACTCATCGCCCTCTCTTCTGCTGACCCTCTACTCACTGCCTTCCAACTGTCCTGGGAACTGGGGAGGTTGAGCAGGATGGAGACAGAGTTTAGGGTTGAGTATAAGGTAAGTTGTTGCCATTGGTGAGTATATTCTACTTAAAAAAAAATATCATAGAGAATTTGAGTTCTTTCAAACAATCATGATCATTGTCTTCTTTGGGCTCTAGACAAAGTAAAATTCTGTCAGCGAAAACGGTTTGACCGCTTGATTTTCTTTTATATTATTTAAGTTACTCTATTTACCACGTTCCGTGACTGTGTCCTGGCACCACAGAGGGGCCTAGCAGAATACCAGCGTTGCGTTATTTATTGTTTTTAAATACATATCGCAGCATATCCTGAGTTAAGGTCATGGCACATTATACCGGCACCGCAACTACACAACTGCAGCACGGCGTTGCCTCAAATTTAGCTAGGCTAGCCGCCAGCGCGCTTATTAAGCGTCGTCCGCGAGGTGCAAGCTCGCAGTCCACGCGGCGGCCGCGAGATGCAAGCTCGCAGTTCGCGCGGCGGCAGCGAGGTGCAAGCTCGCAGTTCGCGCGCTGGCCGCGAGGAGCAAGCTTGCTGTCACCGCGAACGCAATGCGCCTAGGACTTGCACGTTTTCATAATGTCTCGGTTTACATTGCGCGAACTAGCAATAATCGCTATTTCTCTGAGTCGGCGCGCAGTACCTAAGCATGCGGTTCGCTCGCTTGCAGCGCGCGGGCTGCGAGTCGAGTTGTATGGTAGGGGCAAGTGCGCTGACAGCTCGCCGTTGTCTTTTTCATATTGACATTATGAAATACAGGGTGTAACGGAAAGGTGTGGTCATATTTTAAGAACTGCATCTGCCCATCGATGTGAACAACTTTCTTCAAGAAATTCCGAGGAAATTCTTACAAAAAATTTTTACCTCCCATACAAATCTTGATCAGCTGATGATAACTTTGTATGGAAAATCCAAATTTTTTTATGGGAATTTTCAATTTTTTCTTAGAGAAAGTCGTTCATTTCCATGGGCAGAATCGGCTCTTAAAATATGACCACACCATTCTGTTACACCCTGTATATTATACGACACACGATTTAGTGCTCTAATTTGAATGATAAATTATTTTATTTTTGTAAATAAGGTTATTAACAACACTTTTACACGGCAACTTTTTTTTTTTGTCAGTTTAAGCTAGATGAGGCCGGTGTTTCCTACCTGACTACCCTGAGAAGGAACACCGAAACAAACTCAGAGGTCAAAGTCTCTTTTAATGTCCATACAATCTGTACTGGTCAAATCATATGAGAACCATTTACGTTAATGTCTGAGATGAGCTTTTGAGGAAAGCAACACACACATTTGAGTGTACCTGTCGAGTCAGTGCAAGCGTCTATCAATAGTCGAATAGCTCAACTTAGAACTACTAAGGAGATCAATGACTTAACGAACAATACCAAAGACTGGACATTTGGGTAGGCCGAAAAAAAAAAAACTGTCAGACAACGTTAAAAATTACTGGAAAGAGGGGAAAAAAATAACCCACATAGTCCCCACATTTACAATAATAAAGTAATCAAATAAAATATATATCATACTTTACAAAGTAAATATTCCTGTCAAAACACTGTGTATAAAAACTTATTGTACAAACAATAGAACCGACTTCCAAAAAGAGTGCAAAATAACTTTAATTTCGGAAGTCGGCGTTTCTGGTTTTGTGTCTTTGTTTTATGACACCGACTTTCATGATTTTATTAAATACTTACAATTGACATCCATTCTAACTGAAAGAGTTGTATTGATGATTTTAATGATTATAATTATATAAATACATACTTGCTACAGCCGCGAATCAAATTTTGACCAAGACACAACCTGACACTGACCTGAAAATTGCAAAAAACGTAAGAAAATTTGAATTTCGCGGGCTACCCTGGCACTTTTATCTTAAGAGCGACGTCTACGATGCCACAGATAATGATTGTTCAGCACTTTACCACCCACATCTACCCTTGTTCCGGGTAGAAAAATATTAAATAAAGAGCCCGCTAATCAGTATTATTAAAATTAAATTAATCACAATAATTATGGTATTTTTTATATAATCAAGGATCTTTCACATAGTCTATCGGTTGTTTTTAGAGTTCTGTACCCGAAGAGTCTAAACGGAGCCCTATTGCTGTCACTCACGTGTCTGTCTGACTGTCCGTCGTATTTTGTTCCGAAATTTTTTTTACCTCCCATTGACTTATGGACTTGGTGAAAACGTTTATTATTAATTACGTATATTTTACTAACAAATACCAAAATATTGATTGCCCTCATATGGTACGGAACCCTAAATGTGCGATGTCCGACACACACTTGACCGGTTTTTTTTTGTTCTTCCTCTCTTCGTGCTCAAAACTTTCACCACGACTATTTCCTCATTCCTACCCGTCACAGATGGAACCCAGCTGACCACGATCCTCAGACTTGAGGGACCCGTCACAACCTTCTTTCAAAGCCCATCCTATGAAAAGTTGTAAGATGCAATCAAATCTTAACCTTCCGTCAGATTAACGTATACTAAAAGGAACGTTAAACTGTCTGAATATTGAAGAGCAGATGTGGCTCAAATAAAATGTTGATAACTTTTCTTAACGCCTCATAAACCGATGGTACTCAATTACCACTCAAATGGACGATCATATTACCACATTTTCATGCTGGTAATTATACCAACTACCTCACTTATCCCTTCTGGTTATTATTCCCTAGTCTGCCCTGTTTTTTTTTGGTTGGGAAATCATCCAATGATTTCTCCCACTCTGGGTGGAGCGGGAGGGCGTGTCAGACTTTTACTGACTAAATCCCACCCTTGTTCCTTCAGTTACCTGTGCCAAGAACCGTGGTAACTCACACGCTATGTTTTTTTTTTTTAATATTGGCTTCGCACTGTTTGTGCATTTATTTATTTATACTTCATGCAACTAAAGTACAAAGGCGGACTTAATGCCTTAGGCATTCTCTACCAGTCAACCAAGGGTGGTGGAGAGATAATATATATTTAGCCAGAATCAAGAAAGTATTTAGGTTTAGATACAGAATGCTGTCACTTTTATCCCATTAGAATGCAGATGTAACACATTCTAATGTTTTTGCAGTATTTGGCAGCAAATGAGTCGAGTCAGCCTTCTCGGCAAGCTTCACTGGGGTAGTCAATATTACGACAAAATTCTCAGCTTTATTTCAATGCTTCCACATATTGTCCAGTTGCGTAGTCACGACACAAAACTACACCAATTTAACATCACAATATCCACTAGAATTCAATTTGTGAATAATTAAAACAGCCATTGAACTTCACTCGAAAAAATCCCGCACAGAACTCCTACGCTATGTTGTTTTTTTTATTTTTTATTAACAATTGTCACTTTTTCATTTTATTTTGTTGTCTCTCTCTGGCCAGGCTTTACGCACACAAACTCAAGAGTTCGCGACCTCCTTGCTGGACCACACGAGAACCTCGAAGGAGCTGGAGATCATGCTGAACTACAACCCTTGGGACATTGACTGCTGGGAACCGGGCGAGCGGCAGACCCTCGGGAGGCTAAAGTTAGCTATCAAGTATAAGCAGAAAATGGTAAGGATTTTCTAGATACTTCTTCTTAGTGTTGATGATTCATATTTATTGCTAATGATCCGACCCGGCTTCGCACGGGAAATGATTCAAAAGACATGTAGCGCCATCTGGCGTCCTAAAGCAATTGTGGCCGTCGAAAGTTATTGGTAGATAGGAACAGTGTTTTTTTTTCTGGATGAAAGATAGACCATGTCCTTTTCTGTACCTCTGACAACGTATGTGGAAAATTTCATTATGATAGGTTCAGTGATTCATGCGTGAAAAGGTAACAAACAAACAAACAACCAAACTTACTTTCGCATTTATAATATTAGTTATAAGCAGAGGTCAGGTAATTCCGACCGAAAGTTATTCCGTCGTTGTTCCTGTTAGTTATTCCGGTTTCCGAGAGTTATTTACGTACTTACAATGATTTCATACAGCGAAAGAATAAAGTGGATATGCAAACCACGAGATTAATTTTAAAGAGCAGAAAAATCCCGTGATTTATTAAATAAAAAAGCTATTTACTTTTACACAATTTAAACCACTGCACGCGCGACGTTGCCAAAGGACATGGCCGGAATTTGTAATGGCATGGCAATGGCACGGCAATGGCACGGCAATGGCACGGCAATGGCACGGCAATGACATGGCAATGGCACGGCAATGGCACGGCAATGGCACAGCAATGGCACGGCAATGGCACAAGAATGACACGGAAATGGCACGGCAATGGCACGGCAATGGCACGGCAATGGCACGGCAATGACATGGCAATGGCACGGCAATGGCACGGCAATGGCACTGCAATGGCACAAGAATGACACGGAAATGGCACGACAATGGCACGGCAATGGCACTACAATGGCACGGCAATGGCACGACAATGGCACGGCAATGGCACGGCTATGGCACGACAATAGCACGGCAATGGCATGGCTATGGCACGGCTATGGCACGACAATGGCACGGCTATGGCACGACAATGGCACGGCAATGGCACGACAATGGCACAGCAATGGCACGGCTATGGCACGACAATGGCACGGCAATGGCACGGCTATGGCACGGCTATGGCACGACAATGGCACGGCTATGGCACGACAATGGCACGGCAATGGCACGACAATGGCACAGCAATGGCACGGCTATGGCACGACAATGGCACGGCAATGGCACGACAATGGCTCGGCTATGGCACGATAATGGCACGGCTATGGCACGACAATGGCACGGCAATAGCACGGCAATGGCACGGCAATGGCACGGCAATGGCACGGCAATGGCACGACAATGGCATGGCAATGGCACGACAATTGCACGACAATGGCACAGCTATGGCACGGCTATGGCACGGCTATGGCACAACAATGGCACGGCAATGGCATGGCAATGGCTTTCTCGCCTGTTCTGGACAAATGAAATTGTTGCGATTAATATTAGTTGGTTTAATAAGAAAGAAAGAAAGAAAGAAAGAAAGAAAGAAAGAAAGAAAGAAAGAAAGAAAGAAAAATTATTTATAAGTAATAAGTAATTTTCACTTGTAAATAATTACTGTACGTATTATATGTACATTAATGTAGATTCCAAAGGCAGGATCCGGCTATGTCATTTACATCAACGACATCGAATGTCCGACACATGTCCACATGTGCGATTTTGCCACATTTGTAGTTCACACAACATAGCTTGTTAGAACAAAAGAAAACAATAGCGGTTTTTATTATTATTTATTTGTAATATTTGTTGGCCACAGGGGATTGTCCATTAGAAATCCCGGGAAGATCCATCTTAATGACAACATTTCGATGCAAGTACATAAATAACTCTACCTAAGTATAGGGATGAGCTTCGACCAGTATATATATAGTACTATGTCTATCATGAGCAGGTATTTGTGAGACATCATTTCTAGATGATAACATGGTTGATAGGATGGTATGGGCTTGCCGCTGAATTGAGTAAATCAAGATTTTACCTATTGTTTTGTTACTTCCATGTTATACAGCGTGTCCCTGGATAAAGTGCACAAAAGAAAATGAGTGAAACTGGAGCAAAAAAAATCGGTAAAAAAAAAACTGAATTAATATCGATTTTTGAAGTTATACTTCTTTTGGCGCGTTAGGGAAAAATGATGAGAGTAAATTTTTACGATGCGCGCGCACACCGTCACAAAAAACCGACACCCTGAAGTTAGCTAGAACCGACACCCTGAAATTAGCTTTTGTTTTTTTTATCATTAAATTGGCTCGCGTTTAACCACTATCTCACCTGATGGTAATCGATGATGTGGTCGAAGATGGAGCACACTTGCCTAGAAGTAACCCATTCACTCTTGACTCCCAGATTGAAAATTTAATTTAATTCAAAGATTTTTATATTTTCTTTAATGCTCTATTTACTGTAAAGTATTGGCGTGTGTGAAGTTAGCTGCGAGTGCAACTGCGCGCAGGAGCAGTCAAGTTGACAATAATTTAGGCCATTTAATGTTTTTTTTTTTTTTTTGAGGCTCACCTTTTCGTTTTCTTCATTCAAACTACTTATCATTCTTTCTAATCCTCAAAATGAACAAAAATAAAACTAAAATAGTGACTAACAGCTACGCCAACGCCATATACTTGAACGGGAAGCCGCTTGAATATGTGAGCAATTACATATACCTGGGCAAACAACTGTCATTCGATGACAAAAATTAAGAACTAGAGGTCGAGCGGCGTATTAACATGAGCTGGAAAAAGTTTTGGACCCTGAAAGAAATCTTGAAAGGGGAATTCCCCCTCTACCTAAACAAAATTGTCTTGGACACCTGTGTCTTACCTACTCTTACATACGGATGCCAAACGTGGACATACAACACAGAAATAAAAACTAAATTAGTAACATGTCAAAGATCAGTGGAAAGAAGCGTACTAAAAATAAGAAGAATACAAAAAGTAAAAAGAAAGAAAATTAGACAAAAGACTAAAGTTTACAATACGCCCTAAAACAGAAGTGGCAGTGGGCAGGACATATAGCAAGACGCACAGACAAAAGATGGACATTACAGACAACTATATGGAAAGGACCAAGAGGAAAAAGAAGAAGAGGGCGCCCTAGAAAAAGGTGGATAGAAGATATAAAAGCGATAGCAGGAAGCGATTGGAGATAGAAAGCCATGGACAGAGAGGTTTGGAAGAAGCTGGAGGAGGCCTTTACCCGAGAAGGGCTTCCGATCAATGTTACTGAAGAAAGTAACGATAGCGAGTAAAAGAAAATGAAAGAAACTTATAAAAGTTTCAGTAAGAAAAAACTTTATATTGAGTGGTTAGCTTGCGTGTTCTGCGCTGAGCTCACGTAACGCGTCGTATGTCCACCCAGTAATAGGACTCGCCCGTCAAGGAGCGCTGTCCGAAATTAGACGCATTATTAATTTATTACACGTAAAACAACAAGTTTTTAACTAAAACACTGAGACTAAATTATGAATAATTAATCTTTATAATGGTGTAGGTTTCATAAAAATACGCTTTATAGTTTTTGCGTGATTCTCAATTTTTTATGCGCGTTAGACATAACTTTACAAATTAACTACACAATATTGTAAAAATATAATTTCAAATATTTTCAGATCAAATTACGAAGAAAATAGTCTAGAGTAACATATATTATTTTCAAAGAAATAAGTCTAGTCGTTTAGACGTGATGTTCAATTAAAAACCATTAAAAGTCGTATAACTGCGCCTATGTTAATTTAATTTAAAACGCATGTAATAACAATTATTATTGTGGATTGGAAATAAATGGGCTTTATTATTAATGTTTTTTATAACTGTGAGGAAGCTGTGTGAATATTTTTTAGGGGTGTACTACCTACCTACTTATTTGTCAGTTTCGAAGTTGGTGGTATTGAACACGTAATTAAGTTTAACGAATACTATACTGGGTTACCGGTAACTCGACGTATTCCTGCCAGGAAGTGATAGTGTAACCTATTTGCAACAATTAAGAGCCTGAGGAAGCCTAGGCTGAAACCCATGTGTTTCGAAAAATCCAAGTTTTCAATAAGCAGTTTTAAAGAAAAAATATGTTTAGTAACGAAGTTTAGGAAAATTTTCACAAAAACCAATAAATCTCGGTTGCTTTTTTTGCAAATAGGTCACACTCTCATCCTGCCAGTATACTCATTTATGTGCGTCGAGTTACCAATGGCTCTGTATGTAGCGAGCAAAATGGTCGCTGCTACTCATAATTTTCAAATGGAAAAACTCAATAACAACTTTCTATAAAAAAATCGAACGGGATTTTGCTGCTCTTGTTTACGAGAGATGAACTAATTCGAAATAAAATATGAGTGTTCAATTTTGTAATATTTTTATATTTACTTTTATAAAAGGGTCATTAGGCCTGAAATAAAAATGATTTGATTTGATTTTTTGATTTGATTTGATAGAAAAATATAAACACGCTTTATATTTAATGTTCGTAATCTTCTCAAAAAACCCTTTTATTCGATACCCATAACATGAGGATGCATAAAAAAAAATTGAATTTAGAATGAAGCCACTTAGCAAACCATGCATTGTCATCTAAACTAATATTTTTTTAACACAGTTACAGGCGAAGCTAAAAAAACTAGACCGCCATCTTTGGGAGCCATATTTGATTTAGAATGACGTCACTTGGCTAACCATGCATATTCATCGCTCCTTGATAAGTGTGCTAAGTTTCAATTCAATCCGACATTTTGAAGTGGGTGAACATCACGTACAAAGATTCCGTTACATGGATACATATATAAATCAATCTGCTTAGCCTTTTCCCAACTATCTTGGGGTCGGCTTCCAGTCTAACCGGATGCACCTGAATACCAGTATTTTACATGACGCGACTGCCTATCTGACCTCCATAACCCAGTTACTGGGTAATGCTACCCCTTGATAAGACTGATTGTCAGACTTTCGGGCTCCTGACGAACCGTAACGACTGTCAAAGATCCACGATTGACAGCCGGGACCAACGGCTTAACGTGCTTTCCGAGGGACAGAGGAGTCTCGGTATGTAAAGATGGTCACCATCCAATTCTCAATTCAATTCTCAATTCTTTATTGCGTACCATAATGTTTATAGTTGGTAGGGAAGTTATTATATTAGTCACAATTATGGACCCTGTCGGGCACAGCATAGATCAAGTAGGAGAGAGGAGGAAGACAACTACTGTTTTATTAATACAGAATTGAATTTAACAATTATATTGTTTTTTAATTATGTACTAATAAGTTAGTACCTAACATCACAACAACACATCCATGGACCAACTCCGGCAAGCGTAGCTTAACTTAATGTATCGACCCGTGCGGCTGTCATTGCTGTAGATAAATACCAAGCTAATAGGCGTGTTATAAACAAAAAGTACCTTTTGCTTTTAACACGCTTTTAGCACGTCTCTAAGTACATAAATTGTAACTAAAAATATCTAGTCCAAAAAGTAATTATTCTAGGAATAAATTCCAAGAAGCTAACATTATTTAGCTGTTTATCTACGCTCTACGTCATGCGGTCACTATATTTCATTACCTCGGATCGCGGCGGAAAATATGAGCAAACTATAATTTTACGGGTTATTGACTTTCAGCTTATTATTGGGTTTATAAAATATGCACGTAGCGGTCACTGTGACATATTTTCATCAGTCTACAGGGTAGACGATAATACAATTTGCAGGTCAGTGTCAGTTTGTATCTTCGCGGCCGTAGCAACTATGTATTTATAGAATTACAATCATTAACAACAATGCTTTCAGTTAAGCTAGCCGCTGACTTGTGATTTTTGTCACCGTGACTTTTTGTTACCCAGTCGAGTGCTATGAAGATACATGGGAGTGCACTGATCATGGTGATGTGACAATACGGTGACAAATAGTTCCAAGGTGACTGAATTTTGAAGGATACTGACGTAGTTTAGAATATAGAGTGTAAAATTTTCCTTGAAACAATCTTTCAGTGTATATGGGATGCACCCAGTAGCGTTCTTTTCGTTTCATTTTTCTGCTTCTTATTTCAAGAGCACTTATTACAGGTTACAGTTTTGTTGCCCAGTGACTTTTCAAGTGGGCGCTTCGTGTGTGACAGTAGGTGACAGTGACAAAAAGTCACGCGAAAAAAAATCACAAGTCAGCGGTTAGCCTCTTAGAATTGATGTCAAATGTAGTATTTCATGAAATCATGACATTTGACATCAATTCTTACTGAGAGAGTTGTATTGCCGCGAATCGTATTTTGACTAACATAAAACCTGATAAAACCTCATCTGTCACGTAGGTCATATGTGACCACGAACAATAGATTTTCTTTTGTGTCTGTTGTCTGAGAGATCAGCCATTAACTGACCTAAAAATTGCAAAAAAACATAAGAAAATTTGAATTACACGGGCTCAGGGTTTGTGCATAAATTCGAAACAGAGTTACCGCACCCTTGGGCACTCAGGGCAGGGAAGGAACAGGGGTGGGTTTTAGTCAGTAAGAGTCTGACACGCCCTCCCGCTCCACCCAGAGCGGAAAAAAAATCACAAGTCAGCGGTTAGCCTCTTAGAATTGATGTCAAATGTAGTATTTCATGAAATCATGACATTTGACATCAATTCTTACTGAGAGAGTTGTATTGCCGCGAATCGTATTTTGACCAACATAAAACCTGATAAAACCTCATCTGTCACGTAGGTCATATGTGACCACGAACAATAGATTTTCTTTTGTGTCTGTTGTCTGACAGATCAGCCATTAACTGACCTAAAAATTGCAAAAAACATAAGAAAATTTGAATTACACGGGCTCAGGGTTTGTGCATAAATTCGAAACAGAGTTACCGCACCCTTGGGCACTCAGGGCAGGGAAGGAACAGGGGTGGGTTTTAGTCAGTAAGAGTCTGACACGCCCTCCCGCTCCACCCAGACCGGGAGATGTCATTGAATGAAAGTGGCACAGGTTCATATATGTCTTAACAATAATTTGGTTTGCTCCCACACTTTGTACGCTTTCATTTCAAAATATCAAATTAACCATAAAAATTGTAAGTAGTCAAACTGTTTCCCACTGAAACCAGCAGCATACTTTTATAATCCCGGCATAAAAAGACACATAAATAAACATTTTACGTCCACATCTCAACATGTACCAGTCTGAAGTTACCTACGTACACTCAACCAGTTACCATTGTGACAATTTTCGTTAGCCAGCGCCCTTTCTTCGTAGCAATAAGGTTGATTTTCGCTGTTCAATTGACGTGGTTAACCGTACATATCCGTCTAAGTACCTGGTTCGCAAGTCTCGTCACTCCTCGTTTTCTTGACTACCTGCGACGTGTAAGGATGGGGCCACATTATCGAAGTAAGGTCGGTTAAATAGAAGATATTGTGGTGGTTACAAACTGTAGTGGATACAACTTTACACTTGAAGAATGGACTGAATAAGACTCTTACATAATTGACCACTCTGTAGAATTAGACGAAGTGGCCAATACCTGTCTTTTCATATTTTCTATGCTATGCTCGAAAAACATTCCCCTTCTTCTGGCGCAGTCGGGTAAAAAATGAAAGTACACCCACCAAGTGTGTCCGTACCATTAGAGTATCCCAGCGTCTGATCATTTGTACCTATTTAGTGTGGAATAAGGTCTGCACGTTAGCTCTTACCATATAAAATAAAATATAAAACAAAAATATTATTTTCTCAAGAAATTTACGAGAGTAACTGATGGATGCCATAATGGATAAAAATACTTAACATTTATTGTAGGACAGATATTATTTTGTTGCTTTTTTTTTTTTGGTGTGGTGGGAAATCATCCAATGACATCTCCCGCTCTAGGGCGAACCGGGAGGGCGTGTCAGACTCTTACTGACTAAAACCTGTTCCTTCCCTGCTCTGAGTGCCCACGGGTGAGGTAACTCTGTTTCGAATTTATCCTCAATAACGGGCCCCGTCATTATTACTGACAACTCTTTGAGGCGCGCGTGGAACACTACGCGCCGTCGACTCTCGGGCCTGGTGCTGATCGGACGGCGAGCTACCCATTACTCGCCGTCCGCAGGCCCGGGTATTATTTTGTTGCTTGAAAATTACTTGTTTTCCCAAAAAACCTTCGAATATCGTAAAAGTCTGAAAAATTAAATGAAAGAATGTCTAACTTGGAATACTTAAGAGTTTTGTAATTATATCCATCGCGCCTCAACGATTGAGCAGATTTTGAAAATTAAAACTTGGCATATGTGTAGACGATGATCCCAGTAGTACGTTCCCTTGGTTAGTTGAAAAATGTTTCTATTCTACTCAAGAACGTCTTATCATTAAGAATTAGAGTTGTCATGCATATGAAATTTCAAATCAGGATACGGATTCGGTTAAAGAAATAATATTGTACTGGTTTCAGATACGGTTCCGGATATTAAATTATTTCGGATTTACCGCTAGTTTCGGATAGTTTCTGTTACGGATATTAGATTTTTAAAGAATTATAAAAGTAAAATACAAATAGTAAGATAAATGATAGATTTATAGATAAAGACAATAGAAATAATAACAAACGCGCGCGGCTTGTCTGTCGGCTCGGCCGGGCAAAAACCAAAACCTGTCATAAAATGTATCATTTAGACTCCACCCCCGAAATTTTTATTTCGGATATCTGATAGTTTCGGTTACAGTTGCGGAACTCTATAACATCCCTGTTAAGAATGACCAATGTGATCTGATACTGTGGTATAGGTAATTAAGTATAGACATATTATTATAACCGTAGATAACTTATGTTTTATAATAAAAAGAAGTTCTATGAAGTTAAGTTTTGCATAACAGTAATGGTCAAAATGAGGGGACTATTTAAAATGTTACATATGTATTTACCCTTGATTTGCAAATTAATTATTTGATTGATTGGGTTTGATTGATTAGGATAATTTTCGACTTTCAGGCACACCAACTAGCTGGCATAAGCTTGTAACAAGGCAGTGTTAAAGCCTTGTTTATTTTTTGACCTGTATTCCAAAATTACGTTTTTTGCTACGTTTTTTAATTTCAAATTCAAAATTACATAATTTTCTCTGTCAAGTCTCGGTTTTTATATTAAAAAATCAGTTCTAATTCTGCAGCCGAGCTAGTAGAAGCTCCTAATTATCATTTTTCGACTCTTCAAGTGTCAGTTACCAGTTTCCTGGAATTGTGCATTAATACAATTTTATTACGTAACTAGTCACAGTGTATGTGTTCGTATTATTATAATAAAGCCCACTGTTGTAAATAACAAATATAATGTGTTAACTCGTCGTGTGTTATTATTCATTGAACTCCTCATCTACGGTCTCCTACTCTACGTCCTTCTCTACGTGACACTCCTCCGTACCGTGACAAGCTTGTATATTAATTAATTTTTTTTTTACCCGACAGCCCCAGAAGGAGGGTTATGACTTTCGGGAGTATTGTGTATATGGCTATTTCTTTGGCACGCGCTATAGCCTAAACGGCTTGATGGATTTTAATAATGAGGTATTATGAGATAGTTCTTGACTGCCGATTTGACCTTGAGTCAAATAGGCTATATGAGTTTAAAAAAAAAAATGACGGGCGCCATTAAATTAGGTTTCATCGTATTTTTAACCGACTTCAAAAAGAAGGAGGTTATCAATTCGGATGTTTGTATTTTTTTTATGTATGTTCGGGCATAACTCCGTCATTTATAAATAATAATAATAATAAATGTATTTATTTATAAACAGGGATTGTAGTACAATAGTTCACTTAACAATTTATAATGATGTGGTTTCGTACAATTGTCTCCAATCAGGTGGGTGATGCACTGTCCCCCTAGCTAGGTTATAAAATAACCTGTAGTAAGGAGTAACAGTCCCAAACCCCTTTGAATATGGTTACTAAAATATTGAACACAGTACATTGTGCTTTTATTGTGCTTGTTGAAGTTGTAAGTGCTAAATTTTTACAAAATGTTCAAACTTAACCTAAAGAGTAAATAATTTACAATCAACTATTTGTGAGTGTGTGTGTATGTGTGATGGTGTGTGTGTGAAAGAGAGAAAGTGTGTGTGTATGTATGTGTGTTTTATTGACGGATTTGAAATTTTTTTTTTGTTCGAAAGTGTTGAGTTCCTAAATGGTCCCATTTAAATTTCATATAAATCTGATGATGGGTTTCGGAGACAGACAACGGAACTCTTCAAAAATTGACAGCAAATCAACCGTGATTGCTGCGATCGTATGTCTATGAATTGTTAACAAAGTTTAATGGGGAGCCACAACTAAAAAGTGAAAAACAAAAAAACTTTTTTACAGTTTTTTAAGTCGGTTCTATTTTTTTGTATAAAAGTTTTTTATTTATGACATGTTCATGTGAGATATCAAAAGAGTTTTTGGCGGGATTTTTTCGAGTGAAGTTCAGTGACTGTTTTAATTATTTGCTTATTGATTCCTAGAAGATATTGTGATGTAAAATTGGTGTATTTTGGCGTCTCAGTGTCTACGCAGCTGGTCAATATGTGGAATCATTGAAACAAATACGATCTGGTAAAATGGAGCTGAGAATTTTATTGTAGTATTGACTACCTCAGCGAAGCTTGCCGAGAAGGTTGACTCGACACATTTGTTGCCAAATACTGCAAAAAACATTAAAATGTGTTACACCTGCATTCTAATGGAAAAAAAATACGAACTAACTGATGACTAGGCAGCATGGTCTCTGACCTTAGCCTGTTCCACAAGGAACAAAAGGGAAAAAAATGAGATATCAAAATATGCACTCGAGGAGACGAATCCAAAAAATTAACTCAATAAAATGTAGGAAATAAAAAAGAAATAAAAAAAATTTGAAAAACCGGACTGTCTAAGAAAATACTTTTCATGCAGTCTGATGCAGTTGTTAGCATCAAATCTCTGATTAAACTAAAATAAATTCCAAAATCTTTGTTTATAAATGATAAATAATTTTATTTATGTAAATAGGTTTTAACAACACTTTTACACGTCAACATTTTTTTTTGTCACTTTTAGCTAGATGAGGCCAGTGTTTCCTAGCTGACTACCCTGAGGAGAAACACCGAAACAAACTCAGAGGTCAAAGTCGCTTTTAAAGTGTTCAAATCGCTACAATATGTACAGGTCAAATCATATGATAACCATGTACGTTAACATCTGGGATGAGCTTTTGAGGCAAGCAACACGCAGATTTGTGTGGACCTGTCCAGACAGTGCAAGCATTTGTCAGCTATCGTTTAGCTCAACGAACCGACGAACAATACCAAAGTAAGGACATTTGGGTAGGCCGCAAAAGTACTCAAACTGCCAGACAATAATAAAATCTACATGAATTTATCGACCTACATTGTTCTCGTTTATCAGGAATAACAATTTTAATTTGAGAAAAATAACACCCACACAGGAAATCAACTTTCCTGCACCCGTTATTATCATTACCTCAATCACGCTGTGATTACTTACCTCAGTTCCGTTGCAAAGTAAATATATTAAAATCAACACATTACTGTTATAAATATAACTCGTCTTGTGATGACTTCATTTAGTGGGAGTCATTTTGGATTAAGAAAATATGAGTTGATCATTCTTGAAAACTAAAATATAATTTATTTTTATGCTTGAAATAATAAAACAGAGTATCGTCCCATTTAAAATGCTGCTACAGCTGCATCCAGTTAGTCTAAAAGCTGACCCAACATAATTGGGGACAGGCAATTTTATTCTGTTACCAACATAGCCCGAAGAATCGCCCAACTAAAGGCGCAGTTATACGACTTCTAATGATTTTTAATTGAACATCACGTCTAAACAACCAGTCATATTTCTTAGAAAAAGGCCCTGGTACGGGGCGAGAGGGAATGGGATGCCGTCTCTTCCTTCTGCGAAGCAGTAATGCTCGCGAAGGCGGAGGCGGGAAGGGACGATCTCCGGCCACCGTAGACCCGGGCCTGAGGACGGCGAGCAATGGGTAGCTCGCCGTCCGATCAGCACCAGGCCCTTTAGTTTTTTTTTTTTGTGGAGTTGGAAGTCATCCAATGACATCTCCCGCTCTAGGGTGGAGCGGGAGGTCGTGTCAGACGACGTTTTCTTACTAACTAAAACCCACCCCTGTTCCTTCCCTGCCCTGAGTGCCTAGCGGCGAGGTAACTCTGTTTCGAATTTATCCTCAACCCCTGGGCAGGCATCGGCCATGACGGGCCCCGTCGTTATTACTGTCGACCCACGGGCCTGGTGCTGATTGGACGGCGAGCTACCCACTACTCGCCGTCCACAGGCCCGGGTAACTACTGGGACCTTACAGTATAATTTGATGAACCGTCGACACGATAAGAGGATCAAATTAATTTTGACGACAGTTAAAACGTTTCGGTTGTTTACTATTCAGTTGCAAGAGTTACAGAAACATTTTTTTTTCACAAAAAACCACATTTAAAAAAAAACCACATTAAAAAAAAACAACATTAAAAAAACCCACATTAAAAAAAACCACATTAAAAAAACCACATTTAAAAAAACCTGCTGCGTGCGTGTCGGGCTTCGCGCTAGGTATGGTTCCGTAGACCGTACTTCCTAAATATGTTATTCTTTGTATTGTGTACGAAAATTAATAAATAGAAACATTTTATAAGTTGGGCGACTATTACTCTAAAACTAACAGAGATAACTTAGCCGTAATAGTTTTCCACTTAAATTCGTTATATATTAGGGGGGTCCTATGAAATCAGCGTTTTGTATGGAGAATTTTAAAGAAGTTGCATTTTTGATACTAACATTTTCTTAATTTATTTAACAACTATGAACACTAATCAATAAAGAGTCTCTGAGCTAAGCTGCGGACGGACGGACGGGACATGGCGAAACTATAAAATTTCTTTGTTGACTACGAAACCCTAAAAACTATGCTCATACACTAATTCAATCATCAAACACACTCAACACTGCTTTAGCGCTAAAAAGCTGTTCTAAAACCATCAACATTGGAACTAAGAAGCAAACAGAGTGTATTCATGGTTTATTTACACCTCTGTCCTTTCATCTGCCACCTGTGTAGTAGTCTAAACAATTTTGAGTGTGACTGAATTATTTTGGCGTTGACTGTGTAATTGTATGTTATTGTCGACAAAACATCTTTTATTTTATCGGCTATCAAGTATTTGGTAAAAAAAAAATGAGCGAGTCACAGTAGTCGCATAAGATGTGTAACATTTGACATCTCATCTTGGTAATAAGCAACATTAACGTATAGAACGTTCACGAACTGAAAAATTTAATTAAAATGTTTTGTTCCGATTTCGATCTTGCGCAGACTTAGGGTGCGTTTCCACTGAAGCGGAGCGCGGAGCTGACTATCTCCGAAGTTGTTCATCAGATATTCAGCAAAGAAGGTCGGTCACTGCCCATACATCGTGCGACCTGACTATAAAATATCGCGGACATGAATAGTGTATGGATTAATTCGTTCCTTTAAGGACAATCATTAATCCTAAATTGAAAATATATTTTTTAAAAGCCGAGGATCTTAAATCTTAACATAAATTATTTCGTAACTTTTGAGGTTATGATGTAATACCGAAGTCTACAGCCATGACTTTATCCTTAGTTCCAATCCACAAAATGAATACCTAAGAAATCACACAGTCCGCAACAACGCAAGAGCAAAGAACGAAGGACTGCGCGGTAGCCGGTAAACGCTTTGACAGCTCTCATTTCATAATACGTTCCGTTTTAGGCATTCTATATTACTGTAAACCTATCATTTGCAACTAATTTCGGAATACTTAATCCATATCCCCATCTAAAAATGATTGTATTGATATACACTATAAAAATAAATAAAAATTCATCAATAAAAACTAGTATTTAAAAAAAGTAAATGTAAAGTGTTGTGTCCAGACGAAACGTGTACCACAGATAATAACGGGACGGGATTCGATGCGTTCAAAACCTATAAAAAGTAGTAAGGAAACGAGATTTTTTATGACAAAGCTAAATTATTTTACCGGCTCCAATAAAATAAGTTGAGCCCCGTAATTTAATATACACTTAAGTCACTATTTTTTGACGTATCAGTCATTGGTGTCCGTTTCATATTTCGGTGAGGTCGTATTTAGCCAATGTTCTTTAAATGGGACCACTTGGGAGGTATAAATCTTAAGAAATCTTATTTCAGAATATCTTTTTGATATTTACCTGTTGATCAATCACACTAATATTATAAAGGCGAAAGTTTGTGAGTGTGTATGGCTCAAACGGCTGGACCGATTTGGACGAAATTTGGTATGTAGATAGCTTATATCCTGGATTAACACCTATGGCTTTTTATCCCGGTCTTCGCGGGTGAAACCGTGGGGAGCAGCTAGTATAAAATAACGTTATTCTTATTTTTAAAAGGTCAACCTAATTAGTTTAAAATGTCATGTTTGATATTATTATTGCTCCTGTAGGTCCAATCATCTGATAAGTCAGTGGTTTTCCAATTGAATATAGTGAGAAGTGGTGGCCCAGTGGTTATGACCGCGACTTACAAGTTGTAGGTCGTGAGTTCAAACCCAAGCAGGCACTTTACTTTGTGTAAATTATTTCATCACCACTGCTCTCAAAACGGTGAAGGAAAACATCGTGAGGAAACTGGCATGTCCTAGAAGCAAAAATTCGAAGACATTGTGACATCCACCAACCTGCATTGGGCTCGCGTGGTGGAATACGGCCTTCACTCTTTCGCAGAGCGAGGCTGATGATGATGATGATTTTGAACAGCAGGGTGGGTGGTTGGTATTTTGTGTGTTATGTTGTGTGTTGGGTGGGTGTGGTATAAGTTGAGTGCTGGGTGCGTGTGGCGGGTGGTGGTTATGTTGGGTGCTGCTCTGTAAATCGTGGGATCTATTTACTTCAACTAATATTATAAAAGAAAGTCGATATATCCAGATGGTTGTCAATCAATCAAGTCACAAAGAGTCAACAGATTTGAATGGAATATGGAACACGGGTAGACGATGGTCTGGATTTGGACATAGATACTTTTTATAAAAAACCTAGAGAAACAGGTTTTTCGACTTTGTTCGAGGAAAGTCGTTGGTAAAAGCTAGCACAGAAATAATAATTTGTAAGTATATATTTGCTTGTTTTCAGTTCGTAGCCCACCCAAACGTACAACAGTTATTAGGAGCTATATGGTATGAAGGTCTACCTGGATTCAAGAGAAAAAACATCGTTGGACAATGCGTACAGGTATATTAGATTTTTCTCAATAATCTTTTATTTAACTCTATATTTTTCCGGGAACACGCAATAAGCAACCTTGATTTGTTGTCGTTTGATTCTCATTCCTTATCTTATAAGGTTGCTTTTGCACCAGGGATGTGCGAGGGAGCGAGGCGGTGTGCGAAGAAAAAAATCCCACGAAAATGAAGTTATCCCCAGTTCATTTTCATAGTTAGACTTAGACGTTTTAAATAAAAAAATTAAAAAAGTGACAGATGTGTAAGAAGTGGAAATTATGTTTTTCTTACTCCTCCACTGTCTTCTGATTAATTTCGTTGCGGGACCCAAGACAGTTTAATCGTTTCTCTGGGATTTGTCAAGCTTCATTGCCTCTGCGTTTTTTCTGGTGGTCGCCACTGTTGATTCACGCTCAAAAAGATGTGTAAGGAATGTATGCGAGAGACTAGAGCGAGGAATGTTTGTGCCCGTGCACAGCTGAACGAATCCACAACTCAACCTCGTACCACTTGTATTGTATTGCATTTGGATGGTATCTGCAACTTCACGTCCGAAGCCCGTAATTGCATACGGTTAAGACAGGTTTGTCATTCGATACGCCCTAGCTCCTTGAGGAAGGCTAACAGCATCTTGGTATTATTGACCATCACACGGGCCCTGTATCCAATGACCAGAGCGGACTGGGCAGCTTAGAAGCAGATGAGCTGCTATCTCTTCCTTCTCCATGCAGGCTCTACAGCCACAACCTGGAACCACTTAGAAACGCACATCGTTGTTACGTATCCTCTTTTTTCATCATCATATAACTTCTTCCGCTCTGGGTGGAGTGAGTCAGACTTTTACTGACTAAAACCCACCCCTGTACCTTCAGTTGCCTGTGCCAAAGGCCACGGTAACTCTATTTCTAACACCCGCAACCCTGGCAGTTACTACGCAACCTCGCAGAGCTATAGTGAAAACAGTGACAAATTTTCACAACGCCGCTAAGCATACTCGCACCGCTTAGCTACCTCGTACATCTCAGGTTGAATAGCACCCTAAGGAGATACCATGCATTGTAACAATTACAAGCAGTATTGGGCAGAAACAAAAACTATTGATTCTTGTTATGCATTAAGCATCACGCCTGTATTTCCCAAAGGGCTAAGCACAGGTGTACCAATAATACATCCGCATTTAGCCATAGTTATGTTTTGAGACCAGAAAATGCTTTCTGAATGTTTTTTTATGGTTTTTTGATTATTGAAGGATTCTGTGATCGTAACCCTCATAGGATCACTCGTATTGTCTGTTAGTTCATCGGTCATAGACAATTTTCTCGGAATCTACAGGAATGATTCGCTTGAAATTTGATGTACATAAGTATTTATAAAAGTGTAGTAATGATATATTGTGTAACTATTGCTGGCATAGAGAATGAAACCAACGCTTCTATACAGCTTTCATTTTAAAAGCTGCATAAGTACATTTAAATGGATGGAAATACGTCAATTGCTGCTTTAAGGACTACTCAGCAGTCAACACGTGCCTATAAATTAACAAAAAAAAAAACATGTACATTATAACAGAGTTAATGTGTTCATATACATATCGGGTGTAAAAAGACAGTTTCCGAAGCCGAAAACCACATATTCTACACATTATTTGGATCATTTCTTTTCCACTAGACTATACCTGGGTAACCACTGGTTCTGGAGATATTGAAGGTCAAAGTCGTATTTTTTTTTCTTACTTTTTTACGAAAATGAATTCTAAGTGAAAAGAAAGAAAGAAAATACGTTTATTTACGGTAAACATGACGCAAAAAACAGAGAAACACAACAAAAAAAAGAAAGGCTGGGGGAAAAAAATGCGTCACATCCACGCAAAACGGCCATCGCTCAGCTTAGTGCTGTGACCCTATACAAGACCTCAGCCCCAGCGCTGGTTTTCAGCGACAGCCGGCGCCGACGTCATGACGTCGACCGGTGCAGAAAACAATGAGTAAAACTACTAAATATTAGACAGCGTAATAAATATTAATATTTAAGTGTTATTACTAAACTTTTTTCCACACAAACATTACCTGGATATACGAAGTTTTTTTTTTGTAATTTCGAAATTATGGATTTGCAGTTACGAAAACGCAATGAATATCAAACGTATCCAACAAGTACCTACGTGGCTTAGAGCGAAGGGGCGGGGTTTAACTCCAATTGTCTGTGTTCACGTTACATTGCGCGAAATAAAAACTAGTTTTATTTTGCATACCTAAATATAAAAGTCGTTTCCCAGCAATAATTTTTGCGCAAAACTACTTTGTTAGATGTACAGTATGCGTAGTTAACGGCTATGTGATGTGTCTTTTTGCACATTATATGAATCTCTGTGACTCAAACACGGACGCGTAATGTAAATTTTTTTTTTTTTAGATTTTTGGTTTTAGTGTACTTAATTATAGTTAGTTAGGTATTTTGTAAATATGTATTTTTTGGAACTTATATTACCTTTATTTTATTGAATAAATTCATCCCCTTTATTTAAGACAAAAAAAAAAAAAATATATAAAAAAAAAAAAACAAAAAAAAAAAAAGAAATAATAAAAAAAAAAATTAATATATTCCTCTTTCCTCCGAAAAAGCTAAGCTAAATTTTTTTCATGTTTTATATCTGTTTTAATCACATTATTTTTCGAAAGGTGGCGAAACTAGGCGTAATGTTCCCAGTGTACTGCACTATTTACATGCTGGCGCCAAATTCAGAGTACGGCAGGTTCATGAAGAAACCTTTCGTCAAGTTTATCTGCCACAGCTCCTCTTACATGTTGTTTCTAAGTAAGTATTACTTTGAGTGGCAAATGCACACGGCGTTTTTTTTTTTTTTGGGGGTGGGAAATCATCTCATGACTTCTTCCGCTCTAGGGTGGAGCGGAACGGCGTGTCAGACTCTTACTGACTAAAACCCACCCCTGTTCCTCCCTGCCCTACGTGCCCGGGGGCGAGGTAACTCTTTCGATTTTATCCTCCACCCCCGGGCAGGCATTGGCCGTGGCAAGCCCCGTCCTTTGCTGACAACTCTTTGAGGCGCGCGTGGAACACTACGCGCCGTCGACTCTCGGGCCTGGTGCTGCTCGGACGGCGAGTTACCCACTACTCGCCGTCCGCAGGCCCGGGTAAATGCACACGGTGTATACACTTCTTTTTACCAACTCTGCTTTTGCATAATGCATCAGAATGGTCATGTGGCAGCCCGCACGAACTGCCACGCCATTTCTCAGAATAATTTCTTCCAAAATTTTATGTTTTTGAAGTTTTCTTTACTAATTTCGAGTAAGCGGATTGAAAAATGTCGTTTGATACTCGTGGCCAATAGGGAATATGCATGACAAAAATACTTGTTATCTAACCGGTTTATCGTTGAATATACTAAAATAAAGTACGAACAGTGAAAGCAGAATCAAAATTGATACAAAATTAAACGAGATATAACAATTTTAAACAAATATCCCTCTCTCGAAAACGCTGTTTTCTATGGCAGTTGTATGGGCATCATGTCCTTTGACGTCAAAGAACACGTCGGACTTCTCTTTCTAATTATCAACTTTAAAGCTTTGTAACTTCGTCGCTGATGATGATATTTTGAAAATTCCTTCATATTTGTTCACGATAGTTAACAAGTCTTCAATTGAACAAATAAAAAAATATTACGCATATTTCCTATTGTCATTGTAATACTTGAGTCATCGCAGTTGCATTGCCACCCCTGAGACAAAGCTGAAATATTCTCATGTGCCCGTAATGTGTGCAGACCCACCGTACTCCTGTTCGTACCGGGTGGTTCGGTGGGTATTTTAAAGTTAAACGATACAACCAGGTAATAGTGTTGTATTACTAGTTAAAACTACTTTTGACAACAACAATATATTAACTATACACTAATTGCATTTGCATATCGAATAAACTAGAAACTTTACCATTGAGACCTGTGAGCTGCTCAGAGGTTTACAGTGCGATTCTTGTTCATCTGTGACGTCTGTCAAGGCCTTATTAAGCTTGTAACCCGTCCAAAACGTCCTATTAAGAGATACGGTAATTTTACTAGATACTCTAGTATTTGAAGATGATAAAGTTTATATGAAATGTCAGAGAATATGTACATTAATAAATTTCAAATGGTATACAACGTGGCGCTATGTTAACACACGGGTAGGGCTAGTACCCATTAATCATATAAATTATGATAGGTTAAAATAATCGAAAATAAAAAAATTTCATACAAACTAAATAGTAATGCAAACTTAGACAAGAAAATCAAGTATGAGTCGAGAGAATACTAAGAAAAGAATTGGAAAACCATTAGAGGTTGCCTACCTTTCTTCCTTCTGGGTTAGTGAAGGCACACAACACACGACACGTTCCCGAGATTAATGTTGACACCAAGCTTTGCTTATCTTAAGGACAAACGTGAGATACACGGTGCACACGTCATGTAACCTAAAGCCTCAGCAGCGTAAAGATTTTCATGAGAGTTGAAGATTTACAACCCAAATAAAGTTATCTTAGATTTTAGTAAACAATAAAATAGTTTATCCATAAATATAAAGAGAAAAATTTATCGAAAAGCAAAGAAGATAATTATAACAATTTTAATATCTGTCGTGCGCGAAATTGCCGTTTTCTATGACAGGTGTATGGCTGAACTAGACTTTGATGTCAGAATCTATGTCGGACTTCTCTTTTTATCATAGTTTTTAAGCTTTATTCCTTCGTCGCGCAAAGAGATATTTTTAAAATCTTTTTAAACTAGAGCTATTTTTTCGTTTATTCATTCAAACACACACATAAATTATACATTTCAACAGTAAAAAACATTAAAAAATATATAAGATGTAGTCCCACTAGTATCGGGAACAGGGTCCGAGGTACCGGTGATCACTGCTCCAAAGAGAAGATCCTTCTGACAATACGAGTCGTGTTCAGGAGTACGGCTTTCTGAATCGAGCCCTCGATCCAGCAGCCTAGTTTGAGCCTCTTGAGGTGTTGATCGAGACTCGTGGCTCGCTGAGTTCACATCCCACATATCGAAAACCTCGCGAACCAAGTCAAAATATTTTAGTTAATATTATTATTAATCAAATAAAATAAAACATGTATAATAGGGATATTCACCTCCAAATGAAATTCAGTTAAAACAGTATACAAATATTTACCATCTCCGTCTACTTTCAGCTCTTCTATCCCTTGCATCTCAACGAGCAGACTATCTAGTCCTGGAGTGGTCTGGTATCACCTGGCTCCAAGAACTGGTGGACCATTGGAAGGAGCGGGAACGGGGCTCCTTGCCCAGCATCATCGAATTCAGCGTCATCATCTACATAGCAAGTAAATTTGCGTTTGTTGGCATGCTTTCCTATATTTTCTGCAATGTAAAAAATTATTAACTAAATTACTATACAAACACACAGCCTGTAACGGCAATTCGTGGTCATATTTTAAAAGGTACTGAAAAAAAAATAAAAAACTTTTTACAAAAAATACAACCGACTTCCAAAAAAGAAAATACACTTAAAATTTAAAAATAACTTTAATTTCGGAAGTTGGTTTTTGTATTTTATTTGTTCGTTAATTAACACCGAAATTAAAGTTATTTTTCAATTTGAAGTGTATTTTCTTTTTTGGAAGTCGGTTGTATTTTAAAAAAAGAATTTTTTAAATCGGTCCAACACTGACAGAGAAATCGTTGGACATTAGTCCGGTCAATCTAGACCAAAAAATGAGAGTGAAGGTACATAAAGTCCCAACAAGCTGAAAATCAGTAAAATTGTTCAAAACATAATTATAAACAATGTGGGTGTGTGTGTGTTTGTGTGTGTTCGTGTGTGTAGGTAATGAGCTGCTACGAGATAACTTCCAAGTGTCTCTCTGTTGCTTCATAATCGAGCGATTGAAGGCAATTGATGATGATGGATGATGTTGGCATGGACAGTCCATTTTTTTTTGGTAATTTCTATGTCTTCCTTAGAGAATGTTGTTCATTTCCATGGGCAGATGCAGATTTTAAAATATGACCACTTATTTTCGTTGCAACCTAATACCCTGGCTTTCATGCCTACCTCATACTACACACTTGACCTACATTAATTACTTTAGCTTTTGTTTTGGAATAAAAGAACCAAGGTTGATTTTTCTTTTACTCTTCTCTGATATTGGCATACTTTTGACCTCCCTAATTTATCTCAGATTGTTTTTTTGCACTAAATCTATTAAGGCGCAGTAATACGACTTCTAATGATTTTAAATTGAACATCACGTCTAAACGACTAAATGAAAAGTATATGTTATTCTAGATAACTTTCTTCGCAATTTGATATGTGAATATTTGAAATTATATTTTTATAACATAGTGTAATTAATTTGTAAAAAATTTGAGAATCACGCAAAAACTATTAACCGTATTTTTATAAAACCTTTACCATTTTAAAGATAATTTAATTATTCATATTTTAGAATCCGTGTTTTATTATAATAGCTGTTGTTTTATGTTTAATAAATTATTAATGTGTCTAATTTGGGACAGCGCTCCTTGATGGGCGACTCCTATTACTGACGCGTTACGTGAGCTCAGCACAGAACACGCAGGCTCAACCACTCAAGGCCGTTGGCATATAACTGCGCCTTTATTGTTCTTATTTAATTCTTACTATTGACTCCAATTTTATTTTATTTCTCACATATTTGTAATACAAAATCCATCCGCACTGTGATTGCAATAAATTCAGCTTACCTACGCAGAGCTTAAAGTGCATTTAGTAATATTTCCAACTAAAAACCACTTTAGGTTATGCACGGGTATACCGGTAGACTGAATAAAATTTTAAACTCTCACGTTTATTTCAATACTGCTTGCTAAAAATATCAATTTCGGTTTATAGCACACTTTAATAAAATTCCACTTTTTAAGGCATACTTAAAACTATTAGGTTGTACTCCACTTTTTGAGACTCAAACATTATTTAAATTAACAGAACGACTAAAATAGAGAGATGTTGAAAGCAAAAAGCCAGCTAAGTGGAGTCCGATTCGCGTGCAAAGGGTTCCGAACGAATTTTACGAGTATATTTATAGGTTTTTTTAAACCATAGACCTCTCTGTTTTCCTGTATAAGTCGATAAGTAAAGAACTATATTCTGTTTTTATTTTTATTTATATTAGACTGTATAGTCTCGGAGATAAGGGAGGTGGGGGGAAAGGTCAATATCTTTTCTATTGTTTTCTTAATAAAAAAATAAATTTGAGACGCTCACAATATTTAGTAAAATGCCCTTTTAGTAAAATGTCGCGAGGTACAGTTTAAAGCACTTTTTTCATTTAGAATTTTCACCCCAATATTAGTGGCCCATATATTCCAGATTCAATTATTTCATCCGTGTTTGGGTCACAGGTATTCATGTTTAAACCAACCAAATTTCAAGTCCTTCAGTCTAGTAGGCAAATTGGCTGTGACAGACAGACAGAGGGTTTCGTTTTTTTTATTCAGACGTTCGGAACCCTAAAAAGATACAGTGCCGGCTAAAATTAAATTGGGTGAAGATGAAAATGATGATGATACAGAAACTGACAATATCCTTTTTCAGGTCTCATATGGGCTGAAATAAGATCACTATGGACAGGAGGAATTACTGAGTACATCAGCGATCTGTGGAACATCGTGGATTTTATCACAAACGCCTTCTATATCGCCTGGATTAGCTTACGATTCTCTTCTTGGTATATTGTTCAGGTATGTTGACCATTTTTTTTTTTGGAGGGTGGGAAATCATAAAATGACTTCTCCCGCTCTGAGTGGAGTGGGAGGGCGTGTCAGACTTTTATTGACTAAAATTCACCCTTCTTCCTTCAATTGCTTGTGTGTCAAGGGCCACAGTAACTCTATTTCGAATTTATCCGCGACTCCTGGCAGAGGTATGTTGATATATGTTTATGAATGTGTACTATCGTATTTCTTTTGTTATCTGTACTGATTTCTCCTACCAGTAAAAGCAACATGGCAACAGATAGACCTCCGTATGTTTGGATAGAAGTCTAACTAAAAAAAATGTGTGTGTACTTATGTACGCACGTAAGAAGTTATACTTCTTTGGCGTAACAAGATAAAAAACCAAACTGTCACTAAGTTTACAAAAGGAAAACAATCATTCTTCATGAACCACAGACCATAGCTGATTTCAGGATGTCGGTTCTAGCTAACTTCAACCTGTGAATTTTGTGTGACAGGGATGCGCGCGCATCTTAAAATTACACTCTAATCATTTTTTCATAACGCGCCTAAAGAAGTATACTAGTAAAGTAAAGTAAAGTGAACTACGCAAACTAGATCCCATATCCGCCACTCTTTAGTTCGTTAGTTCATTCGATAAGCGAGAGTGAGCGAGAGCACCCGGGCTAATCGCATCACTAATATCACACACTCGCTGCACATGCGCTTCTCCTCGTTTGTTGTCTGGAACTAGCAAAGCGAGCTAACGATCTGCCTTTCTCTGTTTCGAGTCGGGAGCTGACGAACTATAAAAAACTTTAATACAAAAAATACAACCGACCTCTTCCAAAATTAAAGTTATTATTAAATTTTTTGTCTATGTTTTCGTTTTGGGAATTCGGTTGTATTTTTTGTAAAAAAGTTTTTTATATTTCACTTTTTAGTTGTTTTACCCCAGAACTAAAACTAAATATTAAAGTTACGTCCGAATTGATAACCCCAATAACATGGAACATGGAATTTGAACATACTCGTAATTGATGGAAACCAAAATGTCATCTATGTATACATATTTTTTGTTTTTGTTGATTTTTTCAAAAAGCGTTGAAGCTATTTCGATAAAATTTATATGGAGTGTATACTCTTTCGGATAAAAAAAGGTATTTTGAAAATTGGTCCACAATTGACAGAGAAATCGGTTGACATACATAAAAAAGAAATATACATACAGTCGAACATAGAAGCCTCCTCGTTTTTTCGAAGTTGGTTAAAAAGAGCGACCTAGTTCGCTACGGAGTCGCGAATTAAACTGAGCGCTTCAAGTCGTGAACTACTATGCGCAGGACTGGTGTTGTAGTGGTCAGATCAGCAGATGAAGCAGTCACTCCAGAGATGAAGCAGTCACTCCACGTAAAACTCTGTCTATCAGATGCAAATTTGAGAATAGGCTAGGCAATATTTCATCAGTTTGGTCGTAAGCTGGTTGGCTATAAAAACTTTTTTAAGTTAATTTCGGAAGTCGGTGTCAAAAAACGAAGAAACAAAACCAGAAACACCGACTTTTGAAATTAAAGTTATTTTACACTTTTTTTGAAGTGAAACTTCTTTAGAATCGTTGTGATTTCAAACCGGATGCAACGGAAAAAACGACAGGTAAGAGACACAAATACAAAAATGTGTAGGATGAAGCCAGGGAAGAATAAGACAGAAATATATCTCCAAATTGAAACTAAAACATTTGTATCGTATTTTAGTTATCATAAGCCTCTTGTATCATTTGTTGAAACTGAAAATATGGAACTTGAGCAATAGATTATGTAACATATGTTAAATAAAATATAAAATGTTTTTTAAATTTAATCAAAATACTTTCATTTTTAAACAATTAAACTTTGTAATTATCCTACCCTTGTTATATATATTCATCTCATTCTTTTGTCGATTTACTGAAGTTTCACTTCTATCGTGTGTGAATCGCACACACCTTATTTTTTTAATTATTGTCATTTTTTTTTCTTTTGGAAGTCGGTTCTATTTTTTTTTCTTTTGGAAGTCGGTTCTATTTTTTTTTCTTTTAGAAGTCGGTTCTATTTTTTTGTAAAAACGTTTTCTTTTTCACTTTTTAGTTATGATTCCCCATTAAATTGTGTTAACAATGTATATTTATGCGATGATAGCAGGAATCGCGATTGATTTGCTGTAATTTTTTGAAGAGTTCCGTTGTCTGTCTCCGAAGTTCATCATCAGATCTATATGAAATTTAAATGGGACCATTTCGAAATAAACCTCTTTCGAACCAAAAAAGAATTTTGCAAATCTGTCTATATTTATGACGAAGTTATGCCCGAAAATACATAAAAAAATAAAAAAAAATTATAAACATCCGAATTGCATACCACCTTCTTTTTGTAGTCGGTTAAAAATGATTTCGATTTGAATGTAGCTACAGGACTTGTAGGCGCAATTATAATGCAAAAGACTCTCTGCTTTATCGTAAGGAAAGATAAACTCATCTCAATTTTAACCAAAGGCGGTCGGTTAAATTGGCTCATAATAAAAACAAAACTGCCGAAAAGCGAGCTTTACAAATTGTAACATTGCTTGTTTTAATTAATTGGAATTATCATAATATTATTCTCATTTCTGAATACAAGACTTGAAGCCCATTTTTTCCCTTGGGTGTAGTATAAAATTTCGTGTAGTTAATTAAATACTTTTATAGTGTCGCCATTTTTATCCTACTATAAAAATTTGTTTATAGTTTTCTAAAATTCCAACACATTCATTTCATTTCATATTAATGCCAACACATTCATTGTGCGTACGGCTAGGGAGTGGAATTCCCTGCCGGAGTCTGTGTTACTTCTAGGCAAGCGTGTTTCATCTTCTACCCATCATCGCTTACCATCAGGTGAGATAGTGGTCAAACGCGTGCCTATCAACAATATTTTTTTATTTTAAAATATGGTCAAGGCTCAAAGCAAACCCGGGCCTGCGGACGGCGAGCAGTGGGTAGCTCGCCGTCCGATCAGCACCAGCCCCGTGAGTCGACGGCGCGTACTGTTCTACGCGCGCCTCAAAGAGATGTTGTCGGGCACCACTGACGGGGTCCATCGTGGCCGGTGCCTGCATGCCTAGGGGTAGCGGATAAATTCTGAAAATGAGTTACCGCACCCCTGGATACTCAGGCAGGGAAGGAACAGGGGTGGGTTTTAATCAGTAAGAGTCTGACACGCCCTCCCGCTCCGCCCAGAGCGGGAAGAAGTCATAGGATATTTCCCCCCCCCCCTAATTATCTAAAAAAAAATATGCTTTATTAAAGAGTTATCTCGTTGATCTAGTCGCTACTGCCGAACATGAGGTCCTGGGTTCAACTTCTGGGTCGGGCCAAATGTTGTTGGGTTTTTCCAGCAATAATTATTCAATAACGGTCCGACCAGTCCACTTCAATCCTGCTACGCGCTAAAAACAATAAATTTGGAAATAACTTTAATTTTGAAAGTCGGTCTCTGGTTTTGTTTCTTCATTTTTTGACACCGACTTTCGAAATTTTTTGGAAGTCGGTTCTACTTTTTTTTTAAGTTTTTTTTTTACTTTTTGGTCGTGGTTCCCCATTCAATTTTGTAAACAGTACATATACAAACGGTCGCAGTAATAGCGAGTCATTTGCTGTTAGTTATTGAAGGGTTCCACTGTCTATCTCCGAAGATTTTCATCAGAGCAAGGAAGGTTTTAGTGTATTATACACTAAAACCTTCCTTAAAAAATATGCATTTGAATGATGAAACCTCCATCCAATTCGGATAGTTAGTTTTTGAGAAAATCGTGTACAAACATACATACATACGGGTCGAATACAGAACCAGCATTTTTGCATTCGGTAAAAAAAATTGAATAATTTCAAAAAACCCGACTAAAAAACAACAAAAATGTTCCAAACAAGTCACTTTTAAAGCAGTCTGATTCAGTTGGTGAAATGAATAATTGAACCAAAATAACTGCCACCAACTGCATCAAACTGCTTGAAAAGTGACTAGTTTGGATGTTTTTAGGTGTTTTTACAGTCGGGTTCTTGTGACACTCCTCATCTTCCTGCCCTTATCTCATGTTACTTGGGGTCGGCGCAACACGTTTTTTTCTTCCATTCTGTCCTGTCAGCCGTCACGCTATCACTAACTCTCTTTTCTTTCATATCACTCTTCACACAATCCATCCACCCTTTCTTTGGCCTCCCTCTCCCTCTCCATCCATTCACATTTATATTCATAACTCTTTTAGTTACATATGTTTCATCCCTCCTCTTTACATGATCATACCAAAATAAGCGGTTCTTGTGACACTATGAACATAAAATAAAGTGACGCCATAGCAACCTCTAAGTATTGCACTATAATAATATATCTAATTTTTTCTTATTTAAACTGGTATTTTTAGTTTTTTTTCATGACAAGCTTTAATTTATTTATTTACTTGCAATATTTTTTAGTTCGAGTCAAATCATAAAAACTGAATTAGAAACACTTCCTCCGGTCCAATGAATTTTTCATCCCATCTATTCGAAAAGGACGACTTGGTTTGCCTTTAAGTGCACCCAAAGTTGGTGTTTTCTGTATGAAACTTTTAGCGGGCAGTAATTATCTTTTTGGTCGCGAATCATTACCATACTTCGCCGTATACAAGAAACACATTCTGGATTGATAACTATGATAACCAATGGCGTCAATAAATGAAATCATAAGTTTTTAATCATCTTTATAAGTGCGACGCAATTATCTTTGCCGCGCACTTTTTGAGTTTGGAACATCTTAGTGTTCAGCGCCAAAGAAATCGAACGCAAATATTGTTTGAATAAAGACTGGCTGGCACGACCCGGCTGAATAAAAAAAAAGAAATCAAATATATAATCTATTACCTGCAAAAGCCCGGGAGGAATATATGAAAGCCTATGGTAATTTTATTGAATGGAGAAATGCAAGAGGCGCCAAGAATTTTTCAGAATCTGTGTTTTTGGCCTACTTCCAGTACTTAGCCAAAACTAAACAGTTACATAAACTATTGTTTTAAGTATTATTAGATACTATTTCATTTCAATATAATTTTTACTCTATGGTTTATTAAATAATAATATTGCAATAAAATATGAGGCGCCTTTTATTTTCTCATAGTGGGTGATGAAAAGTAGAGTGTATCACTCGGGCGCAATATATATATTTTTGGCTAGGGCGACGTACTTTGAATCCCTCGCTACGTTCAGGATTCTACTAAAGAATCCCTCGCTACGCTCGGGATTCTACTCTGGAATCCCTCACTTGGCTCTGGATTCAAAAAAGCGCACTCGCCGTAAAAATATTTTTATTTTTGTGATACAATCTACTATTTATGGTAAGCATAACCTTAATGGACTTCTTCTTCCAGGATTAGCTTCAGATAAAGGAACTCTTCAACAGTCAACAGCACAGACACAATATATTGTAAACGCATCTAATTGTGGATAACCGGTATAAGAATAGCTTTTACTATAAATATATACAAACTTATGAAATACTTAACTAACTGTAATAAAAACAAAAACTCCTAACTAAATAAAACTTAGAATCTGGCGTCAATTAATTCCTCCGCATCGCTGTCTACTGGAAGTGTACCCAAAAGACTGGCGGCTTTGCCATGTTGTACGGCAATGTTTAACCTCTGGCCAAGGATAAAGCCAGTCCTTGGGTCACGCGAAGTGCCAACAAGGCATTTAGAAAGATCTTTAGATACTAAATGTGCACTTGGACCACACGGCCCAAGGGTTTCAACACCAAACGGCACGAAAATGTAGCTACCGACGAGGTTGTTATATTGCCGCCGCTTGAGGTTCTCTGCATCCGCAGTTCTTCAGTTCTGCGCTTGTTTTAAAAAATAATTAAACTCCTATTTTTTATTTTATTTTTTAGCGAGACTATAACACCGGAATAGACCCCTGGTATGCCCGGGAGCAATGGGATTCCTACGACCCCATGCTTCTATCAGAAGGTGCCTTCGCAGCCGGCATGATCTTCTCATTCCTCAAGCTGGTCCATATCTTCTCCATCAATCCATACCTTGGACCACTGCAGGTGTCTCTCGGAAGAATGATTCTAGATATTCTAAAGTTCTTCTTTGTCTATATGCTGGTGCTTTTTGCTTTTGGATGTGGTGAGTAAGATACTAAGTAAATAATGAGATTTATTTTAATTTATTAAAGATGAATAAATGTACAGAATCCAAACGATAAAAAGGCATATATTTCTATAAGCTGATGAGACATGTTAACCGACACATATAATAAGAGGAGGTAATACATGGGCAAGAAAAGCCCAAAGAAACAAAGTCTGGATTGTGTGAAAGATGATAAGGATAACTGATGAGAAGGTGACCAATAGAGAAGTATGCAAGCAGAAGACACTGCGCTGACCCCAAGAAAATTAGGATTAGAGCAAGTAAGAGAATCGTGATAGTTTGAGAGAAGTAATATTAAACTCTTTTCGGTGCAGGCTTAAACCAACTGATGTGGTACTACGCTGAGCTGGAGAAGAATAAATGCTATCATCTTCCTAATGGTATACCGGATTTTGATAATCAAGAACGAGCTTGTACTATTTGGAGAAGATATGCTAAGTGAGTATCACAAATTTTGCTTACTTTTTACTAATGTTTTTATTTACCTTTCCATGTTTTTTATGTCCAGATAGGTGATAAACTGATATTCTTCAAAGTATTCCTAGATCAATCGTTAAAAGCAATGATAAAAAAATTAAAAAAAAAAATATTGCCAGCTCAGACATCTCCATTATACCCGGGCCTGCGGACGGCGAGTAATGGGTAGCTCGCCGTCAGATCAGCACCAGGCCCGAGAGTCGACGGCGCGTAGTGTTCCGCGCCTCATAGAGTTCTCAGCATTCATGACGGGGCCCGTCATGGCCGATGCCTGCCTAAAAGATTTACCTGGCCCCTGGGCATTAAGGGCAGGGAAGGAACAGGGGTGGGTTTTAGTCAGTAAGAGTCTGACACGCCCTCCCGCTCCACCCTAGAGCGAGAGATGTCATTGGATGATTTCCCACTCAACAAAAAAAAAAAAGATCTCCATTATTGTTTACAACATGCTTCATCAATCCATATACTAACATCATGGTTCTTTACAGCCTATTCGAAACATCCCAGTCCCTGTTCTGGGCATCTTTCGGCCTGGTAGACCTGACTACCTTCGACCTGACTGGCATCAAGAGTTTCACCAGGTTCTGGGCTCTCCTCACCTTCGGGTCCTACTCGGTGATCAATATCATCGTTCTCCTGAACATGCTGATTGCTATGATGTCCAACTCTTATCAGATTATTTCGGTAAGTAAAACTTAAAGAAGAATTTGATTATTACAAGAAACTGTCTTCTGTAAACCAGCTTTCGCTTCTCATATAAGTCAATAAATCTGCTGCTGGATATCGGGGCTTAGACATGGAGTCTAAAGTTAGAATAATTTAAGAACCACAATAAAAACCGGTCAAGTGCGAGTCTGACTCGCGCACGAAGGGTTCCGTACATCTATAAAAAAGGCAAAAAATCATGTCTGTTGTATTGGAGCCCCACTTAAATATTTTTTTTCTATTTTTTACTATTTGTTGTTATAGCGGCAACAGAAATACATCATCTGCGAAAATTACAATTGTCTAAATATTACGGTTTATTAGACAGCCTTGTGACAGACGGACAGAAGGACGGACAGCGGAGTCTTAGTAATAGGGTCTCGTTTTACCCTTTGGGTACGGAACCCTAAAAAGCACCCTTACATTTTCAAGGGTATACTCATATAATCGATTGCTTTATCTGTTTAAAAATTCGTTGGTTCGACAACTGAATTATGTATCTAAATTACGCAATTACGCTGCTTTGTCTTGAAACAGTTCTAAAACTCTCACTTCGTTATTAGTCGCGAATAATAAAATCAGCAGTTCAGTGTATTTCATCTAATAATGCCGACATAATTTTTCCCTTAGTAGAAGTTGTTCATAATAATAAATACTGCTAGTTTTTAACCGACTTCCGAAAGCAGGTGGTTCTCAAAGCGTCTGTAGATATGTTTTTTCTTCATTCATTGTTGTATTGCCGTCTCCACCTTTTTTAACACACTACTGTCACTTGCGTGACCGTCTGTATTTTTTTAACCTCTCATGTACCGCGGCGTTACCGATCGGTAACGCGACAATAGGTTTTTAATAATAATAATTCTAACTAGCCAATGGCTAGCCACGAGCCTCGATCAACACCTCAGGAGGCTCTCGTTAGGCGGCTGGATCAAGGGCTTGATTCAGCAGTACTTCTGGACACGGCTCGCATTGTCAGGCGATTCTTCTCTCTGGAGCCCTGACCGCCGGTAGCTTGGACTCTGTTCCCGATACCGGTGGGATACTATTTTTTATTTTTTTAAATGTTTTTTTAACTTTTTCATTGAAATATTTAAAAATATAATTTATATGTATTTACAAATGAATAAACATTATAATTAATAATAATATTTTTTTTTTCGCACGGCCTCACTGGTGATTCGTCGAGCAATGACGTGACTTCCTATTGACCTTTGAACTTGAAATTTGGTGATAATGTTTATTGTTACGTATATTTTACTAACAAATACCAATTTATATTGATGAATCAGATTTTTCTTTGATAATTCGCTCATTTGGTACGGAACACTAAATGTACGAAATCCGACACGCTCTTGTTTTTTTTTACGTTTCTTTTTCTTTAGAAGATATGTTCACTAATCAACGGATCCTTTACAAAGACAATAAAACATGAAGAATTAACAACAATATTTTCTACATTTCTCAGGAACGAGCGGACACGGAGTGGAAATTCGCCCGCAGCAACCTGTGGATGTCCTACTTCGAGGACGGGGACACGGTGCCTCCCCCCTTCAACATCATCCCCACCCCCAAGCACTTCATGTGCTGGGTCAGATCACTCTGCTATAATAGGGATCGAGGGTCTATTATTGTAAGAGACAGTTTTATACGAATTTACTTTGACTTCCTTAATGAAAGTTGTTAATATCTTTGGGCAAAAGCAGTATATATAAGACTAGCCGTCCCCTGCGGTTTTACCCGCCTCTTTGGTTACTGTTCTGCTCCCATCGGTCGTAGCGTAATGCTACGTAGCCCGCGAAATTCAAATTTTCTCACGTTTTTTGCAATTTACAGGTCAGTGTCAGGTTTTATGTTGGTCAAAATATGATACGCGGTCGTAGCAAGGATGTATCTGGCGCTTCCCCCTTAACACACTCCATTATGCCATAAAAACAGACAAACTCAAACATAACAGCCAAACTTATGTTTCATGAAAAGGTTTACTCTGTTCAAAAATACCTGACTACGTAGGCATAAATAGATTCCATACAGCATGGAGACGCACAGGAGCGGTCGTTGTTACGACACTTGAGTGTGGCCTATGTCCAGTAGTGGACGTCTTTCGGCTGAAATGGTGATGATGATCCATTAACTATGTACTTCACTCACTATTCCTCAGAACAAATCCCGCGAAAAAGCCCGTCAAGAGCACGAAGCAGTGATGAGGGTGCTAGTCCGGAGGTACGTCACAGCAGAGCAGAGGGCCAGAGACGAGACAGGAGTGACAGAGGATGATGTCATGGAGATCAGACAAGACATCTCTACGCTAAGATACGAGCTCATCGATATACTGCATAACAATGGCATGAAGACGCCCAGGATCAGTATGCAGGATGCTACCGGTAAGTTTTTCCTGAAGATTTATAGAAAAGAGGATTTCAAAACTTTTGCATTATTGGATAGCTCGTGGATAAAGTAATAACAGCCGCACGGGTCGATCCATCAGGTTAAGCTACGCTTGCCGGAGTTAGTCCATGGATGGGTGACCATCTTTACATACCGAGACTCCTCTGTGCCTCGGAAAGCACGTTTAGCCGTTGGTCCCGGCTGTCAATCGTGGATCTTTGACAGTCGTTACGGGTCGTCAGAAGTCCAAAAGTCTGACAACCAGACTTACCAAGGGGTATCGTATAACCAGTAACTGGGTTGTGGAGGTCAGATAGGCAGTCGCTCCATGTGAAATACTGGTATTAAGCTGCATCCGGTTACACTGGAAACCGACCCCAAGATAGTTGGGAAAAGGCTGGGCAGATAGATTGGTTTTGAAATTTTATTTAATTTTTTTAATAACAACCATTTTAAGTGAGCATCGTATAGGAAAACACACATCATTTCAACACTACTATCAGTTTAGCGTAAGAATAGCCATAATCAGCCTTTTAATGTTCGCTGGTATGCTTGGACACCTCTCACAGAGAAGAGGCCTCCTATCCGTGAGGTGTGAGCCGTAATCCACCACGCGGGCCCAATGCAAGTTGGCGGATATGTCGCAGCCATCAGGTTAAATTCACCATTCAATTGGATGCCTAGGCCGTTCATTAAACGGCACGCCGGCGATTCAATCAAATGGCTAGGCTGATAGTTAATTCAACTAGAATCACTCAACGTTTAACAACCTGGCGTGTTCAACACGCCAAGTTGTTAAACTGGCCTGACTGACCAAGACTCAGCCAAGTGATTCAAAACTGCAAGTTAAATGAAAAATGATGAAAGATGGAGGTTATTAAGGGCTATGTTTTCATTATTTTTGCGATAGGACCGCCATCTGGTTAAACGTTGCGTTCAACGACTTGGCTGGTTGTCCTTCAGTCATTTAATTGAATACCGGCGTTTAATGAACTGGCTAGGCGTCCAATTGAATGGCGAATTCAACCAGATGGCTGCGACAGATACATGTCTTCGAAGTTTTGATTTTAATTGTATTTCTCTTTGTCACAGTGGCTGGTAAGAAAGGCAAAGTGATGGAGAGGAGGATCCTGAAAGACTTCCACATTGGCATCGTGGAGGGCATCATAAAAGACGTCATATCCAAAGAGAACAAACCCAAGGATGTATTTAGCCAGATCGCTAAAGCTATTGTCAGGAGAGGGAGTACTGATAGGTAAGCTGATTGGCCTGAATAGCTGATGCCAACAAATTTTGGAACATAATTCAACCTTTATTTTCCTGTTAGCCCTTTTTATTTGTTTTTTTCGCCAAACTGCGAACGCAACTGACGTCGACCGACCGGGAAGGGTGCCTGACATCACTCAAAAAAATCGGGGGGACGGTACAACCGACCAAGTGTCCTGTGGGTCTCAAAAGTTAAGAAATTATTACTCGCGCTTGTTTCAGCCCGGGTGTAAAGGGATAGAGTCATATTCCTAAAACCATTATCAACTGAAGACTGATTTCTGAAGTTATTTCTTCTCTCAATAGTATGGTAGGCAGAATAAGCTGTGACTTTACACCTTAAGTTTTATTTGTTGGTGTAAATTATATCCTACTTGACATTATAAATGTGAAAGTTTGTGAGGATGGATGTATAGATGTATCAGATGTATGGATGTTTGTTACTCTTACACGCAAAAACTTCGAAACGGATTTTGATGAAACATTGCAGTAACATAGCATATACATCAGCATAACATATAGGCTATTATTTGTAATGGGGGGAAGTACTAATTTCAAGCGGACAAAACCCGGAAGAAGTGAGTATTTCTCTTAAAAGCTTAATACAATTGAATAAAATTGCGGTCGTAACAGATTAAAATATAACAAAAGTACCTATGTTGAAAAATATCATAGTGAAACAATATTGTCACGTTTCTAGTTATAGAAAAGTGTTGAAAAATCCATAATGATTTTGAAAAAAAATCTTGTTAGCACGGGTCTCCCAATTCACTTTTTTTTTAATTTTTATTGATAGATTTAGCGAAGGGGTATCGTATTACCCAGTAACTGGGTTGTGGAGGTCAAATAGGCAGTCGCTCCATGTAAAATCGGAGTCTGTGTTTCCTGATATCTACAACCTGGGAGTCTTTAAGTCAAGAGTGAATAGGTTACTTCAAGGCAAGCGTGCTCCATCTTCGACCACATCATCGCTTACCATCAGGTGAGATAGTGGTCAGACGCGTGTCTATCAACAATTTAAAAAAAAAACTGGTATTCAGCTGCATCCGGTTAATCTGGAAGCTGACCCCAAGATAGTTGGGAAAAGGTGCGGGCAGATTGATCGATTGGTAGACTTAGCATTTGACCACTATCTCACCTAATGATAAGCGATAATGTGGTCGGTGATAGAGCATGCTTACCTAGAAGTAGCCTATTCATTCTTAAAATGTCGCGCGTCTAGTTAGCAGACACAATAGATTTCTAATTGTATACGGCCCATGCACTGTCCTCCAGATACGCAAGAGATTAAGAGAGAACAGGGGCTGCGATTCTCCATACAAATGTACTCCCCTTTTTTATTCCTGAATAATGCCTCTAGAGCAATCATTTTTTTTTCATAAAGTCAAGATCTGCTGTAGACACGTCCCTGTCATTTCCTTTTTTTCAGCAACTAATAATTAAAGAAAATAAGACCCTCCAAAAATTACAAAAAATGGCCTATTTTTACCGCCGCGATTAGATGACTACGAGACAAATTTAAAACATAAAACTAGTTTTTAACATAAAAAAATTTATAGGAACCTAGACATACTGTTTCTTAAAAATGTTGTGCCAAAACTAATTGAATCGGCTCAATTTTCGAGGAGAAAAAAGAGGAATACGAAACGTCGATCTCATCAAAAATTTTGTGATAAAATTGGTCAGAGTTGCAGTTGGGGATATCGCACTCTACGGGGGCAGGCTTGAGGCAGCACGACGGCAATAGTTTCTTCAAATACCTATTTTTCAAATTCGTCGCAGGCCCTGTTCCCTCTTTATTTAAAGATTCCCAGGAAACAGACTCTGGCAGAGAATTACAATACATCAATTCATGTTTTTGTTTCAGCAAAAAACGCGACTGGAACGCTCTGGTGCGTACCAACACAGTTCGCAGGGATCCTATAGGCACCACTGCTGAAGCGGAGACCAGGACCAGAAGCCGGCAGTCCCTCAGAGCCCACATTCTGGAAAATATGGCTTCCAGGACTATTGACCCGCAGAAACTGTTAGGTATGGTAAATTTTGGAGTTCTTAATGTGATTGTCTAGTTGGCAAATATTAGTTGATACAGTGTTTGAACACTGTCATCATCATCATGATGATGATGATGACCGTGTTTGAAAATCTCCAACAGTGCAATAAAATAATCCCAAATGACGGTTACTATAATTAACTACTTTTGTGACTAATAAATTAATTTCTCTCAGAAGTTTCGATAGTTGCTTTAGCAAACCAGAATTTAAAAAAAAATACTTGTATAAAAAAACCCGACTAAAAATACTAAAAAGTTCCAAACAAGTCACTTTTTAAGCCATCTGATGCAGTTGGTGTCGTCAAATCTGTGATTGAACTAAAATAAATGCAGACACAGTTTCTAAACCGTTGAGAGGCATTTCTTATGGATGGCATAAAACCTTGCCAACAAAAAAAAGAAGTTTTCCCTTCGCAGAACGTAATGTGGTCCCTGAGAACTAAAACATAATTCCTATTTCAGAATACAACCCGCAACTCTCCGGAGTACCTCCCTGCGCCAGGGTAGCCTACGCCAAGTTCATGAGAAGCAAGATCAAGTCGGACTTCAACGAGAGGGAGAAGGGCAGGCGAGCGTCGGAGTTCAGCCTGGAAGACGAGGTGTTTGATGCACTCAAGAAACGGGAGAGGGAGAGTTGTAGAAGATGCAGTGGTAAGAGATTTGAGTAGTTATTACTTTTATAGTTTTTTTTTTCGGTAGGAAGAAGTTTGACCTATTTGACTTATTTCCGGTAGGAAGAAGTGTGACCTATTTGACTTATTCCCGGCAGGATGAAGTGTGACCTATTTGACTTATTCCCGGCAGGAAGAATTGTGACCCATTTGACTTATTCCCGGCAGGATGAAGTGTGACCTATTTGCAATAACATGTGGGCATCCGAACAAAAGGGTCCAGTTCTCGGCATTTAGTTTCCGAGATCAATCAATCTGCCCGCGCCTTTTCCCAACTATCTTGGGGTCGGCTTCCTGTCTAACCGGATGCAGCTGAATACCAGTATTTTACATGGAGCGACTGCTTAGCTGACCTCCACAACCCAGTAACTGGGTAATACGATACCCCTTTTTTTTTGTTTGTTGGGAAAGCATCCAATGACTTCTCCCGCTCTGGGTGGAGCGGGAGGGCGTGTCAGACTCTTACTGACTAAAACCCACCCCTGTTCCTCCCTGCCCTGAATGCCCAGGGGCGAGGTAACTCTTTCGAATTTATCCTCAACCCCCGGGCAGGCATCGGCCATGATGGGCCCCGTCATGTATGCTGACAACTCTTTGAGGCGCACGTGGAACACTACGCGGCGTCGACTCTCGGGCCTGGTGCTGATCGGACGGCGAGCTACCCATTACTCGCCGTCTGCAGGCCCGGGTCTACGGTGGCTGGATATCGTCTCGAGGCGCCGGAAGCCCCTGGCATCTCCTGCGGCGGCTGCTGCTGAGGGCGTTAGGGCGAAGCTGTCGTTGCAGCCTTTCCCTAACCCGTTCCGCCTTCACCTTCGCGAGCATTACTGCTTCGTAGAAGGCGGAAGGAAGACTGCCTCCAATTCCCTCTCGCTCCGTACCATGGCCTGAACCAGGGCCGGGCGCGAGAGGTCGCCGCCACCTAACGCATCCACGAGGACACGGCGGTGCTCTGCCCAAGTGGGGCAGACCTCCACCGTATGCTCCACCGTGTCCTCTGGGCGATCCGCGCAGTGGCAACCCCGGGTGTTTCCTCCCGCCTGATCTGATGCAGGAACCTCCCGAAACAACCGTGTCCGGTGAGGACCTGCGTCAGGCGAAGCTTACACCTTGGATTAACACATAGGCTACTTTATATCTCGGTCTACGTGGGTGAAACCGCTAAGGCTCGCGTTAGGTATACTTAATTTAAATTATCCAATCTAAAATCAATTAATAAATCAAAATTGGGCCAATGTATTTTCCAAATCGTGGTTATTAGAATCTAATATGAAATGCATAGGTTTACACAAACTTCCAATTCAAATTATCAATTTGGTGAAATGAATAATTGGTGGAATGGATTATTTACATAATCCGTCGAACCAATTCAATTAGCTTACTGCCAGCGGCTTCGCCCACGTGTAATTAGTTTCCCCACTATAAATAATAGCCTATGTGCTATTCTAGACTATAATCTATCTCTGTGTCAATTTTTATCCTGATCCGTTCAGCTATTCTGGCGTGATTGAGCAAAAAACATACATTCATACAAACTTTCCCATTTATAAGGGTCCGCGCAAACGAGCTACCGTACAGTTTACCTACATGATATTGTGGTGGTTATATACCTATACAACAGAATTAACGCGTCCTTACCTATCTATGATTTACCTTATGGCAAATGCAAATCGGTCCTTCGGTTCTTCCTTCTTAATAAATCTTACGACGTGATTGAAAAATGTCTTTCGTCTTTTTGATTGTTTACACTCACATCGTACGTACCACGCACATCACAACACTCCAAACCACACCACACTACAACACACCAAACCACACCCCCACACCCCACACCACACCACACCAAACCACACCACATACACATTCACCTTTTAACCACCCATAATACAAGTACCCACATAGCTTCATAGAATTTGTAATTTTAATTTAATTGTTTACATTTTTTCTTTTTATACTTCATTATATAATACACATGACTGCCTGTACTGCCCATGTACCCTTATTGTAGACTCAGTAACATGAACGCATCTGTGTTATTATTACCCCACTAGGGAGTAGAATCTGTTTCTCCTTAACATAGATTACTTTGTGATCTAGCTAGGAGAACAGGGCTTCACCCAACAATTTGTGTGTACAACATTTTACTTTTGTTTTTATTATGTCGATAATTTCTAAGTCCTTTATGTACTACAAATAACCTTGTTTTATCAATAAATTATTATTATTATACATTTCGGAAGTCGGTGTCACAAAACTTAGAAATAAAATACAAATACCGACTTCCGAAATTAAAGTTATTTTTCAATTTTAAGTGTATTTTCTTTTTTTGGAAGTCGGTTATATTTTTTAGAAAAAAAAAATTGTGTTATTTGCTGTTTCATAAAAAAATTAACATATACAAAAATAAACACAGGAGAATTGAGTTACAAGCTTTCTCCATCCATCCAAACTTTCGCATTTAGGATTAGTAGGAAGTAGGTAAGTTTATTGCTACATGAATTATCTTCAAACTACGAAACGAAACTTTATTTGTTCATTGACAGAGTTCATTGTACAAAACAGTATCTTAAGTAAAATGCAGACAATGTTTGTGCAGTAAGTTCTCATAGAACCGTCTTGTGTGAAAGTGATGGAACAATATTCCATTTTAAATTTGTTCTACAGATACCTAATTGAACAATTATTAACGTACCGAAAAACAATTTCTATTGTTGCTGCATTGTCGCGTCGCGTCTGTCTGCAGGTCATTAGATGCTTTTTTAGGGTTCCGTACCAGAAAGGTCCAAACGGAGGCCTATTGCTGTCATTCAAGTGTCCGTCTGTCAGTCTGTCTGTCCGTCGTCTCTCACACAAGTCTCACAGCCAAACGGTTGGAGCTACAGTCTTCAAAGCAAGTAATAACAGCCGCACGGGTCAATCCATCTGGTTAAGCTACGCTTGCTTAGATTTGATATCAAATGTAAAACCAACATAAAACCTTATACTGACCTGCCAATTGCAAAAAAACGTAAAAAAAAATTAATGTCGCGGGCTATCCTGGCGCGACGTCCTAATAGAACGTTATTTGTTTTGAAAAATTGAATGTCGCGGGCTATCCTGGCGCGTCGTCCTAATAGAACGTTATTTGTATTGAAAAATTGAATGTCGCGGGCTATCCTGGCGCGTCGTCCTAACAGAACGTTATTTGTATTGAAAAATTGAATGTCGCGGGCTATCCCGGCGCGTCGTCCTAATAGAACGTTATTTGTATTGAAAAATTGAATGTCGCGGGCTATCCTGGCGCGTCGTCCTAATAGAACGTTATTTGTATTGAAAAATTGAATGTCGCGGGCTATCCTGGCGCGTCGTCCTAATAGAACGTTATTTGTATTGAAAAACCTGCTAGCGCCCTCTGTCGACGCGACAACGCGATCAGGTTTGCCATACAAATAAGCACGATGACTTTTTTTATTCGCCCATCTTTTGCACAAATCTCAAAAGCCATACCCACGCGTCCTTACGTCACTGACGATGATACCACTTTCAGTAATAAAACAGTGTCGCTGATTAAATTTACAGCTCAGCCCGCCATTTTGAGCACAAATTTACATTGAGTCAGGTTAGTTCAGTTTGCTAACTTTACACTCTTCCGTGTCACGCAAAGGTTTGATGAGTTAAGTTTAAATTATTTTATTACGAGACTACTATTTTGATCAACGTTATAGCCCTTTTGATACGATGCAGTGTGGATTGACTTCGGCCAACGAAACAAACTGATTTATTATACGATTTGAATGTGAGGTGTCTTTTAACCAGAAAATTAAGTAGGTAAGGACACTGATTGCCCAAATCCTCCTCGGGTCCATGAAAATGAAAATGAAATGTGCTCAGCCCTTTGGTCTCGTGAAGTGTCGACTAGCTGTCGGGCCCTATGGCCCAAGTGTTTCAATCCCAAACGGCTCAAACATGTTACTAATATATACGCCGGTTGCGGGTTTTCTGCACCTGAAGCTGAAGCCCAGCACAGCCCACCGTACTAAGAAGATGGGATGGCGCAAGGGTGTCAACATACATGTTGAAACCCACACCAAAGGTCTGAGTAAGTCTTTGGTGTGGTACTGGGTAGGCATTATGGTCATCCCGTCTGTCTTTTTACCATCGTCACGTGCTAAGCCATTGGGTTCTAAAACAGCTGGCACCGCGGCGATGACAGAAGCCCGACAAAAGCCATGCTATCCTACCAGCACTTCTACCGCAAGATAGGCCGTGGTGTCCGAGGCGGTTGACTGCTTCACCGCATTGACAACGATGTGGAGCTCCACTAGAAGTATCCAGATTTAGACATGAGTCGTTTGGCCTGTAGCCAAAACCCCGACTCCCATTCACCCACAGCCAGTAGGCGCGCACGCTCAGCAGTATTGGTGAACGTATTGTTACGTCGACCGTATTACACTGGAACGTTCGAGAATGTGGTCGAAGTTTCCAGAAGTTTCCACTAGGTTCGAGAACATTCCATTGTGGTACTGTGTAGAAGTTCATAGATGTTTCTAGAATATTCCACTATAAGATAGTTCGACAATGTTCTGGAAACTTCCATGACCGTATAAATAGGCCGGACGGCGGGCGAGTGAGTCAGTCTGATTTCGACTACGGATGCGAATACAAGCGATTACGAAGAGAATAGTGATTATTAGCGAATTAGTGTTTGTGTTTCTAGGTTGTTGAGTTAATAAAGGATATTTAGTTAACTAATTGTTGTAAAATAATTTATCCCATACCCAGCTCGTAACAAATTGGTGTCAGAAGTGAGGGATAAAATATGCCAATTTTACCAAAGGACGACACGGAGGGTATTCGTACAAGGAGTCAACGGCAGCAAGATATGGATCAGAGGCGGTTTGGAGATTCCCCGATACAGACGCCGGGTGGTGTTCAGCCTGCGACAGAGCCAGTCGCTGGCCCATGTGGAGTTTCTTCGGCACCAGCGGTGCCAGACTTGTCTGCGCTAATGGTGCTGTTGCAGGAACAGGCTCGTCGTCAAGAGGAGCAGGCCCGCCGCCAAGAAGAGCAGGCCCGTCGGTTGGAAGAGAAGCTTCAACAAGATAAAGAGGAGCAGGCCCGCCGCCAAGAAGAGCAGGCCCGTCGGTTGGAAGAGAAGCTTCAACAAGATAAAGAGGAGCAGGCCCGCCGCCAAGAAGAGCAGGCCCGCCGCCAAGAAGAGCAGATGCTCCTCATAAAAGACCTTCATTCAACACTTGGCAAGGAGCTCCAGGTGATGAAGGAGCAGGTTCACCAGCATGAGAATCGTATCTCAGAAGCTGAAGTTCAGATTGCTGGGGTGAAGAAGGCTTTAGGTGAACTTAGGGCTGGAGACGGGGTTATGCCTTCAGTGGTTGCTGCACCTTCGGCACGTGGATTTAAGGTGCCGCCATTCGACGGAACATCTTCATGGTCGGCCTACAAAATTCAATGTGAAGCCGTTATGAAGGCGAATGGGTGGACCAAAGAGCAAGCTATGACCGCGATAACCTTAGGCCTCCGAGACCAGGCCCTAACCATACTTGAGGCTCTTGGCAAGGATGTGACCTATGAGCAGCTACTGGAAGCCTTAGAGTCAAGATATGGTGAGGCACACTTGGAGCACGTATTTCGCGCTAAGTTAAGAGATCGTGTGCAACGTAGTGCCGAGAACCTACAGCAGTGGGCCTTGGAAGTTGAAAAGTTGGTTCGGAAGGCATACCAGTCTGCCCCTGCACTCATCAATGGCAATCTGGTACAGGCGTTCATCGACGGAATACGTGACTTGGAAGTTAGAGCCGCTGCAAGACTTGGGCATCATGAGACACTGAAGGACGCCTTGGCCCATGCCTTGGAAGTAGAGGCAGTGAGGCAAGACCATCGAACACACCGTATCAGGGAGGTTGTGGCATCACCTGTACGCGATCGTTCGCAAGGGTATAGCCCTAGGTGTTACACTTGTGGAGAAAGGGGTCATCTTCGGTCAAGCTGTCCAAAGCGAAGCACACTGAGAGAAAATCAATCCCAGCAAGATAGGGCGACTGATACGACTGCCCAGCAACAGCAGGGAAACGAGTAAACGCCAGGACTGAGGGGCGGGTGCTGGCTGGTATTGAAAGAGCCCCGAGGATCTCGATCTCACAGGCCCATGACGGAAACAGCCTGATCATCAAAGGCGAAGTCAACGGAAAACCATGCAAATTGACGTTGGATACTGGAGCTTCTCACACGGTCGTCAATTATCATCTAGCAAGTCGGTTCCTTGGGGACTTCTTCAATAACCACGACCGTATACAATTACTGACAGCTACCGGTCAGCACATAATCGTCCGAGGCAGAAAGGAGGTGGAGTTAAAATTAGGTAACAAATTCTATCGGCATAATGTCATCGTGGCCGACATAGTGGACGATTGCATCCTGGGATTAGACTTCATGCGGAAACATCGTTGTGAGATCGACGTTGATCAAGGAGTATTGAAGTGTGGTACAGAGGAAATCTTCATGGAAGGTGTACCATTAGGAAAAGTTTTCCGCCTGAAATTTGACGTGTCAACACTTTTAGAAAACTGCGATTTAACGGAAGTAGAAATGGATACAGCTAAGAAGATGTTACTTCAGTACGCCGACTCTTTCTCTACGCATGATGCTGACATAGGAAGAACAGGACTGGTTCAGCACAAAATTAATACTGGCAACGAGTTACCAATCCGTCAACGACCAAGAAGACTGCCGGTTGCACGTGAAAAGGAAGTGGAAATGATGATTGCGGGCATGGTAAAGGATGGTGTTATAGAGCCTTCGTCGAGTCCATGGTGTTCTCCTGTGGTCCTGGTGAAGAAAAAGGACGGCAACACACGCTTTTGTGTGGACTATCGACGATTGAACGACGTCACGAAAAAGGACAGTTACCCACTGCCTAGGATCGACGACACATTGGATACACTGAGTGGAATGAGGTGGTTCACCACGCTAGACCTGAAAAGTGGCTACTGGCAAGTGGAAATAGACCATAAGGATAAGGAGAAAACTGCATTCTCAACAGGAAAGGGGCTATGGCAGTTTAAAGTTATGCCATTCGGATTGTGCAATGCTCCTGCGACATTTGAAAGGCTAATGGAGCAAGTACTTGCTGGATTGATCGGAGACGCATGTCTTGTCTATTTAGATGACATCATTATCGTGGGCCGTACATTTGAAGATCATCTTCAAAACCTCAATCGAGTGTTGTCAAAAATCCGGACGGCAAATCTTAAGTTAAGTCCGAAAAAGTGCTCATTTTTCAGACGACAAGTAAACTTTTTAGGACACATAGTTTCGGAGGAAGGTGTCCAGACAGATCCGGAGAAAATCATCGCCGTCAAGGATTGGCCAGTTCCGAAAGACAAGACGCAGGTCAGAGCATTTCTGGGTTTGTGCTCCTACTATCGACGGTTTGTCAAAAATTTTGCCGACATTGCAAAACCTCTACACAAACTCACTGAGGAAAAGCAGCAATTCTGTTGGGACGAGAACTGTAACATCGCATTTCAGGAATTAAAGAAACGTCTGTGCAATACACCTATTCTGGGATATCCTGACACTGAAAATGACTTCATAGTTGACACAGACGCAAGTAATACTGGCATTGGAGGCGTGTTGTCTCAACGGAAAGGAAACCAAGAAGTTGTTATAGCTTACTACAGCAAATCTCTATCCAAACCGGAAAGAAATTACTGCGTTACGAGACGGGAGCTACTCGCCGTAGTAAGGACCTTGCAGCACTTCAGTAAATATTTGCTTGGACGGAAATTCCAATTGCGAACTGACCATGCTGCATTAAAGTGGTTATTGCAATTCAAGAATCCAGAAGGACAAGTGGCAAGATGGATCGAACTACTACAAGAGTTTGACTTCGTTACTGAACATCGTAGTGGGAGAACTCATGGTAACGCAGATGCACTGTCTAGAAGACCTTGCCCAGAAGATTGTAAGCACTGTACCAAGCAAGAGACTAAGGAGGCAGTGCCCGTGAGGATGCTAAGAATGGATCTCAGCAATGAATGGAAGGAAACCCTACAGCTTGCTCAGCAAAATGACACGGATCTCAAACCGATCTTTGAGTGGATTAAAGCTGGTGCTCCGAAGCCCAAGTGGAGTGATGTTGCGGCGTTAAGTTCCATCACAAAGAGTTATTGGGCACAATGGAACAGCTTGGTTATCCAGGATGAAGTCTTGTGCCGTAAATGGGAAAACGCTCGAGGAGACAACTGTCATCTACAAATTGTTGTCCCCAAAGCCAAAGTACCTGATGTTTTACGGCTCTACCATGATGGATGTTCAGGAGGACATATGGGGGTAAAAAGAACTCTACTGAAGGTACGAGAGCGGTTTTACTGGATTCACTGTCGAGAGGATGTTGAGGACTGGTGCCGCAAATGTACCAGTTGTGCGGCTGTGAAAGGACCCCAGACACGCAGCAGAGGTGCTTTACAATTATACAACGTGGGAGCCCCCTGGGAACGGATAGCACTAGACGTTGCAGGACCATTTCCGGAAAGTGAAAACGGAAACAAGTACTTCATGGTTGTCATGGATTACTTCACAAAGTGGCCAGAAGTCTTCGCCATTCCCAACCAAGAAGCAACAACAGTCGCAGATAAATTGGTTCAGGAAGTCTTCTGTCGTTTTGGAGTACCCTTGGAAATTCACAGCGACCAAGGGAGGAATTTTGAATCACAAGTTTTCCAGGAGACTTGTCGACTGATGGGTACTCACAAGACCAGAACCACTTCTTACCATCCGCAATCTGATGGAATGGTAGAACGTTTCAACCAAACGTTGGAGAGATATCTGGCAAAAGTTGTGGAAAGCAGGCAAAGGGATTGGGACAAGCACATACAGCCATTTCTTCTGTCCTACCGTAGTGCAGTTCACGAAAGTACGACTGTGACACCAGCCTTCGCGAACTTTGGAAGGGAATTACGGTTGCCTGCAGATTTAATCACCGGAACCCCCCCTGATGCCCCACGCAGTGTAACCGATTATGCGAATGACTTGCGTAACAAGTTGAACGATGTATATGAGCATATCAGACAATCCGGCCAACAAATGTCTGATAAGATGAAGACCCGATACGACCGGAAGGCAAACCATAGAGGTTTTGACGAGGGTTCACTGGTGTGGTTGCATAACCCAGTGCGCAGCAAAGGGAAGTCTCCCAAATTGCAAGTAAAATGGGATGGACCATACCGAATCGTGACCAGGATCAACGATGTTACCTACCGAATACAGAAGGGTCCACGAGGTGCGCCTAAGATAGTCCATGTAGACCGATTGGCGCGATACTACGGGACTAATGATGCTCGGGACGAGCATGTCTAAGGAGGGGGCAGTGTTACGTCGACCGTATTACACTGGAACGTTCGAGAATGTGGTCGAAGTTTCCAGAAGTTTCCACTAGGTTCGAGAACATTCCATTGTGGTACTGTGTAGAAGTTCATAGATGTTTCTAGAATATTCCACTATAAGATAGTTCGACAATGTTCTGGAAACTTCCATGACCGTATAAATAGGCCGGACGGCGGGCGAGTGAGTCAGTCTGATTTCGACTACGGATGCGAATACAAGCGATTACGAAGAGAATAGTGATTATTAGCGAATTAGTGTTTGTGTTTCTAGGTTGTTGAGTTAATAAAGGATATTTAGTTAACTAATTGTTGTAAAATAATTTATCCCATACCCAGCTCGTAACAGTATTAATGAGGTTATTCCAAACCAACCTACTGAGCGGCTCATCCCACTATCTCTGGGAAGATGGGTTCTCGGGCTACACTGTGCTTTAAATATATAGAGTGTAAAGTGAAGGCTTCCGAAGCCAGAACGTACATTCTAAACAACCTAAATGCAAACAGATACCAGTGAACTTTCGCTTTATTTCGGCGTCGCGTGAACGTGGGGTCGTTGGCTACACGGCTGTCGGGGAGGGCGCGCTCACTTTGTACTAGAGGAATGCGCGGGCGTCAGCTGATATTTTACGAATATTACATTGCATGATAAAGTTGTAAAGAAAAAAAGTGCAAGTAACGGTTTCATTAAACTGTTCTTACAGCATAGTGTACGCAAAATGCTAAAAAAAAAATTGTTTTTTTTTTCAGATTTTTTGTTGGTATCGTATCAAGAATCACTAGCCTTATATCCTGTCTCCGTTTTCGGGAGCGTTTACCTTACACTCTGTAAAAACAAGGCCTGTCGTTTAATTTCTGTTTACTTTTTTTCCGTCGGTTTTAATAAACCAATTGTTTTTTGTCAACAGGTAAAACATTTCGCAGCAGGACGCCAATCCCTGAAAATGAGACCGACGATGAAGGACTGAACGAGAACGATATACAAGTTGAAGCCGACATCGAGGACAAAGGTGATGTCAAATTTTCTTTTATGTTGAACTTTGCGGGACAGGTTAAATCATGATGTAAGTTCACCGCGGCCCTGGTGCAGGCAACTGAATGAACACGGGTGGATCTTAGTCAGTAAGAGTCTGACACGCCCTCTCGCTCCACCGGTTATTTCCAACCTGTAAAAAAAAAAGTTGAGTTTTTAGCGGGCTTTTTTCGAGTACAGTTCAGTACCTAGCTGTTTTAATTTTTCGAAAATTGATGCCTATATTGTGATGTAAAATTGGTGTAGTTTTGTGTCTCAAGTGCATCGTAACTGGACACTGTGGAATTATTGAAACAGGCGCAATCTCGATAAAATGAAGCTGAGAATTTTTTTTTTACCTCAGCGAAGCTTGCCGAGAAGTCAGACTCGACTCATTTGCTGCCAAATACTACAAAAACATTAGAATGTGTTACATCTGCATTCTAATGGAAAACAAAGCGACAGTATTCTGTATCAAAACAATAAATACTTTCGACACTTAACACTGGTTAAATGCACAAAACGTGCGAAGCCAAAAGAAAAAAAAAAGATCAAGTAGGTCAGAAAAGATTGGTCGTGGAGTAACTGGCCAGCGGCCATAAGTCACGCCATACGTATTAGAGTATCGTTGCTTCACAAGGTTCTTCAAGATCTAGCATTTATCAAAATAGCTGACTGTTCCAAGATTTCTCAATTGTGTCACGATACGACCATGTAATTTGATACAGTTTCCCTCCGATCATCAAAGGGTGACAATCCCGACACGCTGTCAAGATACGGTTAGGTGTGGACGTGATTTTTTGTACAACATGGTGAGCAATTAGATAGTGATACGTTATGTAATAGAGCTGTGGTGGCCCAGTGGTATCGGCCACGCAGTTTAAACCCAGGCAGGCGATTTACTTTGTGTAAATTATTTCATCTCCACTGCTCTCAAAACGGTGAAGGAAAACATCGTGAAGAAACCGGCGTGTCCTAGAACCAAAAATTCGAAGATATGTGACATTCACCAATCCGCATTGGGCCCGCGTGGTGGATTACGGCCCACATCCTCTCTCAGAGAGGAGGCCTGTGCCTCAGCAGTGGGGACATTAAAAGGCTGATGATGATGATGATGATGACATTATGTAACAATTAAAATGGGCGTTATAATTAGGACACAAATACTCGATACAATACACCTGATTTTGAACTTCACTATGATACAAATATGGACCCGAATTTATGTTAAATTGACACTAAATTTAATGAAACTTAATTACAGCCTGAAAAAAATGAAAACATCATTCAAGAAATGAATGCGTCGCGGACAGAGCAAAGATTTAAGTAAATATCCAATAATTTTGTTGTCACAACTGTAAATAACGAAGTAAACTAACACCTAAATTCTTTTTGATCCTACTAAATAGGTACGCTTTGAGTAATCAAATTATAATAGTTATTTATGATACTAGTGCGGTAAGTTGATTTTTACAAACGAGTAGATGAATGAAAGCCCAAGACGAAGTCGAGGGCTTACCATAGTCACGAGTTTGTAAATACCAATCCGCACGTGTGTCATACAACGTTTTTCAAAACATTTGCCAGAAAACAGTACCTACAATATGTAATGAAACAAACTTTTGTTTATGATGTGAAACATCTATTGGCGCGACTTGGCAGTAAAACCGACTCGAATGTCGTGACAAAAAACGGCATGACGCTGTCGTGCCACGATGCCCCCACTACGCCACCGCTCTAGACTCCCTTCTCCCTAGAAACATCTATGCGAAAAAAGTAACACAACAACAACCAACATCCAAAAACAACAACAATAATTAACAACAACAGCAACCAACAAACAACAATAACAAATATAACAACATACAACAACAACAACAACCACGACTCCAACAACCACCGATAACAACAACAATAACCAACAACAACGAAAACAACCAACAACACTACCAACAACAACAACAACCACAACTAACAACAAAGAACTTTAGAACAATGTATACAGGCTTCGTAAATGCATTTGCTCAAAAAATGAATTTACGCGGAACGTGCGGTAAAATAGGTACTGTCACCTAAGTACCTATTTTACCGCACACGGCGTTATACATCGCCGTGAGTATCCTTTACGGTTTTTTTTTTAATTTCCATTAAAATATATATAATAATTCCACCAAGGAGTTTAACATTACGAGAATAAGTAAGCTGAATGATCGAACCTCCTTTGAAGCGCTTTTGCTCAATACGTTTGTCTCACTTTATTATTAGAGAGAAAATGAGACAAAAGATGTAGTCCTAATTTTCACCACAATTTTCATATTCGAAACGTCAAAGATTGTTGCGACTTTTAGACAGATATCTAAAAACAAAAGATTTTGTTTCATTACCGTACTGTTTTCTCGCAAATGTGTTGAAAAACGTTGCATGACACACGTGCGGAAATTAGTATTTACAAACTCGTGACTATGGTAATTCGTCTACTCGTTTGTAAAAACCAACTTACCGCACTGTAACATAAATAACTATTTTGCGTTTGTTTGCTCATTCTAGCTTTTTCTTGTCTTTTTCACGGAATCTTTCCAAATTCGACCAGTTATTGTTCTAATCAATATTTTCGATAACATTCTCAGCCTTCTTCAGCTTACTTTTTAAATTCCACGTTCCATTTTATTGGGGTTTTTAATTTCGAAAGTCGGTGTCAAAAAACGAAGAAATAAAATACAAACATCGACTTCCGAAATTAAAGTTTCGTTTTTAATTTTTAGTGTATTGTCTGTTTTGGAAATCGGTTGTTTTTATTGTAAAAAGTTTTTTTTTAAATTAATAAGGACCTCTAAGTTTAGACTGCCTTCCCTTATTAATCCTTGTCCTTATTAATTTGAGCACGGTTAAGGTGGAAGCGCCTGCCCGCAAAATTCAAATTTTCTTACGTTTTTCGCAATTTGCAGGTCAGTGACAGGTTGTATCTTGATCAAAATACGATTCGCGGCCTTAGCAAGTACGTATTTATAGTGTCCTCGCGTGCGCAGGCATTTTGAAATCTTTAGATAATTCTTTCAGTCTTTTTCAACAGTCGTGGGTATAAACCGTGTCCGCATAATTTAACTTTGGCAAAACCAAAGACTCCATAAACAAGACTCAAAATTCTTCTCTAAGATAGGGTCGGGAAGTATGTATTTATAGAATTATAATCATTAAAATCATCAATACAACTCTTTTAGTTAGACTTGATGTTAAATGTAGTATTTCATAAAATCATGACATTTGGCATCAATTCTACCTGAGGGAGTTGAATACCTACTCGTACTTGCTACGGCTGCGAAACACATTTTGACCAACATACAACCTGATACTAACCTGCAAATAGCATAAAACGTAAGAAAGATTGAATTTCGCGGGCTATCCTGGAGCTTTCACCCTAATCGATTTGTATTTCAGATGATAAACTATAAAAGAAAATTAAAGGAAAAGCCGTCTGCCAACTGAAAGGCAGATTCGGACAAATACTCGTATAACCCACTTAGCAAAGAAGATTAATCTGTCTATAAAATTGACCTTAGCCTATATTTAGAATTCCGGAATGAATAATTGTACTAACTTCCAAAAGTTTAAAGTTTTGTCAAACGTAACTAAAATCTAAAATGGCGGTTGATAGCAAATTAATTCTAAAGGTCACGAATTATATAAACGACCATTGTGAGGGGTGATAAATGATTCCATAATTTGGTATTCATTGTGTATTTTTGAATTTAATCAAGGGTTTGACATTAGAGAGTTAATAAATAAAATGAATTTCGTACTGTTCCGTATTAAAATATTTATTATTAATTTATTTAAATAACTCGGAGTCTATGGGTGAATAAATTAAAGAGTGATGCAAATGCTGCTTATTTTGTTCCTACCGTATTTTGTATCAAAATAAACATTATACCTACTAACCAGCACGTTATGGTAAACTTAAAATTAACAGAAGATACCTTTTATAACTTCGCCTGATTTAAATAGAATTTCTTGGATATAAATACTTATTAGACGTTTGTACCGTATATTCTATTCTATCCAGCGATGTCAAAATCTCATCTAAAAAAAGATGTTAAAAATAACTTTCCGAAGTGCACAAACAAAGAAGGAGTCTTTTATTATGTTTACTGATAATTTCCGGCACTGAACGCACGTAAACGTGATAACAATAAAAATCCTTTTAAGTCTCGTCGTGGCCCCATTTGTTATTGTTCTAAAAATATTCCCCTTTTTCTCCAGGTTCAGACGGCGGATCAGAACAGACCCGTCCCCTGAAGTCCTCGTCCCAAGAGCCTTCGGAGCCAAGCACACCAGCTTTCGATCCAGCTGATGGCAGCCGACTGCCCCCTCCAGAAGAATTCCAATCTACAGACCATGTCATCACCATAGAACCGGATACTCCAACGAAAACCCTGTACATCACTCAAGAAGAGGACTCGAATCTTCAGAAACCGATTACACCAACTCCTAGCGTTCATTCTCAGTCAGAACAGATCCTGTCAGCTTCTAGTTTAGAATCTCAGTACAAGCAAATGACGTCGGAGCCTCCTAGTGTTGTCATTACTCCAGATGCCAGTGAGCCTGAAAGGTCTCCTGCCAGGTCTTCAAGCCAGCCAAGGTCAGCCAGAGTCAGCCCATCACCTTCCCCAAGTCCAAGTTACGGCAGAGATAAAGGCAAGTCGAAGGTTACTGGAAGAGTGGTCTCTGGATGGCTCTGAGCTGGAATGAAGACCCTATTTAGGAAATAGGTACAGTTTTTTTGGAATTTGAGAAATTCTAGTGTTCTAGTGTTTGTGTTCTTATTTCTGAATCGACGTATTAGTGAGATATGCTGTTGTTATAGCAATAACTAGTTGTTATCGATATTTTGTCATCGATTTTTAAAACGATCTAGGTCACGACTTTAGTACAGTGCCACATATCATGCTGTACTTAGTTACGGTACATATTGTAAACATAAACAATATATTTAAGAGGAGTTTTACTGAGAATAAGGAGACTCAGCAGCTCTTAGAAAAATTTTCAGATACACATAATTAACTAGGGTTGCCAACTTTTTTTTTTAGAGTATAATCAGATATACTCTCTATGGTAGGTACTCTATAAAAAAGAGTACAGACCTACATTTATTTCAAATAAAAAAAAATATTAAAATTTTTCATCATATTTAAAAAAATATTATGACTTCAGACATTTTAAATCTAAATGTAGATCAAGAGGGTTATGACAAGTATGCATGACTGGTACCTATAGTAAACATTGTATAAAAAGAGTATTTTAGCGTAATATAATAGTATTATATTATAATATAATTAAAATAATATAATATAATAGTATTATATTATTATTGCAGGCCTGTTGGTCTAGTGGTTAGTGACCCTGACTGCTATGCTGGAGGTCGTGGGTTAGATTCCCACCCAGGACAAATGTTTGTGTAATGAGCACGATCATTTGTTCTGTGTCTGGGTGTAATTTATCTATAATATTTATGTATTTAGAAATATGTAAGTATGTTTATCAGTTGTCTAGTACCCATAACACAAGCTCTGCTTAGCTTGAGCCTAGATGGCGTTGTGTGATAGTTGTGGAATATTATTATTATTATTATATTACAGATTATAAAGTACATCTATATGAAATTGAGTAAATACTCTATTTTAGAGTACGATTGGCAACCCTAGATACACACACACATTGCAATAAGCAGGCAGGTGCGGGTTAGGTACTTTAATGTTACAATCCTGAATCAATAGTAATTTGTGCATGACTTTTATTGTAACAGAGTGCCTTGATTAGCTAAGATACAGTTAGGTACTGTTTGTGGCCTAGAAATGTAATATGTACCGTATTTATATTTATCTAAAATTTAATTAATATGATCGTTAAATAAGGAGCAAAAACATCTTCGTTACAAATTATTTCGAGCCACATTTTAAAATGTTTATTAAGGAAACTAGCAGAGGGAAAGTTAAGTATCGTCACAACACACATTTTTGTTAAAGCAATTTCACATAATTTTTGTTTATCTAGATGCGTTTTTAGGTAATATTATAATTTAATTCTGTTTTCTATGCGTCTTTCTGTTCTATGGGTTTAGCCAGGAGTTGATAATTAAGTGAAATACTATTAGATTTATAATAATTATAGTGTAAAACTAAATTGAGATCAAATGACCTCTAACCCGACACCCAATTAGTTGGGCCCATTTATGACAATGTTATCTGATACTAAGTTCATACCTATTGATACTATCAATTATTACAAACAGTCCTAATTATTGAACTAGTTAACCATATGCTTAGGTTATATACTGACTAGCGGATTCTCCATACACATTCTGCAAAGAAAAAAATTGTATTAAGAACTTTGTAATCAGTGTTTAAGGTAAACATGCTTATTTTTATAAGTAAGGCCCTAAATTGCTAAACTGAAACCTGGCTAAGTTACACTGAAAAGATTCAGAAATCATTTTCAGTTAAAGAAAATAAATTTACGAAGTGTCGTAATTAAAAATTGTGTTAGGAAAATACAATATCGTCGTTGTAGAATAAAACCTCCCTTGTCTAAAATCTAATTTTTTAACACCACGTATTTCAATTGACCACGCAACCGTGAATCCATCATCCATCCAATGACAACTGGTGCCATAAGTAATAACAGCCGCATGGGTCGATCCACCAGGTTTAGCTACGCTTGCCGGGGTTGGTCCATGGATGGGTGACCATCTTTACATACCGAGACTCCTCCGTGCCTCGGAAAGCACGAGCCGTTGGCCCCGGCTGTCAATCGTGGATCTTTGACAGTCAATACGGGTCGTCAGAAGCCCGAAACTCTAACAACCAGTTTTACCAAAAGGTATCGTATTACTCAGTAACTGGGTTGTGGAGGTCAGATAGGCAGTCGCTCCATGTAAAATACTGGTATTCAGCTGCATCCGGTTAGACTGAAAACCAACCTCAAGATAGTTGGGAAAAGGCTACGCAGATTAATCTGTCTTTACTTTTGATAACCTCATAATTTTGTAGGTATGATGAAAAAAGAATTTTGAAAATCGGTCCACATTTGACAGAGAAATCAGTGGACATACATACAGTCGAACATAGAACCTCCCCCCTTTTTCGAAGTCGGTTAAAAAATAGAAAACCTTCTGTCATTTATTCAGTATAATCCAATAAAAATAAGGGATTGATTAATAACATAAATTAGTATTTGTTTGTCATCCAAACATGTGAAAAAAGCACATAACAATAAAATTATCGAAAATAAGCATTTTTAGGGTTCCGTACCCAAAGGGTAAAACGGGACCCTATTACTAAGACTCCGCTGTCCGTCCGTCTGTCTCTCTGTCACCAGGCTGTATCTCATGAACCGTGATAGTTAGACTGTTGAAATTTTCACAAACGATGTATTTCTGTTGCCGCTATAAAACAAACTAAAAACAGAATAAAATAAATATTTAAGGATACAACAAAAATGTGTTTTTTCCCGTTTTTATAGATAATAGTACGGAACCGTTCGTGGGCGAGTCCGACTCGCACTTGGCCGGTATTTTTTCATTTCCTTTACGTTCTTTGTCTCTGGACATAACAGGTTATCATTCTACAGCGAAGGTATATTATAATTACAAAGCATAATTGTAAAAAAAAACTCACAACAATGTAATAAGCACACAAAACCAAGTCCAGAATGTACTGTATGTAGTTTGTTGACATAGTCTTAAGCGTATGTGTAACTCTGTGCGTGTCTAGCGCCCACATGCTGGCCGAGACACAATTAAAATCTATTGTGTCTGGTAATTGGACGTGCGCCGCGTTAATAAAGAAATAAAATGTTTGGTTTACGTTTGCCTCTATTTTATTAAACACAAAACCTTTCTTTGTCCCAGGTCAAGGTAGGCAATGAAAGATCAAATTAATTCTTATTGTTTTTATTTTCTTTGCTTGTCTCAATTTACGGAGACATGGCTGAGACTAGGTGTCTGTTATTTACTTCGGGACCACAGGATTAATATAAAGGAAAGATATGATCCCGAGGGCAGGTACTACAAGATTCCACACCTAATAACATAACATAATATAAAATAATATAATCAGCTTTATATTGTAGATACCCACTGCTGGGACTAGGCCTTCTCTCTAGGAGAGGGTGTGGGCCTTAGTCCAACACGCGGGCACAGTGCGGTATAGTGGATGTCACAGTCATGTCTTCGATTCTTTAGGGTTCTGTACCCGGAGGGTCGAAACGGAGCCCCATTGCTGTCACTCCCGTATCCGTCTGTCTGTCGTCTGTTATAACATGTTCGTCGTCTGTTGAAGATTTTTTAAGCTTCCCATTGTTCTATGAACTTGAAGTTAGGTGATAAATAATAATAATAATAATAATATTCCACAACTATCACACAACGCCATCTAGTCCCAAGCTAAGCAGAGCTTGTGTTATGGGTACTAGACAACTGATAAACATACTTATATATTTCTAAATACATACATATTATAGATAAATTACACCCAGACACAGAACAAATGATCGTGCTCATTACACAAACATTTGTCCTGGGTGGGAATCGAACCCACGACCTCCGGCATAGCAGTCAGGGTCACTAACCACTAGACCAACAGGCCAGTCAAATAGTTTACGCCTTGCGCTTTACTGTGTTTTTAGTCAACATGTTTTTACGTGTACCCATAATTTGTATGGAAATATTAGTTCAACTAAATTTGACAGCTCTAATTTACGTCCATCTCTTTCTTGTTTTATTATAGAGAATAAGATAGCAATAGCATAAATTAAGTTTAGTTTGTGCATAACAGAATCGGCACCAATGTTTATTATCACGTATATTTTACTAACAAATACCAATTGATTAATAAATCACATTTTTTCTATGATAATGCCCGCATTTGGTACGGAACCCTAAATGTGAGTAGTCCGACACGCACTTGGCGGGTTTTGGTTCTAGGACATGCTGGTTTCCTCACGATGTTTGCCTTCACCGTTATGAGAGCAGTAGTTATGAAATAAATGACACAATGTACCTGCATAGGACAGTTGAGGTAGTAATTACAAAAAAATTACAATAGTAAAATGAAAAGTATTTTATTAAAAGAAATCTGAGAATCAGCACTGTATGACCATCAAAATGTACACAAAGACAGACCCCCGAAATGTCGCCAACCACCACTTTCTACTTTTAGGTGGAACCATCAAAATTTGAGGCATTTGCGTGGCGCAGCTGGTTCATCATCATTCTCCTGCCCTTATCCCAATTTATTTAGGGTCGGCGCAACATGTCTTTTTCTTCCATACTCCTCTATTAATCGTCATCTCTGTAGTCGCGCAGTTGGTTATGCTACATTAATTTCCTGGCTGCCGCAGAGATCAAAGTTAGGCACCACACCATCTAGCTAAACATTGGACTTGCCATGGGTCCAGAGAGAATTGAAAAATTTGTGAGTAATTAAAAATATTTGTGCGGCCAGAATCATGAAGAAGTTGAATTTCTGACATTGACGGGCGAAGTCTTTGACCAAAGTAAATCTTGCGCCTAAGCATTAATCTTTACCACGCCGAAGGTCTCTCAGCCAATGGGCTAACTGGATTTATATCTGCATTCTAAGTGTCGGTTGACGTTAAACTTTTGATTTTACACTTTTATAATAATTAGGGACTTTAGTGTGGGACGCTACATGTGTCGATACTCTTGCGCCATCTCATCTTCCTAGTTCGTCGTGCTGTGCTGGTGCTGCCGCTGCGGCTGCGGAGAACCTGAAGCGGCGGAAATATTACAAACTCGTCGGTAGTTACGTTTTCGAGCCGTTTGGGGTTGAAACCCTTGGGTCCAAGTGCTTATTTAGTATTTAAAGATCTATCTAAACGCCTTGCTGACACTTCGCGTGACTTAAGAGCTGGCTTTTTCCTCGGCCAGAGGTTAAGCATTGCCAACCTGGCAATGCCGCCAGTCTTTTCTTGAGGAATTTCTTGAAGCCAGATTTTAAGTTTTATTTAGTTAGGAGTTTAGGTTTTAATTACAGTTAGTTATTTTATATGTCTTTATATATAAAGTATTACGTAAATAAAAGTTATCTTGGTCTAATTAAGGACTTAATCTGGATTAACACATAAAATTCGTTTCTCCAATTATACCATCTTAAACTAAGAAACCCTGGCTTGGTGCTGTGCCTGTGACCACTTTCCTGCTCCATCATCAGACTATATTCACTATCTCTGAGTCAACTACTTAAAGAGACTACTGAATGCCTGAACCAAAAATTAAAATTTATACAGGACGGATAAAAAAAAAATTGAAAATCAGGCCCTGTAGACAAAGTAACATCGCTTCGTAGCGAAACGATATCTAAATTCGTCATCGTCTCTGAGATATCGATAAACATTTCCTAGCGTTAGCGTTCCTTCGTTATCTTTTTTGGCGATCACGATCGAGGCGAAGGCGAACTCTGAAAGCGCTGCTTGTCTACGCATTTGTATGGGATAAACACGATAGCAATTCGTTTCTTTATGGTTTCGTTACGAATTATAACATTGTCTATCAATTTTCAGATTTCGACTGACCACGTGACTTAGCGCGGTTTATGTCAATCTCATACATTTTAGTCTTTTCTAACTTCGTTATCGTTTTTAAATTTGTTACTTTGTCTAAGCCCCCTGACCACAATTTTATTGACAGAGAAATCGGTGGAAATACCTACATACAAAAACATACACACAGTCGAACATAGAACCTCCTTCGTAGTCGTTTAACTATGTGTAAGTATATTAATTACTTAGAATGAAACTTTAAGTAAAGTAGGTATCTATGATATTATTACAACGTTCAAACATATTTCACCTCTGATTCACTCTGATCACAATGATCTTTAATTTCATAGAGTCAAAGTTGATATCAGTTGCTATCAGAGGTAAAATAACTGTGAACGGTCTGTCCAAAATAATGTGAGATTGGATGAAGGAATTTGGGGGAAGGAAATAATAATTTAATTACAAGATTTTGCCTGCGGGTCTGCTCTAGTCGAATTGATACGAAAATAACAAGATATCCGCACGTGGCTTTCTGTATTTTCAGCCTTAGTTTTATCGTGGAAGTATGTACTTACCCTATGTACCTAAAGTGTGTATTTAAAGAAACATATCACAGACGACATAGTAAATTATGTATGTTTATCCTCTTTACTTGAGCATCTACCCAAAGCATCTATTTACTTAGTACTCTATAAACTTTTCAAAATAAGCTTTGAACTAAAAGGTAATAGGTATAATAATAAAAATATCTTCTAGAAACTACACGTGATTAAGGTGGAAGAGCATAGGTTACCCGCGAAATTCAAATTTTCTTACGTTTTTTGCAATTTGCAGGTCAGTGTCAGGTTGTATCTTGGTCAAAATTTGATTCGCGGCCTTAGCAAGTACGTATTTATAGAATTATAATCATTAAGATCATCAATACAACTCTTTCAGTTAGAATTGATGTCAGATGTAAGTATTTCATGAAAACATGACATTTGGCATCAATTTTAACTGAGAGAGTTGTATTGATGATTTTAATGATTACAGTTCTGTAAATACGTACTTGCTACGGCCGCGAATCATATTTTAACCAACATACAACCTGATACTAACCTGCAAATTGCAAAAAACGTAAGAAAATTGGAATTTTGCAGGCTGCCCTGGAGCTTTAACCTTAAGTTAAAAAACTTACGTTATTATTAGGCGTTTGGCCTCCTTTTCCTGAAAAATGTGAAAACGTACCAAGTGATAATATTAAGATCCTTGAAGTTAAAATATGATGTAAATTAGGGTATGCGCAGATGAGCCACTCGGGGCGATCACTGACATCTATCGCGCGCAACTTCCCTTATAACCGCGCAAGCGAAGGTGGTCGGTGGCCGCCACTGGTGGCTCATCAGCGCGGACCCCACAGGCTGTGGCCCTCACAATTAGGATGACGTATAAAAAAATCTAATACGTTCGTCTGATAGATTATTAAAAAAGTTTTGGATAAGTATTTTTTCTTTTTACACGTAAACAAAAAATTAAGACGACAGACTTGAGTTAAAATTTTACGACTTTTTACTCAAAAGTGTCGTACCGAAACCCACTCCTGAACTTTGATGAGTTTTAACTTTGTCATTTTTCAATATGTTTTGACAATGTAAAGCCTCGTATTCATGGTAAACATTTGTTAAGCAACATGGTTGCATAAACATGTTGCCGAGTTGCTGTCAGCATATTGCGGGCAACACTTGTTTTGCGGAGTTGATCACGCCATGTTGCAGAGTTGACGCCCGGCGAGCGAAAACATGAGTTTATCAACAAATGTTGACGTGTGTGGACGTGTTTGCACCTGATTATAAACATGGCAGTCGCGTCATCACACCAGATACAGAGAACACAACAACACTACTTCCTCGGGCAACATTTTAATGCAGACTGGCGTGTAGACAACCCATATTGATTTAAACAAAGTTTCCAGCAGCATTCTCGCCGTTCATCAACAACGTTGATCAACTGTTGCTAAACAAATGTTTATCATGAATACGAGGCTTAAGTTACGGTCTAAACAATTTTTTTTGTTTACTCTGCAATCATTCCTACTTGTTACGCTTTGTCTATCACAGTCTCACGATGGAAATTTTGATCGCGGTAGCAGTGGCGTGTCGCGAGTGGCTGCCACTCGCTCGAGTCCATAAAAATGTATGAAAAATCATGCAAACTGCTTGTCGCTAGCCGCCGTCGGCTGCCACGCACCGGTGCCTCGTTTGCGTGGACCCTAAGTTCAACGTCTTTATAATGAAAGAGTTCTCAGGTGAAAAGCCCTGGTTGTTTTTATGCAGATCCGGTGAAGAAGTACTGTTACTTAGCCTTCAAATGAACCTACCTAACACGTTATTTTGAAAAAGCCGTGTAACGTAAGTTCTTTCTTACATTACAGCACAACATAACTTTGTAATGTTCAGAAATTTTCCCGATTAAGTTATTTATCTTATTAAGATTTCAATGTTATGTAGGCAGAACAACTTTGTTCTGCCTACATAACATTGAAATCTCTGCGGGTACCTACTAATTAGGATGTCAAGTTTGTAGATACCTACGTAAAGCCGGAGACTATAAAGGTTACAGTAAACGTCACAAATGTAAAAACAATTTTTATAGCGATAATATATTTAGGCATTTCAATAATTCCCTTCTGGTTTTCACTGGTTTACAATCATCGTCATCATCATTTCAGCCGAAAGTCGTCCACTGCTGAAAGAAGAAAGAAAGAAAATACATTTAAATTAACACAACTTGCTTAACCATGCATTGTCATCAAACTAAACATGAATGCAAAATTACAACTCAATCGGAAACCGGTCAGTGGGTAAAAATTAACATCTAATTCTTTTTTACATAGTTACCGGTGAAGCTAACAAAGATGTTATTTATTAGTCAAGTTATATATCATCATCTGCCCGTGCCTTTTCCCAACTATCTTGGGGTCGGCTTCCAGTCTAACCGGATGCAGCTGAATACCAGTATTTTACATGGAGCGACTGCCTATCTGACCTCCACAACCCGGTAACTGGGTAATACGATACCCCTTGGTAAGACTGGATGTCAGACTTTCGGGCTTCTGACGACCCGTAACTACTGTCAAAGATCCACAATTGACAGCCGGGACCAACGGCTTAACGTGCTTTCCGAGGCACGGAGGAGTCTCGGTATGTAAAGATCCCATCCCATCCATGGACCAACCCCGGCAAGCGTAGCTTAACCTGATGGATCGACCCGTGCGGCTGTTATTACTTTAGCCACGAGCTGCTCCTCATCCTCCTCCTCCTCCATTTAGTTATATATAATATGTATAAATAAAGTAAGTAATAATAAAATTAAAATAAAACTTTTTAACAAAAAAGTTAACCGACGAAAAAGAACTCAAAAGCAAAAAATAAATAAACCTTTTAAGTGTTGAGTATTGAGCTTATTTACCTACATAAAATATCTAATTTTATATAAACTAATTTTGAGTCGGCGCAAAACAAAAATCTGATTATTAAATATCTAAATTTTATATGTAAGTACTTACAAATGAAGAAGACTATATGTAGGTAATTAATCATTGTATTACTTGGCGCCGTCTACTGTTTGCCAGCCGCTCGACATTATAATGTCGTCAGTCCACCGGGAAGCTGGTCTACCTCTCTTTCTGGTGCCTGATGGACCCTTCCAGGATATTATCCTGGCGGTCCATGTTCATTTTTATGTATTTTTTAATCAAATAAATTTAAAAAAAAATGTTAAACCTAAAAAAATAAAGTTTAAAAGAATGGGCTAAAAAGTCACAAGACGTTTGGACCCTGGTACGAAACCCTATCGCCCAGAGGACACAGTGGAGCATACGGTGGAGGTCTGCCCCGCTTGGGCGGAGTGCAGCCGTGTCCTCGGTGGATTCGATAGGCCGCAGCGACCTCTCGTGCCCGGCCCTGGTTCAGGCCATGGTACGGAACGAGAGGGAATGGGATGCAGTCTCCTCCTTCTGCGAAGCAGTAATGCTCGCGAAGGCGGAGGCGGAACGGGTGAGCGAGACTCAACGGAGTGGCCCTCACGCCCCCAGCCGCAGCCGCCGCAGGAGACGCCCTGGGCGTAGGACGTCGCGAGACGATCTCCGGCCACCATAGACCCGGGGCCTGCGGACGGCGAGCCGTGTGTAGCTAGCCGTCCGATCAGCACCAGGTCCGTGAGTTGACGGCTCGTATCGTTGGTGATTTTAGCCACCACTGACGGGGCCCATCATGGCCGGTGCCTGCATGCCTAGGGGTAGCAGATAAATTCATAACAGAGTTACCGCTCCTCTGGGCACTCAGGCAAGGAAGGAACAGGCGTGGGTTTTAGTCAGTAAGAGTCTGACACGCCCTCCCGCTCCACCCAGAGCGGGAGAAGTCATAGGATGATTTCCCAACCCCCAAAAAAAAAGGGCACGAAGCCCTAAAAAACTGCGTGGTTCTAATTAAACTACATGCTTCTGCCCATAGAAATGAAAACTTCAAGAAAGCTATAAAAAATCCGAAAAAAAAATTGGTCCTCCCAATACTAACTTTGATCAGCTGATGCCAATTTTCTAAGGAAAGATAATTTTTTTTTAAGCATTGTCTATTACTTCCTTAAAGAAAACTGTTCATATGACCACCCATCACCGGTACAACTTGTATTAAACTGTAATGTAAGACTTAATTTAACGGATTTTGACATGATTTACTACTTTATAAGTTTAATATTTTTTTGAAGTTATACCTACTTCTAATGCGATATTCAACAAGGTTGCGTTAAACGTTTAACGCTACCATGTAGGGGGTATGAAAGCACTGTTGCGTTAAACGTTCAACGCTCCTGAGGAGGGGGAATAGAAAGAGACAGAGCGAGAGTGAATGCGTGGCACTCGAACGCATGTGCGTAGTATACCTGTTACAGGCCAGCGCGAGCGTTAGCAACGAGTAGCGTCCAATATTTTTAAGTAAGTTGAACCGACACCCTTAAGTTAGCTACGGTCATGAAGAATGATTGTTTTCCTTTTGTAAACTTTCTGACAGTTTGGTTTTTTATCTTGTTACGCCAAAGAAGTATAACTTCTTACGTGCGTACATAAGTACACACACTTTTTTTTTTGGTTACGTAATTATTGTAAACGCATGGTGAGGTCTATGTGGGTTATTATTATTTTTCTCCTCCTTTTTACAGTAATTTTTAACGTTGTCTGAGTATTTTTGCGGCCTACCCAAATGTCCTTTCTTTGGTATTGTTCGTCAAGTCATTGAGCTCCTTAGTGGTTCTAAGTTGAGCTATTCGACTATTGACAATTGCTTGCACTGACTGGACAGGTCCACTTAAATATGTGTGGTTCTTTCTTTAATAGACCATTACAGACACTAAGCTGCACGGCCCTCATATATCATAATATGAATGCGAGAACTATGTACTCGTATGTCGTTATATTCATGTAGATTTTATGATTGTCTGGCAGTTTGAGTTTTTTGGCGGCCTACCCAAATGTCCTTTCTTTGGTATTCAAAGCTTCTCAAAGTTCTGAGTTGTGCTTCACGATAACTGACAAATGCTTGCACTGTCTGGACAGGTCCACTCGAATTTGCGTGTTGCTTTCCTCAAAAGCTCATTCCAGACATTAACGTACCCATGTTCTCACATGATTTGACCAGTACATATTTTATGGATTTGATCACTTTAAAAGAGACTTTGACCTCAGTTTGCTTCTCAGGGTAGTCAGCTAGGAAACACCGGCCTCATCTAGCTAAAACTGACAAAAAAGATGTTGACGTGTAAAAGTGTTTAAGTGTAAAAGTCTACTTACAAAAATAAAATCATTTATCATTTACGGGCGTTCAACGCTTTTAACATTCATACATATTTCACATGCCTCCCATCCTATCTACACCATCAGGAAGTCATGGCGTAATCTCAAGTTTTTATTAAAATATTTCTGTTTCAAAAAATAAATAAATCAAAGCTCAATAATGTTATTTTCATTTCGATCCCGCTAACAAAGGTACCGCGCTCCACGCCTCAGGGAAAAACCAATCGACGGCGATGTTTCCAAGAGAAAATTCTTCCTTTGACATGACACACCGCGATGCCGACGCTGGAATCCCGAATTAATTTGGCTGCAATCTTGTTTTATCCCCGAATAAAAAGTTAGTTTTCTAGGAAAAATAGTTACATGTGGCTACGTACCTACGTAGATACTTAGGCCGCGGGCACGAACTTAGCTGCCGGCGGGGCGGCGGTTCGGGAACGGCGCGATCCAATGCATAGATTTATATGGAACTGGTCACGAAGGCAGCGGTTCGGCGGCGGCACGGACAGCGGCGAACGAGCGATGCGCGCCAGTCTAGCGGCTACCATTATAGTTATCTGTGGTCTAGCGGTGCCCGCGCGTCTGCTTGACGTAGTGTTGCGTATTTTATTTTTTGGCTTGTTAACGACCGATGTTTCAAAATACCCGTCGACGTGGTGGATAAAATTATTTAAATAATTCTTGTCGCGAACAAAGACACTAATTTCTCATAATACAACACTACGCCGCTCTAGCGCCGCGCGATCTGCCCGCTGGCTCCGCGATGACTTCGTGCCCGCGGCCTTACAAAAGAAGTTACCTTTTCTTCGAAATATGTTAATATTTTGTGTTTCAAGAATTGAGAAAACATATTTTGATAGAGTTCAGCTACAAAGAAAAGTAAGTAGGTATGCAATAGCTACGTATTTACTACTTGGGTCAATGGTATTATAAATATAAAAAAGAGGTTGATATCGCACTAGCGCGCGCAAATTGTTGCAGACAAATTCAGACAATTGTTGTAATAAATTTGATTTAGTCGGCTAACAGCAGCGAGCGGAGAAAAGCGTGTCCGTGGCGTGACAATAATATATCTATGATGCCAAGTTGTGTGTTCACTTCAGAGTGTAAAAACTATGTTTCCAAGATGAATTTCACTTAAATGTCATATTTGTAATAACAATTCAACTATAATATCTGAACGCCACTTTGTATGAACGTAGCGTATCTTTGACTTGGTTACATAGAGGGACTTGGAAAGGAAAAATGTATTTTACAATTATAGTGTAAATATATTAAAGTAGGTAGCAGACGCTTCATTGAAATCCCTTATGTTTTAGACAATGACCAATCACTTTCCAGTGGGGCCAATGTCTCAGTAAAACATGACATGACAAATGGTTCCTGATAAATATGGGCGTTCCTTTCGAAAGACTACGAGCAAATTAATTGGAATGTTTGTTACTCTTTCACGCAAAAACTGCTGAATGGATTTTGATAAAACTTTACAGTAATATTGCATATACATCAGAATAACATATTCCACAGAGCGTAAAATCTAAGGACTTTAATCAGTGCGTCTTGCCTATTATGACTTACGCAGCCGAAACGTGGACAGTCACCGTACGGCTGGTCCATAAATTCAAGGTCGCTCAGCGAGCTATGGAACGGGCTATGCTTGGAGTCTCATTGAGGGATCGAATACGGAACGAGGTGATCCGGCTGACAACCAATGTGGTCGACATAGCTCACAGAATAAGCAAGCTGAAGTGGCAATGGGCCGACCATATTACCGTAGAACCGATGATCGTTAGGGTAGACGTGTTCTCGAGTGGAGACCGCGAATCGACAAACGTAAGGTAGGACGCCCTCGGGCTAGGTGGAGCGATGATTTTCGCAGGGTGGCTGGTAGCAGCTGGATGAGAGTTGCCGAGAACCAAGCTGAATGACGAGCAATTGGAGAGGCCTATGTCCAGCAGTGGACTGCTATAGACTGATGATGATGATGATAATCATCCAGTACTTACACAACGCGGGCAGAGCCGCTAACAGAAACTAGTTAACAGTATCTTTATTATCAAACAGTAGTGCTATTCTGTAAACCTCACCCTGAAGTGAACGTGAAGTGGGCTGTCAATTCATACAATCAAGGTGGAATGACAGTTCACTTCACATATGTTTTCACGGTGAGCTGTTATATTTTTTTTTTGGCATCAAACAGTCATATACAAACATTATAATTCTTAAGACAATTGGTTCCTTACAATAGACCTATAGTACCGACAATGTGGTGTAATGGTAAAAATAAGTACAATAAGCTCTTAATAAGGAAAGACGTTAGAAGTACATATTAACTTTTTATCAGTACATGAAATTATTGAAACATATTGTCATTAGCTGTTTGTAAAAGTAAGTAAAGTGATAAAAAAGTATTAAGTCATGTATCTACTTTTTAGCTTTAGTTTCAGGCTATTAAGAGAAATGTTAAAAAGATCTATGTCTGTAAATTCTCTATTATAGTTGTTAGTGGAACGGTATACAAATGAGTTACGAGTGTATATTGTATTTAGTCGAGGAGGAACAAAAAGTGGTTTTGTGCGTGAGGGGCGTACGGGTTTTTTTTTTTTTGACGTGACAACGTCTTATAAATTGGTTTGTCGGGTGACACTTCAAGAAACTGCGTTACGCTCCGCTCACGTTATGCGCTCACAATGAGAGCGAGTGAGAGGCACGCGTCCCTTCCACTCGGGCAACATTAAAATTATTTTACCACTCAAAGTCGTTGTCACGTAAAACTTTCGCCCGTATACCGACTTTACAGGCAACCAATTTTTTTTTGGGGGTGGGAAATCATCCTATGACTTCTTCCGCTCTAGGGTGGAGCGGAAGGGTGTGTCAGACTCTTACTGACTAAAACCCACCCCTGTTCCTCCCTGCCTCGAGTGCCCGGGGGCGAGGTAACTCTTTCGAATTTATCCTCCACCCCCGGGCAGGCATCGGCCGTGGCAGGCCCCTTCCCTTGGCTGACAACTCTTTGAGGCGCGCGTGGAACACTACGCGCCGTCGACTCTCGGGCCTGGTGCTGATCGGACGGCGAGTTACCCACTACTCGCCGTCCGCAGGCCCGGGTCTACGGTGGCCGGAGATCGTCTCGCGGCGTCCGAACCCCCTGGCGTCTCAGGCGGCGGTTGCGGCTGGGAGCGCTAGGGCGACTCGGCTGTGTTCGAGTCTCCCTAGCGTATGCCGCCTCCCTCTTCGCGAGCATTACTGCTTCGCAGAAGGAGGAGACGGCCTCCCATTCCCTCTCGCTCCGTACCATGGCCTGAACCAGGGCACGGCGCGAGAGGTCGCTGCCGCCTATCGCATCCACGAGGACACGGCGGTGCTCTGCCCAAGCGGGGCAAACCTCCACCGTATGCTCCACCGTGTCCACTGGGCGATCCTCGCAATGGAAACACCCGGGGGTCACCTCCGCCTTGATCCGACACAGGTACTTACCGAAACAGCCGTGTCCGGTGAGCACCTGCGTCAGGCGGAAGGTGAGGGCGCCGTGACGCCTCTCCAGCCACTCCTCAAAGAGGGGCACTACCGCCTCGATGGTGGCGTGCCCAGCGCTGGGTTGCGACAGTCGCTCTCTCCATGTCACCATGAGATCCTGCCGGAGCTCGGTCCGCCGAGCCGCGGGGCGTACGGGTAAGTGAGCGCGTGCTTTTAGTGATATTTTAAGAGAATCGACCGACAGATGAGTGCTCGCAGTATCGCCGTTCTTTTCATCTTACACACAGCGAAACAGTTTGATATACATGTGCAATCATAGACATAAAGAGTATCATTGTTAGTTCAGTTATACCTATAACTCTGAGTGTCTGAATTTGGGCTTTTTATAAAAGAAAAACTTATCAGAGACAACACGGAGCGCTCGACAAAGTTCACCTACAGTTTTATGTCTAAGTACCTACAGCGCGGCTAGTGCAGGGCGGTATCGTTTGAAATAAAAATAAACTTTTTTACAAAAAAACAGAACCGACTTCCAAAAAAAAGTGCAAAATAACTTTAATTTCGGAAGTCGGTGTTCCTGTTTTGTGTCTTCGTTTTTTGACACCGACTTCCGAAATTAAAGTTATTTTGCACTTTTTTTTGGAAGTCGGTTCTGTTTTTTTGTAAAAAAGTTTTTTATTTTTCACTTTTTAGTTGTGGTTTTCCATTAAACTGTATTAACAATTCATAGACATACGATAGCAGCAATCGCGGTTGATTTGCTGTCAATTTTTGAAGAGTTCCGTTGTCTGTCTCCGAAACCCATCATCAGATCTTTTTGAAATTTAAATGGGACCATTTCGGAATAAACCCCTTTCGAACAAAAAAAGAATTTTGCAAATCCGTCAATATATGACGGAGTTATGCCCGAACATACATAAAAAAAAAAATACAAACATCCGAATTGATAACCTCCTCCTTTTTCGAAGTCGGTTAAAAATAGGTAAAAAAGATTTCGCCGGCCGATGGAGTGTTGTCAACTTATGAAAATTTGCCATATTTAGTGTTAAATTTCACATATTTTATAAAAATAAAAAATCTATATCTTTTGGTTTTTATGAGTTACATTTTTTTTAAATATTTTTTCTAGTACGTATGTTAAACCCAGGACTACGCCTTTATTGGATCGGCCAGGGTTTTTGTTACATGCTGTATAGGTATAAAATTTGGCTGAATATACATATCGTAGTACATCATTACCTCCTGATTACCACTGTGTTAAGGTAACGATTACTTTAATCGCAAAGTTAACTATATCACAAAAAATCCTTTTCCCAACTATTTTGGGGTCGGTTTTCAGTCTAACCGGATGCAGCTGCATACCAGTATTTTACACGGAGTGACTGCCTATCTGACCTCCACAACCCAGTAACTGGGTAATACGATACCCCTTGGTAAGGCTGGTTGTGACTTTCGGGCTTCTGACGACTCGTAACGTCTGTCAAAATCCACGATTGACAACCGGGAACAAAGGCTTAACGTGCTTTCCAAGGCACGGAGGAGTCTCAGTATGTAAAGATGGTCACCCATCCATGGACCAACCCCGGCAAGCGTAGCTTAACCTGATGGATCAACCCGTGCACGCGTACACAAATGAAGGTTAATTAAAACAATAAAACACATTACAGTGATTATTATTTATTTATCCTCGTATAACAATTTCGTACAAAACTTTTGACAATTTCATTTGTCTCCACTTTTATTTTTCTTATGAATTCTGCTTACCCGTTCATAAAAACTGGTGTGAATGTAGGTAGTCAAACATCAAAAATGACCAGATTAACTATTTTTTTATGTTTTTTTTTTTTTTAATAATAAAAGTTAGGTAAAAGATTTCCATAGAGTAGTTGTGTGAATTAATGTTAATAAATAATTAATGATTTGCAATTGAGATTGACTTTCATTTAACTTTAACACTAGAACAGATCATAAAATGTTGGGTTCAGTCCAAATGTTAGCTCGATTCGTGAATTTAAATCTTTTAGTTTTTATTATGCTAGTTGCAAAGTGTTTTTCAATTAGGTCATGAAATGTGCATCAAGTATTTAATTATCAAAACATTTTCATTCTTTTAATTATTTATCAGAAAACAAAGTAGACAAAAACAACTCAAAATAATGGCATCAGATCTTTATTAATAACTACACAAAGTGAAGAAACTAAACTTAAAAACGAAATAAAAAAACAAAACCAATATTTATTAAAAATAAACACCCTAAAAAATACAAAGAAATAAATCATTAAAAATTATAGTAAAAAAAAACGAAACCATCACACTAAAAAGAAATAAAATTAATGTGAAATCATTCTTAATCTTTTTTCCGAAAACAGTACCTATTTTCCAAGACATCTTTTAAAAGAAAAGCCAGAGTACAATAACACACTAAATCAATAAAGAGTCGTATAGCACAAGCGACTACCGCGGTCTATCAGACATTCACATTAGTCATGAATTTGACGCTCTGAAACTACACGCGAGCTCGCTACGAAAATATACGAGAAACTATTGATTGTAGTGCGCTTGTGCAAGAGACACCGTATCTTTTCTTAGAAATTATCTTTTTTCAGAAATAGAACATCATCATGGAAAAGCTATGTTGCATTATTAAAATCATGTTTTTTTTTTTGTAAAAACATGATTTAAAAAATTGTTTTATTGAGTGTTTAAATTGAATGCAAAAAATAAATAACAACTCAGAAAGTCAAAATAAAAAATACAAAAAAAAATGCAAGTATAAAGTGAATTTTGGAACAATTTATTTTTATTTATTTTTTGTTTGTTTTTTTTTATTGACAGCACACTTTACTTCACGTCATTCACCTGCCAAACAACTGGAAAGGGAAAATAGCCTTCTACATACATTTAGATTTAGTCATAAAATTATGGAAAACACATCTCAAATCAATCAAAACAATCTGGTTACTCATTCAACGCAAGAAACTCTGAAAAAAATCGGTCGATTCTGTTCACAGCTCACCGTGAAAACTTAGGTGGAGTGAGCGTGAAGTGAACTGTCATTCCACCTTGATTGTATGAATTAACAGCCCACTTCACGGTCACTTCACCTAAGTTTTCACGGTGAGATTTTACAGAATAGCTCTACAGAAGCCAATGAACTGTTAAGCTTGCACAGATACATTTTTACGACGTAATTAATTGAATGATAAAATAATAATAGATTGAAAATTTCACCGATATTTATAACTAGACTTTCTTGTACTGCAACATAAGATAGCCTGACATTTCATCGATTGGATAAAATATTCAACACGTTTCTTTTATTATTTCTCTTGTTATAATACTATACAGGGTGTAACGGTTATAAGTGGTCATATATTTAATATACCGATTCTACTACCCATGGAAACAAACAACTTTCTTCAAGAAGTCGTAAATTCCCAAAAAAAAAAAATTGAACTTTCCGTAAAAAGATCAGCTGATCAAAATTAGTATGAGAGGTCCATTCTTGTTTTTTCTGAATTATCTGTGGCTTTCTTGAAAAAAGATTTTCTTGTCTATGGGCAGCAGGAGTATCTAAAATATGACCAAGTATTTCCGGTACACCCTGTATAACTAGACTTCGTTTTACTGTAACACTAGACAGCCTGACATTTCATCTATTGCATAAAATTATCAACACACATATTTTCATTGAGTTTATCGTGTTATACTAAATATCATCAACTCAAGATCTCTCAGATGGTATCTAAAGCCAGCCAGTCTTCTGTTGCCTTTTGATGGTCTTGATCTCCTCCAGTTTCTTGACTGGTCGTAGAGGCTCGGGTGATGCAGGTGGAATTAGCTGCTCCGTGCTTGAGGTTGAAGTTAGCCGCGTTGGTGGAGATGGCGGTACTTTGGCAGGCTGGCAAGACAAATATATATGTTATCATTTGCGAAACAATTTTCTAATAGAAATATCTATGCCTGGATTTGTGCCTGGTTGTTGGTAATAAAATTGTTGTCTCATAGGAACTTAAACATGACAAAGGGAGTATCATAACACAAGTGAATTGATGCTTGCCAAATTGAAGTATAATAAAATATGTGTCTTCCTTTCGCTTTGCGAACTTGGCTGACATATCGTGTGGCAAGATTCTTTATTTCTAGGTTAACAGAAACCAGAATGAATCACTAAAGTACATAATTAATTGACTATTATAAGTTCTTTGATAAATAAGGCTATTCTTGCCTATAATAGAACTGTACCTACCTAAATATGTAGCAAAAAACAAATATTTTAAATTAATAATGAATTTCAAAATAATATGTTTTTTTCTACGCGGGATTTTGCATCACGGCATAATAAACATAATTTTATTAAATCAAATAATTTATGTTAAATATAAAGTGGGTAGCAAAAGCAAATAATACGCAGAACACAAAGATTAACGGATATTAGTACCTACCTACTTATTCGAAAATGGCTACCTACCTTAATATATTTATGATAACTTATCTAAAGAACACTATGAGCAGTAATATGATATGACGAAGAAAAAAACCGGTCAAGTGCAAGGCGGACTCGCGCATTTAAGGTTCCGTGCCATCGTACAAGATTATACGCGTCTACTTGAAGTAAGATCGAGCCTAAAAAGCAAACAAAAACACGTTTCTAGTAGAGGAGCCGCCTGTAATTAATAATATTTGTTGATAAAGCGGCAACAGAAACAAACATCTGTTAAAATTTCAACTGTCTACCTATTACGGATCATGACATACAGCCCGCTGACAGACAGACGGACGGACGGACGAACGAACAGCGGAGGCTTAGTAATAGGGACATAGGGTCCCTTGGCTGGTTACCCTTCGGATACGGAACCCTAAAAAACTACACAAGTTTGGGAAATTGATAAAACAATAAACTACAACACACAATTTCAGCATCAGATCCTATCCATCAATTTATATAGCTTGGTAAAAGTTACTTTTTCCAAAGACAATACCGTAACAACGATTGACGTAACCGACTCAAAGTTATTCCTTCGCGTATATTTTTTACGACGTAGATAAGACCGATAGATTTCTCCTAATAAACCCTTGGGAACAAAGACGAAGTATATTTACTATTTTCAAAATTAAAAGGTGATCGAAGAGTAGAATCATCACTACATACTCGTATTATAAAACGGTCCCCCGCTACGTCTGTACGCGATAAACTCAAAAATTACTGAATGGATGCGGGTTTCACTAATAGACAGAGTGACTCATGAGGAAGGATTAAGTGTAGAAGCTGGGGCGGGTCGCTAGTTTAGAAATAATTTGTAAGCTGTATCAAACTATCTAATTGTCAGTATTGCAATTAAAATTATTAATTTAGCAATACTTTCAAAAAATAAATGTTTATGAATGACGTCATTTTATTTTGTGTATGCCTCTCAGCAAAACACATTCATCATTTGAGGGTGCATAAAAAATAATGTTTATTATATTTCTAAAAATTGCAAAATACCTTTAATTTCGGAAGTCAGTGTTTGTATTTTGTTTCTTCGTTATTTGACACCGACTTCCGAAATTAAAGTTCTATAAATAAATAAATAAAAATAAATAAAATAAAATAAATAAAGTTATTTCGCAATTTTTGGAAGTCGATTGTATTTTTTGTAAAAAAGTTTATTATTTTTCACTTTTGATTCACAATTTTTAGTTGTTTTATGTACCCCAAAACTAAAACTAAATAATAAAGTTTTACCCGAATGGAATAACAAGGAATTTGAACATAATTGGAGACAACCAAAACGTCATCTGTGTATACATTTTTTTTGTTTATGTTGATTTTTTCATAAAGTGCTGAATCAATTACGATAAAATTTATATGGGACCACCTCTGAAGTATGGCCTACCAATCAAAAAAAGAAGCATCAAAATCTATTCACAAGTGGCGCAGAAATCGCGTAAAATACATACAAAAAAAACATACAGACGAATTGAGAACTTCCTCCTCTTGGAAGTCGGTTAAAAATTCAAAGTCCTGACTGACTGATATATCAACGCACAGCCTAAACTGCTGGTCCTAGAGACATGACATTTGGAGGGTGTGTTCTTTGTGAAGAGTAGGTGTCCACTAAGAAAGGGTTTTTCTAAATTCAACCCTTAAGGGGGTGAAAAAGGGGTTGAAAGTTTATAACGGGGGAAGTACTCATTCCACGCAGCCTCTGGCAGAAGCTAGAAGATTTAAAACAGAAAGATAAATATACTTTTATTATAAACCATAACAAATTATTCAAACCAAACCTGTTTGTAAAATTTCAGATCAATCGGTTGGGTACAACTGTTTTAAAATTCAGTTGCTTCGAAAAAGGCAGCGGAGCCTAGGGAAGCTTTTCGTACCAGACATAATTTCTGGATTTGGACTGTGAAAATGATTTTCTAATAGTAATGAAAATGTAGCAAAAATTGTTGATTTTCATTAGTGCTCATGAACATATTTTACTTCAGAGCAAAATTAAAACCATCGTGCTGTGAATTTTCATTAGAACGGTAATAAATAACAAAACTTGAAGAAAACGCCCGATATATACACACAGCTGCGTCCACTTGTAATTACTTAAAATCGCCTTATGTTCTAATACTGGCCATTTTATTTCATGTTCTTTTCAAAATATTGATTAGTTGTTGACCAGAGAATAACACATGCAGACACGTCATATTCTGTGGGCAATGGTAAACCTTTTTAACTTTTTTCAATAACGTTTAAGGACGATTCGTGACGACACCGTGGCCCGGTGGCGACACGGTGTAATGTGGCGGGTGGCGGGCCACGGTCAAAGATTGTAGCATACATTTTGTATGAAGTGATTCATGCTAGACCGTGCCCGTGCGTTGTTGAAATGTCAGTGGCAATTGTTTCCCGGCCGGGGCACGGCCCGGTGGCGAACCGGTGTGACATGGAACGTGTGCACCGGGCCCGGACATGCCCCGGCCGTGCTCCGGCCGGGACATGGTCAAACATCTATAGTATACTTTTTGTGACTGTTGATTCTGGCTTACAGAGGTTAACTGTAACCTCTGTAAGCCAGAATCAACAAGGTTTGGGAAAAGTGATGCGGGCTTGTCCCAAAAAAAAAAGTATACTTTTTGTATGAAGTGATCCATGGTTGGCCGTGCCCTGGCCGTGCCCCGAGAAACAATTGCCACCGACATTTCGACGCCCGGTGGCGACACGGTGACAGCCCGGTGTAGCATGAATTACTAGCTCGGCCGGGGCACGGCCCGGTGGCGACACGGTGTAACGTAAATCATCCTTTACTTGGCAAACGTTGTTTTTTTGAAGTAAAACCTTTAGGCGCGTTGGGCATTTTTGTGATGGGAAAAAAACAATTGAACTCGAGCGACACCGTCACTGTCACCGACCGTCCGACCGCTACGCGATTCGCTACGAGAGTGCTACGACACGACGAGTGCACTCGTAGCGGATCGCGAGGCGCGGTGGCCATTTTTTTTAACGAATTTAGACTTTCTACGGGGTTTTAATATGGGAGCCCAAATTTTGGTTATTTTTGCGATTGGACTTACCGTTTTCGAGATATTTATGATTTTATATCTCGAATCGATCACTACACTAGTAGCGTTTTCACTTCTGACGGCACTCCCGGAGTGCCACAAAAACCACTAAAACATACTTTCACAAAAAATACATCCGACTTCCATATAAAACACAAAAAATGCAATATAACTTAGTCGGTGTCAAATAACGAAGAAACAAAACTAGAAACACCGACTTCCGAAATCAAAGTTATTTTGTATATTATCAGTGTTTTTTTTTTTAGAAGTGAAAACAAAAATCTTAAACAAAAATGCCCAACGCGTCTCGCGATCCGCTACGAGTGTGATCGATTCGAGATATAAAATCATAAATATCTCGAAAACGGTAAGTCCACGCCCACTTGGAAAATTCACTCTGTATACAATAGCCCGATAGCAACCATCGGGCAGTTGCCCAACCAAGCACAACACCGGTCTGTTCAGAGGATCCTGCATTTTTAATGGATGATGCGGAACTTCAGTGAACGCCCGAGATAGTGGCTAAGAAAGGTCATCACCATCATTTCAACGGAAAGACGTCCACTGCTGGACATAGGCCTCTCCAAAGTGTTGCCACAATGACCGGTTCTGTGCATCTCGCTGTGACCCTCACCAGGTCATCGGTCCACCTTGTGGGAGACCTTCCAACGCTGCGTCTGCCGGTACGCGAAGGAAGGTACATACAGCTAAATTAAGATTTTTCAAAACCTAGGAAACATTAAAAGAAGTTAAGTAAAAGAATAATACTCACAGCCACAGCATCTGTAGCTGAAGTGGATGGCTGAGGAGATGCGACCCTCGGAGGTGGTGGAGCGACCTTAGGTGGTGAAGGCGGTTTGGCAGCTTCAGGGGGTGATGGGGCATGTACTGGTGGAGTGCTTGGTGTCACCTCCATTGTTGGTGCTGGTGGGGCCTGTGAAAAAAGAGGTTTTTAACACAAAAAAATGGTTAATACTCGTAGTTTGAGATTCTTTGGAAAGTAAATCGTTCTTTTTGAGAAGTTTTTAAACTATATGCATATCAATTATCTCGGAGTTTAATCATCAAAAGGAGAATTGTTGAAAGTACTCTAGTTTGAACTAAATAAAGAACAAAAGAATTTCTGATTATACGAGTAATTAATACAAGTGCCATAATATGTTTGTATGTTTGGATTCTTATTCTTGAGCTAGCTGAGGCAATGCTTTATATATATATAATTTAATTATAATTGTACTAACATAGTTTTTAAGTAATACTAACACATATGGGTATCTGCTATATACCTGAGGTAAATATAAATAAAATAAATTTATGGTACTTCAACTTTCTTCTATCTATGATAAACTGATTTTCTCGAATATGTTATTTTAATCAACGAGGGCAATCCTTCGAAAGGCGCTTGGACTCTTGGGGAGTGTGGGATTTTTAATTCACTAAATGGTCTGCTGATGGTGGTCACCAGGGTGGGCCCTTGTGACCACCATCAGCACATGGATGGGGGTCCTATTACTATCCCGGATCCCCCTCTGTACAACGCCTGTTAGAGCACATCCCTGAGGACGCTGTAAAGGTGTCTCCCACAACTCCCACTGTGCCACCATCTTTCCTAGGGTCACTCGGTAGGCGGACAGAGTTCCCGCTCTGAGAGCCCGCGACCCTGGAAACCCGCCTGCCTTAAATAACAGTCGGGGTTCCAGCGTCTGCAGAGCCTCTTGGCTATGATCTATTTAATGTGTTACCTTAGCCTTCACAGGCGGTGGAGGAGGAGGTATAGCTCCATCTGCGGGCTTGATCTCAGGAGCCACTGGTCTGGCTACAGCTATTACTTCAGCTGGCTTAGCTTCCGAATCTTCAGGTTTGTCTGGAGCCTGTGTTGCACAATACTTATGATGTAGCTGATTCTGTATGATGTAATCCAATGTTTCGTATTTTTTTTTGTTTTTAGGGTTCCGTAGTAAACAAGGAAACCTTTTAGTTTCGCTATGTCATGTGTCCGTCCGTCCGCAGCTTAGCTCAGACTCTTAGTACCTATTAGAAAGCTATAATTAGGCATGGATATACATATTAATCACGCCGACAAAGTGGTAAAATAAAATCTTAAAAACAAAAAAAAATAGAGTACCTCTTATACACGTAAGGTGGGGATGTTTTTATTTTCTCGTCTATCCCATGGTGTGGGCTATCGTGGCATAGGCCATTAAAAAATATTAGAGGTCTGTTTTCGATTCAGCGATCCGTTTGCGTAAAATTAAGTTTTAAATTGACAAGTGTGTGTCCGCCCTGCCAAATTGTTGCTTTTGGATAATATGTGAAAAAATTCAAGGTAGTAGTATATACAGAGTGTAACGGAAAGGTGTGGTCATATTTTAAGAACTGCATCTGTACATGAACGAAACAAACAACTTTCTTCCAGAAAACCTTAAAAAAGGAAATTCTCAATTTTTTTTTTTACCTTCTATACAAATATTGATCAGCTGATGTTAACTTTATATGGAAAGTCTAATTTTTTTTTTTGGCCATTTTCTATTTTTTCTTAGAGAAAGTTGTTCATTTCCATGGGCAGAACCGGTTCTTAAAATATGACCACACCTTTCCGTTACACCCTGTATAACGAAATTAAAAGGCAAATTTAGCTTTGTTAGTTTTAGAGTAATAGTTGACCAACTTATAAAAGGTTTCTACTTGTTAAATTTCGTACAAAATACAAAAAAATATTACATAAGTGAAGTACGGTCTACGGAACCCTACCTCTGCCCGGGGGTGGAGGATAACTGCCCGGGGGTGGAGGATAAATTCGAAAGAGTTACCTCGCCCCCGGGCGCGTAGGGCAGGGAGGAACAGGGGTGGGTTTTAGTCAGTAAGAGTCTGACACGCCCTTCCGCTCCACCCCAGAGCGGAAAGAGTCATTAGATGATTTCCCACCCCCCAAAAAAAAAAAAAAAAAAACGGAACCCTACCTAACGCGCGCGTGGCTCGACACGCACTTGGTCGATTTTTATTTATACAAAGTGGCGCTACAATGGTGACATTAATTTAACACACGGGTCCCCACCCGTGTCTTAAATTAATTTAAAAAAAAAAATTGTAAAACAGGAAAAAAAAAATTCAAGCAAACTAAATAGTAATAAAAACTTTTTTACGAAAAAAATGACAAAAAACGAAGAAACAAAACCAGAAACACCGTCTTCCGAAATTAAAGTTATTTTGCACGTTATTTGTAAGTCGGTACCATTTTTTTGTAAAAAAGTTTGCCTTATTATTTAGTTTGTTTGATTTTTTTTATTTTCATTTTATTGTAACCTATCATAGTTTATATGATTAATGGGCACTAGTCCTACCCGTGTGTTAAATTAATATCACCATTGTAGCGCCACGTTGTATATATGAGGTCTGGTTTTTACCATAAAACTTAGGTGTAAAATAGACAAAACATTGATCTGTCCAATTTCACTTTTTCCATCATAATCATAATACCCCGAGTGTATTTCTTGAAACAATAGAAAGAATTCATCTTACCGGTTCTTCTCCTGACGGTGATGGTGGTCCGGGTGACTTCCTCTTGATAACTTTTGGTGGAGACGATTCCCCTGGCAAACGTTTAGCCTTCAAGGGACTGGGTTCTGTATAAAAACAATTTTTTTGTAGCACAAGTGAGTAAGTACATTATTTTGTGGGTCATGGGCAAAAGACTTAAAAAGTTGGTAGGCACCAACTATTAGGCCGAGTTAGGAGCCTTTCTGGCCTCGCACAGTTTATCTGCTCTTATCCCATGTTACTTGGGGTCGGCGCAACACGTTTATTTCTTCCATTCTGTCCTGTCAGCCGTCACGATATCACTAACTCCCTTTTCTTTCATACCACTCCTCACACAATCCATCCATCTTTTCTTTGGCAATTTATTTTTCATTGGGCCTTCTGTTTTTTTTTTGCAGATTCGCACTTGTATCTATAAACTACACACTGTCGTTGAATTTCGTGTATGAAATTGTAGTAATAGTAGTAGAAATGGTAGAAATAGAAATAGTAGTAGAAATAGTGATAATTCCCGCGAAAACACGAGGCCAAATATCGGTTTTCGAACAAAAAAGAACATATCCATTCCATAAACTTGTTTCTGTAGTTCTAACAAAAAGTGACATTTTTCTATGTAATAATAGAGTTAGATTTAGATTTAGTAGCCGAAAACACTTACATTATAATGATAATAACAAAGGATTCCTTGTTTTTAACAAGAAAATGTGACTTTTATTTTACTTCTTTTATTTAAATCCTTTCAAAAGTTAACGTTTCCATTGAATGTTTTTTTTTTATTTTTAAGAGATTACAAAGTGACATTTCACAGTTTTACTCACAAAAGGTAACATTTCGAAATTTCAAACTCAGTTATCTCCTTCAATATGAAAGTTTCTAAATGGGCAAACCCATGATTGTAAGGTAACTTTTTCAATGCATATTTCTGCATAAACAGAATACTTATTTTATAAAATAAATGCTATCTCTCTAATCACATTTTAGTGATTTCTGAAAAAAAAATCAACGATGGAAATGTTACCTTCTGTTCGACTACTCCTCTTTCATTCAGTATTCAGTTCAAAGTCTTTACTTTGAACAGAACAAAAGCTTTGAACCAAATAACATTCCGACTGTAATACACACAAAGCATATTTCTACTGGTCCAATCAATCTGCCAGCCGTTTCCCAATTATGTTAGAATCGGCTCCCGTCTGACAGGATGCTGCTAAATACCAGTATTTTCGAGGAGCGACTCACTATCTTACATTTGCTCCTGTTTCACACAGGCGTTTGGCCTAGTTTGCTTCCTGGCAGCAGTTTCAGTTTTTACTGTCAACATTATGTTTTGTAAAGAACTGTGTTCTAAATACTCAAGTGTATGTATATGTACAAATAATGGATTAATTTTATTAATAAAATAATTCTTCTGGTCCATGTTTAAACGAGTTTATGAGATCACTGACTCACCCTCCAGATGTGATACTTGGATAAAGTAGTTACAGATCGTAGAAAAGGATTACTAATACCTAGATTTGCTGATTTATCACATTTATTAATAAACTAGCGACCCGTTCCCGGCTTCGTACGAGAACAAAATTATTCCAAAGATATATAACGCCATCGAGCGTCTTAAAGCAATTGTGACCTTTGAAAGTTAATGTTCTTTCCCTCGAGAACAGTACTTTTTTTCAGGATGAAATGTTTCTTACGCTCTTTTCTGTACCCCTAACAACATGCAAAATTTCATGACGATCGATTCAGTGGTTTAGGCGTGAAAGGAAACAAACAAACTTATTATCGCATTTATAATATTACTAGCTAATCCCGCAAACTTTGTTTTGCAATTAAAAAAATGGGGGGTGGGGGTAGGAGGGTGAAAAATACTTTACGATCTATTTTCATACCTACCAAATATACAAAAAAAAAAACATTAAAATCAGTCAAGCCGTTTCGGAGGATTGCAACCACAAACACCGTGACATGAGATTTGTATATATTGGGTCCTTACATAACAAATTGGCGTTTTTTTTTCTCACAAATAGAGAACCTCGTTACTTCTATGAATTAAAATATTCATCAATAGCTTGATATTATATCGAATAATGACCATCATACAGAACTGCCAATTGTAAAAAAAACTTTAGTACCTATTTATTGTTTTATAAACAAAAAAAATACCTTAAAAATAACTCCTCTTTTTGTTAGCAGAAATAACCACTATATTTGTTTTAACTTAGCCAAAACTTATTTTTGTTGCTTAATGCAAGTGCCATACGCTATCTTAGTTTTTAAACATTACTGCATAAAAGTTTTAAAACATTAGTGTTCATAGTTGTTAAATAAATTAAGAAAATGTTAGTATGAAAAATGCAACTTCTTTAAAATTCTCCATACAAAACGCTCATTTCATAGGGGACCTAATATTAGAAGATAAGTTAGGATTAATTACTTATATGAACACTATCAAAAACACAATGAAATTATACGTGATCCCACAGTCCCATCAAAAAGTAGATATTCTAACATCAGAAGTGGGATTCCTAGTCCAATTCTACATCACTGAACTCCTAAAACTGCCAGTAACTACATACATAATAACCCAATTGTGTTCGTGACTATCTAGCTCACGATATAGGCAATAACCATTAATCTCGCATAGACAAGCGACGCCAGATTCAACTACTAGTTACATAGTAATTAACAAACGATTTTCTAGTAGGTAAGCGAATTATTAACAGTATGATCGATGAGATAATGTCAACAGAATCGATTAATATTTCGGAATTTTGAAATTAATTTTGATGGCAGGTATCTTTATTTCCAAACTTATGTTTGTCTTTCGAGTATTAAATTCGCTCTGGATCAGATAATATCAAATGTCAACTTATAATACCTACAGGATTTATTAATACTAGTTTTTCCCTCGGCTTCACTCCTGGGTCTGGTCGACTGGAACCGTGCATTTCCCCAGGAAAATAAAAAACTTTTTTACAAAAAAATTTCGGAAGTCGGTGTTCCTGGTTTTGTGTCTTCGTGTTTTGACACCGACTTCTAAAATTAAAGTTATTTTGCACTTTTTTTGGAAGTCGGTTCTATTTTTGTGTAGAAAAGTTTTCTATTTTTCACTTTTCAGTTGTGGTTCGCCATTAAAATGTGTTAACAATTCATAGACACGATAGCAGCAATCGTGGTTGATTTGCTGTCAAATTTTGAAGAGTTCCGTTGTCTGTCTCCGAAACCCATCATCAGATTTATATGAAATTTAAATGGGACCATTTCAGAACAAACCCCTTTCGAACAAAAAAAGAATATTGCAAATCCGTCAATAAATGGCGGAGTTATGCCCGAATATACAAAAAAAAAAAACAAACTTCCGAATTGATAACCTCCTTCTTTTTGAAGTCGGTTAAAGAGTAGACTATGACCATAGAGCAACATGGGCCACCGGTGGAGCGGAGCCGGTGGCCCGTGTTGCTCTATGGTCATAGTCTACTTTTTTTCCTGGGAAAGCCGCCGCTGGCCCGTGTTGCTCTATGACTGACACTTGGTGATAGTCGATATATAACTGATAAACGGAGATATAATTAAAGGCTCGCGCTTGACCACTATATCACCTGATGGTAAGCGTTGCTGTAGTCGAAGATGGAGCACGCTTGCCTAAAAGTAACCTATTCACTCTTGACTTCAGGCCGTACTACCGGCCAAGCGGCGCCCTCATTGAATAAAAAATCGTAGCACAGCATAGATAATAAATATTAAAGATTCCAACGTCACGTTTGTTACAAAGAGGATAAAGTATTTTTACGTTGTAAAAACAGGACTCAGAATGTGTTGTATCCAAAGTAGTAGGCAAAAATACCAAAAACGGCCGTTTCTGACACTTTTGCCTACTACTCTGGATACAAAACATTCTGAGACCTGTTTTAAGACCCTCAGGTTTTAGCTACCAGGAAACACAGACCTCGGCAGGGAATTCCACTCCTTAGCTGTATGCAAAATGAAAGTGTTTTCAAAACGTTTTATGTGTATGGATGGGACGACTACCATGTACCGGTGGTGCGTCGCCGTACGTCTTTTTTAACCGACTTCAAAAAAGAGGAGGTTCTCAATTCGTTTGTATGTTTTTTTTCTCTTGTATGTTTATTACGCGATATCTCCACCACTTGAAAATAGATTTTGATGATTCTTTTTTTTTTTGCTAGGTCGTGCTTCAGAGGTGGTCCCATATAAATTTTATCGAAATTGATTCAGCACTTTTTGAAAAAATCAACATAAACAATAAATATGTAAGTATACCTACACAGATGACGTTTTGGTTGGCTCCAAATGTTCAAATTCCATGTTATTAGGGTTATCCATTCGGGCATATCTTTAATATTTAGTTTTACTTCTGGGGTATAACAACTAAAAAGTGAAAAAAATATACATACGGCTGAATTGAGAACCTCCTCCTTTTTTTTCGTCCGTTAAAAATAAAAAACTTTTTTTACAAAAAATACAACCGACCTCTAAAAATTGCAAAATAACTTTAATTTCGGAAGTCGGTGTCAAATAACGATGAAACAAAAAAATACAAACTCCGACTTCCGAAATTAAAATTATTTTGCAACTTTTAGAAGTCGGTTGTATTTTTTGTAAAAAAGTTTTTTTTTTTAGTGATCCGATAATAGAACGGGCTTGCCGTGCAATTCCGATGCGAGACGCACAGGCCCAGTCATTGTGGCAACAATTGAGAGTGGACGTATTTTGAAATGATGGTTCCGACGTACACTCGCCAATATGTATCCAGCTTTTTATCAGTGAAAGGATTTTGGTAATCAGGTCAGTGATTCTAGAGATTATATTGTTTATCTGCCCACCCATTTCTCAACTATGTCGGTCGGCCTCCAGACTAGCTGGATGGAGCTTTCAGACTAGCATTTTATAGAAATACTAGTTTATGCCAGTGGCTTCGCCCGCGTGGCATTATTACTTCCCTCATTATAGATTATAGCCTACTAGCGACTCGCGCCGGCTTCGCAAGGGTGAAAGAAAGAAAAAGAAAGAAAGAAAAAGTATTTATTTGCCACAAATTAACGACATACACAACAATATGATTGTACAAACAAATTGAATTGATTGAATTGAATTGATTGTTGTTGATTGTTGTGTTTGTTGTTGTGTTGATTGTTGTTGTTGTTGTTTGTGATTGTTGTTGTTGTTGTGTGTTGGTTGTGTTGTTGTATGATTGTTGTTGTTGGGTGCATTTTTTCTTTCAAATTTCCCAAAATTTTCTTTCATATATAAACCTTATCCTGACAAATCTGAACGCAACAAGAAAGATTCAGCCAGCTGCGGCCATTATGAAGTGATGCGCTTACATACATTCGACAATAGATTTTTATGTCAACCTATGAAATCAGCGTTTTGTATGGAGAATTTTAAAGAAGTGATGTTTTAAAACTTAATAAATAATGTTTAAAAACTAAGATAACGTATGCCACTTAGATTAAGCAACAAAAATAAGTTTTGGCTAAGTTAAAACAAATATAGTGGTCATTTCTGCTACCAAAAAGAGGAGTAATTTTTAAGGTATTTTTTTTGTTAGTAAAACTATAATTAATAAGGTTTTTTTACTATTGGCAGTTGTCTATGTCAGTCATTATTCGATATAATATCAAGCAATTGATGAATATTTTAATTCATAGAAGTGACGAGGTTCTCTATTTGTGAGAAAGAAACGCCAATTTCATATGTAAGGAGATGACGACACGGTTGGCGCAGTGGTTGAGCGTTCGGCTGCTGCGCTGCGTGTCGCGGGTTCGATTCCCGCAGGGAAAAAATATTTGTACGGCCTACAGATAGTTGTTCCGGGTCTGGGTGTCTTGTGTATGTGAGTATACATGTTTGTGAACACACCCACGATACAGGAAGTAATTCCTAGTGTGGGGCAACGTTTTTTAAAAAGAAGAAAGAAGGACCCAATATATAGATGTGCTATTCCAGACTATAATCTATCTCCGTGCCAAATTTCATCCAGATCCGTTCAGCCGAACGGCTGAACGGATCTGGATGAAATTTGGCGTGATTGAGAAACAAACATACATTCACCTAAACTTTCGCATTTATATCTAATATTAGTAGCAAGTAGGATAAAGCAACAATTTCACCTCATTGTAATATAAAATATATAATAATAACTTGCAAAAAATTTAATATTTTCAAAAAACCCGACTGTAAAAAACAACTAAAAAGTTCCAAACAAGTCACTTTTCAAGCAGTTTGGTGGCTGTTGTTTTGTGACTGATAGATAAACACATTACCCTCCCTTGCATCGCGCAGTCGGGTAAAAATACTTAATGTCACATTTTGCGCCAGTCAGAACTTTAGACTTTTTTGCACCGAATAAATGTTTTATATATCTACCTATCTTTTCTTGGAAAGAAACGGTACCTGAAGATCGACGAGTCATATTACGCCAGACTAGATAAATACTGATTAATTACCAAAATCATTTGTTAATCTAATGACTCGGAAAGATTCTATTACTCATCCCACAGAAAGAATCTCTAAAAGGGCTCTTAGGACGCCCACACGATAAGAGATATCATGGCATATTGCCAAAACAAAAAGCATCTTTGGAGAGAACGGAAAACATTACGTGAATATGCGTTTCATTGCCACATCTCAGACATCGTTAATCAAACAATATACTTAAGCGTAAACTGGCTTTTTTCCGTGGCTTGGCCTCCATGGATCTAATGGAAGTATAGATAACTTTCCAAAATAAACTTTTTTTTAAAAAATACAACCGACTTTCAAAAAATAAAATACACTAAAAATTAAAAAATAACTTTAATTTCGGAAGTCGGTGATTGTGTTTTATTTTTTCGTTTTATATACCCCAGAACTGAAAACCCCATTAAAATGGAACGTAGAATTTACATACTCGTAATTGGAGAAAACCAAAACGTCATAGATACGAGTATGTATACGTATTTTTGGTTTTTGTTCAGTTTTTCAAAAAGCGCTGAAGCAATTTTGATAAAAATTTTACGGGACTGTATTCTTTCAGATAAAAAAAGAATTTTGAAAATCGGTTCGGTGACAGAAAAATCGGTGGACATACATAAAAATAAAAAAATAAAAAATACATACAATCGAACATAGATAGAAATTTGTATGGGAGGTAATTTTTTAATTTTTTTTTAAACTATTCTAGTAAACTACTTTCTTCTATTATAATTAGAGAAACTTTATGTTTTTTTTTAATATTTTATGTATTCATTTTTAATTAGATTCATATGGTTTTTACATATATTCTACACGTTAAAACCGTTCCGTGCGTAACAGCTCACAACCTCAGGTTGAGTTGAAAACCAGCGTCAGGCTGGGTTCTCGTCTGGCATTTATGCTGAACTGGACCTATTTGAAGCAACGGTACGGCATAATTTCTTTCATTTTATTTTAAAGAAAAACAGACAAGTTTTTATGTTTGCTTCATTCGTTTGTCCATAAAACTTGTTCCTTTGAGCTTGTGCCAAACCAACATATATTTTCTTTTTCTTTCTAATAATAAATTAGAAAGAAAAAAAACATGTTTGCACTTTTTTCCTTTTTTAATTGACTTCCAAGATCTCCCAAGATACTTCAGAGATGGTTCCATGTCAATTTTATCGAAATTAATTCAGCAATTTTTGAAAAACTCAACATAAACAAAAACTATGTATACACAGATGACGTTTTGGTTGTCTCCAATTATGTTCAAATTCCTTGTTATTCCATTCGGGTAAAACTTTATTATTTAATTTTACTTCTGGGGTACAAAAACTAAAAAGTGAAATATAAAAAACTTTTTTTACTAAAAATAAAGAACGAACATTTTACCGGCCAGCAACCAGGTCAGCATTAAAATATGCCATTTATTCAAGCCAATCACATAAAGACTAATGAAGGAAACTACAACGAGAAATCGCGGAACCATCCCTTTGTGCTACGGGTCAGGGGGCTTAGACAAAGTAACAATTTAAAAACGATAACGAAGTTAGAAAAGACTAAAATGTATGAGATTGACATAAACCGCGCTGAGTCACGTGGTCAGTCGACTGTCGACATCGTTATCGCAAGTTGGTAGACAATGTTATAATTCGTAACGAAACCATAAAGAAACGAATTGCTATCGTGTTTATCCCATACAAATGCGTAGACAAGCAGCGCTTTCAGAGTTCGCCTTCGCCTCGATCGTGACTGCCAAAAAAGATAACGAAGGAACGCTAACGCTAGGAAATGTTTATCGATATCTCAGAGACGATGACGAATTTAGATATCGTTTCGCTACGAAGCGATGTTACTTTGTCTACAGGGCCTGTTTTAAGTTCGATTTGATCGAACTAGATAACCCTTTGTTTATAAATAAACAAAGACAAGAAACAATCGAACACAGATACACAGGTTTGTATCTATCTGCCTTAAGGCCCTTGCCTTGCTACGATTTTTTATTCAATGAGGGCGCCACTTGGCCGTTAGTAGCCAAGATGGAGCACGGTTGCCTAAAAGTAACCTATTCACTCTTGACTTCAGGCCGTACTACCGGCCAAGCGGCGCCCTTATTGAATAAAAAATCGTAGCATAGCATAGAAAATAAATATTAAAGAATCCAACGTCACGTTTGTTACAAACAGGATAAAGTATTTTTACGTTTATATCTGAGGTCATCGGAAAACTTGAGACTAGAGATGCCGATGCATTCCACCAGCTTTTACGACAAATCTTTTACGGTTCAGGCGGTGCGGTTATGGAATGCCATGCCCGTGTTGGTAAGGCGTGCAAGGATCAATCCTTGTCCACTTTCAAAACAATGGTCAAAAGTCACTACCTCTCTCTTTAATCGTTTTTACTAGGGTTCTATGCTTTTTGTTTCATAATTATTAATGTATATATTTATCTATAATGTATTTATTGTATATATTATTATAAATAGTACACCTAAGACTACCTACAGTACTGTATTTCTTTTTCTCTTTAAAATCCATCCAAAGGTTGTCTTGAAAAGATCGCTTTTAGCGATAAGGCCGCCCATTGTGTCACCCTATGTAATGTTTTCCTCATATTTTTATTGTAATTTATATGGTGTACATAATAAAGAGTATTCTATTCTATTCTATCCAAAGTAGTAGGCAAAAGTACCAAAAACGGCCGTTTGTGACACTTGTGACTTTTTGTTATGGCAAAAAATAGATTTACGAGTGTTTTTATTTACCTGATTGTGGTGAGGTGGTTCTTTCACGTGGAGGACTGGTGGTTGTTGGCACTGGACTGGCGACTCTTGACGCTCCGGGCACCGGTGTTGGGCCCGAGGGTGGAGTCTGGACAAAGATGGCGTCATTTTAGACAGACTTCTTGATTATTTTGTGTTGTCGATTTATGTAAACACCAAATATTGTGAGCCAACACCGCTTTTTTTTTATGCGGGTGTTCAACATTTTTGTTTTCACTTCTGACGGTATTCCCGGACTGCCAAGTTTGTTTTTTCTACATGTTTAGGATTGGTCTTATAAAAGGTTGTTCAAATTGATGAGTATAATGACCCCATAAGAGGATAAGGGTAAGCAAAACCTAAGGTTGTTTCAAGCTTGGTTCTATGACTTTCTTTCATAGCAGCGTAGCTAGTCCTCGTCTCGTAGAATCGTAGCAGCGTAGATCAGCTTTGTAGATAGAGGTATACTAGGAATATTGCCGTGCTGTTTCGGTTTTTGATTTGTTGAAAATAGGTTTTAAAAACTAAAATTTGTCCTAAAAAGGTGTACTTCTTTGCAAAATACCTTCACAATGTACACAATAATAACGCTCTACCACTTCCTGAAACAACAGAAAACATAAAACCTTTTCCAAAAGGGCCCTTCAAATTAACCTTTTTTAATACATATAATATGTAATTGACTAAAACCTAATTTTGTATCCATGACAAGAAACAAAGAACCGGCAAAATGCGTGTCGGACTTCGCTCATTTAGGGTTCCGTATCAAATGTATTTTTAGTATTTGTATGGCTTTGGGTCAGCAAGATACTTATACTGTGAAAATTTGAAGATGTGGCTTCAACCGCTTGGCTGTAAAACCTGTGTGACAGATGACGGACAGACAGACAGATGGACACGTGAATGACAGCATTAGGGCTCTGTTTGGACCCTTCGGGTACGGAATCCTAAAAAGTAACCAATTCTCCTCTGCAACCTTCGTCAAAACCAGGCAAGTATATAGTTATATTATGTAGGAGTATTTCCATTAATTAAAAAGTAAATAAGAGAAGTGTGAACTTCAATCCTCACAAGTTTCTGCTGGGATGCATTTCAAATTATGTCTGCACACTGTTTGTTAACTATAGCGAACTGAAAGTGTCACAGAAAAACTAATTATTATTGTATGTATACGACTTTTATTCTGCAAAGGCTATTTCCAAATGTCAGACACGCGAATTTTACAAAAGGATTATTAAAGTTATTTTTGCTGTTTTATTTTTGATCTGGACAAATTCTTGTTTCAACAAAATAATATTGTATTTTTATTTTATGTTTTCAAACAGTATTTTTAGGGTTCCGAAAGTCCGAATGAAATAACGGAACCTTTATAAAATCGTCATCGTATGTCTGTCTGTCCGTCTGACATAATCTATTTGCTACGAGTCTACTGGAAGTAACGTAAATAAATAAATTAGGAAATTGGGGTTACGAGGGTTAAGAGGGTGCAGGTTTAGGAGTCATCGGTCTGTTGTGAGCGTCTGCTGCTAATAGTAATGCTACTTTTATTATAGCAGTAGATTTTGTTACCTTAGCAGGCCCTGGCGTCGGTGATGCAGCAGGAGCTGGTGACGTGGTAGGAGTGGGTGCAGGTTTGAGAGACACTGGTCTGCTGCGAGCGTCCGCTGCTGATAGTAATGCTATTTCTACTATAGCAGTAGATGTTGTTACCTTAGCTGGTCCTGGCGTCGGTGATGCAGCAGGAGCTGGTGACGTGGTAGGAGTGGGTGCAGGTTTGAGAGACACTGATCTGCTGCGAGCGTCCGCTGCTGATAGTAATGCTATTTCTACTATAGCAGTAGATGTTGTTACCTTAGCTGGTCCTGGCGTCGGTGATGCAGCAGGAACTGGTGACGTGGTAGGAGTGGGTGCAGGTTTCAGAGACACTGGTCTGTTGCGAGCGTCCGCTGCTGATAGTAATGCTATTTCTACTATAGCAGTAGATGTTGTTACCTTAGCTGGTCCTGGCGTCGGTGATGCAGCAGGAACTGGTGACGTGGCAGGAGTGGGAGGAGGTTTAGGAGACACCGGTCTGCTGCGAGCGTCCGGTGCTGATAACAAGGCAACTGCTGCTGTGCCTGCTACTCCTTCCTCTCCTATTTTGAAAAAAGTTCATTTTGTTTAGATGCTGAGTTTTAGAAGAGAAAATAAAGATTCAAACTCACACGAGTTCGAATCGATCAAAGTTGATCATCGTTATCTCTCTAATCTAAGGGCTTTCAAGATGTTGTCTGTCAAATATACTACGTAGTAGAACCATTCACTTAGAATTTTAGATTTCATCCATATTTTTAAAACTATTTGCCAGCAGCTACGCCCAGGTGAAACTAGAAAAAAACTTTTTTACAAAAAAATTGAACCGACTTCCAAAAAAGTCAAAATAACTTCAATTTCGGAAGTCGGTGTTCCTGGTTTTGTGTCTTCGTTATTCGATACCGACTTCCGAAATTGAAGTTATTTTGAGTTTTTTGGAAGTCGGTTCTATTTTTTTGTAAAAAAGTTTTTTTATTTTTCACTTTTTAGTTGTGGTTCCCCATTAAACAATGTTATCAATTCATAGACATACAATCGCAGCAATCGCGGTTGCTTTGCTGTTAATTTTTGAAGAATTCAGTTGTCTGTCTCCGCAAAATTCGAACAAAAAAAGAATTTTGCGAATCCGTCAATATTATGACGGAGTTATGCCTGAACATACATAAAAAAAAAATACAAAAATCCGAATTGATAACCTCCTTCTGTTTGAAGTCGGTTAAAAATACCCCAAGAGAACGTCCTATCAGGATAAAAGCCTTATAATGTTCCTACTGCTGGAACTGAGGCCTCCTTTCTAGGAGAAGGAATGCCGTAATCCACCATACGGGCCCAGTACGGGTTGGTGAATGTCACTACTTCAAAATTTTTGTTCTAAAGCATGACGTTTCCCTACGACATTTTCCTTCACCGTTTTGAGAGCAGCGGTCATGAAATAAATTACACAAATTAAGGCACTTGCTTGGGCTTGAACCCACAACCTATAACTGTTAAGGCGCTATTAAATGCCAACGACCTTGAGTGGTTAGCTTGCGTGCTCTGTGCTGAGCTCACGTAACGCGTCGTACGTCTACCCAGAAATAGGACTCGCCCATCAAGGAGCGCTGTCCGAAATTAGACGTATTATTAATTTATTATACACAAAACAACAGGTATTATACTAAAACACTTATACTAAAATATAAATGATTAAGTTATCTTTAAAATAGTGAAGGTTTCATAAAAACACGCTAAATAGTTTTTGCATGATTCTCAATTTTTTATCCCCGTTAGACATAACTTTACAAATTAATTACAATATGATAGAAAATATAATTTCAAATATTCACATATCAAATTACGAAGGAAGTTGTTTAGAGTAACATATTTTTTTTTAGAAGTAATAAAACTAGTCGTTTAGACGTAAATTTCAATTAAAAATCATTAGAAGTCCTATAGTTGCGCCGTTTCCATCGGACCACCACAGCTCTCATACAAATGTTGCTGTCTTAAACCAGGTTACGATTAACCTACACACAAATGACGAAAATTTCGTCAAAATCCGTTTATTTGTTGAGGCGTGATTGATTTGCAAACATACAGACTTTCACAGTTATAAAATTTAGTAAGATTTATCTCACAGCCTAATAATTACCTGGTGGTTTCCACGGAGACTTGGGAGGTGACGTGGGATCCGGTTCTGTCTCAGCAACCTCCGTGGAAATATCCTTGATCAGCTCCAAAAGAGTGTGTCCCGGACTGATCGGCATCTCAATTGGAGTGCCAGCTCTCGAACCTTCGGACCAAGTGATGATTAGTTATGTCGGTATATTAAGCTTATTCTAGTCAACAGCAAGACGGTTGACTCATTTTTTTTATAATTTTGTATCAAAGAGTAACTTTATGCAAAGTCTTTAAATTCGCCAAATGCGTGTCAGAATTCGTACATTTAGGGTTCCGTACCAAATGCGGAAATTATCAAAGAAAAATCTGATTTATCAATATATTGATATTTGTTAGTGAAATATATGTAATGATAAAAATAATCACCAAATTTCAAGTTCAGAGGTCAATGGGAAGGTAAAAAAATCTTCTTAACAAAGTTTTGTGAAAGACGATGGACAGGCAGACAGATGGACTGACAGACACGTGAGTGACAGCAATAGGGCTCCGTTTGGACCCTTCGGGTACGGAACCCTAAAAACGATGCACACTGTTGTATGATATCGATAGCAATATGTTCCCACCACGCCTCCATTCGTCCATAATCCATATTTGAAATGCTAATTTCTGCTTTATTTAACAACCAATATTGATGCTATTTTCCGAAAAAGATTTTTATTCGTTGTTTGATAGAACATATTGTCCAAAAATAAACACAGGGGTATGTCTATTGCGCAGAAGGCAGATGGGTGGTTTAGACTTTAATGAAAAAAAATGGTTCAGGTTCAGACTCAACTTGCGGGATTGTTCGAAAGAAATACCGCGGCCCTTTTTAGGGTTCCGTACCCGAAGGGTCCAAACGTATCCCTATTGTTGTCACTCGCGTGTCCGTCTGTCTGTCTGTCCGTCTGTCGTCAGTCACAAAATTTTGTTACGAAGAATTTTTTAACTTCCCATTAACTTGAAATTTGGTGATGTTTAGAATATTTTTGGTACGGAACCCTTAATGTGCAAAATCCGACACGCACTTCGGCAGTTTTTTTTTTGGGGTCGTAAATCATCCAATGACTTTTCCCGATCTGGGTGGAGCGGGAGGGCGTGTCAGACTTTTACTGACTAAAACCACCCCTGTTCCTTCAGTTGCTTGAGTGCCCAGGGGTAACTCCGTTTCGAATTTATCCGCGACTACTGTATTTTCTTTCTTTCTTTCAAAGGATTGATGGAACACGGGCGGGTTTTAGTCAGTAATAGTTTGACACTCCCTCTCGCTCCACCTGTAGCGGTAGAAGTCATATGATGATTACAAGTAGCGGCACGAAACTTTAGCGCTGACCGTTATTGCGCAGAAGTAAAAATTAAGGTAGCTGAGGGCGCCGATTGGCTCTCCAGTCGCATTCTGTTCCCCGCGCGCCACCCGCGCCACCCACCCATGCGCAGCAATTATCGTTCAGCGCTAGACTTACGTGCCGCTACTTGTACTTATCACCAAAGAAAACCGGCCTAGAGCGAGTCAGACTCGCGTGCAAAGGGTACCGAGCAAATCATATATTTTCAGGTTTAAACTACATATAGGTACTTCTTATAGGTTTTTCTGTAATCTGTAAGTTAAGAACTAAATCTGTATTTTTTCGTCATAAATTTCGGGCCTAGTGGTTTCTGAGATAAGTGGGGTTGGAAATTTTCATTTAATTTCCCAAATAACTTAAAAACTATACATTTTGGAATTATGAATAAATTTATTTGAAATCCTTACAATATGCCCTTTCATTTGATATGTAGCTATAAGTATTAAAAAAAAATTCACAAACACATTAAAATCGGTCGAGCCGTTTTGGAGGAGTACAACCACAAACACCGTGACACGAGATTTTTATATATTAGTTTTTTTAGTAATAACATGCTATGCGGTCTACTGTATAATGGAAGTGAAATAACAAAAAAAAAAACACTACTTCACTAACTGAGGAATAAAAATGGCATTTTGACAGTTTTTGTATAGAAATTATGTCAAACCGCAATTTTTATTCCTCAGTTAAAAGTTATCTGACTATTGAAAAATCAGCCCTAAGTGCTTTAAAATATCCATTCAGAACACTAAAGCGTAGCATTTCCTAAAAGAAAAATTATTTTAATAAAACTTTTTAAGAGAACCTCGGAATTGAAAGAGTACAAGTTAATTTTAGTCAGTGCCAAATGAATACACTTGGCAGCCGCGCCGGACTTCGTGGCACCAATTTCCAACGCTTTTGTATTTCTTTAATTTTTGACAGCTTCTTCAGTTTGCGCTCTCCTTTAAATGGCATTTCTGATATTCACAGAACATTGAATTTATTTTTATCAGTTTTGCACGGTCTCCATACTTTTAAGTACAAATACATGCTCGTAATTGACCGGATAATTAAAAAAAATCAAAAAGTCGATACATCGGTGTATTGATATTTTCGGTCTTGCCCGTCCATACTTCGAACAAGAAATAACCAATAATTGAATTACGATCATTTCGTGCTAAATTATGTAGGTAATATAGTCACTAACAAAATAAAATCATTTTCGTAATTTGTAGTCTAAGCCAGAGGTGCCCAATCTTTTTTATACTGCACCTCCATAAAAATATAATATTTTCGCGACGCCCGTTTATAACAAGATACCTACATTTATCTCTAGATTATTGTATTTAAAGAAAAGTGCAAAGAGTATGGAATCTCAATCACTATTATTTATTAGGCAAAACTTTTACCTACGTACAAGTAATGAGACGGATGAGCTTGCTTTTCTGAAGACAACTTCTCAAAAAAGAATTTTGAAAATCGGTGAACAACTGACGGAGAAATGCGCGGACATACATAAAAAAAAAAAACATACATACAGTCGAACATAGAACCTCCTCCTTTTTCGAAAGTCGGTTAAAAATGAGGATTATTGCTTTCTTTGTGTCTCTATTTCGACTGTACAAAAGTCAGTTCTGTACGAGTACGATGCTGCAAACGTTAATTATTTTATTTTATGACTACTAGTCAAAGTAGGATATTCTTTGGATACATTACTCCAAAATTGAATTGCGTTGTCTATAAAGAATCATAGTTTAATCGTAAGTATCATAAGATGGTTCAAGCAGCTGTTCTGCCTCGACTATTGAAAGAGCCGGCGACCGGAGTGCACACAGTTTGAGAACTTCTGGTCTAAGCACTAACTCTAATATGTTCCTCAATAAAGATACTCTACAAGGTGTAACAGAAACTAACGTTCATGTTTTAAATTAGCGTTCATACTCGTATTTTAAATACTGCTTCTGCCCATATAAATAGTCAACTTTCGTCTATAAAGTCAGATAAAAAAAAAAAAATTGGACCTCCCATACTAATTGTGATCAGCTGGGTAAATTATTTTTGAAGTGAAAACTTCTTTAGACGCGTTGGGCATTTTTTAGACAGGAAAAAACAATTGAACTCGCCACCGACACCGACACCGACACTATCAATAGGGTATTACACCCATTTTTGAAAAGTGTCTCAATTAGATTCTATAATGTTAATAAACCAATAAAAAAAAACATACAATTTTTATTCAATCAGTGCCCTAAAAATGCATTAAAATTTTATATTTTCAATTTTCGCGCGTAATTTGACGAAAACGCTGGACGCAGTGGACGCCATATTGCTCTACGGTCATGACGTCAGTTGGCTATGTAAATAAAAGTACAAAGCATAGATACGCTGATCAGTTGACAGTTGACACTTTATAGTTTACATAGCCGTATGACGTATAACATGGCGGCTACTATTCCATGGTGTTAAAAAACAGATTAAAAAAACTGAAAACTTTGAATTGAATTTTAAATTTTATTTTGTTATTTTATGAACTAAAACTAACATTTTCCGACTGCTTTTTGCCTAAACTATCTCAGTAATATATTTTGAGTTTTTTTCTCACATACAGTAAAATACCATATTGAGTAGCGGATTAAAGTGAAAACTTCTTTAGGCGCGTTGGGCATTTTTGTTTAAGTTTTCACTTCTGTCGGTACTCCCGGAGTGCAACTCTTATTTTTTTTTTGGGAACTTACTGTGACATACTTGAAGAAAGCTTCAATTCTATGGGCAGAAGCATTATTTTATAATTTAACCACAAATTTCCATTACACCCTATATAACTTCCATACGACTCTCACCTGGTAACGGTGACCGAAGCACCAACTTTCTAGCTTCCTCCATAGCTCGTTGTAGGTTCTGTTGATTCTTGAACGACTCTCTACTGCGACAGCGGCCGATCTGAGACCTGGTGGAAACAATTCACCAGTAAAATTTCAAACCATGATATAGACTGAATCACAATTTTTAAGATCGGATACTTTTGCCCAATAACACTTGAACTATTGCTCAAATTCAGTGCCAGTGTGGAGCTCCTTGCTTGCATTTACAGCCACCTGCACCTTGGATGATTTAAAAAAAGCCAATGACAAAGCTATCCAGGGCCTGCAGTCTCGACATAGTTAACGATCGCGTAAAGACTGAATTCGTTCGTTTAAAAAAATAATGTTGCAAGGAGGCAAACTTTTATGTCCTTTAATATTTTGACATGTTAATTTAATTGTTACAAGCGGTAAAAGTAATTAATTTCTTTATTCATTCATTCATTCATTTACGCCGTCTCTGTATATATTTCAAGAAAATTATTTTTTTGTTCAGGTTATGATCTAAAATTTTCCTCAAAAATGAGGGAGTTTTTAACGGCTAGTAATTTAGCGATCGGTATGTAACGTAAGTTTCGCTATCAATGTCGAGACTGCAGGCCCAGGTGGCTACATACTGGTCGAACAAAATTTGAGTCGAAATCGACACCAAAAGATATAGAAGAAACAGTAGTGACCACCAGAAAGGCACGGAGCCAAAGAAGCTCGACAACTTCGAAGAAATGATTTAACTGCCTTGGAGGTTTGAAGCCCATAACGAAAGTAAATCAGAAAAAAAATGTGTGTGTACTTGTGTACGCACGTAAGTAGTTATACTTCTTTATTATTAAAGAGAAACGTCATCTTTTCAATAGAAAGAGAAACAAATTAAATATCTTGACTTGGCACACGAGGTTGTCGATATCTGGAATGTGGACTCGGCTGTCATTGTGCCGATAGTCGTTACCGCCAATGGCCTGAAGGCCAAAAGCCTCGACGACCACCTGTCGAAGCTGTCGTTGCGCAGTTGGATCAAGGGCCTGATTCAGAAGGCAGTACTCCTTGATACGGCTCGCATTGTGAGGAGGTTCCTGTCTCTGGAGCCCCAACCACCGGTAGCTTGGACCCTGCTCCCGATACCGGTGGACTACTATTTTTATATTTTTAAATGTTTTGAAAATTTTTAAAAATGTAAAGAATATGTTTAAACAAATAAATAATATTATTAATTTTTTTTTCGCATTCAGTCTCGCTCTGTCTCTTTCTATTCCCCCTCCCCAGGAGCGTTAAACGTTTAACGCATCCTTGTTGCAAGTTGCCTAAGAAGTTTAACTTCAAAAACAAAAGCCGTGAGTTTAGGAAACCAACAGTTGAGAGGATTATCTAGACGATTGATGATCATAAGATATTATTAGTTACAAGAAAAACACCCAATCCGACAAACATTTTGTAAGGCTATGTCAGATTATCGAATTTGTTGGACTTTACGAGTACCTTCTGCCGTAGACTGCTGGCAGTACAGAACTTTTTTGAAAAGAAGTACTTTTAAATCCGACAAATTACATACATACTTTTAAAATTCTATTGGAATGAAATCTGATTTGAACCTCACAATACATGGCATAGGGTTACTTATAAAATTATCGTCATTTAAACGCACTTGAAGTGCAAAATTGTAACAAGGTAGTGTTAAAGCCTTGTTTATATTATGACCTCTATTCCAAATTACGTTCTTTCCTACCTTTTTTAATTTAAAATTCAAATATTACTTGTTTTCTCTGTCAATAGTATCTGTTTTTATATTAAAAACCAGTTCTAATTCTGCCGCCGAGCTAGACTAAGCTCCTATCCATAATTGTCATTTTCCTTCTATTCAATAAATGACAGTAACCAATTTGTAAGAGTTATAACCAGGCAGTTCCTAGCAATAATACAATTTATACCTTTACCTAGTCACAGTGTATGGTGTACGTAAGATTAATAAGTGCTCCATATAATTAAGCCTGCTGTATATAATAAAATATACGTCTGAACTCGTCGTGTTTATCTTCATCTAACTCTCATCTACGGTCCTCCTACTCTACGTCCTCTGCGTGTCACTCCTACGACCTCCTCTACGTGTCAAACCAATACTCCGACCCGCTGCGTGACCAAATATAACTAAATGTATGTAATGTACTGTATCGTCCTCATTTTTGGTTTACGTAACAAAAGAAAACAGACGTATCCAATATTTTTTGGTAATTTAACTGATCGACTAATTAGATTTTTATAAGCAAGCTAGCATATTACATTATATCGATGTCATAATAGGCATGTCGGATTATAAGGGTTGCCGGATTAGACAGTAGATATATAATTATTAAGAGCTTTTAATTTTTTTCTTTCTCCCGACCACGGTATGTAATTCAAAAAGACTAAAACAGTAAAGAACATTGCCTTCATTTCAAAATTTAAAAAAAAGCCATCAAAAACACAATACGCTAGTATTATATTATCTGTGACAATACTTACGAAATTCCAGTACTAGCAAGCGTCTGATCCCATTTAGCGTTACTGGTGCTTGCGATCGCTAGCTTGGCGATTCTTCTGAACCGAGACAGTCCATCTTCATCGGCTGGCTTCTCGTCATCCAAAGCTACTGGGGCCACGTGGAAGTCTTTCATCAGACGACGCTCCCAAACCTTCATGCGTTTGCCGAGAACCACTAGGAGAGCAATGGGAAATGGTTAGAAAGAATTTTTAGATTCAGTACTGCGTAAAAAATTTGAAATAGGTTTTTTTTTAATGCTACTCAAATGCCGTTTCTATTATTCTATTGCTTTTATGATTGCTCTTTTTTTTGTGCTTTTTGGCCTCAATACTCAGGACGAATTTCCTGAATTGGTTCAGTGTCAGAAGGAATTTTAGACACATTATTTATATTATTTCATCTGACCTTATTGAGTACCTACCGCTGGCATCTGTGTGACGTTTCTAAACACTTCGTTGCTTCATACTTTTTAAATACCTATCTAGATGTTTTTCTGCCATAACGGCAATAATATAATACGATACAAGTTAATTCCTCCAGGTCAGGCGGTTCGAAGTAGTATCTTCTTAACTTTTCTTCGTAGTCCCAATACTTACCCGCTTTGGTACTTTATTATTAAAACTAGCCCGCCGCCCCGGCTCCACATTGGTGCAAATTATATACACAAACCTACCTCGTTTAACGCTCTTAGTATTTGTGGAATCCGCATCAAAAACCGCTGTGTAGTTTAGGAGAAGTTAGCGAAGAAACAGACAGACCCAGAAAGCAAGTTCGTTTTATATTAGAGTATGTAGAGACTTGGAGAGAGATGGACGCCTTTTCTCTGCTGTGGGTTTAGCCTGTCTTATAATAAAAACACTCACTCTTCTCCTTCCTGTCAGTGAAGCTGACATCCATGCCGTTCCTCTCGAACACTTCTAGCAGTTCGTACCGCAGTGCCGACACGTCTCCCTTCAGCTCGTTGACGTCATCCTCTGTGACTGCCTCGTCGTCCATCTTTCTGTGCATGGCGGACACGTAGCGCCACACTAGCGCACGCATTACCGCTGTGTAGCGTACATCGTGTTCTTTCTCTTTGTGTTCCTGTTGAAACAGAGTTAATTAATTCACGGTTTATAAGCAATCTGTTTTAAAAATCATTTTCACAATAGGGAGCGTGCAGGAACTATAGATGGCGGCACATAAATGTCAATTTCAAGTATTTATGCAGTAAAAGTTGCGGATTTCACTCACTAGATGCCAGTCTACGTTATGCGTGCTGCATGTGTGCATGGTGCGTGTGTGTATACATATCAGGCACGGAAATGTCAATGACAAGTTTTTTAAGTGTAAAAGTTTCGGATTTACTCCACTAGATGGCACACATTTTACTAAAAAAAAACGAATTACTTCGTCACTGAAATAACCAAAAAATGAGGGCGATACAGTGCGTTGAAATGCCACGTGACGTTACGTGGCGCGACACTTTTTACCACCAAAGTGACGTAACGAGTCCACACTCCTGAAATTTGATGCGTTTTATCTTTGTAATTTTTAAAAATACGTGTGTGTCAATATTTTTGGTTATTTTAATGAAAGACTAATTAGTTTTTTTTAATAAAATACCCCATTCATTTTGATATTAAAGGCCATTTTTAGGGTTCCATTATTTCCTCAAAGTTGTGGTGGATCTTTGATATTTGAAATTAAAAAAATAGCTTAATTACATTAATTTTTTTCGGATTTTCATAACCCGTGAACGGGCATCATTTGGTGCGCGATGATAGTGTATGATTATAGTCAATAAGCCAAAAAATACGGTTCAATTAGTTTTAAAGCGAGCTCTGTCAAGACTTGGCGGAAGTTGGGAAATTTCTGTCTCATTCCGTACAACAAAAACTTATGAATATTTTTATTTCCAGGCACATAAATGTCAATGTCAAGTATTTATGCAGTAAAAGTTGCGGATTTCACTCACTAGATGCCAATCTACGTTATGTGTGCTGCATAAGATTAGTGAAATAACAAAGTAAAAACAAATAATAAATAATATTCAGATTTAGTGAAAAACGTTTTATAGCATTTTATTCATTAGACTGACGAGCCCTTTTGATAGATATTTTAAAAAATCCTATGTCATGTCCATTATTAAGCAGTATCGATCCACCGTACGATGTCTGCGTATCAGTAATGAAAATAATAATTCTATTATTAATATATTCCGTGAGTTAGATGATCAAAAAAAATTGGACACGTGTTTTTTTTGTTTTACCAAACCAATTAAAAATTACCAAGACCATAAAACGCATCAATGTTTAGGAGTGGGGGCTTGTTTCATGGTAAAAACTGTAGCAAGGCGTTACGTCACACAAAATTTTAACCTGTTAAGCCCTGAGACTCACCGGTGAGTTTGACAAAAAAAAAAATATTTAAGAGAGAAAAAAAAAAATCGGCTGGCAATCCGGGTTGATTTGGCCGCTGGGGCGGACGCACTGAATCGTCCTCATTTTTAGGGTTCCGTACCCGAAGGGTCCAAACAGAACCCTATTGCTGTGACTCACGTGTCCGTCTGTCCGTTGTCTGTCATAAAATGTGCCGAATAATTTTTGAACTTGCCATTGACCTATGAACTTGAAAACAAATATTAATGTATTGATAAATCAGATTTTTTCTTTGATAATTCCCTCATTTCGACGGTTTTTTGTTTACGTGACCAAAGAAAATATATACGTGTCCAATATTATAAGATTTAAGAAATGCAACTATTTCTGAGAAATCTCAAGAATATTAAATTCACAGTAAATTACAACCTAAAAATATCTAAAGGCATAAAATAGACTATAATTATAGATAGTTAGAATGAAACAAGTAATTAAGAACGAGAGGTATCTAAATGCTCGTTAGGCTGGAGGCTGGAGCGACAGTGAGATAACAAGAGGACTTGTCGTGAATCAATCACTCGTTTAATTAACGACCTATTAATTAATGACTACTTAAGGACAGGGCATAAGGACTACGTTTATAGTTAGTTCGTTTCTAACGTAAAAGACCAGTTCGAAAGGTTGTTACTTCTATTATTAATTTTATTACAATTTAAAAAAAAAACCTTTTTTTTAAAAAAAAACAACCGACTTCCAAAAAAGAAAATACACTAAAGCTTGTAGGTATCTGGTACAAAAGTTAAAAAATAACTTAAATTTCAGAAGTCGGTGTTTGTATTTTATTTCTTCGTTATTTGAAGTCGGTTGTTTCTTTTTTGGAAAAAACGTTTTTTATTTTTCACTTTTTAGTTGTTATACCCCAGAAGTAAAAACCCCAATAACATGGAACGTGGAATTTAAACATACTCATAATTGGAGAAAACCAAAACAACATCTACGTATACGTATTTTTCGTTTTTGTTCAGTTTTTCAAAAAGAACTTTGGCAATTTCGATAAAATTTATGTGGGACCATCTAGGAAGTATCGAGGGTATAGTGCTAAAACCCAATAAGTGACAAAAAATCAAAAAATCCTTTTTTGGGCCATCTCGATGCATTTTTTGCGCTCTTTTTAGTAGTGTAATCAAATAAACAGATTTCACAGTGTAAAGCAAAATTCTTGAGGTAATAACCCAATAAAGTGCCCATGTTTAGCCATAACAGAAAAACTAAAACACAATAAAGCGTGTTAACTTTCTAAATCCTTTTTTTATTTTAAGCTTAAAGCGCAAAAAAGGATTTATTTGTATTTAGTATTTGTAGTTTTCAATTACAATTACATCAAGGCTTACGGCAATAACCATTATTCATATTTATTGGGTTTGACCTTTACTTAAGTAAATAAGAAAACATACAAAATAAAAAACCTAAAAACAAATAAAAATAATTATCGGGTTTTACTGTTTAATTATATTGCGAAACAACAGTTTATATTTAGTTATTTGGTATCTGCTCACTTCCACAACAGACTTTCTTTAAATCTTGTTTGAGGAAGAACCCAATAAATCATGTTTCTGTTTGCAATAATATAATCGTTCCTGAGTCTCCAAATATGGAAAATTGCGATAATGAAGCTGATAAAGAATTCGTTATGTTAGTTCTTGAGAACCTTTTGGATAGAGTGTGGTTATCCGTCAAACCATTAACGCGACGAAAGAGAGCTGAACCTGAAGAGTGGAAGCGTAATATTAGTAAATTGAGGAAAGCTAAGGGGTCAAAGCGGCCAAAGTCCCAAAGCCCATTCAATGTGATAAATGCTCATCTAAATGCACTGAAAAGTTTTCTTTCGAAGAACGAAATAATTTGTGCCGTAATTCTTACAATATGAACTTTATTTCTAAGAAAAACTTCCTTCTTTCATGCCTAAAAATTCAGCCAGTAAAGACCAGGAAATTGCAGAAAACTTCCAATAAAAAAGATCCTTTGACCAGCAAAAAATACTTTTTTGAAAGAACCATGAAAATATTCAAGTCTGCCTGATTTTTTTCAAAGCAACCTTATGTGTTAGTGTAGATGTTATTACTGACGCTGTAAACAAAGCAGATTCATTCAGAGTTTATCATAGCATTGATCAACGTGAAAAAAAAGAACCGCCTAATAAAACCAACCCGGAAGACATTGCATTTGTCCAGCAACATATAGAATCTTTTCCTGTGATGGAGTCTCACTACTGTCGTAAAGATAGCAAAAAGAAATATTTGGCTCCTGACGTAAACTCTTTAAATAGCATGTATAGATTTACCAAGAATTATGTAGACTCAGGTAAGGTAGCAGTTTCACCATTTAAATATCGCGACATATTTAACAATACGTATATTTCAATTTTTTTTTCACCCTAAAAAAGATCTATGCAATATTTGTTCAAAATACGAAAAGGCTGGGTCGAAAGAAGATTTTGAAGAAGAATACCAGGAGCATTTACAGCGTAAAAAATATGTCAAGCAGAAAAAGATGCTGACAAAGTTCGCGCTAATGCTGATGAGTCATTTATGTCTATTACTATGGATTTGCAAGCGGTATTGCAGATACCAAATGAAGGGGAAAGTATATTATACTACATGAGGAAATTAGTGTTGTATAATTTTACTATTTATAAAGCAAAATTACCTAACAATGCATACTGCCTGTGTTGGAATGAATTAAATGGTAAAAAAGGTAGTTGTGAGATAGGTACGTGCCTTTAGTACTTTTTGTCAAAGGAAATACCCCAATCCATTAAAGAAATCAGTATATTTTCTGATACTTGCAGTGGGCAAAACAGAAATCAATACATTTCAGCACTTTTACTCTGGACTGTTCAAAAAATTTATCACTTAATTATAATTGAACAGAAATTTTTAGAGAGTGGACACACTTACATGGAAGTCGATTCTATGCATGCTGCTATTGAAGCAGTGTCTAAAAATAAAAGTATTCATAGCGTTAGTGAGTGGAAAAACATATTTACAGCCGCTAAAAAGAAGAGGGCGAAAACTATTACGAAAGATGAGGAAAGGCATACAAAAGAGATTAATAATTATAAAGTCAGAGAATTTAAGTTTAATGAGATGTTAGACTTGAAAAACCTTACCGCTGCTATTATAAAAAACAAGAATAAAGATGACATGAAAGAAACTGTAAACTGGCTTAAAATAAAACGGATAAAATATGTTAAAGGAGACTTAAAAATATGTTTTAATTATGATATGTCTGAGAATTTTCAAAGCATTGATGTTGGTAAAATCACCATTAATACACCTAAAACCAGAGCTAAAAGAAATTCAAACCCGCCTTCGGTTAATTTTCAATTACCAAATGAAATAGAACATTTGTATTCCACTCAGTTACCGATAAGTCTTGCCAAAAAGAAAGATCTTATGAAAATGTGCGAAAAACTTATTATTCCTGAGGAACTTCATGCGTGGAAACGTGAAAAAAGACGTACAGCCAACAATCAGGCTTTGAAAGTGACGAGGAGTAAATTGGTTATGATTTATTTGTTTAATTTCTTATAATTAAATTGATAAAAGTACATAAAATGACTTATTTCTTTTGAGGTATAACCCAATAAGTCGGTACCCTGTGTCACTTATATTATTTTTATAAAAAAATGAACTATTTTAGGAACTTACTAATACTATTTTATATTTATTGAATGTATACACTTTTACGAAAAATAGTCATTTTAATGATTTTATTTGAATTTAATAAGCATTTTTGTCCTTAAACCTTTAACATTGAATATCTGGAAAGTAACAAATTCACACTTATTGGGTTTTAGCACTATACCCTCGGTATATTCTTTCGGAAAAAAAGGAATTTTGAAAATCGGTCCACAACTGACAGAGAAATCGGTGGACATACAAAAAAAAAACACATGCAGTCGAACATAGAACCTCCTCCGTTTTCGAAGTCGGTTAAAAAATAATGATTTGCAACGAGATTCTTTATACTTTATTCAATTTAGCAGTGTAAATAGGGTCGGCTTCCAGTCTAACCGAATGCAGCTGAATACCACTATTTTACATGGAGCGACTGCCTATCTGACCTCCACAACCCAGTTACTGGGTAATACGATACCCCTTGGTAAGACTGGATGTCAGACTTTCGTGCTTCTGACGACCCGTAACGACTGTCAAAGATCCGCGATTGACAGCCGGGATCAACGGCTTAACGTGCTTTCCGAGGCACGGAGGAGTCTCAGTCACAGAGAGAATCACTACATATTATAAAAACAAAGTCCCCCACCGTGTTTGTACGCGATAAACTCAATAACTGCTGAACGGATTTTCATGCGGTTTGCACCATTAGATAGAATGATTCATGAGGAAGGATTACGTGTATAATTCTTAAAACTGGGGCGGGTCACTAGAAGACTTTTACTCTATCCATTTTATACTACAGAGAACAGATATTTCTAGACATTCAAATCCAAATAACTATTCTACATTCTAAAAAAACGACTTTTAAAAAATCGTTTAGTCCGTATATATACATATTTTACTGTTTTTAAGGCAGCTTTAAATAAAATAGTTATCTACATGATATGATACGTAATTTGATTTAGCTATATTATTTCTATCGGTATCACCTAATAAGAAAAAAAACCACCAAAACACCTCCATATCGTTGAGATGAAACCATTTTATTTCTTATTATTTTATCAAAAGAGTAAAAAAGAATATCTACTGCTTTGTAATACAAAGGAAAATGATTTGGTTTTGTTACTTTTTAATATTATGTATTATTTTTATTACAATAAATTAAAAATGCGTCTAATTTGGGACAGCGCAATTATTAGGTGGACGTACAACGCGTTACGTGAGGTCAGCACAGAACACGCAAGCTAACCACTCCAGTCCGTTGGTATTAGGTTGCGCCTTAAACCGGCCATGTCCTAGAACCAAAACTTCGAAGACATGTGACATCCACCAACCCGCACTGGGCCCGCGTAGTGACTCTGGCAAAGAGGAGAACTGTGTCCAAGGAGTGGGACCATCGAAAGGCTAATTATGCATATCCTTATCAGTAGATACGGTAAGCAAAAAAGTTGAGTGATTGACATCTGCGCTGGTATTGATTTTATGAAGTGAAAACTTCTTTAGACGCGTTGGGCATTTTTGAGATGGGAAAAAAGAATTGAAATCACAACCGATACGAGTGCTACGAGGCGTAGCGGTGTCGCGCTATGCGTCGTAGCACTCGTAGCGGATCGCGTAGCGCATTGAAGTGAAAATTTCTTTAGGCACGTTGGGCATTTTTAACCGACTTCGAAAAAGGAGGAGGTTATCAATTCGGATGTTTGTATTTTTTTTTTTTTTTTTTTTTTTTTTTTTTTTTTTTTTTTTTTTTTTTTTTATGTATGTTCGGGCATAACTCCGTCATATATTGACGGATTTGCAAAATTCTTTTTTTGTTCGAAAGGGGTTTATTCCGAAATGGTCCCATTTAAATTTAAAAAAGATCTGATTATGGGTTTCGGAGACAGACAACGGAACTCTTCAAAAATTGACAGCAAATCAACCGCGATTGCTGCTATCGTATGTTTATGAATTGTTAACACAGTTTAATGGGGAACCACAACTAAAAAGTGAAAAATAAAAAACTTTTTTACAAAAAAATAGAACCGACTTCCAATAAAAGTGCAAAATAACTTTAATTTCGGAAGTCGGTGTCAAAAAACGAAGACACAAAACAAGAACACCGACTTCCGAAATTAAAGTTATTTTGCACTTTTATTGGAAGTCGGTTCTATTTTTTTGTAAAAAAGTTTTTTTTTGTTCAAGTTTTCACTTCTGACGGCACTCCCGGAGTGCCACTCTTTTTTTTTACCGGTTTTTTTTTGGGGGGTGGGAAATCATCCTATGACTTCTTCCGCTCTAGGGTGGAGCGGAAGGGCGTGTCAGACTCTTACTGACTAAAAGGCGAGGTAACTCTATCGAATTTATCCTCCACTACCACCACAAGCTTGGCAAGAAATCTTATAATATATTATGTAGGAACTATCTTCTGCCAGCGGCTTCGCCCGCGTGGTATTAGTACTTCTCTCCATTATAAATTATAGCCCATGTGTTATTCTGATGTATAAATAATATTACTCTCAAGTTTCACCATAATCTGTTCAGTAGTTTTTGCGTGAAAGAGTAACAAAACATCCTCACTAACTTTCACATTTATTATATTACTAGCTGCGCCCCGCGATTTTAACCGCCTAGACCGGAATAAAATGTAGCCTATATGTTAATCTAGGCTATAAGCTATCTACATACCAAATTTCATCCAAATCAGTTCAGCCGTTTGAGTGTGAAGAAGTAACAAACATACACACTCACAAACTTTCACATTTATAATATTAGTAGGATTAGGATATACAATACGGTCTATTTAGTATTCTTTAACTATTATAATACAGAATTCTCCAGTTAATACAGTTTTCCTAAGATATTTCTTGCCAAAAATGTATTCATTACAACTTTTATGATCTCACAAAAATAATTATTTACTTAATAAGTTAAGTTTTCATTAAAATGTGCCGGATCTTTTAATTAAGGGCCATGAAACAAAAGATTAAAATATCTTTGTTATTTTACCGGATATTAGGGTAAGCACTCACGCTGGGTCATATTTTAATTTGAAATACATACTCGTACATACTGCTAAACATGTGAAAACAAAAGACATAGGTTTCTTTACAAGGTGGTCTGAAAACTCATTAAAAATAATAATACAGTTTGCAGTAGGAGCGCGGGTCGTAAGGCACGGCACGCCAGCATTAACGACATCATCCGTCGGGCTCTTGTCACCGCCGGTGTGTCAGCCGTTTTAGAACCTCATGGCCTGGCACGTGACGATGGAAAGAGGCCCGACGGGATGACTATAATGCCTTGGAAGATGGGTAGGCCTTTGGTGTGGGATGCAACATGTATCGACACCCTTGCGCCATCTCATCTTCTTAGCACGGCTGTGCTGGGGCGGCTGCTACAGGTGCAGAAAACCTCAAACGGCGCAAATATAACAACCTTATTGGGAGTTATATGTTTGAGCCGTTTATGGGGTTGAAACACTAGGGCCGAGTGCTCATCGAGTTTTCCGTGACATCGGCAAACTTTTAGTCGACTCTTCACGTGACCAGAGGGCTGGCCTTTTTTTCGGCCAACGAATCAGCATTGCCATTCAACGTGGCAATGCTGCCAGCGTTCTGGGCACTTTTCCCATTGACAGCGAGGTGGACGAATTTTTTGATGCCTAAGGAGCTTTACTCCTACCGGATTTTTAATGCCTCTTGTACATATTTTATTTATTAAGTTATTTATTATCTTAGTATAATATGTATTGTAGTTATAGTCTATACAATTTAATAAAAGAAAAAAAATAGTAAAAAAAAAAAAATACAGTCTAGAATACCTTTTTTTTGTTACCGTGAGAATACCTTCAAATGGCGCCTGGACTTTTGAGAAAAAAAAAAAGACCAGAGAATGTTAATTTTTTACCTCACTAAAACCATTCCGATGATCACCATCAGCTCATAGAAGGGGTCCCGTTTTTTTTTTTTTGTGGTGTGGGAAATCATCCAATGACTTCTCCCGCTCTAGGGTGGAGCGGCAGGGAGTGTTTGAGTCTTACTGACTAAAACCCACCCCTGTTCCTTCCTGCCCTGAGTGCCCAGGGGTGAGGTAACTCTGTTTCGAATTTATCCTCAACCCCCGGGCTAGCATCGGCCATGACGGGTCCCGTCCTTATTGCTGACAACTCTTCCCTGCCTAAGTACCCAGGGGTGCGGTAACTCATGTTGAGAATTTATCCGCTACCCCTAGGCATGCAGGCACCGGCCACGATGAGCCCCGTCAGTGGTGGCTGACAACATCTCTTTGAGGCGCGCGTGCAACACTACTCGCCGTCGAGTCTCAGGCCTGGTGCTGATCGGACGGCGAGCTACCCATTACTTGCCGTCCGCAGGCCCGGGTCTACGGTGGCCGGAGATCGTCTCGCGGCGCTGGAAGCCCCAGGCGTCTCTTGAGGCGGCTGCTGCTGAGGGCGTGAGGGCGACTCTGTTGTTGTGTCTCCCTCACCCATGCCGCCTCCCTCTTCGCGAGCATTACTGCTTCGCAGAAAGAGGAGACGGCTTCCCATTCCCTCTCGCTCCGTGACATGGCCTGAACCAGGGCAGGGCGCGAGAGGTCGCAGCCGCCTATCTCATCTACGAGGACGCGGCGGGGCTCCGCCCAAGCGGAGCAGACCTCCACCGTATGCTCCACCGTGTCCTCTGGACGATCCGCGCAGTGGAAACACTCGGGCGTCTCCTCCCGAAGGATTCCCGTGACCTCTTAAAAGATCACGACAGTTAAGGAACATTCCCAGGGAAATTTAATTTACTACAATCTGCCTAGGTCGCACACTTGACTCAAATTTTATATGTCACACTAATATTATAAAGGCGAAAGTTTGTGAGTGTGTGTGTTTGTATGTTTGTTACTTCTTCACGTTCAAACGGCTGGACTCATCATCATCATCATCATCTCAGCCTTTTAATGTCCCCCCACTGCTGGGGTACAGGCCTCCTCTCCACGAGAGGGTGTGGGCCGTAATCCACCACGCGGGCCCAATGCGGACTGGTACGGCTGGACTAATTTGGATAAAATTTGGTATAGCTTATTATTTGTTGGATATTTTTTTACTAACGCATTGGCTACTTTTTATTCCGGTCTACGCGGGTGAAACCGTTTATGATACAAAAAATTGTTTTTCGGCGCCATTTTTCCAATATGCGAGTGGCAAAAATATGGGGTGGCAAAGTGAACATTCACAAAGAGCGCGTCGAAATCTACAAAATCTCCAATTTTCAAAACTCCCGGAAAAATAATGAGCAAAAAATGACTGTAGGTACTATAAAAAGACTAGATTAATGTTAATGTGTGTAAAGTGTTTAAAATCACTTTGTATTTTAACCCATAAATCCTACTAATATTATAAATGCAAAAGTTTGTATGTTTGTGTTTCAATCACGCAAAAACGACTGAAGAGATTTCAATGAAATTTTGCACACAGAAATATTATAAAACCTGTATTAAAACATAGGCTACTTTTTACCAAGCTGGCGAAGCCGCTGGCATTAGCTTGTTAGTCTATAAAACAAAAATACTTAAGTAGATTTCCTTAGAAAACTACAGCAATAATAATAATAGGAAATCGATTTCAGTCTATATTTTCGTAAAATATTAGGAAAAAACACTAACGAAATACTATCGACAGAAGAGCGATTTTTGTTCTCCTTAGAATTCAGTGGTTCCCTTGTAAAGTGGCTTGTGACCTTGGTGAGAATGAACTTAGCTAAGGGGCATTTAGTTAAGTGATGATTTAGGTCTGATTGGTGGAAACGAGCATTCTTGCAGTTCATACCTAGTTATTTATTGATATTTATCGAGGCTTTTTTTTCCTTATCAAGGTAACTTCTTCTTCCGTGGTGATGGCAAGTTTAATATCTAAATATTAGGTTTGGCCCAGTATTCAGCGACGGCAATTACATTCGCTGACGCAGCCATAAGGTCCTCACATTTACAGGTGGCAAGTGGCAACTAAACAATGGTCAGACCTGCTGTCTTGTATGGTTCAGAATGTTGGGCCACAAAAGGGATGAATGAAAAGCAATTGCATGTAGCTGAGATGAGAATGCTAAGAGCGATGTGTGGTGTTACGCGCATCGATAGAATTAGGAATGAGTATATAAGAGGAAGTCTGAAAGTGGCACCGCTGACTGAAAAATTGTGTGGAAATCGGTTGTCGTGGTATGGGCATGTGATGCGGAGGAATGAAGAAAATGTCGTGAGGAAAGTCTTGTGTATGGATGTGGATGGCTATAAGAGTAGGGGAAGGCCAAAGAAACGATGGTTGGACTGTGTGAAAGAGGATATGGGTAAAAAGGGGGTGACTACAGAGATGACGACTAATAGAGGAGTATGGAAGAAAAAGACATGTTGCGCCGACCCCAAATAAATTGGGATAAGGGCAGGCGAATGATGAAGTGGCAACTAAGCCGATTGGAGTGAATATTAAGAGGATAGTGAAGCGCCGATACGCGGCGCGCGTAGGTATATTCAAAAATTATATCTGTTTCATATCGCTTGCTCTTGCGATCCGTATCGTGCTATAGAGAGAGGTGCAAGTCTTGGAAGTAATTACCTAGATTTCCTTTTTGAAATATTGTTTCGGGCGATTACCTTTAAACCCCCCTAAACCTTAACGAAATGAGATAATTTTGGTCTCATTAGATTCAGTATACCTTAATCTAGGTCTGTACGTTACTCTTTTGTAACGCCAGATGTCGCTAGCGAGCCGTTAAGCCGGCTGCCAAGCCCGCCACGCCTAGCCGCTACGTCACTTCCCCACTACGTGAGCCTTGCCCTGCCTAATGCCGAGCCAGGGGGGGGTGAAGTAGCCATCAGCCAGCGAATGATATAAAAACCGGAGCGATGATTTTGTGTACTCACTTTTTAATAATAATTGTAAGGGAAAACTCTGCCCGAATAAAAATAATTAATCCGTTCCTAATCATTTTATTACCTCTGTCGTTATACTTTTTTAGTAATTCAGTTTAGTTTATGTTTAATAAATGAAAACGCACGAGGAAGTTTTTAAATCAAAAATATGGATATATACGAGTAGATGCTAATAACTTCTAACTCAAGCAATATTTCTTTAAAATGAAACATACGGAACTAGTTTTACATTATATCTACAATATTTCTAAAAAATATGAAAATTGGACTATATTTAATGGGGAAAAACGTTATCGCTTTTTGTATGAAAATTTACAGCTTCACAAATTCTCTTTAAGTTTTCCTTCCAAGAATATAGGGCTATAATACCTGTCTAACCACTTACCTTCATCTTCATCTTCCTTATTTTATCCTTCTTCCGTAGGCCAAGCATCTTGAGAAGCAGCTTGGGCGTCGGAAAAATATTAAATGGAGGAGGAAGGGTGGCGCTCTCCTCAAAGTAGCTCATCCAGAGACGCGTGCGGGCGAACTTCCATTCTACGTCCGAGTGTTCCTAAAAAAATGATAGTGGATTAAATTAAATTAACAATATGGCTTCGCTTATCTTTGCACATGTGTTGTGGCGGTGTCGATACCCAAACACGATATACAGGCTGTAGTAGGTCACATATCTTTGCCGTCAATAATTTGTTTTAACCCTTCTGCCCCAGCGGCCAAACCCGGGTTGTCAAATTGAACCCCGACGACAACCCGGGTTGACAGCCGATAATTTTTTTTTTTCTCTTAAATATTTTTTTTTTTTTGTCAAACTCACCGGTGAGTCTCAGGGCTTAATAGGTATAGTGTTCAAGGTAGTTTCGGATTTAGATCATCAAATCAAATATCTTTATCAGCATACAGCCAGTTTGGGGTGCGGGACTGTTTGATACAACTTTTTTTATTATTGAGCAACTCAAGGAACGTGGGCACCCGGGCCTGCGGACGGCGAGTAATGGATAGCTCGCCGTCCGATCAGCACCAGGCCCGAGAGACGACGGCGCGTTGTGTTCCACGCGCGCCTCAAAGAGTTGTCAGCATAACGACGGGGCCCGTCAGGCAGCCCGGCCGAGTTTTCGAAATTCGAAACAAAGTTACCTCGACCCTGGGCACTCAGGGCAGGGAAGGAATAAGGGTGGATTTTAGTCAGTAAGAGTGACACGCCCTCCCGCTCCACCCTAGAGCGGGAGATGTCATTGGACGATATCACACCCCACAAAAAAAAAAAAGGAACGCCGGTGGGTTTCAGTCCGTAAGTCTGACACTCCGCCCAGAGTGGGAGAAGACATCTGAAAATTCAAAGACTCAAAAAAAAAATAAAAAAAAATGTGAGCCGTCACGGGACGCCTGGCAGATGTGAAACATCGACATTATTTTGTAAAAGTAATATGCAGAAAAGAACATATTGTGATAGGAACTAAATATGTCATAATGATAAAATAAAATATTACGAATAAAACCTTTGTAATAACAAAACAAAAAAAAATCGTATAGCGTGGCGATGCGTCGCCACGGCATGCGTCGCCACGCCAGAATTCGGTTTTACGTGCGGCTATAGATGTTTCACATCAAAAGGTAGGTATAATTTAGGTCTAACAAAAAATATAGATGACTCTGTGTTCTGCCACAGTAAGTGGCATACAAATACTAGTAAACATAAAATATAGTTACATTTAACTATAATGTCTACTGGACAATATTAAACTAGTACAAATTGCCAATGAATAATAGTAAAAAAAATAATTAAAAAAACAACCGACTTCCAAAACATAAAAAATACTAAAAATTAAAAAATAACTTTAAGTCGGTGTTTGTATTTTATGTCTTCGTTATTTGACACCGACTTCCGAAATAAAAGTTATTTTTTAATTTTTAGAGTATTTTTTTTTGAAAGTCGGTTGTTTTTTTTGTAAAAAAGTTTTTTATTTTTCACTTTTTAGTTGTTATACCCCACAACTAAAAACCCAATAACATGGAACGTGGAATTTAAACATTTGGAGTACACCAAAACGTCATCGAGGTAAACGTATTTTTCGTTTTTGTTCAGTTTCTCAAAAAGCGCTTAAGCAATTTCGATAAAATTTATATGGGACCACCTCGGGAGTATACTCTTTCGGATAAAAATAGAATTTTGAAAATCGGTCCACAACTGACGGAGAAATCGGTGGACATACATAAAACATACATACAGTCGAACATAGAACCTCCTCCTTTTTCGAAAGTCGGTTAAAAATAGGGGGTAGGGGTAGGAGGGTGAAAACCTACCTACGTGTCTGTCTATCTGTCTGTCCGTCGTCTGTCACAAAATTTTGTTCCGAAGAGTTTTTTAACTTCCCATTGACCTATGGACTTGAGATTTGGTGATAATATTTAATAGAACGTATATTTTATTAGTAAATACCAATATGTTGATACCTAAATCAGATTTTTTCTTTGAATTTCCCTAATTTGATACGGAACCCTAAATATGCGAAGGCGACTCGCACTTGGCCAGTTTTGTTTATGTTGTCCATACTAAGTGTTCCTCCTATATCGTGCGTGCATTCAAAAACATTTAAACTCACATACACAAACAGTCACTCAATTATAGCAATGCATTCTTAAATTTACTTACTAATCGCTAAGCGCCTGCAATTGATAGCATAGCAACGAAACCCTACAGCACAACAGTGTATAACCTACAAATAACAGTAAGGTCGCTAAAGTAAAAGTATTTTACAAAACAAGGCCTTTTGTCAATATCAAAGTGATCATTGTGCAAACACAGTATTAAAAGAATAAAAAGATTTGTAGGAAGACCCAGAAGTCCTATTAGCTCAATATACTTATATGTATTATCGAGTACTGTGCTTGAGTTATCCTTACAACATATATAGAGTGACTGGTAATTAGTGACCGATACTTAAACACGTGATTGTTCGAGGCTAGCAGCTGATAAGTCACAGACGCGCGCGCGTGAATTTCATACGGCTGTTTTGTTATTGTTTTAGAAGTGAATGAGTAAAAAAATCTTTGTGAAAGTTGTCTATTGAGTGCAGTCACGTGTTTAAGTATTGGTCACTAATTACCAGTGGTAATACAAGTCCAGTTGTACAAGTCAAGCGTGCGACAAAGGTCCCCAAGCTCCTCAAGCCTCTACAAAGACCAGCCAGAAGTGTAAATGTGGTGCTATTTCTCAGACAATGGGATAATTATGTATATAGTGGTGTGCGTGCCCTGATGCATGTATGCTACAGGACTTGACAATCACCACTGATGGCGCTAAATTCTGAGCCAATTCAATATTAGATTGTGACACACCGACCTCAAAATGGGGTTCTCAATTCGACTATGTTTTTTTTTGTGCGATTTTACGCGATTGATTTTGATCATTCTTTTTATTTGGTAGGTCTTATGTACTATAGAGGTAAATTATTTTTGAGTCTCGATTATGTAAATTGGTATTAATAATTGTATTAAATACATACTTGATTAAAAAAATACATTATCAGGAAGTATGTATGTATGTATGTATAGATAGTAGTTACATAGATAGCGCGTGTTAATTTCATCATAAACATCACAGCCGAAATAGCTCAGTTGGGAGAGCGTTAGACTGAAGATCTAAAGGTCCCTGGTTCAATCCCTGGTTTCGGCAGAACAATTTATTTTTTTATTTTTGTTTTATACAAATTTTAATGTTACCTTTTTCTTTATTTTATCAAATTAAAAAAATATATTATGTTATATCTTGATTAGAAACCCGATCGTATATTAAAAAATGTTATGTACATTATTAACTACTAGTACTTTCGCCCGCGACTTCGTGTGTGTGGATTTTGAATAAACAACCCATAAGTATTACTTTCTGGTTTAAAAAGAATTTTATATAAAAGTTAGGTGCCTATTTAATTTAAAGCTTCTCTAATGTATTTTGCTGTTTTAAAAATCATTCAAACGTAATTATGTCGATACATATCTGTTAAATTTATAAGACTAGCTGTGCCCGCGGTTTCACCCGCGGTTGTGGTTACTGTGTCGTAGCGTGATTATATATGAAGTCTAACCTTTCTCAATAAACAGGCTATACAGTGCAAAATGGTACCTCGCTCTCCACATCTCTCATAATCGCCCGCCTTGCACATCATGAATGTGCGCGTAGTACTTGATTAACACTATGATATCTCCTAAGATATTCGTTAAAATCAAATGATGTCAATTTTGTTCAAAATTAAATACTTATGATGAATAACGTATTTATTTGGATAAGGATTAATGTCATGTTTATAAAAACACCTTCGCAAATAATGCATTATTTTAGAACTAATTTGATTATCATAAAAAAGATTATAGTGAGTTAACCTTAAAAGATGGACATTATGCTGTCGCGGACTTTTTTTAGAACTTTTAAAGAGGTACAATTACGTCATACATAGTTTTTGCGTAACTTCAACCGTTTACGTAGTGCACGCAACGGAAGCTCTCAAAAGGAATATTTTTCCCCCGTTCTTACCACATTTTTCATTGATGCTGCGCTCCTATTGGTCACAGCGTGATGATATATAGCCTACAGCCTTTCTCGATAAACGGACTATTCAACACAAGAATATTTTTTCAATTCGATCCAGTAGTTTCTGAGATTAGCGCGTTCAAACCAACAAACAAACTCTTCAGCTTCATAATATTAGTATAGATATAAATATGGTGTTTGTGACTTTTTTGTAGAACTATTAAGGCGGACCAGGTTGCCATACATTGTTTACAAGTTTAAATATATCTGTTATGCAAATAAATCTGTTTTAAGATGTATTTCTTTCAGCCCGGCTAGACAAAAATGAAACAGCTTAGCTAATATCTATGATATAAAAATAATTTATAGCTTATGTCACCCACAAATAATGTAACTTTCAACTTGTGAAAGATTTTTTAGAATTGGATCATTAGTGCCGGCGATTACCCTCTACATACAAACTTACAACCTTACAAACAAATTTTACCTTTTTATATTATTAATAATTATTATAGTACTAGCTAAGCCGGCACTGCGATTAAAAAATTGGGCGTGGGGATAGGAGGGTGAAAAATACTTTACGACCTATTCTCCTACCTATAAACAATACAAAAAATACATTAAAATTGATCGAGCCGTTTCGGAGGAGTGCAACAACAAACATCTTGACACGAGATTTTGATATACAAAAATTTTATGGTACAGATAATCGGGATTACAGACCTCTTAAAAACCATATTTTATTACAAAAAAAATAGAACCGACTTCCAAAAAAAAAGAAAAATGCAAAATAACTTTTATTTCGGAAGTCGGTGTCATATCATGAAGAAACAAAACCAGACACACCGACTTCCGAAATTAAAGTTATTTTGCACTTTTTGTTTTTTTTTTTTTAGAAGTCGGTTCTATTTTTTTATTGGAAGTCGGTTCCATTTTTTTGTTATTAAACAGTTTTTTTTTTCACTTTTTAATAGTGGTTCTCCATTAAATTGTGTTAACAACAAGAGGTCTGTAGACCTCTTAAAAACCATATTTTATTACAAAAAAAATAGAACCGACTTCCAAAAAAAAAGAAAAATGCAAAATAACTTTTATTTCGGAAGTCGGTGTCATATCATGAAGAAACAAAACCAGACACACCGACTTCCGAAATTAAAGTTATTTTGCACTTTTTGTTTTTTTTTTTTTAGAAGTCGGTTCTATTTTTTTATTGGAAGTCGGTTCCATTTTTTTGTTATTAAACAGTTTTTTTTTTCACTTTTTAATAGTGGTTCTCCATTAAATTGTGTTAACAATTCATAGACATACGATCGCAGCAATCGCGGTTGATTTGCTGTCAACTTTTGAAGAGTTCCGTTGTCTCCGAAACCGATCACCAGATCGATATGAAATTTATGGAGTTATACCCGAACACACATAAAAAAAAAATACAAACATTCAAATTGATAACCTCCTCCTTTTGGATGTCGGTTAAAAAATATAGATTTTCAAGATATAAATAAGCAGTGTTAGCAAAATAAGTTAGAAAGGCCGTAGGCGTATCGCCTAGCAGACAGATTGATTAAGTTATGCATTTTCTGAAAACACAATAAAAGGCTTTTATTATTAGATTTATTAAATAACTCGTTTATACGTTATCAAGTTGTACCTTTTAAGCTATTTATTAGTTTAGTCGTGTATATTTTAGTTATTATTTTGTAAATCTGCCGCTTGTTGGAAAGCAATGGGCGAAGATTAAGGCGCTATTAGCTGCCAACGACATAACTTTAATTACGGAAGTCGGTGTCAAATAACTAAGAAATAAAATACAAACACCGACTTCCGAAATTAAAGTTATTTTTAATGTATTTTCTTCTTTGGAAGTCGGTTGTTTTTTTACGTTTTTTTTATTGAAATATTTAAAAATATAATTTATATGCATGAGTGAATAAACGGAATAATAAGTAAAATTAAATTATTAAAAGAACAGTTTCTAATATTTATCTACATTGTCCGTCCACAAGATACCAATTAAATTATAATTAAAAAAAAAACCCCGAACACTTAAAAAATAAGCGAACATTTAAAAAAACACAAAAGAGCTGACGATATTACACCATCCTGTAAAACCATTGCTAGAAAACCTGCTTTCAAATAAATAAAAATCCGCATTAAAATCGGTACACCCGTTTAAGAGCTACGGTGCCACAGACATACACACCCACATAGCGTTCAAATTCAAATATAAAACACCTCTCTTTTTGATTCACGGGTTAAAAATGGCTTCAAAAAGACTAATAGGTAATTGTTTGTAAGAACGCTAAGTTTTATCTCATTTGCGTGGGTGACAAGGTGCCTACATGGAAAACTCTGAACTTTGCTCGATGAATCTAGAAACCACTATAAAAGGAATACAGAAATCCCATTTTAACATGACTGCGTGACGCAAGGGTAATGGTATGTATGTTTGTTCATTTGTGGCACTTTAAAGACCAAACGCGTGGGCCGATTTTGATAATTCTTCTAAGTGCAGAAAAACTAAAGACATGACAGTTAATTAAAATACAATATGGCGACAACCAGATGCCATATTATTCTGTAAAAGAAAAAAAATAAAGTCGACGGGATATCAAAATAAAGGGTACGAGGAGGTGATTCCAAAAATATAACTCATTAAAAAGTAGAAAATAATTTTTTAAATAACCCGACTGTAAAATTCCACTAGAAAGTGCCAAACAAGTCTCTTTTCAAGCAGTCTGATGCAGTTGGTGGCATGCATGGAAAAAATAGTTGAACTAAAATAACTGGCACCAACTGTATCAGACTGCTTGAAATGTGACTTGTTTGAAACTTTTTAGTGGATTTTTACAGTCGGGGTTTTTTTTGAAAATAGTATTTTTTTATCTTCGTTTTTACAAGTAGAGAATATATCTACATCTCTTTCTCTACAACGTATTATAAAACAAAGTCGCTATCCGCGTCTGTCTGTATCTCCGCTAAATCCTCCTAAACTACGCAACGGATTTTGAAGCGGTTTTCACTAATATACAGAGCGATAAACGAGGTTTTACACGCTAGTTAGGTTAGGTTATTATATGTCGAATCTTTGTGGGAAAAACATAGTCGTAAACTCTGTACACGTTTCCATCTATAATTTCTGCTTAATTTATATTGCGCCTGAAGCCACATAAAAATAATTGATCCCAACCATTTTGCTATCAACATTTAATGTTGCCAGCAGCACTGCAACATTTCATGTTGCTAGCAACATGTATTCTACACAAAAAAATTGCTGCACAACTTTGTTTTGAGTTAAATATTCTTGGGTACCAGGAGTGCCCGAAAGAGACACCGTGGCCCTGCAAGCGTATTCGCTAACTCAGTTGGCATTTACTTTGTTAGGCACTTTACCGTACATTGCTGCTTTGACGTATAGGAAAACCGTAGTGCCTATTATAATCGTTGTCCACCGAGCAATGTACTGCGTAGTGTCTATCAAATTGATGTCAACTGAGTTAGCGAATACATCTGCTGGAACGCAAATGGCAACTTAAGGAACACGAGTAGGTTTTAGTCAGTAAGATTCTAACACCGTCCGCTTCACCCAGAGCGGGCGTAGTCATCTGACGATTTCCCACCCTGAAAAAAAACTCTAACGGAGTTGCCCTTCTATATCTTTACCTTAAGGTTGAAATCTCATTGCAACTAACGTTCTTTGACGGAGCCAATTAAACAGTTCTAATTAAATAGCAGTCAAATGAGAATAAGTGAGACATTTTCTAACATCTTAGCGTAATACTATTTTTAACTTGAACTTGATTTATGAGATGAAGTTACTATTCGTATCAATTAACTAGCTGTTCCCCTCGGGTTAACTCGCTACTTAAATCAATTTCATAAAAGCATTCATGGACATTTTTGCCACCAATCAATCTGCCTAGCCTTTTCCCAACTATCTCGAGGTCGGCTTCCAGTCCAGCTGGATGCAGCTGAATACCAGTTTTTGACATGAAGCGACTGCCTATCTGACCTCCACAACCCAGTTACTGGGTAATACGATAAAGAAGAAAAGAAAGAGAACTAATTTATTTGGAACACACAGATACACACAATGTAGGTACAACAAAAATTAAAAAAAAAAACAACTTAATTTTAAAAGAAGTATCGCAAGCATCGTGTGCCCCGCGGCTGCGCCACACAAGTCCAGTTCAGCAAAATGCCAGACAACTAGTAGTTGCCTGACGCCGGTTTTCAACTGAACTTTACGTTGAAGTGTACGGATGTGAATCAGTCAATCAGTATTATTGATAATTGATGCCAAATGTTATGATTTCGTGAAATACTTACATTTGGAATCAATTCTAACTGAGACAGTTGTATTGATGATTTTATTGATTATAATTCTATAAATACATACTTGCTACGGCTGCGAATCAAATTTTGACAAAGATACAACCTGACACTGATCTGCAAATTGCAAAAAATATAAGAAAATTTGAATTTCGCGGGCTACCCTGGAGCATCCACCTTAATTAACCCCTACATTTTTTGTCATTTCCTCCTCTCGACTCAATCAAATTGACAGTTCACTTATTTATTGTTGGAGTGGTCGCCCGTTGATCGAAATTTACCATAATTAATTATAATTTTAATTTTGAACGTTATTAAGGTTTTATTGTCAAATACCATAAAAATGACATGACTGTGATCCATTAACAAAAGAGTAAATAGGTACAAATACGTGTCAAACGCATGTTAATATGCGTAATGTTTTATTTATGCATTTAAATTATTTCTAAAATGCATATTATGTAAAAAATATTAGCTTGCTGCACTCCTTCTCCATATAAACTGTAACTGTGCCAAATTTCATACTACCTACTCCGTCCGCGTGGTTTTCATAAAAAGGGATGGAAATTTTTTCTTGACGTATTAATTCGAGGGTTTTTTTTCGTGAGTCGAATACAATTGTAGAAGAAAGTTTCCATAAAAAAAATATTATAGACCTTTGTAACCAAGTCCCGAAATCATAACCTAAAATGTCTCCAAAAATAGATATGACAATTTACAATCACTTGATCCCAAGAGCGTGAAATTCAGTAATATCTCAAAAAAACCTAAACAGATATTATTTTCGGCTCGGGAGAAGTCCTTCCTTATTACAAGTTATAGCAAGCGATTTATTTCAATAACTATAAAGCTTGCCGCCTTACATTTACTTACTTCATGCTGGGTTTACACGTGGCAGGTACCTAAACCCTACACATAGGTCCATGGCCCGGAGCCCCGGTCAAAGGTAGCGGTAGTAAGAGTCTGACAGTTTGTAAGTTTCACGGGTAGACAATGTCCTAGCATAAGACTTATGGCGCAGTTATTTAACAGTTTTTAATTGAACATCACGTCTACACAACTACTCTTATTACTTTGAAAAAAATATATGTTACTCTAGACAATTTCCCTCGTAATTTGATTTCAGAATATTTGAAATTACATTTTCATAACATGGTATAATTAATTTGTAAAGTTATGCCTAACGCGGATAAAAATCTGAGAATCACGCAATAACTATAAAGCGTATTTTTATGAAACCTTCACCATTTTAAAGATTATTTAATTATTTATAATTTAGTCTCAGTGTTTTAGTTTAATACCTGTTGTTTTATGTGTATTAAAATTAATAATGCGTCTAATGTGGGACAGCGCTCCTTGATGGGCGAGTCCTATTACTGGGTGGATCGTACGTCCGTCGCGTTACGTGAGCTCAGCACAGAACACGCAAGCTCAAGGTCATTTGCAGTTAATAGCGCCTTCAGATATCTTTTATCTCTGGAATATTTTCCGTTGGGATAATTTTTAGCTTATTCACGCGGGCAAAGCGGCTGGCAGAAACAAGTACTCATTAAGGTGAAAGCAGTTAGAATTGATGTCAAATGTAAGTATTTCATAAAATCATGACATTTGGCATCAATTCTAACTGAAAGAGTTGTATTGATGATTTTAATGATTATAATTCTATAAATACATACTTGCTACGGCTGCGGATCAAACTTTGACCAAGATACAACCTGACACTGACCTGCAAATTCCAAAAATTGTAAGAAAATTTGAATTTCGCGGGATACACTGGCGCTTCCATCATAATTAAATATTAACTTTTTTTGAAGTGAAAACTTCTATAGGCGCGTTGGGCATTTTTGAGATGGGAAAAAACTATTGAACTCGCTCGTCTCCGTTACCGATCGTAACTGCGTAGTAGCGCGTTACAGTCACCGACCATCGTAGCATCGTAGCGTGGAGTGCTACAGATTGCTTGCTTGCTTTCTTAGCGGATTGTTTTTTTTTATATAAATTTAGATCTTATGAATCTTTCTACGGGGTTTTATAAAAGGATCCCGGACTTTGGTTATTTTTGCGATTGGACTTACCGTTTTCGTGATATTTATAATTTTACGCGATTCGCTACGAGAGTGTAAGAGTGCTAACTCGTAGCGAATCGCGAGATGCCTTGGGCATTTTTGTTCAAATTTTTTGTTTTCACTTCTGAAGGTACTCCCGGAGTGCCAGGATTTTTTAATCACATGAGGCAGTCTTTATACCAATAAGTTCTGATTCTGAGCAGCCGTCTGCTCGTTCAAAATACCTCTATCAGCCTTCATTTCAATATTAGGTCCCACCTATGAAATCAGCGTTTTGTATGGAGTATTTTAAAGAAGTTGCATTTTTCATACTAACATTTTCTTAATTTATTTAACAACTATGAACACTAATGTTTTAAAACTTTTATGCATTAATGTTTAAAAACTAAGAAGACGTATGCCACTTAGATTAAGCAACAACAATACCTAAGTTTTGGCTAAGATAAAACAAATAAAGTGGTCACTTCTAACAAAAAGATGAGTCATTTTTAAGGTAGTTTTTTTGGTTATAAAACTATAAGTAATAAGGTTTTTTTACTATAGGCGGTTGTCTATGATGTTCATTATTCGATATAATATCAAGCATCTGATGAATATTTTAATTTTTATAAGTGACGAGATTCTCTATTTGTGAGAAAAAAAGGGCAATTTAATATGTAAGGACCAGTTTATAAGTTATATAATTTCCGAATAAACTGTTCGTATCATCAATTTATCCATAATTTCTTCAGGCTTCATCTACTCTTATCCCCAGGGTATTCTCCTGTGTTTATTTTTGTACAATAATATAAAAGAAACAACAAAAAACACTAAAAGAAAATCTTTTTCTAAAAATAGCATCAAGAATAGAATAGATCTCTTTATTATGTCAAAATCAATCTGCCCGCGCCTTTTCCCAACTATCTTGGGGTCGCGCGGTCGGCTTCCAGTCTAACAGGATGCAGCTGAATACCAGTATTTTACATGGAGCGACTGCCTATCCGACCTCCACAACCCAGTAACTGGGTAGTACGATACCCCTTGGTAAGACTATGTATTATGTACACCATCAAAATATAAAAAAACAATATTAAAAAAAATTGGTTATAAAATGAAGCAACAAATAAGCAGCATTTCAAATATTGGTATAATTACAAGGACGAGTAGCGGCGTGTGCTGTCACTACGTGTCCGTCTGTCTGTCTGTCCCTCGTCTGTCACACAGGTTTTACAGACAAACGGTTGGAACTACAGTCTCCAAATTTTCACAGTGTAAGCATCTTTTTGACCCAAAGCCATACAAATTGTCAACATTTTTTTTTTGTGTTGTTTTGGGGAGCTCCCATACAGATAAAGAAAAACAAAATTGACCCTTCCCATCAAAAGGGGTATCGTTGTATGGAGCTCGTTGAATAGACAAATACTATATTTTTGTTTTTAAAAAATACCTATTGGAAGGCAAAGGAATTAGAAGCCACCAAAGTCAGCTTTTTAAAAAAAAAATTGTTACGAAGAATTTTTTAACTTCCCATTGACCTATGAATTCGAAATTTGGTGATAACGTATATTTTACTAACAAATACCAATATAATGATAAATCAGATTTTTTCTTTGATAATTCCCTCATTTGGTACGGAACCCTAAATGTGCTTACAGCACCTTGAAGAATTTTCAAGTATTATAAATCAATTTTTTATTGGAAATTCCCTCATTTCGTACGGAACCCTAAAAGTGCGAAGTCCGACACGCACTTGGCCAGTTTTATTTTTTCTGTTACTTGACAGTTTCCACCTGATCTGAAAGGTTTCTAACTTACTTAAATTTGTATAAAGTTACTTTTCTAAACAAATAATTTAAAAAAATTGAGTCAACCCTCATAATATTAGATTAGTATTTATAAAAGTAAAGTATCAGCAATTTTAATTAAGTTTTAAACAGAGCATATTAAAAGCAGAAATAAATCAGTAAGCAAAAGCAAACTGCATTAATATCTATGACTTTAATGTTCATTTGTTCCTACAATTAATTTTACCGTCTACCCTCGCGTCCGTTGCTTGCGTTGCATGTTTGAACTTCAGTCTTGGTGTTCATTAAAAAGTGAACGGAAAGCTTTATTCCTTTCACGAGATAAAAATAAAAGACATTTTGCTAGGATAAAACTTGTTCCTATCCCGGCTAGAATTTATATTGCATTAGAGTACAGCTTAATTTTAATTCATGTCCTTTTGCACTAATGTCAAACTGTTTTTTTTTTTTGAAGTTATACTTCTTATGCGACTTCCAACAAAAAAGCGTTAAACGTTTAACGCTTCTGGTGAGCGGGAATAGAAAGAGACAGAGCGAGAGTGAATGCGAAAAAAAAGAATATAATAATATTATAACAATGTAATAATGATAACGATTATGATTACGATAATGATAATGATGATAATAATAATTATCTTATTACGCCAAAGAAGTAAAACTTCTTACGTGCGTACATAAGTACACACACACTTTTTTTTTTTTTGGTTTGGGGAAATTTTCATACCTTCCATTTGAGGAAAACAGAAAAATACCTAACGCCTTATTACGTCAGGTCTCAAAATGTTTCGTATCCAAAGTAGTAGGCAAAAGTGTCAGAAACGGCCATTTTTGGCACTTTTGCCTACTACTTTGGATACGAAACATTTTGAGACCTGTTTTAACAACGTAAAAATTCTTTATCCTCTTTGTAACAAACGTGAAGTTGGATTTTTTAATATTTATTTTCTGTGCTATGCTACGATTTTTTATTCAATGAGGGCGCCACTGGACCGCGAGAAGGCCCTTAACAAAGAAATGTTTGTTAATACAATGTTTATCAACAAATGTTAGAAATAACAGAAACACGGGATCTGGGAACATTATTGTTGCACAATGATCGCATTTGTCTTCGTTAACAATTTATCACACTTTAATAATAAAACTTTTATAAGACTTTTTTTGCATCCGATGAACATAGTCGTGCAATATTGTATTCTTGAAACTGACGTTTGATTTGAGTTTTACTTAGTAAAATCAAGAGTCCGGTCATGCCAACCAATAGGGATGTTTCTTGGTTATATAATAAAAAACCTTTTTCAAAAAATACAACCGTCTTCTAAAAATTGTAAAATAACTTTAATTTCGGAAGTCGGTGTTTTTTTTTTGTTTCTTCGTTATTTGAGACCGACTTCCGAAATTAAAGTTATTTTACAATTTTTAAAAGTCGGTTGTATTTTTTGAAAAAAGTTTTTTTCTGTTTCACTTTTAAGTTTTTTTTATTTATTTTTTCATTTTTGTTGTACACCAGAAGTAAAACTAAATATTAAAGTTATGCCCGAATATCGATAACACCAATAACATGGAATTTGAACATCTGGAGACAACCAAAACGTCATCTGTGTATAGGACATATGTTTATGTTGATTTTTTCAAAAAGTGCTGAATCAATTTCGACCACCTCTGAAGTATGACCTATCATCAAAATCTAATCACAAATGGCGGAGATATCGCGTAACAAACATACAAAAAAAAAACATACAGACGAATTGAGAACCTCCTCTTTTTTGAAGTCGGTTAAAAATAAAGATTCTATTTAGTCCGTAAGATAATTAAATCACAAATTATTGGACTCATATTTTTTGCTTTACCAAACCAAAAAAAAAAATACTAAGATAAAACGCTTCAAAGTTCAGGGGGCTTGTTACGTCACTAAACGGTACAACGTGTATCGAGGGATGACATCAAGCGAAATTTTTAACGCTTTGTATCGTCCTCATTTTTGGTTTACGTATCAAAAGAAAAAATTTAGGTGTCTACTATCATCATCATTCTCCTGCCCTTATACCAATTTATTTGGGGTCGGCACAACATATCTTTTTGTCATATCTAACTGACGAACTTATTAGATTTTTTTAGGAAACTAGCTTATTAATGAATTAAGTCAAAGATAATTTGACTAATAAAGAAGTGAATTCTGAATTTCCGCCAAACCCGTTCCATTATCAGACCAACAGACGTATGGTGATGCGCCACCGGTACATGGTAGACATCCCACCCACACGCATAAAATTTTTAGGTAATACTTTCTTTAAGGCCCTACTACCTAAAAAATGATGGCATAGCATAGAAAATAAATATTAAAGAATCCATCGTAGTAGGCAAAAGTACCAAAAACGGCCGTTTCGGACACTTTTGCCTACTACTTTGAATACGAAACATTCTGAGACCTGTTTTAACAACGTAAAAATACTTTTCGTACCATTTGCTCAAAAAAGTGACATTCTATGCCACAAAAAGCGAACATAACAATAGTCATTTTTAATCTGTTAAAAACAGGGAAAGAAAATTGTACTGAATTTCATTGATCCTCTAGGGGGAGAATGTGATTTAAATTTGGAATACTTATCGAAATTTATACTGAACTACATCTGTGTTTACACCATTGAGTTTGTATATAAAGCATTATACATCTTTTTGAAAAAGGAATACGCATTTATTATGCAGTTATGATTATGAAATAAAATTACGAAAACCGACGAGGCCGTATGAGCTGCCTTTGCTTTTCCGACAAAAAAATATTAGTCTAGGAATTTGCCGCGTTTTTGTTTTCTTCAAATACATAAACGTTAAGTTTATTTTAATTTATTTTTACAAATAAGTTAATGTTCTAAAAATACGTTACGATGTTAAATCAAAGCGACAGTGACAGTGAATTATTATTATTGTGTTAATTTTTTCGCAAATAGTACGAAAAGTAGAGTATTTTCCACGGTGATAAAGCTGTCTTAGTCTTGGGTGAACTTAAATCCCTCGCTACACTCAGGACTCGTTTTAAATCCCTCGCTTCGCTCGTGATTTAAGTTTTTAACACCCTCGCTTCGCTCGGGAGTAAACCTCGAGTCCTTCGTTACGCTCGCGATTTAAATCGTCTCCCGCGACAGAAGACACTGCTTAATCCCCTTGGTTAATAATCTACTAGTATCCTCTTTGTCGTGACAAACGTGACGTTGGATTCTTTAATATTTATTTTCTATCCTATGCTACGATTTTTTATTCAATGGGGGCGCCACTTGGTCGGTAGTAGACCCTTAATTATCTATACGTACGTAACTCACAAAACAACAACAAACGAGAACATAGACTATGGCAGGGAATTCCCCTCCTTAGGTCTTTAAGTCAAGAGTAAATAGGTTACTTCTAGGCAAACGTGCTCCATCGTCGACCACATCATCGCTTACCATCAGGTGATATAGTTGTCAAGCGCGAGCTTATCAGTTATACAAAAAGTGAATTTTGATATCAGATGATGGTAACGGATGAATGAGAGAGCAGTATCGACTGAACCGATCAAATACATTATTATTATGTAGATAATTATGAACTATGTCAAAAATACTCACATCAATCATCGCATAAGAGTTGGACATCATAGCGATGAGCAGATTCAGCAGCACGATGACATTGATGACGGAGTAAGACCCAAACATGAGCAGACCCCAGAACCGGGTGTAACTCTTGATACCGGCCAGTTCGAAGTTCTCCAGACCAACCATGCCGAAGGACGCCCAGAAGAGAGACTGCGAGGCTTCGAAGACGCTGGTGGAAAGGTTTTATGGATATTCTTTTGGACGAAGGTCTTGGTTGTGTGTGTAGATTTACGTGCATATTGTTACTGTGCGTATCCGAGCACGATAACGCACTCCGAAGAAAAGGTATACATGTCCCCTGCACACATTCAAGACCAACGCGTCTTGGTGATGATAGAACAACTATAAGATGAATTGATGATAAGTCGATTTTTTAAAAGCGGAGTTCCCACTTTGATTCTTTTTCAAGAAGATTTTTAATGCAGAAGTATGTTGCAATGTTTATTGCTTACGTGTTGGGATTTACATTAATAATTCTAGCTGCTGGGTAGTGGCTACACACACTCTGAATTCTTGTAGAAGTATATAGATTCAATTTGCAATACTTAATACCGTTTTGTCTAAACTTTATGTCTTGCGACGTTATGCTGTGGTATTACGAAAACCACGGGTTAAGCTACCCTGCCGCAAAATAATTAAGTAGAGAATAAAGAGTGTTAAATAGTTGCAGATTTAAATACCAGAAAAGATAAACCAACCAATCATAGCCACATCAAACACTATCAAAATCCAAAATTCACTTTATTTAAAAAAAAACCATACAAATCAAACAGGCGCTAACTACAAACACAAATTTTTAAAACATCACAAAATTTACTACTGAAATATTAACACTACTATTCAAAACATTATAAAATACACTACAAAAAACTGAGCTTTAAACTTAGCGAAACATACCAAAAATGGTTTGATACTCGTAAATCATACCGGACTGAGTTCCACCCCTTGGGGCGTATTTCATTTTCACAGTCCTACACTAAACAAACCGATATACAATATTAAACCCCTTTATGGTAATTATCTATCCAGGAAGCTCATCACAAACTAACATTAAATAAATTGCGTATAGACCAGAAAAAATCTAAATATTCTAACATATTATTGCAGTCACAAGTAATAGATCCTGTATTAGAATGAATCAAATATAAGTTCTGCAGTTCGTGAACTGCTAACGATTATCCAACCAATACACTAATACGCGTGATAGTTCATAGTCTGTCGCAGCGTCATGCAGTCAAGCTCATCAATCTTCAGCGTGTTCATCTTGACATTAATGTCCTCTTCCAACTGGATCTGCGTCTGCAGCAAGTAGCGCAGGGAAGCTGATGCCTCGTACAACATTTGTTGCAGTTGCGACGTGCTGTGACGTAACATCTCACATTCATAATACAAAGCCTGACCTGGAGGGTCTCTGACCAGCTCTGCCCCCACTCTTTGAGCCCGCTTACCGAGCCTCGTGTGCGACAAAGCTGTGTGACCTTCCTTATCAGACAGGGCTTTTCGTAGTTCCAGAATATTATTCTGCATGTCTGCTATCTTTTGAGTCGTATCCTTGTGCATGTCCTCAAGCTTCGCTTTCGTGCGTTTTGTATCTTCAATTCGGTCGGCGAACGCGTGGTTGCATCTGTTGTAAGCGCCCCACAGGTCGTCGATCACTTGCTTGAGGATTATATCAACAAACATTCGGATGGGACGCGCACTTGTAACCTCTCTTGCTGCCATTTGTATGTTTTGCCCCGAATAGGCGTTGTACTCACCAGCAGATATGTTCGCTGGGTCAAGGTTAGAGTAACCTTCGTACACGGAGAGGCACAAATTAGTGGGCTTCAGGGAAAGATTGGCTCTGTCTAAATCAATAGCTGCTTGTTTATATTGCAAATCACGATCGAGAAGATATCGCGTAGAGCGGAGACGCCGCATCTGTTCATTCAACTGCTCCAACACTCGTCTTAACAGACTTTGTCCCCCCAAAATAGTGCCGAGCTCCTGTTGCAAAGCTTGTTCCACTTCGTCGACGACCAGGTCGATGCCAAGACGTCCGTCTCTAATCATGAGACATTTGCGGCAAATCGTCAAAGCATTATCATTAAGGCTTCCGAGACAGTCCAAGAGACGTGTTTTATACACTCCGAGAGCTTCTAATTCAGAATATATATCTTTGCGTTGTATATTCAACTCATTCTTGTTGAACTCTATATCACCGATGCGTTCCTCAATGCGTCTGTCAACGGTAGATTTCATGATTTCCGCGCGTTCGCCTGTTTCATCTCGGATACGTTTACACTCACCGAGGACCCTGTCTGCGAGATGCTGTTGGTCTTCCGTATTCCTCGCCCTTTGATCGTTGCTTAACCTCCATTCTGAGAGAGTGAACTTGGCTGTTCTGGGTGGCATGCATACTATGGCCTGTTCCGACAGCCTCGTGGTCGCTATAGGAGCGCCGATAACGTGGCGCACCCCGAACTGCTCCTCACTCATGGTAGCAAGTAGAAAACTAAATAATTTCAAAAAGTAATCCTTATCCAAAACTCAATAACTCAGTCCGTCGAAGAAATTGACAAAACTGTTTATTGGGTTGTCTTGGTTACGATATAACACGTGAAGAATACATGCGCAGAAACTTTTGTTATAAATTAGCTTTGAAAGAGGTTGTTCTAAATGTGTTTGAAACTCTTTATACTTTTGCCACACTATAGCATGCGATAAACGCTCAAGATAAATTCGTAATAGTTTAGCCCAAAAAAAATTGAGATTAAAACAATTACTCTAGATATTTTCAGTATTTTGTAAATTCTGAATAGAAATGTTCTATAAAAATAATTTAGCACACACAAGTTATGCTAGCACACTAGCACTACTAAGGTCCAATGTGGACTAACTTCCCGAAGCTTCTCCATTTCATGCAGGAGTCCCCAGCATTGTCCCAATCAGGTAGACCACCAGGTAACACGTAGCACTTGCGTTTCTCCAAGTCCGCAAAGTACCACAGCAGTTGATTAAGACCTAGGTTTGATATGTTAGGAGACAAGGTATTTTCAAAATCAAAAATGCTGATTAAATATGAAATGCTGATTCCCGTCATTCCAAAATAAACACGGTTATCTTTCAATGACCAGCCCAAATTTCCCAAACATCAATCAAACACACTATATATACGTAAAATTACTCCAAAAATAAAATAAAAATCAGTTGTTTAGAACATTTTGGCTCGCGTAGGTAATCTAGGGACTTAATTCTTTTTTAAATTATGTTTATGTGAATTTACAAGACGTAATTTTAATCATAACCTTTTCAACGTAAATATCTTTAGGTTCCTACTCAAGACCGCAAAAAACCCTTTCTTTTTAATACCTCCTCATTTTAAAATATAAATAGGTATAACAACACATGATAACATTAAACTATACATGGGAAAAACAACCTTGTTAATAAAAAATATTTAAACCACAATGCCAAAGCTGAGTTACCGACTAAGTCCAAATAAGGAAGTAAGTTTTTATAAATAACATAAATATATAACAAGCATGGTAGTCATGGCATGACAAGAAGCTAATAACAAACACTGAGACAAAAAAAAACAAAGAAGAATTCATTTAAAAATCAATGTTAACTTAATAAGAAGCCCTATACTCAGTTTTCTCGAAAATCGCCAAACATTCTAATAGCTTTCATTCATCAGAGAACGGATCAAGTCCAGCAGGTATATTCGCTAACTCAGTTGACATCAATTTGATAGGCACTATGCCACATTGCTTTTTTTTTGTGTGTTGGGAAATCATCCTATGTCTTCTCAGGGCGTGTCAAACTCTTACTGACTAAAACCCACCCCTGTTCCTTCCCTGCCTAAGTACCCAGTGGTGCGGTAACTCATGTTGAGAATTTATCCCACAGGGCCACGATGGGCCCTGTCAGTGGTGGCTGACAACATCTCTTTGAGGCGCGCGTGGAACACTACGCGCCGTCGACTCACGGGCCTGGTGCTGATCGGACGGCGAGCTACCCACTGCTTGTCGTCCGCAGGCCCGGGTCTACGGTAGTCGGAGATCGTATCACGACGTCCTACGCCCAGTACCTCTCCTGCAGTGGTAGCGGCCGGGGCCGTGAGGGGCACTCCGTTGAGCTTCCCTCACGCGTCGCGCCTCCGCCTTCGCGAGCATTACTGCTTCGCAGAAGGCGGAGACTGCCTCCCATTCCCTCTCGCTCCGTACCATGGCCTAAACCAGGGCCGGCGCACTAGGAATGCAGTACATTGCTGCTTTGACGTATAGGAAAACAAATATTTACTACTTGTTGCCTATTGTAATAGATGTCCACTGAGCAAAGCAGCAATGTTGCAGTCAACTGATGATGAGCAATTTGATGTCAAGTAAGTTAGCTAATAAACCTGAATGACTGGTATATAAGTTCAATAAAGTCAATTCAATCAAAAACTTACCACAAGCGAAAGCGAAGAGCACCAAACTGTAGATGAAGAAGAACTTGACGATATCGATGACCATGCGGCCGAGGGAGATCTGCAGCGGTCCCAAGTGAGGGTTGATGGAGAACAAGTGCACCAACTTCAGAGCACTGGGGAAACAATACACTTAAACTAAACTTTGGTATCTTGATCGGAACGAGCAACGTGGTATGTGGTGCCGTACACAGAATCGTATGAAAAACGTCTAGAATGGTCTTTTGATCCGGCGCTTTATGCTTCAGCAGTGAGGACGGTTATGCGTTCAGCACGCCATATCTATTGCATCCTGCAGACCAAAGTTATAGACAGAAAGTGTAAACACAATTTCACTGAGCAGCATTGAGTACGTAGATATAGCTGCAGACTTAGACTATGAAAGGTTATAGACGCAACGTCATTGGACACTAAATGAAGCAGGATCGTTAAAATGTATGAGTGACCTCGAAGAACATAACGATGACGTATCGGCTTCTCATTTTGTCTGTGTGAGCTTATTTTGCGTGTACAGATACAAGCCGGCTTCTCATTCTGGTACTTCAGATTGCTGGCTTTTGACACTCTGTCTATAACCTTTCATAGTCTAAGGCTGCAGATAAGTAAATAAAACATGTCATGTGTATATGTGTGGTCATTGTGGTACTCATAGAACTGTGTCTATATATGTGGGCGTACAAGTAAAAATGGTCTAGTAGTCGGGTATTGAGATCTATGACTAGATTAGATTAGACTAGATATATCTGGAATAGTCAATTGATAATAAGGATTAAGAAATATTCAAAAACTGGCACATTTTTTTTTAATCAGACACTTGAAGTTTAAACTGTCACATAAAAAAATATATATAAAAAACTGAAAAAGCTTGATTTCAGAAAAAACATTTTTCTCAAATCAATTTCTGGTACTTAGAAACAACATTATAAAGTCATTTACCAATGAGCTTGTAGGTAAATGAGTATTAATTAATTATCAATTAAAATCCCAACTTTACAAAACTGCGTATATCTCGGAAACTAAATGCTGAGAACTGGACCCTTTTTGCTTGGACCCCCACTTATTTTGAAAATTCGTGATGGTAGAATATAATTTGTACAAAGTTTTCACTTATAATACCACAAGAGCTTCAAAATTATCGGGTATTTCCGTTCGTTGCAAACAAATGAAGGAGTCAAGTTTTTCAGGTTAAAAAATCACGAGCGCGAAGCGCGAGTGATTTTTCCTGAAAAACTTGACGATTTTATTTGTTTGCAGGGAACCTATCGGGAAATACCAGATAATTTTGAAGCTCGTGTGGTATTCGGGGGATTATTTTTCCGTCCCAAATGTCGGCCAATAGAATTGCACCATTCGACGTCACGTGGTACAACCTAGAAAATTTTCAAAAAAATTTCAGTATAATACCATGTAGGTTGTACCACGTGACGTCGAATGGTGCAATTCTATTGGTCGATATTTGGGTCGGAAAAATAATCAGTATAATACCATGTAGGTTGTACCACGTGACGTCGAATGGTGCAATTCTATTGGTCGATATTTGGGTCGGAAAAATAATCTATCTAAAACAACACTGCGATTTCGTTCACTTTTATTTGAAAAATTGTAATCATTATTTTAGTGGTGCATATTGTTATACGTGATCCAATAAAGACATATTCCTGGTTTAGCATACGTACCTACTAGAAAAAATAGTTAAAAAAAATGTAACTCATATTTTTATGAGTTACATTTTTTTAACTATTTACTATTATTATTTATTATTTTTTTACTATTTTTTTTTTACTGTTTTAACAAATTATTAAATAGACCGTCTCGCTCAGGCGGCTTCTTTGACACAAAACTGTAGGTGAACTTTATCGAGCGCTCAGTGTTGCCTTTGATAAGTTTTTCTTTTTTTTTTAATTAATGATTTTCATTGCGGAAAATAATAATCTCGTATCCATTAAATGATAACAAACAATACCCTTCAGGATCGGACAGGGTTTTTGTTACATGCTTTATATTTAAAGTTCTTTTTTCAGCCTAATTTTTCCACCCGCCCTCCAATTCCTTCCACTTCTCTCTGAGATGTGATTCTTCACGTCAATTCGCCAGTAAATGTTATTATTTTCCAACTTCCAACGCACTCGTGTTAAAAAAGTTATAAACAAGAAATATACCATCTGCTACCATACCTGAATATATTAGCCGCAGCAAACAATCCCTCAGCGATCAACTGAGGATCAAAAGCATCCCAGTTCTCTCTCGGAATGAACTTCGTCTGAGGATCTCTCTTAATTTCGGTGCTCTGCTGTATATAGGCTGCGAACCTAAGCACAGCCACGGCCACGTACAGAGAGTTCCTAGTAAAGTCGATGAAGTTCCACATGTTACGAAGGTAGGAGCGGATTCCTTCGATGTAGATCTCTTGGGTTTCTTCCCATATGAAGCCTAAAGAAAATGATGCAGTTTAATACGATATGATTTTAATTCACCGGTTCGTAGATGGTTCATATGGATATATAGGTAAACATTTTGCAAACATGGCCTAAGCTTCAATTAATCATAGAAATTATTTTGGTTTTCCGTATAGCAACCCCATTGAGTGTTTCGATTTAAATAATGCAACAGTTATCGTTGGTATTTAACTTGAAATTATTGATGAAATTAATGAGAAATTAATCACAAAAACATATATTTAGGAACAAACGTACAAATCGTACAGACACTGTACGATTAAAAAGTGTTTATATGTCACATCTTTTTTTTGTGGCGGTGGAAATCTTCCTATGACTTCTCCCGCTCTGGATTGAGCGGAAGGGCGTGTCAGACTTTTACTGACTAAAACCCACCCCTGTTTCTTCCCTGCCTGAGTGCCTAGGGGTGTGGTAACTCGTGGTTTCAAATTTATCCACGACCCCTGGGCAGAGATGTCACATCTTAATACTACAATTGTCGAGCATACTCACCTAAGACATATACCACGACAACTATCTCCAAGTATGTAGGCCCGTTCCCTCTCTGCTTGAGTAGTTCTTTCTCCAACTCTTTCACCATCCACTCTGGACCAAACAGTTGTATCGCCTGTACCTCCGCTCTTTGTGATACCAGGATTAGAATCACTGTGGGCAACGAAAATATTTCAAAATGGGTTTTAATTTTCGAGATATGTTAGTAGAAGCAATAGAACACACGAATATCAAAATCTTCAGTCTTCAGTCAGATCGTAGCAGTCATATACAAATACTAGCAATTACAAGTAATGATAATAAAGACATACTCTCACGGTGAAACAGAAGAATGACCATTCCTATATACTAGAATGATTATATAGCTAAGATATAAAATGACATACTTAAATAAGAAGAACAAGTAACTGGAGGCATTTATAACTTCATGAACAATGAATTTCCTGGCGGAATAGTTGAAGGCAATGGACGTGGAACAGAAGAAAATAATGACATAAAATGAAACAAAACTATACTTACATAAGAAGAACAAATAACTAGAAGCGTGTATCAAGAACTTCATGAACGGTTTCCTCATGAGCTTCCCAGTGGAACAGTTAGGAGCGACCATGTACAAAGAGCAGTAGAACGGGAACAGCAAGGCGACGCGGCAGATGATCATTATCTTCTCCATGGCGGTCTTGCGACGGAAGCCGGGGACGCCTTCATACCAGATGGAAGCGAGCAGCTGTTGGATGTTGGGGTGGGCAACGAACTGGAAAGAAAAAAGAGAAGATTATACATTATTATTATTGTGAAGCCGTATCTTTAACCAAAAGATACAAGTAACGTAGTGAAATCAATTAAAGATATGGTAGATTTTTTTTTTGGACAAGCCAGCCGCTCTATTCTCAAACCACTGTAACTTCTGTAAGCCAGAATCAACAGTGCTGACCACCAGAAAAATAACCAAGGCAATGAAGCTCGACGAGTCCCAGAGAAACGATTAAACTGTCTTGGATCCCGGAACGAAATTTATCAGAAAAGACAGCGGAGGAGTAAGAAAAACATAATTTCCACTTCCCTCCTAATCAAGCGGGAGACAGAACAAAGCTAGGCCATTAGGCACAACTGGGGTAAGCCCAGTTGCCAAAAAATGGTTACAAAAACTAATATGAATGGGCCCTAAAATTGATAGACAGCCTTACGAGGAATTTGACTTAAATTTATCTTCTTCATATTTTATTTTCCCTATACTTCCCACTACTGGGCAAAGCTCCCGGTCTACTGCAATCGCAAGCCAATACATTAAGGAGTCCAGTTCATCCAGCCATCTCTTTCAGGACCTGCATAAGACTTGTGTTACCATGTAGATGGCGTTAATTAACCTGAACCAGTATCTTTAAATGTTGATTGGTAGATTGCCTTGTTGCATTAAGTCCGCATATGTACCAGTATTGTACATGAAGTTTAAATAATTATATAAACACATAATCTGTAGCCCTATAGTTTCGAAGTCATATTTATGGCTATGTAGCTACTTGGTTTCGCCTGGTGTAAAAAATTATTGCCTATATATTTCCGATTTTTGAAGTGATAAACTTGTCGCTTTTTCATACATGATCACATTATTATTTACCTTCTTCTGCTTAAAATCGATTGCCAGTTCCAATCTCGCCAACTTCATGTGGTCTCCGTCGACGAAGGCCGGTTCATCGGGGTCATGGTTCAGAATGATGGCCAGCTCCTGCGAGCTTCGCGACTGGTCCAGCAGGTCAACGGCGAACATTTGTGACTGGCGACGTAGTTCTAGGTATTCGGATTTACTTTCCTGGTGAGTAAAATTTACCTCTCATAATTTTTCGGCAATTTTCGAAGTATTTTTAAGATAAGATAAGATATATTTATTTTGTAAAACAAGAGTACAGTCTTGTAATTAAGTCTTGTAGTCAGAAAGTCTTGTAATTAATATGAGGTGGCTACATGTTTTGCCATTTATGGAGTACAAAATTAGTTGCACTAGACAAACAAATACAAAAAAAAATGAAAATTTGCAAAAATTTTAATTCAATTCAAAATTATCATGATTGTCAAAAATTAAATCCAATTCAATATCACAATGTCAAAATTTAAATGCAATTCAAAATCACAATGTCAAAATTTAATTATGTAGGTATATATTGTCCGCACTTAATACATAATTATTATGCCTGTAACTTGCATAAAAGTATGCAAGTAGCTTGCAAAGTGCCATACAAATCAGAAATTATCACGGCACAACGGCATGCAAGATAATAGCATACTCTTGTGTCTCATGTGTATTTGGAGATTTATAGATGAAGAACACCTTTTATTCAATAGCGAAAGTTGAGCCTAAACTACCTGAGGGCCTGTTTTACCACCTCTAGAAAAAAAACTTACTTTCAAAAAATAGAACAACTTCCAAGATAAAACCAAAAATGTTCAAAATAACTATTATTTTGGAAGTTTTTATTTTTCACTTTTTAGTCGTAGTTCACAATACATAGACAAACGATCGCAGTAATCGCGAGTCGTTTTCTATTAGTTACTGAAGAGTTCCACTGTCTATATCCGATGATCTTCATCAGACCCTAATGTATTGTACTTATACTAAAACCTTCCTTGAAAAACATGCATATAAATAACGAAAACCTTATCCAAATTTGATCAATAGTTTTCTAAAAAATTGCGGGCAAACAAGCATACATACAAATCGAATACAGAACCTCCTTTTTTGAAGTCGGTTAATAACGGAACCAGGGTAGTGAGTGCCTACACAGACAGTGTGGAGGATCCTTCTTCCTCAATGTCACATGTCCAAAAGCTTTACCTTCAAGAATACTTTCAGTTGAGCCTCACCTGTTCAGCAAAAGCCAAGTTCCTCAGCTCCCAAGAGAGCTGGAAGGCTGTCAGAATCGGGTCAGTTGAAGACAAGGCTATGAGAGATGGCGATGCCAGCGCTCTGTACTCGTTGAGCCGGGCCAATGAGTGTCGGAGAGAGTCCTCTGTAGACTCGCGGATACATTCCTCACAACCACACCTGGATACGGAAAAGACCCATTATTCAGTCCCAATAATAAAACACGCTATTAAAAAATACATGATTATTGATTCACTCATGACTCCTCATAAGTTCATGGAAAATTTTAGAATCAATTCTAAATTAAAGCCCTAATATGCATATTTTTTTGTATGAAATCATACATTCTTCCTATGTTTTGTTTCGTAGTCAAACATAACAATAACCCAAAGTGTCTAAAGGGGCTTCTGCGAGTTAGCTTCGTCCCCTCGTACGCCTTTCAAAGGTCCTCAGGGTCCCGAAAAGTACCCAGCGCTGGGCATGCCACCATTGCAGCGGTAGTGCACCTCTTTGAGGAGTGGCTGGAAAGGCGTCACAGCGTCCTCACCTACCGCCTGACGCAGGTCCTCACCGGACACAGTTTTTTCGGCAGATTCCTGTGTCGGATAAGGCGGGAGGAAACGCCCGGGTGTCGCGATTGTGCGGATCACCCAGAGGACATAGTGGAGGTCTGCCCCGCTTGGGTGGAGCACCGCCGTGTCCTCATGGATGCGATAGGCGGCAGCGACCACTCGCGCCCGGCCCTGTTCCAGGCCATGGTACGGGGCGAGAGGGAATGGGAAGCAGTCTCCTCCTTCTGCGAAGCAGTAATGCTCACGAAGGAGGAGGCGGAATGGGTGAGGGAGGCTCAACGGAGTTGCCCTCACGCCCCCAGCCGAAGCCACCGCAGGAGACGCCCTGGGCGTCGGAGGTCGGAGATCTCCGGCCACTCCGGCCGGGCACACACGGTAGCTCGCCGTCCGATCAGCACCAGGCCCGTGAGTCGACGGCGTGTAGTGATCCACGCGCGCGCAAAAAGAGATGTCAGCCACCACTGACGGGGCCCAACATGGCCGGTGCCTGAATGACAAGGGGTAGCTGATAAATTCGTAACAGAGTTACCGCTCCCGTGGGCACTCAGGCAAGGAAGGAACAGGGGTGGGTTATAGTCAGAAAGAGTCTGACACGCCCTTCCGCTCCACCCAGAGCGGGAGAAGACATAGGATGACTCTCACCCCCAAAAAAAAGGGTCCCGAGAACTCTTAAAGGCCCGTGCTGTGATAGAAATATTGCCCTATTAGCAAGGTGGTGATGGGGTTTACTGCCTAGAAACCCATCTATCGTTATACGAGAACTATGCAAAATGCGGATTTACATAATAGTAGTAGTGGATATTATAATATTCTTTCTCCCGCCGCTTTCGACGTGGGATCCAAGACTGTTGAATCGTTGTCGGGACTCGTTGAGCTTTTTTGCCGAGGTGCTATCCTGGTGGTTATCTTTGTTAATGTGGGCTTTGAGGAGCTTCAGTGGTTGGGTATAGTTTTCCAGTTCGAGGACTTACTTAACATCATGAGGGTTGGGTAGCGTGGCGCCGCGGTCGAGCAGGATCTTGATGATCTCATAGTTGTTCTTGTGGGCCGCCAGCATAAGTGGCGTGATGTCCGGCGTGAACATTGCCGTGTTGGGGTCTACTTTCTGCCAACTCTGTATGGGGAAGAATGAAAAAGGTTTAGGTACGTGCCTTAACATTTTGATAAACCGGCCAAGTGCGAGTCGGGCCACGCGCAATTCAGGGTTCGTTCAGGTGCGGACGTAGAAGCGGGCTTTGTTTATTACTATGATGAACATATTAATAGAGTTCATGATTTTACGTCCAATAACGTATAAAAACGGGCCCGGCATAGGACGATTGTAACTGAAGAAGGAGTTAAGAAAACAAAGGTTTTAATTTACTACTTTCTAGTACTAATAGTTTCTAAGCTAAGCTGCGGACGGAAAGACGGAAAGAGCGAAACTATAAGGGTTCGTTGTTAGGACTACGGAACCCTAAAAAGGAGACCCACAAGTAGAATAGAAGATTGCAATTGGGAAAATCAATGACTGCATCAGGGTCAAAATAAATAGGAACAAACAACACGACATCTCATCGAAAAACATTGCTACGTCGTGAAAGCTGGTAAACATGTTTATATGTGCTTGAATTAAATTACTAAAACCACAGTAGGTAAAACATTTGATGATGATGTCCTTTCCTTCTTACTGATTAGCCAAATACTAATAACACTCACGTAAGGCTCGCTCTCCTTATGAATCAGCTCTTCATGCTCCAACAGCAGTTCCACAGCCTCCACGAACTCAGCATTAATAGCCTGCAGCAGAGCATCCTTGGTCTCCACCCCCATGACGACGAGCAGCTCCACCATCTCCAGGTTTTCCCCATCAATGGCCAGGGTCAGAGCCCCGCGACCCAGGGAGTCTACACAGTTAATCTCGATGTGCTTCTTGCGGTGGGCTTTTTGGAGAATTCTGTTGGTAAGTTGAATACACAGATCTAGGTCAAGCATATCATCACATCTGTTTTCACTAAAGGAATAAGTAGCGATGTATCTGTTAATATGCCGGGCGCCTGTTTTTTTTTTTTTGAACGTTCCATTAAATACGAGTACAGGACGAGCTTATTGCCATTAGCATAATTGGGCACATACAGGTCGTAACCCACCACGCGGGCTCAGTGACAGGTTGGCGAATAACTCTTCGAATTTTTCATTGTATTCTAAATGTACGAGTATCTTACTTCTTCGTTATTTGACACCGACTTCCGAAATAAAAATTATTTTTTAATTTGTAATGTATTTTTTTTTTGAAAGTCGGTTGTTTTTTTTGTAAAAAAGTTTTTAATTTTTCACTTTTTAGTTGTTATACCCCACAACTAAAAACCCCAATAACATGGAACGTGGAATTTAAACATTTGGAGTACACCAAAACGTCATCGAGGTAAACGTATTTTTCGTTTTTGTCCAGTTTCTCAAAAAGCGCTTAAGCAATTTCGATAAAATTTATATGGGACCACCTCGGGAGTATATTCTTTCGGATAAAAAAAGAATTTTGAAAATCGGTCCACAACTGACGGAGAAATCGGTGGACATACATAAAAAAAAATATACATACAGTCGAACATAGAACCTCCTTTTTCGAAAGTCGGTTAAAAATTGTACTTATATTAAGTAAAGTGCCCGCTTGGGTTCGAACCCACGGCCTTCATACGACTCGTTAATCGCGGCCGTTACCACTGAGCCACTATTGCCGAGCACGAATATTACTTTTAAAATAAAAGGTAAGACATTTTCTGATAGAAAACTTAACATTATACTGTTCGAACTAGGAATTGAGCCCAAGAACCCACGTTCAGTAAGTCGTGCTTGTGATCACTAAACCAATAAAGTCTGCTTATATGAAGTATCACTAAGTGTAGTTATTATTACGTGTCCAGTTTCACTGATTAGGAAAAGATTCTACGTTCTGAGCCCTAAACAGATATTTAAAATTTCCACATTCAAAGAAGTAACGTTGCATCTATTAAAAACGAAATAATTCTAAGATCTCAACGAAGTAAACAGATTTGAAAATCCCTCTTTCAACGAAGTAACGTTGCATCTATTGAAAACCGGACAAATACGGGTCGAACTTCGCACATTTTGAGTTCCGTACCAAATGAGGGAATTATCAAAGAAAAAATCTGATTTATCAATATATTAGTATTTATTAGTAAAATATACGTAATAATAAACATTATCACCAAACAAGCTCTTAGGTTAATGGGAAGTTAAAAAACACTTCGGAACAAAATTACGTGACAGACGACGGATACAGTCAGACAGACGGACAGACGTACATGTGAGTGACAGATATAGGGCTCCGTTTGGACCCTTCGGGAAGGGAACCCTAAAATACACATAGTTCAAAAACTACGTTAAAAAATCCCTATTCAATTTTTCTAACTTTCAATTGCCTATTCTGCACGGAAAATCCTACCTATTCAATGCTCAATGCTAGCAATTGACGCATTCATGGAAACAGTTCGACAAAGTTAAAACCTTAGGTAATCCGATTAGAGAGGAAACAGTAATTAAGTTTGCCGAGGGTAGGCAGCGGCCATTTTTTGAATTATGTTCTTTCAGTCATAATTTTATGCGAAACTATCAATAATTCGTCAGTAAATAAGTTTGTTATATTACGAAATTCGTTCTTAGTTTCCAATACCAGGAATTGCAAAGCCTAGGTTTACATAAAAAATATTTTTCATATTATCCTGCAACATGTCTTTAATTAAGTGGGTTGTAAAGCTAAAATGTCTCTTTAGTTAATGATGCTCTTTGCGCAGTTCAAGACGCAGTTATACGACTTTTAATGATTTTTAATTGAATATCACGTCTAAACACGTCTTATTTCTTTGAAAAAAATGTATGTTACTCCAGATTATTTCCGTCGTAATTTGACATGTGAATATTTGAAATTATATTTTTATAACATAGTGTAATTAATTTTTAAAGTTATGTCTAAAGCGGATAAAAAATTGAGAATCGCGCAAAAACTGTAAACCGTATTTTTAAGAAACCTTCAGCGTTTTAAAGATAATTTAATTATTTATACGTGTTTTAGTATAATACCTGTTGTTTTCTATATAATAAATTAATAATGCGTCTAATTTCAGACAGCGCTCCTTGATGGGCGAGTCCTATTACTGGGTGGGCATACGACGCGGTAACGCAGAACACGCAAGCTAACCACTCAAAGTCGTTGGCAGCTAATAGCTCCTTAAACTATAGGCAAATCCAGTGTCTCCGTCTGCACCAATCAAGGCAGATGGTACTCCGGGGACGCGGGTACTCAGAGTGGGGATACTTTTCTCCTACCGAGTGGCCCCAGGAAAGACGGTGACAAAGTGATCGCTGCCGTGCACAGCGAGGCTCAGGGGAGACCTCTTTACAGTCTCCCCAGGGATGTGTCATAACAGGCGTTGTACAGGGAGGTTCCAGTGGTTTTTTTAAGAGGTCACGGCCCTTTCCGTGTACTGATACAAATAAAACTGGTACTGTAAATATTTGAAGACTCTTGCCGTTTGGCTGTAAAACCTGTGTGACAGACGACGGACAGACGGACACGTGAGTGACAGCAGTAGGGCTCCGTTTGGACCCCTAAAAAGGCACATCCATTTCCAGTATAAGTAAGCCAGGAAACATAGAAGTAAGAGTAAGTAGTAGGAGTGAGGCGTATTTATTAGAGCAGTTTAAAAAAAAAACAGGTTTTTAAAAGTAAAAACATGGAACAGGTATCGCAAAACCAAAAGTACAGTTCCAGTTCCTGCCTGTTCCACAACCTACAACAGTCCAACCAAATTAAAACATTGCCGTAACTGATGGTGTATGTACGCTCTTCTCTACGAGTATCTAGCTTACGGATGTTTACGTTATTAGAAAGAGAGAGATACAAACGAAACTGACCTGGAACAATTTGAAAGAAGCTCTTTTCTCTTCTGACTTATTTTAACAGAAAGAGATAACATCTGTTTCTGTCTCACTGAATGAAATTAGGTACTGTATTATAAATCTGTTGCAATCAAAGAGTCTTTCCAAAATAACAGCCTGTTACGTTACAGGCTGTTATTTTGGAAATGGTTTTTGAACAGTTTTTTCCGTTGAATTGGAACAGGTGAAACAGGTTTCTAATTTTACCTGTTACAGACCACCTCTTGTGTAATAAAATGGCAGTCAATCCGCCTAGCCTTTTCCCAACTATCTTGGGGTCGGCTTCCAGTCTAACCGGATCCAGCTTAATACCAGTATTTTACATAGAGCAACTGCCTATCTGACCGACCTCCACAACCCAGTAACTGGGTATTACGATACCCCTTGGTAAGACTGATTGTCAGACTTTCGGGCTTCTGACGACCCATAACGACTGTCAAAGATCTACGATTGATAGCCGGGACCAACGGCTTAACTTAATGTGTTTTCCGAGGCACGGAGGAGTCTCGGTATGTAAAGATGGTCACCCATCCACGGACCAATCCCGGCAAGCGTATCTTAACCTGATACATCGACCCGTGCGGCTGTTAAGTATTAATAAAATGGCAGTCGTATGGATTAATTTTTTTCCTGATGAAACCCAGTCACCTGGAGTCATTTATTAAATCGAGAACAATACATTTCTACTTATTTCCTTTCATCATCATTTCAGTGAATGAAATGAGACTTATTTTCCACAAAAGAATGACATAAGCTGATTTATTTTTGTCACAAGACATTGCCCTGTTTACTCCAGCTTTTAAATATAATTGGACGTTAAGTGAATTTAGACGAACAAACAAGAAATATACATGTTTTGTAAACAACATTAGTTCTATTTTTATTTATAAGTTGCCAGAAATACACTTTTTACCAGGAGAGAGCTACTTGTCGAGTTGGTAAGGTTTCCAATAATCAGATTAATTTATTGACCATCCATTATGTTTCTTGGACCTTATTAAATGCTTAGAAGAAATCGCCTGTTTTGTCTCAAGGATCTCTAGAAAAAGGAGGCTTACTTTTGTATTTAAAGTATCGTAAAATTATTAGGCATGGTAGAATTTGTAAGCAGCCTCCTAACTTTTTTAATAATAGATACCAGTTTTATACTCTCCTCTATAAAAAAACCGGCCAAGTGCGAGTCGGACTTGCGCATGAAGGGTTCCGTACCATCGTATAAGATTATACGCGTCTACTTGTTGCCATTACTAAGATAGTGCAAAAGAAAACAAGTTTCTAGTAGGGGGGCTAGCCCCCTTTAATTTTTAACATGAGTGGCAACAGAAATACACATTCTGTGGAAATTTCAACTGTCTACCTATTACGGATCATGAGATACAGCCCGCTGACAGACAGACGGATGGACAGCGGAGGCTTAGTAATAGAGTCCCGTTGGTTACCCTTCGGGTACGGAAGCCTAATTTAAATACAGTTAATACTTGAAAGTTAAATTTGGTACCTCTATACGGTTGATAAAATGAATTATCTTCTGAAATAAAATTCTTATTCATATAAAAGTTTTGAGTTGTCCGTATTTGTGTCTAGTTAATAACAACAGGCCCACCCTGTTTTACATACGTTACATACACATATGTTAAGATTGTTGCATATATATATATAGATTCAAGTTCTTCAAACTTAACAGACAGATGTGTTGCTGGGGAGTTTGTAGGCCACTTCTTCTTCACAGCTAAAACACTAGGAAGTGGTGACGGGCGGGCGTTTTGGGGGACTGTCTTTATGTAGAACTTTGACGTTCAAAAAGTGCTGGCTCTCAGCCTAGTTTGAATAAATGACTTTTGATTTTTGAACAATGTTCATTACTTATTTTAGTCAAATAATTATAGTGAGCTTTATATTACTTACTAGAAATTTTATTTGTTTTGTCTTATAAAATGGGTACTACTCACCGTCTCACATTGCCCATATCCCCTCGTTCAACAGCTAGGAGATACTTCTTCTCTTCCAGGGTCAGAGCTTTGGGCAGGGTTGGCAGGTCCATCGGCTTCCGGACACATTCTAGCTCGGGGTCTCCCTGTCACACCAAGAAAAGTGAGTAAGTATTCTGTTCTATTGAGATGCCATGCAAGATAAATGGAAAACTGGATATAAAATAATTTACCACTTCAAAATTCTTCCAATAACCTATTTGGATTTCGATTAATTAACTATTTCCAAATAAAACAAAATGCTATGCAAAACTTCGAGAATCCCGCCAATTTTGCACAAATATTTTTTAAATAATTAATGTTTGGCATCACTTTGAATTTGGAACAATGAGGTAAACGTTTCCGATGATATTCTCGATTGCTAGCATTTTTTTTTTCAGTCCTTTTTTGTAGAAGTTATTGTACTTACACAATTTATATTTTAAAGAATCTGCTAAGTGCGTATCGGGTCTCGCACATTTAGGGTTCCGTACCAAATGTATTTTGACTATTTTATGGCTTTGGGTCAACAAGAAAAGTGAAAATTTGAAGACTGTAAGTAGCTCCAACCGTTTGACTGTAAAACCTGTGTGACAGACGACGGACAGACGGACACGTGAGTGACAGCAATCACAGGGCTCCGTTTGGACCCTTCGGGTACGGAACCCTAAAAAAACTAACATTTATCGTATATTTTAGGTAGGTAGGTACAGAAGGCGATGCGTTTAATTTTTAACCGACTTCGAAAAAGGAGGAGGTTCTATGTTCGACTGCATTTATGTTTTATTTTTTTATGTATGTGCACCGATTTCTCTGTCAGTAGTGGACCTATTTTCAAAATAAATTTAATCGAAATTGCTTCAGCGCTTTTTGAAAAACTGAACAAAAACGAAAAATACGTATACATAGATGACCTTTTGGTTTTCTCCAATTACGAGTATGTTTAAATTTCACGTTCCATGTTTTTGGGGTTTTTAGTTACGGGTTATAACAACTAAAAAGTGAAGTAAAGAAAACTTTTTTACAAAATTAACAACCGACCGCCAAAAAAGAAAATACACTAAAAATTAAAAAATAACTTTAATTATCAACAAAATCAAATTTAAAAAAAAAATTAAATACAAACACCGACTTCCGAATATAAAGTTATTTTTTTAATTTTTAGTGTGTTTTCTTTTTTGGAAATCGGTTTTTTTTTTGTAAAAAAAGTTTTTAATTTATGGGGATATGGAGATTTTTAATCCAATCAATACTACTCTATCTAAAGTGTTAATACTCACGGACTCGAGGTCCTTTTTCTCTGACATGTTGTCGGTTTCCCACGGTGCTCTGGAGCGACGTCCGCCCCTCACGCAGACTGCTTATCTACAAACTGGAAGCAAACAGTTTAAAGCAACCACAGGTAGGTAGGTACAGTTACCCTAGTAGAGGTAAGCATTGCTAAAAACACTGTTATGGACTGCAACTAACCCGTCAATTGCTTCTCGGAAAATTACGCCCCTCCAATACAAAAGCAACTTTAAAGATTAATATAATTAAACCGGACTAGATTTCCATTGAGACGAACTAAAATCAATTAACGGGAGACGAAATCACAAACACCACGGTTGAATAACAGATTATTTTATCGCTGCATCTTGTTCTAGGTTTGAGGATCGTGTATATCTGTCACCAATAAATCTTGCAGGAGTGTAAACTCTCGTTATATTATCAAAATCAAATCAAATCATTTTTATTACAGACCAAAATGACCCATATAAAAAAATTAAAAATATTACAAAATTATTTCTTGCATTATTAAATAAGGTAAATGTTGCTGGATAATATAAATAATGTCGTAATTGCCATATACGAAGAAATAATTTGCTTCGTATATGGCACACAATATTCCATTGTCAGATTTGTGTGTGTGTTTGTGTTTTGTTATGAACACATCATTTCAAATACAAGACATCTCATCCAACTCTGATAGTTTACAATGTATCGGAGTCTTTATCAAAATAAAACATTTACAATTTTACGTAATTTTTCATAAACTGACGATGTTTGCAATTATTCGGTGAATGTTCCATTCCTTCAAGATAATTCGGTTACACCTGACAAACCTGATGATATAGGTACATTTTTTTTTGACACAGGTTCGATACTCACGGAAATGAGCCGGATCTGTTGCTAACTTCCGAACTGTCCCAGCCAATTCCACATACCCATCAACAATACCGCACCTACCGGCCAAAGGCCACTCGGACGCACGAAGCCAAACAAGCACACACACATAAACTGAAGATAATCTGCTTGACATGCCGATTACGACCGTCACCTACTTACGCCCTGACATAACCTTACAGAGTATCTAGTAATTCAATTGATGAGCATGCTCGCGTCCTACTTTTGAAGTGTGTTGATAGGGAAATAAGCTTAGATGGTATTATAACGACTGGGCAGCAGCGTGCAGCTCTGTCTTGGTGCTTCCCCAGGGCCGGATTAACCATTAGGCAGAGTAAGCAACTGGCTAGGGGCCCCGTATCGGTCAAAGGCCCTGCGCGCGCAACAACAATAGTGCAAATTAAGGCGCTATTAGCTGCCAACGACTTTGAGTGGTTAGCTTGCGTGTTCTGCGCTGAGCTTATGTAACGCGTCGTATGTCCATCCAGTAATAGGACTCGCCCATCAAGGAGCGCTGTCCGAAATTAGACGCATTATTAATTTATTACACATAAAACAACAGGTATTAAAATAAAACACTGAGACTAAATTATAAATAATTAAATAATCTTTAAAATGGTGAAAGTTTCATAAAAATACGCTTTATAGTTTTTGCGTGATTCTCAATTTTTTATCCGTGTTAGACATAAATTTACAAATTAATTACACTATGTTTTAAAAATATTATTTTAATTATTCTCAGATCAAATTACAACGGAAATAGTCTAGAGTAACATATATTTTATTCAAAGAAATAAGACTAGTCGTTTAGACGTGATGTTCAATTAAAAACCTTTTAAAGTCGTATAAATGCGCCTTAAATTGAAAAATTAGTATCCTCACTGACAATAGGTATTATTGTGTTTTTTCGACTGGTGAAACTAATTCATACTTACAAATCAGTAATAAGTAGTAGAATCCATAATTTTTTTTTTGTGGTGTGGTAAATCATCCACTGACTTCGCCCGCTCTGGGTGGAGCGGGAGGGCGTGTCAGACTCTTACTGACTAAAACCCACCCCTGTTCCTTCCTGCCCTTAGTGCCCGGGGGCGAGGTAACTCTGTTTCGAATATATCCTCAACCCCCGGGCAGGCATCGGCCATGACGAGCCCCGTCTCTTTGCTGACAACTCTTTGAGGCGCGCGTGGAACACTACTCGCCGTCGAGTCTCGGGCCTGGTGCTGATCGGACGGCTAGCTACCCATTACTCGCCGTCCGCAGACCCGGGTAGAATCCATCATATGGATGCGTTACGTAGCGTATAGCATTGTAAACAAAAAATTTGAACGATTGCTCTGTGAATCTTGAGTTGCGATTTGTGAGTTTTGCGACAGTGAATGAATTTATCAAATTAAAGAGGCTTGTACGAAATTTAGTGAACGTTATTCCGAAGACATTGACTCCCGAGTTTATAAACGAGATGATGCAGTTCAAGTACTTCATCTTGATTGCGGGGAAAGATAAATTGTACCTACCTGCCGAAGAATCGTTTAAGTTGAGTTTTGATAATATGGTACAATCATCTTTTCCGAATGTATTCAACCAACTTTCCCGAATAGCATAAGCTTTTGCAAGACTGATGATAACAAATGCAATGGGCGAAAAACTTTTTAAAATTAAAACTAATAAAAATCGGTCTGGGTTTGCTATGTCTCAGAACCTTTTAAGTTCGTTGTTAAGAATGGCGATCGAAAATTAGGTATTGGAAAAGGTCAACTTTCCAGACGCTGGGAACGATTTTTTTATCCAAAAAAGTTAAAAAGTTTATAAATCTCTAACGCTACAGGAGCGCGAGACGCGTTGGGCATTTTTGTTCAAGTCTTTTTGTTTTCACTTCTGACGGTACTTCTAGAGTGAGAGGTTTTTTTTTTATAATTTTAACAATTAATCTAATAAGTATCCATAACCGAAACTAGCGGATAATCCGAAATAAGTTCCGTAACCGTATCTGAAACCGGTATAATATTATTCCTATATCCGTATCCGTATCCCGATCCGAAGTTTCATATCCATAACATCCTTAATTTTCTACTCCATCAATAGACAAGTTACAATCAACTAGCGACTCGCCCCGGTTTCGCACTGGTGCAAATAATAAACACAAAACTTCCCCGTTTATCGCTCTTTCTATTAGTGAATACTGCATTATAATCGGTTGCTTGGTTTAGGAGGAGTTGGCGGAGAAATAGACATCTGTCTATTTCTCCGCGGCTGATATTTCGAAAACAATCATGACATTAAAAAAAATATATTTTCATAAAATCCGACTCTAAATCAACTAGGTAAGTAACTTTTTTGTTGTTTTTCACAGTCGGGTTTATTACCTACTGTCATGTGTCTTTAGTGATACTCGCAAGATTGATACGAATCAATCTTGCGAGGTAAATAGAACCTTCACAAACCTTCCTCATTTAAAATTCATTGCGTGATAAGAGAAGTTAGTGGAGAAAGAGACCGAAGAGATAGAGAAGAAGAAGATGCCAATGCTTTGGAAACAATTTTTCAGGCTCTGCAGTACCCGTGTATCCATTTTAATTACGCTTGAACATGGTCGATGCGAAAGGGGTAGGTCGATAGGATCCTAATTTGTAGCATTTGCTAGTTTCTGCATTATTATGCACCCCAAGTATTCCTATTGGTCCTATAGGGACTCTGCAAAAGAAGATAGAATCTACTGAAACGGGAGGAGCTTAGTTCTTGACTCCTCATTCCTAATTAACTCGATGTAACGCGATAGCGCCAACAGCTAAGCGCTTGTTAACTAAAACTAATTGCGCCTAATTACTTATCTCCGTTAATAACTATAGGTACTTATCGTACTATTTACTGTAGAAAAGATTTTTTTAATCTATACCGACATGGATATCAAATCGCAGACTAAACGGAAGCTACACAATACAAACAGATTGTTAAGACATGGATATCAAATCGCAGACTAAACGGAGGCCACGCAATACAAACAGATTGTTAAGACATGGATACCAAATCGCAAACTAAACACGAGCCTCCCAGTATAAACAGATTGTTAAGACATGAATGCCAAATCGCAGACTAATCACGAGCCACCCAATACAATCAGATTGTCAAGACATGGATATCAAATCGCAGACTAAACGGAAGCCACGCAATACAAACAGATTGTTAAGACATGGATATCAAATCGCAGACTAAACGGAAGCCACGCAATACAAACAGTTTGTTAAGACATGGATATCAAATCGCAGACTAAACACAAGCAACCCAAAACAAACAGATTGTTAAGACATGGATATCAAATCGCAAACTAAACACGAGCCACCCAATACAAACAGATTGTTAAGACAAGGATGCCAAATCGCAGACTAAACTTGAGCCACCCAATACAAAGAGATTGTTAAGACAAGGATGCGAAATCGCAGACTAAACGCGTGCCACCCAATACAAACAGATCGTTAAACTGCCCCGTTGATCGCATGGTCACAAGCGCGAAAACTAAGCGTAGTGTTTCGGTTTTGTTTCCAAGGTCGGGCTTTTCCATCTGGAATTTCTCAGTAACAGTCCGGTGTCTAGTTTTGTACCCGGTTGATGGCAATAGGCCTAGTTAACTGACTTCAAAAAAAGGTGGTTCTATGTTCGACGGCATGTAAGTACACCGATCTCTTGGTCAATTGTGGACCGATTTTCAAACTATTTTTTCTTGACCCAGAGTGGCAGAAGTCATCTGATGTTTTCCCTGAACCTGCATCCTCAAAAAAAAAATGGCAAAAAGCTAGGACACAGAAGAAGTGTTGGACCATTTTAACATTTTTCTCCTGATTTATGCCGTTCAGAGTCGATCAGTGATGAATACGTGAACTAAGAAATTGCAAATGTGCTATAGATATTCTATTTCACGAAGGCGGGTTGACCTTGAATGTGTGTGTATGATATTTTCTGTGACACCGTGCGCTCTGAACTTACGCATGCAGAATAAAAAACTTTCTACATAAAATACGAGTACAACCAACTTCCAAAACTCTCATTTTAGTGTATTTTCTGTTTTGGAAATCGGTTGTATTTTTTGTAAAAAAGTTTTTTTTATTTTTCTGTTGTTTCAGATATACCCCAGAACTTAAACTAAATATTACAGGTACGCCTGAATTGATAACCCCAATAACATGGAACATGGAATTTGAACATACTCTTAATTGGAGGAAACCAAAACGTCATCTATGTACCTATACATATTTTTTGTTTTTGTTGTTTTGTTTTTTCAAAAAGCGCTGAACTGAAATGTATATGGGACCACCTCTTTCGGATAAAAAAGGAATTTTGAAAATCGGTCCAGAACTGACTCAGAAATCGGTGGACATACATACAGTCGAACATAGAACCTCTTCCTTTATTCGAAGTCGGTTAAAAAAGAGTGTACGTGAACCTACACACAAATCCAAGAGCCTTGGTGAAATAGAACACTACATTATACTAGCAAGATTCAAACCTTCCCTATGACGGTCTGACCTATTTAAGTAGAAAATATTATTTTCTGAAATGCCAATTAAAATACTCGTAACATAGAACTCCAGCAGAAAACAAACACAAGGTCTTCATAGAGGGTTTTATAATAATAACAGTGTATTAAAATGTTAATTAACTAATGTGAATATGAACAAAATACGTCACTTTTAGAATCAAACGACAACTCGCTGCAGCGCGCTGAAACTTTTTTAGAGCGACTTTTTGTAGCGGGAAATATGAAAATGATTTTTTAAATTAAAACAAACCGGTCAAGTGCGTGTCGGACATCGCACATTTAGGGTTTCGTACCAAATGAGGGAATTACCAAAGAAAAAATCTGATTCATCAATATATTGGTATTTGATACGTAATAATAAACGTTATCACCAAATTTCAAGTTCATAAGTCAATGGGAACTTAAAAAAGTCTTCGGAACAAAATTTTGTGATAGACGACGGACAGACAGATAGACAGACGGGCACGTGAGTGACAGCAATAGGGCTCCGTTTGGACCTTTCGGGTACGGAGCCCTAAAAATTATGACCTGCATTTTTTTTCTCAATGCTAACTTGAAGTTATAACATAATAACATAATCAGGCCTATAATGTCCCCACTGCTGGGGCTCAGGCCTCCTCTCTGTGAGAGGGTATGGGCCGTAATCCACTACGCTGGCCCAATGTGGGTTGGTGGATGTCACATGTCTTCGAATACTTGATGTCTGCTCTGAATCACTTGATGCTAACTGTATGATATTTTTTATTAGAAAGAAGTGTTGTTTAGAGAAGGTTCCTTTTGCTAAAAATGAAAAGCGCATCACATTTCCTAGACAGGAATCACACAATAGGGAATATGCATGATGTTTTTTTATTTGTTCTATTGAAGACTTAACCATAGTGAACAAATATGAAGGAATTTTCAAAATATCATCATCAGCGACGAAGTTATAAAGCTTTAAAGTTGATAATTAGAAAGAGAAGTCCGACGTGTTCTTTGACGTCAAAGGACATGACGCCCATACAACTGCCATAGAAAACAGCGGTTTCGAGAGAGGGACAGATATATTTGTTTAAAATTGTTATATCTCGTTTAAGTTTCAATCAATTTTGATTCTGCTTTCACTGTTCATACTCTATTTTAGTATATTCCTCGATAAACCGGTTAGATAACAAATATTTTTTTCATGCTTATTACCTAATAGGGAAAAACTTTTTTTCAGACAACAGTCCATTTTGGGTATAATTACAGTCCTACAGACAAGCATCAAGTAGGTACTTAATTACGTAATGTTTTCTTTCTTCCGCTATAAGAATTGCCTGTGATATCGTGTGTGAGTTTACGAACACAGATCCTACATGTACCACGAACTTGAACGGTTAGCCACGGAAGTAAGTAAAACCTACCAAAATATTAAAGATAGTGTCAACAGTTTTTTAACCGACTTCAAAAAAAGGAGGAGGTTCTCAATTCGACTGTATTTTTTTTTTTTTTTTTTATGTGTGTTACACCATAACTTCTTACTACGTGAACCGATTTTGAAGATTTTTTTTTTATTTGAAAGGTGTTGCTTCACATTTGGTCCCATTTTAATTTGGTGAGGATCTGATGAAGAACTTCGTAGATATACAATGGAACTCTTCAATAAATGATAGCAAACCTTCCAGAATTGCTGCAATCGCATGTCTGTATATTGTTTTCACCACTTCACAACATTACATCAGGCTGATGCGCTCTGAAGGGGTATACATCATTTGTACAGTTCACCCTGATACATCCTAATTTCACCAACTACGTTCAAATTCCCTATTTTTGGGGCTATCAATTCGGGCATAACTTTACTATTAATTTAGTTTTAGAATGGGGTAAAACAACTAAAAAGTGAAAAATAAAAAACTTTTTACAAAAAAAAAAAATACAACCGACTTCCACAAATAATACTAAAAAATGCAAAATAACTTTAATTTCGGAAGTCGGTGTCACATAACGAAGAAACCAAACTAGAAACACCGACTTCCGAAATTAAAGTTATTTTGCATTTTTTAGTATTATTTGTGGAAGTCGGTTGTATTTTTTTTGTAAAAAGTTTTTTTTTTGAAACGGTGCCCTACACTAGGAATTACTCCTGTATCGTGGGTGCGTTCACAAACATTTAAACTCACATACACAAGACACCGAGACCCGGAACAACTATCTGTAGGCCATACAAATAATTGTTTCGTGCGGGGATCAAACCCGCGACACGCAGCGCAGCAGCCGAACGCTCAACCACTGCGCCAACCGTGCCGTCGCAGTACCCGAATGTTTGGTTGGTGTCGACCGAAACCGAGATCCAAACTCACGTGGGAATATAAAAACTGGCCAACTGTGTGTCGGGCCACGCACAGTGTAGGGTTCCGTAGTCGCCAGGTGGGGGGTTTATGTTTATTACCATGAACACATTAATGAATAACTTATTAATAACAAAAAATAAAGATTATTTTTCCAAAATTTTTCATTGGTTATAAACACTAAATAAGTTACATCTTCACCTAAGTATTTTTTTTTATGGATCTTGTGTTTTGTGCGAAATTTAACTAATAGAAACGTTTTATAAGTTGGGCGACTATTACTCTAAAACTAACAAAGCTAACTTAGCCGTGATAGTTTTCCTCTAAAGTTCGTAAGTAAGTAAGTGTAACGGAAAGGTGTGTTCATATTTTAACAACTGGTTCTGCCCATGGAAATGAACAAGTTTCTCTAAAAAAAATAGAAAATTCCAAAAAATAAAATTGTACTTTCCCTACAAAGTTATCATCAGTTGATCAATATTTTTCTGGGAGGTAAAAAAAAAATTGAGAATTTTCTCAGATTTTCTTAAAGAAAGTTGTTCATATCGATGGGCAGATGCAGTTCTTAAAATATGACCACACTTTTCCGTTACACCCTGTATATACTATCATCACAAATTTATTTAGATTTTTCAAGCCAATAGTTTATCCTCGTCTTCTAGGGGGCCCGGTCGACTCGCACAAAAAATTTCACTTTAAAGTTTAATATTGTTTGCGAAATATTAAACTTTAAAGTGATTTTTTTTTTATATTAAACTTTAAATCACTGAATGGAAAAACAGTCTAATCCCCATTTTACAAGTAGGTACTTATGGAAGCTACCATAAAAATAAAATCTTTTCAAGATTTTATTGTTTCATCATCGTGGCGTGATATTATGTCCATGCAAAATTGCAGCTTTCTAGTACTAACAGTATGCTATGCCTCGGACGTACAGACGGACAGACCGAAACTACAAGGGTTTCTTGTCCTTATTAGGACTAAGTGCGTGTTGGGCCACGCGCATTGTAGGGTTCCGTAGACGCCCGTTATAACATATGGAATTAGAACTAGGGGCTTTATATTTGTTACTATGAACATGGACAGACAGGGAAAAAGAAAGAGAGGTAGACCTGTAGCTAGTTGGGTAGCTAGTTGGGAAGACGACATCTAAAAAACAGCTGGCCCCAACTGGATTCAAGTGGGCAATCTAGAGAGGACTGGCTATCTTTGGAGGAGGCCTTCACCTACAGAGGAGTTCTTACAGTACAGTTAATTTAGTGTATTTTCTTTTTTGGAAGTCGGTTGCATTTTTGTAAAAAAGTTTTTAGTTTAACTCTGCTCAAACAATTTTCTCATGTTTTTAGGGTTCTAGTTAATATCGGGTCAATGTTGCAGTCATTGGAAGCTTGCCAGATAGAGTTATGATAGAGACTATCAAATGTTGTACGTATAGTCAATGAAACCTACAAAAAGGTCTTTCTTGAACTCCATATATTTGTCTATGACTTGTTCTAGTGTATGGATGTGGTCCATCGAAGGTCTAATTTTATAACTCAGTACGTTTAAAACTTAGTGAAACATATATAATTTATAACTCGTCATATAATGATCTGTCATCAAAACAGCGGAGAATGGGGTTATTTGGCATAATTATGGAATATGTAGGCGGAGTAGGCCTAATTAAAAAACCGCTGTTGGATGTTCAGCCGGCAATGTGCTAACGTCGGTCGTAAGTAAGATAAGCTGAAGGAGCCGCTCCTATAAAATGTGGTTTTGACGTTCAATTCAATTGTATTGTAAATTAACCTAGTTTAATATTTACCTACCGTCGCTTTTGCATGTCGACATGTTGACGTATTTCAGGGACAAAATTTCACGGCAAGAATCTGATCCCCTAAAAAAGTAGGTACTCCGTGAATCTGACAGTGAATGAGCGAATGAACTAGTTTTGAACATCTACGCTTATTCCTGACAAGCGCGCGATACGTCGTCAGTATTTTGATTGTATGTTTACTATTGGTAACCGAGAAAACAAATGGCGATACTATGTCGGCGGCGGTTTAAAATAATTACGCTGGAATTAACATATTTTTTTTGGGTACAATTAATTTTCCTTGAGCACTTTGTATAGGTAGGTACTTGTATTTAGCAAAGCCGCTGAAAAACTGAGCAATTCCATTTCCTCTCAATAGTATTACAGTTTAGATTTATTTATTTATGATTCATTTATGATTATTTCATAATAAATAACACTCAGAATTACTTCTTATATGATTTAACAGAATTTGTAGATACTGCGGACGACTAACTCACTACTGTCCCCTAGATAGCGTTGGCCCGTCTGCGTGGGTTTCTGAATCGCGCTATGGTTTCGTTACAAGCCAAACTATATATCATTTCACTCTCGGTGTTGCATTAAGTTCATGTTTACTGTTCTGAATTTTTGAATAGTTCGTTCAGCCTTCGCTGGCGAACTTTATAATAACATAATGAACGTTAAAAACACATCCTCCATCGGTTTACCGTTTATTGTAGACTACCTGTCCGTAATACCTTTTGCGTCAAATTCGTTAACCAGTACAAATACCACACGAATTCCCTTAAGGGCCTACCTCCGCATAAGTGGCGCCCTCATTGAATAAAAAATCGTATCTTAGCATAGAAAATAAAGATAAAAGAATCCTATGTTGCGTTTGTTACAAAGAGGATAAGGTATTTTTATGTGGTTAAAACAGGACTCAAAATGTTTCGTATCCAAAGTACCAAAAACGGCCGTTTATGACATTTTTGCTTACTACTTTTGATACGAAACATTTTGAGTGCTATTTTAACAACGTAAAAATACCTTATCCTCTTTGAAACAAACGCAACGTAGGATTCTTTTATCTTTATTTTCTACGCTTTGCTACGATTTTTTATTCAATGAGGGCGCCACTTGGCGGATATATACGCCTTAACCGGCAATATTGTTCATCCCTCTTGCGATTTAATCCAAGATCCCTGAGCCAACAGACATTAAGTACTTATTTTCGGATTATCAAAATATGTGGGTTAAGTAGAGTTAGTCTGTAGTTTGAATCATGTAGGTACTCGTACGCATACTTGCTAGCTTGGGCCGACGACGGCCAATATGTTTTTTTTGTGTACATTTCCATAGATATATACCTAATGATATTTGAAAAAACCGGCCAAGTGCGAGTCGTACTCGCATACGAAGGATTCCGTACCATAAACTGAAAAACAAAACCCAAAAAACACTTTTTTGGGCTGTATCTTATGATCTGCAATAGGTTAACAGTTGAGATTTTCACACAGCGTGTAAAATCCGCTGACAGACTGACAGACAGTGGAGGCATATTAATAGGGTCCCGTTGGTTACCCTCCGGGTACGGAATCCTAAAAACCAAACAAGGCATCCTCTCAAATCATCGCTGACTTTCATTTTCATTATTTGCTCTTAGAAAACAAATTATGCCTAAATTCCAGCCTTGTGAATAGGACCTCACTCGAGGTGGCAACCAACCCTTAGACTATTATAATAACTAATTAGGCATTAAAATATGATCTAATTATGTAGGTATTATTTATTAAGCAACATTATAATCAATTATAATCTGAGATTTGATGTCACCAACTACATCAGGCTGCTTGCATAAATAGTTACCTAGTTATATATAAACTCTCGAAAAACATTACTTACTCTCTTTCTGTGGCATTCGGGTTAAAAACACCGATCAATTTTATTGTTAGGCAGATAACGACTAAGATGCGATTACGATCGTTGATATGATTAAAGGTTTGAATGCACACAATTTGCCCAAAAAATTATCACTGAATAAGGATTCGATATATAAATCTTTTTTGGAGCAGTGTCCGGTCCAGGGCCCAGTGGTATTGGCCGCGACTTACAAGTTATAGGTCGTGAGTTAAAAAAAAAAAAAAAGTGCAGGTGCTTTACTTTTACACAAAATAAAGCGCCTGCCCTTAAATTAATTATTTCATCACCACTGCTCTCAAAACGGTGAAGGAAAACATCGTGAGGAAACCGGCATGTCCTAGAACCAACAATTCGAAGACATGTGACATCCACCAATCCGCATTGAGCCCGCGTGGTGGATTACTGCCCATACCCTCTCACAGAGAGGAGGCCTGTGCCCCAGCAGTGGGGACATTAAAAGGCTGATGATGATGATGATGATGATATAAATCTTTGCATACAAATACATACCTCCCAATGCTCCTATATGTCTTTGTACATTAATGTATAAGTTATTGTTTTTATGGTAGATTGACACATGCCACAAGCTGTAAAATATAAGTAAAATAAAGTCTTAGCCGAACACTGCCTCCTAAAATACAGGCTACCCTAGTTTAGGAGGCAGAGTTTACTAATTGTTGTTTGACGCCGACACAAAATTAGTTTATATAAAATTTGATATTTTATGTAGGTAAATAAGCTCAATACTCAAGACTTAAAAGGTTTATTTATTTTTTGCTTTTTAGTTCTTTTTCGTCGGTTGAATTTTTTAGTATTTTTTGTTATAGCGGCAACAGAAATACATCATCTGTGAAAATTTCAAGTGTCTAACTATCACGGTTCATGAGATACAGCCTGGTGATAGACGGAAAGACGGACGGACAGCGGAGTGTTAGTAATAGGGTCCCGTTTTACCCTTTGGGTACCCTAAAAATGGTCTTTACAACCCCACAATCATGTTGAAAGACCTATCCACCATACTATTGGACAAGCTAGGAAAATACAGTCATTCCCACTTTACATGTAGGTACAGAAACTACCTTTTTTTTTTCAAAATGTTATTGTTTCGCTATATTCGCGTAATTAATATTTATGTATACCCATGCAAAATTGCAGCTTTCTAGTACGAACAGTCTCCACGCTATGCCTCGGACGGACAGATGGACAGACCGAAACTATAAGGGTTCCTTGTTCTTGTTAGGACTACGGAACCCTTAAAAAATTACTTGAAAGTTATGAGACCATTGAAAATTCAGCCCTAAGTTACATAAAATCCGGGGCTGCGGACGGCGAGCAGTGGGTAGCTCGCCGTCCGATCAGCACCAGGCCCGTGAGTCGACGGCGCGTAGTGTTCCACGCGCCTCAAAGATAATTTTTCAGCCACCACTGATGGGGCCCAACATGGCCGGTGTCTGCATGCCTAGGGGTAGCAGATAAATTCGTAACAGAGTTACCGCTCCCCTGGGCACTCGAGCAGGGAAGGAACAGTGTTGGGATTTAGTCAGTAAGAGTCTGACACGCCCTCCTGCTACACCCAGAGCGGGCGATGTCATTGGATGATTTCCCACACCGCCAAAAAAAAAAAAAATCATAAAATACTAAATCACACTAATATTATTAAGGCGAAAGTTTGTGAACATGTGTGTTTGTATGTTTGTTACTTCTTAACACTCAAACGGCTGGACCGATTTGGATAAAATTTGGTATGTAGATAGCTTATACCCTGGATTAACACATAAGCTACTTTTCCTGGCCAAGTCTACGCTGGTGAAACCGCATGGCGCAGCTAGTAAGTCAATAAAACAATGATTTTACACACGTTGAAGGACGAAACCGTCAGTTTTTAAGGTCTTTATCACAACCTTCGGCCCAAAACGCTAGTTTCGGTCAAGCCGAATATTCTGCCACTATGACCAAATTTCAGCCGATACCGAAACCGAACCTTCGGACTGCTTAGAGCAGTCGAGACCAACTGCACGAGAGCAGTAGAGACCAACTGCACGAGAGCAGTCGTGTTGCGGTCGGAGCCCCCAAAGACGGTCTGCTTAGAGCAGTCGAGACCAACTGCACGAGAGCAGTCGTGTTGGGGTCGAGGCCTACAGAGACGGACTGCTTAGAGCAGTCGAGACCAACTGCACGAGAGCAGTCGTGTTGGGGTCGGGGCCTACATAGACGGACTGCTTAGTGCAGTCGAGACCAACTGCACGAGAGCAGTCGTGTTGCGGTCGGGGTCTCCATAGACGAACTCTTTGGAGCAGTCAGTACAATTTTAGCTACAAAAACCAATCAACTGTTTGAACAGTCCGTGTATAGCGATCGTCATTTTGTATTAAAACTGCAGATCGCCCAACAGCGTCCGCTTGAAGATGTCGGCATTGACTGCTCCAAACAGTCTGTCTAAGGCGGCACTAATTAAAGATACCAAAACTTGTTGCGCGCAAGGACTGAACCCGCGTCGCGTTACGGCCTCAACCTGTGCTAATTAGGTCTGTTTCTCTGTTGCCTAGCCACCTAGCCTAGGCGTTCTAGACGCTAATACATTTCACCTTCACCTACTTTAATGAGAACCAGCCAAAGCCTTTGAAATGCGTGTAAGTACACACAAGCCTTCTGACAATAGCAACACGCATTTGTAATTTAAACTTTGTTGAAATTGTGAAATGTTTGGCGTTTTGCATTATTGCAATTTGTAACCGACTCCTAAAGACGTAGAGATAAAATTAAAAACTATAAAAATAGAAATGCATAACAATGTCGCGCTCAGTCATGTCATCAAAGTCATCGAAATTGATTTTGATGTTTTTGAGGACATCGCGCAAATACACACGCATCAACACCTCCTTTTTACGTTCAATTAAAAACTTTTTCTAAAGATGATCCCATATTTACCCGACTGCGCGACGCAAGGGAGGGTAATGTGTTTATCAGCCTATTGTTTTGGTGCTCTAAAGACCAAGCGCGTGAGCCGATTTTGATTATAATTCTTACGCCAATTGATTCGTCTTAATCTTGCGAGTGCTACTAAATACATAACAGAAATCAAAATACAATATGGCGGCAACCAGACGCAATATTGTGAAGAATAAAAAATTAAAGTCAAAGTGGGGTATCAAAATAAAGGGTTCGAGGACGCGATTCCAACTCACTAAAATGTAGAAAATAAAATAAATTGAATATTTAAAAAAATAAACCGACTGTAAAAAACAGCTAAAAAGTTTCAAACAAGTCACTTTTAAAGCAGTCTGATGCAGTTGGTGGCATGAAATCAATAATTGAAATAAAATAACTGCCACCAACTGCATGAGACTGTTTTAAAAGTGACTGGTTTGGAACTTTTTAGTTGTTTTTTTTTGTCAGGTTTTTTTGAAAATATTAAATTTTGTCTTCTTCAAGAAAAGGTCTCAAAAAAATTGTTTTGAAATAATAATTTAGGAATTTCAATCACGTTTTCAGGCACCTCATTCATTTCGGGATTGTTCAAAAGAGTTACTGTGGCCCTAAAACGTAAATGGCAATGGAAGAAACGCGGGTGGCTTTTAGTCAGTAAGAGTCCGACTTCTCCCGCTCCACCCAGAGCATTTTGATGATTTCCTACAATAAAAAGGCACCTCACTCAGACTTTCTAGGTCCTATATTGATTGACACTTCCCTGGCTTTGTCTGACTGTCATTACAAAAACTGACAAACGAAATAAAATAAAAAAAAATCTACTTACGAGATGAAACGAACGCCGTGGCTGACGCGACGCCACTCCTACGCGGCCGCCTTCCCCCCGCGCTCTTATACCTCCCATATAATCCAATTATAGGCTCGTCGGCTGCCAAATGAACCGGTTTGATGCCGATCGGCACCACGTGTTTGTTTGTATACAAGTTTTTAGATTTCAAGGGCGTCTGGAGTTCGGTAGGATTGATTTGTTGATTAAGAGTACAATAATACAGAACTAATTGGGCGCTCTCTTGCATCGACCTTTGTTTTTGGGGGAAGAGAAATCATCCAATGACTTCTCCCGGAGCAGGAGCGCTTGTCAGACTTTTACTTACGAAAACCCTCTCCTGTTCCTTCAGTTGTTTGTGCCAGGACTACAGTAACTCTGTCACGGTACGGAGGGCGTGTCTCGTTGCGGGACCGGAGTGGTGGTGTGACACGTAGAGGAGGACGTAGGAGTGACACGCAGAGGAGGCCGTAGGAGTAGGAGGACCGTGGATGAGGAGTTCAATGAATACACACACACACGACGAGTTAACACATTATATTTATTATTTACAACAGTGGGCTTTATTATAATGTTACGAACACATACACTGTGATTAGTTACGTAATTTAATTGTATTAATGCACAATTCTAGGAAACTGGTAACTGACACTTGAAGAGTCGAAAAATAATGAGGAGCTTCTACTAGCTCGGCTCCAGAATTTGAACTGATTTTTAATATAAAAACAGAGACATGACAGAGAAAACTAAGTAATTTTGAATTTGAATTTAAAAAAAGGTAGCAAAGAACGTAATTTTGGAATAGAGGTCAAAAAATAAACAAGGCTTTAACACTGCCTTGTTACAACTACGACACGGTTGGCGCAGTGGTTGAGCGTTCGGCTGCTGCGCTGCGTGTCGCGGGTTCGATCCCCACACGGAACAAATATTTGTATGACCTACAGATAGCTGTTCCGGGTCTGGGTGTCTTGTGTATGTGAGTATTCATGTTTGTGAACGCACCCACGATACAGGAGTAATTCCTAGTGTGGGGCAACGTTTTTCAAAAAAAAAAAAAAAAAAACTCTCTTTCGAATTTATCCGCGACCCAGACAGGCATCAGTCCAAGCAAGTTGGTGACATCTCTTTGAGGCACGCGTGGAACACTACCCGCCGTCGACTCGGGCTTGGTATCGGACGGCGAGCTACCCATTACTCGCCATCCGCAGGCCCGTGCCTACGGTGGCCGGGAATCGGCTTGCGACTCGCGACGCCCAGGGCGTCTCCTACAGCGGTTGGTGACGTGAAAGCCTGAGGATTGTCTTTCCCTCATGCGTCCCGCCTCTTCCTTCGCGAGCATCACTGCTTCGCAGAAGGGAAGAGGGGTCTGTACCAGGGCCGGACGCAAGAAGTAGCTACCGCCGATCGTCTCCACGGACACGGCGGTAATCCGCCCAAGCGGGGCAGTCCTTTACCGTATGTTATGCTCCACCGTGTCCAGGCGGCTACCTTGGCGATGGGTTGCTGTTACCTCCAGAAGATGGAGGGTAATGGTACTAATTTCTTACTCCTCTGCAGATTGTTGCGAGAGCGATATCTATCACAGTAAAATATTATACAAGACTTTAGCTTCATGGCCTGGTCGCTTTTTAAACGACTTTCGAAAAAGGGCAGCTTCTATGTTCGACTGTATGTATGTTTTTTTTTGTATGCCCGCCGATTTCTCCGTCAGTTGTGGACCGATTTTCAAAATTCTTTTTATAAATTTTATCGAAATTGCTTGAGCGTTTTTTGAGAAACTGAACAAAAACGGAATATGCGTATACGAGTACCTAGATGACGTTTTGGTGTTCTCCAATTACGAGGTTGTTTTAAATTCCACGTGCCATGTTATTGGGGTTTTTAGTTCTGGGGTATAACAACTAAAAAGTGAAAAATAAAAAACCTTTTTCCAAAAAAAACAACTGACTTCCAAAAAAAAAAATGAAAAAATAACTAATTTCGGAAGTCGGTGTCAAATAACGAAGAAATAAAATACAAACACCGACTGCCGAAATTAAAGTTTTTATTTCATTTTTAGTGTATTTTTTTTTGGAAGTCGGTTGTTTTTTTTGATGATATGCGATGTTGTGATGTTCTGGCGTTCAGTTGCAGTGGTTGGGAATATGGGGTAAACTTGCCTTGCCTCCTGGAGTAGTGTTGATTTTGTAGCATGACTGACTGATATTAATTTGGTGACTGACATAGTTTTGACCGCTGCGAACAGTCAACTTACCAAAAGCACCTGCTCTACCTCTAAGCATACTAAGTAGGTCGGTACGTTGAGCTCCTCAAAGTTCTGAGTTGAGCTTCACGATAACTGACAAACGCTTGCACTGTCGAGGCAGGCTCTGCAGTCTCGACATTGATAGCGATCGCTACGTCCTAACGATCTGTCGCTACGTCGGAAAAATAATTGATTTTCTTGAAATATGTACAGAGACGGCGTAATTTTTAACTTGCAAGCACTATTTTTCATGAAAACTGATCAACTGATCTGCTGGTCTCTGTACATATTTCAAGAAAACCAATTATTTTTCCGACGTAGCGACACATCGTTAGGACATAGCGATCGCTATCAATGTCGAGACTGCAGGCCCAGGTCTACTCAAATCTGCGTGTTGCTTTCCTCAAAAGCTCATCCCAGACATTAACGTACATGGCTCTCATAAGATTTGACCAGTAGGTACATACTGTACGGATTTGAACAGTTTAAAAGAGACTGACCTCTGAGTTTGTTTCGGCTTTTCTTCTCAGGGTTGTCAGCTAGGAAACACCGGCCTCACTACCTAAAAGTAACATAAAAAAATTATGACGTCTAGAAGCGTTGTTGAAACCTATTCATAAAAATAAAATCATTTAATATTGAGACATCCAAGCGATTTTAATTTTGCATCACCCTTTATAGTATATTTGCTCAACCAGCCTGTCTAATAAGGTTTGGATGTCATGCAAGCTCTCGTAAGGCCGATTTCACCATTCACTCTATAAACTAAGTTTCGTTGAACTAAGTAAAAATCATTAAAAAAAAATTGTATATTGTGGCTGTTAGTTGTCCCTAAATAAATAAATAAAAGATAGACATATACTGTCGCGGACTTTTTTTTAGAACTTTAAAAGGAGAACAATTCCGTCATAAATAATTTTTGCGTAACTTTATCTCTGAAATGGTTTTTTCACATTTTTCATTGATGTTTCGCTCCTGTTGGTCGCAACGTGATGTTATATATCCAATAGCCTTCCTATCGAGGAAGGCGATAGGATACATAACATGCACTATTCAACACAAAAATATGTTTTCAATTCGATCCAGTAGTTACTGAGATTAGCGCGTTCAACTAAACAAACAAACAAACTCTTCAGCTTTATGACAGCGGCTAAACGCGTTTAAGCGAGCTTAATCGTTGAAAACTGGGCGTTTAACATTGGTAAAATTGGCCCTTAGACGTCACAGTTCATGGAGACAGCGATTGTCGCAACCCAGCGCTGGGCACCATTGCGGCGGTAGTGCCCCTCTTTGAGGACTGGCTGGAGAGGCCCCACGGCGCCCTCACCTTCCGCATGACGCAGGTCCTCACCGGACACGGTTGTTTCGCGAGGTTCCTGTGACGGATAGGGCGGGAGGTTACGCCCGGGTGTTTCCTTTGCGTGGATCGGCCCGAGGACACGGTGGAGCATACGGTGGAGGTCTGCCCCGCTTGGGCGGAGCCCCGCCGTGTACTCGTGGATGCGATAGGCGGCAGCGACCTCTCGCGCCCTGCCCTGGTTCAGGCCATGGTACGGAGCGAGAGGGAATTGGAAGCCGTCTCCTTCTTCTGCGATGCAGTAATGCTCGCGAAGGTGGAGGCGGGACGGGTGAGGGAGACTCAACAACGGAGACGCCCTCACGCTCTCAGCAGCAGCCGCCTCAGGAGACGCCTGGGACTTCCGGCGCCGCGAGACGATCTCCGGCCACCGTAGACCCGGGCCTGCGGACGGCGAGTAATGGGTAGCTCGCCGTCCGATCAGCACCAGGCCCGAGAGTCGACGGCGCGTAGTGTTCCACGCGCGCCTCAAAGAGTTGTCAGCAATAGGGACGGGGCCCGTCATGGCCGATGCCTGCCCGGGGGTTGAGGATAAATTCGAAAAAGAGTTACCTCGCCCCCGGGCACTAAGGGCAGGAAGGAACAGGGGTGGGTTTTAGTCAGTAAGAGTCTGACACGCCCTCCCGCTACAAAATCGAGTGTTGTACTCTATTTCCTGTAAGTGTACTTTATAATCTGTAATAGAGTAAGTACGCTAAAATACTCTTTTTTACACACTGTTAACTTTTACACGATACCGACCGAATTATTGTAGTTTTTAGTCGGGTTGTATTTTTAACCGACTTTCGAAAAAGGAGGAGGTTCTATGTTCAACTGTTTTTTTTTTATATATGTCCGCCGATTTCTCCGTCAGTTGTGGACCGATATTTCAATTTTTTTTTTATCCGTAAGAATATACTTCCGCTTTTTGAGATACTGAACAAAAACGAAAAATATGAATACCTAGATGATAGATGACGTTTTTGTTTTCTCCAATTACGAGTATGTTTCATTTCCATGTTCCAAGTTATTGCGGGTTCTAGGGTATAACAACTAAAAAGTGAAAAATAAAAAACTTTTTTACAAAAAAAACAACCGACTTCCAAAAAAGAAAATTTACACTAAAAATGAAAAAATAAGTTTAATTTCGGTAGTCGGTGTCAAATAACGAAGAAATAAAAATACAAACACCGACTTCCGAAATTAAAGTTATTTTTTAATTTTTAGTGTATTCTCTTTTTTGGATGTCGGTTGTTTTTTTTTTCTAAAAAAGTTTTAAGTTTTCATTTTTTATTTCTTATACCTCAGAACTAAAACTAAATATTGAAGTTACGCCAGAATTGATAACATGATATGGAACATGGAATTTGAACATACTGGTAATTGGAGGAAACCAAAACGTCATATAGGTATACATTTTTTTTTTGTTTTTGTTGATTATTTCAAAAAGCGCTGAAGCAATTTATATAACCTCTGGAGTATACTCTTTCAAATAAAAATTAATTTTGAAAATCGGTCCACAATTGACAGAGAAATCGTCGGACATACAAAAAAAAAATTAAATAATAAAAAAAAACATACATCCAGTCGAACATAGAACCTCCTCTTTTTTGCGAAGTCGGTTAAAAATAAGCTGGCAACCCCAGTCACAGTACCTAGGTACCTAAATACCTACTAGATACGTAGGTATATTTGCATCATACACCAATCACTCAGTAACATTTTAATCACATAAACCCGAATTTTAAAATCCATGAAACATCCACAACCGTGGTCATAATCATAACAAAACAATGAAAATGTTATTATTTCATGTTTTTATGACTTTGCTGGCTATTAGAGATCAGACGTGTCGCCAGATGTCAGACAGTATCATACCCTGAATTTCAGTGATCCGTAAAACTTGAAGTAATCCGATTTAGCTGGATTTGAGTCGTATTTTTTTAAGCTTGCGTGTTCTGTGCTCAGCTCACGCAACACATCGTCGTTCCAGTTATAGGACTCGCCTCGACGAACAATTAGTCGCTCTAAGAGTTTACCTAAAGATGAAAGTAGTACTCTGGGCCGGTACGACTTAGGGTCGCTCGTCTGGAGGCTTGTCACTATTCTTCGGAATTGTGCGTATAATAGCCCTGTCGCCATTTCCGAGAAAAATTCCATCCGCTATGCATCGGTTATAGACGGTTAAAATCGCGTCACCCGCTGTTTTACACGCTTCTTTAATCATTCTGTTGGATATTTTATCTTCATTTGCTGATTTGTTGAGAGGTAGTCTCCTGACAACATTAATGAATTCGTCAGTAGAAGCAGGTCTGACTCTGGTTACTCAGGTGGTACCTACAGCAGCCCACGCTCTAATCTGTTGGTGGTATTCAGTGTCATTTATTAGTTAATCATGACGTATATACGAGGTGCATTCAATAAGTACCTAGCCTCATCGCCAGAGGGCGCTGTAGTTTCAAAAGAGTTTTACCACAGTGTAGCACATTCTTTTTTAATTCTTTTTTCAAATTTTCATTCCAATCCCTTCATTTGTTTTAATTTGACAACTTATGGAAGCGAACGTGTCGATCGGTTTTACAAAAATGGAAAAAGAGCAATATCGTTCGGTGATTCGATTCCTATTTTTGGAAGGGAAAACGCGCATCGAAATCAAAGAGCGCTTGGAAGCTGTGTACGGTGACTCTTCTCCATCGATGGCCACCGTCAAGAATTGGTTCAACGAGTTTGCACGTGGCCGTACGTCGGTTTTTGATGAACCACGTCCAGGTGCACCGAAAACAGCTGCTACGGAGGAAAACATTAAAAAAATCCATGATCTCGTATTGGCAGATCGCCGATTGAAGGTTCGGGAGCTAGCTGAGACTGTAGGCATTTCAGAAGGAACAGTGCATCATATTCTTCACGAGGAACTCGGCATGAGAAAGCTGTCGGCGCGATGGGTGCCGCGTTTACTCACACCAGAAAACAAGCGCAACCGTGAGACCACATCGGAGACGTGTTTGGCGCTGTTTAAGCGGAATCCAGCGGAGTTTTTGTGTCGTTTTGTGACCGTCGATGAAACCTGGATCCACTGGTACACACCAGAGACCAAGGAGCAATCAAAACAATGGATCCAGACCGGGGAACGTGCTCCAAAGAAGGCGAAAACTGTAAAATCGGCCGGAAAAGTTATGGCCACCGTTTTCTGGGATTCACAAGGTGTGATCTACATCGATTACCTCGAGAAGGGTAAAACAATTACAGGGCTTTACTATGCCGATTTATTGGGCCGATTCGACGCCGAATTAAAGAAAAAACGACCCCATCTGGCGAAGAAAAAAGTGCTGTTTCACCACGACAACGCACCGGTTCACACGTCTGCCGTTACCATGGCCAAATTGGTCGAATTACGCTACGAATTGCTGCCCCATCCACCGTATTCTCCAGATTTGGCCCCTTGTGACTTCTTTCTGTTTCCTAATCTGAAAAAATCACTCGCCGGGAATAGATATGGATCGAATGAGGAGGTTATCGCCGCCACGGAGGCCTATTTTGCAGAGTTTGACAAAAACTATTTTTCGGACGGGTTAAAAAAGTTGGAGCATCGCTGGGCTAAGTGTATCGAACTAAAAGGAGACTATGTTGAAAAATAAATTGCCACTTTTCCAAAATTTTCGTTTACTTTTTGTAGGCTAAGTATTTATTGAATGACCCTCGTAAGAGAATTAAGCAGAACTTCCGTTGTGTCTTCAATACCGGTTGTATGTTTATTGTTTACTTTTCTTTCTTTCTTTTTCTAATGTTTTGAACATACACAAGGTCGACTGATCTATTAGCCTTGAACTCATGATATAAAGGAGACCACGGACCCAGTTTTTCGACCATCAATTCAATTTTCAACATGACTGTGTTACTTCGGTTATTTGGCGGCATTTCTTTTGAAGGACATGCCTACTGAATGGTCTGAATGCGTACTTGCATACGTATTAATCAGAGGTCGGAATTAGGTAGAGTTATTTATGTACTTACTAGCGACGCGCCCCGGCTTCGCACGGGTGCAATTTTGTTTATTTGATTTCCCAAAAATTTTTCTTTGCTATAAACCTTACGGAGTCCGAGACCTTTCCAACGAATGCAAAACCGTGGAAATCGGTTCGTGCGTTCTGGAGTTATAGCGTCAGGAAGGAAAACCCGACTTATTTTTATATAGTAGATGTACACTAATTTCATACAGCGAAAGAACAAAGTGGATATGCCTCAAATCCCGAGATTAATTTTAAAGAGCAGAAAAATCTCGTGATTTGGTAAATAAAAAGCTATTTACTTTTACACAATTTAAACCACTACACGCGCGACGTTGCCAAATTTACATCAAAGACATCGGATGTCCGAAGTTGCAAAATTACAATGCGCACGCGCGCGATGTTGCCACATTTGTAGTTCACACAACATAGCTTGTGAGAACAAAAGAAAACAATGGAGGTTTTTATTATTATTTATTTGTAATATTGTTGGCCACACGAGATTGTCCATTAAAAATCCCGGGCAGATCCATATTAATATCAACATTTCGAGGCAAGTACATAAATAACTCTACCTGATTCCGACCTCTGGTAATAATACCACGTAGTAAACTGGTAAACTAGCCGACGCATCTTGATATTTTAAATTGATTTAAGTAATTTTTGAAAAGTCCATGTAGATATATCACGTTTTTCTTTGGTCAATTTTTAACCGACTTAAAACAAAGGAGTAGGTTGTCAATTCGACCGTACATATATATACATATTTAAGGCGCTATTAGCTGCCAACGACCTTGAGTGGTTAGCTTGCGTGTTCAGCGCTGAGCTTACGTAACGCGTCGTATGTCCACCCGGTAATAGGACTCGCCCATCAAGGAGCGCTGTCCGAAATTTAACGCATTATTAATTTATTACACATACGAGTATACTCGTAACAACAAGTATTAAATTATAATACTGAGACTAAATTATGAATAACTAGCGACCCGCCCCAGCTTCGCTCGGGTACAAATTATACATATAAACCTTCCTCTTCAATCGAAAACCGCCTCAAAATCCGTCCGACGCAAAAAAAACCGCCTCAAAATCCGTTGCGTAGTTTTAAAGATTTAAGCATACATAGGGATATAGGGACAGAGAAAGCGACTTTGTTTTATACTATGTAGTGATGAAATGAGCTTTAAAATGGTGAAGGTTTCATAAAAATACGCTTTATAGTTTTTCCGTGATTCTCAATTTTATATCCGCGTTAGACATAACTTTACAAATTAATTACACAATGTTATAAAAATATAATTTCAAATATTCTCAGATCAAACTATGACGGAAATAGTCAAGAGTAACATATATTTTTTTTTCAAACAAACAAGACTAGTCGTTTAGACGTGATGTTCAATTAAAAACCTTTAAAAGTCTTATAACTACGCCCTAATACGCGATATTAGTATCATGGGTAGAATACGTGGTTAAAATATTGGCAATGACTTAAAAGTCACACTGTTTATTATACCCATGCAAGACTGCAGCTTTGTAGTAAAGCTATGCCTCGGATGGACAGACTGAAACTGTATGGGTTCCTTGTCCTTGTTAAGACTACGGAACCCTTAAAAAGATGTGTAGTCGGAAAAGACGTGCTTTAACTGCAACAGTATAGTTGCATAACACGCAACAATTTTTTTGACGATTTTACTTATGTTGCAGGAGGTAGATACCAACCTACTTCATCAAAATGAATAATTTGAATTATGGGCAGAAGTTTGTAACAACGAAAAGACCCTGGTAAGGTTCATAGGTGAGGGCCTGCGGACGGCGAGCAGTGGGTAGCTCGCCGTCCGATCAGCACCAGGCCCGTGAGTCGACAGCGCGTAGTGTTCCACGCGCGCCTCAAAGAGATTAGTGTCAGCCACCACTGACGGGGCCCATCGTGGCCGGTACCTGCATGCCTAGGGGTAAGGTAAGGTTCATCGGTGAGGGCCTGCGGACAGCGAGCATTGGGTAGCTCGCCGTCCGATCAGCACCAGGCCCGTGAGTCGACGGCGCGTAATGTTCCACGCGTGCCTCAAAGATATTAGTGTCAGCCACCACTGACGGGGCCCATCGTGGCCGGTGCCTGCATGCCTAGGGGTAGCTGATAAATTCTGAAAATGAGTTACCGCACCCCTGGGCACTCAGGCAGGGAAGGAACAGGGGTGGGTTTTAGTCAGTAAGAGTCTGACACGCCCTCCCGCTCCACCCAGAGCGGGAGAAGTCATTGGATGATTTCCGAACTCCCAAAAAAAAAAAAAGGTACATCAGTAAAATTCTCGCACTGGTGTAAAGTACCTTTTTATAATAATAATAATGCATGTAAAGCGAGGAGCGATTATGGAATCCGAAGGGATTCAACTCTCGGATTCCATAAACCTTAGATCCCTCTCCTCGACCGAAACATACAAATATTTGGGTATGTCGGAAGCGTTAGGCATTAACGTTACTGACATGAAGCAATCGCTGAAGGAGCGCTTCTTTGGCCGCCTGAAAAAGCTATTTAATAGCCTTTTGTCAGGCGGAAATAAGGTGCGCGCCTTCAACGGTTGGGTCATGCCGGTTTTGATGTACTCTTTCGGCATACTCAAATGGACTCAGACCGAGCTAGACGCCCTGGATAGGAGGGTCCGTACGCTGATGACCGCAAACCGGATGCATCACCCACGATCATCGGTGATGAGACTGTACATCCCGCGGAAATGTGGAGGTCGAGGTTTTTTAAATGCGAAAACTCTCCACAACCGCGAGGTGTGCAGCCTCAGAGAATATTTTCTTGAAACCGACGTGGGTATGCACCGCGATGTGGTCGCAGTGGATAAGGGACTCACCCCGTTGTCCATGGCTAAAGGAACCTGTAATACTCACTACTGATGACCGCAAGGAGGTATGGAAAAGCAAGGAGCTTCACGGGCGCTTTTATCGGGCCCTTCATGGGCCTGATGTAGATTTCTTGGCGTCCGTGGCCTGGCTACGTTTCAGTGACCTCTTCGGGGAAACTGAAGGCTTTGTCTGTGCGATTATGGACGAAGTTATCTTGACGAATAACTACCGGAGGCATATCATGAAGGACGGGACGGTTGACGTGTGTCGGGCATGCCACCGTCCGGGTGAGTCCATCAGACATATTATCTCTGGTTGTTCTCGTCTTGCTAACAGCGAGTATTTGCACAGGCATAACCAAGTGGCCAGGATTATTCATCAGCAGCTTGCTTTAAAATACAAACTTGTGGATTCTGAGGTGCCGTATTACAAGTATGTGCCCGACCCAGTTCTCGAAAATGACCATGTCACGTTGTACTGGGATCGGTCTATCATCACTGACAGGACTATTGTTGCCAATAAACCGGATATAGTGGTGATAGACCGATTAGCGCGCCGCACAATGATAATCGATGTCACCATCCCACATGACGAGAACCTCGTGAAAGCTGAGAAAGAGAAACAAATTAAATATCTTGACTTGGCACACGAGGTTGTCGATATGTGGAATGTGGACTCGGCTGTCATTGTGCCGATAGTCGTTACCGCCAATGGCCTGATGGCTAAAAGCTTCGACGACCACCTGTCGAAGCTGTCGTTGCGCGGTTGGATCAAGGGCCTGATTCAGAAGGCAGTACTCCTTGATACGGCTCGCATTGTGAGGAAGTTCCTGTCTCTGGAGCCCTAACCACCGGTAGCTTGGACCCTGCTCCCGATGCCGGTGGACTACTATTTTTTATATTTTTAAATGTTTTTTTATATGTTTTCTTTTAAAAATATTTAAAAATGTAAATAATATGTGTAAAAATGAATATACGAAATAATACTTTTATTTCAGGTAATTTCACCCATAACAAGCAAGTCACATAAATCTAATAAATAAATCAATCAAATTTAACATTCAAATTTAACCAAATTTATCATTAAAATCGAAATAAATAAAATATAAATACAATAAGTTAAATAAAAATCACTAAACTATGTTACTAAAATTAAATTAAATAAAATCATTAAAATCAAATAAAATAGTCTTAAGGTTTAGGATTTTATTGATTGAAACTGAGATTTTCTATTTGTACAAATCTTCATAATCCACGCCTTTTACTTGCTTGAATCCACGTGCACATAAGCGAGCTTTGTATCTTGTGACCTTGCCATTTTCATCTCTCTTTATTGAAAAAACCCATTTTGTTGTTATAGTTCTTTGGTTAGTTCTTTTTAGCGCATACCTTGCACTGATGTGTAATTCATCGGTCCGCACACATCGCTAATACCAGATCACCTGGCTATATTTCACTTCTTGATGATTTTTGGGAACCACTGTACTTTAGCGTCGTTCGCGTTTTTATAGTAGGTATTTTTTTTTTGGGTAGAGGATACCCTTTTTAGTGTAAATTTGAAAACCCCAAAAGTGCGGCAAACCATAGGGGCCGAGAAAAATTTTTTTATTCGAAATCGGTGAAAAATGAAGGGTAAACAAGATCACGTGACGGGTCTAAAGTCTATTTCTAAGCAATAATACGGTCAATGACATGTTCAACGTTAAGATTAAAACCCCAAATGTTGAAGGTCAAGGTGAGGTCGGGTCAGGTTAATCGCATTTTTTTATTTTATTGTAATGAACCTTCTAACCTAACCTGTCCGAGTCGGGGTGCCCTAAGTCCCGATGTATGTATGCATGTCGATGGAGCCCCGTGTCGACGGAGCCCCGCTTCGCGGGGCTCCTACTTCTGAGTGGTTTGTAAAAAAATAACCACGAAGGGGATGGCGGGGAGGAGACCCTGCCATCCCCTTCTAACCTAACCTGTTCGAGTCGGGGTGCCCTAAGTCCCGAGCTCGCTTCGCTCGCTCTTGCACCCTAAATTGTCATTGACAATAACTCAATAGAGTCCAACACTTGCACGACACTTAGCACTTCAGGATCGGGAGGTGAGCAGCAGAACACGAAGAAAGGGACTTCGGAGACCCAGTAGTCTCCATCAATCTTAGTTACAAACAGGAGTACAATAGACGCTCTCGACTGTGAAAACATACGACAAGTAACAACTGTCAAACGTTTTTTTCGCGGTAATTATAATTACATTCGATTACGTTTCGTTACTCACGATCTCTATAGTAAATAAAAAATAGTACAACTTTTTTTAATTTAATTTTATCATATTTGCTTCATAATTGAGTACATGACGGTAGCAGATATTTAAAAATGAAATAAACTCACAATACTTACACTAAAAACCATTAAAATCCATTGTCAATTTGTCTAAACGTAAAACGAAACGACCTAGGAATGAAATTTGTACCTTCCTCATCCCAATTTTATTAAGAAAATATGTAGAATTTTCTGAAACTTTCGGATTTTTTTTCTCAAAAACTAGACGTCTCCGCAGTGTAATATTTTACGAAAGTGTTTTACTTAAATAGATGTGCAAGCAGTAAAATTGTGAAGCCCCGCACGAACCGACGCTAAAGTCAGTGGAGCCTTAAACTTGCTTCCTCGTGGAGTAAACGAGCAGTTAGATTTATAATATTTTGCTTTGAAGGATCTAACGACAACCACGCTTGGCGAAGTGTTCTATACTTGGGGGGGGAGAGTACCAAGTATTTTTGTCATGATGGCTGTTTCACTCACAATTTCTCCACTTTCTTTTAATTGCTTGGCTAAGTTTTCAATTATCGTTATAGGTAAATGTTGAGCGATTGTCACTAGGTGACATTTTGTACTGATAAAACCTTTCTTGTATTATCATTTTATTCAATTCACTTTTTTGTTCGTAAATTGATTCGAATTTTGACATTATTTCACTGGCGGTTTCACAATTTTCTATTACTTATGGTTATTTGCTTCAAGTCCATGTTGGATGTTTTGACGTAGGTACATTGCCATTCCATCGTTTTTAAACCATGTAGAACTGTCTACCATTATAATGTACTCTGTGTGTCTACCTTTGGCATTGGCAGATCTATGTTAATACCTTTGGCTTTTAGAGCACACTTAATTTGGAATTTCCACTGCCGGAAATTATTTCCATCGAATTTTTCAACACTAACCGACCGCGCGCGTGTCCATGTTGGAGGTTATGACTTAGGAGTCATAATCACGGCCCAGTGGACAGATGAACGAAATCACCTGCTCCCAGAGACTGTGGAGTCCATTTTACAGTGTCAAGTCAATTATAACATGACTTGTACATAGTTCTACAAATATGTTAAAGGGTTCCCAGAATTGTTGAAGAAAGCGAAATCTTCTAAAAAGTATGGCCAGCCAAGTACCTACTTCTGCTAGTACCGATTATAGTACCTAAGTAGGCTATGAAACAAACAGATTTACTTATATTAAAATAAATAAATTTTTATTCACTCCGTCCTGAAACGTCCCGACGAGACCCTGGACGAATATGGCAACCCTACTAATTATGAGATGACCAAGGAAGGAACTCAAGGAAGGGAAGGAAAGGACCAACCAATGAACCAATATTCGTGACAGAGTATTATTTTTCTAAAAGTTGTTTGTTTGCCACTGATCTTTAATTTCGAGAGATTTCCTGGGCCAATAACCTGTTCAGGTTTAGGATTCTATTTATTGAAACTGAGATTTTCTATTTGCACAAAAAAACTTTCCTCTATTAATTAGTAAGTAGTACAGTTATTGAAGAGTGAGGTCTTCTGTTACAGGTATCTCAATACTTAAAAGAAGGCCTCTACATAATACTTGTAAACCCTGTTGATTGTGTTAATAAAATTATTATTATTATTATTATATAGTATTGGCAGATTGCCACAGACAGATACAGAATTACACAGATAACATAAGTGCTGCTCCCCTATCGATTAAACTAACAAATCTAAATATCCTTAGAAAGTTGTTATTCTATACCAACTTGTAGATAACTAGGTAGTTCCTACCCACCTCTCACAATTAAACAAATCGCGTCACCGTAAAATATTTCTGCCTACATTTTGTTCGTCTTATAGTTCCACACAGAGCGATAGATGGCGTTGCTCGGTTTTGCGCTGAATTCTGAATCGCGCTATGGTTTCGTTACCGCCGGTCCTATATAACCGGGCGGCGGCGTTGTGTGAGTATTCTTCTTTTCATCACCTTTATAAGGTAATTTTTGAAAGAAGCGAGCCCCGTTGGGCAAGCTTCTAATTATGAATAAACAGGGTTACTCTTACTTGTAACTCGGCTTACGTAAGTATTTACGGGATGTGGTGGTGTGACCTATTTGCAACAATTAAACAAACACCTGATGAAGCCTAGCCGAAAACCTTCTATTTTCCTCAGAGTTCGTCATAAGCGAGGGAGTTGTGTAGACTCCTGTGTGAAGCGAGGGGTTCAAGCTGCCCAAGACGAAGATAGGCTTTATCCCAGAGGAGCATACCTACTCTACTTTGCACACCTTCTGCGAGACAATAAAAAGCCAGGGCTCCATAAATGAAGTAGTTATTTATTTTGTAATTGATACACTGGTGAACAAAAAAATTAGGCTACTCCTATTTTTATGATTTATTTAAAAATTATCGTTTTGTTTAAAAATTAAAATACGTTTTTGAACGTTCATTTGCAATCTTAGTAGAGGGTATATTGATAAAATTATCAAGTGTAAATGTGTCAAATGTCATTTATTCAGTTTTTATAAGGCACTCACACTTTTAATCTTTTATATTTAATGTCCTGTCGCTATGACGCTATTTAAAACTATAGTTAAATTGGTATTAATTACTGATTTAATCTCAGTGCCTCCCACTTCCATGCCTTTCACAAATTTAAATGGATCTACGCGAAGCAGAAGTTGTTCGAATCATAACGTTGTGAGTCGTTGTGACAAACTGGAATGAGCCAGCGAAATATCGCGCGGTAATATGAAGTTAGTCGATTGACGGTTCGTTATGCCTACAAAAGTTATCTGGAGACCGGTGGCGACATCAGAAGACCTGGATCAGGTCGAAGAAGAAAGACATCTGAACAGGATGATCGATTAGTATTGTCAGTAAGCCTCAGAAATTGTCATCGTTCTGGAGTAAAATTGCAGAATATTTTTCAGAGATATCCGAGGTGCCGCTGTAAGTGATAGGACAATAAGAAGAGGCCTTAAAGAACGTGGCTTAAAACCAGATATAATACCCGCAACAGGTATTAAACTTACAACAAAATATAAGGCAGCAAGATTAAATTTTGCTCGAGAACAACGTGACTGGACTTTGGCACAATGGGGGCCAGTTTTCTTTTCTGATGTGACCCGTATGTGCCATTATGGTGCTGATGGTCGCAAAAGAGTATAACGTAGATCGGGAGAATGATATGCACAATGTGCCATATTTTTTTATCTTTTTAGCACACTTAATACAAGAGAAAATACCAACACATTAACAGTACCTAAGTAATTTTTTTGGGTTACGAACTATGTCAATGGGTTTGCATGACTGGTTAGATAATAAATATTGTGTAAAAAACGAGAGTATTTTAGCGAAGGTACTCGTATTAGTATTACTTATCATAAAGTAGGTACATCTACATGAAATTGAATACAACACTCTATTTTAGAGTAGGTACGGTTGGCAACCATAGTCGTGGGTTCAAATCCAGGCAGACGTCTTACTATATACAATTTACTAGCTTCTGCTAGCGGCTTCGCCCGCATGGTAAAAATTAGCCTGTTTTAATCCAGGTTATAATCTATCTGTGTGCAAAATTTCAGCTCCTTCAGCCGTTTTTGCGTAATTGAAACACAAACATACAAACTTTCGCATTTGTAATATTACTAGCGACGCTTCCCGGCTTCGTGTTTGAAAGCGTGGCTAACTCCAAAGTTTGCGTCTTTCTTAAGGGCCTACCTCCGCATAAGTGGCGGCCTCATTGAATAAAAATTCGTATCTTAGCCTATAAAATAAAGATTAAAGAATCCTATGTTGCGTTTGTTACAAATACCTTAAGCTCTTTGTAACAAACGCAACATAGGTTTTTTTTATTAATCTTTAGCTTCTACGGTTTTTTATTCAATGAGGGCGTCACTTGGCGGCTATATACGCCTTAAGAGATTCACTCGTGTAGGCTCCTGAGGAGAATGGAGACAAAATTGATAAGTAATCAAAATAAAACAGCAATATAAAAATGTAAAATTTTATTACATCTCACAATTCAAAATAAGATACTGTAACATCTCGACTAGTGCAATTCCAGATATGTCACGATAACCTACAAACGTACAGCTAGACAATTCACTTTATTATTATTCTATGGTACAAAAATACAATCAGGGAAATAGTTTGGCTATTGGCAAGATGGACCACTTCAAAATATTATCTCTCTGTAATTTTTTTAGGTTCGGTTGTAGACCAAAAGATAAAGTTAGTTTAGCTTAGCTCACATACTCGTAACTCAGATAATTCTTCACTCTTACAAGGCCTTATTTATAAAGATATTAACCTCGGATTAGTTTAAACACTGATTAGCAGATTCTAAATTCAATATTTGCTACCCAAAGAAGGATAGATATGGATAGTAAAATACTGACTGATCATAAGATAAGCTATGGTATTACCTATATTTATTTGTCAAAACATGTGTACACATACAAGAATTAAAAGTGCATGCAGGATAACATACATATAGAAATATCAGTTAAGTAAAGGCTCCTATTACATACAAAGCCGGCGGTACGGACCGCCGCCGCCGGATTTTGCCAAGCGGCACGTGCCGTTGTCCCTTCCCGAGCGTCTGTCCCGCTGAAACTTGCCGCAGAAATTTGCACTAAACCGCCGAGCATCATTCCAGTTGTGAAAGTCGTGTAGAACCGCTAGTGAGGTCTAACCACAACCACAACACCACCTCGTAAATGACGGCAGCGAACTGACCTTGAAACCCGCGCGACACGCGGCGGCATACCCGGGCGGTCATGCCGACGGCTCGTTTGTGCGGCAAAGCCGACGGGTTTATAATGCGCCGGATGCACCACGGCTTGCCCGGCGACACTGAGTATAGGAGCCTTTAGTATCTTATCAATTATTTCGCAAAAAGATAAGCCTATAGGTAACATTAGTGTTGAAATTACATGAAGACACACAATACAATACAAGTTCTGACATGTTTGCCACATACTATGACAGAGAAACAATTACTATAACTATGAATGAGACGTATTCAATCCTGCCAGGTTTGCGGATTTTTTTTAAACAGTCACCGCGGCCCTGGAACGCAAAAGGCCACTGAATTGCGCAAGTTTCTGCGGCCAAGTGCCAGCCGCACAGACGCTCAGGAAATCCCGGTGGCACTGTGTGTAGAAGCCTTTACTGACTAAATGGTTTTAGTCAGTAAAGGCTTCTATACACAGTGCATCACACGGCGGCACCCAGGCGGCCATGACGGCGGCTCTTTTGTGCGGCAAAGCGGGTTTATAAGCCACCGGATGCACCGGGGCTTGCCCGACGGTAGTGCCGCGGGCACTGTGTGCCTCCGGCACTACCGTCGCCTTAAGAGTCTGCATTTCCTTCAGCTCAATAAAAAAAAACAAAGACGTAGGCTATCTTGAATTTAGAATACACTAATCAGTATCTAAGCTTAGCATTTGGTTAGAGAGTCTATAAATAAGGCTGTTAGTTTCTAAAAATTACCTCAGCCATGCGAGCTAGGCTAAATTAATTTAGCCTAGCTCTTGGTCTGCAACCGGCTTAAGGGGGAAGCTCCACGAAATTCAAATTTTCTTACGTTCTTGCAAATACTGACCTGCAGTATCTGGTTGTATGTTGATCAAAATATAATTCGCGGCCGTAGCAAGTACGCATTTACAGAAGTGTAATCATTACAATCATCAATACAACCTTCTAAGTTCATATTGATATACGTCATGTCCATTTCATGAAATCATGACATTTGACATCAATTCTAACTGAGAGAGTTGTATTGATAATTTTAATGATTTTAATTCTATAAATACATACTTGCTACGGCCGCGAATCATATTTTTACCAACATACAACCCGACACTTACCTGCAAATTGCAAAAACGTGAGAAATTTTTTATTTCGCGGGCCCTGTACATTTCACTTTTAAAAGGTTGATTCTACCAGTCATACTTAACCATTTTCCCTATAATTAGGACTCATAACAGATTCCTTAAAAATAAATAATAACTTCTTTTACAACAGCAAAATAACCTACATCTATTTTATATTATATTTTTAGCATACTAGTGTAAGGACAGATCCTCCATACTATCAAAGACAAAGTATCATAGTAGAATAAGTTAACTTTTTTACTGAAAATATAAATCGGTGTCACATTTAACATTATGGGCCTTATTTATAAAAACCGGTCAAGAGCGTGTCGGGCCACGAGCAAGGTAGGGTTCCGTAGACCGTACATCACCTAAGTAATTTAAAAGTAGAAACATTTTATAAGTTGGGCGAAACCGTGATAGTTTTCCTTTAAAATTCATTTCATTATATATATTACAATCACAAGTTTTATTACATATTTCAAGCGAATATTTTAGCTTTTGGGGACGCTCGACTCAAACAAAAAAGATCACTTTAATGTTTAATATTTCGCAAACGAATCACAGAATCGAAACAATAGTATGTCTAACTCCGCAGTGATTTTGAAGGCCCTATCCAACGGGCGAGAAAAAAAGTCATCCCTACTTTACATGTATGGAAGCTCCAATAAAAAAAATCTTTTTCAAGATTTTATTATTTCATTATCGTGGCGTGATTAATATACAGCGTGTAACGGAAAGGTGTGGTCATACTCAAAAAACTGCATCTGCCCATCGATATGAACAACTTAATTCAAGAAAAATCTAAAAAAAAATTTACTCCCCACACAAATATTGATTACTTGTATGGAAATTCAATTTTTTTTTGTCGGGCATTTTCTATTTTTCTTAGACCAATTTTCTCATTTCCGTTGGCAGAACCGGTTCTCAAAACATGACCACACCTTTCCGTTACACTCTGTATATACCCGAGCAAAATTGCAACTTTCTAGTACTTACAGTCTCAGCTATGCCTCGGACGGACAGACGGACAGACCCAAACTATTAAGGCTTTCTCGTCCTTGTTGGGATTACGAAACCCTGAAACGTAACCATGTGATTAGTATAAACACTGATTAGCAAGTTCGTCAATTCAAAATTGTCTATGGAGAATTTGTATTAAGAATTCGCTAATCAGTCTTTAAACTAAGCATATGGTTAGGCAGTTTTACAAATAAGGCTGTATGAATCAAGAGGACAGTACTTTTCATCAATAACTACCTGCCTACCCTTTGCCCAACTGTCTTGGGGTAGGCTTCCAGTCTAAACGGATGCAGCTGAATACCAGTATTTTACATGGAGCGACTGCCTATCTGATCTCCAAAACCCAGTAACTGGGTAATACGATACCCCTTGGTAAGACTGGTTGTCACACTGGCGACCCGTAACGACTGTCAAAGATCTACGATTGACAGCCGGGACCAACGGCTTAACGTGCTTTCCGAGGCACGGAGGTGTCTTGGTATGTAAAGATGGTTACTCATCCATGGACCAACCTCGGCAAGCAGAGCTTCTCCCTAATGAATCGACCCGTGCGGCTGTTATTACTTAATGACGTATTTAGCCGCCAAGTGGCGCCCTCATTGAATAAAAAATCTTAGCAAAACGTAGAAAATAAAGATTAAAGAATCCTATGTTGCGTTTGTTACAAAGAGGATAAGGTATTTTTACGTTGTGGAAGCATGACTCAAAATGTTTCGTATCCAAAGTAATAAGCAAAAGTACCAAAAACGGCCGTTTTTGACACCGTTTTTTTAACAAACGCAACATAGGATTCTTTCATCTTTATTTTCTATGCTAAGATACGAATTTTTATTCAATGAGGGCGCCACTTATGGGGAGGTAGGCCCTTAAGCCACGAGCTCCTCACTTTTCATCAATAAATCTGAGCTCATGTTACCAACAAAAAGTAAAGAATAATTTCACTGATTATTAAAAGCTACGGATATTAAAATTTTATTATATTATTACTGATATATTTTATCTAAATAACGATATTTACAATATCAACAAACAAGTAAAAATGCAGGGTTTAATTTAAATAGATAGCGAAACTCCATAGACGTCATACCCTAAAGACGTTAAAACAAAAAATCTAACCTTATAATTTCATGCACTGCAGGTTTTTAGCGAGAGTTTTTCGAGTGAAGTATTGTAGCTTTTCTTATGGTGGGAAATGATGAAATAACTTCTCCTGCTCTAGTGCTCCTGCTCCACGCAGGAGGACACGTCAGCCTCTTACTGAATAAAACCCAACAAAACAACAACTAAAAAGTGAATAATAAAAATAAATTTAATTTCGGAAGTCGGTTTTTATATTTTATTTCCTCGTTATTTTTTTATTTTTTAATGTCCTATTTTCTTTTTTGGAAGACGGTTGTTTTTTTTTTGTTGTAAAAAAAAAGGTTTTCTATTTTTCACTTTTTAGTTGTTATACCCCAGAACTATAAACCCCAATAACATGGAACGTGGAATTTAAACATACTCGTAATTGGAGAAAACAAAAACGTCATCTATGTATACGTATTTTCCGTTTTTGTTCAGTTTTTCAAAAAGCGCTGAAGCAAATTCGATAAAATTTATATGGGAACATCTCGGGAGTATATTCTTTCGGATAAGAAAAGAATTTTGAAAATCGGTCCACAACTGACTGAGTAATCGGCGGACATACCTACATCAGTCGAACATAGAACCTCCTCCGTTTTCGAAGTCGGTTAAAAATAGCAGGGGGTGACTTGCACACTCAATAAATGGGCCCCCTATCGCTAGCATGAGTGTGACGTAGCAACAAGGAGGCAACATATTCTGAGGTGCTTAAAGAGTGAAGAGATATACCAAGGCTATCAGGAAAATCCCTGAAGTACGGTCAAGATCCCTACCAGCATCTTTCTGGATTATACATCCTTCTCCCGAGTGCGATTGCTCTTGCGAATCGCCACTCAAACCAATCAATAAAGGCAAGAGAGAGGTGGGAGCTCAGTTCCTCGTCAGTGTTCACTACGGCCGGCCAGCAATAAAGGCAAGCCGGAGATGAGGAACAAAAGTTCTTATTAATTATTATTCTTACAGTCAACGACCGGGCTGGTAACGTAGTCAGTTTAGATTTCTTTTTTTGTTTCACCATCATAAGACATCGATACACACTACAATTAAGATTTTCTATCTAAATAAATTAAACCCTGTTTAAGCTAAAATACAGTTATTTCAAAACAACACTTAGCCACCCATTACATTGCAAACTAGGCACTTAACCATCAGCGATCAAGCAATTTCTGACCTCAAAAGCCGTTCAATTGTACAGTTAGCAACGAAAGCCAGTTGGAACCTCAGTTCAATCATGATAATGAAAAAAGAACACAAACTATAATTATAAAACCTACTGAAAAGTAGTAGGTATATGGCATCACTTTTTGCCAATTCAGATATTACGTAACAATAACATTGTTATCTTGCTTTCGTTGCCGACTGTATCTACAGAAAACCTTTTAATTAAACGCTGCTGTATCCTTATAATATTAATAATTTATAACATTGGTGAATTGTTATTATTTTCAAGTCGAAATATAAATGGAAAATAATTATAAAATAAAAAAATATTGAGTTCAACTTACACATTATACATTTCGATCGATAAATATTGTTCTTATACAAATGATTTAAAATAAAATAAAAAATGTATTAACCCTAAAATTTGTATATTAAATAAGACTAAATGAAAAATACAGAGTGACTTTAAATTCATTGGCAATATTTGAGAGGGTAAAATATAATAGTAGATTATGCACCGGGGGGGATAAAAAAGAGTCTGCCACGGCCGCCATATTGAATACCGAGCGTAATTAAGGATTCCAGAGTTAAAGCGCTATTAGCTGCCAACGACCTTAAGTGGTTAGTCTGCGTGTTCTGCGCTGAGCTCACGTAACGCGTCGTACGTCCACCCAGTAATAGGACTCGCCCATCAAGGAGCGCTATCCAAAATTAATAAAATGAAAAAATTAGACGCATTTTTAATTAATTACACATAAAACAACAAGTATTAAACTAAAACACTGAGACTAAATTATAAAAAAATTAAATGATCTCTAAAATGGTGAAGGTTTCATAAAAATACGCTTTAGTTTTTGCGTGATTCTCAATTTTTTATTCGCGTCAGACATAACTTTACAAATTAATTACACTATGTTATAAAAATATAATTTCAAATATTCTGAGATCAAATTACGACGGAAATTGTCTAGAGTAACATATATTTTTTTCAAAGAAATAAGACAAGTCGTTTAGACGTGATGTTCAATTAAAAACCATTAAAAGTCGTATAACTGCGCCTTAACTCCAGGAGCAAACGGAGCGAGGGATTCAAGCCAGCACAAAGCAAAATCACCTTTATCCACAGGGAGAATAAAAGCCAATCTCAACAGAGATTAGACAAGTACGCAGGAGATTTTACAGTACACATTGGACACAAGCGTGTGCGCCAACATAGGTGTACCCTCTTTTCCTTTACCCTCATCGTCACACCACCAACTTCCAAACTCCGGGCTGCTTTAAAGTAATCACGAGACCAACTTGGCAGTTAGAGAAAAATAATAGTAAGAAAAAATAAAGTTGAAAAGTAGACTTTTCACACCCACTGCGAGATAATAGAAAGCAAGCCGCGAGGAGGAGAGGAGTGGTGGCTGACCACAGCGAGTGGTGCTGGTCAGCTGTCACTACCAGGTGCAGATCGATTGGAAAAAGTTTTCATACGAATATTTAGTTGAGGTTCCAAATTCAAAACACACTTTTGAAGTTAAAACTTCTTTAGCCACGTTGGGCATTTTCGAGATGGGAAAAAACAATTGAACTCGACACCGACACCGCTATTTGGATTGAAGTGAAAACTTCTTTAGGCGTGTTGGGCATTTTTGTTCAAATTTTCACTTCTGTCGGCACTCCCGGAGAGCCACTCTTTTTTTTTTCAATTTCATTGTTAGTACAAAGTCCCATAGAATAAGTTAGTCATATTTTTGAGTATCTATACCCCCAGTAATATTGGTAGTGAATTGTAAGTCATCCTGTACGCCTACACCACTCCATAACCTGTAATTTAAACTCAAACAAACTCGTAGTCCTATTTTCAATACATTTGGTAGGTTTCGCAAATTGAAAACTATAAATTGAGTATTTTTATCAAATCCACTTTGAGTCTGCGCCGACTTTTTACAAATTTTTAGCGGTTTTTAGCATCTTAAGTTTAAATGCAAATAACAATAAATTTATACAAAATGGAGACGAGAATACAACTATACATATATGAACACACTGGCAATACTCATTATGGAACAACGCAGATCGCGAAAAAAGCATCTGCCCCATACATGTTGGCATAACTTGACAAAATATACAGAACAGCTGATTTTTAGAATTCCGTACCCGAAGGATCCAAACGGAAGCCGACACTAACATAGTTGGGAAAAGGCTAGACAGATTGGGAGTCATTGGTCTACGAGTAGCCAAGCCCTACTGCTGAGCATGCCTAGCTACCCAAAGTAACATAAAAAAATAATAGTATTATTATAGACTGGAAGCCTACACTGACAGTTGGGAAAAGGATAGAAAGATTGGGAGTCATTGGTCTATGAGTAGTCGTAAGCCCTCTTGCTGAGCATGAGGTCCTGAAGGCCTAACTACCCAAAGTAACATAAAAAATAATAGTATTATTATTATAGACTGGAAGCCGACACTGAAATAGTTGGGACAAGGCTAGAAAGATTGGGAGTCATTGGTCTACGAGTAGTCGTAAGCCCTCTTGCTGAGCATGAGGTCCAGAAGGACTAGCTACCCAAAGTAATATAAAAACCACACCACATTTTAGTAGCACATGTCAATCAAAGAGGAGTGTTATAAGTTTGACCGCTATGTGTGTGTGTCTGTCTGTGGCACCGTAGCTCTCGAATGCTTTTTTTAGGGTTCCGTACCCGGAGGGTCCAAACGGAGGCCTATTGTTGTCACTCATATATCCATTATGATTTTCTTTTAACTTCCCATTGGCCTATGAACTTGAAATTTGGTGACAATGTTTATTATTAAGTATATTTTACTAACAAATACCAATATATTGATAAATCCGATTTTTTCTTTGATAATTCCCTCAGTTGGTTCGGTCCAAGATGCACTTGGCCGGTCTTACGCGATTTAAGGGTTGGTCCCATAGTAAAAGTTGTTCATAGTTGTTCGTGTGAAGTGAAAGTGACGCTTTTTAAAGCATATTGTCAGACTTTTTACACGTGCAGCCTCTGGACGGGTTGTACGCAGAAAGCCATCAATGCTCTTCGAGTTCAATACAACAATGCATTCGGGATGCTGTTGGGGCTGCCACGCTTCTGCAGTGCTTCGGGAATGTTTGCTGATGCGCACACTGGTGGCTTCGCAGCGATCAGACGTAAGCTCGCCGCCTCGCTGCTGCAGAGGGTCCGGGGCAGCTCGAACAGTCTCCTGAGTGTCATTGCGGGGAAATTTGATTGCCCGCTCGTCCATTATTTGTCCAACCTGCATGTATACATACTAACATAGTTATTATGGTTAATGTTTACTAACAAATTATGGAATTTTCTGAAATAAAATGATTATTATTATTATTATAATAATAAGTATTGCCAGTTTATCATTTGCTGTTGTATTGTAATCTCCACTTTGTATAAGCACTGTTAGAAAGAAAAATACATTTTTTTAATAAATATTCAGTGCAACAAAATGCAACAAGTGAAATAATAATAATAATTGAAAATTTTATGTTACACTTCAAAAATAAAAGCTAAAAGTATTTAGTATCACAGGATGGTGGATTGACCAGCAATTTATTTTTATTAAAAAAAAAAACATACTCACATATTTTTTTTTATTTCTACAATCAAATATAAAATTGATGCTAAAAATTTTTATAACACAAAACTTAAATTGACGACACAACCATAAATTCTATCAAAAAAAAAATTATAAATCATCAAAAATAATTTACTTACAAAAATATAATTTCAATGGAATAAGATTCGTCGTCGATTAAATATTTGTGTGTATTAGAAGTAAGATTTAATAAAACAAAAGTCTGGGCCAACCCTGAGGAACTATTAGGTATAGCAAAAGGGTATTTGACTGCTATGAAAATATACATACATCAATGAACACTAATTTTATACTATAGTACTAAAATGCGAATTGCAAAAACAAAAAACATTTGTACCGAACAGTGCAAATTACACTAAGGCAGGAATGCCTTGTGACGTCAGAAGACAGCAGTGCTATCTCTGTTTAGCTCAAATGTTTTAACGCCTTACAAAAAACTTACAACTTCGCCCTTTTTTAAATATTTTTTTAACATGGCTGGGTGAATCTCCTGGCGTTTTGCAGTTGGAAATTCAACTTTACAAGTGTTTTAAAGTTGAATTGCCCACGATTCCTCATTGTCAGCAAAAATGCATCATTATTTTCTGCAAAATTCCAGGAGATTCAACCGGCCTAATTTTATTCTAAGTGATGACAAATGTAATAAAAAAATCTTGTCAAATACCCAATTAAAGAACACTAAGTAAAAATTAATTTCCTGAAACTGCGACCTAAATAAAAAGCTTTATAATCAATTAACCTATCACCAAAACAAATCATACAAGAACATAAATCTAATAAAAACAAGAATATCATCTAATAGTATTTCTTTGCTTTAATATGGCAAAATAGGATTATTATCAATTGTGATACATCGTAAAAATATTAAAATAAGTATTTTTGTTCTTTAAAATTATTATTTTTCTTCGTCGATATATAAAAATAACTGTCAACAGTGCAAAATAGCATGTTATCTTTTCAGTCAAAATATACAGGGTATAATAAAAATGTGTGGTCATATTTTAAATGCTGCTTTTGCTCAAAGAGATGGGCAACTTTCATCAAGAAAGTCATAGCCAAACCGAAAACAAAAATTGGACCACCAATACTAATTTGTATCTGTTGTCTTTGTACTGAGAATGGATAAAGTGAGAAATACATTAGAGGTAGTTTAAAAGCGGCGCCAGTCACAGAAAAGTTGAAAAGGAACCACTTATCTTGGTATGGTCATGTGAAGAGGAGGAATAAAACACATGTAACTAAAAGAGTTATTAATATAAATGTGGATGGCCGAAGAAAAGATGGATGGATTGTGTGAGGACTGATATGAAAGAAAAGTGAGTTAGTGATAGCGTGACGGCTGACAAGTAACATGGGATAAGGGCAGGAAGATGATAATGATGCCTTTGTACGAAAAGTTCAATTTTGTTTTCGGGAATTTGCTATGACTTCCATGAAGAAAGTTTTTCATTTCCATGGGTTCTGCCCACGGAATAGAAAAATCAAGTGGAAGTGCCCTCGCAGCTATCGGCCGCGTGTCACAATTATGCGGAAAAAATGTAAAATAATAACAACCTTCGTCAGTTGTAGTACAAATAAGCTTTTCGTCAAAATTGAATTAAATGTTCATACAAAATTAAAACTTATTACAACTGACGAAGGTTATAATTATTTTACAAATTTTTCCGCATAATTGTGACACGCCGGATAGCTGCGTGGGCACTTCCACTTGTTTTTTTCTATTTCGTGGTTCTCCCCATGGAATTGAACAACTTAGCAATATTTAAAATTTAACCACGTTTTTCCGATACACTCTGCAAACCTTTAATAACGTAAACCGTAATATGACATGTTAATTTTATCATGATTCCGTTGTGAAAAAGATATAGTGCTATTCGTTTTGTATAGCTCCATCTCTCGTGCACACTGGAACATCAATGGTTTTAATACGTCATAGTATGAGCCCAGTAAGGAACAAAAATTGTATGGCTTAGCCGCCTAGATTCTCATAGTATTTTGGAATAGAAAAAAAAATGGGTAAGTACCCATTTTTTTTCTATTCCAAATAGATAATTTGAAAGTAAGTACTTTCAAAGAAATATTTCATAATTCAACAGGATATTGTGCTAATATCATTGAAAATAAAACGCTGAAAATACACGATTCGCTTTGCCGTTGAATTAGGAATCGATTTTTTCACCTTCAAATACTTAATACCTAATTAATCTGTGGAATTAAATTTCTGGTTTGACAGCTTTTGTATTGAAAACTTCGTATTTATTCTTCAGAAAAAAGTTATCAGCCGATTGGAAAATTGGCCTTTGTCAAGCCCGTCAAGCCCCTCATTAGCAGACACAATTAAAAACCTATGGTCGCGTCTCCTTAGGGAGACGCGAGGGGCCTGACGGATTAAAGTAAATATTTCAATTTTATCCGTACCCTTCATTTTTACACCTTTCAACCAAAATGAATCAATTAAATTAAACCGTGTAAAATTTCCTTAACAAACTCGAGACTAGCCTACTAGTCACCATTTAAGGTAACTTTAAAAAATGCATCTATGCGAAAATCACAAAAAAAAACAGTGTGCAATAAAACCAAGACTTAAATTCATATTATCCTGCACGCAATTCTCAACCTTAAAACATTAACGATAGACTTCAACACCGCTAACCTATCTATGTACACATTTACAGTAGAAAAGTTACAATACTTTCACTTGAGGTCTTCTTCTTCGTCTTCCACGTACAATAGATCTTCCATGTCCGTCATAAATTTGCTGTTTAGGTCTTGGTTGACAGGAAGAGGTGCGGTCTGAAAAGGTTTTGAAAGAATATTGTGTGAATATGTGCCTAATACGTTGTAAGGCCAGACTCTGACTCAGACTACAATACATAGTAGAAACCAAAGAATTATTTTGTTACCTGGTAACATTTTCCACAAAGAGGTCACAGGAGGTCACAGAAGTTGATGTTAAGAAAGTTATTAAATGCAGGATGTAACGGAAATAGGTGGTCATATATTAGATACTGCTAAAATTGTACTTTCCGTACACAGTTAACATCAAAAATATGGTTCAAGAAGCTGCAGTATTTAAATATGACCACACCCATTTCTGTAACACCCTATATGAACCACGTATCGTATTGGGAGACAGAAAAAAATATACTTAAGCCACAATTAAATTAAAAGGAATTTTTAATTTATTGATATGTTACTTTCCCCTTCCCTTCCATAAATCGAGTAAATTATATTCCGTGTATTTAATTCAGGCTGCCGTCCACAAGCTATAAAACCGTTATCTGACATAATCACATTTAAGTTACGCACAAAAAAACATAGAATGACAGAAAAAAAAGGAAACTTAACGGTGATTTGTTTTATTTATCTCGGAATCTATTGATAGTAGACAAATACTTCTCAGAAACGTGTATTAATCACCACGCTTGTTGTTAAGGCGTATTTATATGCCAACAGCCTTGAGTGGTTAGTTTGAGTGTTCTGTGCTGAGCTCACGCAACGCGAACGTACGTCCACCCAGTAATAGGACTCGCCCCTTAGACTATGACTCGCCCATCAAGCAGCTCTGTTCCAAATTAGACGCATTATTAATTTATTATACACAACAGGTATTATACTAAAACACGTATCAATCAACTCAGCCTATCGCAGTCCACTGCTGGACATAGGCCTCTCCCAGGCTGCACCACAACACTCTGTCCTCCGCCTTCCGCATCCAGTCTATCCCACGCCTAGAGATAGCGGATAAATTCTGAAAATGAGTTACCGCACCCCTGGGCACTCAGGCAGGGATGGAACAGGGGTGGGTTTTAGTCAGTAAGACTCTGACACGCCCTCCCGCTCCACCCAGAGCGGGAGAAGTCATTGGATGATTTCCCACCCCCCAAAAAAAAAACTCCAGTCTAGCCCAGCCAATCTCTTAAGGTCGTCGGTCCATCTAGCTGGGGGGCGTCCCGATACGCTTGCCGATACGCGGTCTCCACTCCAGGACTCGTCTGCTCCATCGGCCATCGGTCCTTCGACCAACATGACCAGCTCACTGCCACTTCAGTTTGCTTATTCTGCAAGCTATGTCGGTTACTCCGGTTACTTTCCAACAACTTCATTCCTGATTTTATCCTTCAAAGAAATTCCTAACATAGCCCGCTCCATAGCGCGCTGAGCGACCTTGAATTTGTGGACCAGCCCGACCGTGAGTATCCACGTCTCGGCACCGTTTGTCATAACGGGCAGGACGCACTGGTTGAATTCCTTAGTCTTCAAACATTGCGGGATAGGGAACGAGAAGACCTGACGAACTTTTCCAAACGCTGCCTTCTCAAAGTTGTGTCTACCGAGGTGGATGACTTGCCCCAGGTAGACATACTCCTTCACAACTTCGAGAAGCGACCCTTCGATGCGGATTGGACTCGGCACGACATGTGAATTGTAAATGACTTTCGTCTTGTCCAAATTCTACCCGAGGCCAACCCGCCGCGAGGCTCCATTTAGGCTGTGCAGCATCAGGCTTAACTGTCACGCCGTCTCTGCCATTATGACGATGTCATCGGCAAAGCGAAAGTGTGAGATGTACTCGCCGTTCATGTTGATACCCTGTCCAGTCCAGTCCAGCGTCTTGAAGACGTCCTCCAGCGCGTTGGTGAACAGTTTGGGGATATCACATCCCCCTGTCTCACCCCTCTGAGCTGTTGGATGAGGCTGATTTTCTGGTCTTGGATCTGGACAGTCATCGTGGCAGCGTCATACAGACATCTCAACACTTCGATGTAACGCCAGTCAATTCGACATCGTTGCAGAGAGTCCAGAACTGCCCATATTTCGATGGAGTCGAAGGTTTTCTCGTAGTCCACAAATGCCATACACAGCGGCTGGCTATACTCCTCGATTTTCTGTATGAAATTTGTCGAACAGTATGGATGTGGTCCACGGTACTGAAGCCTTTTCGAAAACCAGCTTGTTCTGGTGGCTGGAACTCGTCAAGTGTCCTGGCGAGACGGTTCCTGACGACCCTCGAGAACAACTTGTAGACGTGGACCAGAAGTGAGATGGGTCTATAGTTCTTCAGCAAGGTTTTGTCACCTTTTTCGAAGAACAGAACCACCGCACCTCCGCTCCACGCCTCAGGCGTTGTACCTTCTTGACTGACGGAGTTGAAGAGACTCGCTAGCTCTGTCAGGACTGGAGCCCCGCCCGCTTTAAGGAGCTCTGTCGTTATTCCGTCACCACTACGTGCCTTCTGGTTCTTTAGCTGTTCGAGAGCCACCCTAATCTCGCACTGGTCGACATCCGGGATGTCCTCCGTGTAGTAACGCGTTAATTCGGCTCGATGGACATCTGCACTATGTTCCGCTGGTTTCGCCGTCCGCGTTGAGTATAGGTGTCCGTAAAAATCTTCAACCTGCTCGAGTATCTCGGACTTTGAAGTCACGATTCTGCCATCCGCAGTTCTTAGTTTCGTCAGATGGGACCTCCCTTATTGCCGAGCGAACACTTTCGACCCTCGGTTCTGCTCAATCGCGACCTTAATGTCGCTGGTGTTGGAGCACCGAAGGTCGCGTCGCGTGAGCTTTCTCATTTTTAGGTTTAAGGCCCTCTTATCTGATGCAGACAGCTGCGTGGATGGCAACTCTCTTCTTTCCCTCATAAAAGTAAAGTTTGGATACCTTATTTTTCCGCTGCGACGGGAATAGTCTGCGGGACACGTCGCGTAGTGCTTTGATCACCTCGTCGGCCTTCTCGTCAACAGTGCTGAATGTGGTTTCCAACAGGGCGAATCGATTTTGAAGTTCCAGTTGAAACTTTTCGAACCCTATAGCGGCCTGGAGCTGCGTAGGTCGGAGAGTAGGCCTCATCATGCGGATTCTCTCAGCTCGAAAATTTATATTTAGAGTGCCTCGGACAAGCCTGTGATCGCTTCCTGTGTTAAACCTGCTGATCACGGAGACATCTCTAAATATGTGCCTCTTATCCGTCATGATGAAGTCTATCTCGTTTTTAGTCACGTTATCGGGGTTCTGCCAGGTCCACTTCCTTTGGGGTTTCTTTTCGAAGAAAGAATTCATCAAGAAGAGCCTCTGCGACTCAGACTGAAAAAGTTGACCAGCATTTGCCCCCTGCGCCCCATGCCGGGCGGTCCGACTTTCGATTCGCCGGGTTCTTGTACTCCCACTTTGGCATTGAGGTCCCCCATAACAACGCTGTAGTGGGCCTTTGTCATACTGTGCATTGCCTTGGCAATTACCTCGTACATGGCCTCAACTGTCTCGTCAGAGCATGTCGAAGCCGGCACATATACCTGTATCACTTTCAGGTAGTAGTCACCTTTTAGTGAGTTTTAGTACAAGGTACGCTACCCGTGCCGATACACTACTGATTTCTACAACGCTGTTAGTGAGTTCCTTGTTGACCAGGAAACCAACGCCGCCTTGGGAGAGCTGATCACCTTCGCGGAAGTAGAATAGGTGACCTGACTCCAGGGTTATCGTGTCCTCCCTCTGTCTTCGGAATTCAGATAACCCCAGTATATGCCAGTTAATGCGACCTAGCTTCACCTCAAGTTCAGCAAGGTGATGGTCCAGCCTCATCGAACGTCCATTGTACGTAGCCAGATGTATTCGTCGTCGTCGTTGGTAGCCTGCCGTCACCCAGGGATACTTCGCACCCCCCGTCCCGCCGTTACCGTGACCGCTACCTTGACCAGGAATAGCGGGACCACCGGGAACTGGGGGCCGTTGTTTTGGCACTTTAATCATGGGAGGTTTAATGCCCGTAGACACCACGCTGGGCAAGCGGGTTGGTGACCGCAGAGCCAATCCTTTCGCAACGAATGACGCGTTTTGCTTATCGGATGGTTATACCGCCATCGGTCATCAGTGAGGTTGACATTTGGGGAGTCCGGATGTTGTGTGCTCCCCCTTACACCCCAAACACGACACTAAAACACGTATACTAACAGATGAATAATTAAATTATCTTTAAAATGATGGTTTCATAAAAACTTAATAGTTTTTGCGTTATTCTAAATTTTTTATCCGCGTTACACATAACTTTACAAATTAATTACACCATGTTAAAAAATATAATTTCAAATATTCACATATCAAATTACGAAGAAAATTGTCTAGCATAACATATATTTTTTTCAAAGAAATAAGACTTGTCGTTCAGACGTGATGTTCAATTTAAAATCATTAGAAGTCGTATTGCGGCTTAATGATTTCAAACTAGAGCAAGTCGAGACAGATCGAGAGGATTTTTGGCTGTTCACCGTGGCTTAAAAAATACTAAACCCGTCCTATCCCATATATCCATACCATATCGGGTCACGGCACTTTAGCTTAAGGACGGCAGCATGGTTATGTAGGTCTACGGCTGTCGGTAGCACCTTTTTAAACACATATAGGTTGATCTTTTATTTAACCCTTTTCAACAGCCTTTCCAGGAACAAAGAAAAATAAATAAAAAAATGGCATGCTTTCCAATGAGTTTATTAAGCAACACATAGTGAATACACAAACAATAGGCGGTGTTATCTAAAATTTTATATAAATGTATCATTTTTGACAATATTCCGATGAGCCATAGTTAGAAATAAAGATTTATAAGTTGAGATGGGAAAATGTTAGGTAAGTATAAAGGACATGGACACACCCAAAATCGAAACGTAATCGGTACGGTCAAACCGTGTGCACAAGAATTCCCTAGAACTATCTAAATAATCGTACCCAAGCTCCAACATCCCAATCCGTGGGAGCTATGGGCTGTCAAAGTATGCTAACAAATCAACATTTTGACTTGGGATTTTCACAGCTGTGGTGCCAAAATAGTCATGCTGTCGATTATATTATGTACCAACGACGTCATAGATTCTATTAACGTTATTACACTAAGAATAATATCGAACAGGACTATTTATTAATATTATAGAGAGGAATAGGAACAGGCCTAATCTGTTGGCAGATTTTGACGAACAACACCACTTGGACCGACAGAGTTGTTGATTTCCTTCGTATGAATTATGATCAGATGGTCGTGTTTGCTATTGGCACATACCATGTCAAAATAACGAAATCTTACTGCAGTGCAGGAACTGAAGTCTTTTCAATTGCAGTATTTACACACACAGCCAGAGCTATGGGCTGTTAAAGTATGCAAATACCATGTCAAAATAGCGAAATCATACTGCAGTGAATACGTGGGAGGAACTGGTCTTCTCAATTGAAGTATTTACACACACAGCCAGAGCTATGGGCTGTCAAAGTATGCAATACCATGTCAAAATAGCGAAATCATACTGCAGTGAATACGTGGGAGGAACTGAAGTCTTTTCAATTGAAGTATTTACACACACAGCCAGAGCTATGGGCTGTCAAAGTATGCAATACCATGTCAAAATAGCGAAATCATACTGCAGTGAATACGTGGGAGGAGCTGAAGTCTTTTCAATTGAAGTATTTACACACACAGCCAGAGCTATGGGCTGTCAAAGTATGCAATACCATGTCAAAATAGCGAAATCATACTGCAGTGAACACGTGGAAGGAACTGAAGTCTTTTCAATTGAAGTATATACACACACAGCCAGAGCTATGGGCTGTCAAAGTATGCAATGAATTCATTTTTTGATTTGGGATTTTCACAGCTGTGCTGCCAAAATAGTCATGCTGTCGATTGTATTATAGGTATACCAACGATGTCATAGATGGTATTAACTAAGAATAATATCGATGTACCTACCAAAACAAAAGAGCTACAGAGAAACAGGAACAATCGACAGCATGACTATTTTGGTACCACAGCTGTGAAAATCCCAAGTCAATAAGTTGATTTTTTTTAACTTTGACAGCCCATATCTCCAATATCCCACGGATTAGGATATTGCAACTTGGGTACATTTATTTAGATAGTTCTTAGGTATGACACCATCTCCTTTGAATTTTATATTTTATTTAAGACCAATTAAACCTCAGCTATTTCAGTTAAAATTGTATGAATCAAAACTGAGAAGTTAATTATGTTTAGGATTGCTGTGATACAAATATTGTAAATTAATTTCCTGTATATTAAGTAGAAACTAATTGGGAAAAATATGCTCACTGGAATATTGTCAACAATTTCATAAATATAAGCAAATGTTAAAAACAAATACATACACATGCGAAAATTAAGCTTTTCTCATTCAAAAGTAAATCATGTATTTGAAACAAAACTGTTACTAATATCATTTCTCTGCATTTAGTAATAGAAAAAATATCATGCAGTTACAGAACCTAGCCGTAAATTTAACACATCCAGATTTAGAAAGTGGCTATCACACCACTTATGACCGACAGAAACAACATACTAAATTTCGAACTTTTCTAATGGTGCCTCCACATCGAAGTTACTTTTTGTGGAGCAACATTTTGCAACAAAAATCACTTCGGTGTGACCGCACCATTAAGGGCCTACCTCCCCATAAGTGGCGCCCTCATTGAATAAAAATTCGTATCTTAGCATAGAAAACAAAGATTAAAGAATCCTATGTTGCGTTTGTTACAAATAGGATAAGGTATTTTTACGTTGTCAAAACAGGACTAGTGTTTCGTATCCAAAGTAGTAAGCGGAAGTGTTAAAAACGGCCGTTTTTGGTAATTTTGCCTTCTACTTTGGATACGAAACATTTTGAGTATTGTTTTGAGTACGTAAAAATACCCTTATCCTCTTTGTAACAAACGCAACATAGGACTCTATAATCTTTATTTTCTACGCTTTGCTACGATTTTTTATTCAATGAGGGCGCCACTTGGCGGATATATACGCCTTAAACTCAATGAGCCATATTTACGGAGGCGACTGTTAGTTATCTTCCATGCGATAAACTAGTAGAAACATGCATAGTTTGACATGCAAAGATATATTAATAAAAGTAAATACATTGGCAATATAAAAAGTTTGCAAGTAATGAATTGTAACAACACGAGCAAACGACGACAAACACATTAAAACATGATTTAAAACACACAAAACCAAACAATAATAAGAAAACGAACACACAAACTGTCACAGTTAAAGTTTAATAATAAAAGAAACAGCCATGTCGACACACATGGCAACACTGAAAAAGTGTTAATGCAATGGTAGAAAATTCAGTATTGCCACTTTTAACATTTGAATCCAGAAAAAGTGTGATAACATGATAGTTAAAAATGACTTTTAAATAAAAAATGGATATTAATTATAGGCAAAACCAGTACCTTTAATAGAAATATAGCACATTGTGGCTAAACTATTGTACTTTATTCTATAATACGAACATAGAACAAATTACTGGCACACATGAATAAATTATTTTTTGGTATTTAATTTCTTTAAAAATAGCTAATTGACACTTTTTAGAGATTTATAAAATGGGTAGACTCATATTCACCCCCTTTTAACTTGACGAAGTGAACAGAAATCCATTGACCATATTAATATATATATGTATATATTTAGATAACAAATAAGTAACGCTTATACTTCACTAAGCTATGATGTCCGCTGTGTGTACGCACCATTACGATTAGTCATTCACCTTCAGTATATAGGTGGTCAAAACCACCCTAACAACGGGGGTAAAATCACCCTGAAATTGCTCAAGTAAATTTGTTTTGTAGTTTGTCACTCTATCGCTTTAAAATCGATTATAATATAGTTTTCATAAGATCTATATGAAAGATGTGCGTACACGCAACACGCTTGCATTACCGACCTGTCATCTAAATAAAGTGGAAGCAACATAATATATTATTTAACTGTTTCGTTGTATATTCTCTTGGATGGCACACAGCAGTCTTACAGAACATTTAAACTAATGCCTGCATAACATACTTAAAACTTTAAATTCATAAAATCACAGAAATATTACGCAGATATTGTTTGTTTTATAACTTGGTTGCTTTTTTTTTTAAATTAACTAAAAATAAGTAGTTAGGTTTACGTATTCAACTTTGGCATTCATGTGTCACAAAAAAAAATATATAATTTTTATTATAATCAGATATTTTTAACTATATGTATCTCAAAAAATCAAGTCTTACGCAAATAAATTATGTAAATAACGTGTCAAATTAATAAAGAATAACATTTAAATATTTGCAGAGATAAAATCGCAAAATTTCAACACATCTCATGTGATAAGAAATCCATTCTTCTATCCCATCTCTTCATCTTCATTTACCATCTTTGGCATAGATTATTATGCTAACAATAACTTGTGTGAGTTATATAATTTTCCCGCAAAATCTGCTCTGACAAAGGAACGATAAAATACATATAATGCTTTATAAAAATCAACCAAGTCACAAACTAACAGCCGAATTCTCAAAAGTAACTTAGCTTTAAGTCGTGAGGCCATCATGCTGTCTCTGACACAAAAAAGGTCTATTGTGACGACAGAAACTCTTTATCTTGTCTTCTATAGCGACTTAGTTGATGATCTAGTAGCCAATACATTCTGTTCACATGAATTTTCATGTGGCGTTTTATGCGTACTTTTCATTTCAGGTACCTATATTATTATAAAGTGTCAAAGCCATCATTGTTCCATTGCGAAAAAGAGATGGCGCTGTCTTTCCTGTATAACGCGAACTCTCTTTTCCACTGGAACAACTACAGACCAAAAACGTCTTTATACGCTCTCGTTTTCTGTCATTCAGTTTTACGTGCCTTATCTAGGACAGACTGCTTTAATTTCATGACGTCATAAAGCTAAATATTGTTTGAGAGTCCGGAGGTGGGGACACAGATCACAGTAAAAGACACACTAGAAGTATTAAAGCTTGTGCAAGGGGGGAGGGGTGGGCAGTGTTTAGAGTTAAGAGAACCGCCTCGATGGGGTACACGACCAGCACTTGTGAGCACGGCTCGGATCGTGGCACTTGAATGCCGACTGTGGAATAAATGTTATGGGTTATTTTGACCTTAATTGCGAACATAGAATCTACCGAATAAATATGTAATAAAATCTAACTGATTGGATTTTAAACCTTGAGGAAAACTTATTTTATTTGATTCCATAAAATTGTGTCACTATCTGTAGTTGAAGGATGGGTTTAAGCCCAATAACCGGTTGGTTGCTCATGTACAGGGTGTAACGGAAAGGTGTGTTCATGTTTTAAGAACTGTTTATGCCCATCGTAATTGGATATTGCACCCATTTTTAAAAAGTGTCTCAATCAGATTCTATAGTGCTAATAAACCAATAAAAAAAACACAAAATTTCTATTCAATCCTTAAGAGGCCGTACCCGAAATTTTGCCATTTTCGCTGATTTACGTGATTTTACAGTTAAAATAATGTATTTCTAAAAGTTTTAACGCACAAGATGAAAGACCATTTCAATTATGATCTAATGTATGAGCTATTTTTTTTTTTTTTTTTATTATAATTACGATTAATCGACCACAAACCGACGATGGTTTCGTGAATTTTGCTGTAAGGGGTTTAGAATATCACATAATTACGAATCGTTTTGACGTGTAAAAGATATGAAAAAATTTGAATGTATTGTTGCAAAACTAGTCTACATACTGTATGAATCACTTTTTACAACTTTTATATAAAAAAAAAATTGTAAAAAAATATTTAACTTAGTCAAATTTTAGAGAAAATGGGCAAAGAATTGCTTTTTATTTTGGCTATTTAGAACTCTCGTTTATAAAATTGAAACAGCAAAAACTAAACTTTAGTTCACCGTCAATCCATTTCTTGCGAAAAAAATGTAAAAATTACAAAAATTTGGCAGTAAAAAATCTTTTAAAACAACCCTAATCTCGACTTATAATACGCAACGCAAGCTTCGAATCTAACTCATTAATTAGATCATAATTAAAATGATCTTTCATGTTGTGCATTAAAACTTATAGAAATGCATTATTTTAACTGTAAAATCACATCTGTAAAATAACGTAAATTAGTGAAATCGGCCATAATTTCGTTTAGGGCCTTTTAAGTGCCAAAAAAATGCATTTAAATTTCACATTTTCAAATTTCGCTCGTAATGTGACGACAACGCTGGACGCAGTGGACGCCATATTGCTGTATGGTCATGACGTCGGTTGGCTATGTAAATAAAAGTACAAAGCATAGATACGCTGACCAGTTGACACTTTATAGTTTACATAGCCCTTTGACGTATTACATAGCGGCTACTATGCCTTTGTTATTTTATGAACTAAAACATTTTCCGACTGCTTTTTGCCTAAGCTATCTCAATAATATATTTTTAGTTTTTTCTCATATAGAGTAAATTACCCTATCTATACGAGTATATCTTATCTATCTCACTTTCTTCAAAGTTAATAGCCAATTCCAAAAAAAGTATTGTATTCTTCCATAAAAATTAGATCAGGTGATGGTAACTTTGTACGGAAAGTCAATTATTTTTTTGGAAATTATTTTTTATGATCTTTTAAGGGCCTATCTCCCCATAAGTGGCGCCCTCATTGAATAAAAATTCGTATCTTAGCATTGAAAATAAAGATTAAAGAATCCTATGTTGCGTTTGTTACACATAAGATAAGGTATTTTTACGTTGTTAAAACAGGACTCAAAGTGTTTTGTATCCAAAGTAGTAAGCAAAATTGTAAAAAACGGCCGTTTTGGTACTTTTGCTTACTACTTTGGATACAAAACAGAGTCATGCTTTCACAACGTAAAAATACCTTATCCTCTTTGTATAAAACCTAACATAGGACTCTTTAATCTTTATTTTCTACGCTTTGCTAAGATTTTTTATTAAATGAGGGCGCCACTTGGCGGCTATATACGCCTTAAGAAAGTTGTTCAAATAAGTTCTCCACCCCTTTCCGTTACACCTTATAGTTAGAGATGATTCAATAAAATTATGTCACTATCTGCAGTTGAGACGAGTTTAAACTCAATAAACCGGGTTTAAAACCGGTTGGTTGCTCAACTATAAGGGCGAGCTAGATATTGGTATAAGTTTAGTAACCGGTTTAGAACCCGGTTGATTACCCATTTCTATAGTATCGTAGTTAGATTCAAGATGTACACATTGTACACCACTACGATTTATGTTGTTATTAAATATGTACCACAATTTTAAAACATATTTTTGCAGCTTCTTACACTCGGCAACAAAATAATATAGACATGCAACATAATAACAAACATGCAGCATAAAATAATGAAAAAGACTAATAAAAATAAGTAAACCGGGAAAATAATTATTTTTTACCACATGCACTTCTGGCATAATATTATAATGAATTTCTACAAGAATAATAAAATATATAAATTTCTACAAGAATAAAGCGTGTTTTTGTTTGCTTGTCATATTTCGTGAACAAATATGGCCTTTAGCAAACGATCTAAATGTTTTTCTTTATCACTAGCAAGAAAAAACACACTATACTTGTCAATAATAATATAATTATTATCACTAAAGTTCACTTGCACCACCAATCATTAAAAACAACTACGCTTGAGAACAAATTAGTAGTTTTTGAAGTGAGTCTTCTTTAGCGGCGTTGAGCACTTTTCTAGGGATGGGTATAAAATGTTAAACTCGCGTCTGGACACTGATCGAAAATTCGTAAAACGATTCCAAAATATTCAAAAATGCACAACGTTAATGTTCAAGTTTTCACTTCTGCCGGCACTCCCAGAGTGTAACCCGTTGTTTTTTTGAAGTTATGCTTCTTTAGGCGCGTTATGAAAAAATGATGAGAGTGAAATATTAAGATGCGCGCGCATCACTGTCACACAAAATTCACAGGTTGAAGTTAGCTAGAACCGACACCCTGAAGTTAGCTATGGTCTGTGGTTTACGAAGAATGATTGTTTTCCTTTTGTAAACTTTGTTACAGTTTGGTTTTTTATCTTGTTACGCCAAAGAAGTATAACTTCTTACGTGCGCACATAAGTACACACACAAAATTGTTTGCTTTTTTTAAGCAGTCTTTTTTTTCACAACTGTCCTACCATTTTCCATAAAGAAGTTACAGTTCCTACATCCCAGTGCCATCATTAGAACATTCCATAATATTACATTGTCACCGGATTTACATAAGTATGCCAAAATTCAGCTCTTTTGGAAACGAACGAGTGGTTGAAAAATGGTTCGAAAATTTTGAAGCGGATTATTTACGAACATGGCAAGTTAAATTTTATCGCTTAATGCTTTTAGTGATTTGTGGTGCTAGTTAGCCTTAGTCGTTCCCAGGGATGAGCCCCAACAGGCTGTACAGAAGGGGTACCGGGGTGATCCTTTGAGAGGTCACGAGACCTTCCATTTACTGATGGTGATTACTGGGGTAGTTTTAGTGAAGTTAAAATCCCACACTCCTTGATATTTTCCCCAAAAGTCCAGATGCCATTAGGTCATCAAAAAAAAACAAAAATGTGGCTAAAGTCATTGTACACTCACCGCAGGATCGGTGCGCGGGAAGGGCGCCAGGCAGATGATGAGCACGGTCATGTTGTCGCAGCCGAGTCCGCCCGTGGCGCAGTTGGGCGCCAGGCAGCGTTGCATCAGCGCCTCGCACACGCCAGCCGGCTCCCAGCCGCTCAGCAGGCGCACGCGGCAGAACGACACCACCTCCTGCGGCCCACACGTCAGAACACCATAAGTTTTTTTTTTCATCTTTATTTTTTAGGGACTTTTATCCTTTTATGGCATGTCAGCCCCATCGTAACCTAACCTAAGTTCACATTTCAACTTATAATAAAAACATTAACAGGAATTTAAACCATAAGAAATTGTATATATGCTCATCATCAATGCAGTAATAGATTAAGGCAGCGTCTTGATTTTTGGCATATCTAGATATAGTATACAGAGCGCAGTGTAATTTAGGAAGTGTTTAAACTTCCTTTGAATCGTGCAATACCGCTCAGCAGCCGCGCACGGCATAACGACACCACCTCTTGCGCGCCAGGGGACGTCAGAACACCATAAGAAACTGTATGTATACTCATCATAAATTCAGTAATGGAGCAAGGCAACGTCTTGATTTTTGGCATATCTAGATATAGTATACAGAGCGCAGTGTAATTTAGGAAGTGTTTAAACTTCCTTTGAATCGTGCAATACCGCTCAGCAGCCGCGCACGGCATAACGACACCACCTCTTGCGCGCCAGGGGACGTCAGAACACCATAAGAAACTGTATGTATACTCATCATAAATTCAGTAATGGAGCAAGGCAACGTCTTGATTTTTGGCATATGTAGATATAGTATAAACTACCTTTGAATCGTGCAATACCGCTCAGCAGCCGCGCATGGCAGAACGAGACCACCACCTCCTGCACGCCAGGGCGCATCAGAACACCATAAGAAAATGTATGTATGCTCATCATCAAAGCAGTAATGTAGCAAGGCACCGTCTTGATTTTTGACAGATGTAGACATAGTATACAGAGCGCGGTGTAATTTAGAAAGTGTTTAAACTTCCTTTGAATCGTGCAATACCGCTCAGCAGCCGCGCACGGCATAACGAGACCACCACCTCCTGCGAGCAAGGCACCGTCTTGATTTTTGGCATATGTAGATATAGTATAGAGAGCGCAGTGTTATTAAGGAAGTTTCGAAACTTCCTCTGAATCGTGCAATACCGCTCAGCAGCCGCGCACGACGGAACGACACCACCTCCTGCACGCCAGGAGACGTTAGAACACCATAAGAAACTGTATGTATGCTCATCATCAATGCAGTAAAGGAGCAAGGCACCGTTTTGATTTTTGGCATATGTAGATATAGTATACAGAGCGCAGTGTAATTTAGGAAGGGTTTAAACTTCGTTTGAATCTTGCAATACCGCTCAGCAGCTGCGCACGGCAGAACGAGATCACCACCTCCTGCGCGCCAGGGGTGTCAGAACACCATATGAAAATGTATGTATGCTCATCATCAATACAGTAAAGGGGCAAGGCACCGTCTTGATTTTTGGCATATGTAGATATAGTATACAGAGCGCAGTGTAATTTAGGAAGTGTTTAAACTTCCTTTGAATCGTGCAATACCGTTCAGCAGCTGCGCACGGCATAACGAGACCACCACCTCCTGCACGCCAGGGGACGTTAGAACACCATAAGAAACTGTATGCATGCTCATCATCAATACAGTAAAGGGGCAAGGCACCGTCTGGAAGTTTGGAACGCCGATTGAAAATTTAGAACAAAGAAGACTTTTGTTTTTGGGTGGACTTCTCCTAGCCCGCTCGAAGAGGGCACATGTATTATTTTTATTATTCAATATAACGTATTAGTGCGCCATCTCTCTTTTCTTTATAACACAACACACATAAGCAGTCACTCTCGTACACCACACTCTCGCACTGCCAGCGAGTACGACAAACCCCCAGGAACGTAAAAGGAATCTCCAGGGACCTAGCACTAAGAGAAGCTGCTCCAGGTCCCTATAAGTGGCGGCGAGCGCCGGGAACGAGCGCCGTATGTAAGAGTGACGGCAACGGTAACGGTGTGCGGTGGACAAACTGAGGACTGATGCAGTGACAGCCACCAGGATAAGAGGAGTATAGTCCAAGCTGAGTGGTTCTGTTTTAATAAGTGTTAAATAATATAAATAGAGCAAAATGCGATGCGACTTTTCGGGACACACGTATGAGGTGTGCCTCTACGAATTTATCGACGAGTTTGTGTCGATGGCCATTGCCAAGGGGTGGCGAAGAAGCGATTATTCGTTAATTCTTGGTATTTGGTTAAAAGGAGCTGCGCATTATTTTTTTTAATATACGTTCCAGTATGAGATGGAATTTGACACGCTGTGCGAGGAGCTTAGGAGAGAATTCCCATGCAAGTGTGTGTCTTGCAAGCAGAGAATCAATCAGTGTTTTTATAATCTTGAGAGGCCGGATGTTGTGTCCGAGGCGGATGAACAGTCCGAGGATAATGTGAGCGAAGATAATCACATAATATTATTTTCTAGCTCAACAATTAAAGCAAAGGAGGAGGACGATGATGACCAGAGCTGCGCTGATGCCGGCCTAGTCAATGATGTCCAGGAATGTGAAGACTGCGGTCTAGGCGATGATGACCGAAGCTGTGAAAATGAAGATACAGAATCGGGTCGGTTATTTCCAATTATTCCTATTAGTAATATTTCAGAAAATCAAGAAACAATTTTATCAAAATAAACAAATGGCGAGCACGGGTCGAATGAAAATTTTATTTGTTTAGAAGTTGTTTCGGCTGATGTCGTCATTATGGAGAGCTGTGAAGTGGAAGTTCCGTCAGAGACACATGGTTCTGGTGACGATAATGTTGTTCAGGTTGATTATGTTTCTGCTGATGTTTGCGAGCAGGAGAGCTTCGAAATGGCGGTGGAGTCTAAACAGCTGTGCGTACCAATGGAAGTCATGCAAAATCCTGCTATTATTGTTCCAATAGGTGATAGTCTAGCGGATATCTATCGGGATGAAAACTGCATCATAAGTATCACTTCACAATGTCACAACATTTCACAACAAGCGGAACGGCATTTTTCACAGAATATGCTGGAGGAGGAGATATGTGTCCTCCCGTATTATACGAAGAGGAATAATTTTCATTTCTTTGATAAACATAAAATTATTTTTGTATCAATGTTATTTATTCTAGCTGACGTGTATTGTCATAGCAACGTGACAAACAAGTTTTCGACCGTAAATATAAGGTATGGACGTAGTAATTACGATGACCCAAATTCTTCGATAAAAATAAAAATATGCGAAAGAAGTCGGGAATTGCTTGTAAACTATTTATTAAAGCAGTATTCCGTAATTAAATATAAGTTTTGGACATTTAAGAAAAAATTTATAAATTGTTTGTTGAAAATTATTTTATTTTTAAAAAGATTTTTAGAGACTAGACAGTGGTGTCAGATGTCATTTGACATGACAAATAACTGTCAGATATCTGATGCGTCAGCTAGTACGGTTAGTACGGTTGACAATATAATAAAAGTTTAAATTTTAACCGACTTCAAAAGTAGGAGGTTCTCATTTATTTTGTTTTTTATGTAATATTAATCGTTGTGTTTTTGTGTGTTTCATGTACCTAATCGATATGATGAGCTGCACGGACGTGACTGAAGACTGATGGGAGATGTGACCACATACCATGAGCAAGAAATTAAATTTGTTAGGCGATTATTAGTGAGAAATAGGTATGAGTTTCTCCAGAGTGCGATTTTAATAAAGATGTTACTACGGTTAGGAGGTAGAGGGAATTGCGATCCTCTCTCCTAGGGAAAGATGTGTCTGGGTTTTTTGTCGGTTTATACCAGCTTTGTTTATGGGGTATAATGCCTTCGCAAAGTGGAATCGAGTTGATTCTGTATGGTGTGACCGAGCCCATGACAATTTTTATGTATTATTCATTTAGAGAGTATACTTCAAGTTATATTTATGGAGCACTCTGGGGGAAGTTCAGGAACAGTGAGTAGGTGTTCAGAACAGTGGTCGTTTTTTCTCCTGGTCTTCATAAACGTCCAATGGAGTTAAAATTAGTACAGTTTTGAATTTTATTTTTGTAAACCCCATCTGGGTAGATGCTAACTAGAGCATCTTAGGTCAGAAAATTTAGCAGAACAGTGTAGCTTTTTAGTGAGTTTTTGCTTCACTGAAGCCATGTGCATTGCCAGGATATGTGGTGTGCCGAATGGCTCTAATTAATAAAAAGAAAGTTGACCACATCACTTGGGGTGCAGTATGGCTATCCATAGATGGACTTCTGCATCTCCGTAACTCCTCACGCAGGTAGGGATTTCGCAGTAGGATTAGGTAGGCCTCAATCGGCTTTTCAAATATTTAATTGAATAGAAGACATACTAGCGTTTGCGCTTCTATTCGTAGGGGCGTAGCTCATGTGACGACCTTATGTTGGCGGCCTTATGGGGGAGACTGGCACGTTGGAAGTTTGGAACGCCGATTGAACCGTCGTCCGCCGATTGAACCGCCGTCCCTATAGTATACAGAGCGCAGTGTAATTTAGGAAGTGTTTAAACTTCCTTTGAATCTTGCAATACCGCTCAGCAGCTGCGCACGGCAGAACGAGACCACCACCTCCTGCACGCCAGGGGACGTTAGAACACCATAAGAAACTGTATGCATGCTCATCATCAATACAGTAAAGGGGCAAGGCACCGTCTTGATTTTTGGCATATGTAGATATAGTATACAGAGCGCAGTGTAATTTCGGAAGTGTCTAAACTTCCTTTGAATCTTGCAATACCGCTCAGCAGCTGCGCACGGCAGAACGAGACCACCACCTCCTGCACGCCAGGGGACGTTAGAACACCATAAGAAACTGTATGCATGCTCATCATCAATACAGTAAAGGGGCAAGGCACCGTCTTGATTTTTGGCATATGTAGATATAGTATACAGAGCGCAGTGTAATTTCGGAAGTGTCTAAACTTCCTTTGAATCGTGCAATATCGCTCAGCAGCCGCGCATGGCAGAACGAGACCACCACCTCCGGCGAGCAAGGCACCGTCTTGATTTTTGGCATTATTATGTTGATATAGTACACAGAGCGCAGTGTAATTTAGGAAGTGTCTAAGCTTTCGCTGAATCATGCAATACCGCTCAGCAGCCGCGCACGGCAGAACGACACCACCTCCTGCACGCCAGGAGACGTCAGAACACCATAAGAAACTGTATGTATGCTCATCATCAATGCAGTAAAAGAGCAAGGCACCGTCTTGATTTTTCTCGTAGTATACAGAACGCAATGTTATTTAGGAAGTGTTTAAACTTCCTTTGAATCGTGCAATACCGCTCAGCAGCTGCGCACGGCAGAACGAGACCACCACCTCCTGCGCGCCAGGGGTGTCAGAACACCATATGAAAATGTATGTATGCTCATCATCAATGCAGTAATGGAGCAAGGCACCGTCTTGATTTTTGGCACTATTATATATATAGAGCATATTATATTATACAGAGCGCAGAGTTATTTAGAAAGGGTCTAAACTTCCTCTAAATCGTACAATACCGCTCAGCAGCCGCACACGGCAGAACAACACCACCTCCTGCGCGCCATGGGGATGTCAGAACACCACAAGACAAGGGGCATCGCATTTCAACGAGGTGCAGAGATATTGTGACCGGGTTGTATGTTCATCCACAACGCAATAAAAGAGCGAGGTATAGTCTTGATTTTTGGCTAAGACATAGTATTTAAACCGCAGAGCAATTTGGGCTACATTTCATGTATTTAACTAGTCATAAACTTTTTAAATTTCCTCTGAATCGAGCAATGTCGCACAGCAGCCGCGCGTGGTACAAACAGGGAGATATCACGCACGCACGCACGCAAAAGTGTATGTACCACGTGGTCACAATATCTGTGCACCTGGCGTCGATGACGTCATGTCAGCTGTAAACCAACCGGCTGCAACCGTACTGACGCGACCGGACGAGCGCGGCTAGGTGAAAGGGAAAACATTGCATTTCAGCGAGGTGCAGAGATATTGTGATCGCGTTGTATGTTCATCCACAACGCAGTAACGGAGCAAGGTACCGTCTTGATTTTTTTCATAGACATATTTTACAGACCGCAGAGTAATTTAGGCTACTTTTCATGATTACGAGATTACGATAACTACATACTTATTAAGTGTCTAAATTTCTTGTGAATCTTATATCAATACTTGAAATCAAATCAACAACTTTTACTCCATTCGCAATAGCATTACACAGAAGTTAAAAAATGTTATTTTTAATGCACACTTTGTAACAAAAGTACAATAAACATTTTACAGTTACGATAGACGCCGAATTTATTATAATCTATTTATACAGCAGCTGTCACACTTAATTATAACCATTTTAACTATTTATCTTACGAAATTATGTGGCTTTCATTTAGTTATATTATTTCTCCACCTTAAAATTACCGTGTCAATGCTAAAAACCTAAAAGACGCACGAGTGAACATACCTGGAACGTATTTCGTTTTAATATAATTGTTTTACATAAAAATTTGAATACTTGTGAATGCGACGCCTTGTTAATTTTTATTGCCGAATTTTCGTGATTTAGTTGTTATTTGTTACTGTTTTAAAATTAAATTTAAAGAAATAATAATATGCTAACTTTGACATCAAATGTTTTGCATCTTTTTCTACTGTCAACTTTGAAGCATACTTCGTCGCTAATGAAAGTATGTTATAAATTCAACTATTTCCGCAAGCAAATAAAGTTTAGTTTACCTCGTTCGATAACACCTCCCAGATCCCGTCGCACGCGATCACTATAAACTCCCAATCTTCGTTCAGCTGCCTCACTTGCACGTCCGGGAACGCTGGAAATATTAAGATGATTATTAGAATTATTTTTATTACTAGCTGACCCAGCAAACGTGGTTTTGCTACTAAAAAACTTTTTTACAAAAAATAGAACCGACTTCCAAAAAAAGTGCAAAATAACTTTAACACCGACTGCCGAAATTAAAGTTATTTTGCACTTTTTTTGGAAGTCGGTCCCATTTTTTGTAAAAAAGTTTTTTTCACTTTTCAGTTGTGGTTCCCCATTAAATTGTGTTAACACTATATAGACATACAATCGCAGCAATCGCAATTGATTTGCTGTCATTTTTTGAAGAGTTCCGTTGTCGGTCTCCGAAACTCATCATCAGATCTATATGAAATTTAAATGGGACCATTTCGGAAAAAAGCCCTTTCGAACGAAAAAGAATTTTGCAAAGCCGTCAATATAATCTGACGGAGTTATGCCCGACAATACATAAAAAAAAATACAAACATCCGAATTCATAACCTTCTCCTTTTGGAAGTCGGTTAAAATGGGGGGTGGGGGTAGGAGGGTGAAAAATACTTTACTACCTATTCTCATACCTGCCAAATATACAAAAACAAAACTAAATGCAAATTTTCAAAAAACCCGACTGATAAAAAAACTACTAAAAAGTTCCTTTATTTCCTACATTTTTGCGAGTTCGTCTCCTCGAGCTCTTTAATTTGTCACCCCACATGACCAGGTCACAAAAAAATACGATTACATTTACCTAATGTCGGTCGCCATTTTTTTTTTTTCAAAATTCATAAAGCCAATGGTGCGGATTCTCTTATTCAATAACTAAACTAAAATTAGAGAATCGCTATCTTTTACTAAAAGGCAGTGCGAGAAAAGGACGGCTATAGCTATGAAATAACTTAGAGATGTCAAACTAGTTTACGCCTTGCGCTTTACCGTGTTTTTAGTCGACATGTTTTTACGTGTACCCTAAATTTGTATTGCCCGGGGGTGGAGGATAAATTCGAAAGAGTTACCTCGCCCCCGGGCGCGTAGGGCAGGGAGGAACAGGGGTGGGTTTTAGTCAGTAAGAGTCTGACACGCCCTTCCGCTCCACCCCAGAGCGGAAAGAGTCATTGGATGATTTCCCACCCCCCAAAAAAAAAAAAAAAAAAAAAACCCTAAATTTGTATGGAAACATTAGTTCAACTAAATTTGACAGCTCTAATTTACGTCCTTCTCTTACTTGTTTTATTAGAGAGAAAAAGATAGCAATAGCCTAAATTAAGTTTAGTTTGTGCAAACCAGAATCGGCACCAATGTCACTTCGGCTGTCAAGAACAATCTAATAATACCTAATTTGTTAAAATCCATCCAGCCGTTTAGGCTACAGCGCGTGCCAAAGAAATAGACATACAAACATACACACATATACTCTCAAAAAATGACGACAGGTCACTGGAACAACTTGCGACTCACGGATGCCCCTCAAGTTAAAGGGGAAAATCTATAAGTCTGCGCGTAACACCACACATCGCTCATATAAGATGCAAATGATTGCCGGGTGTAAATCAATGGCGCGGGTCGATGACCACAGATTAAGTAACTTGGCATAGAGATAGTCTGGAATATCACATAGGCCATAATTTACAGTGGGGGAAGTTCAAATTCAACGCGGGTGAAGCCGCTAGCAGGAGCTTGTTAGACATAAATGGCAAATCAAATAAAAAACCGGTTATAATAAATTAGGCTTGTAATCGGCACTTTTATTAATGACTAGCTAATGTCAGCGATTTCGCCAGCGTGGTATTAGTAGACTTCCGCCCATTTTTTTTTTTTTTTAATCTGTGCTCCACACTAGGAATTACTCCTGTATCGTGGGTGCGTTCACAAACATTAAAACTCACATACACAAGACACCCAGGACCCGGAACAACTATCTGTAGGCCATACAAATATTTGTTCCGTGCGGGGATCGAACCCGCGACACGCAGCGCAGCAGCCGAATGCTCAACCACTACGCCAATCGTGACGTCAAATCGTCATTTATAAATGCCTTTGTGTTATTCTGATGTATAAGCAATCCTATTACTCTAAAGTTTCATCATATGGTGAAAAAAGTTCAAAGAGCATTCTTAAGGTATTTCTACAAACGTAGGTTTGGGTACTACCCATATATGTATCCAACCAAATTTCTGCTGAGTTGCTTGGGCTTTACCTCAATCCAGGCGAGACGAGCTTTTGACCAACTTGTAACTGTTTGAAAAATAATACACAGAAGCATCGACTCTCCTCGTTTACATGGGGCGCTGTAAACATTTTTGTTTCTGACAACTATTGCCGAGCGAGACGGCATTTATGGTGCCTATGCCTATTTTCTCTGGTTAAATTGTTTTTATTAATTCCATTTTTAACGTGTAGCTTTTTCCATTTAAAGAAAGAATTTCCTAGTAATAAAAAACTTTTTACAAAAAAAATACAACCGACTTCCATAAATAAAACTAAAAAATGCAAAATAACTTTAATTTCGGAAGTCGGTGTTTCTAGTTTGGTTTCTTCGTTATTTGACACCGACTTCCGAAATTAAAGTTATTTTGCATTTTTTAGTTTTATTTATGGAAGTCGGTTGTATTTTTTTTGTAAAAAGTTTTTTATTTTTCACTTTTTAGTTGTTGTACCCCATTCTAAAACTAAATTAATAGTAAAGTTATGCCCGAATTGATAGCCCCAAAAATAGGGAATTTGAACATAGTTGGTGAAATTAGGGTGTATCAGGGTGAACTGTACAAATCTGTATACCCCTTCAGAGCGTATCAGCGTGATGTAATGTTGTGAAGTGGTGAAAACAATATACAGACATGCGATTGCAGCAATTCTGGAAGGTTTGCTATCATTTATTGAAGAGTTCCATTGTGTATCTCCGAAGTTCTTCATCAGATCTTCACCAAATTAAAATGGGACCACATGTAAAGCAACAGCTTTCAAATAAAAAAAAATCTTCAAAATCGGTTCACGTAGTGAAAAGTTATGAGGTAACACACATAAAAAAAAAAAAAAAAAAAAAAAAAAAAAAAAATACAGTCGAATTGAGAACCTCCTCCTTTTTTTGAAGTCGGTTAAAAATAGGTCTTCTTCATCCATATTAAACTTTGACGTACACTGGACACGGCAAAAGGCGCACGTTGGCCGCGTTCCCGCATCCGCGCCACTTCCCACTCCGCGCTGCCAGTCTGGCCGAGCACTAACAAACATAAATCCTCACAAACATTCAATTTATAATATTGGTAGAATAAAAGTTACAAATAATCCCAAACGATCGTATCACACGACGTTGTAGTATTTTAGCTGTAAAGAACAATCAGTGTGACCTATACCTGTAACGATCTGCTCCTGCGGCGAGAGCCTGTAGTTCCTCTTGGACACGTTGTCTCCGAAAGCCGTGGATAGCGACAAGTTGCCGTTGACTCTGTTCAGCTGCACCCAGCCCCCCTCCCCAATGTTAACATAACAGTATACCTGTAACGATCTGCTCCTGCGGCGAGAGCCTGTAGTTCCTCTTGAACACGTAGTCTCCGAGAGCCCTGGACAGCGCCAGGTTGCCGTTGACCCTGTTCAGCTGCACCCAGCCCCCGCCTGCCGTGATCCTGCGGAGTTCCTCTTCGTTGTTGGGTTTGTGGTCGTATGACAGCACCTCCACCTGGATAAGAACGGTAACTTAAATATTGGATAGATAACAAGTCGTTTAACTGTGGGAATCGCATTATAATAAAAGAGTTCATAACAAGATAGTAATAAGTATCAATTTCAGTAGCATCAAATAGTTTGTCCTATTAAAAGACCATTTTGTGTAATAAAATGATATCTAAGGAGATCACAGGAAAAATGAACCTTGTCAGTAGACAGGCTGGTTAGTCAAATAGACTTTTGAAGGCTGGTGCAAAATAACAGGATTTAAATTAGAATAAATAAACTTTTTTACAAAAAAATACAACCGACTTCCAAAACATATAAAATTGAAAAAAAACTTTAAATTTCGGAAGTCGGTTTTTGTTTTTTATTTCTTAGTTAATTGACACCGACTTCCGAAATTAAAGTTATTTCTCAATTTTAAGTGAAAATTAAAGTTATTTCTTTTTTGGAAGTCGGTTGTATTTTTTGTAAAAAAAGTTTTTTATTTTTCACTTTTTAGTTGATAAACCCCAGAACTAAAACTAAATATTAAAGTTTGTTGTCCGAATTGATAACCCCAATAACATGGAACATGGAATTTGAACATTTGGAGGAGACCAAAATGTCATGTACGTATTTTTGTTTTTGTTGATTTTTTCAAAAATCGCTAAATTTATTTTTATAAAATTTATATGGGACCACCTCTGAAGTATACTTTTTCGGATAAAAATATAATTATGAAAATCGGTCCACAACTCACAGAGAAATCGCTGGACATACATAAAACCCCGTGGCAACGGTAATCACCATTTCACATCAGGTTACCAGAAAAAAAGTCACCTGGGAAGACTAGATGCGGCAAGTGAAGTTCAGTCACTTAAGAGGCTTATGTGTAGCTGTGGACAGCGCTAGGCCAAGTTGTTTATACTCCTGAAGTTCTGCAAGCCATCTTCTCCTGTCTGCTACTCCTGAGGATCACTCACCGCTCCTCTGACACTGGCAACGAGGGAGGAGTCTCCCACCTTAACCCAGTACAGTGTTGTCTTTGACCAGGACTGCCAGAGCCGTCTGATGCCACCTTCTCCTGAGGATCACTCACCGCTCCTCTGACACTGGCAACGGCGGAGGAGAGTCTCTCACGTTGGCGCAGTACAGTGTTGTCCTTGACCAGCACCGCCACAGCCGTCTGATGCCACCTTCTCCTGAGGCTCACTCAACGCTCCTCTGACACTGGCATCGAGGGAGGAGTCTCCCACGTTGACGCAGTAGTGTTGTCTTTGACCAGCACTGCCACAGCTGTCTGATGCCACCTTCTCCTGAGGGTCACTCACCGCTCCTCTGACACTGGCGACGGCGCGGGAGTCTCCCACGTTGGCGCAGTACAGAGTGTTGTCTTTGACCAGCACCGCGACCGCCGTGCTTCCGGCCACCTTCTCTTGCAGCATGTCTTCTTCAAGCATTGCCTGGTCCAGGTCCAAGAAACCCTGGGGACAGAAAATTAAATCATTTTTTATTTTAAGCATAAATAGGTGCCCCTTTTCTTTGGTATGAATAGCTAATTGATAATGTCATGAAGTTTTTAACTGTTACTTTCAGACGAATATGCAGTGCCTCCATAGACGGTCTCCTTTGAGCAGTCAATGCCAACGCTTCAAGCTCGGGTTGCAGTCGACTCCAACCTAAACACGACTGCTCTCGTGCAGTTGGTCTCGACTGCTCTAAGCAGTCCGTCTATGGAGGCCCCGACCGCAACACGACTGCTCTCGTGCAGTTGGTCTCGACTGCTTTAAGCAGTCCGTCTGCGGACGACCTTAAAGTACATTTACACAGACATCAGTTACATCACCGTCCAACCGTCAGTCACGTTAAAAAAATAGTATACCTACTGGAAGTCCGGGACGGATTTCCTACTCGTCAACCACACGACATGATCTGCGCGTCTTAGTCATTCACATACGTTATACAATCCTAACGTTGACGAGAATGATAGGCGACTTGACGGTAACGTAGACTGGTATGTAAATGAACCTTTAAACGACTTGAAGATTATAATAGTCTGTATTAGCCTTATCTGCTACTAAGCCGCTCAGTAGTCGCTAGATACAGGGTAAAATACTTCGGAAATGCAGGTAACCTCCGTGAGATAGTTAGTAACATCAGGGCTCTACTGGCCTTCCTTGAGGAGCTGGAGTGGATCGAACAAGAAACCTGTCCCACCTTTACGCAAAATACGCGCTTTGCACGAAGAGTTGCGGACACTAGACCGACATACAATACAACACATAGCCGTGTGCATAAAAATTCCGAAAATTTTAATTATTTTAAAAAAGAAATAAAGTATTATTAACTACCTATTATATTATAGCTTAAAGTTAATTTTAAAAATCTGCGGGAATCAACGGGGTCACAATGTAAGTAGGTAAATAATAGATAATAAGATTAAATTTTAAAAATCCCCAATGCTCAAAAGAAAAGCGAATATTTAAAAAACACAAGAGTTGATGACCTTGAAATGGTTGAACCGATTTTGATAAAACATGTCTAAGAAACATCGCTAGAAAAGCTACTTTCAAAACCGCATTCAAATCGGTTCAGCCGTTTAAGATCTACGGTGCCACAGACAGACAGACACACACATAGAGGTACCCCTCTTTTTGCGTCGGGGATTAAAAATGAAGAGTACTTCACACAATCTAACAATGATCCAGTAGATACAGTTCAGTTAAAATTAGGTAATTACTAAAATAAAACACCGCACCTACAAAGATGACATAACTAAATATTTAGCTATTAAATATACACTGAAACACTTGATAAGTTTCAAACATTAAGAAGTAGGGTCAGCACCAAATACAACTGAGATATTAATAAAGGACAAACGGTATTTGTATTCATAACATTGCGCTTGTACTTCCTGAGGGGTCAGACAGACCTAACCAGGAAATACAGGCATATTACATGTCCCATAAACCCTTAAGGCGCTATTGACCTTGAGTGGTTAGCTTGCGTGTTCTGTGCTGAGCTCACGTAACGCGTCGTTCGTCCACCCAGTAATAGGACTCGCTCGTCAAGGAGCGCTGTTCGAAATTAGACGCATTATAAATTTATTACGAAAATCAGACTGATATTATAAATGCGAAAGATTGGATGGACGTTTGTTATTCAATCACGTCTGAACGGCTGAACGGAGCTGAATGAAATTTGGCACAGAAATAGATTATAGTCTGGAATAGCACATAAGAAATTTATGAAGAGGAAATGACTAATTCCACGCGGGCGAAGTCGCTAGCAGAAACTAATGTCCTCATAAAAAATCCAAATCACTGCCCTACTGACCCTGCGTTTACGCTATAGCACTAGAGAATACGTTTAACTAAAAAAAAAAGTGTGTACTTATGTACGCACGTAAGAAGTTATACTTCTTTGGCATAACAAGATAAAAAACCAAACTGTTACAAAGTTTACGAAAGGAAAACTATCATTCTTCATGAACCACAGACTATATCGTAAACGCGCACATCGTAAATATTCAAAAATCCTATATATCAATTTACCAGTACCAGAAATTTTAGAAATAAAAATCAGGCTCTTATATATAGAAACCTATCTTAGACATCAGTCTCTCACAAACTTAAACCCTGGATTGTGAACAGTAGACATTAATATTAGGTATGATCTGCCAGGGTCGTTGAGGATAAATTCGAAAGAGTTACCTTGTAACACTTAAAAATAGAATAAATTTAGATTCGTGGAATGGAGCGTTATTTTAGGAGTTGACAGATGACAGATTGTCGTTTGACGTTTTTTTCTCCAAATTGATTTAGAGCAAGTCTGCCTATTAAATTTTATTTATTGGAAAAAACTTCTTAAAAGCACCTAATGATGGCTCGAGGTGTAAAAGGGACCAGAGTCAAGTTCAAATGCTGTAAGCATAAGAATGTAGGACGATGTAAGTACTTAATCTTTTTGGGATTTTTTCTGTACTGGCGCTAAGTCTTATAGTTTATGCTTAAGCATGGCATTCATGAGTCTCACCGAATGTTCTCTTGTTGGCAGGGTTCCTACTTTACCTTTAATTTATATAAGAAGAAACTTTATAAAATGGTCGGATCATAAACTACATTATTTTGGAAGAACAATGCGGTCTTAGCAAAGGGTTCCGAACACCAACGTCCACGTGTCCAGAGATCACCATGATTAGATGACCACGGCTTAGACACTGCTTGAGGATCTCTTCACTGGACCTTTAATCTTCGATCTTCGAACGATAGGGTAAAAGTGATTCATCATAAATTGTAAGTTCAACATACAATTTTCTGTGAACTGAGTGCTATCTGGTGTGATGCAGTGTTGACAATAAATGTGATATATGTGAAGACCAAATCAAAGGACTCTTATTTACTACAGACAAATCACAGTCATGCAATGTAACCGAAGATCGGTAACAAGGGTCTCATGCCATAAATTATCTTTGACGCTAGCCGGAAGAATAATTTCTTTACAACCTAGCCCCATTCAAGGCAGGGAGGAACCAGGGTGGGTTTTAGTCAGTAAGAGTCTGACACGCCCTTCCGCTCCACCTAGAGCGGGAGAATCATTGGATGATTTCCCACCTCATAAAAAAAAGGGTCGCTGGTCTATTTGAAAGAGTCGCGGCGGCCCCTGACACAGGCAACTGAAGGAACGCGGGTAGGTTTTAGTCAGTAAGAGTCTGACAAGTCTAAGTTATTTGAAGATTACCCACCCAAAAATTAAAAAAAAACATTCGCGTATTTAGGTTTCCGTACTAAATGTATTTTTGACTATTTGTATGGCTTTGGGTCAACAAGATGCTTATACTGTGAAAATTTGAAGACTGTAGCTCCAACCGTTTGGCTGTAAAACCTGTGTGACAGACAACGGACAGACGAACACGTGAGTGACAGCAATAGGGCTCTGTTTGGACCCTTCGGGTACGGGACCCTAAAAAGTACTGTAGAGACCCTAGCCCTCTTGTAGGCTGCAGAGCCTCGTAGTAGCCCTTCGACGTTAACGGGGGCGTTGCGTAGCACTGCAACTCGTTGGCACGGTGCGAGAGGACTGTGTGGATGGGATCTATCTACGGGGCGGACAATTAATATAACTGAGAGTGACTGCAATTAACTATATTCAGTATAATGTGTAAGAACATATATTAGCCCATTCGCTCGGGCTCGCGGAGCCCTAACTTCGTCTGACACAAACGTCAAGCCTAACCTTTCTTCTTAATTTATATCAAACGGCTTTTCAAGAGTTTCTAGAAACTTCTAACCTGCCAGTCGGCAACATAAGGCCGCCAACATAAGGCCGCCAACATAAGGTCGTCACAGTACTTTGTGATGAGAAAATAAACGTTTATATAAAAAAAAATATGTCTTATCATCGTAAAACTGACAACCCTAACAATACATTCAACGCCACGTGTGAGGTTTTACGTAATGAGGTTTTTACATAAAATGAATCACAAACGAACATGCTATGATATAAAATATGCAGTACGTTTTTCTAAGGTCACATTCAGGAGTTAGTGCTGAAAGTATTTTGCAGCAATAGTAAGTCGGAATTATATTTATAACTCGGATGATGATGCATTTATGCAAATTTTTAGACGGTCACGCCATATTCTATTTGCATTTTAGTACGAAATAGGGCCATTTGTAATGCGGCACTTACGAAAATGGCATAAAGGTATGATTCCAGAGTGACAATATAATAATTCTATTTAGGGGTTTAAAAATCATGAAATTTATATGAAATAATTTATGGATGGTGTGCCAATACACATACTATATCTAGCGGGTGTATTTGCTAACTCAGTTGAAATCAATTTGATAGGCATTACGCAGTACATTGCTGCTTTGACGCATATGAAAACAAACATGTGCTACATAGTGCCTATTATATTCGATGTCCACCGAGCAAAGCAGCAATGTACTGCAAAGTGCCTATCAAATTGATGTCAACTGAGTTAGCGAATACACTTACTGGTTTTTTTTTATTAGTGCTCAAAATGTATATAACAGAGTATTACATATATATGCTACAAACCACAGAAGCCTTAGATGGCTTATATATGGCTAGTGAGTTCGGAATAACTTAATGTAAGATATCTAATAATATTAACAGATGATAAATTTGTGAGTTTTACATTGTAATATTGTTCCCAAGTACTTAATTAAATAAAATGCTTTTTTAATTCGCTTTTTGCTTTTTTAGCGTTGTAGAGGTATTTATTTTGTATGTCCGTAGGAAGTTCGTTTAATATTTTTGGTAGTATGTAGGTGTGTGTTCTCATACCATATGTATTGTTGCATTTAGGCAAGGTTAAAGTTTTCATGTTAGCTAAAGTTCTTAATTTAGGATGACGTGTTTTTTTAATTAATTAATTTATATTGTTATATACATCTTTTAGTATTGAAAGTTTGGTGATGTTTTGTATTGGCAATATGTTGCAATAATTAAATAGTTCAGAGTAAATTTGGTTTTTGGTGGTGTTTCTGCAGTTCATCAACACGGAACCATATTAAAAACAGGTTTGTCAACATAACAATATTAATATATGATAGAATGGCGTCTCTAGAATCATATCCGTTGTGCGATCTAAATTCGTGGGAATATTTTGACTACAAATTAAGTCTAAAAACAAAAAACAACTTTGAAGCGAACTTTGTATCTGTTTTTAGCGATAATGGCAAGAGGTCAGTTTGCGTAAAGCTTCCAGGAGTTATTTACAGTCTTGAAGGTCTGGTAGCCAGTGACGCGACTCCTTAGCGTAAGGTCCTAGGGTCGAACTAAGCAGTGTTATGAGGTTTCTTAATCCGTCAGGCCCCTCGCAACGACAATAGGTTTTTAATTGTGTCTGCTAATGAGGGGCTTGACCGGTTAAAGTAAAATAAATTAAAAGTAATTTTGCCAGCTTTCATTTTTAGGGTTCCGTACCCAAAGGGTTTTCTTGTATTATTTTTTTTGGCGGTGTGGGAAATCATCCAATGACTTCTCCCGCTCTGGGTTGTGCGGGAGGGCGTGTCACGACTCTTACTGACTAAAACCCACCCCTGTTCCTTCCCTGCCTGAATGCCCAGGGGTGCAGTAACTCTAATTATCCGCTCTCGAATTTATCCGCTACCCCTAGGGATGCAGGCACCGGCCACGATGGGCCCCGTCAGTGGTGTCTTAATAATAGGGTCCCGTTGGTTACCCTTTGGGTACGGAACCCTAAAAAACTATTGTGTTGATAATGTAAAAAAAATTACCTGTTTCAACGCTTCCTCAATGTTGCCGAGGTGGTACTCCGGTCGCGCTGTTATAAATTTGTGCAGGTGCTTGCCTGCATACTCTGCTATGTTAGAACCTGGAAAATAAAATGGACCTATAGTGATGATATTCCAGGCCTGTATCAATAAAGTGTTTTACTGGATTTTTGGAATATTCTCCACAATGACCGATTAGTAGATAACTGATGGCGAGAATTATTATTTGGACGTGAGGTAAAGTACCAAACGATTTTCGACAATGTAGCTCTTCAAAAAAGCTAAGAATAAATAAGCTGATCTGTCAGGCTCACCAAAACTTTGTGCGTTCCTCCTCCCCTGTTAAAGCGACGTAAGTTTTATAGTAAGTTATTCCACCACTACCACCTATTTTTTTTTTCCAACGGGCTCGGTGAGGCAGCCCTGAAATTGGGCCAGTCTCACCAGCTTTTACAAATTAATTAAACTTACCGCCATGCCCATCATAGACTGCAAAATAGGCAGTCCCCGGATCCTCAGGTAGCGACAGTATGTGTGTGTGGGCGTCATCCATGGAGACTCTCCATCCTTGCATACAAGAGGAGCCGACCAGGTAGCGGCTATCCTGGACTGTTGACGACTGCTTCTCCGTCACCGGTTCTGATAGGGTTTGACCCATTACTCTGGAAATTAAATTGAGGTAGTGTATCCAACTATACCTATAAATGTGAAAGTCAGGAATTTTGGCTCAGTCAGCTTCAATGGTTTAATGGATCTGGATCAAACTTGGCTCATTTGTAGACCATGACCTGGGTAGAATACGGTTTATCGCAATAGTATGTTTCCTTAGGATATTATAGGTACGACTTCCATGTGACAGAAGCCACAGGCGAAAACTAGTCGTACATCAATAAATGATTAAGGCGCTATTAGCTGCCAATGACTGAGTGGTTAGCGTGCGTGTGCTGCGCTGAGCTCACGTAACGCGTCGTATGTACACACAGTAATAAGACTCGCCCATCAAGGAGCGCTGTCCGAAATTAGACGCATTATTAATTTTTTACACATAAAACAACAGGTATTAAACTAAAACACTGAGATTAAATTATAAATAATTAAATGATCTTTAAAATGGTGAAGGTTTCATAAAAATATGCTTTATAGTTTTTGCGTGATTCTCAATTTTTTATCCGCGTTAGACATAACTTTACAAATTAATTACACTATGTTATAAAAATATAACTTCAAATATTCTGAGATCAAATTACGACGGAAATTGTCTAGAGTAACATAAATATTTTTATTAAAGAACTTAAGACTTACGACTTCATTTTTTATTTGCGTTTTTCATGTGGTCCAAAAACAAAGTTCAAAAAAAAAGATTGCATGTGGCGGAGATAAGAATGTTAAGCTGGATGTGTGGAGTAACGAGAATGTTAAGATGGATGTGTGGAGTAACGAGAATGGATAAAGTGAGAAATGAGTACATTAGAAGTAGTTTAAAAGTGGCGCCAGTGAACGAAAAGTTGAAAGGGAGCCGCTTATCTTGGTATGGTCATGTGAAAAGAAGGGATGAAACAAATGTAACTAAAAGAGTTATGTAATGTGGATGGAAGGAGTGGGAGAGGGAAGCCAAAGAAAAGATGGATGGATTGTGTGAGGAGTGACAGGACAGAATGGAAGAAGAAAACGTGTTGCGCCAACCTCAAGTAACATGGGATAAGGGCAGGAAGATGCATGGGATGATGTGGTCCTAAAACAAACAATAACAAAGTAAACTCCCCAATACAAAATAAAACTTTTTAACAAAAAATTAAACCGACGAAAAAGAACTAAGCCATCATAAATAAACCTTTAAAGTCTTGCGTATTAAGCTTATTTAGATAAACTATCAGTCTAATCAGTATAGTGTATATGTATAAAATTTGATAGTTTAATTAAATAAGCTCAATTCACAAGACTTTTAAGGTTTATTAATTTTGTGCTTATAAGTTCTTTTTCGTCGGTTTAATTTTTCGACTCAAAAAAGGAGAAGGTTATCGATTCGGATGTTTGTATTTATTTTATGTATGTTCGGGCATAACTCCGTCATATATTATTTTTTTGTTCGAAAGGACATTATTCCGAAATGGTCCCATTTAAATTTCATATAGATCTGATGATGAGTTTCGGATACAGACAACGGAACTCTTCAAAAAATGACAGCAATCAACTGCGATTACTGCGATCGTATGTCTATGTAGTGTTAACACAATTTAATGGGGAACCACAACTAAAAAGTGAAAAATAAAAACTTTTTTACAAAAAAATAGAACCGACTTCCAAAAAAAGTGAAAAAAACTTAAATTTTGGAAGTTGGTGTCAAAAAAACCGAAGAAACAAAACCTTTTTTGAAAGTCGGTTCTATTTATGTGTCAATCGTGGATCTTTGACAGTCGTTACGGGTCGTCAGGTGGCCGGAAGTCTAACAACCAGTCTTACCAAGGGGTATCGTATTATCCAGTAACTGGGTTGTGGAGGTCAGATAGGCAGTCGCTCCATATAAATACTGGTATTCAACTGCATCCGGTTAGACTGGAAGCCGACCCCAAGATAGTTGGGAAAAGGCTACGAAGATTGATGGCTCGCATTATCTTTCTATATCTAACTTTTAACGGTTTAAGAAAGGTATGGTTTCTATATTTATTTATCGGACCCCTGTTCCGAAAATAAATAAATTTAAGTACCTGGGCTCAGTTATCACAGACCAGGGAGACGTTGATGCAGACGTAGAACACAGAGTGAACGTGGCGTGGCTTAAGTGGCGATCACTAACCGGGGTTCTATGCGATACTCGTATGCCTATCAGAACCAAAGGCAAGATCTACAAGATGGCGGTAAGGCCGGCTATGATGTACGGAGCGGAATGTTGGCCAGTAAAAAAGACACACGTACTAAGGCTCCACACCGCCGAGATGAAGATGTTGAGGTGGTCCGGAGGTGTGACGAGGCTAGACAAAGTGCGAAACGAGCATATCCGTGGTAGTTTCAAAGTCGCCCCCATATCAGAGAAACTAACTGAGAGCCGGCTCAGATGGTGCGAAGAGACGAGGAACACGTAGTGAAAAAAGCGTTGCAACTGCCTGAAAAGAAGAGAGGTAGAGGACGACCTCCTGCCACGTGTTGGACCAGCATGACGAAACTCTTATCAGAGGAAGAACTGCCCGACCCGACAACCCAGGACAGATTGTCCTGGCGCAACAAAATTAGGAGAGCCGACCCCACATAAGGTGGGAAAGAGCGAGGAAGAAGAAGAAGAGGTTTCTATATTTATTTATTTGCGTTTAGGATGATTCCTAAACGCAAACAAATATTTATACCAGGGGGTTCCTTGGCACGGAGGAGTCTCGGTATGTAAAGATCCATGGACCAACCCCGGCGAGCGTAGCTTAACCTGATGGATCGACCCGTGCGGCTGTTATTACTTTAGCCACGAGCTCCTCATTGATTCCGAAATAGTCACTACTAATTATTGATTTTGGTGAAATGTAAATTATGTTTTTTCATTGAAGTCTTAGTTCAGTTTCAGTCTTAACACGTTTACTGATAGATAGATGACTAAAGTGTAAGTAAATAATAATTGACAATAATAACAACAATTAAAACAAAAACAATCAGTCATTTTACCATTTTAATTTCATTCTTGCTGTATTTTTAGGATTCTTGCCCGAAGGGTTCACACGGAGCCCTATTGCTGTCACCCACGTCTGTCTGTCTGTCCATTGTCTGTCACAAAATTTTGTTCTGAAGAATTTTTTAACTTCCCATTGGCCTATGAACTTGAAATTTGGTGGTAATGTTTATTATTACGTATATTTTAATAACAAATACCAATATAATGATAAATCATATTTTTTCTTTGATAATTCCCTCATTTGGTACGGAACCCTAAATGTGCTTACAGCACCTTGAAGAATTTTCAAGTATTTTTTTTTTTTTATATTTTTTCTTTGATAATTCCCTCATTTGGTACGGAACCCTAAATGTGCTTACAGCACCTTGAAGAATTTTCAAGTATTTTGGATTTTTGGTGTTACTTGCAGTTCAATTAGGGTTATTTTTATAATGGTATTGAACCATGTATTTCTACCTACACTCCTTACATTTTAAATAAGTAATATTTTAGTACCCACCTAACCAAGTGCATTGGTGCTTTATTATAAAGGCAGCAACGCACGGCGGCGCACGGAGAGGCTACGCACGTGTGTTAAGGCGCAAACCCACCACACCTCCCCACCCCTGCACAGCATGCGCTGGCATGCTGTGCAGGGGCACGCGGCGCATTTTAGCTGCGTGGATTCATTTGTTTGACAACATGGGTCTACGTTTTACACTGCAGTAAACGTGGCCCACCTCAACTTTATCAACACATGCGTAGCCTCTCTGTAGGCTACGCACGTGTTATAAAGTTGAACATAGTCGTGGGTTAATATTCGTGAATAGCGTGTGCATCGCGCCATGCGCAAGCGCAGCGTGCATGGCGTTGACAGCGTTGAGCTATGTGATCGCCATATTCGAGCAGGCCACGGATGTAGGTACCAATGACGTCAATTCATGTGTAGCGTGTCCATGGCTTGCAGTGGAAACAATGACATTTTCTTGCACAGCGAAACTTAACACGCGTGCGTAGCCTCTCCGTGCGCCGCGGTGGCACTGCGCCTTTAAGCTTCCCTTTCAAATAAAAAAAGGATTTTTCAAATAGGTCTAGGCGTCTTAACATACATATGACATAAAAAATAAAATCTTCCAACGAATTGTTAACCTCCTCCTTGGATACGCACTCTGGTAAGGAAACATACCAGAGATTAACACAAAAAGGTATTGGCCGACCATAGTGAGTGCAGGCAGGCCAAGGAGGCACTTCCCTCCATTAATGACCGCTTCACAAAGCAGGCTCTACGGACTGACTAAACCCCCATACCGCGGAAAGTCACGGCCATTACAACTGGCCACGGGTCTTTTAATAAGCACCTCTCTGCCATATGAGTTACAGACAGCCCACTCTGAGAGCTGCAAGGAGGAGGACGAAACAGCGGCTCATCTGCTTTTAAGCTGTCCAGTAGTTGCTGCAAATAGGGCAAAATACTTCAGACACCCAGGTTACCTAAGCGAAATAACCAGTAACACCAGGGTGCTGCTGGCCGTCCTCGAGGAACTGGAGTGGAACGAAAGACAAAGCTGTCCCACCTGTACGCAAAATACGCACCTTGAGCGTGGAGTTGCAGAGACCAGCCCGACATACATACAGAAATAACCTCCTCCTTTTTGAAGTATGGTTATAAAAGATATGGTTTTCTGTCCCAAAGAAAAAAATCTGGTAAATACTATCGGTTTTTTAAATGAGCTTAACAAAAACATTCATCAGTGTTCTCCTGACATTGCACAATGGCTATTCACAGATTTCGTTTTTTAAATGAGCTTAACAAAAACATTCATCAGTGTTCTGCTAACATTGCACAATGGCTATTCACAGATTTCAAAATTATGTTTTGAAAATGCATTGAACCATTAAAATGCAGGATAACGTCGTTATTTATAACAGGCACATCGGAAATCGTAAACTGACCGCCTATGTTCAACCACCAGTATCGATACAATATCGAGATATGACTAACTACTGATGTCATTTACGTTTCTACAAAAATAAGCTTTGACAAGACCTTTTCTTAGCAACAGTGCATTTAATAATGCACGCAACAAACACCCAGATTGTTTGTACAACACATTTATATCTCACTGAGCTCAGAATAAAGTATATTATCAAATTTTAAACAACAAAAAATGATAAGATAAAACCTTACATTATACTGCGCTGTTATTTCTCACATACAGAACAAAACATACAAATAAATATACTTACGGTTATTTCGAACAGTAGGAAAACTTTTATTGTACACTACTGCTTTATTTTGTTACAAATCAAAGTTTATTTTTTAATAATTTCACGAAAATGCGTAGGTAAATAATATCCGAGACTAGATAGATAAACGTCTAACTGACACATGATGCCAGAGTTGCCACCTTTTAACGGTACTTTTTAAAACAGTAGAAACCCTCACAAAACTACTATAAAAACGAACTAGGATTGAAGTAACTGTTGATGGAGTATTTATGTATATTAAATCGATCTTTCGTTAAGGTGAAAGCTCCAGGGTAGCCCGCGAATTTCAAATTTTCTTATGTATTTTGCAATTTGCAAGTCAGGGTTTTCAATTTGATTCGCGGCCGTAGCTAGTATGTATTTATAGATTTATAATCATTAACATCATTAATACAACTTTCTCAGTTAGAATTGATGCCAAATGTAAGAATTTCATGAAATCATGACATTTGGAGCATTGGGTAACCCCAATGCTCCAAACCTGGAGCATTCACCTTAACATCAATCTAAAGGTAAGTCGCCTCTCAGCTTTATAAATTCTCTGCCAATGTATCATATTTTGATGAAGTTAGGAAAAAAATAAAAATGAAACTTAGAATGTTACACTATTTGTTATCTACTTATTTCCACGCACGTACAGTTTAATAACATTTTCAGTTCTACAATTAATTACTTGAACTAACAACTACATTCGTAGACTGCATTCAGTTATGTAGCACTATAAACCTGCTTGTATTTTACCTCAAACTACTTATGTTCATTGATTGCTACCCCGCCATAGCCACCATAACGATATAAATATTAAAAATGTTTGGCATCATTTGTTGAGTAGGATATTATTAGGATTTAGACGCCAGAAGATTCCAGCAATATTGCAGGATGAACACTTTGCTCATCCTGCAATATTGCTGGCTGTGGCTACACAGGCCAGAAGGAAAACAATAAATTGTGAAAAACACTTGCCTCATTATTTTGGACGCTGCAAACATCATGTTGCTGTAATTGTCTTTATAAATAGATTAAAATTAAATATTTAAATAAACAGTTCTATCAATATTACGTTACAATGGCAAGTGGGCACAAAGTGAATTTTTTAATAATAAAAAAACTATTGAAAAATACTGTAAACTGCAAATTAATTTGTCATGTTAAAGTTACATCACAAATAATGACAGGAGAACTGACATCGACTATTTTTTACCGCATTATTATTATAAGTAGGTAACAAAAAGGTTTTGGCGTTGGCATTGAGGTTTGCATGCGCCCTGATGCACAATGGGTGATAGATGCTTCATGCACTCTGCCTGACATGTCAGTAATGTAACGTCATGGTCAGCATGTTTGCATTTTTAACCGACTTCAAAAAAGGAGACCGACTTCAAAACCCAACGATAACAAAATCCGGGGATACAGTTTTGTGTTGTTTGTGGAGGAGTTCGTGACGCTAAAGTAATAACAGCCGCACGGGTCGATTCATTAGGTTAAGCAATGCTTGCCGGGATTAGTCCATGGATGGGTGACCATCTTTACACACCGAGACTCCTCCGTGCATCAGAAAGCACGTTAAGCCGTTGGTCCCAAACTCCCAACCCCAACTGTCAATCGTGGATCTTTGACAGTCGTTACGAGTCGTCAGAAACCCGAAAGTCTGACATCCAGTCTTATATAGGGGTATTGTATTACCCAGTAACTGGGTTGTGGAGGTCAGATAGACAGTCGCTCCATGTAAAATACTGGTATTCAGCTGCATCCGGTTAGACTGAAAGCCGACCCCAAGATAGTTGGGAAAAGGCTAGATAGATGTACAGTTTTGTGTTGCAGCTACATTATACACCACACCACACCACTGGATACCTTTTTTTTGTGGGTTGGGAAATCATCCAATGACTTCTCCCGGTCTGGGTGAAGCGGGAGGGCGTGTCAGATTTTTACTAAGTGAGGACTGTGACGCATCGTGCGTGGTGGAGAGAGAAGCACCGCCATTTTGAGGTAATTTTGCCGCGTTTCGAGATTTAGTATAACTTTTGACTCGGAGCATAACGTTCGTTATAGCCAAGAACAAAAGGAAAGTATATCTACGATTTATAAGTGCTCTTCAAAGGCAATCTAATGATACCCATAGCGCCCCATCTATACTAATATTACAAAGCTGAAGAGTTTGTTTGTTTGAACGCGCTAATCTCAGGAACTACTGGATGGATCGAATTGAAAAAAATATTTTTGTGTTGAATAGTCCATTATATATATATATATATATATGTCCATAATATCGAGGAAGGCTATAGGCTATATAACATCACGCTGTGACCAATAGGAGCGGTGCATCAATCAGAAAAATGTGGTAAAAACGGTTGAAAAAAATCCTTTTGAGAGCTTTCGTTGCGTGCGCTACGTAAACGGTTAAAGTTACGCAAAAATTATGTATGACGTAATTGTTCCCCTTTAAAAGTTCTAAAAAAGGCCGCGACAGCATATGTCCATCTTTTAAGGTTAACTCACTATAATCTTTTTTAAGGTAATCAAATTCGTTCTAAAATAATGCATTATTTGCGGAGGTGTTTTTATAAACATGACATTAATCCTTATCCAAATAAACTAATACGTTATCCATCATAAGTATTTAATTTTGAACAAAATTGCCCTTGCCATCATTTGATTTCAACGAATATCTTAGGAGATAATTATCATAGTGTTAATCAAGTACCACGCGCACATTCATGATGTGCAAGGCGGGCGATTATGAGGGATGTGGAGAGCGAGGAACCATTTTGCACTGTATGGCTTATTTATTGAGGAAGGTTATAGACTTTATATATAATCACGCTACGACACAGTACCCATAACCGCGGGTGAAAGCGCGGGCACAGCTAGTATAAAATATAGTGAAACGGTCGCGAGAACGTAAAAGTTGCTTTTTGACGAGTCTAAGCCAACATTTCAAAGTATTATTCTATTGTGTTTACCTAAACACTGTTTAAAATTTACTATAACTATTTAAAACTATAATTTTTTATTCACACAATCGATAAATCTTGACGAGAGCCGTCGAAGGAACTAAAACGAACGTCGTAGCTGCGCCGAATCAGTCATACATAAGTTAGACGAAATGGAAATGTCGAAACGCAGCAAAATGACCTCAAAATAGCGGCGCATCTCCCGTCACCGGGCGCGATGCTTTCACAGTCCTCAGTTCCTCACTAGTGTAACGAATTCTTTGATTCTTTAGCTATGGCAGTAGTGTAATTAAATATTGGATGGAGCTGCAACAGCAAACTATCCCCCGATTTTGTTTATTCGTTACGTAGACGTACCTATTCACGTAAAACACACGGCTGTGTCCACGACTCAGCCAAACCCCGTTTTTTTTTTAAATGTATGTTATCCGATTTCTCTGTCAATTTTGGAATGTTTTTCAAAATTCTTTTTTCATTCGACAGTGTATAATATTGAGGTGATCACATAGGTATAAATTTTATTAGAATTGATTTTTCGCTTTTAAAAAATGAACAAAAACAAAAAAGTTGTTACAATTTAATATATTTATTTAAAAAGAAACTACCCAAATGTGAGTCTCGCGCATGAAGGGATACGTACCATTTTTTTTTTCTTTTTTTTTTTTTTTTTGGATCGTGCTACATTTTTCGCATCAACTTGTTGCCATTATTGAGATAAAGCAAAAAATAAACATATTTCTAGTAGAGGGGCGCCTATTTTTAACCGACTTTCGAAAAAGGAGAAGGTTCTATGTTCGACTGTACGTATGTTTTTTTTTTATGTATATCCGCGCATTTCTCCGTCAGTTGTGGACGGATTTTCAAAATTCTTTTTTTATCCGAAAGAATATACTCCCGAGGTGGTCCCATATAAATTTTATCGAAATTGCTTTAGCACTTTTTGAGAAACTGAACAGAAACGAAAAATACGCATATCTTGATGACGTTTTTGTGTTCTCCAAATGTTTAAATTCCACTTTCCATGTTATTGGGGTTTTTAGTTCTGGGGTATAAAAACTAAAAAGCGAAAAATAAAAAACTTTTTTACAAAAAAAAAAAAAATGAACCGACTTCCAAAAAAAAAATACACTAAAAAATTAAAAATAACTTTAATTTCGGAAGTCGGTGTCGGTGTCGGCGTTATTTGACACCGACTTTTTAAATTTTTAGTGTAATTTTTTTTTGGAAGTCGGTTGTTTTTTTTGTAAAAAAGTTTTTTTAATTTATTTTTATTATTTATTCATAAAGCGGCAACAGAAATACACATTCTGTGAAAATTTCAACAGTCTATCCAATACGGTACGGATCATGAGATACAGGTCACTGACAGACAGACGGACGGACGGACAGCGGCGAGGCTTAGTACGGACCCTAAATAGATGTTTATAATGTGAATTTGTGTGACAGTGATGCGCACGCATCTTAAAATTTCACTCTCATCATTTTTTTCACAACGCGCCTAAAGAAGTATAAGTACTTAACTTCAATAAAATTTTTTTTTTACAAAAATTGTCGTTCAAAAAAGAAAATAGGTATCTAATACATATTATATAATTGGTAAGTTTGACCAGGTTATGTTACCCAGGTAACAACCCGCCAGGTGTGTACCCTGGGCCCTGGGAGATATAAAGCCTACAGTGTAATCTTTGAACATAGATATATAAGTACCTACCTACGTACTAAGACCACACTTGTATTGTGCCAGCTGGGCCCAAGTTAGACGAAGATTTAACAGATTTGATCTTTCATTTCGATAACCAAGCATGGTAAATTGAACATCAAAGTAATAAGTAAGGCCGTAATAGAATTCGACTCAAATAAACAAACTACGTCGATAAGGCGTATATAATGTCTTTCGTCACATGCTTATATACGTAATCATAATATTATATTAGCTGATTCTAATAAACCGGCTGTGTCATCAGATTTCGGCTGAGGCAATTGCGCTGTGGTTTTGCGTAGACTTTTTACTGCTGTGCAAACATTAAGTGAGTGGTATATCCGGCTTTTTATGGACCCATAACTAAAACTGATAAGAAAGGTACAGCAAAACTGGCAAATACAGAGATAAGATAAGTCTCACACTCTCAAAAAAAAAAAAAAAATTATCTTTATCACCCAAGTTAATCAACATACTGCATCGTTGGACTAGTGGTCGCAAGAACGACAGCTGAATAACGGCGCTATTAACTGCCTTGAGTGGTTAGCTTGCGTGTTCTGTGCTGAGCTCACGTAACACGTCGTACGTCCACCCATTAATAGAACTCGCCCATCAAGGAGCGCTGTCCGAAATTATACGCATTATTAATTTATTACACCTACAACAACAGGTATTAAAGTAAAAGACTGAGACTAAATTACAAATGATCTTTAAAATGTCGAAGGTTTCATAAAATTAGGCTTTATAGTTTTTGCGTGATTCTCAATTTTTTATCCGCGTTACACATAACCTTACAAATTAATTACACTATGTTATAAGAATATAATTTCAAATATTCTGAGACCAAATTACGACGGAAATCGTCTAGAGTAACATATGTTTAGACGTTACTCAAATATGTTTGGTTCTTTCTTCAAAAGACCACTACAGACACTAAGCTGCATGGTCCTCATATAGAATAATGTGAATGCGAGAACTATGTATGTCGTTATATTCATGTAGATTTTATGATTGTCTGACAGTTTGAGTATTTTTGCGGCCTACTCAAATGTCCTTACTTTGGTATTGTTCGTCGGTTCGTTGAGCTCCTCAAAGTTCTGAGTTGAGCTTCGCGATGACTGACAAATGCTTGCACTGTCTGGACAGGTCCACTCGCATTTGTGTGTTGCTTTCTTCAAAAAGCTCATCCCAGACATAAACGTACATGGTTCTCATATGATTTAACCAGTACACATTGTATGGATTTCAACACTTTAAAAGAGACTTTGACCTTTGAGTTTGTTTCGGTGTTTCTTCTCAGGGTAGTCAGCTAGGAAACACCGGCCTCATCTAGCTTAAACTGACAAAAAACATTCACGTGTAAAAGTGTTCCTTGTAACCTATTTACTGAATAAACATCATTTATCATTTATCGTTATATTCAAATTAAAAACCGTTAAAAGTCGTATAACTGCGCCATAAGACCGGTGTTCGATTTCCAGGTCGACAATGTATTATTCAGATTTTCTATTAGACATTTTCCCAGTAGTAGGTCGGAGTTTGGATTTGTGTCCGGTTGATGGCAACAGGCTTATACCTATGTATAGCTTGCCGCAGAAACGTGAATTAAAAAAAAACGGTTGATGTTACCTGTGTTATGTTTTTAAGCTATTGCATAGCTTCTATCGCGGGCCTTGAGCGTGGAGACCGAATCCAGAAATTCCGTAACGAAAATAACCTAACGCCCCCCACTCCGACCGGCACAGCGGTGATACTTTCTAGTTTTGCCATCTATCGATGAATGGCAGAACTTTTGACTTTTGATGATATTGTGTTGTTGATATTGATGATGATGATGATGATGATGACGATGATGGTGATGATGATGATGATGATGATGATGATGATGATGATGATGATGATGATGATGATGATGATGATGATGATGACGATGATGATGATGATGATGATGATGGTGGTGATGATGATGATGATGATGATGATGATGATGATGACGATGACGATGACGATGATGATGATGATGATGGTGATGATGATGATGATGATGATGATGATGATGATGATGATGATGATGATGATATTTATCTTGTTACGCCAAAGAAGTGTAACTTCTTACGTGCGTACATAAGTACACACATACATAAATAAAATAAATAATTATAATTGCATAAGTTGATAAAAAATGCTATGCAATAGCTTTACCGCGGCAGTCTCCGAGTGCCACACGTCTTTTTTTTTTTTCATTGTTAGTCTCGCGTGGCGATGATGCGGTTGAACTCGAAGACGCGTAAAAAATACTAAATCTAAATCCGTGATGAATCTGGGTCTGACTTCCTATCAAGGAAGTCGATTATACAACATCTGCACCTAATAGATCGAGCATCTATACCTAATAGAGCTAATTTTACTATCTAATTTTGTGCACGTGTTATTCAAATCTAACCAGCCAGTCGTCGCAGCTGTTCGTATAACTCTATAATACTTGAACTCTTTACAAGCCAGCTGACTTCCTGAACCTAAAGTGTAGGGTTACTGGCACTTGACAGTCTATTTCGGGCTTCTGACACACTACTTTGGGCATCTCACTAATATTATTATCGTCACAGGCAGGAAGGAAGCACGTTTCATTGAACCATTTCCCACGTTAAAGTCGCCAACACAGCGCCACATCGGATTAACTTAGCCATTGGAAAATCGATATGAAATAGTTTTAAGTTACATTATCAGTAGCGAGTGACGAAATCGAATCCGATGTGCAGTCAGTATCGAATCGCCTCGCGCCGCGAAAGCGCGTCATTCTCGCGTGTTCCTATTTTAGTTATTGTGTGAAAAAAAGAACTCCGCTTTTGAAAATGGCATGCCCTATGAGGTAAGCTTTTTTTTTTTAATTACATTAACCACCTTCTTTTTTAAATATTTTTAAACGTTTTAATTTTTTTTTTTAATAATGTGTTATAAAACATTTGTCTGCTTCTAATCTTACATAAACTTAACAAAAAATATAATCACTTAAGTAATATGAAACTTTAGTAAAAAAGGGCCATATATAAATAAATAAAAAAATACCATTTGATTAGGTAGTTTTAAACACTGATAAAAAAGCGGGTTCTGAAAACAAAATTTCTTATTGAGAATTTAAATTTAAAATTCGCTAATCAGAATTTAAACTAAGCATGTACCTAAGCGAGTTTTATAAATATGGCTGTAGAAGTCTAAGTAGTTAAACAAGAAAATAATTAAAATTATCAACATCGCTGTTTTCGTTTTACAATCAACTGGAGTAATCAGCGGCGTAGACCAGCCTGGTCTACCCCGCCTAAAATAATTTAGGTACATTTTAATTGTCTCCTATCTAAACAGTGAACCACGTTGACCTGCCACTCCTGCCAGTAACATTATGTATGTTTTAAAACTAGAATGTTGCCTAATTTAAATTTTACGATGTCTACCGTTAAAAAAATGTGGCGTGATTATTTGATTCCATAGTAACTTTGTTTCTTTTTTTTAATTTAAGCGGATATTCATAGGTAGGTCATTGTGTAAGTCGTAAAAGCGGTTAAAAATAAATAATTTATAAAACAATGGATGCCTGCACTATTAATGAAATACAGAAAAAAAATATTGCCTTGTAAAATTGGCCTTACGGTGCAATTGAGCAAATAAGTATGATTTTATTACATTATACGAGTAATAACCCTATCTAAGTAAAAAAATTAAGAATAGTTGTTTAGTTATTACGTAGCGATAAAAACAACTAAAAACACGAAACTCGACTTATTTAATGCGTTGGTAGTTAAGCAGTTATTGTGTCGTGTTTCGTGATAATAATTACCTATACTTTACCTGATCGCTAAGCAAAATCTAAAAGAGAAAATCTATAAATAATGTAATATTACAAAGCTGAAGAACTTGTTTGTTTGTTTTGTTTAACGCGCTAATCTCAGGAACTACGAACTACTACTAGATCGAATTGAAAAAATATTTTTGTATTGAGTAGTCTATTAATCGAGAAAGGCTATATAACATTACGCTGCGACCAATATGAGCGCAGCATCAATGAAAAATGTGGCAAAAACGGGAAAAATATTCCTTTTGAGAGCTTCCGTTGCGTGTGCTGCGTAAACGGTTAAAGTTACGCAAAAATTATGTGTGACGGAATTGTTATAAAGTCCGACAGCATGTCTACATTTTAAGGTTAACTCACTATACTTAACCTTTTTTAAGGTAAACAAATCAATAGATTTGGAATAAAAAGGGCAGAAGTTTTGGGACTGTGTTTATGTACCTAGAACTTTGACGTTCAAAAAGTTCTGGCTCTCAGCCTAATATTACTACTACTGCTCTCAGCTTAATATTAATATTAGTACTTTGGATTTTTATTCCTACATTTTATTTTTTTACGTGCTACTCTCTGAAAATACCACTCAACTTTTCTAAAAGTTTTTTCTAAAATAATGCATTATTTGCGAAGGTGTTTTTATAAACATGACATTAATTCTTATCCAAATAAATACGTTATTCATCATAAGTATTTAATTTTGAACAAAATTACCCATGACATCATTTGATTTCAACGAATATCTTAGTTGATATCATAGTTTTAATCAAGTACCACGCGCACATTCATGATGTGCAAGCAAGGCAGGCGATCGTGGTGGGTGTCGGGGGGCCAGTAGCTCTGCGAGGTACCATTTTGCACTGTATAGCCTATTTATTGAGAAAGGTTATAGACTTTATAACATCACGCTACGACACAGTAACCATAAACGCGGGTGAAACCGCGGACACAGCTAGTATCTTATAAGGGTTAGCCATGGTCTATTAGGTACCTATTACCTACGTATCTTTGTAAAGCAAGGTCAAACCACTGAACCTATTAATTACAAAAGTATCTGTTAATTAACGCTAAAGGGTAATAAAATTATCTCCAGGTAATAATAAGTACGGAATTAACTTAGTATCAAGTAGGTAGGTAGGTAGATACTTTCGCGCCATTTAATAACTAATTAATAAACGCATTAATATAAATTATGTAATTATGTTCATATTAACCCTATATAAGTAGTGCTTATCAAAATATTTGATCACAAGACATGTAATAAATTATGAGCTTGCGATAGTGCTTTAGGTACCTAGCTACAGGACTACAACCTTTTCCCGCGGTTTTGCTTCCCTTAAAAACCTAGCCTATCCTATTTAGGATAGGCTACTTGTTCCTGTGGGGTAGGATTCCTACCCCACAGGAACAGTTCGTTTATCCGGGATAAATTATCTAAAATCTAGGTATGCCACTCAGCGATAGTAGGTTACTTTAACACGATAGGCGTAACGCATAGTCCCCTGTGCAGAGTGGAATCGGTCCCACACGTGCTCCTTGACAGCACGAGCGTCGCCGATATACGTATACGAACCTTAGGATCTCTAAATTCCCTCATAGATGCCCTCAATAGGCCTAATCTGCTTCTGGAGAGAGGTGGGCTGGTTGGACTAAATGTGGAAATCAATTCCAGATAGATAGATATAGACTAGTCAGTGGCTGTCTATCAGTGTAATCATTTTCGTCATCGGATCAGTAGACCGTACTTCCAGAGATTGATTCCTTTTACATACAGGGTGTAAAAATACACATCACATAGCCGTTAACTACGCATACTGTACGTCTAACAAAGTAGCTTTGCGCAAAAATGATTGCTGGCGAAACGACTTTCATTTTTAGGTACCATGACAAAAACACTAATTTTTATTGCGCGCAATGTAACGCGAACCAAGGCAAGTGGATTTAAACCCCGCTCCTTCGCTCTAAGCCACGTAGGTCGACAAGTATGTCGGATACGTTTGATATACATTGCTATTTGTAACTGTATTGCTAGGTGTAATTTAATTTAGTCTATTACACACAATCAAGACCAATCCGCTTTCGCGAAATAGACCAACCTTCTAAATAAATAATGTCTTATATCACTATATAATACTAGGTTCGACGAGATAACTCAACAAACTACCTCGTAGTAATGTAAATGTTTTAATTTATTATCATCATCATCATCAGCCTTTTAATGTCCCCACTGCTGGGGCACAGGCCTCCTCTTCGTGAGAGGGTGTGGCCCGTAATCCACCACGCGGGCCCAATGCGGACTGGTGAATGTCACATGTCTTCGAATTTTTGGTTCTAGGACATGCCGGTTTCCTCACGATGTTTTCCTTCACCGTTTTGAGAGCAGTGGTGATGAAATAATTTACACAAAGTAAAGCGCCTGCCTGGGTTTGAACTCACGACCTACAACTTGTAAGTCGCGGCCAATACCACTGGGCTACCACTGCTCATGCATCATTTTAATTTACATTACGATATAAATTAAAAGATTAAATTATACGATTAATTCTTAATATAAATCTTTGTATGTAGAGTAGATATTTAATTTGTCGCAAAAAAAAAAAAAAAAATTTATTTATAACAGCTTAAACTATCATTACAGGGTTGACCCCAATGCGACAGTTATGAACTGAAACTAGTAACCTAAACTATACAATTACTTACAATAACCAAATTAGAAAAATTAAAACTAAGACCATTATTAAATTATTACACCAAAACACAAAATAGCTTAGCATAATAAAAAACGTACGTCGATTCATGTACGAGACACAAAAAAAGAGACATCAAAACAATTTGAAATTCAGATTATATTTATTTACATACCACCCGTGCACAGGTGTTTTGTATCAATGTTATTATGATTCTTATAATAAAAGTCAAAGGTATTGTTCTAATAAACACATATTGTGTCAAGAAAAACAATTAATCTTATTAAATTATTATTATTTATTATTTATGTACCACATTATAATTTAAAGGTTAAAAAATGTTCAAATGCTGTATTTTTTCAAAATTTCTTCTTCAATTGGTACATAAGTTCAGGCAGTTTGTAAATTCATAATGACGCAGTTTGAATCGCAAGCTTTTCTAAGTACAGAGGAAGAGCGGGAGAATCATAGCATAATTTCCCAAACCAAAAAAAAAGAAGTACTTACAAAGGAAAATGCTGCGGTCCAAGTACTGAGAAAAATCCTCATATGTATATCGCAGCCATCTGGTTGAATTAGTCATTCAATTGAACGCCCAGGCTGTTCATTAAACGTATTTTTTAATTTTTTCACCTACAATATACATGTATTTTTTTTCCTTGGACTCCTTACCCCTGTTACCAACAAAGAAATCAAAGTGGTGTCAGGTCAAAAAAAGGCTGGGAACTCTAAACAAAAAAATATATATTATTCATCAAAATGACACTTATCACATTATTATTTTTACAACGCTGGAAAATGACAAAGGTGCAGATTCTGTTGTGCACAAACTAAACTTAATTTAGGCTATTCCTATATTTTTCTCTGTAATAAAACAAGACAGAGACGGACGTAAATTAGAGGTGTCAAATTTAGGCGAACTAATATTTCCATACAAATTAAGGGTACACGTAAAAATATGTCGATTAAAAACACGGTGAAGTGCAAGGCGTAAACTAGTTTGACATCTCTTATTACTCACTTCATAGGTATACCCGTCCTTTTCTCGCACTGCCTTTTAGTAAAAGATAGCGATTCTCTAATTTTAGTTTAATTATTGAACAAGAGAATCGGCACCAATGTACAACTTAATACTGGCTTAGAGTTTGTAATATAGCTTGGGATTTTCTAGGCTGACTAGGAGGTAGCCCGTATCTTGGACTACATTTCGTCCCCTATGTAATTCTCATAAGTGAAATGCTTGTGCTTAGACTTAAGGTTCAACTTAAGGCTCTTTTAACGAATTTCTAGTAAGGAGTCTGTTATGAACTTATCATCCACACAGCATTTCAAAACCAAACGGAACCGCTTTTGCTCTGAAGACTCGCTTGATTGGCAGTTGCCATAGTAAATCGCCTTCAATAAAAATTTTCGAAATGTGTAGCCACAAACGAGATCGTGAGTAACATAATTAGGTACTGGACAGGTATTTCTGGTTCGACGGGGCTCAGACACGCTAATTACTGTCAAACATTAAGAGCGGGGCACCGGTTGAGACATACTCGGACATTGAGTAGAAAAAGTAGTCAGGTGATCATGTCATGTCATACGACTTTAGTAGTAACTTGTATTGAAATGCCGTTATCTAAAGTCAGTTTAGGGTTAGCACACACCGCCACGCAGAGAACGTGACGCTGCGCGAACTTTAAAAAAAATTGGTCTCAAGATCAGAATGCTGTCGCAGCAATAGGCTATTTTCTGAAAAAAATCTAATACAAAGTAGGCAAAAGTACCAAAAACGGCCGTTTCTGACACTTTTGCCTACTACTTTGGATACGAAACATTTTGAGACCTGTTTTAACAACGTAAAAATGCTTTAAGTATCCTCTTTGTAACAAACGTGAAGTTGGATTTTTTAATATTTATTTTCTGTGCTGTGCTACGATTTTTTATTCAATGAGGGCGCCACTGGACCGTTAGGAGACCCTTAAGCCGTTGGTCCCGGCTGTCAGTCGTGGATCTTTGACAGTCGTTACGGGACGTCAGAAACCCGAAAGTCTGGCAACCAGTCTTACCAAGGGGTATCGTATTACCCAGTAACTGGGTTGTGGAGGTCAGATAGGCAGTCGCTCTATGTAAAATACTGGTATTCAGCTGCATCCGGTTAGACTGGAAGCCGACCCCAAGATAGTTGGGAAAAAAGCTAGGCAGATTGCAGATTGTTTATACTTTATTGTAGTACATCATTTTACATTAAAAAAAGGAAAGTTATAACTAAAACACATACAACAAGAGCGGCCTTATCGCATGCCGCGATCTCTTCCAGACAACCTAGAGTGGGCAGTAGTTGCCTAGATATGACATGGGGCTGTCATTGGTGTGACAAAACCGATATTATAAGCAACTATATGATACATACATCATCATCATCTTCCTGCCCTTATCCCATGTTACTTGGGGTCGGCGCAACACGTTTTTTTCTTCCATTCTGTCCTGTCAGCCGTCAATTTATCACTAACTCCCTTTTCTTTCATATTAAATAATAATAATAATAATATTCCACAACTATCACACAACGCCATCTAGTCCCAAGTTAAGCAGAGCTTGTGTTATGGGTACTAGACAACTGATAAACATACTTATATATTTCTAAATACATACATATTATAGATAAATTACACCCAGACACAGAACAAATGATCGTGCTCATCACACAAACATTTGTCCTGGGTGGGAATCGAACCCACGACCTCCGGCATAGCAGTCAGGGTCACTAACCACTAGACCAACAGGCCAGTCAATATTCTTTCATATATATGGATGGATTCTTCACACAATCCATCCATCCTTTCTTTGGCCTCCCTCTCCCTCTCCATCCATTCAGATTTATATTCATAACTCTTATAGCATATATATGATACATACATACATATGCTATTTATTAGATACTTAAATACATACATACAAAATATAAATGGACAGTAAAAATTATTGACGAATATCGATAATTACAGCGACAGGTAGTGGTCGTTAACGAGTCTTTTAATTGAGCGCGTTTAATTGGGTCTGGCAATGCATTACACAGACGAGCTGCCTGGACAGCAAAAGATTTATCCAAGAAAGTTGTGGAATGCATTGGCATTTTAAGTCTTAGGTTATCAGATGACCTCAGAAATTTCGCGTGGGAATCGCAGAGAAACTGAAAAGTTTTCTTCAGATAAAGATACCCCTCTTTACCTGAAGAAAAGTTTTCAGTAGAATGGGGGAAAAAAGAACAATATATAAAAGGGAAAGAATATGAGCATTCCAGCGAAGGCGAATTGGCAACCACTTGAGCTTAACACCCAATTCAGAAACATGGTCATATTTTCGCAAACCGAAAATGAACCTTATACAAAAATTTTGAAGACGCTCAAGTTTATCAAGTAGTTCTTCGGTAAGGTCAAGATAGCTGGCAACAGCATAATCAAGGATGAAAAGAAGAAGTGACTGTACAAGCGCAATCTTGGTAGCAGTCGGGAGAAGATAGATACGTAATCTCCTCAAAGACGCAGCAGATGCAAATAACTTGCGACTAACTTCCGGCAGTCCAAGAGAAGGTATTGTCAATAAATATCCCGAAGTTTTTAACTTTTTCGGAGAATGGTATAACTGAGCTTTCAAAAAAACTTGGGGAAGACTCGTCCAGTCTATCCTTGAAATCATCCTAGAACTGCCCGCTACTATAATCTGCGTCTTTGTGGAATTGATCATAAGTCCACACCTCTTGCTCCACTCGCATATGCGGGTCAGATCAAGATTGATGGTGGTGATAGCCTCGGACAGATTTGCAAGAGGAGCTCGCGAGTAAATTTGTAGATCGTCTGCATAAAGATGGTAGGAAGAAATTAGATCATTGGTGATTGAGTTTATGAAAACTGCGAAAAGTAAAGGAGACAAAACGTCACCCTGAGGTACCCCGGCTGACTTACTACACCAGGAAGACAAGGTCTCTCCGATGTAGATACATTGCCGGCAACCGAACAGGTACCTACGAAACCAGTCAATCACTGATGGAGATATGTTAAGAGAGCATAGAATGCCAAGCAAAACATTGAAATCAACAGTATCAAAAGCATTACTGAAATCGAGCAATGCCAAGACCGTCAGATTACTGCTTTCCATGGCTGACTTTATATGATCCGGAATATTGAGAAGCGCTGTGGTGGTGCTATGACAAGGACGGAAGCCAGACTGGAAGGAGTTGAGTAGATTATTTTTGTACAGGAAAGTACTTATTTGATTGGAAATTAACCGTTCTAGGTCTTTGGACAGAAATGGTTGGACGGTATTCAGAAAAGGAAGTGAGATTAGACTTTTTTGCTAATGGAATAATTTGAGCATCCTTCCATGAACATGGAAAGATACCGCTAGATGCAGAAAAGTTGAAGATGTGGCAAATAACAGGAAGGATTACATCCAGCACCGGGAGTAACATTTTATGGCTGATACAGTCACTTTTTACTGCATTAGAACTTTAGAAGTAATCGATAGAAAGAAAAAAAAAAAGAAAAATTATTTATATTACACAGATTACAAACGCACATTAATTTACAAAAGCCTAGTATCCAAGCAAAAATAAAATAAAACTAACATATATTACTTAGATAGTAAGATCACATGCGGAGAGTTGACTAAAAACAAAAAAATGGAGAATAACTGGGCGTCGGAAGAGAAAAAAGTTAATCCAATGTATTCAATTTCAATGTCCTATCGAAATTGGACGAAGCTGTGAAATGATTATTCAATGCATCGATGTCTAAGTATTTATGAAAAGTTATAATCCGGATTAAAACAGAACGTAATAACAAACGCCGCTGGCAGAAGCTAGTATTATTTTAAATGCGAAATTTTGGATGGATGGATGGATGTTTGAAATTTGGCACAGAGATAGATTATAGTCTGGAATAGCACATGAACTATAATTTATAGTGCGGGAAGAACTAATTCCACGCAGACGAAGCGGCTGGCAGAAGCAGGAACAAAAGAACATTCTAGACAATATGTGTCCGCCGTCCGGCACCTCATACCCCAGCTTTGTGCGACGGGTGCGACCCGATCAAGAGACCAAAGCTTAAGATAGCGATATAATATAAAATTTTATTGACACGCAATTAAAGTAAAAGTTTTGACGAATTTTACATTCTGCGAGATGTATTCGAATTCTCTAAATGAAATGCGTCAACTTCTTGCGTCTTGCGTTTTTTTTTTTTTTTTTTTGGGGGGGTGGGAAATCATCCAATGACTTCTTCCGCTCTAGGGTGGAGCGGAAGGGCGTGTCAGACTTTTACTGACTAAAACCCACCCCTGTTCCTCCCTGCCCTGAATGCCCAGGGGCGAGGTAACTCTTTCGAATTTATCCTCAACCCCCGGGCAGGCATCGGCCACGATGGGCCCCGTCGTGTTTGCTGACAACTCTTTGAGGCGCGCGTGGAACACTACGCGCCGTCGACTCTCGGGCCTGGTGCTGATCGGACGGCGAGTTACCCACTACTCGCCGTCCGCAGGCCTACGGTGGCCGGAGATCGTCTCGCGGCGCCGGAAGCCCCTGGCGTCTCCTGCGGTGGCTGCTGCTGAGGGCGTGAGGGCGACTCTGTTGTTGTTGAGTCTCCCTCACATATGCCGCCTCCCTCTTCGCGAGCATTACTGCTTCGCAGAAGGAGGAGACGGCCTTCCGTTCCCTCTCGCTCCGTACCATGGCCTGAACCAGGGCACGGCGCGAGAGGTCGCTGCCGCAAATCGCATCCACGAGGACACGGCGGTGCTCTGCCCAAGCGGGGCAAACCTCCACCGTATGTAAGGGAAAAGGCGTGAAGATGCCTTTCCCCTTCTTCTTTCTTTCTTCTATATTATATTATTTCTTTGTCTTCAAGAGAAGCCTTGAAGACAAAGAAATAATAGTCACAGTCACTACGCATTGCTTACATTACACTAGGAAGTGTGACGGGCGGGAGTTTTGGAGGACTGTCTTTATGTAGAACTTTGTCGCTCAAAAAGTGCTGGCTCTCAGCCTAGTCTGAAAAATAACTTTTGATTTGATTTGATTGAGAATAGCTACTGATTCTGATCAAAGTACTTGGGTACCTACTGATTCTCACTAATCTCTAAATTTTCTCACATTATGTTAATTAAAACAAAGACCAATATCACGAGTTCACCTTTAAAATAATGTCTTTGTTTTCTATTTCTCTTTAGGCAGACTTGCTATTAATAGATAGGTGCTTAAACATCAATAATACTAAAACATGTTGTAATAATTAGTATCCGATCCGGTTTCGGCCAAAATACTGGTTTCGGCTGACGTTCCGGTTTCAGGACTGACAGAAACTAGCGTCCTTGTTGAGATGACGGTTGTGAGCGAGCTACCCATTGCTCGCCGTTCGCAAGACCACGCCTACGTTGGTTGGGAATCGCCCTGAGACTCCCGACGCCCAGGGCGTCTCCTTCTATTCACCTCCCCTTTTTTTGGGGGTTTGGGAAATCATCCAATGACTTCTCCCGCAATGGGTGGAACGGGAGGGCCTGTCAGACTCTTACTGACTAAAATCCTCCCCGGTTCCTTCAGTTGCCTGAGTGCCCAGGGATGCGGTAACTCTGTTTCAAATTTATCTGCGACCCCTGGGCAGGCATCTGCCATAACAGGCCCCGTCAGGTATGGCTGACATCTCTTTGAGGCGCGCGTCAAACACTACGCGCCATCGAACGTACGGCCTGGTCCTGTTCGGATGGCGAGCTACCCACTACTCGCTGTCCGCAGGCCCGCGCCTACCGTGGCCGGAGATCGTTCCGCGACCCCCGACGACCAGGGCGTCTCCTGCGGCGGCTGCTGCCCAGGGGGCGTGAGGGCGACTCTGTTGAGTCTCCCTCACCCGTTCAGCTTCCTCCTTCGCGAGCATTACTGCTTCGCAGAAGGAGGTGACTGCTTCCCATTCGCTCTCACTCCGGACCACGGCCAGGACCAGGGCTGGGCGCGAGAGATCGCTGCCGCTGATCGCCTCCACGAGGACACGATGGTGCTCCGCCAAGCGGGCACAACTCTACCTGTATGCTCCACTGTGTCCTCTGGGCGATCCGCACAGTGGTGACACCCGGACGTTTCCTGAATGTGAAGAAGTATCAAACGTGCAAACACATACACTCACAAAGTACACAACAAATTGTACACAATTTGCACAAAGTGTATTTCTTAGCCTCGTTGGTCTCGCGGCACGACTGCTGAGCTATCCTGGGTTCTATTCCCGAGTCGTGCACCTGTTCTATCTCTTGCGTATTTGGCTAATCTTCTCGAAATTTGGTCGGGAGGATTATTATTATTACATCTCAGTAATGATTTACTCCATATTTAACGTGTCTGTGTTATACTTATTTCATTCAGATCTCTCTGACCAAGTTGCAAGTTGCGGTTGCAAGTTGTAGTTGCAAGCTGTAATTGCAAGTGGCAGTTGCAGTTGCAAGTTGTAGTTGCAAGTTGCAGTTGCAAGGTGCAGTTGCAAGTTGTAGATGCAAGTTGCAGTTGCAAGTTGCAGTTGCAAGTTGCCTCGCGACCAATCCATATAACTTTTACGAACTTTCTTAACAAGTCCCATTGTTTCCAGGTCTGTGATGGATGAGAGCATGGCTCAAGAAGGCGACCACCTCGGCAATGAAGCCGGCATGCTATATGGAGAATATCTGATGCTGGACAAGCTACTATCAGCACAGAGGATGCTCAGCGCCGAGTCTTCCAAACCGGTGCACGATGAGCATTTGTTTATTGTTACTCATCAAGGTAAGGGTCGATACAACATTACATCACGCTGATACGCTCTGAAGGGGTATACAGATATGTACAGTTCACCCTGATACACCCTAATTTCACCAACTATGTTCAAATTCCCTATTTTTGGGCTACCAATTCGGGCATAACTTTACTATTAATTTAGTTTTAGAATGGGGTACAACAACTAAAAAGTGAAAAAAAAAACCGACTTCCTTAGATCAATAATAAAAAATGCAAAATAACTTTAATTTCGGCAGTCGGTCTTTCCAGTTTGGTTTCTTAATTATTTGACACCAACTTCCGAAATTAAAGTTATTTTGCATTTTTTAGTATTGATCTAAGGAAGTCGGTTGTATTTTTTTTGTAAATAGTTTTTTTTTATCGCGCCAAAATAAGTATAACTTTAAAAATTTTAACCGCGCGTTTCCGTTTTATCCTGTATTGTAGATAATTAAGAGATAGGTATAAAGATGATAATAGATACCATGCTTAACTTGATGACGTCATTTCTAGCGTAAAGGTGGTTTCCCACGTCACAAATCGTACCAAAATTGGCTCAAAGTAATACGTAAGTATCTACTTAGATATCAAACACGTTTTTTTTTTAATGAGCATAATAATATTATGCTCATTAACAGACCCAAGTGACCCAAAATACAGTGTGGTGAGGGAGCATATTATGCTCCCTCACCACACTGTATTTTGGGTCACATTATATTATAATGTGACCCAAAATACAGAGTGTTTTATCTGTAGAATGACTTGTGACTACGCAGTCTGCACACAACATTATCTTTAGGAAGGCGCCGGATGTAACCTCTCGCACTTGACCTGTCACTAGCTAATCAATATTTGTTGACTTCTTAAAAAACACCGCGTTAGATAATTTTGAGAATAAAAACCAAGACCGCAAAAGTTGAGATCTGGGGTAGGGTTGAAAAACCAGCTTTCACATTTGAACCATCTTTACTATCCAAGATGGCAGTCCGATGACCAGGTGAGGGTGGTGGGAGCCCCTTGGACGCGATAGACACAGAACCACTCGATGTGGCGATGCTTGGGGCAGGACTGCCGTCTGAAATGATGATGATGTCCCAAGATGACGAAAAAATCTGTAATTTATCTTCTGGTTCTGATAAATAGATGATGCTTTGCTTAGTGAACTATCTACAAGGTTTTATTTTTATTGCTTGGATTATTTTTCTTCGATTGTAATGTGACCAAAATTGTAGTAAGATTGTATAGTATGCGTAGGTTGATTAGATAGTTAGTAGGTAGGTACTCAAATTGTCATTGACGTCAAATTACGGATCGAATATCATAACATGAATGAACTATGTGAACATTCATATACCTAAATTTCTGTTTTTACTTATTTGACTTTATTTACAACAAAATGAAAATATATGACTAAACTAATTAATAACTTAGTAGGCTAAACGAGCTGAACAAATAAAAATAAAATATGTACAAACTCATGCATCGAAAAATGTGATTCGTATTTTGTTACTTATTTAGTATTTTGCAGATATGTAGAACACACAACATCCTCGAAACACTGAAACACGTGCTTACCTAATTCATCATTTGTTTGGGATTCTCAAAAACATCATCATCATTTCGATCCGTAATCATCCACTGCTGTGCCTTTGTACAGATTCCATTCTTTCTTATTCTTATCTTTAGCTTCGATTCTCTTCGTCAAGTATCTAAAAAATATTGTAATTGTGTGGGTTGTAAATATCGCAGCCATCTGGTCAAATAAGCCAGTCAATTGGACGCCTATGCTGTTCATTAAGGCGTTATTAACTGCCAATGACCTTGAATAATTAAATGATCTTTAAAATGGTGAAGGTTTCATAAAAATATGCTTCATAGTTTTTGCGTGATTCTCAATTTTTTTTCCGCATTAGAGATAACTTTACAAATTAATTTCACTATGTTAATATAATATTATTTCAAGTATTCTCAGATCAAATTACGACGAAAATTGTCTAGAGTAAGATATATTTTTTTCAAAGAAATAAAACTAGTCGTTTAGACGTGATGTTCAATTTAAAACCATTAATAGTCGTATAACTGCGCCGCCGGCATTCAATTTAATGACTGAAGGACAACCAGCCAAGTCATTGAACGCAACGATTAACCAGATGGCTGGATTTTGTCTACGGGCCTAGTGTGAGTTTTTTAACGCGCTCGAACGCGTTTGCGTAAACGTTCGCTTATGTCAAATCGTATAGAAAAAAAGAGGTTACCCGCTATTGCCACCACGCGGCGCTTATACAGTTTTAGTACAAATTGACGTTTACGCAAACGCGTTCGAGTGCGTTAAAAAACTCACACTAGGCCCTCTGGTCATTTGTTTAGTCTTGTCAATTTATCTAGTCAATTGGATATTGATGAATTTGTGATGCCACTGATCATGATTTATGATTATGTTTTTACAAAAGGCAATGTTAGGATGCAAAAGCGAGCGAAGCGAGCTCGGGATATGGGGCACCCCGACTTAATTTTTTTTTACCCCGGTTATTTTTTTTTAAACCACTAAGGTCCGCCTCACGGGGCTCCGACTACACCTTTTAAATAAATTGAATCACTAATAAATAATCATTTTAATTAATTAATTAATTAAATTATAATCAGCCTGAAACACAGGTTTTTTTTCAGGCTGAACCTAGTTCAGGCAAATATGCAACTGTGCTCTATTCTAATTGTTAAGATATTTTTATTGTAACTGTGTCTCTTTTTTATAAATAAACGATTTTTCATTCAATTTGAAGTAAATTTGAATCACTTGGCTGAGTCATGGTCAGTCATCTTCATACGCCAAGTTGTTAAATGTTGAGTGCACTACACTTCACAGTACACAGTAAAGTAAATTAATCATTTTACTTGAGTATTGTATTCTTTTGTTTGCAGCATACGAGCTATGGTTCAAGCAGATCATCTTTGAGGTGGACTCGGTGAGGGCACTCCTGGATGTGGAAGGTCTTGATGAAAGCCACACCATGGAAATACTGAAGAGGCTTAACCGAATCGTGCTTATTTTGAAGGTAGGGAACATGCATATTACCGTGTGGTTTCTATATGAAACTTTAATTTATCATGAAAACTTGTCTGTTCTCAACTACAAATTCTCAATTCAGAAGCCGGGTGATAGTTTACATGATCATTGACGTTTCAAAGGCTTCTTAAAACTGCTAAAAAAATGTTTGAATGGACGGATAGATGTTTGTTACTCCATCACGCCAGAACGGCTGAACGGATCAGGATAAATTTGGCACAGAGATAGATTACAGTTCGAATAACACATAGGCTTATTTATTTATAGTAGAGGTACTAATTCCACTCGGGAAGTACTAATTCCACTCGGGAGAAGCCGCTGGCAGAAGCTTTCTATTTAGTAATGTAAATATATCGAGTGTAAAAAGACAGTTTCCGAAGCCGAAAGCCACATATTCTACACATTATTTGGATCATTTTTTTTCCAGTAGACCATACCTGGGAATCCACTGGTTCGGGATATATTGAAGGTCATACTCGCAATTTTTTTTTTACTTCTTCTCGAAAATCAATTCCAAGTGTTGTTACTAAACTTTTTACTAAAATTTCACCTGAATTTTCGTTTTTTTTTTCGAAATTTCGAATTACGCAATTTCAGTAACAGAAATGCAATGAATATCAAACGTATCCGACAAGTACCTACGTGGCTTAGAGCGAAGGGGCGGGGTTTAACTCCACTTGCCTGGGTTTGCGTTACATTGCGCGCAATTTTTTTTTCTTACCTAAAATTAAAAGTCGTTTCCCAGCAACAATTTTTGTGCAAAACTACTTTGTTAGACGTACAGTAAGCCTAGATAACGGCTTTGTGGTGTGTCTTTTCACACCCTGTATATAATCTCATCTTAGAAGTTAGAGTAAATAATTTGTTGAATGAATAATTGATTGCAAGTATATAAGTAGAACGATAATAAAATCGAGCAAGAAATCAACTACATTACTGCAACCGGGAAATACCCTGAGCCACAATTACTGTAAATACCAGTGGTATGCCAGTGTACCAATGGCTCCATTCAAAGGTACAATTAATTAGTACTTTTTAATAACTTCTCCCGCTCTGTGTGGAGCGGGAGGGCGTGTCAGACTCTTACTGGCTAAGATTCCCAGCAGAACTACACACATAGGTCCGTATTTATCATCAGAGTTAATATTTGTAGTTTCGTTTATTTATTAACCAATAGCGTCTCGTGTAGAAAAACAACACAATTATTCACAGCAGCGCGCACCGTTCGCGCATGAAAGAAATAATGAAAAATAATAATAATAACGTCTATATGACTATTATATAACTTACACGTCATAAAATGGTCTCGTCAGTACCAGTATACAACCAAATAGTTAGTTATTTAACGTTTATAAAACCTCTTGATGATAAATGGTCACAAGTTGACATTAAAGCACTGAAACTCACCAGTGAGTTTTGCGATTCACTCGTTATTACCTCTATTAATACCAAAACGCAATGTATTTTATGCTGTGGCAACATTTACACGCTTGGCCATAGACATTATTGGTCGTCTCAGGTGCCCTCCGACAAAAATATATGCTGTCATAACTGAGAAAAAATGTCAAACTGACACTTGAAATCCGGTTTGTCGTATGCGGGCGGGGCTTGAAGGATGTTTACGTTTGACGAATGGCGAGCTTCGGAGGTTAATGTAACCACTATACAACTATAATTTCTTATAATTGGGCCACTTTCGCGTCCCATAAACGTTATAATTAAGTTTATAAGACCACTCTTATATAACCAACGTTTTAGTAAAAACGTTTCCATAACCATAATATAACGAATTTTTGTTACTTGGGTAAACCCAAGTCACAAAAATTGTACGTGTTCCTTCAGTTGCCCGTGCCAGGGTCGCGGTTACTCTTTCAAACACACCCAGGACCCTGGCAAGCATCCGCCCTAGTGGGCCCCGTCAATTGGGTGTACTAAATTCTCTAAGCAATTAGTGCTTAGAGAGATTCTGAGGTGCGTGTGGAACATAAAGGCTCAGTTACATCTTCCGATTTCAAGGGACCCAATTTAGGAAACAGGAAGGTGTAATAGCAGTTAGAGCAGTTAGTGTCCGATTTAGTGAGATTGAAAGGTCCCGACTTGACTTCCTAAATTGTGTACGATTTAGGATAGTGTAATCGCATCACTCCGATTTAGAGCTAAGTGTTGCCAATTTAGCGACTTTTTCGCTACAAATGGGCTATTAGTATTTTTATATGTGTTTAAAATTTAATTTAATTATATAAGGTTTCTTTAACAGAAAAAAAAATCTGAGTCCGCTTTTTCTTTTTTGGTCCGCTTCTCGTAGAATCGGGTTTAGAGACTTTTTAGCGACTTTTGATATTCTGTCTAGGGGCTTGAATTTGTAAGAGTTGGCAACACTGCCGAATTAGGATTCCGATTTAGGAGTCCAATTTAGGATAGTATAATAGCTTCCTACTTCCTTGTTAGCTTGTTCCTAAATTGGGTCAATTGAAATCGGAAGGTGTAATTGAGCCTTAACGCGCCGTACGGGCAAGGCGGAGGGGGGGGGCACCTGCCCCCCCCCCCCTTGCCCGTACGGCGCGTTGCGCGTCTAGCAGATGCAGGAATGCTCACAGACCGTAAACTAATATTACGTAGGTAGCCTATTAATAAACGAAACGAAGTTGATTCTATTGACAGGCGAACTTTCTAGGATTGTATTAAGAAAGGTTTAGTCGTCAAGAGCAAAATTATACAGCCAGCAAATAAAGGTTATGCTTATAGAGGTTCTTTTCTACATTGCGTCGTTTTAAAACATGACTGAGATCAACGTTGACTGAAAACCGTTTGAACGACCTATGTATGCTCAGTGTACACCGAACCATGGTACAAAAAACTAAGGATATAATTGAATCTGAGGTGTTAAAACGGTTTTGTGAAGAACCTCGTCGACTACTTTGTTTTTCATTTTTAACGTAACCTGTCCCATTGATCATGCAGCATTTGCCTTAGATATATTATGCTTGGTTTGTCTACACCTGCCCCCCCCCTCCCCCCCGTTAACAAAATCCTAGCTACGCCCTTGACCCGGGCTACTCCTGCGATGGCCGGGAATCGGCTTGCTACTCCCGACGCCCAGGGTGTCTCCTGCGGAATTAATTAGTGCTTACGGTTGAATGGATTTTAGTGATATCGGCCTTGTCATACATCTAGGTACCTACTGTGGTTCCAAGACTACATCATTGTCAATATTTTCATCCCATTAACATTCCAAGAAAAAATTTAGATATTATAGCAAAATAATACGTCATAGTAACATGTTTATGATACTATTAAAATTACGCATAATAACTCTGATAGTGCCAGTGCGGAACCCTGACTTTTGACCTGTATCGACATGTAGGTACACGTAATTTTTTATCGACAATCTGGCTCGTACTAGTGACACGCTGTTATTGCGATCTCCTTCTCTCATGAGAATAGCGTCTCATACTATTGTAAACAGAATTTGTAAGGCATGAAGGGTACTATTTTTAGGGTTCCGTAGTCACAAAGTACCCTTATAGTTTCGATCTATCCGTCTGTCTGTCCTCGGCTTAGCTAAAAGACTGTTAGTATTAGAAAGCTGTAATTTAACACAAAAGGTAAGGTATATGTATAATTACTCACGCCGGCAAAGTGATAAAACAAAATCTCTAAAAAATATAATTAACCGTCCATAAAATACGTCACTTTTTGGACTTTTGGACTTAGCGTGACGAAGGGCGTGGGGGGACCACGCCCTTCGTCGCGCTAAGTCTCACTTGTAGCAACCCCCTAAACAATATTACGTCACAAAGCTAGCCATAACCGATGTGACGAAATCGGGGATTTTCAGATATCATCATATAAAGTCTAAGCTATGCAATTGAAACTTTATATGTTTAAGGCGCTATTAACTGCCAACGTCCTTGGGTTAGCTTGCGTGTTCTGTGCTGAGCTCACGTAACGCGTCGTACGTCCACCCAGTAATAGGCTCGCCCATCAAGGAGCGCTGTCTGAAATTAGACGCATTATTAATTTATTACACATAAAAGAACAGGTATTAAACTAAAACACTAAGACTCAACTATAAATAATTAAATGATCTTTAAAATGGTGAAGGTTTTATAAAAATACGCTTTATATTTTGTGCGTGATTCTCAATTTATTATCCGCGTTAGACATAACTTAACAAATTAATTACACTATGTTATAAAAATATAATTTCAAATATTCTCAGATCAAATTACGAAGGAAATTGTCTAGAGTATGTGTATACATATATTATTTCAAAGAAATAAAACTAGTCGTTTAGACGTGATGTTCAATTAAAAACCATTAAAAGTCGTATAACTGTGCCGTAATAAATCTACATCATATCCCGGGCATTTTGTTTATCTAGTAGAATCCAAACCCAAGTTATGACGGTTCGTTAAAACGACGAAGCGTTTCGAGAAAAGGTAGGTAGTGTTCTTGCACTTTGCTTGGCTCGTCTTGGCGGGGCCACTACCGTGCCCCCAGATGCGAGGAAATACGTGTACATAATTATGAGTAGCGCTTATTAGCGCATCATGCTTACAAAAACATTAGTATAAGTGCGACTTATCTTTTTACTATTGGTTCGAAGTGTCTCGAGTCTGCTTGCATTCAGTTGTTATTGAATTATGTGTACCTATGCGCTGTTTTCTTTGATATTTGATCTACAGTCACCGATCGCAATGAATCGCACCGCAGTTTTCGAAGCCGTATTCAACATAAGTAAATGTTTGTTATCTTAGGTTGTCCCTATTGTGACCCATAATAAAATAGATGAACTGCCAACGTCACATTTCCTTAGACCCTCCCCCCTCTCCCCTTTGTCATATCTCGTCACGCTAAACAATACCCCTCCCTCCCCCTTATTTGCGAATGTATTTTATGAACGGGATAATAATTTGAAGGTTAAAGTAAGAAGCATGTGAGGAAATACGTGTATAATATACGTGTACATAATATATGAATAGAATGAGCAGCGCTTATTAGTGCATCATGCATATCGAAACATTAGTATGTGCGACTTATTTTTTTTACTATTGGTCCGAAATGTCTCGAGTCTGTTTACATTCTTGTTTCGACAACGATGAGTGTGTGGAAGCGCTGTTTTCTTTGATATAAGATCTTCAGAGTCACCGATCGCAATGAATCGCACCGCTAATTTCGACGCTGCGCCGTATTAAACATAAGTAAATGTTTGTTAAATTATCTTAAGGCCCTACTACTGGCCAAGTGGCGCCCTCATTGAATAAAGAATCGTAGCATAACATAGAAAATAAATATATTTAGGAAAAAGTGTCAAAAACGGCCGTTTTTGGTACTTTTGCCTACTAATTTGGATTCGAAACATTTTGAGTCCTGGTTTAACAACGTAAAAATACTTTATCATCTTTATATCAAACGTGACGTTGGATTCTTTAATTATATTTATTTTCTGTGCTATGCTACGATTTTTTATTCAATGAGGGCGCCACTTGGCCTGTAGTACCCTTAAGTTGTCCCTATTGTGACCACATAATAAAATTGATGAACTGCGAACATCACATTTCCTTAGACCCCCCACCTTCCACCTTGTCATATTATCTCGTCACGCTAAGCAATATTATTTGCGAAAGTATTTTATGAACGGAATAATAATTGAAAGTTAAAGTAAGAATCATGCGAGGAAATACGTCCCGAACAACATACGTGTACATATATGAATAGCGCTTATTAGCGCATCATGTTTATAAAAACATTATTCTATGAGCGACTTATTTTTTACTATTGGTCCGAAGTGTCTCGAGTCTGTTTACATTCAGTTGTTATTGTGTTGACAATGAAGAGCATGTGGAAGCGCTGTTTTCTTTGATAGATCTACAGAGTCATCGATTCCAATGAATCAGCACCACTATTTTCGACGCCGTATTAAATAAGTAAATGTTTGTTAAAATCTGACGGCACGGTAGTGCCCCCGGCAAGAGACGAGTCAAGCTAAGCGCACTACCTACCTTTTCTAAAAGTACTTCGATGTTTTTTGAACCCTCATAACTTGGCTTTGGATTTTAGAAAAAGAAGTGAAATCCCACCAAAAACCTTTTCATGTAAATTGTTTCTAAGACGAGACCATATGGCTCGCACTGTCAAAAAGTTATCAGATCTTTTGTAGAGCTAAGCTTCTAACTCTATACGCCCTAACTCTACAAGCCCTAACTTCACAAACTCTACACCTTAGTCAAAATATGGGGCTTTGCCGTTGCGTTAAAGAAAGTATTGAACAGAGAATAAATTCTTCACCTTACGCCCAATGTGACGGTAGCGAAGTAGTTAGGGCTTGTAGAGCTATGGCGTGTCGAGTTAGAAACTTGACTCTACATGAGATCTGATAACTTTTTGAGAGTGCGAGCCATATGGTCTCATCTTGGCAACATTTTACATGAAAATGTTTTTGGTGAGATATTTATTATCATAAGCTGTCCCATTATGACCACAAAATAAAATTAACTAACTGCGAACGTCACATTTCCTTCTCCCCCTTGTCATATCTCGTCACGCTAAGCAATACCCACCCTCCGCTTTATTTGCGAACGTATTTTATGCACGGCCCCTAAACTTTTTTTTTTCGCTTATCCCATCGTGTCAAGTCAACTCCGCCTAATGGGCGATTACGGAACCCTACAATGCGCGTGGCCCGACACACACTTTGCCGTTCTTTTTATTGATATGCTTGCGTTTGACCACTGTCTCACCAGATGGTAATAATCGATGATGTGGTCGAAGATCGAGCACCTTTGTCTAGAAGTTAACTATTATATTTCCTTGACGTAAAGACCCTGAAAGGAACTGATAACCAAGGATTTGTCAGAGGTGTACCTGCATTTGCCAGAAGTGAGATGGACTTTTCACTTTAGGTCTCATTTGTCAATCAAAGCTTGAGCTAGTCCACTCAAATCTGCGTGGTGCTTCTTTCCTCAAAAGTTCATCTCCTGACATTAGCGTAGGCACATGGTTCTCATATGATTTAGAAGCAACAAGAAATAAGTAACCAGAATTTTTGTAACACATAACATGATTTTTTTTTTTAAAAAAGAGTGTTCTTGGATTTTTTTGCCCGTTTTCTTCATAGAGATCTACGCTTTGGAACGTGAAATTAGCTTCATCTTTCTGACTGACCAACTCAAAAGTGCCTGTAAAGAGTTTATTTGAAATAAATGCTTTGATTTGATTTGCTAAACACTGATATTAAACGATCATAGGTAGGTGGAGCAGCTCGTGGCTAAAGTAATAACAGCCGCACGGGTCGATCCATTAGGTTAAGCTACGCTTGCCGGGGTTGGTCCATGGATGTGTGACCATCTTTACATACCGAGACTTCTTCGTGCCTCGGGAAGCACGTTAAGCCGTTGGTCCCGGCTGTCAATCGTGGATCTTTGACAGTCGTTACGGGTCGTCAGAAGCCCGAAAGTCTGACAACCAGTCTTACCAAGGGGTATCTCATTACCCAGTAACTGGGTTGTGGAGGTCAGATAGGCAGTCGCTCCATGTAAAATACTGGTATTCAGCTGAATCTGGTTAGACTGGAAGCTGACCCCAAGATAGTTGGGAAAAGGCGCGGGCAGATTGAGGTAGGTACGGTAGTGTCTGGGGGTTCGGGCTCCGGGTTTGTGCTCCTGGTGTGTAGTTGGGCTCTGCTGTGTGTGAAGAAATACTCCAGACAGCAATATTTGATACTTATATTTTCTATCACTCTTTATTCATCGACAACTCTAAACTGACTGGATTAAATAATTCAATCATTATAATAAATTTAAATACTATTCTAAATTTATACAACCGTCTAAAAGGATATCCGGCCGACCAGCCTTACTGCTGACAAGGCTCGTGTTCCATGCGATCTCCTTAAATATCACAGTACCTTCCTATGTTCGTTACCTGCTACTTAGTTAATTATAGGTATTCTACCTATGATTTTCATACTTATAAAATTAGAACAAAAGCTCCTAACTAAATAAAACTTAAAATTATGGCGTCAAAAAAAAGAACCACCGCATCGCTGTCGACTGGAAGTGTGCCCAAAAGACTGGCGGTATTGCCACGTTCTATGGCTACGAGGTAAAAGCCAGCCCTTGGGTCACGCGAAGTGACAACTAGGACTTTGAAAAAACCTTTGAATAGTGCGGTCCAGAAGTTTCAACCTCCAACGGCTAGAAAATGTAACTACTATAGGGACCTGGAGCAGCTTCTCTTAGTGCTAGGTCCCTGGAGATTCCTTTCACGTTCCTGGGGGTTTGTCATACTCGCTGGCAGTGCGAGAGTGTGGTGTACGAGAGTGACTGCTTATGTGTGTTGTGTTATAAAGAAAAGAGAGATGGCGCACTAATACGTTATATTGAATAATAAAAATAATACAAGTGCTCTCTTCGGACGAGCTACTAGAAGTCCACCCAAAAACAAAAGTCTTCTTTGTTCTAAATTTTCAATCGGCGTTCCAAGAGTTTCTAGAATATTCCAAACTTCCAACGTGCCAGTCTCCACCATAAGGTTGCCAACATAAGGTCGTCACACTACCGACGAGATTGTTATATTTCCGCCGCTAGAGATTCTCATTTTTTTTTGGGTTAGGAAATCATCCAATGACATCTCCCGCTCTGGGTGAAGCAGGAGGGCATGTCAGACTCATACTGACTAAAACCCACCCATGTACCTTCCCTGCCTGAGTGCCCAGGGGAGCGATAACTCTGTTATACGAATTTATCCGCTACCCCTAGACATGCAGGCACCGGCCTTGATGGGCCCCGTCAGTGATGGCTGACAAATTCTCTTTGAGGCGCGCGTGAAACACTACACGCCGTCGACTCACGCGCCTGGTGCTGATCGGACGGCGAGCTACCCATTACTCGCCGTCCTCAGGCCCGGGTCTACAGTGGCCGCAGATCGTCTGCTGCTGAGGGCGTGAGGGCGAATCTGTTGTTGAGTCTCCTTCACCCGTTCCGCCTTGGCGAGCATTACTGCTAAGATTAATTTAGATAATATTTTCGCCAACCAACACATAAATTAACCGGTTTGATCACTGAAGTTAATCGTGTAATCGCGTGATATCAAAACTCTTGCATAAAACATCGTTCGAGCGTAATCTTGAGTTGTTTTAAACTTTTAATTAAAACACATTTAAAAAATTGCTAGGCAACACTTATCTACTCCTATCGATAGTTTTTCTACATCTTCGAGTGAACGAATCAATTGTGATTTAAATTGTCACTTAAAGAGTCAAATTCGATTTGAATCCTACAAATACAGTGTGTCTTTATAATGTGCACATATCGAAATGAGAATCCATGCTTACGAGTAATTTTATCGACGGGCAAAATCTATAAAAAAATCTAAATATTTATTTTTATTAAAATACAAACGAAAACAAGTCTTCATAATGTGCTCATGTCGGCACATTATAAAGACTCACGTTGTTGTTGTTGTATTGTGAAATAAATGTATAAATGTGAAAGTTTGTGAGCATGTATCTTTGTTACTTTTTCACGCAAAAACTACTGAACGGATTTTGATGAAACTTTACAGTAATATTGCTTATACATCAGAATAATACATAGTCTATAATTTATAATAGTACTAATACTACGTTGGCGATGCCGCTGGCAGAAGCTGGTATTTATATTTATGTATATTCAACTGTTCTGTTGGAGCATAAACTTGGATAGTCGACTATTTATGTTTGTGAGGAGGTAGGACTAAGGTGGAAGATATAATCAAGAAAGTAAGACAGTTGAAATGGAGATGGACAGGACACATGACAAGAGACAGTAGGACAAAATGAACAAATATTATAACCGAGTGGCAACCACGCGATGGTAAAAGGAAAAGAGGTAGGCAAGAAAAAAGATGGATAGATGATATTAGAAATGTTGGAGAAGCTATCTGGTCAAGAAAGGCTAAAGATAGAGAAGAATGGAAACAGCTGGAAGAGGCCTATGTGTCACAGACACGCTGATCACTAATCCGCGAAACTGGATATGTTATTTTATAAGTAAAAAATGTTATGTATACATTGTAGTTTAGTGTCAGCAATAAAGGCTTATCATTATTATTATTATTATATTCAACTGTATTCAGTTAGCCTAGAGGCTGACCCTAACATAGGAAAAAGCCAGCCAAGTGCGTGTCGTACTCGCATATGAAGAGTTCCGTACCATAAACAGAAAAAAAAACAAAAAGAAAACACGTTTCTAGAAACGGGCTGTATCTCATGATTCGTAATAGGTAGACAGTTGAAATTTTCACACAGTGTGTATTTCTAAATAAATACACATTCTGTAAAAAAATCAACTGTGTAGCTATTACGGATCGTGAGATACAGCCCGCTGACAGACGGACGGACAGCGGAGGCATAGTAATAGGGTCCCGTTGGTTACCCTTCGGGTACGGAACCCTAAAAAGTTAAGGAGACTCAGTTCATCGGGTGTTTTAATTAATTTATTAATAATTAACCTTGTTATTCTAAGTTGTCTGAAAATCTACTGAAAAATAAAAAATAAGTATCTTTTTAAACAAGCTTTTGACCCTCGTTATCGTGTGTATTGGAAAGTATGTATTCATGATAATAAAACATAATATCAGGGAGTTCCAGTCCCTGCCGCCGCAGGAGACGCCCTGGGCGTCGGGGGTCGCTAGACGATCTCCGGCCACCGTAGACGCGGGCCTGCGGTCAGCGAGTAGTGGGTAGCTCGCCGTCCGATCAGCCCCCTTAGTCAAAATACATTTCTGTAAACGTTAACGCTAACGCTTCGTGCAAAATGTATGGCAACGACATTACTGGGCGTCAGTCACGTGACAGTTCTCTGTCTAACGCTTCGTGCAAAACGTCGTTGCCGTACATTTCTTCTACGAAGCGTTAGCGTTAACGTTAACAGAAAAGTATTTTGTCTAAAGGCTCAGGTTCAGGTCCGAGCGTCGACGGCGCGTAGTGTTCCACGCCCGCCTCAAAGAGATCAGCAATGCATGAAGGGGCCCGTCATGGCCGATGCCTGCCCAGGGGTCGTGGATAAATTCGAAACAGAGTTACCGCGCCTCTGGGCACTCAGGGCAGGGAAGGAACAGGGTGGGTTTTAGTTAGTAAAAGTCTGACACGCCCTCCCGCTCTACCGAGAGCGGGAGAAGTCTTAAGGTCCTACTCACGGTCCAGTGGCGCCCTCATTGTATAAAAAATCGTAGCATAGCACAGAAAATAAATATTAAAAAATCCAACTTCACGTTTGTTACAAAGAGGATAAAGAATTTTTACGTTGTTAAAACAGGTCTCAAAATGTTTCGTATCCAAAGTAGTAGGCAAAAGTTTTTAGAAACGGCCATTTTTGGTACTTTTGCCTACTACTTTAGTAGTAGTTTACTACTTTTATATATTTTGTTTATATTGATTTTCAAAAAGTGCTGAAGCAATTTCGATAAAATTTATATGGAACCACCTCTGAAGTATGCCCTACCAAACAAAAAAAAGAATCATCAAAATCTATTCACAAGTGGAGGAGAAATCGCGTAACATACCTACATACAAAAAAAAAAAACATGCAGACGAATTGAGAACTTCTTTTGGAAATCGGTTGAAAAACGGCCGTTTCTGACACTTTTGCCTACTACTTTGGATACGAAACATTTTGAGACCTGTTTTAACAACGTAAAAATTCTTTATCCTCTTTGTAACAAACGTGAAGTTGGATTTTTTAATATTTATTTTCTGTGCTATGCTACGATTTTTTATTCAATGAGGGCGCCACTGGACCGTGAGTAGGGCCTTAAAAATGGTTTGCTTTAAAACGAACAACTTATGTAGGAATGTTGCAAGTAACCTGTGAAGCCCCATGGCAAAATCCGGGTTGTCAAATTAAACCCCGAGGACAACCCGGGTTGACAGCCGATTTTTTTTTTTTTATTATTCTCTTTAATTTTTTTTTTTTTTGGTCCGACTCACCGGTGAGTTTCGGGGCTTCACATAATAGCTTGTAATAACCATCTTGACGCAAGACACGTTTAGTCTCAAGTCTATGCACTGTCTTATTGTGCCTAGGTTGAATCATTAGTATAGACTAGTCACAAGTTGTTATTCTGGGAACTCGCAAAACTATTTCGTATGATGTAACAAGTAACATGTGATCCGTGTTGTTAATGTCGATATCAATATGTTATTATTGCTGTTAAGAATCAAAACAACGTGCTGTTGTATAATTTTCCGATATCAATATAAATATCTACTAAGTTTATGTTTTATCCTTATTGCTAGCTACTTTTTCTGAAAAGGTTTTTTAGTTTTTTAGTCGCTTAGGTTTAGTCATCATCATATTGTTTTTAGTCGCTTAGGTTTAGTCATCATCATATTGTTTTTAGTCGCTTAGGTTTAGTCATCATCATATTGTTTTCAGTCGCTTGTTTAGTCATCATCTTATTGTTTTTAGTCGCTTAGGTTTAGTCATCATCATATTGTTTTTAGTCGCTTAGGTTTAGTCATCTTCATATTGTTTTTAGTCTCTTAGGTTTAGTCATCATCATATTTTTTTTAGTCGCTTAGGTTTAGTTATCATCATATTGTTTTTAGTCGCTTAGGTTTAGTCTTCATCATATTGTTTTTAGTCGCTTAGGTTTAGACATCATCATATTGTTTTTAGTCGCTTAGGTTTAGTCATCATCATATTGTTTTTAGTCGCTTAGGTTTAGTCATCATCATATTGTTTTTAGTCGCTTAGGTTTAGTCATCATCATATCGTTTTTAGTCGCTTGTTTAGTCATCATCATATTGTTTTCAGTCGCTTGTTTAGTCATCATCTTATTGATTTTAGTCACTTAGGTTTAGTCATCATTATATTGTTTTTAGTCGCTTAGGTTTAGTCATCATCATATTGTTTTTAGTCGCTTAGGTTTAGTCATCATCATATTTTTTTTATGTCGCTTAGGTTTAGTCATCATCATGTTGTTTTTAAGGTGGCGTACCCGAAGGTTCCAAACGAAGTCCTATTGCTGTCACTCACGTGTTCGTCTGTCCATCGGTCTGTCTGTCACACAGGTTTTACAACCAAACGATTGGAGCTAAAGTCTTCAAATTTTCACTGTATGAGCATCTTGTTGACCCAAAGCCATACAAATAGTCAAAAATACATTTGGTACGGAACCCTAAATTGTGCGAAGTCTGACACGCACTTGGCCGATCACTTAGCTAACCATGCATTGTCATCCAAAGTAAACATGTATGCAAGTTTCCGATCAATCGGAAACCGGGAAGTGGGTCAAAATTAACTTTTAACATTTGTTTACAAAGTTATTAACAGGTTAACTTAATAAAAGTGTGTTTAAATTGCCTGTTTATATCACTAAAAAATGGAAACTGTTAGATTAAAATAACCTCATAAATAATGAAAGATTACAATTTACTCGTATTTAGCAACAATACACGAAACACGCACGGTACTCACAAATAACAATGAAGAAAAAGACAAAGTGCCTCAATAAGATCATTAACTCTCGATAAATTGTGAAATGAACATTTATTCTACAACTAGCTTCTGCCAGCGGCCTCACCTACGTGGAATGACATTCCCCCTTTTCACCCCCTTATAGGACGAATTTCCAAAAACCTTTTCTAAGTGCTCCCCTACATTATAAAACCATTTTTTTTACAAAAAAATACAACCGACTTCCAAAAAAGAAAATTCACTTAAAATTGAAAAAAAAACTTTTTTTTCGGAAGTCGGTGTTTGTATTTTGTTTCTTAGTTAATTGACACCGACTTTCGAAATTAAAGTTATGTTTCAATTTAAAGTGTATTTTCTTTTTTGGAAGTCGGTTGTCGGTCGTCCGAATTGATAATGTTATTGGAACATGGAATTTGAACATACTCGTAATTGGAGGAGACTAAATCGTCATTTACGTTTACACATTTTTTGTTCTTGTTGATTTTTTCAAAAAGCGCTAAAGCAATTTCGATAAAAAATTATATGGGACCACTTCTGGAGACCACCTTTCGGATAAAAAAAGAATTTTGAAAATCGGTCCTCAACTGACAGAGAAATCGGTGGACATACATAAAAAAAAACACATACAGCCGAACATAGAACCTCCTCCTTTTTGCGAAGTCGGTTATAAAAGAAGTCGGTTAATAACAGTCCTATTCAGACCTATCTACAGGGTGTACATAAAATGGGTGGTCTATTTTAGATACTCATTCTAAAAATTGGACTTTTGATATAACGTTATAATCAGCTGATCAAAATTAGTACGTGAGGTCCAATTTTTTTTCTTTGGGAAATTACCATGACTTCCTTAAAGAAAGTGGTTCAGTATTAAAAATATACCGTTACAACCTATTTGCTTACTAACATATTGTGGTTATTAAAAATATACCGTTACAACCTATAAGCGTACTAACATATTGTGGTTAATAAACTATCGTCCGAAGTATCGAGTATCGACTTTCCCTGACACTTTCACGTTATTCACACGACAACATTGTAAGCTGTGCTATTTATGTCCTAGCTAGATCTAGAACTTAATACTTGCGTGAAAATTGAGCAAAGCAAAGAGAGAGACGGCAATCGTTTTGTTTCCTAAAAATAAACTTTTTTACCAAAAATACTACCGGCTGCCAAAAAAAGAAAATAAACTAAAAAATACTACCGACTGCCAAAAAAAGAAAATAAACAAAAAAATACTACCGACTGCCAAAAAAAGAAAATAAACTAAAAAATACTACCGACTGCCAAAAAAAGAAAATAAACTAAAAAATTAAAAACAACTTTGTTGCTTTTTTTTTGGGGTGGAAATCATCCAATGACTTCTCCCGCTCTGGGTGGAGCGGGAGGGCGACGGCTAACTGAGAGAGATGCATTGATGATTTGAATGATTATAATTCTATAAATACATACTTGCTACGGCCGCGAATCAAATGTTGACCAAGATACAACCTGACACTGACCTGCAAATTGCAAAAACGTAAGAAAATTTGAATTTCGCGGGCTACCCTGGTACATTCACCTTAACGCAAAGTCGAACGGACCACCTTACCTGATCTCTGTGTTTTCTGTTTCTAGCTGCTAGTAGACCAAGTGATGATCCTGGAGACGATGACTCCGCTGGACTTTATGGACTTCCGGCACTACCTGCGACCAGCCTCCGGCTTCCAGAGCTTACAGTTTCGTCTGCTGGAGAACAAGGTAATTTATGTGTCCAACCGAGACACGATTTTTAGCAGAAATCGTAACCGAATATTCGGTGTTCATGATTTTTAGCAGGAACCGAAACTCACGTGAGTTCAAGATTTAACTTGAAAAAGTAATCAGGCTATTGAAAATGCCCTTTAAAAAAAACTTTTTTACAAAAAATAGAACCGACTCTATTTCTTGTAAGAAAGTCGGTTCTATTTTTTGTAAAAAAAGTTTTTTTATTTTTCACTTTTTCTTGTGGTTCCCCATTAAATTGTGTTAACAATACATATACATACTCGTACGATCGCAACAATCGTAAGTTCTTTGCTGTTAGATATTAAAGAGTTCCACTGTCTCTGTCATAAGCTTTTCGTTAGAATTGAATTTGTTGTTCAAACAAAATTGAGAATTATTACAACTGACGAAGGTTGTTATTATTTTACATATTTTTTCGCATAATTGTGACACGCCGGATAGCTGCGTGGGCACTTCCACTTGTTTTTTTTCTATTCCGTGGTACTAACTATCAATCAAGGACAGTACTTACCTAACTGACGATTGTTGGTATTATGTTCACTGTGCCAGATTTATGGTTCCGAAAGTCCGAATGAAAAAATGGAACCCCTATGCTATAGGAGCACTTCACTTCCCACAATCGTGTGTCTGTCTGTCACAGCCAGTTTGCACCGAATCTGCTGAACCGACAGAGTTGAAATTCGTTACACACATGAATATCTGTCACCCAAACATGAGCGTGTACCCAAATAAATTTATTTTGTTCTCAATTTTTAATCGACTTTCGAAAAAGGAGGTTCTATGCTCGACTGTATGTATGTTTTTTTTTTTTTTTATGTATGTCCGCGCATTTCTCCGTCAGTTGTGGACCGATTTTCAAAATTCTTCTTTTATCCGAAAGAATATACTCCCGAGGTGGTTCCATATAAATTTTATCGAAATTGCTTTAGCGCTTTTTGAAAAACTGAACAAAAACGAAAAATACGCATATCTTGATGACGTTTTTGTGTTCTCCAAATGTTTAAATTCCACATTTCATGTTATTGGAGTTTTTAGTTCTGGGGTATAACAACTAAAAAGCGAAAAATAAAAAACTTTTTTACAAAAAAAAACAACCGACTTCCGAAACCGAAATTAAAGTTATTTTTAAATTTTTGGCCGGTTTCTTTTCTCTAAATCGTGACGTTTCGACAGTCGTTCTTTTAGTGAATCGGATTCGATTGTCTGTTTTCTTTTTTAAGTGTTTTAGTTTGATTGTCTTTGTTTCTCTCTTTTTTTCCTATCGGTTACATTTTGGGGAGTATGGGACGGAATTACATAATTTGATTCCGCCAAGCCCGTTTCATCAACGGACCACAAGACGTACGGCGAAGTGCCACCGGTTCATGGTGGACATCCCATCCATACGCACAAAGCGTTTTGAGAAAACATTCATTGTGCGTACCTACAGCTAGGGAGTGGAATTCCCTACCGGAGTCTGTGTTTCCTGATAGCTACAACCTGGGAGTCTTTAAGTCAAAAGTGAATAGGTTACTTCTAGGCAAGCGCGCTCCATCTTCGACCACATCATCGCTTACCATCAGGTGAGATGGTGGTCAAACGCGTTCCTATCAATAATTTAAAAAAAAAAAAAAAATGTTATCGATGCAGACTTTTTATTAAATTGGTAAAATTATTGTATCTATTAATGCTAGGCACTTATTATTTCTACCATTCTCGTGACATCAAATTTATGAACACCAATTACTTCAACAGAATTTATTTTAATCAAAACGGCATTGGTACCTATTAACTTTTTCACTATGTAATAATAAATTGGGTGTAGAGTACTGGTGGCCCAGTGGTAACAGCGGACTTACGAGTGGTGAGTGGTGTGTTCAACCCTAGGCAGGCGTCTTACTTGTGTGTAATTTATTTCCTCACCGCTGCTCTCAAAGCAGTAAAGGAAAATATTGCGAGGAAACCGCCATGTCCTAGAAAAAAAAAGAGTGGCATTCCGGGAGTGCCGACAGAAGTGAAAACTTGAACAAAAATGGCCAACGCGCCTAAAGAAGTTTTCACTTCAATCCGCTACGCGATGCGATGCTACGACGCTACGCAGTAGCACTCGTAGCAGGTCGGTGTCGCGCCGAGTTCAATAGTTTTTTTCCATCTCAAAAATGCCCAACGCGCCTAAAGAAGTTTTCACTTCAAAAATCGAAGACATGTGTCATGTATCATTCACCAACCCGCACAGGGTCCGCGTGGTGGAAAACGACCCATTCCTTTTCCTAGAGTGGAGGCCTGAGTCACTGCAGCGGGAACATTGCTGTTTAACAATTGAAATATTTATTTATTTAGGGTCTCCATTACGTTAGCATATGAACCTCTTTGGTGCAAGTGGTTGCGTGTTTGGGGTTTGATCCTCAGGTTGCTAAGGGTTTCCTGGTCCTATTGAGTATAAGGAATTCCTAAGTAGCAGTCTGAGTTTGTGTCCCGTTTGTGACAATCGACTCTGCCCTCATCCCAAAAGATTATTTGTGTTTACGTATTTTGTGGCTTTGTTATATTCAATGTGTTACGTACCTATTGAGATCATTTATGTTTTCTGCATTTTAATTTGTTGGGTAAATTCTCGTGGCTAAAAAAAAAAACAGATGCACGGGTCCATCAGGTTAAGTTACGCTTTCCGGCTTTTCCGGATTGGTCCATGGATGGGTGACCTTTATATATAGAGGTTATCTTTACATACCGAGACTCCTCCGTGCCTCGGAAAGCACGATAAGTCGTTGGTCCCGGCTGTCAATCGTGGATCTTTGACAGTCGTTACTGGTCGTCAGAAGACCGAAAGTCTGACAACCAGTCTTACCAAGGGGTATCGTATTACCCAGTCAGAAGTCATAGGATGACTTACCACCCCCAATAAAAAAAGATAGTTGGGCAAAGGCTAGGCAGATTGATTGGTTAAAGCTGTAAGAGAGAAAAATTAAACATGGCTGCCTAAGTGGAGTAGATACATCACCTCTCTGCTTACTCCTCCGAAGATTTCTGGGTGATATTATGCTAAAAATCTAGTCTTTTCTGTTTCCAGCTGGGTTTGAAGCAGGCGCTACGCGTCAAGTACAACCAGAGCTATCAGACGGTGTTCGGAGACGATCCTGAGGCAATGGATACGTTACAAAAGTAAGATAATATAACTGTTGCTATTGTGTCGGTAGTATAGAAAGAAAGAAAGAAACAATATTTATTTGTACCTCACAACAAGAACATGTTAATTATAAATACAAATAAAAATAAACAACAATAATTCAACTTTTTGTAACGTTAAATTATAAGGAAAGCAATTATAAAGAAACATTTTACTGTTACACTTAGCTTTATTAAAAGTAAATACCAGTAAAAGTATTTAAAATTAAATAAAAAAGGCAGAAAAAAAAAGATTAAAAGTATTTTTGTAACTACAATAAAAAACTTTTTTACAAAAAAATAGAACCGACTTCCAAAAAAAGTGCAAAATAACTTTAATTTCGGAAGTCGGTGTTCCTGTTTTGTGTCTTCGTTTTTTGACACCGACTTCCGAAATTAAAGTTATTTTGCACTTTTTTTGGAAGTCGGTTCTATTTTTTTGTAAAAAAGTTTTTTATTTTTCACTTTTCAGTTGTGGTTCCCCATTAAACTGTGTTAACAATTCATAGACATACGATAGCAGCAATCGCGATTGATTTGCTGTCAATTTTTGAAGAGTTCCGTTGTCTGTCTCCGAAACCCATCATCAGATCTTTTTGAAAATTAAATGGGACCATTTCGGAATAAACCCCTTTCGAACAAAATAAGAATTTTGCAAATCCGTCAATATATGACGGAGTTATGCCCGAACATACATAAAAAAAAAAAAAAAAAAAAAAAATACAAACATCCGAATTGATATCATTCTCCTGCCCTTATCCCAATTTAGTTGGGGTCGGCGCAACATGTCTTTTTCTTCCATACTCCTCTATTAGTCGTCATCTCTGTAGTCACCCCCTTTTTACCCATATCCTCTTTCACACAGTCCAACCATCTTTTCTTTGGCCTTCCCCTACTCTTATAGCCATTCACATCCATACACAAGACTTTCCTCACGACATTTTCTTCATTCCTCCGCATCACATGCCCATACCACGACAACCGATTTCCACACAATTTTTCAGTCAGCGGTGCCACTTTCAGACTTCCTCTTATATACTCATTCCTAATTCCATCCATGCGCGTAACACCACACATCGCTCTTAGCATTCTCATCTCAGCTACATGCAATTGCTTTTCATTCATCCCTTTTGTGGCCCAACATTCTGAACCATACAAGACAGCAGGTCTGACCATTGTTTTATAAATCTTCCCCTTAAGTTTTAGGGGAATGCGGGAGTCACAGATAGTCCCGGTGACCTGCCGCCATTTCATCCATCCAATGTTAATTCTGTGCTTAACAGTCCGATCTATTTCGCCATCGCTTTGCACGAGTGAACCGAGATACCGAAAATCGGAGCAGCCTGGGAGAAGCGCGCCATCTAGCACTACAGCTTCAGAACTGGAGAGACCGCCGAAATCGCAGAACATGTATTCAGTTTTGGTTCTGCTGATTTTCAAGCCAACTTTCTCCAGCTTCTGTTGCCACTTCTCCAATCTGCTCTGGATCTCAGGTCCATCTTCACTGACCAGAACAATGTCGTCGGCAAACAGCATGCACCAGGGTGCCTCCTCCTGTATTTCCGACGTAAGAGCGTCCATAATCAACAGGAAGAGGTAAGGACTTAAAGCCGACCCTTGATGCAAGCCTACAGCCACACTGAACTCATCGGTGTTGCCAGCAGCCGACCGGACGTAGGTACTAGATTGTCTGTACATAGCACGAATCAACTCAACATACTTCCCAGGCAAACCTTTCTCTTTCAAGGCCCACCACAACACATCCCGAGGTACTCTATCATACGCTTTCTCAAGATCAATGAACACCATGTGCAAGTTCTTGTGCACACGTCTGTACTTCTCGCACAATTGACGGAGAGCGAAGGTGGCGTCCATTGTCCCTCGACCTGGCATAAACCCAAACTGGTTCGGGGTAATCTCACTCTCCTCTCGCAATCTTTTCTCTATCACTTTCTCCCATACTTTCATAGTATGTGACATGAGCTTTATCCCTCGATAGTTGTTGCAGTCCTGTACATCCCCTTTATTCTTGAAGATGGGCACTAGCGAACTATTGCACCATTCTTGTGGGATCACTTCTTCATACAACAACTTATTGAAGAATAAAGTCAGCCACATACATCCATCCTCTTTTAAACACTTCCATACTTCTACTGGTATGTCATCAGGGCCCATGGCCTTTCCATTTTTCATACATTGAACTGCCCTTCTTACTTCATCCATGCTAATTTCTCTCACCAAACCCATATTTACTTGTACCTCTTTGAGCACACCATTCCATTCATTCTCTTCGTTCATCAACTTTTCAAAATAAACCTTCCATCGCTCTTTTATTTCGTCATCTTTCGACAAGACTTTACCGAGTTCATCTTTCATACATTTTATGTGCATTATATCCCTCGTTCTCCTTTCTCTTAATTTTGTAATCCGGTAGAGCTCCTTCTGGCCTCTAGGGCTGTCCAGTAAATCATATAACTTTTCCTGTGCCTTAGCCCTGGAAACCGCAACCGCCTTTTTTGCCTTCCTCTTCCATTCTTTATAAATTTTCTTTTTCTCTTCTTTCAAATTATCATTTCCGGTTTCTACATTCTGCCATACTTTAAACGAAATTTTCTTTTCTTTTAGCATCTTTTGCACATCTTCATTCCACCACCATGTATCCTTTTCTATCATGCCTTTACCTTGCGATTCTCCAAACACATCTTTTGCTACTCGCCTTATACAATCCGCCATCTCTTTCCAACATTCATCCACAGATTTTCCTTCCATATGCTTCATGTCTATCATTTTATCTACCACTTGACTCTTAAACATACTTGCACACTCCTCATTTTCTATCATACGCCATCTGATTTTGGGTGGGGGCCGTTCTTTGTTCCTACTGGACGAGACACTGACTGTTACGTCCATCATTATGAGCCTGTGTTGGGAGACTAAGCCTTCGCCTGGCAACACTTTACAGTTTTTGACTGTTTTGAGACTGTTTCGTTTCACCAAGAAAAAGTCAATTTGGGTCGCGTGCTGGCCACTTTTGTAAGTGATCAGGTGTTCGTCTTTCTTTTTGAACCAGGTGTTAGTTATTGCCAGGTCAAAAGCCGAAGCAGCTTGCAGCAATGTCTCGCCATCAGTATTACGGTCTCCGTACCCCCAACCACCATGCACTCTCTCATAACCGTACTTCAGACTTCCTACATGCCCATTAAAATCACCCCCCACAAACACCTCTTCACTCTCCTGTACATTCATCATCACACAATCGAAGTCCTTCCAAAACTTCTCTTTTACACTATCCTCACATCCTGATTGGGGTGCATACGCACTAATAACATTTACTATCATACTCTCCACAACCACTTTAATAGCTATCACTCTATCACTTACTCTTTTAACATCCACCACACATTCTTTTAACTCACTATCCAAAACTATGCCCACACCATTCCGTTTGCCATCACTTCCACAGTAATAAAACTTATATCCTTCTCCTAATTCTCTTGCTTTTGCACCCTTCCATTTCGTTTCTTGCAAACACGCTATATTTATCCGTCGCCTTTTTAAAACATCTGCTAACTCTCTTCCTTTTCCAGTCATAGTACCTAAATTCCAGCTCGCACACCTCAATCTTAATTCTCTCACTCTCCGAGCTTGCGTCTTACGTCGCACCCGCCCGTTCTGGTGCGACAACCCTTGTCCATTTCCCACAGGAGCCGGGTGCTGCCCCTGCGCGTCGCCTGTGGGGTACGCCCTAGCCCTATCGCACATCATATTTTTCCAGACCATGTTGCAAAAAGGTTTTGGCAGAAGTTTTATAGCCGGCCGCCTGCCTGACGCCAACCCTCCTTGGGAATGCTGTTGTTGGTGGTTTACTCGCCACCGCGCGGGTGGCCCATGGTGCTATAGTAGTATGCACTAGGTCTCAAGCTCCCTTAGTCGCCTCTTACGACACCCACGGGAAGTGATGGGATGGTACTATTCTTTTACGTCCGACACCATACGGTACCGTCCATACGGTACCGTAAACATCCGAATTGATAACCTCCTCCTTTTTCGAAGTCGGTTAAAAACACCGTTTAATCCATCCAACTGCTGGACAAAGGCCTCTCCTAAGTGTCACCACAACGACCGGGTCCGTGCTTCTCGCATCCATCGGCTACCCACGACCTTCACCAGGTCATCGGTCTACCTTGTAGGAGGCTTTCCAACGCGGCGAACACCCGACCGTCCCTTTTAACCATTTCTCTCTCTCTATGGTCGGTCCCTCATGTCTGCGAGGATCAGCATCAGGATTGCATCTGGAGCTTATGATTTGCCTCCACATGTTTCTGTCCAGCACATCAGCGTTAACAATTTACATGATTAATATATTATTAGGTTCAGATTCTGCTCATCACCAACCATATCTGGGAGCCAAGACAATCCAAAGGAACTAGGCCACTTACTATCTTTTCTCGAAGCGTTTGGCCGTACAAAGCCTTCTTCATACATCTAACAAAATCCATATCTTTCAGGTCAGAACAGGAACCAGCTCTGCTAGCCCTGATCGAGCGCTGGCTGGAGCGAACACCTGGTCTTACCACCCACGGTTTCAACTTCTGGGGCAAGTTCCAGGCTGCTGTCAACAAACTTATCAAGGAAGATATCGATGCTGCAGCGGTGAGCATACGTTATAGACTGTTCTTCTGTCTCTTATCCCTGATCGAGCGCTGGTTGAAGCGATCATCATGTCTTACGACACATGTAATCAACTGCTGAGCAAGTTTTATTCTCTTTGGTTTATAACGTTGGTACCTATTCTATTACTCTTTCAAAGATATGGAAAAGTTTCTACCACCTCATGCTATGTCCAAACACATCAGATTCTATCAACGATTACTCGTTGGTGTATAGCGTTGGTACCTATTCTATTACTTCTTAGGGAATATGCATGATAATTTTTTATTTGTTCAATTGAAGACTTATTAACTATAGTGAACAAATATGAAGGAATTTTAAAAATATCATCATCAGCGACGAAGGTATAAAGCTTTAAAGTTGAGAATTAGAAAGAGAAGTCCGACGTGTTGACATGACGCCCATACAACTGCCATAGAAAACAGCGTTTTCGAGAGAGGGACAGATATATTTGTTGAAAATTGTTATATCTCGTTTAATTTTCGATCAATTTTGATTCTGCTTTCACTGTTCGTACTCTATTTTAGTATATTCATCGATAAACCAGTTAGGTATCAAATATTTTTTTCATGCATATTCCCTTTTCTACCACCTCATGCTGTCTCAAACACATCAGATTTCATAGGGTGACTGGTAATTAGTGACCGATACACGTGATTGTACTCATGATAACAAACAACTTTCCCAAAGAAAGATTTTTTTATACTCATTCATTTTTATCACAATAACACAACAGCCGTATCAAATTGTCGCGCGCGCGCCTGTGGGTCCTGTGACCTATCAGCTGTTACCCGCGTGATGCCGTTCTTTCTCATTATATATTTCTTTGGGAAAGTTGTTTGTTATCATGAGTACAATCACGTGTTTAAGTATCGGTCACTAATTACCAGTCACCCTATATAACCAATTGCTTTTATGTTGCTGATTCTCAGCTGGAAACCAACGAGACAGTCCGTCGTCACCGCTTGCAGGACGCAGAGAACCGTCGCGAGATCTACCGCTCCATCTTCGACCCAGCCGTCCATGACGCGCTCAGGTCCAGGGGCGAGAGAAGGTTTGTACCCCGTTTAGTTCCTAAATTACATAAAGAGGATCACAGTATTCTTCGTGAATACTTAGGTTAAGTGCACTTAAAGCAGCCTGCCAATCGGTTGGTTGAGCTCCTCAAAGTTCTGAGTTGAGCTTCACGATAACTGACAAATGCTTGCACTGTCTGGACAGGTCCACTCGAATTTGCGTGTTGCTTTCCTCAAAAGCTCATCCCAGACATAAACGTACATGGTTCTCACATGATTTGCCCAGTACATATTTTATGGATTAAAACACTTTAAAAGAGACTTTGACCTCTGAGTTTGTTTCGGTGTTTCTTCTCAGGGTAGTCAGCTAGGAAGCACCGGTCTCATGACGTGTAAAAGTGTTGTTAGTACCTACTTACAAAAATAAAATCATTTATAATTTATCAATGAATAGCTAGATTTTTTAGTGTTCCGTACCCAACGGGTCCAAACGGAGCCCTATTGCTGTCACTCACGTGTCCGTCGGTCAGTCTCTCCGTCGTTTGTCACAAAACTTTGTTCCGAGGATTTTTTTTTAAGTTCCGATTGACTGAACGAAATTTGGTGATAATGTTTATTATAATTACGTATATTTTACTAATAAATACCAAAATGTGCGAAGTCTCGTTCTTGATCCTTATATCACTTGATGGTAAGCGATAATGTAGTCGACGATAGAGCACGCTTGCCTAGAAGTAACCTATCCACTATTGACTTAAAGCCTCCCAGGTTGTAGTTATCAGGAAATAGACTTCAACAGGGAATTCCGCACCTTACACACAATTAATGTGTTCCCGAAACGTTTTAGATGGTATGACAGTTCTTTCTCGCTCTTCAAGTATTGAACAGATTATTATAAGACTGTTAAATAAACCATCATTATCATCGACCTCCTTAAGGTGAATGCTCCAGGGTAGCTCGCGACATTTAAATTTTCTTACGTTTTTTGCAATTTGCAGGTCAGTGTCAGGTTGTATCTTGGTCAAAACTTGATTCGCGGCCGTAGCAAGTAATCATACAACTCTCTCAGTTAGAATTGATGCCAAATGTCATGATTTCATGAAGCATCAATTCTAACTGAGAGAGTTGTATTGATGATTTTAATGATTATAATTCTATAAATACACAGCTGATTCTGGCTTTCAGGAATTGCATTAGTTGGGATATACCTACTATAGTAGGCTAGCTGTGCTCGCGGTTTCACCCGCGTTTATGTATCTTTCGTAAAAAAGTTTTTTTTTTTTTCATAAAAGTAACTTATGTTGCTTCTAATACCTCCAAGAATATGTGTACAAAGTTTCATGATGATCGGTTAATTAGTTTTCGCGTGAAAGCGGAACAAACAATTTACATTCACATTTATAATAGAGCTCGTGGCTAAAGTAATAAAAGCCACACGGGTCGATCCATCAGGTTAAGCTACGCTTGCCGGGGTTGGTCCGTGGATGGGTGACCATCTTTACATACCGAGACTCCTCCGTGCCTCGGAAAGCACGTTAAGCCGTTAGTCCCGGCTGTCAATCGTGGATCTTTGACTGTCGTTACGGGTCGGCAGAAGCCCGAAAGTCTGACATCCAGTCTTACCAAGGGGTATCGTATTACCCAGTAACTGGGTTGTGGAAGTCAGATAAGCAGTCGCTCCATGTAAAATACTGGTATTCAGCTGCATCCGGTTAGACTGGAAACCGACCCCAAGATAGTTGGGAAAAGGCTAGGCAGATGATTTATAATAGTAGTAGCAGTAGTATACAGGAGTGGCGGGATAGTCCCAAAATATTATACCCGTAAACAGCTTTATGATTAGTACCCAACCCATCCGCTTGGTCATGAAGTTGGTTCCGTCACCAACCGTATGGGTAACTGTGTGGTTGGCCATACAGTATTGCTGGTAAGCAGTGAGGTACTTCCTAAGCCTGTGCTCTCGTGGTTCCTATTTACTTTGATGGTGATGCTATCCTTTGTTCCAGGTTATCCCACAAGGCCCTGCAAGGTGCCATCATGATCACATTCTACAGAGACGAGCCTCGATTCTCACAGCCGCACCAGCTGCTCACTCTACTCATGGACATGGACAGTCTCATCACCAAGTGGCGCTGTGAGTACTGCTAACAGAATATATTTCACTAAAGAAAAACTTTTTTACAAAAACTTTTTTACAAAAAAATAGAACCGACTTCCAAAAAAGTGCAAAATAACTTTAATTTCGGAAGTCGGTGTTCCTGTTTTGTGTCTTCGTTTTTTGGAAGTCGGTTCTATATTTTTGTAAAAAAGTTTTTTATTTTTCACTTTTTAGTTGTGGTTCCCCATTAAACTGTGTTAACAATTCATAGACATACGATAGCAGCAATCGCGGTTGATTTTCTGTCAATTTTTGAAGAGTTCCGTTGTCTGTCTCCGAAACCCATCATCAGATCTTTTTGAAATTTAAATGGGACCATTTCGGAATAAACCCCTTTCGAACAAAAAAAATAATTTTGCAAATCCGTCACTATATGACGGAGTTATGCCCGAACATACATAAAAAAAAAAAAAAATACAAACATCCGAATTGATAACCTCCTCCTTTTTCGAAGTCGGTTGAAAAATACAACCGACTTCCAGAAAACAAAATACACTTAAAATTAAAAAAAAAAAAATTAATTTCGGAAGTCGGTGTTTGTTTTTTAACTGGCGAAAAAAAAAGGTTCTCATTATTTCTTCCGAATTTATTTTTTGTTATTGTTGATTTTTTCAAAAAGTGCTGAATCAATTTTGATAAAATTTATATGGGACCACCTGGGAAGTATACCTTTCAAACAAAAACAAACAAAATCCAAATCGGTTTAGCCATCTTCGATTAATTGGGGAACATACATAAAAAAAAACATTTTACAAAAAAAATACTACCGACTTCCATAAGTAATACTAAAAACAAAATTCAACCGACGAAAAAGAACTAAAAAGCAAAAAGTAAATTAACCTTTTAAGTCTTGAGAGAGAGAGCTTACTCGTATTTACCTACATAAAATATCAAATTTTATATAAACTAATTTTGAGTCGGCATATCTAAATTTTATATGTACGTAGAAACGAAAAAGGCTACATGTATTATATTTTATTATTTGGCGCCGACTCAAAATTAGTTTATATAAAATTTGATATTTTATGTAGGTAAATAAGCTCAATACTCAAGACTTATAAGGTTAATTTATTTTTTGCTTTTTAGTTCTTTTTCGTCGGTTGAATTTTTTGTTAAAAAGTTTTTTATTTTATGATTTTTTGTGATTCGCATCATCTTTTAATACTCTGAGGCCAATTTCTAATCCTTCGTCATTCCTCTTAGCACTGAGCTGATGATGTAACCATCCTTCCATGAGGTGCCCAGGATATTGACCAGTTGAGGTTACCTCCAATATTCTAAAGACGTCTTTTCTTCAAAGTATATTAAGTGGTATCTGTCACTAAAACCAGTTTTTTATATCTAACTTCTATTGTTTAGGAAAGGTATGGTTTCCATCATCAGCTCAGTTCCATGATGTGATGATTCCTAAATGCAATTACCTGATAAAGTTATGAAAAGTAAACAGAAACAATATTCGTAGCCAATTTTCGAGGTTTTCTCTCAATTTTATCAGGATTCCATGATCAGATCCTAATTTCCTTGACAAGGGACTACTGTTGAGGTATACCATATCTATGAAAAATGAATCATCAAAATCGGTTCATAAACAACGGAGTGAGGGCCGAACATACGTACAGAAACGCTAAATGTGCCCACGATTTTCGAGGTTTTCTCTAAATTTTATCAGGATTCCATTATCAGATCCTAATGTCCTTAACATGGGACCATCCTTGAGGTATACCCTATCTATGAATAAAAGAATCATAAAAATCGGTTCGTAAACAACGGAGTAAGGGCCGAACATACGTACAGAAACGCTAAATGTGCCCACAATTTTCGAGGTTTTTATCTCAATTTTATCAGGATTCTATAATCAGATCCTGATTTCCTTGACATGGGACCACCCTTGAGGTATACCCTATCTAACAAAAAAATAATCATCAAGATCGGTTCATAAATGACGGAGTGAGGGCTGAACATACACAAAAAAAAAAAAAAATACATACGGCCGAATTGAGAACCTCCTCCTTTTTATTCGTCGGTTATAAAATGCAAAATAACTTTCAATTTCGGCAGTCGGTGTGTCTAGTTTGGTTTCTTCGTTATTTGACACCGACTTCCGAAATTGAAAGTTATTTTGTATTTTTAACCGACGAAAAAAAAAAAAACATATATACGGTCGAATTGAGAACCTCCTCCTTTTTTTTCGTCGGTTAAAAAAGGAGGAGGTTCTCAATTCGACCGTATGTATATTTTTTTTTTTTTTTAGTAGTACTTATGGAAGTCAGTTGTATTTTTTTTTGTAAAAAGTTTTTATTTTTCACTTTTTAGTTGTTGTACCGCATTCTAAAACTAAATTAATAGTAAAGTTATGCCCGAATTGATAGACCCAAAAATAGTGAATTTGAACATATGTAGTTGTGAAATTAGGGTGTATCAGGGTGAACTGTACAAATCTGTATACCCCTTCAGAGCGTATCAGCGTGATGTAATGTTGTGAAGTGATGAAAACAATATACAGACATGCGATTGCAGCAATTCTGGAAGGTTTGCTATCATTTATTGAAGAGTTCCATCGTGTATCTCTGAAGTTCTTTTTCAGATCTTCACCAAATTCAAATGGGACCACATGTAAAGCAACAGCTTTCAAATAAAAAAAATACAGTTGAATTGAGAACCTCCTCCTTTTTTTGAAGTCGGTTAAAAATTAAAAAAAAGGTTCCGACGAATTGAGAACCTCCTCCTTTTTGAAATGGGTTAAAAAAGGCGCGAAACAAAAGACGGGGTTTGGTGTAAGTTTCTACAAGTTTAAGTACGGTACTGAAATAAACTCCCCCACAACTACCATCTGAAAATGTACCGATCGAAAATTTTACTCTATCCTTCCCCATAACTGGATGTGTCCAACATCAATAATAATAACTTTTGATTTATATATTAATTACAAAATAAATACTTAATTTATGGAGCCGCTGAGCTGTAGTGAAAAGGAAGTGGGAGGCACTGAGCTTAAATCAGTAATTCATACGAATTTAACTATACTTTCAAGTAGCGTCATAGCGATAGGACATTAAATATAAAAAAAATAAGAGTGTGAGTGCCTTAAAACTGATTAAATGACATTTGACACATTTACACTTGATAATTTTATCAATATACCCTCTACTAAGATTGCAAATGAACGTTCAAAAACGTATTATTTATTTTAAATTTTAAACAAACCGTAAATTAATAAATCATAAAAATAAGACTGGGCTAATTTTTTTGTCCACCAGTGTATTAATTACAAAATAAATACCTACTTAAGGCCTACCTCCGCATAAGTGGCGCCCTCATTGAACAAAAAATCGTATCTTTCCAAGGAAAATAAAGATTAAATAATCCTATGTTGGGTTTGTTACTAAGATGCTATGGTATTTTTACGTTGTTAAAACAGTACTGAAAATGTTTCGTATCCAAAGTAGTAAGCAAAAGTGTCAAAAACGGCCGTTTTTGACACTTTTGCTGGCGCCACTTGGCGTATATATGCGCCTTTATTTATGGAGCCCTGGCTTTTTATTGTCTCGCAGAAGGTGTGCAAAGTAGAGTAGGTATGCTCCTCTGGGATAAAGCCTATCTTCGTCTTGGGCAGCTTGAACCCCTCGCTTTACACAGGAGTCTACATAACTCCCTCGCTTATGACGAACTCTGAGGAAAATAAAAGGTTTTCGGCTAGGCTTCATCAGGTGTTTTTTTAATTGTTGCAAATAGGTCACACCACCACATCCCGTAAATACTTATGTACGCCGAGTTACAAGTAAGAGTAACCCTGTTTATTCATTATTAGAAGCTTGCCCAAAGGGGCTCGCTTCTTTCCAAAAATTACCTTATGAAAGTGATAAAAAGAAGAATACTCACACAACGCCGCCGCCCGGTTATATAGGACCGGCGGTAACGAAACCATAGCGCGATTTAGCATTCAGCGCAAAACCGAGCAACGCCATCTATCGCTCTGTTTGGAACTATAAGACGAACAAAATGTAGGCAGAAATATTTTACAGTGACGCGATTTGTTTAATTGTGAGAGGTACGTAGGAACTACATATTTATTTACAAATTGGTATAGAATAACAATTTTCTATGGTGTTCATGTATAGGCGTGTTTGTTTTATATTACCTACGAAAACAGAGATATCATTGACCGTCTCAAGTCTCGAACACTCAAATTAGAATAAGTAATAGTACAAGCATCAGTGCACTAATGTCCTGCATCCTATCCTACCCTATTAATATTATTACTATAAGTGTGGAAGTTTGGATGGATAAATATTTTTTACTCAACCACGCCAAAACGGCTAGATAGATCTGGATGAAATTTGGCACAGAGATAGATTGTAATCTGGAATAGCACACAGGCATCATTTATAACAGGGGGAGCACTAATTGCACGCGGGCGAACCCGCTGGAAGAAGCTTAGTAATACTTCTTCATCATTCTGGCCTCCTCGTAGTATGTTAGACACTAGTGCGAGAATTTCACCGACTTCTTTCATTCGAAAGCATATACTCCCGAGCTGGTCCCATATATATTTTACCGAAATTGCTTCAGCACTTTTAGAAGAAACTGAACAAAAACGAAAAATACGTATACCTAGATGACGTTTTTGTTTTCTCCAATTAAGAGTATGTTTAAATTCCACGTTCCATGTTATTGGAGTTTTTAGTTCTGGGGTATAACATCTAAAAACTGAAAAATAAAAAACTCATTTACAAAAAAACGACCGACTTCCAAAAAAGAAAATACACTAAAAATTAAAAAAAAAACTTTAATTTCGGCAGTCGGTGTCAAATAACGAAGAAATAAAATACAAACACCGACTTCCGAAACACCGACCCCAAATAAATTGGGATAAGGGCAGGAGAATGATGATAGATCTAGAAAGAAAGAAAAAGTATTTATTTGCCACAAACCTTCCGACATACACAACAATATTATTTTGCTAACCCTTATCGATAGTGTTAGTAGTTCGTTATCTGATGATGAGTTTCGGAGATAGACAACGAAACTCTTAAAAAATTGCGATCGTAGTCTATGTAGTGTTTTTTTTTTTTTTTTTTTTTTTTTTTTTTTTTTTTTTTTTTTTTTTTTTTTTTTTTTTTTTTTTTTTTTGGGGGGTGGGAAATCATCTAATGACTCTTTCCGCTCTGGGGTGGAGCGGAAGGGCGTGTCAGACTCTTACTGACTAAAACCCACCCCTGTTCCTCCCTGCCCTACGCGCCCGGGGGCGAGGTAACTCTTTCGAATTTATCCTCCACCCCCGGGCAGAGTCTATGTAGTGTTATGAAGATTTTATGGGGAACCACAAATAAAAAGTAAAAAATAAAAAAAAACTTTTTTACCAAAATAATAGAACCGACTTCCTAAAGTACTGACGAGTACTGACTAAAGACTTTCGAAAGTTATTTTGCACTTTTTTTGGAAGCTGGTTTGTAAAAAAGGTATTTGGTCAAACTTCTTAATATTGTGGAAGTCGGTTCTATTTTTTGTAAGAGCTCGAGGAGACAATTCCAAAAGTGTAACTCACTAAACTGTAGAACATAAAAAAAAAATTAAAATATCAAAAAACTTTAACTTACTTTAACTTTTCAAACAGTCTGATGCAGTTGGTGGCATGAAATCTGTGATTGAACTAAAATAAATTCCACCAACTGCATTTTTTTAGTTGTTTTCTATCAGTCGGGATTTTTGATATTTTAATTTTTTGTATTGTTTCAGAAACAACAATTGTCATTACTATTATTATATGGGATAAGGTCCCAATTCTTTTGTGGGCGTCGCAGTATGACTTCATCTTCCATACAACTCTGCTTTAGCCCCTTAGAGTTATTGTAATTATGTATTTGTTCGCAGACAACCACGTGATCATGGTGCAGCGCATGATAGGATCCATGCAGCTCGGTACTGGAGGATCTTCGGGATACCAGTACCTGCGATCTACGCTAAGGTAACAAATAACACATTTTTTTTTATAACTAGGTATATCAATGGTTTAGAGGAGTTTTGTCGGCACGGTGACTTGGTTGAGCGAAAAGCTGCTGCGCTGCTTGTCGTGGGTTCACGCACGGAACAAATGTTTGTATGGCCTACAGATAGTTTTTCCGGGTCTGGGTGTCTTGTATGAGTTTACATGTAGGTGAACACACTCACGATTTTGGAGTAATTCCCAGTGGGGCAAGGCTTTGAAAAAAAAAATTAGAGGAGCTCGTGGCTTAATAATAACAGTAGCACGGGTGAATCTTCGAGGTTAAGCAACGCTTGCCGAGGTTGGCCCGCGGATGGGTGACCATGATCATCCATTACATACCGAGACTCCTCCTTGTCTCGAAAAGCAAGTCAAGCTAATTGTCCCGGCTGTCATCTGCAGATCTTTGATATCTGTTACGGGTAGTCAGAAGCCGGGCAACCTGACAGTGTTACCCACTTACTGGGCTGTGATAGCCAGACGCTCCAAGTAAAATACTGGTATTCTAAAAAAAAAAAAAAAAATTGTATAATTAAAGACTGGAAGCCGACACTAACATAGTTGGAAAAAGGCTAGAAAGATTGGGAGTCATTGGTCTACGTGTAGTCGTAAGCCCTACTACTGAGCATGAGGTCCTGAAGGCCTAGCTACCCAAAGTAACATAAAAAATAAGGACCACTTGTATGAATTCCTTCGTGATAACAAAGTTAACTGTCCATGTGAGTACATTGAGCGCGTAGCGAAATGTAAGTAGGTAAGTAGGTACCTAGGATCACGAATCGACGAAAAATACTTGGGAGCTTGGGACTTATAAAGCCAATGTCACCCGTACCATAATAGTGAATCGATTGACACCTCATTGATCAAATTAACTTCAGTAGCGAACATACGAACAAAAACCCATCCACAGACCATTACATACCGTAACTCAGCAGCACAGTATCTACATGTGAGGACCTTATGGTTGCATCATCGAACGCAATTGCCGTCGCTGAATACTGGGCTAAACAAAATATTTTAAAACTATAGCGCGTATTTTTATAAAACCTTCACCATTTTAAATGTCATTTAATTATTTATATTTTAGTATACGTATTTTAGTTTAGTACTTGTTGTTATAGGTATAATATTCAATAATGCGTCTAATTTTGGACAGCGCTCTTTGATTGGCGAGTCCTATTACTGGGTGGACGTACGACGCGTTACGTGAGCTCAGCACAGAATACGGAAGCTAACCACTCAAGGTCATTGGCAGTTAAGGGCCTACCTCCCCATAAGTGTCAAAAACGGCCGTTTTTGGTACTTTTGCTGACTACTTTGGATACGAAACACTTTGAGTCCTGTTTCAACAACGTAAAAATACCTTAAGGTCTTTGTAACAAACGCAACATAGGATTTTCTAATCTTTATCTTCTACGGTTTGCTACGATTTTTTATTCAATGAAGGCGTCACTTGGCGGCTATACAGGATGTAACGGAAAGGTGTGGTCATATTTTAAGAACTGCATCTGCCCATCGATATGAACAAGTTTCTTCAAGAAAATCTGAGGAAATTCTAAAATTTTTTTTTTTACCTCCCATACAAATATTGATCAGCTGATGATAACTTTGTATGAAAAGTCCAATTTTTTTCTTGGGAATTTTCTACTTTCTCTTAGAGAAAGTTGTTAATTTTCATGGGCAGAACCGGCTCCTAAAATATGACCACACCTTTCCGTTACACCCTGTATACGCCTTAATAGCGCCTTAAATAAAACTATTTGACACGTCGTACGACACAGTTCGATATTTTTAACCGACTTTCGAAAAAGGAGGAGGTTCTATGTTCGACTGTATGTATGATTTTTTTTTTTTTTTTTGTATGTCCGCGATTTTTTCGTCAGTTGTAGACCGATTTTCAAAACTCTTTTTTTATCCGAAAGAATATACTCCCGAGGTGGTCCCATATAAATTTTATCGAAATTGCTTTAGCGCTTTTTGAGAAACTGAACAAAAACGAAAAATACGCATATCTTGATGACGTTTTTGTGTTCTCCAAATGTTTAAATTCCACGTTACATGTTATTGGGGTTTTTAGTTCTGGGGTATAACAACTAGAAAGCGATAAATAAAAAACTTTTTTACAAAAAAAAACAACCGACTTCCAAAAAAAAAATACACTAAAAATAAAATAACTTTAATTTCGGAAGTCGGTGTCAAATATCGAAGAAATAAACTACAAACACCGACTTCCGAAATTAAAGTTATTTTATTTTTAGTGTATTTTTTTTTTGGAAGTCGGTTGTTGTTTTTGTAAAAAAGTTTTTTTAAATCTTTTTTAGCAAAAAGGGAGTCAAGGCGTCTACTGCAGTGGGGTGGAAGTTTAACTTCACGCAGTCTCATCACATTTGCCGCATCAGTCACATTGGCACCAGGTGGGCTTTCTATCGGTTGCAGGAGCGGCTTGCTCATTGTATTCACAATAACTGTCCATCCTCAGCGTATTGCTTCAACGAAGGGTGGGATTAGCACAGGCCCACCCTGTCCACTGTCTTACTGAGTAGACACGGACTCCCAAACAACTCGCATGAAGTATCGTACGGGTGCTAAGTAACAGGAAAACTTTAATAGCGCGATGTAGGACGGCATTGTTCGGGAGGCGATTGTAAAAGCAACTGTGGTTCCCGAGTTCGCTTCCCACGGAGTGCAAATACTTTTGTATTTTACTGTTGCATTTGTTTCCAGTTTTTTTGCATGATATTATGATATATTGATTATTAACCGACTTCAAAAAGAAGGAGGTTATCAATTCGGATGTTTGTATTTTTTTTTTATGTATGTTCGGGCATAACTCCCTCATATATAGATGGATTTGCAAAATTATTTTTTTTTTCGAAAGGGATTTATTCCAAAATGGGTCCCATTTAAATTTCATATAGATCTGATGATGGGTTTCGGAGACAGACAACGGAACTCTTTAAAAACTGACGGCAAATCAACCGCGACTGCTGTTATCGTATGTCTATGAATTGTTAACACAGTTTAATGGGGAACCACAACTAAAAAGTGAAAAATAAAAAACTTTTTTACAAAAAAATAGAACCGGCTTCCAAAAAAAGTTCAAAATAACTTTAATTTCGGAAGTCGGTGTCAAAAAACGAAGACTCAAAACCAGGAACACCGACTTCCGAAATTAAAGTTATTTTGAACTTTTTTTGAAAGTCGGTTCTATTTTTTTGTAAAAAAGTTTTCTTTTTAAATTTAGTTTTATAAAGTTGAAATCTTTAATCTAAAGTTATTTTGCACTTTTTAATGATTATACAAAGACGATATCTACACACATTTGGTTTTATTATTATTAATCTGAGTACCCACTATTATAATATTGGTGTCAAATGACGTATAATGAAGCTTATGAAAACAAATGTGCAAAAAAACTTAAATTTCTTAGATTCTTCGTTATTTTACACAGTCTTTCCGAAATTTTGCTAACAATAGGACCAATAAAGTATATTCTTTCAAACAAACATAAAAAAAAACATTGAAAATTTAAAAAAAAACCGACTGATAAAAGAAACTAAAAAGTTCCAAACAAGTTACTTTTCAAGCAGTCAATGTACGAGTATGTTGATATCGTCTCTGTATAATCATTAAAAAGTGCAAAATAACTTTAGACTAAAGATTTAAACTTTATGAAATAACTATTAAAATAATCAATAATATCAAAAAGGGAGTAAAAGCGTCTACTGCAGTGGAGTGGAATAATAGAATAGAATAGACTAGACTGATTCGCAGTCTCATCACATTTGCCGCATCAGCCACATTGGCTTCCTCTTGGTTGCAGGCGCGGCTGCACACTGTATTCACAATAACTGTCCAACCTCCGCGTCTGGCTTCAATGAAGGGTGGGTTTAGCACAGGTCCACCCCTGTCCACTGTCTTACTGAGAAGAAATACAATACAAACACAGACTTCCGAAATTAAAGTTATTTTTAAATTTTTAGTGTATTTTTTTTTTTTTTTGGAAGTCGGTAGTTTTTTTTTTTGTAAACAAGTTTTTTATTATTTCTTCCTTATTTGACACCGACTTCCGAAATTAAATTTATTTTTCAATTTCTAGTTTATTTTCTTTTTTGGAAGTCGATTGTATTTTTTAACCGACTTCAAAAAAAGAAGGAGGTTCGTGAACCGATTTTGAAGATTTTTTTTAATTTGAAAGCTGTTGCTTCACATGTGGTCCCATTTTTTAATATGTATGTATTTAGAAATATATAAGTATGTTTATCAGTTGTCTAGTACCCATAACACAAGCTCTGCTTAGCTTGGGACTAGATGGCGTTGTGTGATAGTTGTGGAATATTATTATTATTATTTTAATTTTGGTGTAACTTCGGAGATACACAATGGAGCTCTTCAATAAATGATAGCAAACCTTCCAGAATTGCTGCAATCGTATGTCTGTATATTGTTTTCACCACTTCACAACATTACATCACGCTGATACGCTCTGAAGGGGTATACAGATTTGTACAGTTCACCTTGATACACCCTAATTTCACCAACTGTGTTCAAATTCCCTATTTTGGGGCTGTCAATTCGGGCATAACTTTACTACTAATTTAGTTTTAGAATGGGGTACAACAACTAAAAAGTGAAAAACAGAAAACTTTTTACAAAAAAAATTCAACCGACTTCCATAAATAATACTAAAAAATACAAAATAACTTTAATTTCGGAAGTCGGTGTCAAATAACGAAGAAACCAAACTAGAAACACCGACTTCCGAAATTAAAGTTATTTTGCATTTATTTTTTTGTATAAAGTTTTGTTTGTAAAAAAGCTTTTTATAGTTTAAGGTGAAAGCTCCAGGGTAGCCCGCGAAATTCAAATTTTCTCAAGTTTTTTTCAATTCTGTCAGTGTCAGGTTGTATCTTGGTCAAAATTTGATTCGCGACCGTAGCAACTATGTATTTATAGAATTAAAATCATCAACAAAACTCTCTCAGTTAGAATTGATGCCAAATGTAAGAATTTATCATGACATTTGGCGTCAATTGTAACTGAAAAAGTTGTATTGATGATTTTAATGATTACAGTTCTGTAAACACGTACTTACTACGGCCACGAAACAAATTTTTACCAAGATACAACCTGACACTGACCTGGAAATTGCAAAAAGCGTGAGAAAATTTGAATTTCACGGGCTACCCTGGCGCTTCCACCTTAAACAAACCTAACTTATCGTGACCTTCCACAACTGATCATAAACATTGAACACATTTGACTAATTTTGCGCCAGATTTTCATAACAATCTAAAATTATTGCGCAATCATTGTCAGCGCGCGATCAATATTTTTTTTGAACTAAAACTAATAAGTAAACATCAGGGTATCTAATTATTAAGCAATTAAATATTTTTAACACTTTTTTAATAGCTTGGTATGTATCTATGTAACGGAATCTTTGAACGTGATTTTCACCCATTTCAAAACGTAGGATTGAATTGAAACTTCGCACACTTATCAAGGACCGATGACAATGAATAGTGCCAAGTGTCGTCATTCTAGATCAAATGTGGCGGACTGACAAAGATGGCGGACTAGTAATTTTTTATGCATTTCCGTGATCAAAAAATCAATCTGCCTAGCCTTTTCCCAACTATCTTGGGGTCGGCTTCCAGTCTAACCGGATACAGCTGAATAACAGGATTTTACATGAAGCGACTATCTACCTGACCTCCAGAACTCAGTTAATGGGTAATACGATACCCTTGGTAAGACTGGTTGTCAGACTTTCGGGGTTCTGACGACCCGTAACGACTGTCAAAGATCCACGCGTGCTTTCCGAGGCACGGAGGAGTCTCGGTATGTAAAGATAGTCACCCATCCATGGACCAAACCCGGCAAGCGTAGCTTAACCTGATGAATCGACCCGTGAAGCTGTTATTACTTTAGTCACGAGCTCCTTATGCATTTTCATGATTTGGGTATCAAATGAAAGGAACAAAGCTAAAAAAAAAACAAAGCTAGTTTTTAAATTAGTTTTTTTATCTGTAAAAAATTATTATAATGTAACATAACTTATCATCACGCTACACGGTGTAACGGAAATCGGGAGTCATATTTTATATAGCTACTGCTTCAGACCATGGAAATTAACAACTTTCTTCAAGGAAGGCACAGTAAATTGGGAGTCATATTTTATATAGCTACTGCTTCAGCCCATGGAAATGAACAATTTTCTTCAAGGAAGTCACAGTATATTGGGAGTCATATTTTGATAGCTATTGCTTTAGCCCATGGAAATGAACAATTTTCTTCAAGGAAGGCACAGTAAATTGGGAGTCATATTTTAGATAGCTACTGCTTCAGACCATGGAAATGAACAACTTTCTTCAAGGAAGTTACAGTTAATTGGGAATCATATTCTAGATAGCTTCTGCTTCAGCCCATAGAAATTAACAACTTTCATCAAAGAAGTCACAGTAAATTTCCAAAACAAAATTTGAGTTTCCGTACAGGTCATCATCAGCTGATCAAGATTAGTATGGGAGTCCAATTTTTTCTGGCATTGACTGAAACTTCAAGAAAGTTTTTCATTTCTATGGCTAGAACAAGTAGGTATTTACAAGATACCAATTAAATTAAAAAACCCCCAACGCTTAAACGAAAAGTGAACATTTAAAAAACACAAAGAGAGCTGATGACCTTGAAACGGCTGAACCGATTTTGATAAAACATATCTAAGAAACATCGCTAGAAAACCGGCTTTCAAATATTTTCGTTATTCCCAGTAAGCCCCGATTATTTTATTACAGTATCTAAGCGAATAAAAGTAAATAGGTATTAGAAAATATGTCGCTCAATGTAAAATATTGGTATTCAGCTGCATCCGGTTAGACTGGAAGCCGACCCCAAGATAATTGGGAAAAGGCTAGGCAGATAGGTATTACAAAATATGTGTTTTTTATTTACTTAACTATAATTTTTTAATGCATTGATAAGTATATTCTGTTTTTGTAAAAGTATATGTATGTAGTTGTGTTTAAAGAAATTTATTCTCGTATAAAAAAACTTTTTTCAAAAAAGAAACAATCGGCTCCAAAAAAAAAATACACTAAGAATTAAAAAAATAACTTTAAATTCGGAAGTCGGTGTTTTCATTTTATTTCTTCGTTATTTGACACCGACTTCCGAAATTAAAGTTATTTTTTAATTTTTAGTGTATTTTTTTATTTGAAGCCGGTTGTTTTTTTTTGAAAAAAGTTTTTTATTTTCACTTTTTAGTTGTTATACCTCAGAACTAAAAACCCCAAAAACATGGAACATGGAATTTAAACATAGTCGTAATTGGAGAACACCAAAACGTCATCTAGGCATACGTATTTTTCGTTTTTTGTTCAGTTTTCCAAAAAGCGCTGAAGCAATTTCGATAAAATTTATATAAAAAAATAACATACATACAGCCGAACATAGTCCTTTTTCGAAGTCGGTTAAAAAGACTACAGTCACTTACATGAGAAATACAATAAAATAGTACATGTTACTGGGATTTTCGTCATTCGTTTTTAAGCTACTGCATAGCTTCTATCGCGGGTCTTGAGCGCCTTGAGCGTGGAGACCGAATCCAGAAATTCAGTAACGAAAAAAATTCCGTAACGAAAATAACCTAACACCTCCCACTCCAACTGGCACAGCGGTGATACTTTTTAGTTTTGCCATCTATCGATGAATAGCAGAACTTTTGACTTTTGACTTTGATGGTGATGATGATGATGATGATGGTGACGATGATGGTGATGATGATGATGATGAAATAAATAAATAATTATAATTGCATAAGTTGATAAAAAATGCTATGTAGTAGCTTTACCGCGGCAGTCTCCGAGTGCCACACGTCTTTTTTTTTTGTGTAGGTAGGTACTTCTATAATGCATTCAGTAATAGTTTGGCTGCTATTGGAGTTTAACTATATTTCTCGACTACATGTCGAGCAAGTTGTACTTTGAATACATTATAGGAGCTTACATTTTTAAAGATCGACGGTAGCTTATTGTAAATATCTGCGCCTGTATAATATACGAGTAAATATGTAAACATTGTTTTGCCGAGCTTCGTTCTTGTCTTGGGTAGAACTAAAAAACTCGCTCGGCGTGAACTTCGCTGTGCTTGTTGTTTCAACCTTACAAAGTATAAGTTAGTATAGAAAGATTTATTTAATATTTTTCGAACAAGCATGCAAGTATGATAAATATATAATTGTTTTATGTTCATTAGTTTTGTTACCCAGTAACTGGGTTGTGGAGGTCAGATAGGCAGTCGCTCCATGTAAAATATGTACTGGTATTCAGCTGCATCCGGTTAGACTGGAAGCCGACCCCAAGATAGTTGGGAAAAGGCTAGGCAGATGATGAGTTTTGTTTGTTCATAAGTAGGTGTTAAAAATTGATAATGAAAGAGTATCTTCATAATATTATTTTGCATTATTTGAAGATCGGCTAGACTAGTCTTGGAGGCGTTACCCCAGATTTCGATAAGGTATAACAGGTGTTGTTTCGCAAGGGTTATATATGGTCAAGGTTATATATGGAGTAGCGAACCCGACGCCGAAGTGACCCAATAAGTGATGACAATTTTGTTCTGATGTGTTTGATCTGTGCCTTCCACGTCAGGGCGCTATCCATCCATCCGTAAGCCAAGATACTTCTCGCTGGCTAGCTAGTTAGGTTATAATTAGTTAATATTGATTATATTTATCTTATTAATATTTAACCGACTTTCGAAAAAGGAGGACGTTCTATGTTCGGCTGTATGTATGTTTTTTTTATGTATGTCTGCCGATTTCTCCGTCAGTTGTGGACCGATTTTCAAAATTTTTTTTTTAGCCGAAATCATATACTCCCGAGGTGGTCCCATATAAATTTTATCGAAATTTCTTCAGCGCTTTTTGAGAAACTGAACATAAACGAAAAATACGTGTACCTAGATGACGTTTTTGTTTTCTCCAATTACGAGTACTTATGTTTAAATTCCACGTTCCATGTTATTGGAGTTTTTAGTTTTGGGGTAAGTATAACAACTAAAAATTGAAAAACAAAAAACTTTTTTACAAAAAAAAAAACAACTGACTTCCAAAAAAGAAAATAGGTACCTACACTAAAAATTAAAAAATAACTTTAATTTCGGAAGTCGCTGTCAAATAACGAAGAAATAAAATACAAACACCGACTTCTGAAATTAAAGTTATTTTTTAATTTTTAGTGTATTTTCTTTTTTGGAAGTCTGTTGTTTTTTTTTCTGTAAAAAAGTTTTTTACTTATACATAGGGTTTCAGTATCACAGTTAAATGTTTATTGATTAACTCATTTTAAATCTGTTAAGCAAGAAGCTAAACAGTAAAGTTTTTATGGTAGGTACATATAAGAATAGATATACATGTTTGGTGAACGGTCAAGGCCGTTGGTTTTGTTCATTGTTTACCAAATTACCATGAATGAAAACAAACTATACCTGCATGGCTATTTGGCTATGCCTTAGGTATACTTATTTATATTGACTTAGGTGCATATTTAGGGAAAAATGGTTTAGTTGGATGTAAATGCTGAACACAGAAACGACGGAAAATTAAACTCTTAGAAGAAATTACTTCAAAGAACACAATAATAATAATTTTATTGATACTGCCAATCTATTAACTACTTACAGGTGTTAGTCGTAGGTAAAATGTGACTAAGTTCATAGATAGCCGCTTATCGCAAAGATTATAAAAAAAATATTTCCGTTTTATGTTATTATTTATGTTATTATTTAAATACGTTTCTACTAATTTAATTATTTTTTTAAATTGACCCATAAAACATTTCCTTGATTGTAGAAATCTAATAATTATTGAAAGCGTCATCTTTATGTTTTATTATGCAATCGCGTCAAAAAAAGGGTTTTGCTACCAAAAAGTTACCTACATATCTAATATTTGATGTTAAATACTTTTTTGTGTATTTTTATTTAATCCTTGAAACTTAGTCAATATTCCTCTGCCTCTGGTTCAACAAAATACCGATGCCATCGTTTTGTAGCTTCGCATATACAGCTTGGTGAACGAATTAATCATTCGACCGCGATATCGTAGCGCGAGCCGAGGTCGACACCTATATTGATTGCATGAAGTGGGCATGCTATATAAAGATACTGAGCAATTTGTTCGCTGTAGAACACGACTTTTCTAATCGAAAATACGCCTGGCCATACGAAATGTATAAGGGCATAGGTACATTTTACAACCTGTGAAACCTAGTTTTCAGGATATTGGGACCACTGACATTTAAAATAAAATATCAAAACTTTGTTTTATGTAACAATAACCAGAAAATATTACCCTGATCGGCGGATCACTTGGCTCGCGGGTCGATGAAGAACGCAGCTAACTGCGCGTCATAGTGTGATTTGCACATTTGTACATCGACATTTCGAACGCACATTGCGGTCCGTGGAGACACTTCCAGGACCACTCCTGTCTGAGGGCCGGCTGTATAACACAAATGCTACATTGCGATTCTAGATGTGCATGGACGTCTCAACTTTAACTAGGTGTGAGATGTTAGTGCACACGGAACTGCATGTGACGGTTCTGTAACGTGGACTTGAATAGCAGCCCCGTTTCAGTCTGTTTAAAAATGAAATTGAGTACGTACATAGACCTGGTAATCACTGGCACGTAGTCAAAAGCGGTGTGCGTGCAAAGCGAACTCTGACGCGTATCGTCGTCATCAAGACGGCGAGGACACGCGTTGGTTATTTGCTTACACACATACGCGGTACTCTTTGGACGGTTGTACTACTAACCTCAGAGCCGCGTATCACATAACTTTTGTTCTGCTTCCTTAACGGAGCAGTGGCTTACCATTACAAAAGTCTTTGTACTCGTATGTAACAAATAAGAAGGCTCGATGTGTGAGTCACCTTCTTTATGGTATCGTTGGCTTCAGATCAGGGAGGATCACCCGCCGAATTTAAGCATATTAGTAAGCGGAGGAAAAGAAACTAACTAGGATTTCCTTAGTAGCGGCGAGCGAACAGGAAAAAAGCCCAGCACTGAATCCTGCCGTTGTTCAGGCGGCGGGAGATGTGGTGTTCGGGAGGTACCGCTTTCTCATCGCTGACACTTCTGTTCAAGTTCGTCTTGAACGGGGCCATTTTCCCGTAGAGGGTGCCAGGCCCGTAGCGACGAAGTATCGTGGCGAGAGGAACTCTCCTTAGAGTCGGGTTGCTTGAGAGTGCAGCCCTAAGTGGGTGGTAAACTCCATCTAAGGCTAAATATCACCGCGAGACCGATAGCGAACAAGTACCGTGAGGGAAAGTTGAAAAGAACTTTGAAGAGAGAGTTCAAGAGTACGTGAAACCGTTCAGGGGTAAACCTGCGAAACTCGAATGAACGAACGGAGAGATTCATCGTCATTCCGTGGCGTACGGACGCGCGCCTAGATGCCCCCGGCCGACGGTTCGGTCGGTAGGCACGGGTCGCGTTCGTCGACGTCCACGGACGGCGTGCACTTCTCTCTTAGTAATTACATCGCGACTAGTTCTATGCCGGTCTAAGCGCTGTTCGGGCAATCGCCCCATTGCCATTTATAGGGTAGTGGGACCGTGACGGTGGCGGACCGGTTTTTGGACTATAGTTTTGACGAATCGCGCACGCGCTTTAGACGCGTCTGGCCCGACGCAAGACAGCGCCGTATCCAACGTCTTCGCCTTGGTGCGGATGTAGATACGGTGTGTCTGATGTCGCCGCCGTGTTGTCTCAGACTGTGCGCGTGTCTATCTGCGATGCTTCGGTTTCGAGCACTCGCAGGACCCGTCTTGAAACACGGACCAAGGAGTCTAGCATGTATGCGAGTCATTGAGAAAAATAAACTGAAAGGCGCAACGAAAGTGAAGGTGCGCGCTAGCCGCGTACTGAGGGAAGATGGAGCGTTGATCTAGGTCGACCTCTCGCACTCCCGAAGCGTCTCGTTTCCAATCCGTGAATGAAGATGCGCTCTGAGCACAAATGCTGGGACCCGAAAGATGGTGAACTATGCCTGGTCAGGTCGAAGTCAAGGGAAACCCTGATGGAGGACCGCAGCGATTCTGACGTGCAAATCGATCGTCGGAACTGGGTATAGGGGCGAAAGACTAATCGAACCATCTAGTAGCTGGTTCCGTCCGAAGTTTCCCTCAGGATAGCTGGCGCCGATTTCAACAGTCTCATCCGGTAAAGCGACTGATTAGAGGCATTGGGGCCGAAACGACCCCGACCTTTTCTCAAACTCTAAATGGGTGAGTACTCCGGCTTACTCGAATGATGAAGCCGGGGATCTGATGACGGTGCCAAGTGGGCCAATTTTGGTAAGCAGAACTGGCGCTGTGGGATGAACCAAACGTAGTGTTAAGGCGCCCAAAAAACGCTCAAAGTAACCAAAAAGACGTAAGACATTTATGACGACAGGACGGTGGCCATGTAAGTCGGAATCCGCTAAGGAGTGTGTACCGACTCACCTGTACAGGATGGCTTGCTCTGAAAATGGATGGCGCTACAGCGTTTTGCCTATACACTACCGTTACGAGCATGTGCGACGTTCTTTGTGACGTCATTAAGCCGTAACGAGTAGGACGTGCGCGGCGGAGAGCGCAGAAGAGTCTGGGCGTGAGCCCGCTTGGAGCCTCCGCCGGTGCAGATCTTGGTGGTAGTAGCAAATACTCCAGTGAGGCCCTGGAGGACTGACGTGGAGAAGGGTTTCGCGTGAACAGTAGTTGCTCGCGAGTCAGTCGATCCTAAGCTCAAGGAGAAATCTTATGTCGAGGTGGCGTGTTCTTTCAACAGTTTACCATTTTGGTATAACAGTGATAAGCAACGTCCTTTGAGCGAAAGGGAATCCGGTTACCATTCCGGAACCCGGCAGCGGTACCGTTTAAATAAAATCGTTCCCTCGTTTACAGCGAGTGTTCGACGGGGTAACCCAAAGCGACCTGAAGACGCCGCCAAGAGGTCTGGGAAGAGTTTTCTTTTCTGCCTGAGCGTTCGAGTTCCATGGAATCCTATAGCAGGGAGATATGGTTCGGAACGCGAAGAGCACCGAATTTAAGCGGTGTCCGGATACTCTCTGCGGACCTTGAAAATTCAGGTGAGGGATGTACGTGGAGATGTCGCGCCGGCTCGTACCCATATCCGCAGCAGGTCTCCAAGGTGAAGAGCCTCTAGTCGATAGAATAATGTAGGTAAGGGAAGTCGGCAAATTGGATCCGTAACTTCGGAATAAGGATTGGCTCTGAGGACCGGGGTGGTTGGACTGGGACATGAAGCAGAAGCCACTGGTTGTTGGGTCTAGCCGATACACACGTGGCTTTCGGGACGCTAGTGTTATCTCTGGATCGACCTTCCAGCCTTATGTATATTTTCCCAGCCGCGAGAGCTGCGTCCGTTTCGTCTCGTGCGCAATCGACGCGGTTCTTGACAACCACCATTAACGGTCAGCTCAGAACTGGCACGGACAAGGGGAATGCGACTGTCTAATAAAAACAAAGCATTGCGATGGCCCTCGCGGGTGTTGACGCAATGTGATTTCTGCCCAGTGCTCTGAATGTCAACGTGAAGAAATTCAAGCAAGCGCGGGTAAACGGCAAGAGTAACTATGACTCTTCAAAGGTAGCCAAATGCCTCGTCATCTAATTAGTGACGCGCATGAATGGATTAACGAGATTCCCACTGTCCCTATCTACTGACTGCGCTGCCGACTACGAAAGTGGACGGTCGTGTAGTTGTGCGCTCCGTAAATTTAAATATTTAAATATTTTGAATATTTGGTTTGCGGGTCGCATTTGCTGAATTTCAGCTGTGATTTTAGTTTTAAATAATACACGAACTAGTTTCTGTATTATATATTGATTTCTTTTTGTTATTTGTTGGGTTAATATTTAATTATTGAATTGTTTCGTAAAAACACGTGGAGTGAAGTGTGGTGTGGTGGTGTTGTTTGGTGAAGCCCACTGAATTTCAGTGCTGGCTGCACATCTTCAGTTAGCTGGATATAAGGTACTGTTTTTCCAAAAAATTTCTAACTGAAATACGCGCCGAGTACGGATTTACAGTTGTGAATCCACGCCGGCGCGTGTTAAATTTTTAGGTTAGGTGCACGTGGTGCAAAGAAAATTTTACTGTTAGGTTAAGTATCGAGCACGTTGTGTCGTGTCGATCAGAGGTTGTCAGTGGTTAGGTGACGTCTGTCAGTGTCGCCTGGTCTGTCATCTGTAGGCGGGTTGTCGGTTTGGCATCTGACATCTGTCAGTGTCAGCGGGCTATCGGCTGTCGGGTGTCGGGTCGGGGTGACAGCTGTCACTGTCACCTGACGTTTGTCAGTTGTTGTTAAGTTTAGATAGTCTTGAGGCATCCATCACAGTTGCCAGGTCTGTCACCTGTCAGTGGGCTGTCAGCGGCATCTGACATCTGTCAGTGTCGGCTGTCCGTTAGCTGTCGGGTGTCAGCTCGGGTGACGTCTGTCAGTGTCACTTGGCGGTGACATCTGTCGCTGTCATTTGACGGGTGGCGAAGTGGTGTTGCCACATTTAATTTTAGTTATCTCCTAAGTTTCAGTATTTGGTAGTTTAGTAGAAAAAAGTTAGTTTTTAGGAACGTTAATTTTAATTGATTTTATTTTATTTCGTTTTACGTTTAGGGTAGATTACGAATTAGGTTAGCATGTCCGACGACGATGACGGCGAGTCATCGTCGTTTAGAGCCGTCATAGAGGCGGAAATGAGCAAAAAGGAGGAAGAGCTGCGGTTCTTGGAGGAGCTCCGGGAGGGGACAACTGGCTTTATGCCAAGACGGTCCCTGATGCGGACTCCTCCAGGGAGCTCCAGCCAGGCTGCGGAGGTGATCCCGCCTCCAATCTCTGAGGAACCCATGGTGTGGGCGACCCCTCCAACTGGCGTCGGAAAGAGGCCATTGAGCTCCCCTCAGGAGTCTCAGGGGCCCATGAGGCGGAAACGGATTGTCTCCCGGGTGGATGAGGCGCCACCCATTAGCGGCATCATGGCTGCACCGGTGACGGCTGGGGTGCTCACCGCGGACTTGCCCCGCGCTGGATCTCCGCCCGAGGCGTCTAGCACGCCAGAGAAGGAGTCAGGACTGGCAGCGCTGGGTAAGACCCAGCTCATTGACGCGGTGTACCAGGCAGTCAAGGGAATAAGCGGAGTTGCCAACGCCGCCAACAAGCTGAACATGGCAGATAAGGGGCTGATTGCCGGTTACGGTCAGGACATCCTGGCCGTGGTAGCAGCCCTCAACATTCGGCTGGCGGAGGCGGAGCATGCCGTCACAGCCATGAAGCTGAGGGTGGCTTCAGTTGAGCTGCAGCAGGCTAGCGCTGCCACCGCGACTGTGGGCAGGCCTGCAACCGCGGGGGCAGAGCTAAGGACCGACTATGCGGCGATCCTGAAGCTGCCCAACGGCAAGCCGAGGGTGGCGGTAGAACAGCGGGGGCCAGCGGTGCTGTTTTACCCAAATAGTGAGGCCATTAAATCGTCGGACCAGACGCTAAAAGAGCTGAGGGAAAAGGTGCAGCCGGGACAGAGTGGCATCCAGGTGGAGGGCGTGAGGCGCGTGGGCAACGCGGGAGTCGTCGTGCAAACGGCGTCGACCGCAGCCGCCCAGAAGCTGAAGGCGGCTACTCCACCGACGCTGAGGACGGCGGACCCAAGGGCCCGGAAGCCACTCGTGGCTCTCCGAAACCTGAGTGGCAATCCGAAGGCGGAGGATGTCCTGGAGGATCTGCATCGGGTCAATTTGACTGAGGACCCCTCCTGGCCAATTGAAAAGGTGCGCCAAGAGGCAAGGTTCGCCTTCAAGAAGGGTAGGCGCGGAGGGAGCACAACAACTGTTGTGTACGAGGTCTCGGCCGCATTGCGGGACAAACTGGTGGGCATGGGAAGGGTGTATGTGGGATGGGACGCCGTAGAGGTCTGCGACTTCATTCGGGTGACCTGCTGCTCGAAATGCCAGCAGTACGGACACCCCGAGAAGCACTGCAGGGCAGCCTCCATGATTTGTGGCAAATGTGGCGACAGTGGTCACAAGGCACAGGAGTGCCAGTCAAAGACCGAGTGCTGCGCTACCTGCAAGCGGTTCAAGAGGCCAGAGGCTAACTCACACAGGACGGCGGCAATGAATTGCCCGGCGCGTGCGTACGCAGAAAAGCAGGCCATAAATATGACCCAATATGCCTGAGCACACGCACGCTCTAAGGGTGGGACAGTTAAATCTTCAGGGTTCTGCAACTGCGACGGCTGAGCTGTCAGTGATTGCCAAATCACTGAGACTCGACCTAGTACTAGTCCAGGAGCAATATTGCGATACCAGGACCATTCAGTACGGGTCCCAGTCAAAAGCGGGCATAGTGGTGGTGAATCCAGGGATTGCTGTCACATTCCTGGGGCATCTCAGCAATGACCATTGTGCGGTGGCTCACATTAGTTGCTCTAAGTCAGCGAGTGACTTCTATGTTGCGTCGGTATACTGCCAGTATAGTCATGACATCGCAGTCCATCTACAACATTTGTCATCGGTCCTAGACCAACTGACAGGACAGCCTATACTGGTGGCCATGGACAGTAATGCCCACTCGCCTCTGTGGCACTGTGAGCGTCGGCAATATGTAGGCAGGGGCCCGGATACAGAGTACCGGAAGTCCCAAATGGAAGGACTTATTCTGGGACGGGGACTTCTCATACACAATGCGGAGGGTCAACCACCCACGTTTCATGGGCCAAACGGCCAGTCGAATGTGGACTTGACCCTGAGCAATAGAAGTCTAGCAGTGTCACGGTGGACAGTGCACGAAGGGGTCAGTCTTAGCGATCATCAACTGATCACCTTCGTGGTGGGCACTGACACCGCACCGACAAAAACAGGTCATGCTGGGGAGGAGACAGGGATCGTTGAATCGGTATCCTTCCGCGAGAAAGGAGTAGACTGTGAGCGGTTTCGGACTGTGCTCCATAACAAGATGGGTAGGCTCCAGACGTGGAAGCCGGCACAGGAGATCTGCTCACAGTACTCGGAGATTCTCACCTGCGCCGCAGAAGCCTGCTTGGGCAAGCGCGGGAAGAAGGATACCGGGGGATACGAGTGGTGGACACGGGATCTGGAGAGATTACGCCACAAGGTGTACAATGCGAGGCGTGCATGGCAGAAATCGCGAAAGGCTAAGGATAACAGGGAGGAGGAAAGGCTTGAGACCCTGCGCGCGGTTAGGAGTTCCTATAAATCCGCTATGAGAGAAGCAGAGGTGGCCTATTTCCGTTGCATTGCCGAGTCCGGTAATGACGACCCGTGGGGGCTGGCGTACAGAGCCGCGTCGGGCAGAGTACGCCCCCCCGCGAACGTCATGCACGGGATCCGTCTGTTCGAGGGTTACACCACGACGGCGGAGGGTACTGCGGCGGGCCTCCTCGCCACCTTATGCCCGGACGATGACCCCAGTAAGGATACGAACTACCACCGTCAAGTCAGGATTGCGGCAGCGTGCTCCCCAACGGGGAAGGACTCCGATCCACCCACTCGGGCGGCGCTCGACCGCATCGTTAGGGACCTACCTAACACGGCTCCAGGTCTGGACGGGCTTACAGCCCGGATCATCAAACACGCATGGAGAGTTAGCGGAGCGGAGATGCTACTTATGTACTCTGCGTGTATTGGTGAGGGTGTATTCCCCGACATTTGGAAGGTGGGCAGGTTGGTCGTCTTGCCAAAGGGCAATGATCGACCGCTCTCGGACCCAAAGGCGTATAGACCGGTTACCCTTCTCCCGATTTTGGGAAAGATACTGGAACGCCTGATCATTACGTGTGCTCCCTGTATTTATAGGTCAATTTCGGAGTCGCAGCACGGTTTCTCGAGGGGTAAGTCGACGGTCACGGCGCTTAACGCGATCCAGGACCGGGTGGCGAACTCCTTGGAGAACTACGTGCAGGTCATACTTTTGGACATCTCGGGGGCCTTTGACAACGCCTGGTGGCCCATGGTCCTGACGAAGGCTAAGCAGGGCGGATGCCCGCCAAATATCTACCGCATTCTGGTGAGTTATTTTTCAGACAGGCGCGTCGGGCTGTTCATGGGCGACCAGGTGGTGTGGAAGCGGTCCACTATGGGCTGCCCCCAGGGATCAGTACTTGGACCACCGCTTTGGAACCTCCTGCTAGATGACATCCTAAGGCTGCCGTGGCCGGATGGCGTGAGGGCTATAGCCTACGCAGACGACATCACGGTCGTGATTGAGGCGCCGAGTCGGGCGGCGATTGAGCGTAACGCTCAGTCGTCGCTGGAGCTGGTATCCGCTTGGGGGAAACGGAACCGGCTCTCTTTTTCAGCTGCAAAGTCGCAGACCCTTTCATTGAAAGGGAAGTTCAAGCGTCCCCCTACCATTCGCATGGACGGTGCCTCGATCGCGCACGTGGTGCATGCCAAGTTGCTGGGCGTTGTAGTCGACGAAGCGGGCTCCTACGTGCCGCATGCTGGTTTGGCCGGCCTAAGGGCTGTGAACGCCTTCGGGAAGATGTCGAGGATATCCGCTTCTTCCTGGGGCATCAGGTACCGTGCCCTTAAAGTCCTGTTTGCAGGGACTTATGTGGCAGTTTTGACATACGCTGCGGCCGTATGGTGGCGAAGTGTGGAGAGGTACGCAGTGCGGAGTACGCTGCTCCGCACGCAACGTCCGGCACTCATTCTTCTTTCGAAGGCATACAGGTCGGTCAGCACCGCGGCGTTACCTGTGCTGGCGGGAGTGCTTCCGGCTGACCTGGAGGTCTGTCGTGCGGGACGAATCGCGCAGGAGGGTTCCGGGTTGGTCAACAGGGAGCGCAAGGTGGTCATTGGGAAGGTGAGGGCGGAGGTCATGGCTCAATGGCAGGAGCGATGGCGGTCGTCGACGGATGGCAGAGAATTGTTTTCATTTTTCACGGACGTGGTCGATAGGTTTTCACTCGTTTGGGTGGAGCCGGACTATGTAATGTCACAGATTCTCACGGGGCATGGGAGCTTCAGAAGTCGGCTGCACAAAATGTCGCTATGCGACACGGCTTTGTGCTATTGCGGGCTGGCGGACGAAACTCGAGACCATGTTCTGTGGGACTGTCCGCTGTACGCAGACGAGCGGGAGGTAATGTTGGAGAACTGGAGCAGAGAGGAGATTGGGCCGGTTTACCACAGGGAGCTCGTAGCTAGTCCAGAAGGCTTCCGAAGGCTGAGGTCATTTGCTCACAAATGGCACAGCAAGAGGAAGGTATTGGAGTTGCAGTAGGTTCCGTAGAGTACTAGAAAGGACAGTTAGGTACAGCAACTCTAATAAGCACGAGGACTGTTTGGAACAGCTATTCAGTTGATCGGTAAGCCAAAAGAGCTGCTCGTGCGCGCAGTCACGTTCTGTGGTGTTGCACACCCCAGATTGGGGAGAAGTGACAGGTAGAAGAAGGGTACACGAAAAAAGAATGATGGAGTTTACAAAGCACACTCCGGTAGAGCAAACTGTAAAGACATACGCAGCCACGCAAGTACCGGAGTGTGTCTCCATGGTCCGTATGCCGCAAGGCGGGTAGGACCTACAGTGGAGGGAGGTGGGATCTTGTCCCTATCTACTATCTAGCGAAACCACAGCCAAGGGAACGGGCTTGGAAGAATCAGCGGGGAAAGAAGACCCTGTTGAGCTTGACTCTAGTCTGGTATTGTAAGGAGACATGAAAGGTGCAGAATAAGTGGGAGAGCGCTCGCGCGCTCAACGCTGAAAAACCACTACTTTCATTGTTTCGTTACTGACTCGGTTGAGCGGAAACAGTGCGTGGCCGCGGATTATATCGGCCACGTACTGTTTTTGTGATTCAAGCGTGAGAAGTGTGGTGACAAATACCGTCACCATACAACTCTTAATAGCGTGATCCGGTTCGAGGACACTGCCAGGCGGGGAGTTTGACTGGGGCGGTACACCTGTCAAATAATGACGCAGGTGTCCTAAGGCCAGCTCAGCGAGGACAGTAACCTCGCGTAGAGCAAAAGGGCAAAAGCTGGCTTGATCCAAATGTTCAGTACGCATAGGGACTGCGAAAGCACGGCCTATCGATCTTTTTGTATAAAGAGATTTTAGCAAGAAGTGTCAGAAAAGTTACCACAGGGATAACTGGTTTGTGGCAGCCAAGCGTGCATAGCGACGTTGCTTTTTGATCCTTCGATGTCGGCTCTTCCTATCATTGTGAAGCAAAAATTACAAAGCGTTGGATTGTTCACCCACTAACAGGGAACGTGAGCTGGGTTTAGACCGTCGTGAGACAGGTCAGTTTTACCCTACTGATGGCTGGTCGTTGCGATAGTAATACCGTTAAATCCCAAAATAACAATGGTATCGGACATTTGGTTTGCACTCGGTCGAACGGCCGGTGGTGCGAAGCTATCATCCGCGGGATAATCCCTGAACGCATCTAAGGGAGAAACCCATCTAGCCGAATCCGGCAAGGATATCTTACTGTGGAGCCCCGAGAGTCGGGAGGCTCTAAACAATGTGACTATGCTAGTCGCGCTTCACCACGTGAGGTGCGACGCAGAAGCCCATTTGGATTGCGAAGATCGATGCTGTCCGCTTAACGCGTGCATCACGGTTTCCAAGGTCCGAATTTATCTCAGTTCGATGTCGGGGCTCGGAATAGTCTGCAGACGACTTCCGTTCCTGGCGGGGTGTTGTGCGCGGTAGAGTAGCATGGTAGTGTTACAATCCGTTGAGACTCAGCCCTAGCTCGGTGATTCGTTTTGCTATTATTTAATACACGAACAAGAAAATGAACATAATAGGTATTAGTACAGCCCGTCTGACATAATCGCTGAAATGGACCTTTTTAGCGCAGTCGTGGCACACGCTTTGTTTGTTTTAATATTTGTTTCTTCATTGTTATTTCTGTGTACCGTGCGTGTTTCGTGTACTGTTGCTGAATAAATTTTATTCTTTCTTTCTTTCTTTCAATCAACACCTATTTGTCATCATAATCGCACATATAATCTGCTTGAAGTATAGGTATACCATGTTTGACCTCCAACCTAGCTCCTAACCTATGTGATTTGATGAGCATAACTGTTTTAAATCCTTTCAAATATACACTGGTGGACGTGAACACATAACATGACACAAAGTACCTACAGGACAACTTTCGAGTTTAACAGCGAGTTTGACTCCCGGCTGAAGGGTTATTTGTTGTTATAGCGGCACTAGAAATACACATTATGCGAAAATTTGAACTGTCTACCTAATACGGTTCATAACATACAGCCCGCTGACAGACGGTTAGTAATAGATCTTATTCCATCCTTTTTAAACAGTTTTCATAACTAGGTGTTTTTAACCGACTTCTAAAAGGCGGAGGTTCTCAATTCGTCGGTATGTTTTTTTTGTATCTTTGTTACGCGATTTCACCGCTACTTGTGAATAGATTTTTATTATTCTTTTTTTGTTTGGGTAGGTCATAGGTACTTCAGAGGTGGTCCCATATAAATTTGATTTTTGATTCAGCACTTTTTGGAAAAACAAACAAACAACTTACAAAAAATATGTGTAACACAGATGACGTTTCGGTTGTCTCCAAATGTTCAAATTCCAAGTTTTAGTTCTGGCGTACAACAAGTAAAAAGAAAAAAAAAATAACTTAAAAAAAAATACAACTTCGACCGACTTCTAAAAATTGCAAAATAACTTTAATATCGGAAGTTGGTGTTTGTATTTTGTTTCTTCGTTATTTGACATCGACTACCAAAATTAAAGTCGGTTGTATTTTTTGTTAAAAAGTTTTTTATTTTTCACTTTTTAGTTGTAGTTACCAGAACTAAAACTGAATATTAAAGTTAAATCCGAATAACATGAAATTTGAACATTTGGAGACAACCAACACGTCATCTGTGTTTTAGTCTATGTTGATTTTTTCTAAAAGGGCTGAATCAATTTCATTAAAATTTATATGAGACCACCTTTGAAGTATGACCTACCAAACAAAGTTAGTAGGTGAATAGCTAGTCGGCTATCTTTGGGTGTCCGCAATCATTTAGCTTACAATACATTGTCATCCAAACTAAACATATACGCGAAATTTCAGCTTAATCCGAAAACTAGAAGTGTGACCCACTTTAACTTCTAAGATTTGTTTACATAGTTACACGTGCAGCTAATAAATCTTTTTTACAAAAAAAACAACCGACTTCCAAAAAAGAAAAAAAATACTTACACTAAAAATAAAAAAGTACTTTATTTCGGAAGTCGGTGTTTGTATTTTATTTCTTCGTTATTTGACACCGACTTCCGAAATTAAAGTTATTTTTTTAATTGTTAGCCTTTTTTTTTGGAAGTCGGTTGTATTTTTTGTAAAAAGGTTTTTTATTTTTCACTTTTTAGTTGTTTAACCCCAGAACTAAAAACCCCAATAACATGGAACATGGAATTTAAACATAGTCGTAATTGGAGAACACCAAAACGTCATCTAGGTATACGTATTTTTCGTTTTTGTTCAGTTTTTCAAAAAGCGCTGAAGCAATTTCGATAAAATTTATATGGGTCCACCTCGGTATTGGAAGATCGGAAGAATATACTCCTATATTCTATCGAATAAAAAAAGAATTTTGAAAAACAGTCTAAAATTGACGGAGAAATCGGTGGACATACATAAAAAAAGAAAGAAAAAAAAAACATACATACAGTCGAACATAGAACCGGTTAAAAAGTATGTTAAAACCAGCGTCAGAAGCCTTGGGTAGCAGGATTTAACACAAACACTAATGCCGCCATTGTTACTCTATATTATTATTTAGGTAAAAACTTCTTTAGGCGCTTTAGGCGCGTTGGGCATTTTTGAGATGGGAAAAAATAATTGAACTCGCCACCGACACCGACGAGTGACGAAGTGAAAACTTCTTTAGGCGCGTTGGGCACTTTGGTTCACTTCTTTCGGCACGCCCGGAGTGTCACTCTTTTCTTTATGCACACACCAGAAAGAGCAGTGGTGGCCCAGTGGTATGGGCCGCGACGCCCGCGACTTACAAGTAGTAGTAGGTCGTGAGTTCAAACCCAGGCAGGCGCTTTACTTTGTGTAAATTATTTCATGAAATGATGAAGGAAAACATCGTGAGGATACCGGCATGCCACCAAAAATTCGAAGACATATGACATCACAAATCCGCATTGGGCCCGCTTTTTGTATTACGGCCCACATCCTCTCACAGAGAAGAGGCCTGTTCCCCAGCAGTGGGGACATTAAGACTGATAATGATGATCATGATGATCCACACTAGTTCAGAAGCGGACTTATTGCATTTTCTACCTGTCAACCTTTGGGTGATACAGAGACAATTAGTACCTAGGTGCACGTTATTATTATGATTTTGTTCGTTGTGTATAAAGTATATTTGGTGTTTGATTGTACATTTTAGTCCAATAAACAGTTTATTTATTATTAATTTTAACCGACTTCAAAAAAGAGGTTCTGTATTTTACATTTTACACGTTTGTATGTATAATGTATGTTTGTACGTCCGCGATTTTCTCGAAAACTTCTGATCTGATTTGGATGTTATTCAAATGCATATTTTTCAAGGAAAGTTTTAGTATATAGTATACATTAAGGATCTGATGAAGATCTTCGGAAATAGACAGTGGCAATGTTCAATAACTAACAGCAAACAAATGACTCCCAATTGCTGCGATAGTACTCGTATTTCTATGTATTGTACGTGAATACCCGCGAAATTCAAATTTTCTAACGTTTTTTGCAATTTGCAGGTCAGTATCAGGTTGTATGTTGGTCAAAATATGATTCGCGGCCGTAGCAAGTACGTATTTACAGAACTGTAATCATTAAAATCATCAATACAACTCTCTCAGTTAGAATTGATGCCAAATGTAGTATTTCATGAAATCATGACACAGTTCTTTATATGGTGTACATAATAAAGAATATTATATTCTATTCTGCGGCCGCGAATCGTATTTTGACCAACATACAACCTGATGCTGACCTGCAAATTGCAAAAAACGTAAGAAAATTTAAATTTCGTGGGTGACCCTGGCGCTTTCCACAATTTAATGGCAAACAAAAACTAAAAAAAAAATGTCGTTCACACTGCTCACCCATCGACCCGGTGAAAGGACATAGACAAAAAATTAATTTGCCTTTTCTTTTTCCAGTGACCGCTACAAAGTGTTCCTGGATCTGTTCAATCTATCAACATTCTTGCTACCTCGTTCTCTGATCCCCCCATTGGATGATTGCATGAAGAGGAGCCTCAACCTGACTTGGGGAGACACATACAAAGAATATGGGGAGAACGTTCAGAATGGGGAGAACGTTCAGAATGGGGAAAGCGGCCAAAATGGGAAAAACGGTGTCGACTCTTCGTTATAGGGTCGAATTGTTTTTTAGATTGTAATTTTTTAGTGTTAAGAGCTTGCCTTTTGAGCGCCGTTGATGCTATATGCTTCAAATAAAAGTGTTTGGGACTATACATTGTCCAACAAAACAAAGACATAAGTCGGTTAAATTAATAGATATGGCTCTGCCGTGATGGTATCTGAAAAAGTATCCACAAACGGAGTGAACAGAAACTAAAAAAAATATTAGGATTTTCACTTTGCTATCTTATTATTGGTTTATATACCATCAATTTATTTTTTAGGGTTCCGTACCCAAGGGGTCCAAACGGAGCCCTATTACTGTCACTCACGTGTCCATCTGTCCGTCGTCTGGCACACAGGTTTTACAGCCAAACGGTTGGAGCTACAGTCTTCAAAGTTTCACAGTATATAAGCATCTTGTTGACCCAAAGCCATTCATTACAATTTAAAATACCGTACCATATGTCCGACACGTACTTTCTTATTACAATTAATGAATAAGAGCACTTACCAAAATGCTGGAAACATTTATATTTCTAAATAACGTGAAGAACCCCCTGCGTTTCTATTCAGCCCGTTTGACGGTACATATTCTTGTTCAGAGATCGATACTTTTTGTATGTAAGTCACATATTTTTGATGAAACAGTATAAAAATGTATATTAAAAATTTATTCCATATTTTGTATGTAACCATGGCCATGTGCCAAAGGAACTCATTTATAAGTGTTACTATAAGACACTATGGTCGTTATTTATTAAAAAATAACTGTGTGATTAGTTTACACATAATATTAGAGGGTTCTTAATCCGTCAGGCCCCGGAATAACAGACACAATTAAAAACCTATAGGGAACGTGCACGGCGTAGTCTGCGCCATCTAGTGGAGTAAATTGGAAACTTTTACCCTATAAAAACTTGTCATTGACATTTCCGTGTCATATATGTATACACACACGCATCATGCAAACATGCAGCACACGTAACGTAGACTGCCATCTATTGAGTGACATCCGCAACTTGTACTGTAGAAATACTTGACGTTGACATTTATGTGGCGCCTTCTATAGTTCCTGCACGCTCCCTATTGTTGCGTCCTACATGTGGGGCGCGCGGGGCCTGACGGGTTTAAAAAAATCTGTGGAGACTTTTTATTTAGAATCCGCTACTCAGTATTTGAACTAAGCATGGATAGCACGTTATAAATACGGCTGTAGGTACATTTATCTCAAAATAGTGTATAGTCATTTCACGGGATTGGCGTTCAAAAGGAAGATGCCTAATTATCTCGAATCCAATATTCATACATTTCATTAATAAGTTAAATAATATAGGTACTAGTTTGCCTAACAACGGAGTTTATTTACCTTTCAGTGAAAGATCTGCCTTGATTGATCTATTTTGCTACTAGCAACCCGCACCAGCTTCGCACGGATGACAACTATACACCTAAACCTTCCTCATGAATCACTCTGTCTATTGGTGAAAACAGCATGAAAAGCCGTTCAGTACTTTTTGAGTTTATCGCGAACACACGTAGCGACCTGCTCCGGCTTCACGAGAGTGAAATATTTTTTTTTTCGTTTCTAAATTTTCTTTGATAGAAACCTCGTCCTGATAATTAAGAACACAACGAAAGAAGTATTTGCGAAATAGGTGCAGGCGTTCTGAAGTAATGCGCTTACATACATTCGGCAATTGTTTTTTAAATATAATAGTAGAAGATCTTAGACTATGAAAGGTTATAGACGCAACGTCATTGGACATTAAATGAAGCAGGATCGTTAAAATGTGTGAGTGAGCTCGACGAACATAACGATTACGTTTCGGCTTCTCATTTTATCTGTGTGAGCTTATTTCGCGTGTACAGATACAAGCCGGCTTCTCATTCTGGTACTTCAGATTGCTGGCTTTTGACACTCTGTCAACCTTTCATAGTCTAAGTAGAAGATGATGGATTTTGAAAAATACATCTTTCTATACAATGCATTTAGTTTAAATAGGAAATAAGTTTCTTTTAATTACATATTTTTATAATAAAATTTCAAGCAAATTGCAATTAGGTAATTTAATAATTTTTTAATTTTGTCAATTTCCAATGTCGTAAATTTCTGTTATTATTTTAAGAATATACAATAAAACAATGTTGAGATATCATATGGTTTTATTCCAAAAGGCATCAAATCCAATAAATTAATGAATTTAAAAAATATGGCAACAAAATATTAAAATGGCAGATTAAAAATCAGTCAGTGAAATAAACTGATTTATTAAGGTTGAATGTTATTTGGAACGTTATAAAAAGACAAAGGTAAGTACTTGTCTGTGATAGATAGTTTCTTCCTCCACAGGGATGATCCTGGGTATAAAAAAATACATAACAAATTCTATTCAGTCCGTAAGTTAGATTAACAAAATACATATACTAAACACGTATTTTTGGTTTACCAAATCAATACAAAATTACAAAGATAAAACGCATCAAAGTTTAGGAGTGGGGGCTTGTTACGTCACTTTTATAGGTAACAAGTGGTACTGACGTAGGTTTGACGTCACGCGAAATTTTAGCGCACTGTATCGTCCTCATATTTTGTTACGTGATAAAAGAAAAAATAGGTACGTGGCCAATATTTTTTTTGTAATATAACTGACGACCAAATAGATATTAAAATATATTATATTATTTAAATATAAATCTTTAGTCAACTTTTAGATACTTTGTATTTTGTTGAAGAAAGTGGTAAGTAAATAATTTCTCTGACTTTACAAGCACACTTGACTACCTACTGTTAGGCGTAAACAACATTAAGTAGGTTCTATTTCAAAGGTTCTCGGCAAGGATTTATTTTGGCAAAACTTACTTTTAGCATTTTTCATTATGACCTTTAGGGTCTACTACCGGCCAAGTGGCGCCTCATTGAATAATAAATCGTAGCATAGCATAGAAAATAAATATTAAAAAATCCAACGTCACGTTTGTTACAAAGAGGATAAAGTAAAAAACGGCCATTTTTGGTACTTTTGCCTACTACTTTGGATACGAAACGTTTTGAGACCTGTTTTAACAACGTAAAAATACTTTATCTTTTTTGTAACAAACGTGACATTGGATTCCTTAATATTTATTTTCTATGCTATGCTACGATTTTTTATTCAATGAGCCCCGCCACTTGGCCGGTAGTAGGGCCTTAAAATACCCCGCTTACACGCAAATTGGTCACGACTGGCTGTGCCCAGTTTTCATGAAAGAGAAGGTAACCGCCATATTTTTTACATTCCCATAAGTTTCTAAGCCGACATCACAGATGGCGCTTCAACAACTTTATCAGGGTTGTAGACTCCAAACTTATACACCACCCGATGCAAATACTCTTCTCCTGGGACCAAGATCGAAGTGGGGAAGTTAGTATGATGTACAGCATCTGGGTACGTCTGGGTTTCGAGGCAGAAGGCTCCGTGGCGCCGGTAGCCGACCCCGTTCTTCCCGACCAGGGCAGGGTCGGTAGGGGCTGGTAAAAAGTTGGCGGTGTAGAACTGGACTCCTGGCTGGTCGGTGTGAACTTCCAGGAAGCGGCCTGATGGTGGATGGGTTACGGACGCTGCTAAGGTTAAGACCTGAAATTAAAAATAAAGGATTATTGAGAAGAACGGTGCTATATATATAATGTTTTGTTCATATTAGCATTAAACTTGTCAGCAAAAATAGTATAGTGATAGAGTCAGGACGACTTCAGTCTTCTTCTTCGTCGTATCTATGCTGTAGTATTCGTCAAACTCAATGGTGTGTGCGCCTCCAACAAGCCACAAGCAACAAGCTCCTGCCTCCAACAACGTGGACCGATGACCTGGATGTGAGCGTCGCAGGTAGCCGATGGATGCGAGACGCACAGGACCGGTCATTGTGGCGACACTTTAGAGAGGCCTATGTAGAGCAGTGGACGTCTTTCGGCTGAAATGATGATGATGATGATGAATGGTGTGTGAGAAGTTAGCTGCGAGTGCAACCGTGCGCAGGTATAGTTAAGTCGACAATAATTTCTTTTTATAACTGTGTGGAAGCTGTGTGAATATTTTTAAGGATGTACGGTGCCTGCCTACTTATTTTTCAGTTTGGATGTTAGTGGTATTCCCACACGCCATTATGTTTGACGAACACTATACTAGAATTAAATCTATTTTGGCAAAAATTTTACTACATCGACAGCGTAAGCATTTGCCTCCTGCGTCGAAGTCTATAAATTAAAAAAAACATAACAAGATTGCGGCCGCCGCTGTTATGTGACGTATCAAATTAAAGGACTCGATGAGATGATTCTCAAACTGTAACTCACTTAAATATAAGACATAAAAAAAATACTTGTGACACTAAACCCGACCGCAAAAAAAGCGTATTTCCAAACACTCTGATGCAGTTGGTTAGGTCAAATCTCAGATGGAACAACTCAGTTTTGGTCCCCCTTGGTGTCAATACAGTGTGTAACGGAAAGGTGTGGTCATATTTTAAGAACTGCATCTGCCCATCGATAAGAACAACTTTCTTCAAGAAAATCTGAGGAAATTCTCATAAAAAAATTTTTACTTCCCTTACAAATCTTGATCAACTTTGTATTTAAAGTTCAATTTTTTTTTGGGTTTTTTTTTTACTTTTTCTAAGAGTAAGTTGTAATTTCCATGGGAAGAACCGGTTCTTAAAATATGACCACACCTTTCCGTTACACCCTGTATAAATAAATAACTAGTTTTTGCTAGCGGCTTCGCCCGCGTGGAATTAATACTTCCCCCATTATAAATTATTTAGCGTATGTGCTATTCTAGACAATAATCTATCTATGTGCCAAATTTCATCTAGATCCGTTCAGATGTTCTGGCGTAATTGAGTTACAAACATCCATCCATCCATCCAAACTTTCGCGTTTCTAATATTAGGTGATAGGATAGTAGGGAGTAGGATAATAATATTATGATTCTCACTAGGGATGTTATGGACATGGAATTTTGGATCTGGTTATGAATGGATACGGATAGCGAACGTGCATGGCATCGTCTGTGCCATCTACCGCAGTAAATTCGAAACTTTTACCCTTTAAAAACTTGCCATTGACATTTTTTTTTATTGTTGATAGGCACGCGTTTGACCACTATCTCACCCGATGGTAAGCGATGATGTGGTCGAAGATGGAGCACGCTTGCCTAGAAGTAACCTATTTACTCTTGACTTAAAGACTCCCAGGTTGTAGCTATCAGGAAACACAGACTCCGGTAGGGAATTCCACTCCCTAGCTGTACGCACATTACCGTGCCATACATGTATACACACACGCAACATGCACACATGCAGCACGCATACCGTAGACTGACATCTAGTGAGTGAAATCCGCAACTTATACAGTATAAATACTGGACATTGACATTTATGTGCCGATCTATAGTTCTTGCACGCTTTCTATAGGAATAATATTATACCGGTTTCGGTTACGGATATTCAATTTATAAAGAATTTTAAAAGTAAAATATGACTAGGCACTATAAATAATAAAAAATGCAGAGGACGCGCGGCTTGTGTGTCGGCTCCGCCGGGCAAAAACCAAAACAGGTCATTTTTTATTTTCTTTTATTGTCTAGATGGGTGTGTTCTTGACTATAATCTAGGTCAGACGTGTCAGAGACAAAGTCGACGATGGAGCGAGTTTACGCAGAAGAAACCTGTTCATTCTAACTTTGAACAGATTAGGGTTGTATGTATTCGGAAACACAGACGCAGGTAGAGAGTTCCACTCCTTTTCTGTGCGCATTATGAAAGACGTTTTCATAACATGTATTATTTAGACTCCGCCCTTATGCGAAATTATTCGAAACTTTTACATCGGTTTCGGATATTTTTTTATTTCGGACATCCGATAGTTTCGGTTACGGTTACGGAGTTCTCACCTGTTTTCCAAGAGTCTCAATACAATAGTTGTCATCAAAGAGATTATCCTCAGCCGCCATGGCGTCGCCAAGCTTCTTCTGGACTGTGAAGTCAAACGGTGTATTCTGAACGGCAACGAACCCGCCAGTTGGTATCGAGCCGGAGTCAGTCTTGGTGATTCTAGAAATAAAATGAATGGGTTGTTTAATATTAAAATGAAATATTATAATTTAAAAAAAAATGGCTTTACGCATTCTTCTCAGCCACCCTCCCCCCCTCCTTCCCACCTTTGGGAGTCCACCATATTGAATTGAGAATGACGTCACTTAGCTAACCATGCATTGTAATCCAGCTCAATCGAAAACTGGGTAGTGGGTAATATTTTTTTATTATAATGTTTTGTCACCAATGTTATAGACGTTTTGGTTCCTTGACAAACATTCAGAAGTCTTTGCCATCATAACATGGCGAGAGGCCTTTACCAGTAACTCACTTATCAGCATTGATGATCACATAGTGTTTATACAGCTCCTCAGCACCTCCATCATGTCCAGCCAGGTTGAAGTACGAGTGGTTAGTGAGGTTGACCACCGTCTTCTTGGTGGTCGAAGCCTTGAAGTCAACAAGGAGTTTGTTGTCGTCGGTCACTTCATAGGACACCGTGGTCACCAAGTCGCCAGGGTAACCTTCTTCCATGTCCTTGGATAGGTAGCTGAATACGACCTTGCAGCCTACTATTGTGGAGTCCCAGACAACCTGAAAGACGAAGGCATATTTTTCGATATAATTACTAGAAGCACAAAAATTCTAATTATTTATTAAGTGACTACTCCAGAAGGCTGTATGTATGTTTGTTTATCTATTTCTTTGGCACGTATGTAGCCTAAACTGTTGGACGGATTTCAATAAATTATTTCAATTAGATTGGGTTTGACTCAGGTGAGATAGTGGTCAAACGCGAACCTATTAATGATAAAAAAAAACGTCTAAGTGCGAGTTGGATTCGCGCACAAAGGGTTCCGGACCGCAAGCAAACTGATAAAAAAAACACATTTCTAGAAACGTGTTTTTTTGGGTTTTGTTTTGGGCTGTATTTCATGATCCGTAATAATTAAAAATTAAAGGGGGGGGGCTCTAATTTTTAATTTATTTTTATTATTCCTCTTCATTTAATTTATTTTTATTATTTCTCCCCATTTAAGGAGGGGGCTCTAATTTTTAATTTATTTTTATTATTCGTAGCGGCAACATAAATACCTATTATGGATCAAGAGATACAGCCAGCTGACAGACAGACGAACAGCGGAGTCTTAGTAATAGAGTGCCGTTGGTTACTCTTTGGGTACGGTGACAGATTTATTTATATGAATTAAAAAAAAGTGTTTGTATAATCATGTACGCACGTAAGAAGTTATACTTCTTTGGCGTAAAAAGATAAAAAACCAAACTGTCACAAAGTTTACAAAAGGAAAACAATCATTCTTCATGAACCACAGACTGTAACTTCAGGATGTCAGTTCTAGCTAACTTCAGGGTGTCGGTTTTTGTGACGGTGTGTGCGCGCATCGTAAAAATTTACTCTGATCATTTTTCCCTAACGCGCCAAAAGAAGAATAACTTCAAAAACAAAATGGCAGGCGCCATTAGGTTAGTGTAGTCGTAATTTTTTAGTGACATGATCATGTGGGGTATCAAAATAAAGGGCTCAATGACGTATTTCCAAAAATATAACTAGATCAAATGTACAAAATAAAAAATAAATTAATATTTCTAAAAAAATTAACTGCAAATAAAAATATTATTATTTACATTTAGATTGACGGTCCTTGGTGATCTTGTAGTAGTCATCGGGACGTCTTGAAAAAATTTGTTCATTGCCATTGGCAGAATCAGTATCATAAAATAATGACCACCCAATTCCGTATAACAAAGGCCTAAGCAAGACAGGTGATATCACATACCTTATCAAATCCAATAATGCCTCCATGCAGATGGTCCTTGCCAATATTCTTGGCCACATTGTAGGTCTGGCCATCAATTTCGAAGGTGGCGTTGCCAATGCGGTTGGCACACCTCCCGACGGTGGCACCGAGGTATGGTGTGTTCCTGTTCACGTAGCCATCCAGGTCATCAAAGCCGAGGACCAGGTCTTCCTTGACACCTAGTCTGTCTGGGATCTGGAATTTTGATGGAGACGGATTTTAACTTCGATTTTTAGTTCCTAGCAGCTCGGAGTCTGGATTAGGGTTTGGTAATGTAGGGTAGTTTTTTAGGGTTCCGTACCCGAAGGGTCCAAATGCCCTATTGCTGTCACTGACGTGTCCGTCTCAGTCTGTCTGTCTGTCCGTCGTCTGTCACAAAATTTTGTTCCGAAGAATTTTTTAACTTCCCATTGACCTATGAACTTGAAGTTGGTATTTTGCTAACAAATACCAAAATATTGTTATTGTTATAGTACGGAACCCTAAATGTGCGAAGTCCGACACGCTCCTAGCCGGCTTTTTTTTTTAGTCTTGTATTATTTATTTTTTTTAGTCTTGTATTTTTTTTTTTTTTTAGTCTTGTATTATTTTTCTGAGGCTAGTAAGGATAGCAACCTAAACCGTTGTGGCTACCAGAAAACAATAAAACGATATTCGGAGACTGTTCTCGAGGTTTAAAGCAACTGACAAATTCTGAAAAAAGAATTAGGACAGCAAGGAAATGGGCCATGAACACAAACATTTTTTTTTATGCCAATCGATCCTGTTTCTGAAATAGATGAAAAAAAGGTTTTCTGAGCAAAAATAAAAGCCGTCTCTAAAATCCACCGTGTTGTATCCTCCTATGTCGACCAGTGGACGTTTTTCTTTCAGCTAAAATGACAATGATGATAATGCACTCTTTACAAAATACTTTAGTATAGCCACAGATAATATAATACTAGCGTAGTATAGGTATAGCTTCGCACCTCGATAGTCGGTGTTTGTATTTTATTTCTTCGTTATTTGACACCGACTTCCGAAATTAAAGTTATTTTTTAATTTTTAGTGTAGGTATTTTCTTTTTGGAAGTCGGTTGTTTTTTTTTTTTTGTAAAAAGTTTTTTATTTTTCAATTTTTAGTTGTTATATCCCAGAACTTAAAACTCGAATAACATGGAACGTCGAATTTAAACATACTCGTAATTTGAGAAAACAAAAACGTCATCTAGGTATACGTATTTGTTCGTTTTTGTTCAGTTTCTCAAAAAGCGCTGAAGCAATTTCGATAAAATTTATATGAGACCACCTTGGGAGTATATGCTTTCGGATAAAAAAGATTTTTGAAAATCGGTCCACAATTGACGGAGAAATCGGTGGACATACATAAAAAAAAGAAAAAAAATACACTAGGCACAGCCACGGGCAGTAACTAGTGGGAATATCACTGCACGCACCTACTTGAACTAGTGGTCACGAATTGACGAAATGTTTGAATCAGATGCTTGCGAATATAATTTTGATGGCACAGCTATCATCGTTTTACTAACTAGTAAAACGATGATAGCTGTGCCATCAAAATTATATTCGCAAGTAAGTATTATATTAGCAAGTACTTAGTCTTGTGTTATTGTTCGAATTAAACTTTTATTATTATTTCGTTTATTAATTTTTTAAACATATTAAATACATTTTTAAATATTTCTTAAAAAAGAATATATAAAAAACATTTAAAAATATAAAAAATAGTAGCCCACCGGTATCGGGAACAGGGTCCAAGCTACCGGCGGTCAGGGCTCCAGAGAGAGGAACCGCCTGACAATGCGAGCCGTGTCCAGAAGTACTGCTTTCTGAATCAAGCCCTTGATCCAGCCGCCTAACGAGAGCCTCCTGAGGTGTTGATCGAGGCTCGTGGCTATTAAGCCATTGGCTGACACGACTATCGGTACAATGATCGCTGAGTCCACATCCCACATGTCGACAACCTCGCGAGCCAAGTCAATATACTTGATTTGTTTATCTTTCTCGGCTTTCACGAGGTTCTCGTCATGTGGGACGGTAATGTCAACAATCATTGCACGCCTCTCGATTCGGTCCACCACCACTATATCAGGCTTATTGGCTACAATAGTCCTGTCAGTGATGATGGACCGATCCCAGTACAATGAGATATGACCATTATCGAGAACTGGGTCGGGCGCATATCTGTAGTACGGCACTTCCGATTCCACAAGAGAGTACTTCAGAGCAAGTTGCTGATGGATAATCCTGGCTACAAGGTTGTGCCTGTGCAAGTATTCACCGTTAGCTAGACGAGAACAACCAGAGATTATGTGGCGGATTGATTCTCCCTTATTATTATTTATTATTATTACCGTTGGCGCAGTGGTTGAGGGATTGGCTGCTGCGCTACGTGTCGCGGGTTCAATTGCCGCACGGAACAAATATTTGTATGGCGTGGCGTCCAGATAGTTGTTCCGGGTCTGTGTGTTAGTTTAACTGTTTATGAACGCACCAAGAACACCGGAGTACCGGAATTACTAGTGTAGAGCAACGTTCTATTTTTTTTTAAAGAAGAATAATATTGAATATAAGTGCCCTAACTGACTGACTGACTGTTACTCCTTTCAGAATAATTTTACCTTTGACAGCAACAGTAATAATCAGCAACCTTATTGCAACAAATATAAGGATCACTGTGTTTTTGTCAGTAATGCAAAATCACAGGTAAAATAGCTGTGACCAGACTCTAGTGGACGGTTGTGACTTATTTATACTGACCCTTTGCTATTATTAATCCCAAAGACTATTATCAGCCTATCATCAGTATCATCATCACATCAGCCGAAACACATCCACTACTGGACATAGGCATCTCCCAAGTGTCCATCGGATTCCCGCGTCCACGTTGTGGGAGGCCTTCCAACACTGTCACTTGAGTTTGGTGATTCTTCGGGCAATGTCGGTAACCTTGGTCACAGATAATAAGGTTTAAGGTGAATGCTCCAGGGTAGCCCGCGAAATTTTAATTTTCTTACGTTTTTTGCAATTTGCAGGTCAGTGTCAGGTTGTATCTTGGTCAACATTTGATTCGCGCCCGTAGCAAGCAAGTGTCCACAGAATTATAATCATTAAAATCATCAATACAACTCTCTCAGTTAGAATTGATTCCAAATGTAAGTATTTCATGTAATCTTGACATTTGGCATCAATTCTAACTGAGAGAGATGTATTGATGATTTGAATGATTATAATTCTATAAATACATACTTGCTACGACCGCGAATCAAATGTTGACCAAGATACAACCTGACACTGACCTTCTAATTGCAAAAAACGTAAGAAAATTTGAATTTCGCGGGCTACCCTGGATCATTCACCTTTTTTTTTTTTTTTTTGGGGGAGTGGGAAATCATCTTATGACTTCTTCCGCTCGCCCCGGGGGCGAGGTAACTCTTTCGAATTTATCCTCCACTCCCGGGCAGGCATTGGCCGTGGCAGGCCCCGTCCTTTGCTGACAACTCTTTGAGGCGCGCGTGGAACACTACGCGCCGTCGACTCTCGGGCCTGGTGCTGATCGGACGGCGAGTTACCCACTACTCGCCGTCCGCAGGCCCGGGTCTACGGTGGCCGGAGATCGTCTCGCAGCCCCTGGCGTCTCCTGCGGCGGCTGCTGCTGAGGGCGCTAGGGCGACTCTGCCTCTGTTGAGTCTCCCTAACGTGTGCCGCCTCCCTCTTCGCGAGCATTACTGCTTCGCAGACGGAGGAGACGGCCCCCCATTCTCTCTCGCTCCGTACCATGGCCTGAACCAGGGCACGGCGCGAGAGGTCGCTGCCGCCTATCGCATCCACGAGGACACGGCGGTGTTCTGCCCAGGCGGGGCAAACCTCCACCGTATGCTCCACCGTGTCCTCTGGGCGATCCTCGCAGTGGAAACACGCAGGGGTCACCTCCGCCTGGATCATTCACCTTAAGAACTTTATTTCTCAAAAAGAATTACATTCACTTATATGAGAAAAAAACTTAACTAATATAGTTTTAATATTAGGCGACGCAACGTTAGGTAGATACAGTGCTCGAAGATAATTTACAGTTTTCTTAATTCCATAAAATAAGCTTCTAAACATTTTTTGAAAGCATACATAGACTTTTGATCTTTCACATTTTGAGGCAAAGTGTTTTATAGCTGTGCTTCTTCATACATAATAGTAGATATGTCTGCCGTAATTTGTTCTAAACGCCTGCAGCACAATTTGCTTGTCTAGTTCTGTATCTGACAACAGATACACAACTAGTAGAGTATTTGTGATTGTTTAGTAAAAGTTATTTGTGTTAGAATGACTATTTGAAATTTTGTGCATTCGATGTGATTTCGAAAATACACCCAAAAACAAGCTCGTGATAAGTAAATACATATAATTTATAACATACCCACAAATAATTTAAATCCTGTGTTCCGGAATTACCCACATACAAACTTACAAACAAATTTTAACCATTTTATAATATTGGTATACTTAGATAAATCACAAATCAACAAGCATCTGCCATCTTACCTTGATAGACTGGATGATAGCCCCGTAAGATATCACGGATATCTCCGAGCCCCCAGTAGTCCTCCAGGTGAACTTCTTGACGGTCTTCTCATTGCACACGCCGAAATCTTCTACCACGAGGGTCACCATTTCTGCAAGACTAACATGGAAAAATAATTAGGAATATCTTCAAATATTTGCCTGCTGAGTACCCTCCTACTGAGCAAGGTACCTACAATTAGATAACATTGTAATAATAATAATAATAATAATATTCCACAACTATCACACAACGCCATCTAGTCCCAAGTTAAGCAGAGCTTGTGGTATGGGTACTAGACAACTGATAAACATACTTATATATTTCTAAATACATAAATATTATATATAAACTACACCCAGAACCAGAACAAATGATCGTGCTCATTACACAAACATTTGTCCTGGGTGGGAATCGAACCCACGACCTCCGGCATAGCAGTCAGGGTCACTAACCACTAGACCAACAGGCCAGTCTAATAATATTATAATTGCGAAAGTAAGTTTATATGTTTGTTAGGTTTTCTTTTAATAATGCCTTGTACATTTTTTTATGAATTTAATTATTTATTTTTGCCACTTTAAAGTTGTGAATTGCGTGTTTTAGAATTTATTGGAATCTCACATGATGTAACATCCGGGAACGGTTGACGAATGGAGGGAGTCCCCTCCATTCGTTAGTTCGATGGTTGGGCAGTTGAGTGAGTTGGGGCAGTCTGATCGTGGCGACCGAATACGACGGTTGTATTTACCTAAGAGGATATTGGTTGATGTTAAGTGTGATGTACTGAAGTAAACAATAAATGAACTATTTAAAAAGTGAAACCTGAGTGTTATTTCTATATCCAAGGGGTGATATTCCCTCACCTTCCGCCTGACGCAGGTCCTCACCGGACACGGCTGTTTCGGGAGGTTCCTGTTTCGGATCAAGCGGGAGGTGATGCCCGGGTGCTTCCATTGCACGGATCGCCCAGAGGACACGGTGGAGCATACGGTGGAGGTCTGCCCCGCTTGGGCGGAGCCACGCCGTGTCCTCGTGGATGCGATAGGCGGCAGCGACCTCTCGCGCCCTGCCCTGGTTCAGGCCATGGTACGGAGCGAGAGGGAATGGGAAGCCGTCTCCTCCTTCTGCGAAGCAGTAATGCTCGCGAAGGCGGAGGCGGAACGCGTGAGAGAGCACCAACAACGGAGTCGCCCTCAGCAGCAGCCGCCTCAGGAGACGCCTGGGACTTCTGGCGCCGCGAGACGATCTCCAGCCACCGTAGATCCGGGCCTGCGGACGGTGAGTAATGGGTAGCTCGCCGTCCGATCAGCAACAGGCCCGAGAGTCGACGGCGCGTAGTGTTCCACGCGCGCCTCAAAGAGTTGTCAGCAAGAGACGGGGCCCGTCAGGGCCGATGCCTGCCCGGGGGTTGAGGATAAATTCGAAACAGAGTTACCTCGCCCCTGGGCACTCAAAGGCAGGAAGGAACAGGGGTGGGTTTTAGTCGGTAAGAGTCTGACACGCCCTCCCGCTCCACCCAGAGCGGGAGAAGTCATAGGATGATTTCCCACCCCACAAAAAAAAAAAAAAAGGGGGTGATATTACATTTCAGAAGTGGTAAGTACACGCCTAATAATATATTTTAGGTGTTTGAATTTCACTTTAAAATCATGGATTCCGATTCTATTAGATTACACTAACAGAATGTTGTGTTTTAACTATATTTAATTTTACTTGAAAAAAAAAACGAAGTTCGAACAAAATGTTGTTTTAAATATGAATTTTGTTTTTATGGATCGTTCCAAGTTGTATACTAAAGGGGGTAAACATTTAGGTTATTTTTGAGCTCAGGCGTTTACAAAAATATTATCATAATACCCTGCAAAACTTTTCGTGACTTTTATCGAGTGTGTATTGTTCTAAAACCCTTTTTATTATTTGTTTTATGAACGTCGCGAGCTGTCGGACAGAAATCGTGAGTTTTTCTATTGAAGAGTCTTCATAACGCGGCGGTAGCGGTGTGCAGAGTATGCAGACTTTAAGATGCTATTATTTTTTTTATTTCGACTGCATTGGGCTGTTCATTGATAGTGAGGTGAACATTCATAACTCATGTAAATTCAAAATAAGCTGTTGAGTTTCCAAATAAACAAATAACTGTGTTAACATTCTTTTGTGCGGAAAAGTTCAGTGAGCTATTTAATGTTAATATGTAGCTAATCTGAAAACATTCATAAACATTCAAACATATTTTTGCCTATTCTAAGTGGTTGGAATAATGCAAGAGGTACCTTCAATAGAGGCAACTCCTCGATGGGGTTGCATTTGACTAATTATTAGATTGGGTAAATAATCGGACTGACGCCCGTGGTATCTTTGGCCGAGGCAACTCTTTGATAAAATTATCGTCGTGTTGGATAGATAAAAGCTGAATAGTTGTATCGGTACAAGTGATACTCTTGACCGAGGCACGTCCTCGGTAGAGTTATCGGTATACTGGAGCATATAGAACAATTTAAGTTGTATTTCAACAAACTTTTTAATTTCGCTCACTGAATTTTCGATACGGATGGATGTTTGCATGGTTGTGGGATCCCTATGCGGCGTGCACTCCAGATGAGATGTACGAGTATGGGATTTAGTAGACCCCTATGCGGCGTGCACTCCAGATGAGATGTACGAGTATAGGATGTAGTGGACCCCTATGCGGCGTGCACTCCAGATGAGATGTACGAGTATAGGATGTAGTAGACCCCTATGCGGCGTGCACTCTAGATGAGATGTACGAGTATAGAATTTAGTAGACCCCTATGCGGCGTGCACTCAAGATGAGATGTACGAGTATAGGATGTATTAGACCCCTACGCAGCGAGGTGGAGAGAAAGAAGAAGCTTACTTGTCGCGGCCAGTGTGGGACGGCTCCGGTAGGATCTGGCATGCCGCTGTGTCCTGTAGTGCTGGCGGTTCAGCTATGCTTGTCCACTCTACGAAGTCGCACTGTCGTAGAATACACACTGGTGAAGACCAGCTGGACCTTGAGAAGGTGCAGAAGTTGGAGGCGCGCATAACATCAATTTCAAGTCGTTCGTGGTGCGCTTTCCGCCTCACCGTTTGGTGACCTTCCTCAAGGAAGAGTTTTGACCGAAAGGTGAGCTATAGTTCAGATTTTAATAGACGTTGTCATTATTATGCAGTATGTGCTGCAGTTTCTGTTTAATAGACTCTTGTAACATGCTGCCATGTAGGTGAGTTGTAGTACAGTTTAGTTGACGCTTGTGTCGTGTGAAGACACGTAGGTATTTCACCTACGTGTCTTCACACGACGTGTCTGATAGTGAAGAATATGGTACATTAAATGGTCCTAAAGTTAGTGAATGGTATCATCACATTCTGCCAAGTATGGAGTACAAATATAAAGGACAGAGATTATTAAGTTAGTATTAACATTATTGATTGCATACTTACAAATTAAAATTACAATTTGAGGTATGTCAGTTAAAAATAATTTCACAAACTTACACAATTTATTTAGGATGTCAAAGTATCATTTAAATAGTCGATTACATTTTAATAACATTTATTACATAGTAAAGTCTACAGTTTAGTAGAGTCCTCAGTCAAGTGAAGTAGTCTTAAGTCAAATGAAGTAGAGTTGACATGTTTTTTTTTTAAATATTGTGGTGCACACAGTCAAAAGCTTGCGTCATATTTAGATTTATTATTAGGTTTAAAAAAAAATAGCTTGATTACAAATAGTTACATGAGTAGGTATTTGTACAAATTTTATGATAAAAGAATTTATTTTTGTGAATAAATTTTCTTTACATTTTGATTTCCATGTTTCTGGATTAAAAAAAATAAAAAAAATAATAATAAATAGCCTAGTAGTAAAAAAAAAGAAAAACCACGTTAAAATGTTTTAAAACACACTAAGCTTGATAACAAATAATTTGACCGACGTTTATCAACTTTTGTGAAAATAGTTTTGATTTTAGTGAGTAAACCATTATTTACTTGTTTGCTTTACATTTTTATTTGCATAAAGTCACAAATAACAATTGGTGCAACTGTTACTGAAGAGGTTAAGTTTGAAAACAAATAGTTACGTTAAGCTGTATATTAAATATGTAGTTAATTACGTGATCAGTCGCTTAGGATATTATTCAAACTTTATTTCTATCGATAGCATCTCGCTTGCGTAAATTAACCACTATATTTTTTGTGTTCCGAGGTACGAGCAATGGATCAAAATACTGAATGCAATAGACAGCCTATACGTGTTGGTAAGCCTAGACATCTGTTGGAAATAGAGCGACTTCGCGTCCGTTTACGCAGGCTTGAAGGTGACCAGCGAAGTCAACGGGCCTCAGCATGTTTCCGGTCACGACCACGTGAATGATCTCCATCCAGGAAGTCTCAAAGTGGAAGGCGTGAGCAAGTCTACGGACGAGCCGGCTCAAGAGGATGTTCACCATGCAGAGAGCAACCCAGTTACCGTGTCTCCAGGAGTACACTTGCCAGGCACCGTTCAACACAAAGGGAATCCAGTGAACATCGGGAACCTCCTAGGCTACATGGCAAGTACCACGGTACCAGAGAAGGACTCAATGAGTACGGAGAGAGTGGAACCGCTAGACGCAGCCCGGATGTTCAAAGCTGAGTGAACTTGATTTTTCTGTTTCCGATATTATGATTATGGGTGGGACGACAATATCACTGTTACAGTTCATCTGGCTATGCAAAAATTACGGGGTTATTCTATCCACTTGGCAAGATTGGCAAGTAAATAAATAGTAATAAATTTATTTAGCCAACAAAGTTAGTGTTACAATGAAATAGATTTGTAAAATTATTAAATGTTTTTCCAAGTGAGCAATATTTCGGTCAAACATTGGAAAATACGTTAAATGTTGAGGTTTACTATTACGAAAAATTTGCTTTAAATCAATGGGATATAACTGGCAAACGGGCTGTAGATTGCGTACGTGGATGTTGAAAGCGAAGTTACAATGATCGGAGAGTATGTTGCTTATACATTATGACTAAAACATGGCGGGCTAACGTCTTCTATGAAAGTTTTCGGTCCGAAGGTAGTCGGTTCATTCGGAAATGTGACAGTTACTCTAGGCATTCAAAACGTTAAGGCCATACCAGGTCTTTGTAGTCGAAGACATGAGGTCTATGTTGCGGCTCACGAGGCAAATGATACAGAGAAACAGGTACCCGATAATGTTTCAGAATCTGATTAATAATAATGCTATGATGAAATCTCGGTAATATACTGAGAGCGGTTTTTTTGTAAAAGTTTGATGGTTGTTTGATTTTTGTTTATTAAAATAAATAACATTAATCAATATAGAAGAAATTTGAAGTAATAATAATTATCGCGACGACTATTCTAGGTGCGAATATATCGCAGGACCATAGAATCGTGACCGTTTCTAGATTTTCTGACTAGATAATTAGTAATTCTATAGGAATAAATCGCGGTACTTAGCTTTGTGACAATCGGTTTGTTTCACGGGATGGGTACATATAAGTCTATCTGTGAATAAATCGCAGGGCTTATATTTTATTAATAGAGGGAGACTATGTGCGAATAAATCGCAGGGCTCCACCCAGGGATAGATGGTTTTCAATATAAACCAAATCAAATCTTTTTATTGCATTCATGTGTTTTTACTTAATGAAACTTGATTTTTGGCCGAAACTCGGTCGAAACCGAAACCGAACTTTCGGTCGGACACTACTTCTAAGTAAAAAGTGCTACATTTTTGACGTAGGTTTGACATTACGCGAAATTTCAACGTATTGTTTTGTCTTCATTTTTTGTTTAAGTTACAAAAGAAAAAATACGTGACCAATAATTTTGGGTAATCTAACTGCGGAGTAAATAGATTTTCTGAATCATCTATTCGTCTATTGTCGATGGTTACATACATTGAGGGGTTGGTGGAAGAAATCAAAGACAGAAATAAGGTGAGAAAGAGAGAGAGAGGTGACTATTGGGATACGGGGTGGAGAATTTAGTAAATAGAGTTTGACTAGCATGTTTAGAGCTGCTACCTCCTGACCTAGGTCAATTTTTAGGGAAAGTAAATCTATTCACATAGACGCATTCATATCCTAAAACATGCAGTTTTCAAATCTTCACTCATTGCTGCATAGGCGTCTCTTAACCTTTGCACTAGTCTGATCTAAATTAGATGTTACTTTTTTTTTATTGGGACAAGCCCGCCACACTATCCGCCACACATTCGTTAGTTCGATGGTTGGGCAGTTGAGTGAGTTGGGGCGGTCTGATCGTGGCGACCGAATACGACGGTTGTATTTACCTTAGCCGAAACTTATAATTAGTATTTAATGAAACAGTAACAATTAGTGATTTGATAACTGATAAACATTTTGCTATGAGAACTTAATTTGAAAAATAATAAAAATATTATTAATATTTTTTTTATATTATATTAAATAAATGATTACAACAAAATTAATATACTGTGTTTCCATTTCATGTCCTAATTAATGCAGAATAATGGGTAAAATGCACCAAATTTCAGTATTTTAAGGAATTTTATACTTGACCACGTGAGTTTCGGTTTCGGTTTTAGTTTCGGCCGGAAAACCAGTTTCGATCGGACTCTACTTAGAAGTGACGTAACAAGCCCGCATTCCTGAGTTTTGGTGCGTTTTAGCTTTCTCATTTTTAACCGACTTCCAAAATTAGGAGGTTATCAATTCGGATGTTTGTATTTCTTTTTTATTTTAATTCACAAAACCAGAAACACCGACTGCCGAAATTAAAGTTATTTGCACTTTTTTTGGAAGTCGGTTCCATTTTTTTGTAAAAAAGTTTTTTATTTATACAATATTTTTTGATAATTTAACTTACAGACTAAATGGAATAATATTTTTGTTCCTAGAATCATCCTTATTAAACGCAAAACTTCATCTTTCCTGACCAACAAAGGCAGTTACAGATGTGAAATCATCATCATCATCAGCCTTTTAATGCCCTCTGCTGGGACATAGGCCTCCTCTCTGTGGGAGGATATCGTTGGATAAGTCTTCTAAAATCATTGCAGGGTTGTGAAAACTAATTTTCGATTCAGTGATTCGTTTGCGCAATATTAAACTTTGAAGTGATATTATTTGTTCGAGTCGAGCGTCCCCCCTCCACTACTAAAAGCTAAACTGTTGTTGAAAAATCTAACAGATATGAGATGGAGTGTGCTAACTGGTTGTGGGTGACCATATTCACTTATTTCTACTCACGTTTTAGTTGGTGTTTGCTTCTCGCGGTTCCTACGACACCCTTTGGAACTTCTGACTCGGGAAACCAAACAGTTGCCCATTTCAACACAGTCTGTGTTACTTGAGAATGCATCGTTTCTTGAGGAGGCTTATCAGATACTCACGATGAGTTTGTTATCACCGATAATTTGTTAGTTGGAATTTAAAGTACGGATAGTGGGGGTTCAATGGGACACGGGGTACAATGGAACAAGGTTATAATTTTTACCCGACTGCGCGACGCAAGGGAGAGTGGTAATTTATTTATTTATTTACACTTCATGCAACAAAAGTACAAAGACGGACTTAATGCCTTAGGCATTCTCTACCAGTCAACCAAGGGTGGGGAGAGATATTATGGCAGGTGCATAAAAAAAAACAAAGCAATAACAAGTAGAAATAATAAAAAAAACGTGAACGAAAATGAATGAGAAATGTGAGGTGTGTGAATGAGGTATGTTTGTTCCTCTATGGCGCTTTAAAGACCAAACGTGTTCCCGACCATTTTGATAATTCTGACGGCAATTGATTCGTCTTAATCTTGCGAGTGTTACTAAAGATAGTAATCAAAATACAATATGGCGATAACCAGACGCCATATTGTTAAAAAGAAAAAAATGAAAGTCGGCGAACTATAATATAAGTGGTGCGATACCAAAAATATAACTCGCTACAAGGTAGAAAAAAAAATGTTTTAAAAAAAAACTCGACTGTAAAAAACAACTAAAAACTTCCAGTTGGTGGCATGAAATCAATAATTGAACTAAAATAACTGCTACCAACTGCATCAGACTGCTTCAAAAGTGACTTGTTTGAATGGAACTTTTTAGTTCTTTTTTATAATCGGGTTTTTATTGAAATTTCAATTTTTCAAATTTTATACGTATTCGCGCTCAGCGAATTACGTCTATAATTATACCATTTTTTTTTATTTTTTTTTGGGGGTGGGAAATCATCTTATGACTCTTTCCGCTCTGGGGTGGAGCGGAAGGGCGTGTCAGACTCTTACTGACTAAAACCCACCCCTGTTCCTCACTGCCCTACGCGCCCGGGGGCGAGGTAACTCTTTCGAATTTATCCTCCACCCCCGGGCAGTATAATTATACTTAACTGTGATCTTCGTTGAAATTTTAACACGGGTATAATAAATTAAATAAGTGCTGTATATTAGTATAAATAAATGAGAAATAATATGGAAATTATGTCTTTCACTACTCACAAAATGGGACACACAATGAGTCACAGTGAATCATTTCCCATTTTTTTAAGTGGCTTTAACATGTAAATTAATGTAATACTCCTCAATAAATGCCTTTTTCTTTAAAGATTAGATACCCATTTTGTGGTTCAGTTCCAGTGATAATAAATTTAGCCATAAAAAAACCAACCAAGTGCGTGTTGGGCCACGCGCAATGTAGGGTTCCGTAGTAGCCCGTTATAACATGCAGACTTAGAAGGGGGCTTTATGTTTATTACTATGAACATATTAATTGAGCACACGGTTTTACGGACAATAACGTTTAAATTAAAAACGAAAGTAAAGGTATTACTTTTCCATAATTTCACACGTAGTAAACGTGTGAAATTATAAATACCAAAAATCAAAATCAAATCAAAAGTCATTTATTCAAACTAGGCTGAGAACCAGCACTTTTTGAACGTCAAAGTTCTACATAAAGACAGTCCCCCAAAAAACGCCCGCCCGTCACCATTTTAAATACCCATCGGGCCCCACGCGTCCCCGATCAGAGACGCGACAGTAGGTTTTTAATTATGTTTGGTATTCCGGGGCCTCACGGATTAAATAAGTACCAACTTAACACACATTTATGTTTTGTACGAAGTTTTTCAAGTAGGTACATTTTATAAGTTGGGTGACTATTAGTTAAAGAAGTATTCAGCACGAGCTAAACGTCTGCTTACCCTAGTCTTAAGGCGCAGTTACACGACTTCTAATGATTTTTAATTGAACATCATATCTAAACGACTAGTTTTATTTCTTTGAAAAAAATATATGTTACTCTAGACAATTTTCTTCGTAATTTGATATGTGAATATTTTATATTATATTTTTATAACATAGTGTAATTAATTTGTTAAGCTAAGTCTAATGCGGATAAAAAATTGAGAATCACGCAAAAACTATAAAGCGTATTTTTATGTTACCTTCACCATTTTAAAGATCATTTAATTATTTATATATTTTAGTGTACGTCTTTTAGTATAATACCTTTTGTTTTATGCTTAATAAATTAATAATTCGTCTAATTTCGGACAGCGCTCCTTGATGGGCGAGTCCTATTACTGGGTGGACGACGCGTTACGTGAGCTCAGCACAGAACACGCTAGCTAACCACTCAAGGTCGTTGGCAGTTAATAGCGCCTTAATACATAAGCGTTATGATGTATAATAACAAGTGACGTCTTGACAACGACAAATGAAGATAGATATTTAAACAGATTTCACTTCATTACTTCACTTCATAAACAAGGCGGGCTATTATAACACTGACAACGCTTATCAATCGTACTATATAAGTGCCATTTACAATACTACACTCCATTTTCCAATTGAAGAATTATCAGTCGCAAAATAACAAAAGAAAATAAATTATGTCATAACTTATCTTACGTTATCACCAAACAAAGTGGTCGGACAGTGAGCACATAAAATAATAAAGTTATTAAACAAAACGTACCAAGAGATAAGAGGTTGATACGTCTACACTGCTCGTTGGCCGGCCGCTAACTGATGTGAAGTTGTTGATTTGAATTTATAGAGGTCCGAAGTTCGTGCGGTTAGATTTGAGTGTGGGATGTGTTGGTTAACCACATAGTAAGTACATACCACACTGCAAGGCCCATTTACTTGGTAACAAAAGAAGCATGCAAGTATCTACAGGTAGTTTTCACGTGATATAATACCTATTTATTCAAATAATATGGAAGACTTACAGATCAATAGGTAATAGTAAATTAGACTGACAGCCAAAAACTAGTCTCCGCTAAATTCTGTGGACATTAGGTACAGTAGCCAACGAAAACATAGGAACAGAAAAATACATATTAACTAATACTCTACAGTTAAACTAGTTTTTAAGGTTCCGTACCCGAAGGGTAAAACGGGACCCTATTACTAAGACTCCGCTGTCCGTCCGTCTGTCACCAGGCTGTATCTCAAGAACCGTGATAGTTAGAGAGTTGAAATTTTCACAGATGATGTATTTCTGTTGCCGCTATAACAAAAAATACTAAAAAACAGAATAAAATTAATATTTAACGGGGTTGCCATACAACAAACGTGATTTTTTTGCAGTTTTTATAGATGAACCCTTCGTGCGCGAGTCCGACTCGCACTTGGCCGTTGTTTTCTTTCTCGCATTGCATAATAATCTTAACTTACCATAGAACTAAATGAAAAAGTCTCGCCGAGGACACATTGGTTAGGAATGGATCTTTAACATGGCTGTTCACACAATTTGTTTTCTGCTCGTAAGCACAATGTACGAATTCTGCCGATTTGTGGATAATGGGATACGTAAAGGTGGATTAAATCTTCCTGGGGACATTATATTTATATTTTATTGTTGGTAGGCACGCGTTTGACCACTATCTCACCTGATGGTAAGCGATGATGTGGTCGAAGATGGAGCACGCTTGCCTAGAAGTAACCTATTCGCTTCATTTGGACAAAATATCGGAGAAGTTATGTTAGGTACTATTGAAGATTTCCAACAAGAAAACACAGTCGGAAATCTTGCCGCGATTAACTTGGAGTAATAAATGATATTTTTTACAAAGGTCAAGGTTATTTTTAGATTGATACGGTCTGCCGCATCAATCCAAAAATAACCTTGAAACTAACCTTGAACTACTCTAGTAGTTTTTGATGATAACATAAATATTCAATAAATCTTTTTACATACTTTCAATACGGTTATGTATTAGTAGTAACATATGTTCCATATTTCAGACACGTACCCAAGTGGCATCTAACAAAAGTACTTACAACATAGAATTTTTAAAGTTTTTTTGCTTGTGTGAAGCACTTGGATAACCGCATTATGAAACCCAGTGATTAAGATGCCATGACTATTGCATCAAATTGATTTTCAAAGCTAAGCTTAAAGTTGTGGCGAACCCCCAGATCACGAATGGAGTTTGATTTAGGTAGGACTTGGTCACCTAATATAATATGATATGGCAATGATTGAGCTCTTTCGAGTAAACGTAATAACTGAGCATTTGGCGGGACTGTGATCCAGCTTACTTTGTCAGTAATCCTCTAGACGACACACGTCTATCTGGAGCGCTGTACTTCCATATCCGACGATATTGTGGCCTTAGACTATGAAAGGTTATAGACGGAATGACATTGGACATTAAATGAAGCAGGATTGTTATAAATGATAAATGATTTTATTTATATAAGTAGGTTTTGACAACAGTTTTACACGTCAACATTTTTTTGTCAGTTTTAGCTAGATGAAGCCGGTGTTTCCCAGCTGACTACCCTGAGAAGAAACACCGAAACAAACTCAGAGGTCAAAGTCTCTTTTAAAGTGTTCAAATCCATACAATATGTACTGTTTAAATCATATGGGAACCATGTACTTAATGTCTGGGATGAGCTTTTGAGGAAAGCAACACGCAGATTTGAGTAGACCTGTCCAGACAGTGCAAGCATTTGTCAGTTATCGTGAAGCTCAACTCAGAACTTTGAGGAGCTCAACGAACCGACGAACAATACCAAAGTAAGGACATTTGGGTAGGCCGCAAAAGTACCCAAACTACCAGACAATCATAAAATCTACATGAATATAACGACCTACATAGTTCTCTCGTATGATGTTAAAATGTGTGAGTGACCTTGACGAACGTAACTATGCGATGACGTATCGGCTTCTCATTTTGTCTGTGTGAGCTTATTTCGCGTGTACAGATACAAGCCGACTTCTCATTCTGATACTTCAGATTGCGGGCTTTTGACACTCCATCTATAACCTTTAAATTTTCATATGATCAGCAAAACGCAATAGATTGGATAAAGTCAAGCAAGAGTCAATGTCGTTAATATAGATTATAAATAGCAATGGACCGATCAATGTACCCTGTGGTACTCCACTAGGAATAGGGACTCTGCTAATAATTTACAATTATTAAGTACCTACTACTGCTTGGGACCTGTTCACACGGTAAGAGGAAAGGTACTATAGGGACCTGGAGCAGCTTCTCTTAGTGCTGGTCCCTGGAGATTCCTTTTACGTTCCTGGGGGTTTGTCTTACTCGCTAGCGGTGCGAGAGTGTGGTGTATAAGAGTGACTGCTTATGTGTGATGTGTTATAAAAGAAAGAGAACTGGCACACTAATACGTTATATTGAATAATCAGATTAATACATGTGCCCTCTTCGAGCGGGCTACCAGAAGTCCCATTCAAACAAAAGTCTTCCTTCTTCTTAATTTTCAATCGGCGTTACAAACTTCCAACGTGCCAGTCTCCACCATAAGGTCGCCAACATAAGGTCGTCACATGAGCTACGCCCCTACGAATAGAAGCGCAGACGCTAGTAAGTCTTCTATTCAATTAAATATTTGAAAAGCCGATTGAGACCTACCTAACCCTATCCAGTTTTTCCCTGCCTAGGTGAGGAGTTATGGAGATGCAGAAGTCCATCTATGGATAACCATACTGCACCCCGAGTGATGTGGTCAACTTTCTTTTTATTAATTTGAGCCATTCGGCACACCACATATCCCGGCAATGCACATAGCTTCAGTGAGGTAAAACCTCACTAAAAGCCACACTGCTCTGCTAAATTTTCTGACCTAAGATGCTCTAGTTAGCATCTACCCAGAAGGGGTTTACAAAAAGAGAACTGGCACACTAATACGTTATATTGAATAATCAGATTAATACATGTGCCCTCTTCGAGCGGGCTAGGAGAAGTCCCATTCAAACAAAAGTCTTCCTTCTTCTTAATTTTCAATCGGCGTTACAAACTTCCAACGTGCCAGTCTCCACCATAAGGTCGCCAACATAAGGTCGTCACAGTACTAAGAAGATCACCGCGTATTCCCATGGCGTTTAACTTTGGTAGGAGGATATAAAAAAAAAACGTTTTCTACAACTGTGTAATTATTTATTTAAATACAACACTATAGAAATGACTCATTATGTTAACAATGCCATAGGAGTTTTAAGGACACATTAAAATATAAGATAATTCTTATAATATTTATTCGACGACAGTATAAAGACGATTTAATTGTAACATTTACAGCTCTGGTCGACATTTTAATTGAAGAAACAATAGTTGTAGATGTATGGTACAGTAAGCAGAAAATCAAACTTTTATCTTATGAACTAAAGACTAAAAAATGGTGCGATTTCGCTTCGGTCTCGTCGGGCCAAGTCCAGTGGCGTCAGAAAACCCGCGGTCCACCCTGTCCTTACTATACAGAATTTAAGGGAAATACGTGGTCATATTTTAAATACCACATCTTCATTCAATTTCGCAAAAAATATTTTATACTCGTACCTCCAATACTAAGTTTGATGATAATATTGTTATTGGGAATTAAATTTTGCTGCCTTGAAATTTGTTCATTTCTCTGGGCAGAAAGGGTATTTAAATTACGAGCACGCTTTTCCGATTATTCCGTTACCGCACCCCTGGGCACTCAGGCAGGGAAGGAACGGGGGTGGGTTCCGAAACACCCTGAAGTCAATGGTCTATAGCATTTTATTTTAATACATTCATTTGAGTGACCTGTTCAGCGATACCACATACGTTTGCGATGTGTGCGCCATGCTTCATAGCAACCTTCGCGTAGCCTTGGTCTCCCCAGTCTTCACCGAAGGAGTTCCTCACGATGTAGTACGGTATGGGGGTTTCAGCGTCAGTTTCCCTGTATCCTTCGTAGCCAACGATTTGGACGACGTGGTTGGAAACACCACGGCTGTGGAAAGAAGAAAAGTGTTACACAGAGTGGAAACTTTCAGCGGGGCAGTAAGGGGAAGTTACCCTAACCGTTGCAGCTACACGAAAACGATCTTAGGAGACTGTACATATTTTTTCGTGAAATTTTGATCCCCATTCAGAGATTTTCTAAAAAAGTACGTTACGCGATCCTGTTTCTAATATTGTCAAAAAACTTCTATGGAGCCAACCCAGGTTGTAGTACTAAAAACGTCAGAAATTGCAAAAAATTGTTTGCCATACATTTTGTACGATTTTTTTTATTTTTTATTATTTCAATTGATCCCGTTTCTGAAACTGATCAAAAACTTAGACCAACCGTCATTGGAGTACCAAAAAGTCAGAAATCGCAAAAATCTTTTCCCTTATATCTTTTAAGTCTGACTTCTAGATTACTGACTTTTTACAACCTTACCTTACTCCAAAGAAGGTGGGCCAGTAGCAGTTTTTGATCAGTATTAGAAATATGATCGATTGATAGCCCTTTTCGTGTAGCGGCAACGGTTACGGTGGTTCTCCAGGCCACAAAAGGGATGAATGAAAAGCAATTGCATGCAGTTGAGATGAGAATGCTAAGAGCGATGTGTGATGTTACGCGCATGGATATAATTAGGAATGAGTATATAAGAGGAAGTCTGAAAGTGGCACCCTTTACTGAAAAGTTGTGTGATTTCCACACGGTTGTCGTGGTATGAGCATGTGATGCGGGGGAATGGAGAAAATATTGTGAGGAAAGTCTTGTGTATGGATGTGGATAGCTATAAGAATAGGGGAAGGCCAAAGAAAAGATGGATGGGCTGTGTCAAAGAGGATATGGGTAAAAAGGGGGTAACTATAGAGATGACGACTAATCGAGAAGTATGGAAGAAAAGCACATTTTGCCCCGGTCCCAAATAAATTTAAATACGGGCAGGAGAATGGTGATAACTTTTTTTCAATGTGATTTTTAATTTACACTTTTAATGATGAAAATGCTACGCTTGCCGGGGTTGGTCCGTGGATAAGTGGCCATCTTTACATACCGAGATTCCTCCGTGCCTCGGAAAGCACGTTAAGCCTTTGGTCCCGGCTGTCAATCGTGGATCTTTGACAGTCGTTACGGGTCATCAGAAGCCCGATACGACTGTCAAAGATTCTGACAACCAGTCTTACCAAGAGGTATCGTATTACCCAGTTACTGGGTTGTGGAGATCAGATAGGCAGTCGCTCCATGTAAAATACTGGTATTCAGCTGCATCCGGTTAGACTGGAACCCGACCCCAAGATAGTTGGGAAAAAGGCTAGGCAGAACACAGAACAATGGTGAAAATGACAAAGAGAAGAGAATTGGCACATACGAGTAGTATTCCAAAATATTCTACTAATCCTATAATGTGAAAGTTTAGATGGCTGTGTATTTCGTTATATAGTCACGCCAGAAAGACGGAACGTGTCTGGATAAAATTTGAGACAGAGAAAGATTATATTCTTGAATAGGACATAGACTATAATCGATAATGGGCAGTACTAATTATTTTTTTTGATAGGCACGCGTTTGACCACCATCTCACCTGATGGTAAGCGATGATGTGGTCGAAGATGGAGCGCGCATGCCTAGAAGCAACCTATTCACTCTTGACTTAAAGACTCCCAGGTTGTAGCTATGAGGAAACACAGACTCCGGCAGGGAATTCCACTCCCTAGCTGTACGCACAATGAATGTGTTCTCAAAACGTTTTAAAGTGCGTGTGGATGGGATGTCCACTATGAACCGGTGGCACATCGCCGTACGTCTTGTGGTCTGCTGATGGAACGGGCTTGGCGGAATCAAATTATGCAATTCCGTCGCACACTCGACAAAATGTAACCGATAGAAAACCGACAGGATAGCAACTCGGCGTCTATGCTCAAGACTTTGGAGAAACTTTAAAACTTTTTAAATTCCACGCGGGCAAAGCCGCTGGCAGAAACTAGTATTATGTGTAAATGTGAAAGTTTTTGAGGATGGATGTATGAATGTATGGCTTTTTGTTACTCTTTCGCGCAAAAACAACTGAATGTCTTTCGAGAAAACTTTACAGTAATACGTACGTTTTACATCCGAATTACATATAGGCTATAATTTACAATGGGAGTAAGTTTAGTACTTACTGTAGTGGTAGAAAGCTAGTAGCCACATAATGGGGCAGAATGGACCGTAGAAATTACCATGGTTACTTTGGGGAAGTTTTAATAACCACGCATGGGTCCGTGAATGAGTGACTATCCTCTACATATCGAGCCCTCTCTGTGCCTCGGAAAGCAAGTAACACAGTTGGTCCCAGCTATCATTTAAATATAGAAATTTGACAGTGATTTTGGGTCTTGAATAGTTCTTGTGTGGTTCGCGGACCAACTAGATCGTTAAAACGCTCTCACGGGTGAACTACGCGAACTAGATCCCAGATCCGTCACCTTAGTTCGTTAGTTTATTCGATATACCAACATAATTGTAGCAGCGAGAGTTAATTGCATCACTACAACCGCCCACTTACTCGCTGTACATGCGTTTTCTCATCGTTCAGTTGTGTGGTCTGTGGAAATAGCAAAGCAAGCGAACGATCTGCCTTTCTTTGGTTTGAGTCAGGAGCTGTCGAACTAAACGCTCTTTTAGTTCGCTATGGAACCTCGAATTAGACTGAGCGCTCCAGGTCTTGAACTACTCGTACTATGCGCAAGACTAGTCTTAAATTGCCAAGGGCTAGAGTGTCACCTATTAACTGATTTATGGAGGTTTATCTATCAGTAATGGGATAAGGGCAGGAGAATGATGATGATCTATCAGTCCCAACTGTTTCAACAAGAAGCTGACCTCAGCATAGTTGAGGAGACGTGTATTTTTGTATATACGAGTATATATAATGCGAAGTCCTCAGATGACTTCTCCCGCTCTGGGTGGAGCGGGAGGGCGTGGCAGACTCTTACTGACTAAAACCCACCCGCGTTTCTTCAGTTACCTTTTGAGTTCCAGGGCCGAGTTGACTTTTTCAAACAATTCCGCGACCCTCAAACACTCGACAACGCATCCAAATTCCACCATGAAGTACTCAACATCATCATCATCATTTCAGCCAAAAGACGTCCACTGCTGGACATAGCCTCCCCCATGTGTCACCACAATGACCGGTTCTGTGTGTCTCGCATCCATCGGCTACCCGCGACCCTCACCAGGTCATCGGCCCACCTTGTTGGGGCCTCCCAACGCTGCGTTTTCCGGTACGCGGTTGCCACTCCAGAACCTTTCAGCCCCATCGACCGTCCGTTCTGCAAGCAATGTGCCCAGCCCACTGCCACTTCAGTTTGGCGATTCTTCGGGCTATGTCGGTAACCTTGGTTCTCCATTAGGTATTTTTTACAGCGAATGAGTAATTCGAGCACAGGAAAACACATTTCGAATTCTGAATAGAATTAGAAAGACACACACCACACACACACACACACGCACGCACGCACGCACGTTTTCACATCTTTGTTACACAGATTTGAAAATTATATTTTGTCAATTTATAATTTATGCTGACTGTACAACGTAGGTACTTGGTGGCAGGAGTATTTTCAGACATACCTAGTTTGATTGATAAATGTTGAGGTTTTCAGAGGATGTTGTGGTAGGCTTGCATAAAAATAAGTTTGTATCAGTTATGTTAAGATTGGCAACACTGATAGTTAAAACGGTTACCAGCTGCATATTTATATACCTATTCATCCAGAGCGGTATTTATGTTCAGACAACTACATTATTAAAACTATAATAATGTATAATGTAGTTGTCTGAACATAAACAGAGATAGGAGCTCGTGGCTAAAGTAATAACAGCCGCACGGGTCGAACCATCAGGTTAAGCTACACTTGTCGGGATTGGTCCATGGATGGGTGACCATCTTTATATACCGAGACTCCTCCGTGCTTCGGAAAACACGTTAAGGCCCTACTACTGGCCAAGTGGCGCCCTCATTGAATAAAAAATCGTAGCATAGCCTAGAAAATGAATATTAAAGAATCCAACGTCACGTTTGTTACAAAGAGGATAAAGTATTTTTACGTTGTTAAAACAGGTCTCAGAATGTTTCGTATCCAAAGTGTCAGAAACGGCCGTTTTTTGTACTTAGCCTACAACAACAACGTAAAAATACTTTATCCTCTTTGTAAACGTAATGTTGGATTCTTTAATATTTATTTTCTATGCTATGGTATGGTACGATTTTTTATTCAATGAAGGCGCCACTTGGCCAGTAGTAGACCCTTAAGCCGTTGGTCCCGGCTGTCAATCGTAGATCTTTGTCAGCCAGTCTCCACAACCAGTCTTGCCAAGGGATATCGTATTACCTAGTAACTGGGTTGTGGTGGTCGGATAGGTATTATCGGTAAAATACTGGTATTCAGCTGCATCCGTTTGGATTGGGAGCCGACCTCAAGATAGCTGGGCAAACGCTAGGCAGATACCTATTATAATTATACATCATTATGGGTATTCTAAACGGTATTTTCAAAGAGGAGGCGTGTAGTGCAACCCGGTAACTGTGTCGAGTGTGTGTGTGTGTGATAGGCAGTCGCGCCATGTAAACTACTGGTATTCATTTGTGTCCGGTTAGACTGGAAGCTGACCCCAACATAGTTAGGTACTGCCGGGAGTGTTGGAAAGAGTCAACTCGGCCCTGACACAGGCGACTGAAAGAACACCAGTGGGTTTGAGTGAGTAAGAGTCTGACACGCCCTCTCGCTCCACCCAGAGCTGGAGTAGTTATTTGATGACTTCCCAGCCTCAACCAAAGAAAAACAGTTTGGAAACATGATTTCTCTTACGTGCAAGCCCTCGTTATTACGCCTCCGATGTAGTTGAGCCAGTTCGAGGAGTCGACAGCTACGACCAGAGGACCGTGGGTATATATAGCTTCCACCATGTGATCCTCGTTCATGTTACTGAAAAATTTAAAGGAAAATATGTAGTAGGGAGTCTGCCAGCGGTTTTGCTTCAGTGACCTATCCGATAGGAACCTATCTTTTGTCACGTAAGCAAAAAACCAAGTGCGAGTCGGATTGGCGCACGAAGGGTTCCGTCAAATTATCTATAAAAACGGCAAAAAAATCATGTCTGTTGTATGGGAGTCCCGTTAATTATTTATTTTATTCTGTTTTTTAGTATTTGTTGGTACAGCGGCAACAGAAATACATCATCTGTGAAAATTGGAACTGTTTAAGTATCATGGTTCATGAGATACCTACAACCGGGTGACAAACGGACAGAGAGACAGACGGATAGACAGCGGAGTCTTAGTAACCTATTACTAAGACTCCGCTGTCCGTCCGTCTGTCTGTCTGTCGTTTATTATTTTTAAACGACTTTCGAAAAAGGAGGAGGTTCTATTTTCGACTGTATAATTTTTTTTTTTTTTATGTATGTCCGCGCATTTCTCCGTCAGTTGTGGACCGATTTTCAAAATTCTTTATTTATCTGAAAGAATATACTCCCGAGGTGGTCCCATATAAATTTTATCGAAATTGCTTCGACGTTTTTTGAGAAACTGAACAAAAACGAAAAATACGCATATCTCGATAACATTTTGGTGTTCTCCAAATGTTTAAATTCCACGTTCCATTTTATTGGGATTTTAGTTCTGGAGTATAACAAGTAAAAAGCGAAAAATAAAAAACTTTTTTACAAGAAAAACCAAATAGAAACGTTTCCCGGATAATAAAAAACAACCGACTTCCAAATAAAAATACACTAAAAATTTAAAAATAACTTTAATTTCGGCAGTCGGCGTTTGTATTTTATTTCTTCGATATTTGACACCGACTGCCGAAATTAAAGTTATTTTTTAATTTTTAGTGTATTTTTTTTTGGAAGTCGGTTGTTTTTTATTATCCGGGAAACGTTTCTATTTGAGGGACCCTTAGTATAACATTAGACGTCTTTCTACTAAAAGGATAATGTTATGGTGAAATATACAGGTAGCCCGCGAAATTCCAATTTTCTCACGTTTTTATAATTTGCGGGTCAGTGTCACGTTGTATGTTGGTCATATGATTCGCGGCCGTAGAAAGTATGTATTTATAGCATTATAATCATTAGAATCATCAATACAACTCTCTCGCTTAAGGTGGAAGCGCCAGGGTAGCCCGCGAAATTGAAATTTTCTTACGTTTTTTGCAATTTACAGGTTATAGTGTCAGGTTGTATCTTGGTCAAAATTTGATTCGCGGCCGTAGCAAGTATGTAATTATAATCATTAAAATCATGAATACAACTCTTTCAGATAGAAAAATTGATTGATTGAATACGAGGCTTTTTGCATTCATGTATGTTTACGTTATTTAACCTGTGAAGCCCCGCAACTCACTGGTGAGTCGGACAAAAAAAAAAAAATTAAAGAGAAAAAAAAAAAATCGGCTGTCAACCCGGGTTGTCGTCGGGGTTCAATTTGACAACCCGGATTTGGCCGCGGGGCTTCACAGGTCCATTTTTCTGTAATGTGCGTTAAATCTGTGCAGAATAAATTATTTTTCTTTCTTCTTATTTCGTTAAATCATGACATTTGGCATCAATTCTAACTGAGAGAGTTGTGTTGATGATTTTAATGATTACAGTTCTATAAATACGTACTTGCTACGGCCGCGAATCATATGTTGACCAACATACAACCTGATACTGACCTGCAAATCGCAAAAAATGTAAGAAAATTTAAATTTCGCGGGCTACCCTGGAGTTTTCACCTTAATGTGAAATGTCATGATTTCATTAAATAGTCATTCCATACATTCATATGAACTTATAAGGTTGTATTGATGATTTTAATGATTACAGTTCTATAGATACGTACTTGCTACGGCCGCGATGCAAAAAACGTAAGAAAATTTGAATTTCGTGGGTTACCCTGGCGTTTCCCCCTTCAGGACTTACCAAGTATGCCAATACTCTTTAACCCTCCTTCCACTATATCCATGAGCTGGTAGTTTACACTTTTTATCCATAGACAATGTCATGGGGTATTCCTCTTCGGTCACGAATTCCATTTTGTTATTACATATGAAACCCATTGCGATGCTGACACTTCCATTGTAACAGCCGTTGTTAACAGTTGAACAGTCTAGAAGTTCCTGAGAGGAAGAAATTAAGAATGTATAATCTCACCGTGAAAACTTAGTTGCAGTAAACATAAAGTGAGCTGTTAGAATGTATTTACTTGTTACAATGTGTAACATCCGCATTCTAATCGAAACAAAGCGACTGTATTCTGTATAAAAAAAAAATACCGGCCGAACAAATCATATTTTTTTTGGTTTTTTTTTAAAACTGCTTCCACCTTATAGGTTTTCCTGTAATCTATAAGTAAAGAACTACTCTCTGTATTTTTTTTCAAAATTTTAGGCTCAGTGGTTTCGGAGATAAGGACCATTCCCCCAATGGTCATTTTTCATCTATTTTCTTAAATAACTTCAAAATTATATAATTTAAAATTATGAAAAAAATATATTCGAGACCCTCAAAATGTCCCCTTTCATTTGATATATCGCACGACACAGTTTGAAAAACTTTGATTTTTAATTTTCCGATTTACATCCCAAAAGTGACCCCCCTATTCCAAATTAATTTATTTAGGGTACACGTCCGTGTTTGGGTCACAGATATTCATGTGTATACAAAATTTCAATTCTATCGGTCCAGCAGATTCGGAGCAAATTGGCTGTGACAGACGGACAGACAGGCACACAAGTGATCTTTTAAGGGTTCTGTGTTTTCATTCGGACTTTCGGAACCCTAAGAAATTGTCACTGACTTAAATGCACAAACCGTGCAAAGGAAGGCAAAAATTAGTCGCGCGATAAGGCATCCGAGGGGAAAGCCGAACACAGGGTAAAGCCGTTCGCCCCATAAATTTGAATTTACAGTTACTAGTTTTTTTTAACTCACGTTTGACCACTACTCGTATCTCACCTGATGGTAAGCGATGATGTGGTCGAAGATGAAGCACGCTTGCCTAGAAGTAACCTATTCACTCGACTTAAGGCGTCTATATCCGCCAAGTGGTGCCCTCATTGAATAAAAAATCGTAGCAAAGCGTTGAAAGTAAATATTAAAGAATCCTATGTTGCGTTTACTACAAAGAGCACAACAGGACTCAAAATGGTTCGTATCCAAAGTAGTAGGCAAAAGTGTCAAAAACGGCCGTTTCTGGTACTTTTGCCTACAACCACTTTGGATACCAAACATTTTGAGTTCTGTTTTAACAACTTCAAAATACCTTATCCTCTTTGTAACAAACGCAACACAGGATTCTTTAATCTTTATTTTCTATGCTAAGATATGATTTTTATTCAATGAAGGCGCCACTTATGCGGAGGTAGGCCCTTAAATACTCCCAGGTTTTAAAGCTATCAGGAAACACAGACTCCGACAGGGAAAGCCACTACTTAGCTGTACGTACAATGTATGTATTCCCAAAACGTTTTGTGAGTGTGGGTGGGATGTACAGATGTCCACCATGTCCCGGTGGCGCATCGCCATACGCCTATAGTGGTCCGATGATGGAACGGGCTCGGCGGAATTAGACTATGAAATTCTGACGCACACTCCCCAACAATTTTATTTAGTTTTACGAGAGAATAAAATATTATTATAATAATAAAAAAACACGCTAAATATTAAATTTTGAGTGACGTCATTTTATTGTTCGTATTCCCCTCAGAAAATTGAGGAGCTCGTAGCTAAAGTAATAACAGCCGCACGGGTCAATCCTTCAGGTTAAGCTACGCTTGCCGGGGTTGGTCCATGAATGGGTGACCATCTTTACATACCGAGACTCCCCCGTGCCTCGGAAAGCACGTTAAGTCGTTGATCCCGGCTGTCCATCGTGGATCTTTGACAGTCGTTACGGGTCTTCAGAAGCCCGAAAGTCTGACAACCAGCTTCTTACCAAGGGGTATCGTATTACCCAGTGATTTGATTTTGAAATTTCTTTATTTTCACATAAATAAAGCAAATTAATGACAGTTAGACCTTATTCTAAAAGCATTAAACATAAGAAATGCGTGTTTTTTGCAGACTATAGCGCCTATATAAAACATTTACGAATACTAAAAGTAATGAACAAAACTACTTGTTATGAAACATGGCTATCATATTACTTACGTTTAACAATTGCTGTACTTACAGCGCGATGATAAGACACAAACGCACTTTTTAACACAAACTATTTATAAAAGAGATTGTAACAAGTACACTAATACTTAAAATTATTTTAAACTTAAAATAAAAACAAAATGCGTTAAATGCCAATGAACTTCATATACTGCGGGTGATTCTTTCCAAATCTACCTACATTCGTGTCGAACTTAAGAAAAAGTCCAGTCATCGAGTAGTTGCGTCTTTGTCACTCATATAACAGTAAGTGATGTGGGAGGCGATATCGATGATATGTGTCGATGTATTTTAAATTGTTTAATCGTGTTTGACCAATGTTAGAAATAAGTGGATTTTGATGTTTAGGGTTTGTTGTAAGATAAAACTTATTAGTGAGTTTTGTGATGAACTGTTTTAACGTTGGAAAGTTTAATTGACAGTGTAAGTTTCTAAGATTAGTCCGAAAGGATGTATCAAAAGCAGTTTTTATAGCCTTGTTTTGGACTACTTGTAGTTTGCTATAGTAGCTTTCGCAAGTACTGCTCCAGACCGGAGCCGCGTATTACCCAGTGATTGGGTTGTGGAGGTCAGATAGGCAGTCGCTCCATGTAAAATACTGGTATTCAGCTGCATCCGGTTAGACTGGACGCCGACCCCAAGATAGTTGGGAAAAGGCTAGGCCGGCATTCTTCTCAGCAAATTCTTTCATTTGATATCCATATCATGAGAATGCATAAAAAATAACTAGTCAGTCGTTTTTGGCAGTCAGTCATATTGGATTTAGAATGAAGTCACTTAGCTAAGCATGCATTGTCATCCAAACTAAACATGTATGCTAAATTACAGCTCAATCGGAAACCGGAAAGTGGGCCTTTAACTTCTAAGATGTGTTGATAAAAGGTGGTAAGTACCTGTATGCTCCTACTCCTATAATCTTGAAACTGTATAGCGGACATGGACTCCAGGACTCCGACGATGCTGAAGGCCCAACATCCTTGACAGCGCTTCTGGTCTAAAACCGGCTTCACAAAACCTTGCTTTCGCCTGAAACCGTTACAAACATATCCTACTATTATTAAACTAGCTGCGCCCCACGGTTTCACCCGCGTAGACCGGAATAAAAATTAGCCTTTTTTTGTGGGTGTGGGAAATCATCCAATGACTTCCCGCTCTGGGTGGAGCTAGAGCATGTCAGATTTTACTGACTTCAGTTGCCTGAGTGCCAAGAGCCGCAGAAACTCTATTTCGATTTATCAGCGACCCCAGGCAGGCATCGGCCTTAACGGGCACTTCAGCCTGCCCGGGGGTGGAGGATAAATTCGAAAGAGTTACCTCGCCCCCGGGCACTCGAGGCAGGGAGGAACAGGGGTGGGTTTTAGTCAGTAAGAGTCTGACACGCCCTTCCGCTCCACCCTAGAGCGGAAGAAGTCATAGGATGATTTCCCACCCCCCAAAAAAAAAAAAAAAAACAAAAAAAAAAAAAAAAAAAAACGGGCACTTCAGTTATTGCTGATATGCTTTGAGGCGCGTCTACTCTCGGGCCTGTTCCTTATCGGACACCGAGCTACTCACAACTCGCCGTCCAGTCCTGTCAGTCTCAGTCCAGTCGCCAGTAGGTAAGGTGGTCGGAGATCGGCTTGCGACCCCCGACGCCCAGATGTATTTTTAATAATAATAATAATTTAATTCCAGAAACTTAATACTACTTTACAATGGCATTATGGCAACAATTTTAAAAAAGGTGATGAGATTGGCGTCTGTAGCCGAACTAGCCTGTATTTCGGCTATCAGCACCATTCCCCACGTTTTTATTATACAATAATAGGTGCCACTTTTATAGTGGGTAAGTTCTCTTTACATAGGAATAAGTAATTTGTACGTAAGTAATCATTTAATGGATTGTGATGGTGTGTGTGTGTAGGTATGTTTGTGCGTGCGTGTGTGTGTATGTATGTATGTATGTTTGTGCGTGCGTGCGCGTGTGCTCTTTTTTAATTTTGTATAATACTAGCGACCCGCCCCGGCTTCGCACGGGTGCAATGCTGATACTAAATTAAAAAAAAATTATATAACCGCGGCCTCCGACGCGCTATTTACAGGCATGCCTCCCCGCACTGCCCCGTCCGACCGGTACCGCCCGCCGCAAACGCAAATTTTAAATTTGTAATATCTCCGAAAATATTTGTTTAATTTACATGCTGTAAGGAACCATATTGATCTATATTAATTGCACACTGTATTTAAGGTACTTAATTCGATAAGGATTAATGCCGTATTGCTTAAAATAGCTTCGTAAATAAGCCATTTTTTCACGTAAAAAGTAAACAATAAAAATGGTTAATGTGGGTTATCCCTAAAATATAAACATATACCATCGCGGACTTTTTTGTAGACCTTTTTATGGTGTACAATACTGTAGTACATTAATTTGATCTAACTCGTAGGGTTTAGGCAGCGTTTTTGCTAAATTGCTAAATAAGCCCAAAAAAATAGGTTAATTTACGACATCACGTTAGAAACCTCTAAAATTAGCAATGTTGCCTTAGTATATGATGCATGTATTATACATATAAACCTTCCTCTTGAATCACTCTATCTATTGAAAAAAACCGCATCAAAATCCGTTGCGTAGTTTTAAAGATTTAAGCGCACATAGGGATATAGGGACAGAAAAGGCGACTTTGTTTTATACTATGTAGTGATATACTATGTAGTGATGATAGTGAAGTAGTTGTTCCGTCTCTTCGTAGCTTAGTTTCTGTAGGTAGTGGAATACTTTATGTTTGCCTTGTTTTCTAGTCAGAGGGTATATATTTATTATTTTGTTAAGCTTATTATAAACGTAAAGGCCTTGCAAATCTTTTAGCGAAGTTAGTTTGAACTTTAATCCAGGGTATAAGCTATCTACTTATCAAATTTATCCAAAGCGGTCCAGCGTATGAGCGTAAAGAAGTAACAAATATACACATACAACACATACACTCACAAACTTTCGCCTTTATGATATTAGTGTGAATTAAGAATGAAATATTCAAAAAAAAGTGTGATGTTACGCACAAAGACCAAAAACGCTCATTGAGCGATTTATGAAAACGCTCATGACGCGTTGTGACAATCACAGAAAGACTTAAGGTGAATGCTCCAGGGTAGCCCGCGAAATTCAAATTTTCCTACGTTTATTGCAATTTGCAGATCAGTGTCAGTTTGTATCTTGGTCAAAATTTGATTTAGATTAGCAACATAAGTATTTATATAATTATAATCATTAAAATCTTCAATACAACTCTCTCAGTTAGAATTGATTCCAAATGTAAGTATTTCATGAAATCATAACATTTGGCATCAATTCTAACTCAGAGAGATATAAGATTTTCTTTCTAAGAGAGATGTATTGATGATTTTAATTATTATAATTCTATAAATACATACTTGCTACGCCCGCGAATCTAATTTTAACTTAGATACAACCTGACACTGACCTGTAAATTCCAAAAAACGTAAGAAATTTTAAATTTCGAGGGCTACCTTGGAGCTTTCACTTTAAAAAAAAAAAAAACTTTTACAAAAAAATAGAACAGACTTCCAAAAAAAGTGCAAAATAACTTTAATTTCGGAAGTCGGTGTGGTTTTGTGTCTTCATTTTTGAGATCGGATTTCGAAATTAAAGTTATTTTGCACTGTTTTTGGAAGTCGGTTCAATTTTTTTGTAAAAAAGTTTTTTATTTTGCACTTTTTATATTCATTATATTTAATTCATAGACATACGATAGCAGCTATCGCGATTGATTTGCTGTCAATTTTTGAAGAGTTCCGTTGTCTGTCTCCGAAACCCATCATTACATCTATATGAAATTTAAATGGGACCATTTCGGAACAAACCCCTTTCGAACAAAAAAAGAATTTTGCAAATCCGTCAATAAATGAACATACATAAAAAAAAAATACAAACATCCGAATTGATAACCTCCTTCTTTTTGAAGTCGGTTAAAAAAAAAGACCACAGCGAAATTCGTGTCGTGGCTATCATGTTATAGGACAAGAAAAGCCGTGACGCGTTTTACCTACCTCTATTTTAAGTAACATGTTGTGAGCGAGCTCGCTTCCTCCACTCTGTCACATAAACCTTTTTAGGTTTTAGACAAGTGATAAGTTTGTATTTTTATGTAGTGTAATTTATTGTATTGAAAATAAACGAAAAAAAACTATTAAAACACACAGTGCTCTGTCTGATGTCTCTTTGTCTTTCTATGACTGCCACAACGCGTGGAAGGTGGAAAAATAACTTACCAGTCAAAAGAATTTGGTATAAATACGGGTACCTCACCGTATTTTTTACTTTGCAATTTGGGCTGTGGGCCCGAACAGTTCCTAGCAATATTTTCACACGGGGCTATGTTGTAGGATTTAAGTAACATACGATCGGCGAATTCCTCTTTCGTCATATCAGAGAATTTTGTCAAGCCGAACACTGTATTGTTCTCCAGCCTATTCAGTCTAGCAATGTCCTTTAGGGATGCCTGAAATGAGTAAATCACGATTTCAAATTTACGATAATTTTCATATTTCATACACTCAACAAGACAAAGTCAAAATAATTCCATTAAAGGGGAATGCCAAAAACAATCCCTGAAATGGACAGAAACTACTAATAGTCCCTAATTCTATTTAGAATAAAATAGGTCTAAACACGACCTCCATATAAAAATAAGCAGACATCAAGTTAAATATATTTAGTGACCGTTATAATATTTTTACCCTAGAAACTAAGAAATATTTCACTAAACATATTTTATTCTAAATACGAGTAGAATTAATAGTAGTTTCTGTCCATTCCAGGCATTTTTTTTGTATGGCAGATTGACATTTCTCTTTATAATTTAATTCCTTAAAATATACAACACTAAAGTACTTTGGTAGGTAGCCATGGATTCAAATTATCTCTAATTATTTTTTCAAGTATAGCCAGTTGTTTAGACAATAGGGTATTCTCCTATGTTTATTATGTACAATATTTTATATGAAACAACAAATAACACGGCTCCACTGTACTTTAGCGTCGGTTCGTGCGAGGCTTCACAATTTTACAGCTTGTACATGTACCTAAGTAAAACACTTTCGTAAAATATTACACTGCGGAAACGTAGCCGGAGGCGACCAGCATGCCGAAGCTGCGGAGGTGAGCGTGGGTGCCTGATGATGATCCTTTGTTACGCAAGGGCGAAGGGGTTGCACTTCCCGCAGCGCCGGAGACGTTGCAGAAGCAACTTTAGTGTTTTGAGCAATTTTTAGTGAAATTTTTACCCAAAAAGTTAATAAAACATAACGTCAAAATGAGATTTTTAAAAATTCATAAAAAAAGACTATGGTTTTCCGCACTTTGGGGATTTCAAATTTACACTAAAAAGGGTATTCTTTACCCAAAAAAAATACCTACTCTAGAAACGCGACAGACGCTAAAGTACAGTGGTACCAATAAAACTAAAAACAAATCTTTTTTCTGAAAACAGCTTTAAAAATAGTTGGTAAATGAAGGAGAAATTAGCATTTCAAATATTGCTACAGGAAGAGTGGGGGCGTGGTGGGGACATCTCGCTATTTCTTGTACGCACGTAAGTTCATGGCAGTGACGTCACATGTCAGTTTGTGCATCCTTTATCTGTTACTTGACAGGTTCCCCTTACACCTGATTTTAAAGGTCACTTAATTTTGATTGTATTTGACAAATTCTCACTTATTTTAATATAACATTGTTAGGCTATGCCTGATGGTAAGCGATGCTGTGGTCAACGATGGAGTACGCTTGCCTAGAAGTAAGCTATTCACTCTTGTCGATTTTGGATGAAGTTACTCTTTGACACAAATAATAATAAAAAAAATCGGCCAAGTGCGAGTCGGACTCGCGAATGAAGGGTTATGTACCATCGTACAAGATTATACGCGTCTCCCTGTTCCCATTAAGACTGAGCAAAAAAGGCCAAAAAATACACGTTTCTAGTACGCCTACTAGAAAAGTTTATTTTTCGGCTTTTTGGCAATTTTTTTTATCGCAATAGGAATACATATTCTATGAAATTTTCAACTGTCTACGGATCATGAGATACAGCCCGCTGACAGACAGACTGACGGACGGACGGACAGCGGAGGCTTAGTAATTGGGTCCCGTTGGTTACCCTTGGGGTACGGAACCCTAAAAAATGAGAATTATAATGTCGTGTCAGTTTTCTCCTTGGGCAGAGGTGAATTAATCAACATTTCGCCATTTTTTCCACCTTACTTCTGTAGTAGCTAGGAGAGAATAGCTCAGTATTAAACCAAATGGCGTACTGTTATAACTAAGTGAGGGATTGTTTGCTGGGCTAATGACGAGGAACAGTCGCTGGATTGTTCGAGTGTTACCGCGGGCCTGGAACGCAAAGAGCAAATGAAGGACACTCCCTCTCGCTCCACCCAAAGCGGGAGAAGTCATCTGAAAATTTCCCACCCTCAAAACAACCAGCCAAGTGCGTGTCGCACTTTGCACATTTAGGGTTCCGTACCATGGGTAGCGGATAAATTCGTTGCAGAGTTACCGCTCCCCTGGGCATTCAGGCAAGGAAGGAACATGGGTTTTAGTCAGTAAGAGTCTGACACGCCCTCCGCTCCGGAGCGGGAGAAGTCTTAAAATGATTTCCCACCACCAAAAAAAAAAGGGTCTCGTACCATCGGGGGAAATATTTAATAATTATACACCTTTCAAGTTCATAGGTCAGTGAGAAGTTAAAAATTTCTTCGGAACAAAATTTTGTGACAGACGACGTACAGACGGACACGTGAGTGACAGAAATAGGACTCCGTTTGGACCCTTCTAGTACGGAACCCTAAAATAAGGCAAGTGTGCTTCATCGTCGACCATATCATCGCTAAAGAGAGAGAAAAAAACTATCAAGAAGAAAAACTCACCTTAAAGTTATTGAATCTTCTCTTGTACTCTTCCTTGTTATATGTTTTATTAAAATCTCTCATGTAAAAGTCAAATCTTAACTTGTCTACGTCTAAAACCTCCACATCTCTTTTGTCCTTAGGAATATTCGTCAAATTCTTGTTTTTGGCCCGATTTTTTAATTTTTTGTATAATACCGAAACCGCATACAATTCAATAGCTATAATTGTGATTATGAATAGAGTAATAACTAAAGTCGGCGAACGCATTTTAATTTTTTTTTATTTAAATGTTTTTGTTAATTACAGGAGTATTGTACTCTGGTACAAAGAATACAAACTAATGTAAATTATTTTCCTGCAGTCTATTTGCCTGAATGTACACACGTCATGTAAGTATAGGTACGCCATGAATAAGAGGAAAATGTAACTGTTCATAATTTCCTCATGGTATAAATGTTCTAGGTAACTAACGTGGCCTAAGTTTAGACACAAATAAAGTGCCTACCTACAGTTTAGTTGATAATTATTCAAATTAGTAGTAAACTAAAATGTAGCTATCATATCCTCGTTTATAAAAATAGAAAAAGATGGAAATATTCGGTACCTATTTAAAAGAGGAGCACAAGGAAGGAAGGACGCTGGGTACCAAGGTGGGTGACAGATAACCAAAATAATCCTTAACCTTCCCGGTCACGGGTGACTGTGGAAGAATATGGAGGAGGTCTAAACGTTTAGCTTTGATTTTCCTATGTAAAGCGTATGGGTCGGTTAGCACTGAAGCCTTACCGGAACTTGCAGGTGTACTTCCAGTCGATCTTGAGGTGCAGCGACGTGCTGCAATGTACTATTCCGCAAGAAAGACTACGGACCCAGACTTCCTACCTCAACGCGATCGTGCCAAGATCTCTAGTTTACTTTTTATCCGAATGGCAATGTAGGTGGGAAAGTTCCATCAAAGGCAGACATCTCCACCAGTTCTTCCCATCGTTTCGCGAGCGGCTAGCTAGGACATGGCTGGAGGTGGATCACTGTGTTGCCCAATTTCTCACAGGTCATGGCAACTTTAAGGGTACATTATTTTCCTTCAAGCTTGTTGCCTCGCTCGTCTTTACATTGCTCGTCAATGTTCAACCTGATTACGAATAGAATAGAATAGAATAGAATAGAAATCATTTATTCGACACAGACACAACACAACAGCAACAAACAAAAGGAAAAAAAGAAGTACACAAAGAAACAATAAAATTGTGCTGAGCGACCAATCCGCACCTCATATCCTATGGGAGTGTACTCTTTGGCAAACTGAACGCAATATTATGTTGGATAGTATTCAGCCTACGTCTGGAGTTGGCTATTACACGGACCTTGTGGAAACTAGAACGAATTTCCGTGCGTGCCAGCGTTTTTGTCACATACTTATTATTGGAATCAAATGTAACAGCTCACAGTTTTAGGACCCAATAATATTAATGTTTATAACCAGTGGTGCTTGACAACTAGGCTCATCCCAGTAGTAAATACCCCCTTTGTGCCTAATGGTCTAGCTTTGTTCTGTCTCCCGCTTGATTGACGCGTGACAAGGGAAGTGGAAATTATGTTTTTCTTACTCCTCCGCTGTCTTTTCTGATCTCGCTGTCTTTGAATTTCGTTGCGGGACCCAAGACAGTTTAATCGTTTCTCTGGGAGTTGTCGAGCTTCATTGCCTCGGCGGTTTTTTCTGGTGGTCGCCACTGTTGATACTGGCTTACAGAAGTTACAGTGGTTTGGGAATAGTGTGGCGGGCTTGACCCAAAAACAAAAAGAAAAGCCTGTAGTAAAGCAAAACATCTTTGTGAAAAGGATATCAAAAATAAAAAGAGGTCTAAAAAGGCCACATTAGATGTCATAACCATCATCATCATCATCAGCCTTTTAATGTCCCCACTGCTGGGGCACAGGCGTCCTCTCTGTGACAGGGTGTGGGCCGTAATGTGTCATAATATTCATAATATATTTCTTGCGCACAGTTCATAATGAGGCAATGGTGCGGATTCTGTTTTGTACGAACTAAACTTAATTTAAGCTATTCCTATCTTTTTCTCTCTAATAAAACAAGAAAGAGACGGACGTAAATTAGAGCTGTCAAATTTAGTTGAACTAATATTTCCATACAAATTAAGTGTACACGTAAAAACATGTCGATTAAAAACACGGTGATGCGCAAGGCGTAAACTAGTTTGACATCTCTAACTTAGTTCATAGCTACAGCCGTCCTTTTCTTGCACTGCCTTTTAGTAAAAGACAGCGATTTTCTAATTTTAGTTTAGTTATTATTAAGAGAATCGGCACCATTATACACAACCAAATATGATTCAGATATGAATTTAATCAAGTATGATTCAACTAAAAAGTGTAACCATTTTGATGAATGATGATGATAATAATGAAATATTATGATTTATCTAAAGCCAGCTTTAGGCCCCTATTCTTATTAATAAATAAGAAAAGTAGTATTGAATTTATTTATTTATTTATGAGTAAATGCATAACATTACATGTATTCATTTAAGGCGTTTTAGAGAACAATTTTAAAAAACTAAATATATATGTATATACTATATGTATATACTATAAAATTATACAATTATATAGAACAAAGTCGAAGTAATTACACCATTTATAACTCAAGAACGGCTGCACCGTTTTTTATGATGTTTGATTTATTGGATTCGTCTCCGCCCCGAATGCGAATAGCAGAATAACTACCTATACCTAAAACATCGGAAAATTCACGAGAAAAAAAAGACGTGTGGCACTCGGAGACTGCCGCGGTAAAGCTATTGCATAGCATTTTTTATCAACTTATGCAATTATAATTATTTATTTATTTTATTTATGCAGTATTTTTTTTCTTTTGTTTTTTTTTATTAATTCTTTTTTACTTTGATATTAATTCAAGTTATACTTTTTACACGCACGTAAGAAGTTACACTTCTTAGGCGTAACAAGATAAATATCATCATCATCATCGTCATCGTCATCATCATCATCATCATCATCATCATCATCATCATCATCATCATCATCATCATCATCATCATCATCACCACCACCACCACCATCATCATCATCATCATCGTCATCTCATCATCATCATCATCATTATCATCATCATCATCATCGTCATCGTCATCATCATCATCATCATCATCATCATCATCGTCATCATCATCATCATCATCATCATCATCATCATCACCACCATCATCATCATATTCATCATCATCGTCATCGTCATCGTCATCATCATCATCACCGTCATCATCATCATCATCATCATCATCATCATCATCACCACCATCATCATCATATTCATCATCATCGTCATCGTCATCGTCATCATCACCACCATCATCATCATATTCATCATCATCGTCATCGTCATCGTCATCATCATCATCATCATCATCATCATCAGCATCAGCATCATCATCATCATCATCATCATCATCATCATCATCATCACTATTCATCGATAGATGGCAAAACTAAAAAGTATCACCGCTGTGCCGGTCGGAGTGTTAGGTTATTTTCGTTACGGAATTTCTGGATTCGGTCTCCACGCTCAAGGCCCGCGATAGAAACTATGCAATAGCTTAAAAATGCATGTAATGGCTTTTTGTGATATCTCGAGAACGGTTTCGTTTATACATAGATATTGAGGCGGTACGAAGTTCGCCGGGTCAGCTAGTCTGGCTGGCTGCACCCTTGAAACAAAAGGTTTCTCCGTGCTATCCTATCCTACAGAGAAACACAGGAAAAAGCTCTTGCTAGCTCTAGGGTAGCCCGCGAAATTCAAATATTCTTACGTTTTTTGCAATTTGCAGGTCAGTGTCAGGTTGTATCTTGGTACCCGGGTCTGCGGACGGCGAGCAGTGGGTAGCTCGCCTTCCGATCAGCACCAGGCCCGTGAGTCGACGGCGCGTAGTATTCCACGCGCGCCTCAAAGAGTTGTCAGCATACATGACGGGGCCCGTCATGGCCGTTGAGGATAAATTCGAAACAGAGTTACCTCGCCCCTGCGCACTCAGGGCAGGGAAGGAACAGGGGTGGGTTTTAGTCAGTAAGAGTCTGACACGCCCTCCCGCTCCACCCAGAGCGGGAGAAGTCATTGGATGATTTCCCAACCCCCCAAAAAAAAAAGGTTATATCTTGGTCAAAATTTGATTTGCAGCCGAAGCAAGTATGTACGAGTATTTATAGAATTAAAATCATTAAAATCCTCATAATTCTAACTGCACAATACAACTCTCTCAGTTAGAATTTATGTCAAATACACTTCTGGACACATCTATTGGCCCACCTTGTATTTTCAGTTTCGTTTGGTCCTAGCTAACATTTTATATTAGGTCGAGCAAAAAGTTTTTATGCAGTTTTGAACCTGGCACATTCACAATTTCATTCAATAGTCTTTTTTTGAATTTCGAACACAGAATTTAAACAAACAAAAGACAATTTGGAGCCTGTTTGTTGATATCAAACAATCGAATACTAAGAAAACTTGGTTTTATTGGTTTACTTGGATTTAATTCTTGAAAAAGTGATTGATATCTTTGGTTTTGCAACAAACATTACTTATTCTTAACATTAAGGTGAGGTTCTATCAATAATCTATAGATACTTCACCTGAAGTCGCCGCCCAAGCTGTGGCACTTATTCAGGCCGGACACAGCCAAAGAAACGTGAGTGCTCAACTTAATTTAAGTCGATCTGCGGTCCGAAATGTTTATCGGAGGTACCTAGAGACTGGCGGCTTTGTTCGTCGCCAAGGAAGGCCACGATCTCGGGTCACAACTGAAAGGCAGGATCGATTCATCGTGACGACCAGCTTGAGAAATCGTCACCTTACCTCCATTGAGATACAAAACCAACTTCGCGACTTCCACGGAGTATCTGTGAGCGCTCGAACTGTTCGGAGAAGGTTAAAAGAACGCGATATGGTACCACACAAGCCAGCTAATGGGCCCAAACTAACGCGAGCCCACCGAACAGCGCGCCTTCATTTCGCACGCAGTCATTTAAATTGGACACAGCAAGGTTGGAGCCGTGTACTCTTTTCCGATGAGTCTAAAATTGTGTTACATGGCAATGATGGAAGGAAGAAGGTCTACCGACGTAAGGGAGAGCGTTTCGCACAATGCTGCTTTGAAGAGAGGGTTGCTTATGGCGGTGGCTCACGGACTGTCTGGGGCGGTATATCCGCGAGCGGCAAAACTCAACTTGAGGTTGTTACAGGACCACGGCTGCCAACATTAAATGCTGAAAGGTACATTCGTGAGTGCTTAGAACCTCACGTGATACCATACGCGGACTATGTGGGCCCAAATTTCCTTTTTATGCATGATAATGCAAGAGCCCATGCGGCCGGCATCGTCAGGGAATATCTTCGGGATGTGAACATCACAGTTATGGACTGGCCAGCCAGAAGCCCAGACATGAACCCCATTGAGCACATGTGGGACGAGCTAAAAAGACGTGTTAGGGCTCGTCAGCCAGTTGCCCAGACGATGCAGGAGTTGAAAACTGCCATAGAAGAGGAATGGGAGATGATCCCTCAAAATTTCATAGAGCGGTTGATAAACTCTATGCCTAATCGTATGAGAGCTGTGGTAGATGCCCATGGAGGCAACACGCGTTATTAAATTAAACCATTATTTGATAAAACATGTTTTTTATTCAAAAATCAATTGCCTTTAACAAGGCACATATCCGACTTGTTAGGCGTAGCTCCATGTCGTATGGTATTCTGAATTCAAATTTAAAACAATACGATCGAAAAAGATGGTAAAATGTATCAGGTTTAAAACTGCATCAACAGTTTTTGTTCAATCTAGCAATTATATTTCGGTAGGGGCCATCGAAACCTAAACTCTAAGGTGGGCCAATAGATGTGTCCAGAAGTGTATATAATTTCTTGAAATAGTCATTCCATAAATCAATATGAACTTAGAAGGTTGTATTGATGATTTTAATGATTACAGTTCTGTAAATACGCACTTGCTACGGCCGCGAATCATATTTTGAACAACATGCAACCTGATACTAACATGCAAATTGCAAAAAACGTAAGAAAATTTGATTTTCGCGGGTTACGAAAGCGCTTAAGGCCCTACTACCAGCCAAGTGGCGCCCTCACTGAATAAAAAGTAGGGGGGTAGGCGGGTAGTAGACCCTAAAGAAAAAATGTCGTAAACAGCAGAGCTAAAAACATTTTTTAACACACTTTTATTAATTGTTTGTAACAGAATCTTTCAACGCATTTTTCACATACTTCAAAACTAATGAAACTGGAACTTGGTGAAATTATTTAAGGACCGATGACAATACAATAATTTATAAGTTAGTCCCATTGTCCTGACCAGGATCTTCAGGATCAGCGATTTTATATAAAATACTTACCGGCCGTATGTAAAACTATAAACTTATGCCAAATTGACTTCCCGTCTCTATTTAAATATATAAAAAATAAATAATAGAGTCAATCTACCTAGCCTTTTCCCAACTATCTTGGGGTCGGCTTCAAAGTTAATAATAGATTAAAAAACTAAAAAAAATCATGCTTTCATGGTCAGCCGAACTCAAAAGGAGAATATTATATTGCATACTAATAGGAGATACTTCGACGCCTGAACGTATTTTGTTTTTGTATATATACGTAGGTAGGTTAAGATTTTTGGATATGTAAATTTACAAGGAAAATATATAAATTTAAGGTAAAATACTAAAAAGTAAAAAAAAATATACATACCAAAATAAAGTCAATAAATGAGAATGAAATTAGGAAAGGTCCCTGAGCACGTCTATTATTGTAACCTGTTCAGCGATGCCACATACGTTCGAGGTATTGCGGTGCTTCATAGCAATCTTCACGTAACCGTTGTCCCCCCAGTCTTCACCGAAGGAATTCCTGACGATGTAGTACGGTATCGGGGTTTCAGCACTTTCAGCGTCAGGTTCCCGGTATCCTACGTAGCCAACAACTTGGACTACGTGGTTGCCTACTCCGCGGCTGTAAAAGGCAGGTACAATGCATTAGGTCGCGGCAGTCATCATCATCATCAGCCTTTTATTGTCCCCACTGCTAGGGCACAGGCCTCCTCTATGTGAGAGGGTGTGGGCCGTAATCATGTCACATGTCTTCGAATTTTCGGTTCTAGGACATGCCGGTTTGCTCACGATGTTTTACTTCACCGTTTTGAGAGCAGTGGTGATGAAATAAGTTACACAAAGTAAAGCGCCTGTCTGAGTTTGAACTCACGAACTACAACTTGTAAGTCGCGGCCGATACCACGGGGCCACCACTGCTCACGGGACGCGCTGGGTTGCGGGAGTGTTTGAAATGAACTGAAGGAACACGAGCGGGTTTTAGTCAGTAAGAGTCTGACACCTCCACCCAGAGCGGGAGAAGTGATTTGATGGTTTCCCACCCTCAAAAATAAGGTAAGAAGATGCAGCGATACGCGTGCCAGTTAGTAGGTACGCAACAAAATAACTCAAGCACGCCATTTACACTAGTTTATACGCTTTTATACTTTAGCTGAAAGTTTTTAATATCTATGTATAAAAAAATTAGCGTCTAAGTAATTAAAAATAGCAGAAATCACATAAACTTCAAGATTCTTTGATGGTACGTCTACGTCTTGACCAAATTATTAGTTTTTTTTTTGACTAAATTAAGAATTAAAAAATGAGCCGTGCCATTTTTAGGGTTTCATAACTGAAGGGTCCAAACCGAGCCCTATTGCTGTCACTCACGTGTCCGTCTATTCATCTGTCCGTCTGTCCGTCACACAATTTTGTTCCGAATTGAATGAACTTGAAATTTGGTGATAATGGTGTTGATTCTGTTGTGCACAAACTAAACTTAATTTAGGCTATTGCTATCTTTTTCTCTCTAATAAAACAAGAAAGAGACGGACGTAAATTAGAGCTGTCAAATTTAGTTTGAACTAATATTTCCATACAAATTAAGGGTACACGTAAAAACATGTCGTCTAAAAACACGGCGAAACGCAAGGCGTAAACTAGTTTGACATCTCTAACTTAGTGCATAGCTATAGCCGTCCTTTTCTCGCACTGCCTTTTAGTAAAAGATAGCAATTCTGTAATTTTAGTTTAGTTATTAAACAATATAATCCGCACCAATGTCTATTATTACGTATATTTTACTAACAAATACAAATATTGTGATAAATCAAATTTTTCTTTGAAATTCCCTCATTTGGTACGGACGGAACCGTAAATATTCGAAGTCCGACACACACTTTGCCGGTTTTTTTTCTGCTGAGCTAGTAGGTCAAAGTCAAAATATTTAAATTTGTGAGGATGGCAGTACCTACTGTGTAAGCGAAAGCGTGTGTGACAGAGAGAAAGAGAGATCGCGGCATGCACTTGCTGTATTATACACATAGAGAATGAACTGAGCAATACCCTCACATTTACTACTCTGCAAAAAAGATATAGCAACTATCTGTCCAATACCTGTCTCTTTTCACATTCTCTATGTACATATAGAACTTCAAATCTGTTACTAGGCCAGTAGCGTATTTTCCCTCAGGCCAAGAGAATCGTGCCCCTGATGGGCGACAGAACGCGAGGGCCGGTGTCAGCCGCCTCTAGCAATATATCAAATTTTCTTAATACAACCACTGCTGGCAGCTGCTGTTTTTGTCTGCCGCCACATAAACATTCTTATCTGACAAAAGAAAGGTAAACCTATCCGAGACAGGGTTTTAAAATTACCGAGCTCGATTCGCTCGCATTTGCATCAGGATTTTACGCATGAATCAAAAAAAAATTTTTTTTTATATCTATATTAGCGGTTTCGCTTCGCTCACTCTTTTCTGCTTGGTAAGAATAATATTGCTTCCACTTACGTGCAAGCCCTTGTTATGATGCCACCCAAGTAGTTCTGCCAGTTTCCAGAGGCGACCGCAACGACAAGGGGACCGTGGAGAGCTATAGTTTTCACCATTTCACGCTCATTCATCTTACTGCAACATACAAACAAGAAGTAATTCTAAATTGTCATTTCAAATATCTGTCTGCCGTCACAAACCAAATATAGGTTCAATATAAAAGTTATTTACTGAAATTAATACTTTTTAAATAGCATCATTGACAATCCCTCAAAACGACCGCCCGTCACATCCTGTTTAAGGCGCTATTAACTGCCAATGACCTTGAGTGGTTAGCTTTCGTGTTCTGTGCTGAGCTCACGTAACGCGTCGTACGTCCACCCAGTAATAGGACTCGCCCATCAAGGAGCGCTGTCCGAAATTAGACGCATTATTCATTTATTATACATAAAACAACAAGTATTATACTAAAACACGTCATAAAAATACGCTTTATAGTTTCTTTTTTTTTGGGGTGTGGGAAATCATCTTATGACTTCTTCCGCTCTAGGGTGGAGCGGAAGGGCGCGTCAGACTCTTACTGACTAAAACCCACGCCTGTTCCTTCCTTGCCCGAGTCCCAGGGGATCGGTAACTCTGTTACGAATTTATCCGCTACATATTCTCTTTGAGGCGCGCGTGGAACATTACGCGCCGTGAGGCATAGATACTCTTCCCTTGCAACTTGACTATGAATCCCTTCTTGGAATCGAATTAGACTTGACTCACCAGATATGCTGATACTGCTGAACTCTTCTTCCAGGATAATCTTTTTCAAAATTCTTCAGCTTACAGTCCTTAGCCATGGACAAAGTCATGGGGTATCGGTCTTCGGTCACGAATTTCATTCTGTTTGTACAAATGAAATCCATTGCGATGCTGACACTCCCATTGTAACAGCCATTGTTTTTAGTTGAACAGTCTAGCAGTTCCTGAGAGGAAAAAAATTAAGAATCAGTAAGTAGTGCTATTATGTAAAAATCTCATAACCCTGAAGAGAGCTGTCGGTCTATAGCATTAGGTGGAATGACAATAGCATAGCACGTCCGCTTTCAGTATCTTCCCGCACGTCACTAGCCGCTACGCTTGTCTCATACATTATCACTGTGACCATGCACATCCCCTTACAATATCTTCACGCACATCACTAGCCGCTACGCTTGTCTCATACATTGTCACTGTGACCATGCACGACCCCTTTCAGTATCTTCCAGCACATCACTGGCCGCTACTAAATCAAGACTACGGAAGATCTTACATTACTTTTAAATTCTTTTTCTAATTAGAAAATAAACAAGCTTATGAGAGTTGAAACCTCTTTAATTATTATCATAATAACAATGTATAATAGAAATAAAAAGTATTAATTGAACAAAATTCTAATCCAAAAATTCTACACCTGACATGTCTGATCCAAGCTCTTGAATATCTTCAGAATCTGAGCTGCTGTCACTGCTGTTCTTTCTAACACGAATTACCAGTCTATCTATATCTTCATAGAGCGTTCTTCCCCTGTCATATTAATCTTTTTTAATTTTTTTTTACGTGTTCAACACAATTATTCCACGTTTCGGGGCTGCTATAATGCTATAAGCTTCCTCAGTTGCTTTTTTATGTCCATTTATCCTATATTACATGCAGCAACTTTTTGCTTTGCTATGCCCCAGATGAGCTATGGGGTTTAGGTCACAGTGATACGGCGGCAGTCTTACCACTTCGTGACCATGTTCCCCCAAAAGCTCACCTATTTCATATACTGGTTCTAGTTTCTGCTTTTTAACAAGCATTAATAATGCTGGCTTTCTTGTAGATGGCTCGAATGGGATGTTATTTTCTAACAGGCAAAGTTTTATTTCATCTACTCGGGAAGCTGATGTCGGAGCCTTGTTCTGTACCACACTGTGGTACGGCGCATTGTCCATGACTATTATAGAGGCTTCATTAAGGCTTGGAATCAGTTTTTCTGTCACCCACTTGGTAAAATTGTGAAAATTCATATTCGAATGGTCATCTTCCATTTTGTTGGTGCCACTAATTATGAATAATGCGTTGGGAACAAATCCATTGGCAGTTCCAGCATGGACAATAATCCATCGTTTTGCTTTAGGGATGTCATGCTGCCTTTGATTTTAATGGATTGCCAGGACTTTCTTAATTTATATGAACTGTGGATATAACTTTCATCCAAGTTAACAATTTGTTTTTGTAGCTCCACTGGCAATATTTCGTTTAATAATCTCGAAATATTTTTCTCTCTCTGCCGCTATATTAGGTTTTTCTATTAGCAATTCTCTATTTGTAGAACATTTTTTGTAGGAAAAACCTATAGCATGTAATATTTTCCTTAATGTCTCACGGCCACCTTCACATCCTAATTCTTCTTTCGCCACAGCCAACAACTTTCGCGAAGTTGGTGCAGTTTTCTCAACTATGAACACTAATGTTTTAAAACTTTTATGCATTAATGTTTAAAAACTAAAATAACGTATGCCACTTAGATTTAGCAACAAAAATAAGTTTTGGCTAAGTTAAAACTAAGTATAAGGTTTTTTTTTAATATTGGCAGTTGTCTATGACAGTCATTATTCGATATAATATCAAGCAATTGATGAATATTTTAATTCATAGAAGTGACGAGGTTCTCTATTTGTGAGAAAAAAACGGCAATTTCATATGTGGAGACCCGATAGTTAATTTCAATAACAATAATAAATTATGGTGGCGGTGGAATGAAACCAACGTTGGATGACAGTTACAAGTTTATTTACTTTCTTCAACACTTGACAGACCTATTAGTGGTTTGGTTCTAGGGATCAACCGCGGGGCTATCCTATTCTTTAACACACTTAGCACAGTATAAATATTTATACTGAGCCTCCTAGCTAGGTTGTTAGTGTTACTGAGGGAAAGAGTTTTATAAAATGTCAACGTAGCATAATATCTACGTTGAATACAAAAATTGGTTGATATTTTCTGTTTTTATTAAGTTCCTTTTTTTTATTTTTTTTTTATTATTTTTTTTTATTTTTTTTAGAGAATTCTATTTTTGCACGGGCTTATTAGGAATTAAATCATTTTTAAATATTATATTAGGATTAATTAAAAAGTGTACGTTGTCATTGTAAATAACATAATTATGTAGTTTATAAGCAAATTACTACCACAATTTGATTTTATTGGATTGTGGTATTACGCGCATGAATTAGGAATGAGTATATGTAATAAGAGGAAGTGTGAAACTGGCACCGCTGACTGAAAAGTTGTATGGAAATCGGTTGTCGTGGAAAGGGCATGTTGATGTAGGTTGGAATGCATTGGATGGTAGATGATTCGGAGGAATGAAGAACATGTCGTAAGGGAAGTCTTGTGTATGGATGTGGATGGCTATACGAGTAGGGGAAGGCCAAAGAAACGATGGATGGACTATGTGAAGGAGGATATGGGTAAAAAGGGGGTGACTACAGAGATGACGACTAATAGAGGAGTATTGAAGAAAAAGACATGTTGCGTCGACCCCATATAAATTGAGATAAGGGCAGGAGAATGAATTTTTCAGGATGTTAACGAATTAATTAAATCAAACAAAAACACAAGTTAAAGAAAAACATAAACAGCAAAGCAAACAAATGAACATTCTGAGAGAACTCGGATATCTATGGAGGGAACGGAACCGTCGCAGTCCAAAAAATACGCGGCTTGATGTCCTTAATAGAAAATTTAAAACTACCCAAAAAACACTGAAAACTACAAAATTACAAATCTTTCAATTTAACTTGAACGAATTTTAATACAGAACATTATTTTATTGATCTTATTGTTTTTTTTTTCTTCAAAATGCGCTAAAATAGGAATAGGTTGACCCTTATGCCCGGTAGGTACGTAGGTACAGATTGGTGAGCCGTCTTATCTTAGGCAATGCAACATGAATGATGATACATTTCATCATTCATGTTGCATTGCCACAATAACTATACGAATTTGTTTCAATGTGTGTTACAATTTGCATGTTACGTTTCGGGCATTATTGACAAACCAAACAGTTGATTCTAGTTTGAAATGGTTTATGTACCTACATTAATAAAAATATGTTATTATGTGTAGGTTTATTTGATACCTTAGTGTAAGACATCTCGTATTCTTTTTTCTGTTTCTTACACACAATTGTCTACATTTCCTTCTCACTTCTCCTTTCACAGGTCTGCTGGTAGAAAATTCAAGCAGTTCTTTGTAGGTACTATATTTATAATGATGTCTATTATTGTTACTGTGTCTCTGTATGTACGTATCTAAATGATTAAATAAATAAATAAATAAAAATAAGATTTAGCAGTTTCGGTCACAGGAAACTTTATGAAACAGCACTTCTCAAGTATTCATCATCAAAATATGAGGCAAGGAGCTAAAACATCGTTGCTTTTGCAAAGAATGAGTTCAAATTTGGCAAGAAGACGACAAATTTTCATTGCATCTCGACATCTTTTTCCAAACAAACATAACCTGAAATTTCTTTTATTTTTTTGGAAACTTCGATATTACGCATTTGCAGTTACAAAAACGCAATGAATACCAAACGTATCCGACAAGTACCTACGTGGCTTAGAGTGAAGGGGCGGGGTTTAACTCCACTTGCCTGGGTTCGCGTTACATTGCGCGCAACAATAAATAGTTATTTTTATTTCAATACCTAAAAATAAAAGTCGTTTCCCAGCAATATTTTTTTGCGCAAATATACTTTGTTAGACGTACAGTATGCGTAGTTAATGGCTATGTGATGTGTCTTTTTACACCCTGTATATATATAATAGGTACTACATGGTACATTTTTGTTTTCCTATACGTCAAAGCAGCAATGTGCCTATCAAATTGATGTCAACTGATTTAGCGAATACACCTGCTGAGCTCTGACCCGACGAGCTGGTGATAATCACGGGAATCTGTTTGAATCTGGCCAGCAGTGGACGTGTTTCGGTTGAAATGATACCTAATGATGATGATTGTAAAACAAGAGTGAAAGAAGAGCTGGTACCTGTATGCTCCTACTTCTGTGATCTTCAAACTTTATAGCGGACATGGACTCCAGGACTCCGACGATGCTGAAGGCCCAGCATCCTTGACAATCCTTCTGATTTAAGACCGGCTTCACGACACCTTCCTTTCGCCTGAAACCGTAACAGAAATTTTTCTATAAAGTTATGTATAACTTGAATTTTCTATTCGAGTTAATTTGAATCCATTGCAACTAACTCAAGTATCGATTTTTAAGCGATCATTTTTAATAGAAACATCCTAAAAACGTATGAGTTGCAAAAGAATTTTAACTTTGTATTGGATCGATGAGAATGGGGGGGACTCTTAACCCCCACCGAGTGATTCCAGGCATGCACAGAGAAGCTCAGGAAAAAAAAATGGGGAAACTCGTTTACAGTCTCCTTAGGGATGCGCCGTAACAAGCGTTGCACAAGGGGCTGCCGGAGTGGTCTTCAAAGATGAAACCGCTTTTTTTTTTGTGATGGGAAATCATTCATTGACTTGTCCCGTTCTGAGTAGAGCGCGAGGGCGTGTCAGACTTTTACTAACTAAAATCTACCACTGTTCCTTCAGTTGCCTCTGTGCCAAGGGTCACGGTAGCTCTGTTTCGAATTTATCCGCGATAAGATGTACCTAACCCTCTTTCCCCAAAACTCCCGCCCTGGTCTTTTCCCCCGATAACAAGAGGATATAGGTACACTTTTATACCGGGAGTATGTTCCCTTAAGTTAATTTTTGACTTACAGGGCTTCACATACATAATCTAGTGGGGAATAAAGAGAAATTCTATCCCACTATATGGATGGATGTATGTTTGTCACTCAATCAGGCCAGCACGGCTGAACGGATCTGGTTGAAATTTGGCACAGAGATAGATTATAGTCTGCTCTCAAAACGGTGAGAAAAACATCGTGAGGAAACCGGCATGTCCTAGAACCAAAAATTCGAAGACATGTGACATCCACCAACCCGCATTAGGCCCGCGTGGCCCTCTCACAAAGAGGAGGGAGGAGGAGGTGATGCTGATGGTGATGAAGCCGCTGGCAGAAGCTTGTTCAAATCTAATGACGAGGATCATTGATAACCTACTTACTTTCCAGTCGACAGCGATGCGGAGGAATTTTTTTACGCCATCGAAGTTTTATTTAGTCAAGAGATTTTGTTTTAAGATATACCTACAGTTACAGTATAGTTATAAGCTTACCAATCAAATGATGGTGGTGGTATGTATCCCACGTATTTTTTGTTAATCAACTGGTCCATAGAAGTTTTAGCGTCCGTACAGGAACGAACATCAATGGGTTGGCACCCATTTATGTCGGTGACTGGTTTCGCTAACATGCGATCGGAGAATTCCTCTTTCGACATATCAGAGAATTTCGTCAAGCCAAATACTGTGTTGTTTTCTAGTTTATTCAATCTAGCAATTTCTTTAAGAGACGCCTGAAATAATTAAATAACCAATGGGTTAATGGCGTATGGGCTGTGCCACACTTGGATGCCATGCTGCCGTGGCGTCTGTAGCCAGGTCTTGCCAAAAAAACAACCCGACGATAAAAAACCACTAAAAAGTTCCAAACAATCACTTTTCAAGCAGTCTGATGCAGTTGGTGGAATTTATTTTAGTTCAATCACAGATTTTATGCCACCAACTGCATCAGACTGCTTGAAATGTGACTTGTTTGGCACTTTTTAGTGGTTTTCTATATGTCGGTTTTTTTTTTGTTTCAGTTTTTATATTTCCTACATTTTTGGGATTTATATTTTTGGAATCTTCTCCTCGAGCTCTTTAATTTGTCACCCCACATGACCAGGTTACAAAAAAAATATGACTACATTTACGTAGTGGCAGTCGCCATTTTGGGTACCTGACTTTGTGTCCGCTACATTATGAATCTTATGAAACCACTATTATAATAAATTAAATGCGGAAAAAAATATTTCAAACAAGCTTTTTTTTCGTAGCGTAACGGAAAGTACTCATGATAACAAAATATATCGGCCTTGGTATGGGGCGAGAGGCAATGGTATGCAAGAAGCAGCATTCCTCCTTCTGCGAAGCAGTAATGCTCGCAAAGGAGGAGGCAGAACGGGTGAGGGAGACTCTACGGAGTGGCCCTCACGCCCCCTGCCGCAGCCGCCACAGAAGACGCCCTGGGCGTCGGAGGTCGCAGAACGATCTCCGCCCACAGTAGACGCGGGCCTGCGGACGGCGAGTAATGGTTAGCTCGCCATCCGATCAGCACCAGGCCTGAGAGTCGACGGCGCGTAGTGTTCCACGCGCGCCTCAAAGAGATTAGTGTCAGCCACCACTGACGAGGCCCATCATGGCCGGTGCCGGGTAGCGGATAAATTCTTAACAGAGTTACCGCTCCCCTGGGCACTCAGGCAGGGAAGGAACAGGGCTTCCTTGCCTGAGTGCCCAGAGGAGCGGTAACTCTGTCTGGCTGATAAACATCTCTATGAGGCGTGCGTGGAACACTACGCGCCGTCGACCCACGAGCCTGGTGCTGATCGGACGGCGAGCTACCCATTGCTCGCCGTCCGCAGGCCAGGGATGGTTTGCAATTTTTAAAGCGGACAACTTACCTACATACAAAAATTGCTAGTTAAATAATAGCTTGTAAAAATACAAAGAGATCATACCTTAAAATTCCGAAACCTCGGCTCATACTCTTCGTTCTTGTATGCTTTATTAAAATCTCTTATGTAACGGTCGAATCTTATCTTAGCCACGGCATTCCGTTTCTCCTTATTCGTTAAATTCTTGTAGTGGTGCCAAGTCGACAAACTTTCGTATACTTTGATAACAGCCACCATTTGAATGGTTATGACTAGGATTATGAATAGAAAAATAACCAAGATTACCCAACGCATTTTTTATGTATTTAAATATTAAAAATTACAGTGGTAATAGACCAGTACCTACGAAAGGAACTAACTACTGTATACTTCGGAAAATTTATAGTTAGTAATCATATAATTTGGGTGCTTTGTTTGGCTATGGTTTTGTAACTAATATTCATAGCTTCCGCATGGTTTCCAATAATTAAGGAAAAATACATTAAAAACAGTACATAATTAAATACATTAAATCATTAGCAGCTTATATCTCTACATCTAATATTGAAATTTCCTTTTAAATTAGAAATATGGAAATAAATAAGGTCAAAAATGATTTAGGTTCACCTAAAGGTTAACACTGAACACTAGAACAAAGTGTATTAGCCTTCATCGCCATTTCAGCCGAAAGCCGTCCACTGTTGGACATAGGCCTCCCCCAAGTGTCACCACAACGACCGGTCCTGTGCGTCTCGCATCCTTCGACTACCCGCGACCCTCACTAGGTGGAGATGGAGGTGAAGGCCTATCTACCTTGTGGGAGGCCTTACAACGCTGCGTCTTGCGAACTTTTCGGTCATTTGCTCTGCGACCAGAGTTCCCTTATAGAGACAATAATAAAATTTATATTGGACACATTCTTCTTCTCACAATAGATAGAATTAAATACGTCTTAAAACAAGGCTAGGTGGAGCTCGTGGCTAAAGTAATAGCAGCCGCACGGGTCGATACTGATGTATCGACATGCTGGGATGGACATGCTACGCTTGCCGGGGTTGATCCCTGGATGGGTGATCATCTTTACATACCGAGACTCCTCCGTGCCTCAGAAAGCACGTTAAGCCGTTGGTCACGGCTGTCAATCGTCGATCTTTGACAGTCGTTACGGGTCGCCAGAAGCCGGACAGTCTGACAACCAGTCTTACCAAGGGGTACCGTATTACCCAGTAACTGGGTTGTGGAGGTCAGATAGGCAGTCGCTCCATGTAAAATATTGGTATTCAGCTGCATCCGGTTAAACTGGAAGCCGACCCCAAGATAGTTAAGGGAAGCCTAGGCAGATTTGTTTTCTTTAAACATGACTAGATTGTAATAAAATTAGGGTCCACCAGCAGGCGTAGCATGACCAATTCTACATCATTCTACCAATAATAGACAAAGTTCTTTTTATCTATCTTGACATCTTTTCTGCCCGAGCATCATGTTTTACATTGTAGACTTTTGTCGACTGAAGAATAGAAAAATATCTTCTCTTCAGTTTTAACATCGCATGCTTAGAACGGTAGAAATCTTTCTACAATGTGACATTTTGTCTATTCGTCCGTCGACAAAACCCGTTTCTATGGTAGTCATGCTACGCGTGCTTGAGGTACAAGTAAGAAATGGGGAAAAAGCATATGAATAGATATTAAATATTATTAAGGTTACTTTAAAAAAATCAATTAAGGTAGTGTGTGTAACATCACAAAGGTTTGCAATAAAAAAAATATAACTTATTTGAAACAGCCTTTATTGATTAAACTGTTGAGATATTTAATTAAGGCACTTTCGTCAAAATATATGTCACCATCTATTTGGAAACACGGTTATTTTATGAAAATACACGTAAAGTTGTAAACTTTTATTTTAAAAAGACTGATATAAAAAAAGAACCTTGCTCCGCACTATAATAGGCATTATTCCTGTATCGTAGATGCGTTCACAAACATGTAAACTCACATACACATATTGTGATATATTGTGAATGATCGAATTTGGATGAGATTCATTGTATTTGAAATTATCTATTCATAATATTTCGAAAGTTTACACTTCCGATTACAAATTTACGGTGTTTACAATATTATCCGCAGACATATACATACAACAATATTTATTACAAAATGGCACTAGCTTATTAACTATTACTTTATAAAGCTCAGACATCACGACAAAGATTTGTTTTTTAATAGGACAGTATAGGAAAATGCAATTCATAAGAGATACAAGGAAAATGGCGATGGTCCACAAGCTAAAATTGCTGTTATAAAAATATTTTGTAATGACTAAGAAAAATTCCCTGTATGTCTTATGGATTCGAATTCCTTAGACTGTACAATTTAGAAAAAAAAAAATATGTTAAAAAAAAATTATGAGTGAAATTTTAAGATGCTCGCGCATCACTGTCACACAAAATTCACAGGATGAAGTTAGCTAGAACCGACATTCTGAAGTTAGCTATGGTTCATGAAGAATGATTGTTTTCCTTTTTTAAACTTTGTGACAGTTTGGTTTTTTATCTTGTTACGTGCGTACATAAGTACACACACACACACACACACTTTTTTTTGAAACGGTTTCGTCTTTTTTACCTAAGAAACGATTTGTTTCGGTTACGTTCGAACGGAACGTTATAAAAAACGTTTTGAAGAAGAACCAAATCGTTATCGATTAATTCAACGTCTTTTATCGTTTTTTTTTTCTACAATTTGTTTTAATGGTGCGATACCACGATATTTACGATATTAATTCAGTTGTCGCCACACGCTGAGCGCGGCAGCACCCTGCGAAATAAACCGGTTTTTGAAAGCGTTCCATTTCGTTTTCGTTCCGAACAAAATGTTGAAAATGTTGAACAAAGAACTGTTATAACCGTTTTAAAAACGTTATTTTAAATAACGGTTCCGAGCTCTGAATATTTGCTATTACTAGCTGACCCGGTAAACGTTCTTCTGCGGTTAAAAAATCGGTGGATAGGCTCAAAAATACTATTCCAACACATTTGTAAAAAAAAATGCATTTACGAAGCCTTTATTTGTTCGAGTTTTTGTACTTACACTAAAATGGTCCTAATAACAGTCGCCGTAAGGGTTATTTTGGCAACAATATTGCTTATTCGATAATATAATTAAGGCACATAGTGTTATGTTTTAGTATTATAATTTTGGTAAACCTAAATATTCGAGTATTTTTTTTACAATTGAGATATAATTAATTATCTAATTTAGCTGCTACTTTGCGTAATGCCCACTTGCACGACTAATCGTTAAACGTATTGTAGTACAAGCGTGTCTATGACCCAGTTTCTGGAACGCATTTTTTTAACGCCTCTCGCTGGCTTGGATTTGTGACGCGTCGGTAATTTCTTTCCAGATATCGAGTATAAATCTCTTACAATTAACCACCTTTAAATACATATTGGTGCCAATTCTTTTGTTCAATTACTAAATTGAATTAGAGAATCACTATCTTTTACCAAAAGGCAGTGCGAGAAAAGGACGGCTATAGCTATGAACTAAGTCAGAGATGTCAAACTAGTTTACGCCTTGCGCTTCACCGTGTTTTTAGTCGACATGTTTTTACGTGTACCCTTAATTTGTATAGAAATATTATTAGTTCAACTAAATTTGACAGCTCTAATTTACATCCGTCTCTTTCTTGTTTTATTAGAGAGAAAAAGATAGCAATAGCCTAAATTAAGTTTAGTTTACAACAGAATCGACACCATTTACTTGTTTTGTCTATATAATAGAATAACAGAAATTTTAATTTTAGGGCTGATTTTTAAAATATGGCTACAATATTTTAAACTGAAGACTTAATACATAATAATTGGTCCTCTCATACTAATGTTGATCAGCTGATTATAACTTTGTAAAGAGAATCCAATGTTGTTTTCGGGAATTTTGTATGAACCCTTGTATACAGGGTGTAACGAAAGGTGTGGTCATATTTTAAGAATCGGTTCTGCCCATGGAAATGAACAACGTTCTCTAAGAAAAAATAGAAAATTCCCAAAAAAAAAATTGGACTATCCATACAAAGTTATCATCAGCTGATCAATATTTGTATGGGAAGTAAAAAAAGTTTTTGAAAGTTTCTTCAGGTTTTCTTGAAGAAAGTTGTTCATATCGATGGGTAGATGCAGTTCTTAAAATATGACCACACCTTTCCGTTACAGCCTGTATAAACGCTGTCAAATTACCATTTTATTCCTCAGATAAAAGTTATCTCACTATTGAAAAATTGGCTCTTAACGACACAATAATAATAAAGAGTAACTTACTTTTATAAACTATTGCATAAAGAATAACAAAATAAAATAGAATTGTACATTAAAAAATACAAAAATAACATATTTTACAGCTTTCATTAAACTTAATTAAAAACTAGACGGAATGTTCAAAGCTACCTGATAGGTACAGTAACCGTTTCATTATAATATACTATTTGTACACAACATGTAACAAAAACCCTGTTCGATCCTGAAGGGTATTATTTGGTATCATACTGCGTACACATATACGTAACCATTTCATGGATATAATATGATTATTATATTTCCCTATTGAAAATAATTAATTTAAAAAAAAGAAAATCTTATCAAAGGCAACACTGATCGCTCGACAAGTTCACCTACAGTTTAGTGTGAAAAAAGCCGCCTGAGTGAGACGGTATTTTTGATCCTTTGTTATGCGCCCTTTGTCGCGTGCTGCCAAAGCGAGAAGTTGTGCCTACAGCCCAGCTAATGCAAGGCGGTACGCTTTGTAATAAAAATAAGTAAAAATAAAATTATTTCGGCGGCCGGTGGAATGTTGTCAACTTATGAAAATTTTCTTATGAAATTTTAGTGTGTTTTTACTCATTTTTCTAGTGCGTATGTGAAACCAGTAATACGCTTTTATTGGATCGGACAGGTTTTTTTTACATGCTGTATATAAAATTCTAAGTCCTGACTGACTGATATATCAACGCACGGCCTAAACCGCTGGTGGAGACATACAATTTTGAAGGGTGTGTCCTTTGTGAAGAGTAGGTATCCACTAAGAATGGGTTATGGCAATTCAACCCCTAAGGGGGTGAAAATAGGGTTGAAAATTTATAACGGGGGAAGTAATAACTAATAGTTATAATGAAACGGTTACTGTACTATAGTCGATGGCCAGTGGTTTATATTATATAACCATCGACCCATCGAGTAATAGAAAAGTTCGCTTTTATTTTTTGAAGTGAAACTTCTTTAGTATCGTGATTTGAAATTCGATTAAATTAAAAAACGACACTAAAAAGAGACAAACATATTCGCATTTAGCATTCGAGAGAATGAAATAGAATACAGAAATGCAGTCGCTGCTTCGATTTCGGAAAGTTTCACTTCTACTGCGTGTGAACCGCACAGGTTTTTTTGTATGGCTTCGCACGGTTTGTGGATTTTGCCAGTCTCAAGTTTAGAACGTTTTTTGATACAGGATACAGTCACTTTGTATTTTATTAGAATGCGGATGTTACCCATTCAAATGAGACGAGTCAGCCATTTCAGCAAGCTTCACTGTGGTAGTCAATACTACAATAAAATTCTCAGCTTCATTTTGCCGTGATCGCGCCCGTAAAACTACACCAATTTCACATCACAATATCCACCAGGAATGAATTTGCGAATAATTAGTAAGTAAAAAAAAAATATCAATATTGTTGTGGCTCGGAACACACTCTGTCACTCATACCTGAGTGCATCTCTTTCTTAACCCCGATGTGTTACATTTACGAAAAGAAACAATTATACCCAAAAAACATTCAACATGCATAAAAATAATAGTTCTATATTACCCTGTTATATTACAGTATGGCTCATATAAAAAGTGTATCAAAAACTTAAAATAACTTATTGAGATTAAAAGGGCAAGATATATAGTCAACACTACCTTCAGATCTGTCAGGGGCCTATTTAATAAAACCTTTAGGCGACAGGTGACAAGCGACAATCCGACAATTGGGTTAATTGTCGGATTGTCGCCTGTCACCTGACTAAAAAAATCTATCCGTCAATTAGATTACCAAAAAATATTGGACACGTATGTTTCTTGTGTCACGTAAACAAAATATAAAGACGATGCAGTGTGTTGAAATTTCGCATGACGTCACACTTTAGTTAAAATTGTACCACTTTTTGCTCAAAAGTGACGTTACAAGCGCCCACTCCTAAACTTTGATGCGTTTTATCTTTGTAATTTTTCATTGATTTGATAAAGTATAAAAAACACTAGTCCTCATTTTTTGTTCACGTGTCCAATAGGACACGTATTTTTGAAAACCTAACTAACGGACTAAATAGAATTATTATTTTTATACTCAGGAATGTTACGTCACTTGTAGGTAAGAAGTAGTAATTTTTTTACGTAAATGTGACTTCACGCGAAATTTCAACGCACTGTATCGTCTTAATTTTTTGTTTACATGAAAAAAGAATAATACGTGTCCAATATTTTTTGGTAATCTACCTGACAGACTAATTAGGTTTTTTTAGTCAGGTGACAGGCGACAATCCGACAATTGGGTTAATTGTCGGATCGGACTGTCCTCATTTTTTGTTCACGTGTCCAATAGTTTTTGGTAATCTAACTGACGGATGTCATCTTCGCTTAAATATGTCGCAATGTGGGCTATCTTATAATAAATAGGACCCTGACCTCATTAATTTTGAAATCGCTCCCAAAAATTAAATTAAATAAAATAAAAAAAATCACTTAAACGATGACGCAGTTCCATTCAGACCATCATTTATACGATCATCCGTCAATTATTTTAACAAAAATGTCTCATAATCACCGCACACCACTACTTGACATCCACACTGGCAACTTCGTTTGCCAGTCCACAGATATTCGTGCCAATCGCCAGGTTGAGGTAGCCGCCGTTGCCGAAGTCTTTGCCCCAGGAGTTCTTGGCGATGTAGAAGGGCACGTCAGCTGATAAATCGTAGCCAACCAGTTCTACTGCGTGGTTGAGTTCTATTGGGGAGCCGCTGCAAAGGAAGAAATCAAGAGTGGTTCATAAGGTTAGAATGAGGGTATTTTTTAGTTAAGTGTTAAGTTTAAATGTTCATTCAGACTAATTAACCAAACGATTAACTACTGAACTACTAGATTAACTGGATACCACGACACAGGGTATCCTAGTGTGGGTCAAGGGTTACTAAATTACACTTTATCTTTATTATTTTTTCCATCCATTAGATGCCCGCAACCCTCACCAGGTCGTCGGTCCACCTTTTTTTTTTTTTTTGCAGCGGTGGAAAGTCCTCATGCGATGTCCTTCGCCTGGGGCGGGCGAAGGGGTCTGTCTGACTCTTACTGACTAAAAACCACCCCGGTGTTCCTACCCACACTTGGACCGGGAATCGTGAGAGCTAGTACGCCATCCATGATCTCCAGCTGATGCCAGCCCGCCAGGCGGGCCACATGAGGCCCGCGGGGAGAGTGGTGTCCTCCCCCCGCGACGTCCAATAGGGGCGCGCGTGGAACACTACGCGCCATCGCCTCGGGTCCTGCTGGAAGAGGGCGTTGTCCGCCCTCCGCCGACGCTCAGACAGCCTGCTGCGGATCGGGAGAGTGGCCACGGCCTCCCTCTCCCTGACCGCGGCCTCCTGCGAAATTACGGTTTCACAGAAGGAGATCACCGCATCCCACGACTCGGCGCTCCCGACCATCGAACGAGCGACGGCCAGCAGCGACAGGTCGGGGCCCACTTCGGATACGAGGGCACGGCGCTGTTTCTCCCATGCGGCACACTCTGCCAGTGTATGCTGTGCCGTGCCCTCACGACAGTCGGTGCAGTGATGGTACCGAGCGTCCAGCTCCCTGTTGATGCGACACAAGTACTTCCCGAAGCAGCCATGCCCCGAGAGTACCTGCGTCGCTCGAAACGACAGGGAGCCGTGCTTCCTCCCGAGCTATTCGTCGAGCACTGGTCGGATCGCGTCGACGTTAGCAAGGCCAGCGGTAGGGCTCGAAATCCTGTCCCGCCATTCTGCCACCATGACCTCGCGGAGCTGTGACCGATGCAACTCGATCCCGCGCTGCATCAGTTCACCGCCCCGCGCCCGCACCACCTCGCGCCACCGGCACAGTGAGGCGAGGACTCTCGCCTTCAAGTCCCAGGGCGGAGATCCGGCCAGTGCACAACCATATACCATCATATCCCCTGATAGCCCTGACGGCCATAGCGCCTCTGCGGTCTTCGCAATATCGCGATGTTGCCGGCCGTGAGGTCAGAAGCCCACACCGGGGCCCCATAAAAGGGATCCATCCCATGGATCGCACGATCCCCAAGTACGACCGCCTACAGGCGGTGCTCAGACTCCCCAGATTGGAAAGCAGCGTTGCGAGCGCACCCGCGGCGCTCATAAACCTGGGCGTCAGCCGCCAAAAGTGGGGGCCAAAATCCCACCGGCTGTTGAGCACCAATCCTAGGTACTTTATGGTGGACTCGACAGAGATTTGGACCCCCCCGACCACAATGTGAAACCACGGCGGCGGCGCCCGTCGGGAGCCGTGAAAGACCATGGCCTCCGACTTGTTGAGGGCCACCTCTAGACCCAGGCGTCTAATGCGACCCTCCACCTGTGAGACCGCAGCCATCAGGAACGCCAGCAACGCTGCCTACCTGTACGAGCATCCCCGAGCCGTGACCAGCGTGTCGTCCGCATAACACGTCAGGTCAACTCCCGGTTGGAGCTCGCCCCTCAGCACACAGTCGTAACCGATGTTCCACAGGGGTGGACCAAGGACCGAGCCCTGTGGAACACCATATGACATATCGTGACGGCCCTTACCTGTAGCTGACACACCTTTCCGCCAAAAAAGCCCCAACGATACCGCGACCTTGTGTGCGACCGCCACCGGGCACCGTACCCCAAACTGTGGCTAACCCGACAGCGTCACTGCGGATTTCGCCCGCCTGCAAGCTCTCGGGCGGACACCCGCCGTTTTGGGCAATGGCTGCCACTACCTCCTCCGAGTCACCGAGTCGTCCAGCCCACTCACGCGCAATTCAGCCGTTTTTGTGGGCCTGGACACCCGGACATCCTCCAGTTTGAGGATCTCCCTTAGTTTGGCGGCCAGAATTTCCGACCTCTCCTACCTTGAAGCATACCTCAAAGATTTTGGCTGCCGTGGCCGCCGTTCTGAAACCAAAGCCGGTGAGGCAAATTCGCTAAAGTTCAGCTTCGTTTTTACCTCCGCCAGGACCGACTTGAAGGTAACCCCCCTTCCTGAGGCCTCGGCCTGCAGCGTTAGTACCATAGCCTTGGAGCGTGGGGTATTCGCCTTGGGAGGCTGAGTTCTCTTTTTTGGGGCCGGGCCGGCAGGTGCCAGGCCGGGTGTTGCGGACTGCGCCAACCTTTTCTTGCGGCGGGAGATGTGGCCGCCGGGAGCGCGGTTGTTTGGGGAGGAGGTGCGGACGCACCCGCCGCGGGCGCCTTCGACCCCTGCGTGGGCTTTTTGGCCCCCTCTGCAGGCTTTTTGCCCACCTGCACGGGCTTCGTCCTTTCAGACTCCTCCTTCCTCCGCTTATCTGCCGCAAGCGGCGGCCGGAGGGTTTCGGCCGGGGGGAGTCGTGACTCCAAAACCTCTAGGCGGGCAGACACCATGCCCTCGCACTGCATCATGCATATTCGGGCCACCCTTTTGATGTCGTGGTCCGACATCACAAGTGCAGGCTGTGGTGTATCTGCAGGGGCCGACGAAGGCACGGCAGGAGGGGAGCCGGTGGCCGCGGGAGCTGCCTGTCGCTGCCAGTTACCCCTCTGAGTGGTAAACTCCCCTTGAGGTCCTCCAGCTCAAATCAGAGACGGTTGTTTTCCTTCCACAGCTTGTTTGTCTCCTCCGAGGTCGTGCGACCCAGGAGGACCTCCACCGCCTCCCTGATTCCCTCTGCCGCCTCTTTAAGGGCCCGGGTGAACAAGCCTTTTAGGTTACCGGACTTGGTCGCAACCTTCAAGACAACGTCCACGCCGTCCAACACCTGGCTGTTTAGGACCTCTGCTGTTGGGCTCGATCCCAAAGCCGCCTGGGCAGCACGCCTCTCCCGGGCCTGACAGGCCATTTCGGAGACCTCGTCGGCCGCGACCGCTCTGCTCGCGCTTCGCGGCGTTAGCCTCCACCGTCGTGCCCACGAGAGAGACAGTGACTCCTCCCAGCTCCTCGATTGAGACCCCGGATGAGACCCCAGGGTCGCTCTCCTCGCCGATTCCTGGCGTATCGGGTCGCTTGAAGCGACCGTAAACGTCGCGCCCTGGCAAAGAAGCTGCAAGCACCGCCCGCAACCACGCGACCACTACCTCTCCTCGCCGTCGGCATTTTTGAAGCCGACAAGTTCCGCTCGGCCCGATGAAACTTCATCACGCGGTCGCTTTCTCCAAAATTTGGAGCGACCGCGCGAGTCCTGGTCGGACATAGTTGGACCCTCTATCGAGGATCGGGACGCCTCTAAACCTAGGATTAGGTGGTTTTTTATCTTAGAGGTATCCTTCCTCTGGGCCAGGCGGTTAAGCCAAGCCCCCGACGGCGGCATTAAACATGCCTCCGTTCGCTGTCCGGCTAACCCGACTCAGCTAACCAGTCGAAAGTTCTGTGAAACTCGCTCCATGTAATATACTGGTATTGAGCTGCATCATGCCAGACCCATCGACCCTAATATAATTGCTAAAAGCTTGACAGAAGATGATTTTGTAATAGCCTTTTTTTCTGAGGTATTCATCAAATGACTTCTCCCGGTCTTGGCGGAGCGGGAGGGTGTGTCAGACTCTTACTGACTAAAACCCACCCATGTTTCTTCAATAGGAAATATGCATGTTTTTTTTCATATCTAACCGGTTTAACGATAAATATACAAAGATGGAATACTAACAAACGAGATATAGCAATTTTAAGCAAATATATCTGTTCCTCTCTCGAAAACGCCGTTTTCTATGGCAGCTGTATGAGCGTCATGTCCTTTGACGTCAGATGTTACGTCGGACTTCTCTTTCTATTTCTCAGCTTTAAAGCTTCATAACTTCGGTTCGGATGAAGATATTTAAAAAAAAAACGCATAGTTGTTTACTATAGTTAATAAGTATTATATTTTGTAAATAAAAAATTGCATGCATATTCCCTATTGCCTTTTGCGTTCCCTCCCGCTTCCACCCAGAGCGGGAGAAGTCCTTGGACGATTTCCAAACAAAAACAAAAAAACCGACCAAGTGCGAGTCGGACTGGCGCACGAAGGTTTCTGTACCATTATGTATAAAAACGGCAAAAAAAAAACACGTTTGTTGTATGGGAGCCCTTAAATATTTATTTTATTCTGTTTTTTAGTATTTTTGTTGTTATAGCAGCAACAGAAATACATCATCTGTGAAAATTTCAACTGTCTAACTATCACGGTGCATGAGATAAAGCCTGGTGACAGACGGACAGCGGAGTCTTAGTAATAGGGTCTCGTTTAACCCTTTGGGTACGGAACACAAAAAAAAAGGCAGTAGCAACTCTTTTGCCTGGCAGGAATGGGCTTATCAAGTGCAGGTTGAATGTATAATCTTACCCGCAATGGAACTGTATGACTCCTCCGAGGTAATGTTGCCAGGTCAGTGCGTTCACCGCTACTGTGACTGGCCCGTGCGTCGCCAATGCAGAGAGGATCTTGTCTTCGGCACCCACAAAGCTGGAAGAAATAAAAACTATATGTTAATCTTGGTATTACTTTGGAAAGATCCCTCAACTACAGGAAGAATTGCGATAATGTGAAACAAAACTGGCCAAGAGCGAGTCAGACTCGCGCGCAAAGGGTTCCGAACAAATCATATTTTTTTCAGGTTTTTTTTAAAACTGCCTCCTACTTATAGTTTTCCTGTAATCTATAAATGAAAAACTACTTTCTGTATTTTTTTTTATAATTTTAGGCCCACTGGTTTCGGAGATAAGGTGGGGAATGGTAATTTTTCATCTATTTTCTTAAATAACTTCGAAATTATATATTTTAACATTATGAAAAAAATTAAATTCGAGACCCTCACATTGTGCCCTTTCATTTGATATGCCGCACGACACAGTTTGAAAAATTTTGATTTTTAATTTTCCGATTTTCACCCTAAAAGCGACCCCCATATTACAAATTAATTTATTTAGGGTGCACGTCCGTGTTTGGGTCACAGATACTCATGTGTGTGTACCAAACTTCAACACTATCGGTCCAGTAGATTCAGAAATTGGCTGTGACAGACAGACGGACGGACAGACAGACAGACACAGACAGACAGACACAGACAGACAGACACAGACAGACAGACACAGTCATACAGACAGACGCACGAGTGATCCTATAAGAGTTCCGTTTTTTCATCAGAATCAGAACCCTAAAAAGTACACGCAAGGAATAACCTTCTACGCCACCTTACGTCCACCAGTAGAGGGGCGTCTCCCCAGATCCTGCGAACAACTGGAATGGCGCTCTGCTTCTCCGTTGGTGAATATGCCCGTCCAGTATGGAGCCGCCCCGGCCACTCCAACTTAGTGGATGCAGCACTCAATGAGACATGCCGGATTTCCACTGGTTGCCTTAAACCAACCCCGGTACGAATTATGTATCCAATAATCGGCGTTGCACCCCCAGAAATCCGCAGGACTATAGCCAGCCCCGTAGAAAGGGCTAAACAACAAAACGACCCACGCCATCCAATGCACAATCATAGCTCGGTGCCCCGTAGACTTAAAAGTCCAAAAAGTTTTATTGGAAGCGTGAGTCCATTTCACGGTAACGCCACCTCGGAGAGATGCCACCTTTGGCGGGAATCACTCAAACCTCCTCATGATTTCATTGAGCCGTCGGAGAGCCTCCCACCTAGACACATGTTGCAATGGTCGACCTGGAAAACTTTAAACAGACTCCGCACTCAGGTCGGCCACAGCAAAGACTATCTCCACAGGTGGGGGGTTCTCAAACGGTTCCGAACTTCAGTGTAAGTGCGGTGTCTCTCCGCAGACCATGTCCCACCTTTCATCTTGCAGCTCATGCCCTGTTACCTGTTCTCGCATGGATCCGATGACGCTAGCTATTTAAGTAAATATTCTATTTACGAGTATGCCATCGACACGCTAAGAAGAAGATTAGGTCATCGTTTACAATGGCCCTCATCATAAGGCTTAAAGTTACCCAAAGGGCAATGGAGAGGGCTATGCTCGGAATTCCCTTGCGTGATCGAATCAGGAATGATGATATACGCAAGAGAACCAAGGTTACCGACATAGCCCAAAGAATCGCAAAACTAAAGTGGCAGTGGGCAGGGACATTGCTCGCAGAACAGACTGTCGATGGGGACGAAAATTTCTGGAGTGGTGACCGCGTACCGGAAGACGCAGCGGCATTAGACCTCGAAACCTAACCTCCTGCAGCGGGGTGTGAGGCAGGGAGACGTCATTTCTCCGAAACTGTTCACAGCTGCAATGGAAGATGTCTTCAAGGTTCTGGACTGTAGAGGGCTAGGTATTAACATTAATGGCCAGTACATCACTCACCTTCGATTTGCCGACGATATAGTCGTCATGGCTGTGACTATGGAAGACCTCAGTACAATGGTCAATGACCTCAGTAGACCTTCCGAAAGAGTGGATTTTAAATTGAACATGGACAAAACTAAGATCATGGCAAATACCCATGTAGCACCCACTCCTATCAAGATCGGAGACTATACACTCGAAGTTGTAGACAAGTACGTCTACCTGGGACAAACGGTCCAATTAGGTAGGGCTAACTTCGAGAAAGAGGTCAATCGTCGAATCCGACTCGGCTGAGCGGCCTTCAATGAGCGGATTTCATCATTCCTGATTGAATCAGGAATGATGAAATCCGCAAGAGAACCATGGTTACCGACATAGCCCGAAGAATCGCCAAACTGAAGTGGCAGTGGGCAGGGCACATAGCTCGCAGAACAGACGACGGTCGATGGGGCCGGAAAGTTCTGGAGTGGCTAGACGCAGCGTTGGAAGGCCTCCAACAAGATGGACCGATGACTGGGTGAGAGTCGCGAGTAGCCGATGGATAAGAGACGCACAGGACCGGTCATTGTGGCGACACTTGGGGGAGGCCTATGTCCAGCAGTGGACGTTTTTTTCGGTTGAAATGATGATCATTACTGATCTTGATCACTTATCATTACCATCCATCCAATCTGGCACCATTGGAGAGACTACAGGCCAGCCCAAGTTTCGATCGAATCAAAGGCTTTCTCGTAGTCCACAAACGCTAAGCAAAGAGGCAGATAATACTTTTTGGTCTTCTGTATAACCTGCCGCAGCGTATGTATGTGGTCTACGGTGCTGAAGCCTTTTCGGAATCCGGCTCGCTCGGGACGCTGGAAGTCGTCAAACCTGCGCGCGAGACGGTTCGTGATGACTCTGGAAAACAGCTTGTAGACATGGCTCAGAAGTGGGATGGACCTGTAATTCTTAAGCAGGGCATTGTCACCCTTCTTAAAGAAAAGGGCCTTTAGGACCGGTTTTCCACCCGCCTTCAGGAGTTCGGCCGTAATTGCGTCATCACCCGACGCCTTGTTGTTTTTAAGCTACTTCAGAGCCATCCTAATCTCATACAGGTTGACGTTCGGGATGTCTTCGGTACAGTGTCGGGTCAATCTAGCTCTTGGGTCGTTATCTAGATTCGCAGCGGGTTTAGTCATTGACGTGTATGTGTCCATAGAACGTCTCAATCTCTCTCAAGCTCCGATTTGGCGGATATAGTTCTGCCATCGTTGGTCTTCAGTTCCGTAAGCTGGCTTTGCCCAATAGACAGATCCCTTGCCTTGGAGGCCTTATTCCGCTCTATCGCGTCTTTAATCCTTTCTGTATTAAAGCGGCGGAGGTCGTTTTTCAAGGACTTGGAGATTCGTCCATTGAGCTGCCGGTATTTGCACGCATCTTCTGAAGACTGCAGAATCATCTCCCGCCACTCCTTCATGAGCTTAAGAGTAGGATCAGAGAGCCTCTTGTTCCTATCTGTACGACGAGTCTTAAAGAACTTAGACCCGACCGTAACGGTTCCCACGAACAGACAGTTTCCAAGAACCCATCGCTGTATTCGTCCACGGAGCTCCCTAGGCACTCGAAACGATTTTGCAGTTTGAGCTGAAAGCTTTTGGGTCTGAATCTGTGCTGGACGGAGCGTAGAATTCATCAGTCGAGACCTTTCCAGCTTGTTATTTAGATTCAATGTGCCTCTTACGATGCGGTGATCAGAGACATTATTGAATATTTGCTTCTTCGTCGACATGATGAAGTCAATCTCATTTTAGTTGCACCGTCGGGGCTCCGCCTGGACCACTTCCTGTGCTCACGCTTTCTGAAGAAGGAGTTCATCATGTAGAGCAGGGTCCTTCTCCATAAAACTGGCAAGTAGGTGTCCCCGGTGGTTCCGACGTCCAAATCCAAATTGCCCCACTCGCAGCTCGTCACTGCCTCGATTGCCCAATTTCGCGTTGAAGTCCCCCATGACCACGGTGAAATGAGTTTTATGACCATGCACGGCTCTGGATATATCCTCTGACCACTATCTCACCTGATGGTAAGTGATGATTTGGTCGACGATGGAGCACGCTTGCCTAGAAATAACTTATTCACTCCTGTTTAAGGACCCCCAGGTTGTAGTTACCAGGAAACACAGACTCCGACAGGGAATTCCACTCCTTAGCAGTACGCACACTACCTACATAGTTTGCATGCTTCGCTTTACTATTAGTGAGACGGAGAGGGTATTCCGACTCTTTCTCGACGTTCAAGTCGGTCAGCATCAGCTAATCTTACAGTACTAGCCCGTACCAAGACTTCAAACAAGTTTCAACCTTGTAACGATAGAAATATTGCTCAAAATCACTCGTTAAAGCATCAATGTTTAGCTGCACTACACCATTGATCGACTTTATACCGTAAACAGATAACAATAAGACTGAAACTTACTCGTCACAAGTAAAACTCTTCACTTTGACTCCCGTGCTGTTCTTCTTCGCCTTACAAGCGCCATCGGTGAGACGGAGAGGATATTCTGTCTCTTTCTCGATAACCGAGTCGGTCATCGTCAGCCAATCGAGAAGGAGGCAGATGTCGCCGCCTGCGCAGCCGCTGTTGCCAAGACCGGCGCAGTCTATTGCCTCCTGAAAATGGTAAAAGTATTTTTAATGCGTTTCTAATACTTATTTAATAAAACAAGTGCGTGTCAGACTTGTAGTATTATGGACTATTTGTATGGCTTTGAGTCAACAAGACGCTTATACTGTGAAAATTTTAAGACTGTAGCTCCAACCATTTGGCTGTAAAACCTGTGTGGCAGACGATGGACAGACGGACGGACACGTGAGCGACAGCAATAGGGCTCCGTTTGTACCCTTCGGATACGGAACCCTACAAAACAAAAATCAAAAGTAGTTTATTCGTATTAGGTTGAGAGCCAGCACTTTTTAAACGACAAAGTTCTACATAAAGACAGTCCCCCAAAAACGCCCGCCCGTCACCACTTCCTAGTATTGTTAACCGATGGCCTGGATAGAGTCGCGGAAATCTGATGAATGTGAGGCGCACAGGACCGGTCGTTGTGACGACACTTGGGGCGGGCCTATGTCCAGCAGTGGACGTCTTTCGGCTGAAAAGATGATGATGAACCCCAACAGAGTCCGATAGCTGGCTGGCCAACTTTAAATAAAACCTATCCACCAACCAAGAAGAATAACTTTAGGTGCTAGGGTTGGTGGGAAAGAAACAAAACCAAAGCCGCCTCCTGAAGCAATTATTTTCTCAAACAATGAATAATAAATGGTCTCGTTAAGCGGAATGAAGAAAAACTTAGAAAAACCGTTAAACTACAATTGCGGCTGACGCCATGACTAAGTTGTTTTTAAACTACAATTGCGGCTGACGCCATGACTAAGTTGTTTTTAAACTACAATTGCGGCTGACGCCATGACTAAGTTGTTTTTTCCCGACTGCCCTTTTTTTTGGTGTTGGGAAATCATCCAATGATATCTCCCTCTGGGTGGAGTGGGAGGGCATGTCAGACTCTTACTGACTAAAACCCACCCCTGTTCCATGCCTGAGTGCCAAGGGTAACTCTATTACGAATTTATCCGCTACCCCTTGGCATGCAGGCACCGGCCATAATGGGCGCCGTCAGTGGTGGCTGACAAACATCCCTTTGAGGCGCGCGTGGAACACTACGCGCCGTCGACTCACGGGCCTGGTGCTGATCGGACGGCGAGCTACCCACTGCTCGCCGTCCGCTGGCCCGGGTCTACGGTGGCCGGAGATCGTCTCGCGACGTCCTACACCCAGGGCGTCTCCTGCGGCGGCTGCGGCTGGGGGCGTGAGGGCAACTCCGTTGAGCCTCCCTGACCCGTTCCGGCGTCTCCTTCGCGAGCATTACTGCTGCTTCGCAGAAGGAGGAGACTGCAAAAACACACAACACAAAAACAAACAAAAACGAAAAACATTTGTTCGTGAATAAACAGTTTCTTTTTTTCTTTCTTTGTTTCTCATTCCCTCTCGCTCCGTACCATGGCCTGAACCAAGGCCGGGCGCGAGAGGTCGCTGCCGCCTATCGCATCCACGAGGACACGGCGGTGCGCCGCCCAAGCGGGGCAGATCTCCACCGTATGCTCCACTCTGGGCGATCCGGTAATGTTTTTCGAGAGTATGTATGTCTATTTCTTTGGCACGCGCTGTAGCCTAAACCACAGATAATATAATACTAGCGTACAGATGCCTCATCCCATACAAAGAAACGGTACCGCCGTAACTACGGGTTTTCGTCAGGCACAAGTAACTTAAGTTCTTCGTTCAGGCCAGTCCTCTATACCTCGCTAGATGGTATTAGCAGCGAGGCTTGCAAGCTGAATGAATTTACTTTAAATCTTACCAATATTTTCTCACACATTGAGGAATTATTTTATAGTATTTTTAGCACTTCATAGCAGTTTTACTGTATCAAAAACTTTTTAACAAAAAATTCAACCGACGAAAAAGAACTAAAAAGCAAAATATAAATTAACCTTTTAAGTCTTGAGTATTGAGCTTATTTACCTACATAAAATATCAAATTTTATATAGACAAATTTTGAGTAGGCGCCAAACAACAATCTGATTAAATATCTAAATTTTATATGTACGTAGAAATGAAGAAGGCTAGATGTAGGTAATTAATCGTTTTATTATTTGGCGCCGAATCAAAATTAGTTTATATAAAATTTGATATTTTATGTAGGTAAATAAGCTCAATACTCAAGACTTAAAAGGTTAATTTATTTTTTGCTTTTTAGTTCTTTTTCGTCGGTTGAATTTTTTGTTAAAAAGTTTTTTATTTTATGATTTTTTGTGACTCGCATCATCTTTAAATACTCTGAAGGTAATTTCTAATCCTTCATCATTCCTCTTGGCACTGAGCTGATGATGTAACTATCCTTTCATAAGGTTCCCAGGATATTGACCAGTTGAGGTTACCTCCAATATTCCAAAGACGTCTTTTCTTCAAAGTATATTAAGTGGTATCTGTCACTAAAACCAGTTTTTTATAACTAACTTCTATTGTTAAGGAAAGGTATGGTTTCCATCATCAGCTCAGTTTCATGATGTGATGATTCCTAAATGCAAATACCTGATAAAGTTATGAAAAGTAAACAGAAACAATATTCGTGCCCAATTTTCGAGTCTCTCAATTTTATCAGGATTCCATGATCAGATCCTAATTTCCTTGACATGGGACCATCCTTGAGGTATACCCTATCTATGAAAAAAAGAATCGTCAAAATCGGTTCATAAACAACGGAGTGAGGGCCGAACATACGTACAGAAACGCTAAACGTGCCCACAAATTTCGAGGTTTTCTCTCAATTTTATCGGGATTCCATGATCAGATCCTAATGTCCTTGACATGGGACCACCCTTAAGGTATACCCTATCCATGAAAAAAAGAATCATCGAAATCGGTTCATAAACAACGGAGTGAAGGCCGAACATACGTACAGAAACGCTAAACGTGCCAACAATTTTCGAGGTTTTCTCTCAATTTTATCAGGATTCCATTATCAGATCCTGATTTCCTTGACATGGGACCACCCTTGAGGTATACCCTATCTAATAAAAATATAATCATTAAGATCGGTTCATAAATGACGGAGTGAGGGCTGAACATACACAAAAAAAAAAAAAAAACATATATACGGTCGAATTGAGAACCTCCTCCTTTTTTTCGTTGGTTAAAAATGTGTCACTATTCAAAATTTAAAGAGGCGAATGGATAAACTCTAAAACTTCAAACAGCGCCATCTATTGGTACAAGAAATATAGATGTCTAAGGATTCGTTCCAATAATCGTCTAAATTTAAATTACAAGCCAATTATTCCACAATTTTATGCTTAGGGCAATTTATTAAATAAGAAAGTACAGTTTTTACCATATTTATTTTCAAAATAATAATATTACTTAAACTTTACATATCACAACTTAAGAAATCGATACATATTTGAACTAAATTTTCTTTGTTCGAAATGTGACCCCGTGTCTAAACGGCTTGATGGATTTTAACAAAAATGAGGAATCGTTATATTGATCTTAACCGCCTTTAATGTTACTATGCTTTATGAATTTTGGAAAAAAGAAAAGGGAACCGCCATTAGGTAAGTGTAGTGTATTTTTTGTGGCCTGGTCTTGTGGGGTGTGAAAATCAAGAGCTCGAGGAGACGCTTCCAAAATATAACTCACTAAAATGTAGGAAATAAAGGAACTTTTTAGTTTTTTTTTTTTAACAGCCAGGTTTAATTTTAAATTCATTGAGTTATCTTGTTTAATTACGACGGACATCCTACTATCCTACTCATAAATACAGGGGAGTTTTTGGCGGGATTTCTTCGAGTGAAGTTCAATGGCTAATTTAATTATTCGTTTATTGATTCCTAGTGGATTTTGTGATGTAAAATTGGCGTAGTTTGTGTCTCAAGTGTCAACGCAAGTGGACAATATGTGGAATCATTGAATCAGGCGCGATCTCGGTTAAATGGAGCTGAGAATTTTATTGTAGTATTGACTACCTCAGCGAAGTTTGCCGAGAAAGCACTCGACATCTTTGTTGCCAAATACTGCAAAAAAAATTAGAATGTGTTACATCTGCATTCTAATGGAAAAAAAAGTAAAAATACACTACGTAAGACTAGGCAATATGGTCAAAAGACTTATAGCCTTCCCTTCGGGGTAAAAAAAAAACAGGGTGTAAAAAGACACATCACATAGCCGTCAACTACGCATAATATACATCTAACAAAGTAGCTTTGTGTAAAAATTTAGGTATGAAAATTTTTATTTTTTTTATTGCACGCAATGTAGCGCGAACCCAGGCAAGTGGAGCTAAACCGCCCCTTTGCTCTAAGCCACGTAGGTACTTGTGGGATACGTTTGATTTTCATTGTGTTTTTGTAACTTCAAATGCGTAATTTCGAAATAAAAAAACGAAAATTTAGGTAATGTTTGTTTGGAAAAAAGTTTAGTTATAACACTGAGTTCATTTTCGTAAAAAAATAAAAAATAAATTTGCGACTTTGAGCTTCAATATCTCCAGAACCAGTGGATGCCCAGGTCCATACCACTAGACCATTCTAGTGGAAAAAAAAAAATATCCAAATAATGGGTAGAATATATGGTTTTCGGCTTCGGAAACTGTCTTTTTACGCCCGATCATCATTCTCCTGCCCTTATCCCAATTTATTTGGGGTCGGCGCAACATGTCTTTTTCTTCCATACTCCTCTATTAGTCGTCATCTCTGTAGTCACCCCCTTTTTACCCATATCCTCTTTCACACAGTCTAACCATCGTTTCTTTGGCCTTCCTCCACTCTTATAGCCATCCACATCCATACACAAGTCTTTCCTCACGACATTTTCTTCATTCCTGCGCATCACATGCCCATACCACGACAATCGATTTCCACACAACTTTTCAGTCAGCGGTGCCACTTTCAGACTTCCTCTTATATACTCATTCCTAATTCTATCCATGCGCGTAACACCACACATCGCTCTTAGCATTCTCATCTCAGCTGCATGCAATTGCTTTTCATTCATCCCTTTTGTGGCCCAACATTCTGAACCATACAAGACAGCAGGTCTGACCATTGTTTTATAAATCTTCCCCTTAAGTATAAGGGGAATGCGGGAGTCGCAGATAGTCCCGGTGACCTGCCGCCATTTCATCCATCTTAACAGAACTTTTTACACCATATTATTATTAATGATTTAATTAATCTTAATTCCTACTAATATTATAAATGCGAAAGTTTGGGTGGACGTTTGTTACTCAATCACGTCAGAACGACAGAGGAAATTTGGTACAAAGATAGATTAAAGTCTAGAAATGCGCAGGCGGAACCTCTGGCAGAAGCGAGTTAAGAAGTAAAAAGTTTATTCGACCAGAAGTTTATTAAGTAATATTTGTATTGCAACATTTCATTGCTTTGATCTATATATGTATGTCAGCCGTTGAAAATAAAACGATAGACCTAACGACATAATAGGTGTCAATATACGAGCAACAACAAGATAACAAATGGTTTCCGCCATTGAATTTGGCAACAGGCACTGGGCAATCTTTTAATATCTCGAGTGACTGCTGCAGTTGATTTCATTTACCTACGTTATAAAAAAAAGTATAAGAATGGCGAAAATACTACAAAATAGTCTGGGGAAGATTTTGATGATAACGATGTCGATCTTCTATACATATATCTGACTGTCTATGTATTATAAAAAACTATTTTCCAAAAAAATACAACCGACCTCCATAAATAATATAAATCCGTTTTTGGTAGTTTTGCCTTTTACTTTGGATACGAAACATTCTGTACCTGTTTTAACAACGTAAAAATACTTTATCCTCTTTGTAACAAACGTCACGTTGGATTCTTTAATATTTATTTTCTATGCTATGATTTTTTATTCAATGAGGGCGCCACTTGGCCGGTAGTAGGGCCTTAAAGGGGAAAATCTATAAGTCCGTGATTAGACCTGTCGTACTGTATGGATCAGAATGTTGGGCTGTTGAAAAGATGGATGAAAAAAGATTGCACGTGGCGGAGATAAGAATGTTGAGATGGATGTATGGTGTAACGAGAATGGATCAAGTGAGAAATGAGTACATTAGAGGTAGTTTAAAAGTGGCGCTAGTCACAGAAAAATTGAAAGGGAACCGCTTATCTTGGTATGGTCATGTGAAGAGGAGGGATGAAACATATGTAACTCTTTAAAGTTATGAATATGAATGTGGATGGATGGAGAGTGAGAGGGAGGCCAAAGAAGGGATGGATGGATTGTGTGAGGAGTGATATGAAAGAAAAGGGAGTTAGTGATAGCGTGACGGCTGACAGGACAGAATGGTAGAAAAAAACGTGTTGCGCCAACCCCAAGTAAAATGGGATAAGGGCAGGAAGATGATGATACATTTTATATAGAACGGCTTTATCTCGAGAACGGATTGACAGATTTATTGATTCTGAGGCGGTACGAAGTTCGCCGGGTTCAGCTATTTTTTTGGGTTCCGTACCCAAAGAGTAAAACGGGATCCTATTACTAAGACTCCGCTGTCCTTCCGTCTGTCTGTCTGACCGTCTGTCACCAGACTGTATCTCATGAACCGTGATAGTTAGACAGTTGAGATTTTACCAGATGATGTATTTCTGTTGCCCCTACAACAACAAATACTAAAAAACAGAATAAAATAAATAATTAAAGGGGCTCCTATAAAACAAACTCTACTTTTTATAGATAACTGTACGGAACCCTTCGTGCGCGAATCCGACTCGCACTTGGCCGGTTTTTTTTATAAATTAATGTTTCCTACTCAAAGCCGTTGTGGAATTTGTGTGGGTAGGTAATTCATTTACTTCAATACCACTGCATAGTGAGGAAACCGACACGTCACAAGCGACGTGAGATTCACAAGCCCGCACTGGGTCCGTGTGGCGGATTATAGCACTGTCACTATCACAGAGAGACGATCTGTATTCCCAGAAAAAAAAGTGCAGGTTATGGTCCGCGGGAGAGTGTTTGCAAGAGCCCCAGCAGCCCCGTTACAGGCAACTGAAGGAACTCGGGCGGGAGTCTGACGCATTCCCGCAGCACCCAGAGGGAGAGAAGTTATTTGAAGATTTTGCACTCTCATGATTCACGGCTGGTTATGGTAACCATTGCTATATTCAATTGACTACCATGAATGGATCCCTTTGTAAAATCTTGGTTGGCTCAGAAGATTTATTTTTCCACAAGTCAGTTTTCAAGAAATCTGATGCAATTGCTAGCAGTTATTTTAGTTCAATTATTGATTTCATGCCACCAACTGCATCAGAGCAACAATTAAACCGAATATAAAAAGCAACTTTTTAGTTGCTTTTTATATTCGGATTTTTTTTAAATATGATTCATATATTTTACTTTTTACATTTTGATGAGTTATATTTTTGGAATCGCCTCTTCGAGCCCTTTCTTTTGATACCCCACATGATCATGACACAAAAAAATGTGACCTGACTAACCTAATAGCAGACGCCGTATTGTTTTTATTTCTTCAAAATTTATATAACCTCTGTCACTTCGGCAATCAAACCCAATCTAAAGATACTTCATTTGTACAAGGCGGGCCAAAGAAATAGACAGACATACTCTCGAAAAAGCCTCATAATAAGGCAATCGGTTAAAAAGAGGCGTCTCCCTGCAGTGAGACAATACAGGTTTATCCTACTGATATTTTAAATGCGAAAGTTTGTATGTTTGTGTTTCAATCACGCAAAAACGGCTGAAAGGATTTCAATAAAATTTAGCACACAGATAGAGACCGTGCGGGCTAAGCCACAGGCAGAAGATAGTAATAAATAAGACCCACCTGCACACTAAGTTTCTCAAGCTTGCCAGTCTTGATGGCCGCCATAGCCTCGATGGTGCCAACGGTGCTGAATGCCCAGCAAGCTCCGCAAAGACCCTGGTCTTGTACAGGACTGATCACTCCTTGTGTTCTCCTGGAATGTTACAAAAGTCATTAAGCCTTAAGAGGGAACAGCGGCTGCCAGTCTTGGGTCCAAAAATAATTGAATCGGCTCAGTTTTCGAGGAGAAAAAAGGATACAATACGAAACGTCGATCTCGTCGAAAATTTTGCGACAAAATCGGTCTGAGCTGCAGCTGTCACTATCGCACTCTACGGGGCAGGCTTGAGGCAGGACGACGGCAATAGTTTCTTCAAATACCTATTTCGTGAATTCCTCGCAAGCCCTGCTCCCTCTTAACTGTCTTATTTGCTTACTAAAGTACAGTAAGTGTCTGTTATTTCCACTTCCCTCCTAATCAAGCGGGAGACAGAAAAAAACTAGGCCATTAGGCACAAAGCGGGGAAGTGGAAATTATGTTCTTCTTACTCCTCCGCTGTCTTTTCTGATTAATTTCGTTGCGGGACCCAAGACAGTTTAATCGTTTCTCTGGGACTCGTTGAGCTTCATTGCCTCGGCGTTTTTTCTGGTGGTCGCCACTGTTGATTCTGGCTTACAGAAGTTACAGTGGTTTGGGAATAGTGTGGCGGGCTTGTCCCAAATAAATAAAAAAGTGTCTGTTATTCAGCTGCATTAGCTGCATCTGGTTAAACTGAAAGCCGACCTCGTCCTAGGAGGGGAAATGGGACTAGACCTGTCTCTGCCAGGAGTAGTGAGACAGAAAACTGGAGGGAAGGCGAGGGCCATCTGGAGAGACCGTGATGGTTCAGAAAGAGGCCGCCGAGCGAGATCGTGGACTCCTTTGTCTTTTCCCCAAAAGTCCAGGCGCCTTTGAAGGGTTCCCCTCGACAACATAAAAGGGGGAAATGGGATACAGCTATACAGATCACGATAATTACTTCTAATACAATTATCTGGCAACTTGATAACAAACCTTGCCGGTCATACAAATTATTTTGTTTTGTAACACACGCAAGCACGACTTACGTTTTTATAACAAAGTGTTTCAATGCCAACTTCTTACTCGTACTATATAATTATATTCATTTTAACACACAGGGAACCCACAAAATATATTTTACCGAATAGGAATGTTTCCTGTGTATTTAGTCCGTAAGCTAAATTATCAAAAAATATTTGACAAACCTAACAAAGCAATAAAAAAATTTCAAAGATAAAACGCATCAAAGTTCAGGAGTTTTTACGTCACTTTACCGTACAAAGTGATAGCCTAATTAGATTTTTTTAGGAAAGTAGCCTATTATGAGCAATATTAGTCGTTATGGTATGGAGCGAGAGGGAATGGGAAGTAGTCTCCTCCTTCTGCGAAGCAGTAATGCTCGCGAAGGAGGAGGCGGAACGGGTGAGGGAGGCTCAACAACAGAGTCGCCTTTACGCCCTCAGCAGCAGCCGCCGCAGGAGACGCCCTGGGCAGAGGACGTCGCGAAACGATCTTCGGCCACCCTAGACGCAGGGACTGCAGACGGCGAGTAGTGAGTAACTCGCCGTCCGATCAGCACCAGGCCCGAGAGTCGACGGCGCGTAGTGTTCCACGCGCGCTTCAAAGAATTGTCAGCAAAACATGACGGGGCCCGTCATGGCCGATGCAATGAAATTCGAAACAGAGTTACCGCGCCCCTGGGCATTAAGGGCAGGGAAGGAACAGGGGTGGGTTTTAGTCAGTAAGAGTCTGGCACGCCCTTCCGCTGCACCCTAGAGCGGGAGATGTCATTGGATGATTTCCAACTCCACAAAAAAAAAATATGTTTGGCGTGACTTCACACGAAAATTATAAAGGCGAGTTTGTGAGTGTGTGTTAGTATGTTTGTTTAACCTTTACGCTCAAACGGCTGGACTGATTTGAATGAAATTTTGTATTTAGATAGCTTATACCTTCTTTTTTTTGGACTAACACCTATGCTACTTTTTATCCCGGACTACGCGGGTGAAACCGCGGGGTGTAGTTTTAAAATATATGTTTCCTACCTAATATTATAATGGAGTAAATAATTCTTACGAATATATTTTATTATTATACTCGTATTAATACATTTTATAATTATTGGGCAATTTATAATGCATTAAATGAAAAACCTTCACCTGCATTATTACATAATATTACTAAATGTTAGCTCCGGAATGTACCTACCTATGGACAACTGACAGAAACTGGTTCTCAAATTATGTAGGCGATGGATTCATACTTCCTATCGATCGTTAGAAAAAATACAAGTTTTTATGCCTTTACGAAGTAAACCTTTTCAATTTTGTTAATGACCTAACCGTTGCGTTAAAGACAGTAATTTGTTCTACATCTACAGTTTAAGTACGAATAGTAAAAATTATTTATTACTAGAATTTTTCCCGTGACTCACTCGCTCTATTGTAGACTATCCCTAGGATATACACTATTACTGGGTGAACCTGGGTGAGTACACTAGTACTACTAGGCAATGAATACTACTAGCTACTGTATTTTAATACTAGTGAATTAAAGTTGATTTTCCCACGATTCGTCATTGTCGGCAACATTATTTTCTGCAAAACGCCAGGAAATTCGCAGCTATGAACAGTTTGAATGTAAAAAAAAAAGTATGTTTTACGGCTTTCTGAGCAATTATTCCAATTTTTAGGGTTCCGAAAGTCCGAACGAAAAACGGAACCGCTATAGGATCACTCGTGTGTCTGTCTGTCTGTCACAGCCAATTTGCTCTGAATATCTACTGGACCGATTGAGTTGGAATTTGGTACACACATGAATAACTGTGGTTCAAACACGGACGTGTAACGTAAATAAATGGATTTGGAATATGAAGGTCACTTTTGGGGTGCAAATCGGCAAATTAAAAAAAAAATCTACCGTGCTACATATCAAATGAAAAGGCATATTACAAGGGTCCCAAATATTTTTGCCGCCCTGCAGGTTGGTACGGAACCATCTCTTAAATACGTCAACACAAATACTGCTGGGCGTGCCCGCCTCCTGGCTGTGGGTGAATGGGACTCGGGCCTCTGGCTAGAAGGCACTATCGTATGGATTTCTGGGTGCTCCTAGCGGAGCTCCACATCGCTGCCAATTCGGTGAAGCAGTCGACTACTTTGGACACTATGGCCTATCCTGCAGTAGGAGCGGGAGTCGTATGGCAGGCCCGAAAGCATTAATGAAATCCTACGTCGGACTCTTGTCACCGCCAGGTGTACCTAATTGCTTGGCACGAGACGATGGAAAGAGGCCAGACGGAATAACCATAATAATGCCTTGGAAGTTGGGTAGACTTTTAGTGTGGGATGCAACATGTTTCGACACCCTTGCACTATTCCATCTTCTTAGCACAGCGGGCTGTGCTGGGGCGGCTGCTACAGGTGCAAATAACCTCAAACGGCGCAAATATATAACATATAGTTATATGTTTGAGCCGTTTGGGGTTAAAACACAATGAGCACTTGGACCTCATGGCCCGTGGGGTCCAAGTGCTCATCGAGTTTTCCGTGACATCTGCAAGCAGTCGACTCTTCACGTAACCAGAGGGCTGGCCTTTTTTGCGGCCAAAGAATCAGCATTGACATTCAACGTGGCAATGCTGCCAGTGTTCTGGGCACTTTATCCAATGACAGCGATGTGGAAGAATTTTTCAATGCCCAAATAGTTTTACGCCTCACTTTTTTATGCCGCTTGTACATATTTTATTGTAACTATTCTAAACAATAAATAAGATGCAAAGAAAAAGAAATCCTGAAAAAATATGATTTGTTCGAAACCCTTTGCTTTGCGCGTGAGTCTCGCACTTGGCCTGTTTTTTTGTCTTCATAAGAACCTTCCTGAGACTTCAACGAATAGTTTATAATTTTTATCTAAATTGGTGCAGCCGTTCTCCAGTTTTACGCTTAGCAACACATTTAGCCATTCACTTTTACATGCTTTTATTTAAATTTCACTGTTTGTATTTTTGTAAGCTGTCCGTCAAAATTTGAAAACCATTTTTCGACCATTTGTTGGTATCCGATTGCATACACGTTTAGTTCTGGTGACAATGCATTTTAATGATAAGTATGACCAGAATCGACAATCAGTATTCGCTCCAGATAAAGGAACTCTTCAATGCTTGCACGGATATGAAATTTTCTGTAGGTCTGTACACATTTAATTGAGATAGCCGGTCTAAAAGCTTGTTCTTATTATTTATATAGGTTTTTATGTGTCTGGAGCACAGGCTGATTTTGTAGATAATAAATCTCGCGAGAATGTAAAGTCTACCTATTTTATGAATACTTGTTACATTTCAAATACAATAAATAATACAATGTATCCGATCCGAGTCTTATTGTAAATAAAGAGTTTACAATTGTACGTGATTTATCATAAATTTACGGTGTTTACTATTATCCGGTGAGATATATATATGTATAATATGCCCTCGAAGTTTAGTTGACGCACAAAAATAAGCCATAACCCTGTCCTGTCCCACAAAATGCTTAACAATCTGTAGCGAACTAGCCGTAGACGTAGAATATACCTACTCTGCTAGTAAACCGGTTTAAAAGAGCATTAACGAGTCTGCCATTAACCTTCGTTGCCAAGCCGATTGACGAAAAGCATGATACAAAAAAAAAACTATAGTTAAATGTTCCAGAAATGGGTGGTCTATTACTGTATATGTACTAGTGGTCGCTCGGTGATCGAAATTCGACCATTAGGGTTAAATGTACAGGGTTTTTTTTTTTTTGGTGGGTTGGGAAATCATCCAATGACTTCTCCCGCTCTGGGTGGAGCGGGAGGGCGTGTCAAACTCTTACTGACTAAAACCCACCCCTGTTCCTTCCCTGCCTGAGTGCCCAGGGGTGCGGTAACACATTTTCAGAATTTATCCGCTACTCCTAGGCATGCAGGCACCGGCCACGACGGGCCCCGTCAGTGGTGGCTGACACTAATCTCTTTGATGCACCCGTGGAACACTACGCGCCGTCGACTCACGAGCCTGATGCTGATCGGACGGCGAGCTACCCACTGCTCGCCGTCCGCAGGCATGGGTCTACGGAGGCCGAACTCGTCTCGTGACGTCCCACGCCCAGTACGCCCAGTACCTCTCCTGCAGTGGTAGCGGCCGGGGCCGTGAGGGGCACTCCGTTGAGCTTCCCTCACGCGTCCCGCCTCCGCCTTCGCGAGCATTACTGCTTCGTACAAGGCGGAGACTGCTTCCCATTCCCTCTCGCTCCGTACCATGGCCTGAACCAGGGGCGGGCGCGAGAGGTCGCCGCCACCTATCGCATCCACGAGGACACGGCGGTGCTCCGCCCAAGCGGGGCAGACCTCCACTGTATGCTCCACCGTGTCCTCTGGGAAATGTACAGGGTAGCCCATCATCAGCCTTTTTAATGTCCCCACTGCTGGGGCACAAGCCTCCTCTCTATGAGAGGGTGTGGGCCGCAATACACCACGCGGGCCCAATGCGGGTTGGTGGATGTCACATATCTTCGATTTTTTGGTTCTAGGACACGCCGGTTTCCTCACGATGTTTTTCTTCACCGTTTTGAGAGCAGTGGTGATGAAATAATTTACACAAAGTAAAGCGCCTGCCTGGGTTTGAACTCACGACCTACAACTTGTAACTGTGTAACTTGTTGTACAGGGTAGCCCGCGAAATTAAAATTTTCTCACGTTTTATGCAATTTGCAGTTCAGTATCAGGTTGTATGTTGGTCATAATTTTATTCGCGGCCGTAGCAAGTATGTATTTATAGAATTATAATCATCAAACTCATCAATACAACTCTTTCAATTAGAATTGATGTCAAATGTAGTATTTCATGAAATCATGACATTTGGCATCAATTATAACTGAGAGAGTTGTATTGATTGATTTTAATGATTAAAATACTGGTATTCAGCCGCATCCGGTTAGACTGGAAGCCGAACCTAAGATAGCTGGGAAAAGGCTAGGCAGATTGATACAACCTGATACTGACCTGCAAATTGCAAAAAACTTAAAAAAAAATGAATTTCGCGGGCTACCCTGGAGCTTTCATCTTAATCGATCATATTTTAGGGTAGGTATATACGCTCTATTGACATAATGCCAACTTGTGTGAAGTTAGTGACTGACGTATAATGAAATACAGCCTTATCACCTTAATAAATCATAACAAATAATTTTACACCTTAAGGTTTTATTGTCAAAGACCATAAACAAGACATTACACTGTGAACCATAAACAAGAGTATATACGTGTCAAAGGCATGGTAGTATGTGTAATTTTTTTTTTATAAATTTATTAACCGACTTTCAAAAAAGGAGGACGTTTTATGTTCGACTGGTATTTATGTTTTTTTCTTTTTTTTTTACGTATGTCCGCCTATTTCTCCGTCAGTTGTAGACCGATTTTCAAAATTCTTTTTATACTTATATATGGGACCTCGGGGGTCCCATATAAATTTTATTGAAATTGCTTCAGCGTTTTTTGAGAAACTGAACAAAAACGAAAAATACCTAGATGACGTTTTTGTTTTCTCCAATTACGAGTATGTCTTTAATTCCACGTTCCATGTTATTGGGGTTTTTAGTTCTGGGGTATAACAACTAAAAAGCGAAAAATAAAAAACTTTTTTTACAAAATAAACAACCGACTTCCAAAAAAGAAAATACACTAAAAATTAAAATATAAACACCGACTTCCGAAATTAAAGTTATTTTTAAATTTTTAGTGTACCTAATTTCTTTTTTGGAAGTCGGTTGTTTTTCTATAAATTTTTTTTTTTGTAAAAAAGTTTTTTTTTTAATTTTAATGCATAGTTTATAAAAATATTGGCTTTCTACTCTCCTTCTCCATATAAACTTTAACTGAGCTTTACATACTCCTCCGGCCGCATTATTTTCGTAAAAAGGGGTTGAAATTATTTTCTTCACGTATTAATGTACCATCATCAAAACGGTGAAGGAAAACATCGTGAGGAAACTGGCATGTCCTAGAACCAAAAATTCGAAGACATGTGACATCCACCAATATGCATTGGGCCCGCGTGGTGGATACGGTCCACACCCTCTCAGAGAGGAGGCCTATGCCCCAGCAGTGGGGACATTAAAAAGCTGACGATGATGATGATGATAATACCATCATCCTCAAATATCATCACACCATTCCTTTAAACTCTGTATATTGACGACTGTACTTTTTAACCGACTTCGAAAAAGGAGGAGGTTATCAATTCGGGTGTTTTTTTTTTTTTTTATGTATGTTCGGGCATAACTCAGCCATATATTGACGGATTTGCAAAATTCTTTTTTTGTTCGAAAGGGGTTTATGCCGAAATGGTCCCATTTAAAATTCAAAAAGATCTGATGATGGGGGAGACAGACAACGGAACTCTTCAAAAATTGATACCAAATCAACCGCGATTGCTGCTATTGTATGTCTATGAATTGTTAACACAGTTTAATGGGGAGCCACAACTAAAAAGTGAAAAATAAAAAACTTTTTTAAAAAAAAATAGAACCGACTTCCAAAAAAAGTGCAAAATAACTTTAATTTCGGAAGTCGGTGTCAAAAAACGAAGACACAAAACAGGAACACCGACTTCCGAAATTAAAGTTATTTTGCACTTTTTTTGGAAGTCGGTTCTATTTTTTTTTAAAAAAGTTTTTTTATGTTGGGTAATCATCAAATACCTTCTTCCGCTCATGTTGGAGCTGGAGGATGTGTCAGACTCTTACAGACTAAAACCTACCCGTGTTTCTTCGGTTGCCTGTGCGTCCAGGGTCGCAGTGACTCTTTCAGAAACTCCCACGACCCTGACGACTGTACTTTTTTTTTTAGGTCCCAAGTAATAACGGAACCCTCCTTCTAAAGGAACTAAGTAATCGAATTGCAACAAAAGGTCTTTGACGACGTCAGATGACAATTAGCGTGGCAGGAGCGGGCCTGCGGACGGCGAGTAGTGGGTAGCTCGCCGTCCGATCAGCACCAGAACCGAGAGTCGACGGCGCCTAGTGTTCCACGCGCGCCGCAGTGTTGTCAGCAAACCATGACGGGGCCCGTCATGGCCGATGCCTGCCCAGGGGTTGTGGATAAATTCGAAACAGAGTTACCGCGCCCCTGGGCACTCAGGGCAGGGAAGGAACAGGGGTGGGTTTTAGTCAGTAAGAGTCTGACACGCACTCCCGCGCCACCCAGAGCGGGACGTGACATTGGATGATTTCCAAACCCCAAAAAAAAAAGAGTGTGGTTTAAGTCAGTAAGTCTGGCTCGCTTGCGAGGCAGCCTGGACGTCTATGAGGAATTCCCACTCCTGACGAAAAAAAAGAAAAGAAAAGAAAACCTAAAGAAACAAGGTCAATAAAACTTCAGCAAATTTCAAGAAACTCGAATACCACGTTCAATAGTTGCGCTTGTTACTACTAAATCAACGGAACCTTTCATGCCTGCAAACTGCGAATGCATAAAAGAACTCAGTATTTGAATTCATTTTCCACTCATATTATTTAGGAAGATATTTAAGACGAAGAATGCTAGGTATACATTATGTACATATATTATTTAAATCTTTATTAATTTGAACTAAACCTTGATATTGTAATTTTAAATGTAGCTCTGCACCTAAAATAGAAATTCCATGGCACTTAGTAGTACTCAATTAAAATAAAAACCAGTTAATTAATATCGTAGTAGTTAATTTTAGACTCCAATTAATTCAGGCATATTGTTTAAATGACGTCAGTTGCTAAAACATACGTCATCATTTTACTATTTTTACAAGGTTTTGAATAATTTAACTTATTTAATGACGTAGACACATCTAGTTTGTGTAGTATGCCTGCGTGTTTATATCACTGGTAGCAAAAATGTTTTGCAAAAATTGAAAAATTATTGTCAAACTAACGTCAGCGGAAATAAAACATCCAATAGATGACTTCATAATTCATTTTTAATCATTTTTGTGGTAAATGGAACTAACAATATTTTGACCTTTTAATTCAGATAAGATATCCTTTCTAAACTGGTTCAATAGCGATCTTAATGGAGATGGTCCGATGTCAGGTGCTATTCATAAATTGAGATTATAATCAAATCCAGTTCTTTTGAGATGCACTATTCTGTGACATGGCTGCCACGTTCAATAAGCCCTCTCTAATAAGCGCGACTGTTGAGCGGGCCCTACGTTGTGGGTTCGATGCAGGCTCGCGGGCAATCATTGAGTTCTTCGGTTCTTCAAAACATCCCGCATCGGCGTATTCACGGAATAGAAAAAACAAGAGGAAGTGCCCACGCAGCTATGCGACGTGTGTCAAAATAATGCGGAAAAATATGTAAAATAATAACAACCTTCGTCAGTTGTAATACGTCTTAATTTTGTCATCATCATCTCCCTGCCCTTATCCCGTTTCGTATTCCCCTTTTTAGTCCTCGAAAACTGAGCCGATTTAAGTATAATATTTTTGGTACAAACATTTTAAGAAAGAGTAGGTATGTCTAGGTTCATATTAAATGTTTTATGTTAAAAACTCTTCGAATTTATCTGGTGCTTAGTCCTCTTATCACGGCGGTATAAATGGGCCATTTTTTGTAATTTTTGGAGGGTCATATTTTCTTTATTTATTATCTGCTGAATAAAAAGAAATGACAGGGACGTGTCTACAACAGACGTTGACTTTACAAAAAATTATTGCTCTAAAGGGATTATTCAGGAAGAAAAAGGGGAATACATTTGTATAGAGAATCGCAGCCCCTGTTCCCTCTTAAAGTGTTGTTAATAACCTATTTAGAAAAATAAAATCATTTATCAGAAACCTAGAGTTATTCTCTTAAAAAAATATTAATGCAGGGCGATGACATTTTATCTCATTTAATACCTATCTACTTATACTATTCGATTTAAATGCGTTCGTCGTTTATTGACACGATGCAATCAAGGGCACGTAATGAGATTAATATTATAAATAGGTATGTCATAGTCTATGTATTGTTTTTATCACGCTTTTATCAGCCTTACGTGTACCTATGCAAAAATTTTGACCCACTTTCCGATTTTTACAGACTTACATGTTTTGTAAGTGACGTCATTCTAAATCCAATGTACCTACTCCCAAAGATGGCGGACTAGTTATTTTTTATGCATTCCCATGATATGGGTATCCAATGAAAGGGTTTGCTGAGAAAATTAAAATGAGCTAAGCGTGTTTTTAGTTTTTTAACAGACTTCGAAAAAGGAGGAGGTTCTATATTCGACTGTGTTTTGTTTTATGTAAGTTCGTCCAACGATTTCACTTCAGCTGTGGACCGATTTTATTTTTATTTTTTTATCTGAAAGAATATACTCCCGAGGTGGTCCCTTGAAAATTGTATCGAAATTGCTTCGGCGCTTTTTGAAAAACTGAACAAAAACGAAAAAATATACATACATAGAAGACGTTTTGGTTTCCTCCAATTACGAGTAGGTTTAAATTCCACGTTCCATGTTATTGGGGTTTTGAGTTCTGGAGTATAACAACTAAAAAGTAAAAATAAAAAACAATTTTACAAAAAAAAACAACTGACTTCCAAAAAAGAAAATACACTAAAAATTTAAAAATAACTTTAATTTCGGAAGTCGGTGTCAAATAACGAAGAAATAAAATACAAACACCGACTGCCGAAATTAAAGTTATTTTTAAATTTTTAGTGTATTTTCTTTTTTGGAAGTCGGTTGTTTTTTTTTTGTAAAAGTTTTCATTTTTAACTATATTATTGTCTATAATATTATCTTGTTGCTTTTTATATGCTGTATAAATACTGATTAGCGGATTTTAAATTCAAGATAACATACGTCTAATCCATCACAGACAACCTGATTATAGATGACAAGTCAGCACTTTACCACCCACATCTAATCTTCTGGTAGAAAATTTGGTATTAAACAGTTATCCGCAGTAACCCCTAACCTAGCCTAACCCCCTTATGTTCCCTAGATGGCATAGGCCCGTCAGTGTCGGTTTCTGAATCGCGCTATAGTTTCGTTACACGCCAAACTTAAGATTTCACTCTCGCTGTTGCGATACAGCTCCATGTTGATTCGCTTAAATTTTTGAATAGTTCGATCAGCCTTCGCTGGCGAACTTTATAATGACATAATGAACGATAAAAACACGTCCCTCCATCGGTTGACCGATATTTTATTGTAGACTAGCTGTCCGTAATATATTTTGCGTCAAATTCGACAGTAAATTCAACAGTACAAATACCACATACAACTCGGTGCTCGTTAAAGTCCGAAAATAACTTGCTAATCAGTGTTAAACTAATCACATAGTTATTTTTTTTATAAAAAGGCCCCTTTATTAGGTAACATTAGGTAACTACGCCATTGAATGATTTAATTGTATTTGATTTTGATTTTCGTAAAATTTATTGTTGTATCAATTTTATCATCATTATTAATTTTCAACTTTGTTAGTCTTCAATTAATCGTTTAATTTATTTTTAATTTTATGTTGTTTTAATTGTTAGCTTAGTTGGTCAATTATTTTTGTGCATGCTGTGGTCTCCTGTAAGTGAAGGAGTACACCTACTTAAAATCGATTACTCTTTATTTAACATTATGTTGTGTAATTCCTTTGTTGGATATCCTAAATAAATAATTTAATAAAAAAATAAATTAAGGTAATTAGAGTAAGGAGGACCCCAAGGCACCAATACGTCCTGCAGGGATCCTGGGACGTTCTAGTAAGTTCAGGGTAGAGGTCTCACTCGTTGGCAACGCGAGAGTGTGGTGTATTAGAGCGATTGGTTCATTTGTGCAGTGTTATAAAAGAAAGAAGGATAGGGCAGTCTAAATAACTATATTGGTAATCACGGCAAAATACAAGTGCCCACTTCGGCCAGGCAAGCAGACCTGATCCCTAAAACAAAACTGATGCCTACACATTCAATATTCAAACGGCTCTTCAATGATCTTAACAGCCAGCTGAAGGCCGGTACAGACCCGCTGAGTTTAGGCTGTGTCTACAATCGACACAATACACACATCATGACCATCGCTTTTGACTATACTCCTTTCGCACTAGCATTAGACAGAAGTTAAAAACTGTGAAAAACAACAAAAAATACCAAACAAGTCACTTTTCAAGCAGTCTGATGCAGTTGGTGGCAGTTGTTTTAGTTCGATTATTGATTTCATGCCACCAACTGCATCAGACTGCGTATGAGCTACTGTCACACAGTATATCGTGATACTTAGGTACAGTATGATACGGGTCGTTATTACCCCGAAGTAAAGTTATCCCTGACTTCACTTCGGTGTAATCACGACGTAGTAATGAGGATTACGACGCGAGGAGAAGGATGTGGTGATATAATTGAAGTATGATAAAAATAACGATGTGAAAAATGGTTAAAATATTAATTTAATTGTATTTTTTATTGAATGACATTTTTTATTGATTTGGATTATTTATTTATTTGTATTTTTAGTTGTATGACATTATTTATTAGATTTAATTGTATTTTAGTTGAATTTGATTATTTATTTAATGTGATTTTTAATTGAATGACATTGTTTATTTAATTGTATTATTGATTGGATTGTTAATTGAATAAGTAGATGTAAAAATTATTGTACTCTGTCGCGTTAGGCCCATAGCCTGTAATAATAGTTGTTACTTAGATAAATAAATAAATAACTTGAATTCTGTCTCCCTTTCAACATTCTACACAACCCGTCTTATCCCTCCTACCTGCGTGAGCGAATTTCTAACGCTTGCCCTGGTGATGCGCCGTGCAGATCTCACCTTAGATCCCTCCTCATAAATCTAATTACTATTCCTACTCTTTCTCTGTCCATGCAGTAAGATTGTGGAACTCGCTTCCGCCTAGCATTCGAAACTTGAAGTCAATTTCTCTCTTCAAAAATCGTGTTAAAGAGCACTACCTTTCCTCTGTATTATAATATTTTTTATATATATGTATGTCATGTATCTATTTACAGTATTAGGTATATATTTATGTAAGTATATATATATATACAATATATGTGTAGGTTTATTTGATACCTTAGTATAGGACATCTCGTATTCTTTTTTTCTGTTTCTTACACACTTTTGTCTACATTTCTTTCTCACTTCTCCTATCGCAGGTTTGCTGGTAGAAATTTCTTAAGAAATAAGCAGTTCCTTTGTACTATATTTATAATTATGTCTATTGTTACTGTGTCTCTGTGTGCACATAAATGATTAAATAAATAACAAAAGAGCAGACTTACCAATCAACCTGCAATGGCAACGCTGCCCTCTTCTTTCTGATGATTATATAAATATTATCATGAGGTTCATTGGCACAGTTCCCATCCTTATCTCGATCAGCATGCCTCGCTACTCGATCAGTCCTGTTCCTCCTCCTGCTGTAAGTGTCTGCAGGCATTGGAAGCTTTTCATCAGAAAGATGTAACTCCTTGAACTCGGTCTTGGACATGTCTGACCGTTTTGTCAGACCGTATCTTGCCTTGACCTGATCTGGACCCCTTGATCCAGCATTTAGCTGTTCTATTTCTCTGACTGATGCCTGGAAAAGAGTTTTTTTTAAGAAGTCATTATTTAACAAGGCAAGCTTAAGAAAATATTAGATAGTAGCCTAGGCGTTCGCCTCTCGCGCCAAAACCAAAATCATAGACGTTATCTAAAAAGCCGCGCATCGATACGCGGAGAGCTGGACGTCTGCTTTTTTTTGCGGGGTGGGAAATCATCCAATGACATCTCCCGTACTAGGGTGGAGCGAGAGGCGTGTCAGACTCTTATTGACTAAAACCACCCCTGTTCCTTCCCTGCCCTGAGTGCCCAAGGGCGAGGTAACGCTGTTTCGAATTTGTCCTCAACCCCTGGGCAAAGAGTTGGCCGTTTTGGAGGCAATTACATACATTTCCTTTTTGAAATGTTGTCTCGGCGATAACGTGTTCACTCCCCGAAACGTTTACAAAATGAGACAATTTTGGTCTCATTAGATTCAGTATACCTTAATCTAATCTAGGTCTGTACGTTTATATTTTTTAGTAATTCAGTTTGCTTTAATTAAAAAAAAGAACGCTCGAGGTAATTTTTAAGTCAAAAATATAGATATCTAAATGCTAATAACTTATATCGTTCGTAATATTTCTTTATAATAAAACTTACGCACCTAGTTTTTCATTATATTTACAACATTAATGGGGGGAAAACGTTAAGCGATAACGTTTGTATGAAAATTTACAGCTTCAAAATCCTCTTAAGGCGTATATAGCCGCCAAGTAGCGTCTTCATTGAATAAAAAATTGTAGCAAAGCGTAGAAAATAAAGATTAAAGAATCCTATGTTGCGTTTGTTACTAATAGTGTCAAAACGGCCGTTTTTGGTACTTTTGCTTACTACTTTGGATACGAAACACTTTCGAGTCCTGTTTCAACAACGTAAAAATACCTTATCCTATTAGTAACAAACGCAACATAGGATTCTTTAATATTTATTTTCTATGCTAAGATACGAATTTTTATTCAATGAGGGCGCCACCTATGGGGAGGTAGGCCCTTAAGTGGGATTGGGCCGGACATGTCTGCCAAAACGAGAAATGGGTAACAAGAACTACTGGATGGGTCCCATTAAATGTCAGACGACATCGCGGCAGACCAAAGCGAAGATGGCGGGACGAGCTGGACTCCTAACCGAAGAGACTGGCGCGTACTAGCAAAGGACAGAGTTGTGCGGAAGAAGGAGAGGGAAGGCCGTTGCCCAGCAGTGGAACAGCTTTTCTGGAGCATCACTCCTGCGGTCTACCCCAAAGGAAATGTGTATTTTTCGGGATAAACAGTAGTCTATGACACTCGGAGATAGTGCAGTAATGGGATCAGTACTTCCTGAAATTACCTTTTACAAACATTCTAGCTGCGCCCCGCGGTTTCACCCGCGTAGACCGGGATAAAAAGTAACCTATGTCCATCCAGGGTATAAGCTATCTACATACCAAATTTCATACGAATCGGTTCTGCCGTTTGAGCGTGAAGAAGTAACAAACATACAAAGACACACACAAACTTTCGCTTTTATAATATTAATGTGAAAACAATTATTTAATAAACCAACAATTTTACCTCATCATAATATTAGCTTAAAATAGGAAAGGAATTTGGAGTTTCTCTTATTTATTTATTATTTATCAGGCCTGTTGGTCTAGTGGTTAGTGACCCTGACTGCTATGTCGGAGGTCGTGGGCTCGATTCCCACCCAGGACAAATGTTTGTGTAATGAGCACGATCATTTGTTCTGATATTATAGATAAATTACACCCAGACGGTGTAATTTATCTATAATATTTATGTATTTAGAAATATATAAGTATGTTTATCAGTTGTCTATACCCATAACACAAGCTCTGCATAGCTTGGGACTAGATGGCGTTGTGTGATAGTTGTGGAATATTATTATTATTATTTATAATAAATAAATAAAGATATATTTTGTTAACAAGTGAAGTGCAGAATTTAATTCCATTATGAAAACAGTGGCACACCTATTATACTTCTCAAGGTATTCTTGTCTAATTTAAAACCAATAGTCAATGCTATATTAGCATTCTACATTCTTTTTTTGTTTGTTTAAATAACACACAAATAAATTCTAAAATTCATTCTTTATTTGACTATTTTAATTGATCAAATAATCATATTTATTATTTGTCTAATGTGCAAGGCTATTCCACTCTGTGTATCTGTCACCGGCTTATTGTAAACACTGTTAGTATATGAAAAATCTCATAAAATTGTAAACTTTTCATTTTCAATAAGCCTCGAATATATTGCAAATTATCAAAGGATGACATTAATTGTATTTGAAATGGTATATTCATAATATTTCGATAGTTCAGTCTCGCAAGGCTATTACAATCTTATGGTGTAGAGGTTGGCTGAGGCAAAACAATATTATACAGAACCATTAATACATAGTTCATTTTAAGTTCTACAACAAGGAAAACTTTTTTTTAATATTAGAATATTTAGAGAGATTAGATTATATTATATTAGATTAGATAGATATTAAGAGGATTGTGTAGCTGTAAATTTTCTTACAAAAAGCGATAATGTTTTTCCGCCAGTAAACTATAATTTTTGGAAATGTCAATATATAATGAAAAACTGGCCGAGTGTGTGTCGAACTTCGCACATTAAGGGTTCCGTAGCAAATATTGGCATTTATTCGTAACGTCTGTAATACGTTATAAATAATAAACATTATCACCAAATTTCGACGGACGAACAGACAGACGGACACGTGAGTGACAACAATAGGGCTCCGTTTGGACTCTTCGGCTACGGAACCCTAAAAACTAGGTCCATAAGTATTTATTTTAAAGAAATATTGCATACAATTTATGTTATTTTCATCCAAACATCTATATTTATTACTTAAAAACTTCCTTGAGCATTTTTTTTTTTAATTATTCCAATCTCTGAATTACTAAAAAGAAAAGTGTCCTAGATTAACGTATACTGAATCTAATGACAGCAAAATAGTCTCATTTTTCAAAAAATGTTGTCGGCCAAAATAATATTTCAAAAAGGAAATATAGGCTCTCTCCTGCCGTGTATCGGCACTTCACAATCCTCTTAAGAAAAAAATTAAAAGATAGTGCTTAAAATATATGTTGCGCTTAAACACATCCATTGATAAATTTATCTGGTTTACTTTTTTAAGTGATTAGGTACAAAAATACACTAGAACACTGTTTATCAGATATTTAGTAATGAATGCTACTATTGTACTGTAAAAAATGGTTATCAAATAGTCTGTTTATTAGGTAGGTAACATGTTATGTTATTTTCTTAATCAATTATTGTCCAAAGAACATTAATAACAAATTAATTATTACTAGTTTCAATTAAGGTATTTAATACTCAACGAATGATGTAAGAAAATCAAATTATTAGGTATAGAAATCTGGGTGGCTATTTTTTTTTTTTTTTTGGGGGGGTGGGAAATCATCCTGACATCTTCCGCTCTAGGGTGGAGCGGAAGTGCGTGTCAGACTCTTACTGACTAAAACCCACTCCTGTTCCTCCCTGCCCTGAGTGCCCAGGGGCGAGGTAACTCTTTCGAATTTATCCTCAACCCCCGGGCAAGCATCGGCCGTGGCAGACCCCGTCCCTATTGCTGACAACTCTTTGAGGCGCGCGTGGAACACTACGCGCCGTCGACTCTCGGGCCTGGTGCTGATCGGACGGCGAGTTACCCACTACTTGCCGTCCACAGGCCCGGGTGACCGTCCGCAGGCCCGGGTTGGGTGGCTATTTAAAGTGATTTTTAAATGATTATGTATTAGTAAGTGATGTCAATTAAAAATCACAAGAAAGTTTAGATTGAAATTTTGTTATTTGACATTTTTCACTATGAATGTTAATAATTCTATTAATTATTACACAGTAAAAAGTTTTGTTTGTTACAAATAAATATACACAGTTTATCATTTAAGCTTGCCCTTGTTATGCGAGATAAATGCATGTAGCCCTACTACTGATACTGTAATAAACAAACAAAAAGATAAACTGTATAACTTGGAAAAGAAAAGCAAAAAAGTTTGAAGAGAAAAGCAAACTTTTGTGACTACTAATAACTTTACCACTGGCACAAAACAAACTTTATTTTTAAACTTATTTAAAATCGGAACTCACCACAAAATGTTGCAATCTTGCCGTGTATTCGTCGGGATTTGGGTAACTTTTATTGAACTTTGCTAGGTAGTCATCGAACATTGGCTTCAATTCTTCCACAGATTTTTCCCGAGTTAGTGTAATAGGTATAGCGACAAATAATAGACAAAATAACGCAAACGCTAGTACCCAATTCCACCATTTCTTCATTTTAACGAAATAATATTTTAGTCAACACAAACAACGGCCGCTCCACAACACCAATCTCAGCAAACTATTTTTGACATTTTTTGACAGCTGTCAGTGTTGCCAAACCGAGTTTATTATTGTGTTGCTAGTGAGTAAAAGTTCAAAGTTACTAAACTATAACGTCAGTTTATTTCTACTGTTTTATTTTTTTTCCATAAGGAGAAATACATGTTTGTGATGAATCTTACCTGATGTATGATAATTATGTCCTGTTTCGATGTCCGACTCGAGCCTGCTATCTTCGACAGCAATATAGTCGTTAGTTTTCCTAGCAATCCCTTATTGAGCTTCATTATGCTCAATAAGGGATTTGGGATTTACTCGAGCGCGGCGGATGACCATAGGGGGGATACCTTGCATCCTGTTGGGTATTAAGACTAGTCGTTTAGACGTAAATGACGTGATGTTCAATTTAAAGTCATTAGAAATCGTATAACTGCTGGCTTGAGGGGTTAAGCGTAACGTAAGGGAGCGGGGGTGTAGGGGATGTGAACGTGTAGTAAAACTTAGGATTTAAGAAACGGTGAAAAGGTGCTGTAGCAGCACTAGGGATAAAAGGTGCTGTAGCAGCACTAGGTCAAAATTGATATTTTATTATAAGTAGACTTTCGAATACTTTGGGCTGTAGAAGGTCCAGGTTGATTTTCTTCCATCTTGTTCCCAGATTCAATTGGTTTTACAGCTTCTTTCTCAACTTGTTCGACTTTGCATTGTTCTCGAACTTTCTCTTGTTGAGCATCTTTTTATTGCGCTTCATTTTGCTCCGTCTTCCTTTCTTCTCGCACTCCTAGTGTTCACCATGCTTCGCGGTGGTGTATGATACATCTAGAGATCCAGCTCGAAGACCAACTAATGTACGGGATGTGGACGTGTAGTAAGGGTGGGGAAGACGCAATGATACAATATACGTCCGTGCGCAATCACTCGTAAAGGCTACTAAAAAACGTTCGTGAATCGTAACATCTCTAAGCACGCGCCCCCTTCCCGCTCGCGTGCATCTCTCGCGCCTTGTTGGAGCCCTGGATTTATTTAATAACAAACTAGAAATGCAGGTAAGTAAAATAAAATATCAATTTTGGTCACGCGTAGCCTACAGGGGGGTTTACAAAGTTGCAAAAAAAAAAAGGTCTTGATATTCTCGAGCGCGGTAATTTTTTTTATTTTGGATGAAGATAAACACACGACGAATTAAGACGTATATTTTCAATTTTTAATCACGAAAAAAATACTATCTGCCAATTTATATAGGCCAAAGTAGTGAAATCGTTGAAGATTAGAGCGTGCAGCTGGAATAAAGCTTAGTACAAAAACTTTTTACAAAAAAAATACAACCGACTTCCATACTAAAAAATGCAAAATAACTTTAATTTCGGCAGTCGGTGTTTCTATTTTGGTTTCTTCGTTATTTGACACCGACTGCCGAAATTAAAGTTATTTTGCATTTTTTAGTATTATTTATGGAAGTCGGTTGTATTTTTTTTGTAAAAAGTTTTTTTTTCACTTTTTAGTTGTTGTACCCCATTCTAAAACTAGGGAATTAGAACATATCAGGGTGAACTGTACAAATCTGTATACCCCTTCAGAGCGTATCAGCGTGATGTAATGTTGTGAAGTGGTGAAAACAATATACAGACATGCGATTGCAGCAATTCTGGAAGGTTTGCTATCATTTATTGAAGAGTTCCATTGTGTATCTCCGAAGTTCTTCATCAGATCTTCACCAAATTAAAATGGGACCACATGTGAAGCAACAACTTTTTTGGAAAAGTTGTTTATTATCATGAGTACAATCACGTGTTTAAGTATCGGTCACTAATTACCAGTCACCCTATATACAGTCGAATTGACACAGACCGGGTAAAGTTCACGAGACTAGCCCGAGAAGGGCTAAGTAAGTAGTCTTACTACTCTTCCGGCTGAAATCCCTATAACTAACTTAGACGAACACGTAAACAACATAACAAACATCCTCATTTCTAGCTATGAGCAGTCTTGCCCCCTCACGTTACCCAAGCGGGGTGCTAAACAGTCATGGTGGAGCCCAGAACTAGAAAGACACCGACAAAAACTGAGAAGGCTGTTCAACAGAGCCATGAACACAAGGTCGCCAAACGACTGGGACCAATACAAAACAAAACGCAAAACCTACAAAAACCTGATACGCCTAAGAGGTAGGAACGGCTGGAGACGTTTCTGTACAAACATTGAAAATAGCAGTCAGGCAATGAGGGTTAAAACCTGTCTTGCCACAGGAACAGATCATTCGATAGGATGTCTCAAAAAACCAGACAACACTTAGACAACTAACGACACAGAAACAAGCGAATTACTTATGAAAACCCACTTTCCAGGCTGCCAGAGCGCAAACAAGGAAAGCTGGGAGCCTTATGATGAGCGAGTCACGAGCAATCTGGACTGGGTTGTGGCCGCTGAAGTCATTGACCAGGATAAACTAACATGGGCAATCAACACCTTCCTACCTTTCAAGGCAGCAGGAATGGATGGCATTTTTCCAACCCTGCATAGATGGAGCGGAGACCCACTAGTGGAACACCTGGTCAAGGTTTTCCGCGCATGCCTGGCTCACCGCTACATCCCCCTGATCTGGCGCGAAGTAAAAATCATATTTATTCAAAAACCCGGGAGAGGTGACTACACCAACCCCAAATCATTAACGAACGAACACATCTCAATCTTCCAATGTGAATGTGTTGCCCTGACACAAGCGGCAACAGCTGTAAAATGCTTGGGAATACATGATTATGGAATTAAATTCCTGTCGGACAGTGTAGCTGTGCTCAAAGCCTTAGATAATAAACAAACTAACAATAAGTTAATTTACGAGTGTCACCTTGCCCTGGAGAGTGTATCGATATCAAATCGAATCACCCTACAGTGGATTAAGGGGCACAGTGGATCCCTAGGCAATAATAATAATAATTTATTTCATAAAAAGTGGTACAGTCTGTTACAAAGTAGGATGACAATTTAAAAATTTGTTAACATCTGAGATAAGTAGGTAACAATACAATTCAAGTATCTGATGTCCTTGCTAGGTTACTTAGTAGCCTGTATTAAGGAAAATCAGCCCTCATTTCCCGAAAATGGGACAAGACTATTATTTAGACTGTTACATAATTATTAACAAAATTTAGAAATAAAGAAGAAAAATAATAATAATAAAAGCTCAATACAAAAATGTGTGAGTGCACGCGTTGTGTGTGTTTGGGTGTGTATGTACGCGTGTACATGTGTGTGTGTGTGTGTGTGTGTGAGAGAGAGAATGTGAGTGAGTATGTGTATATTATGAGTTAGGTAATTGTTGTAAGTAGGGATTCGGTATCATCATAATTTTTGGTAGAAAGAAATTCAGTAATCCGCTTTTTGCATGTTAGCTTACAGCATGTTTGCAGTGGAATTATTGCGTTTATTCTATTATAAAGGAATGGTCCTTGATAAAGAAAGAATCTTTTTGTAAATGTAAAATATGGATGAGGTACAGTACATACCCTGTTTCTTCTTCTGGGTAATGTCGGCCCACGTGCAATTGGAGTGTTAGTGTGCTGTTGTAAAATCGTGCTGAGTACGAACATTTGGCGAACGGTAAGGACCTCGCATTTCTGGTAGAGGTCAAAGGTAGGATAACGTATTGGTCGAAAAGTGCAATGATGCAGCGGACGAGCTTGCGAACCCCTCGTTCAGAGATGGTGGTGTTGGGCCCGTACCCACTCCTTCCCCTAACTTTCTCGCAATTTCGTGCATGGATCCGCCAAAGAACCACGGAACTACACAATAACAGATGGTCACGGGCAACAGATTGCAGGCAGTCGCGAATGGCCATGCCAAGCTTACACCCACGACTAACCAAAAAACTGCTCAGTCTCAGAAGAGCCAACCTTAGAATAATAATAGGGACAATCACGGGCCATTACCTCTTGAATAAACATCTCTTCAACCTAGGCGCCACGGACAGCCCTCTCTGTAGAGGCTGCTTTGACGCTGAAGAATCAGTCGCCCACGTCATCCTGGATTGCGTGGCCGTGGCTACCCAACGTGCACAAATCCTCGGAACAGTGAGGTCGCTCCGCGAAGCCTGTGAATCTCCCAGGATGATTCTGTGCTTCTGGGCGGAGTTAGGCTGGCTAAATTAGCCAGGATCCACCACGCACAACGGACCAAATGAGGACAACGGAGTCCCTATACTATACTATACTATATACAGTCGAATTGAGAACCTCCTCCTTTTTTTGAAGTCGTTTAAAAATAAGGCAATGACATTATCTGCGTTTGACGTGAACGCTAAAAGGTAAGTTATTTGTCAGGCTTGTTTGCGTTTTAAAATTAGTTTAAAAATATTAAAAAATCTAGCCATCAGACTAATAATACCACTCGAAATAATCGTCAGATTATAGGCTACCATGAGTGGAACATCCAAGCTGAACCTTCTGTAAAATCTGACACGTTCGGGTATTTCAATTTGGCGTTTTTTTTTTTTATTGCATTTTCAAAAAGTTGCTACGATCCCGTCACTTTTGAATCGTCAGTCTCTTTTGAATAGGAGCATTTTGAGCGTTCACTTAATCTCCTCTGAATATCTGACACGCTCGACAAAATTTTTTTCTCCTATTTTCTGCCCTTCCGCATGGCTACCTCCACCACGCAAGTCGGCAGATCTTTGATATCAGAGACACGTTGGAGCATCTAAGCTATCAATATCTGACACGCTTTAGTGTTTCCATATTTTTTTTTTACGTTCTTGAAAATCTGTAGACGCTTTCCTTACCACTGTAAGAGGAAACTTGATATGACCTTTAATCTTCCTATCATCTAATCCACCAAATCCAATAGGTTCCCACGACGCTCGAGTAAATCCCCGTTTAGCATCATGGGCCTCCTACATGACAGAAATAAAACACAAATCTCAGTCAATTTATTTATTCCATCACGATTACTCAAGTTTCAAACCATCAAAAATGATAATACACCACTTATTCTCAATACGAGCTCCAACACCGTTTGTCTTACGATGAAATACATCATTATACTTCTTTAAAACCGCAAGGACAGCTGCTTGGGTGACATTTGGGGCCAAAGACTTGACATAGGAAACTAGGTAATCTAGCGTGGCTCCCAGTGGGTGTACCATCAGGAAAGCTGATAGTATGCTGATGAGCTTGGCCTCAGAAGCCTTGACTTCTATTCCTGAAGATGACACGTCTTCTGGGGGTGGAGGTGGCTTCTCGTCCACGTTGTCCATTGGGAGGTTTGGCATCGGAGGCGGTGGTAGTGGTGGGTAGACCTGCAAAAGAAGGGTTTTTTGGTTGGTATATGCAGAATGCAAACGTAATACTTCTCCCGCTCTGGGTGGCGGGAGGGCGTGTCAGACTTTTGCTGACTAAAACCCACCTCTGTTCCTTCCTTGCCTGAGTGCCCAGGGGCGCGGTAACTCTGTTACGAATTTATCCGCGACCCCTTGGCATGCAGGCATCGGCCATGTTGGCCCCGTCAGTGGTGGCTGACATCTTTGAGGCGCGCGTGGAACACTACGCGCTTTCGACTCTCGGGCCTGGTGCTGATCGAACGGCGAACTACCCATTATACTCGCCGTCCGCAGGCCCGCGTCTACGGTGGTCGGATATTGTCCTGCGACCCGAGACGCCCAGGACGTCTCCTGCGGCGTCTGGGGACCCCATCACCCGTTCCGCCTCCTCCTTTGCGAGCATTACTGCTTCGCAGAAGGAGGAGACTGCTTCCCATTCCCTCTCACCACATCTCTCGCTCCGTACCATGGCCTGGACCAGGGCCGGGCGCGAGAGGTCGCTGCCGCCTATCGCATCCACGAGGACACGGCGGTGCTCCGCCCAAGCGGGACTGATCTCCACCGTGTCCTCTGAGCGATCCGCACAATGGTTACCCCCGGGCGTTTCCTCCCGCCTTATCCGACACAGGCATGGTTAGGCAGTGGTACTAGCTTTTTTCCATTCATCATCATCATCATCATTTCAGCCGAAATGGGTGGTAAAATTTTAGATACTGCTTCTGCCCCTGGACGTGAACAACTTTCTTCAAGCAGCAAAAAAATGTACTTTCCGTACAAAGTTATCATCAGATGATCAAAATTAGTAAGGGTCCAATTTTTTTCTCGGAGTAGAGAATATGCAAGTAATTCAAAACTATTTATTTTTTAAATATAAGTTGTATTGGACCATAGAAACAATGTGGTGCACTTGTTTGATTTTTATTTCATCTCTACAATTCATTATTTTATGTTGCATGTTTTTGATGAAACTGAACGCTAAATCGCATCTCAATTGGACGAAAGAAATATATGTGTCAAAGTAACACGTTTTTCGCTTTAGTCCTTCAGAACGTTATTCCTTTCGACATTCTCTTCACAACAGCAACTTAAGGCCCTTCTCGCGGTCTAGTGGCGCCCTCATTGAATAAAAAATCGTAGCATAGCACAGAAAATAAATATTAAAAAATCCAACTTGACGTAATGCTACGATTTTTTATTCAATGAGGGCGCCACTAGACCGCGAGAAGGGCCTTAAGCATTTTTTCTTTTATTAATTCGTAAAAAGTACTTTAAATCACACAAAATTCTTATTATAATATTGAAATTGCAATTTCTGCTTGACTAAAGCACATACAATTAAATAATCAAAGCGTATCAAGGTAAGTGACGTCACAGTACAGCTTTGACAGTCACGAACGGTTGAAGTGTAGTAGAAAATTGTACTTGAATTTATTTTTAAATAATTTCCTTAAGTTTTTAGTACTGTATTTTACTGCTTCAAGAGAAAAAAAAATTACATGCATATTCCCTATTGTCCTTTGCTTTCTTGATGAAAGTTGTTTTAGGTCCGCGAGGCTGCTAGTATTCAATGGAACCCACTATGAGTTCCTACAGATTATGAGCAGAAATTAGTTACCTGTTTGTTATGCTGCAAAGCCTGTTGAGCGATGAAATGTGCCTTGAACTTCTCGAATTTTCTCTCAGCCTCATCCTTGGCCAAGTGAGCTTCGTTCTTGTAACCTTCCAACTCATATTGCAGGGTCTCGTTTTCAGTCTGAATAGAAATAATACAGAGTTATTTTTCGTTCAAAACGTATCCAGCTGTTGAGTAGCTATATAGGCTGTTAGGACAAGATACCGCAAACTTCGGGCAAAGGTTACAACTTTTTTTGTGCTGCCACTAACAAAATTATGATAGTCATTAATCTCGGTAATGATAGGTTACAGAAATTGAAATTTTTGAGCACGCAATGTCTTGTAAACGTATTTTATTAACATTGCTGTTTTTAGTGTAATTATCGAATTAATTAATACTCTCATTGGGTTGGACAGGAATAACGATTTTGAACAGTGTTAAGTAAAAAAAGAAACTGCTGAAAAAAAAACAGAGGAAATGATGACGAAAAATTCCAACGCAAGGAGGTCCAGAAACATGTACTGAATCACTGGTACACGTATGTGCGTTTATGTGCCTCACACGGTGTAAGTATATTATTTTTCATAAAAAAAATAAAGTTAGGAACGTTATAAAATCAAAGAGTGATTTTAAAATTCCACAATTGCGCAATAGGCGGTTGTATTGTGGCTAGGCTGAAATGAAATTGCGCAAAACGCAGTACGCCAACTGTTTTAACGTATCATTATGATTTTATTTACCATTTTATTTGTAATCGGCACAAAATCCTTTTCCATACTTCTCTATTAGTTGTAATTTCAGTTATGTAATAACCCACCTTTCACACATTTCATCCATAGTTTCTTTGTCCTACTCATAATGAAATCACTACATAGATATTATTAAGCAAAGTCCCCCGCAGCGTCTGTCTGTCTGTTTGTTCGCGGTAAACTCAAAAACTACTGAGTGGATTTTCATGCGGTTCTCACCAATAGACAGAGTGATTCCTCAGAAAAGTTTAAGGGTATAATTTGTACCAGTGTGAAGCTGGGTAATACGAAAATTACGCGGATGGAAGATTATGAAATTTGGCATAGTTAAAGTTAGAAGGAGTGCAGAAAGCTAATATTTTTATGTTAGATGCATTAGAAATAAATAAATAAAAACCGGCCAAGTGCGAGTCGGACTCGCGCATGAAGGGTTCCGTTCTATAAAAAAGGGTTACGTATCTATACAAAAAGGCAAAAAAAACATGTCTGTTGTATGGGAGCCCCCTTAAGTATTTATTAACCGACTTTCGAAAAAGGAGGAGGTTCTATGTTCGACTGTATGTATGTTTTATGTATGTCCGCGCATTTCTCCGTCAGTTGTGGACCGATTTTCAAAATTCTTGTTTTATCCGAAAGAATATACTCCCGAGGTGGTCCCATATAAATTTTATCGAAATTGCTTTAGCGCTTTTTGAGAAACTGAACAAAAACGAAAAATACGCATATCTTGATGACGTTTTTGTGTTCTTCAAATGTTTAAATTCCTCGTTCCATGTTATTGGGGTTTTTAGTTCTGGGGTATAACAACTAAAAAGCGAAAAATAAAAAACTTTTTTACAAAAAAAACAACCGACTTTCAAAAAAAAATACACTAAAAATTAAAAAATAACTTTTATTTCGGAAGTCGGTGTCAAATAACGAAGAAATAAATTACAAACACCGACTTCCGAAATAAAAGTTATTTTTTAATTGTAATGTGTATTTTTTTTTTGAAAGTCGGTTGTTTTTTTTGTAAAAAAGTTTTTTATTTTATTCTGTTTTTTAGTATTTGTTGTTATAGCGGCAACAGAAATACATCATCTATGAAAATTTCAACCATCTAACTATCACGGTTCATGAGATACAGCCTGGTGACAGACGGACAGCGGAGTCTTAGTAATAGGGTCCCGTTTTACCCTTTGGGTATGGGACCCTAAGAATGTTACACATACTACCATGCGTTGGAAACACACACATTATGGTAAGAATACGACCACCAGTAATAGTAATTAAGTCTCTCATATAACTAGTGGAGTACATTCTAATTTAAAATCAAAATTTCTAAGTACTTACTCTGAGCTGCTCATATTTCTCCAAAGACACCGTTGGTTTGCCGACCCCCTTTTCCATTTCGTCTTCATCAAATATAGCATTGAACTCTTCTTTTATGTTGTCCAATTCCTGTAAAATTCAAATTATTAGCACATTGTTGTCATAACCTTTCAACATTAAAATCTGCTTTTTCTACACAAAGAGGACAAATATCGCCGACTTTGATATAAATACACAAAGATATAGAATAGAATATGGTTTCCATCGGTGATCTACGCCAACACTTCAATCTTGATTGCTGCATTTTCTCCGCCCAAAAATAAAATAAAAAATTCGCTAACTGCCAAAGTATTGTTATGCTCTAAAAAACTTTCATTGCAAGCTTTTAGTTTGTAAATAAAAAGTGATGACATCATGTTATAGGACGAATAGTTATGAGGCACGTAGCTCGGGAAGTCAGGATCCGACGTGTCGTTCAGAAATGATGGCAGAAAGACAGACAGCACGGCAGACCCCGCAGACGGCACGGCAGACCCCGTAGACAGCACGGCAGACCCCGTAGACAGCACGGCAGGCCGCGTAGACAGCACGGAAGACCCCGTAGATAGCACAGTAGACCCCGTGGATTCCGGCGAATTGGCTTCCCATAACATGAACTCATCACATAAAACAATACTTCGACAGATAGGAAATAAATACTTTACCGAATGATGCAGACGAACTAATAAATTGGCGAGGAAGCTCCATTCTTTGGTACAGCACCAGATGCTCACGTAACACTAGTTAATCTGCTAACTTAGAAATACCGACCTTGGATATAGACGACGGTTTCACCAGATTAAAATTTGGAGTATTTTGGAGGTAAAACCAGAGATGTAGGCCTTCAACTATTACCAATGTCGCTTCCATAAGCTGAAATAGCGAGTTCCTGAATTCTGCGACGCGATAGGGCTTGGTGCTGGGCACTATGAAGGTTTTTGAAACTACCGACTATATAGATGATGTCTTGCTAAACTAGAGAAGCATTTTGACTTACCGTATTATAAGACTGAATTTAAATCGTTTGTTGCAAATATTTATTTATTATTTTAGTGAGTATTCTATTGAGGCTAGCGCATATCAAATACAGCCGGATTAGACCGCAGTTATGGTACGGATTTTGGCCTTCCCATTTTACCGGACTTTTCAATATCAATTGACGAACATGACTTTTAGAACAAAATATGATGAAAATTTCAGTCAGTTTTGCAAATGGTTGCGAATACAGCCCACCATATGCGTTAGCCTTTAGAAGTTTAGAAATGTAATATTTCCATGAAAATAAAAACATTTTCATGATGGGTTACTTACCTCGGTCATTTTGAGCCACATCTCGATGTTCCGCCGCTGTTGCTTTGAGAAATGGTCGGAAACCCGCTGGAGTTTGGCCGCCGTCAGAATTTTTGCTACCTGCTCGACTGCCGTTGACAAATGTTGTATGTTAAAATTACATCGACATATTATATTTTGAAAAACTTTTGAAAGTCTGAAATACACTCATGTACCGCAAATTCATCAAGTACATATTGCAATTTACTAGTTTTAAGCCAAATACCTTTTCCAATCTTTTAATGGAGATTTTCTTTCAATGAATTTTGGCGGGTAGTCAAACAAAATATAAAATGTCAGGCAAATGATGTCTGTAAAATAATTCATTAAAATGAAGTTTGCTTACTGTTTCTCATTACATGACTTTAACATGTTTTCTTTTTTGATATCTTGTCAAGATAAATTCTTCTGAAGTCTCTTGGTAGTATATTTTTGTAATGAGACCGTCTTGAAGTAAGCACATTTTATTTTATTTTTTTATCATTGAGAGGCTCACGGTTGACCACTATCTCACCTGACATCTGGTGAGCGATGATGTGGTCGACGATATAGCACGCTTGCCTAGAAGTAACCTATTCTCTCTGGTATAAAGACAGCCATTGCATAAAGTATCCGATGTAATTAACGTAACGCACGCACGCATTAACGTTACTGACCTCCCCATTTTCTATTTATATTTAGGGAGATGACATTTTTTGCAGTAGTCGATTTACTATGTTTGCTTGCAGTACGAGTATGATAGGAACTTGGCGTCCAAATCTGGCACTGCCAGATTCTCAACTCTCTCGAATAAAGATAAAAATAATCGTCCTAGTAAAAAATCCTATAAGACTTGTCTTTATTAACACGTCAGGCCCCTCGCGTCGCCATAACAATAGGTTTTTAATTGTGTCTGCTAATGAGGGACTGACGCGTTAAGATGGGTCTTTATACAACATCAAATTTTTAAATGCTCTCCTGAAAAAAGGCATTTTTGCAAAAATGCAGGTTGCACTGGGGGTGCGAAATGATGGATGGATCAGATATATGTCAGTAGATTAAACTCTCGAGGCAACCAAGCTGAATAGTATTAACTGATTTTAACCATTGATCTTTTTACCTGATGTTAAAAAATGTAAATATGGATGTATTTAGGGAATATACATGAAAACAATATTTGTTATCTAACCGGTTTATCGTTGAATATACTAAAATAGAGTACGAACAGTGAAATCAGAATCAAAATTGATCGAAAATTAAACGAGAAACAATTTTAAACAGATATATCTGTTAAAAATTGTCTCTGTCTATCCCTCTCTCGAAAACGCTGTTTTCCTATGGCAGTTGTATGGGCGCCATGTCCTTTGACGTCAAAGAACACGTCGGACTTCTCTTTCTAATTATAAACTTTAAAGCTTTATAACTTCGTCGCTGATATTTTGAAAATTCCTTCATATTTGTTCAAAATAGTTAATAAGTCTTCAATTGAACTTTAAAAAAAATTGTCATGCATATTCCCTATTATGAGTCTGTGCTGCCCCATCGCAAGGCATAGGCCTCCTTCCCTCCTTCCACTTTCTTCGGTCTTCTGCAATTTTGGGCCAGTCCGTTGAGGATGAGTCAAACACAAATATGATTGTAGGTACCTACTTAAAAAAATTAAAAGCGTCAACACTACCCGCTGAAGTCGTCCATCACCACAAAGACGCTAATATGAAGTTATCACCAGGTTTTCGTTGTTGTATGAAGATGATGCAACAGCTCCGGTTGTGTACGTACGTTGTATATAACATCAGTGGAAAAAGAACGTAGTGCAATCAGAAGAGACTCTTGGTTCTGGCTTTCCTGTATGGTGGGCTTGTCCATCAAAAAAAAGTATGTTGCTCGAATCACGATCAGCCCATAAAGCATCTTGATAAGGGAGGTTTCACCAGCTAAACTAAAAAAAGATGATAACATACAGAAGAAGACCTGCAGCTTTATACCAGACTCAATCGCAAATTGTCTTGACGTAGTCACTCTTCTGCACATATTCTTCAACTTGGGATTTGAAAGCAGCATGTGGCGGTGCGGAGTCGTCCCATGATATTCGAGTCTGGGAAACCTCAAAATAAGCAAAATATTGGCACATACCATGTCAAAGAAGGGTATTCTGCTTTTCCACCAACAACGAGGACCGATGATCTAGGAGAAGGTTCAGGACTAGTCTACTGCGATGCTTTCGTCAGGCCTATTTACAGCAGTGGAAGTCTTGTGGCTGAGCTGATTTTGACATCAAGAAGATAGTCGATTTTCGGCTGGCATCGTTTCATCCTGCTCGTACAGTTTTGAGCCGCGTTGCCAATCAAAGCACATCGCTTGTACTACTTACAACAATCCTTACCAGCTCTACTGGTCCAGTAGAACTCTCGATGCCCGCCTCCCCATACTTTGAAGTATTCGAGCTTGCTAAAATTATTTTTTCTTACGCCTCTATTACACAGACGCAAATTGCGGTAAACATTTGACATAATAAAATGTAAGAAAAAGTATTACATAATGTAAATGTCAGTGTACTAAATGCGTGAAACATTTTATAGAGATAATTATTTGCTGGCTGGTGATACATTTCCATCAACTCCTTAAAAGTCCCCAAGTCTTCAGATCACTGGATCGCTGGGTCTCCAACGTGGATTCAGCTGTTGCAATGACTTCTTAACCCCCAAATTATCAAACGACATTTAACTTTAAAAGCATTTTTGCTCTGTGTCTAATTCGATGAAATAATTACATAGCTGAACAGATATTTGCCGCTCTTGCCGCCGCACCATCCGACCCGACGCGCCGCCGCCGTCTTTTTTATTTAATTTAAAAAAAACAGTTTTAGCGCCTTATTTATAAAAAACGTTAACCATGGGATTAGTTTAAACACTGATTAGCAGTGATGAGACTTAGTTATCTTGAATTTAGGATTCACTAATCAATATTCAATATTCAAATATTTAAGTCAAGAGTGAATAGGTTACTTCTAGGCAAGCGTGCTCCATCTTCGACCACATCATCGCTTAACATCAGGTGAGATAGTGGTCAAACGCGAGCCTATCAAACATAAAAAAAAAAATATATTCAACTAATAATAAATGATAGCGTGACGGCTGACAGGACAGAATAGAAGAAAATAACGTGTTGCGCCGACTCCAAGTAACATGGGATAAGGGCAGGAAGATGAAGAATAAGCATCAGGTCAGCGAGTTTTATAAATAAGACTGTTAATCTTTTACTAAAGTTAAGTGGCTAAACTACACCATAAAGTGACAACGTCTCATGCAACAATAAAATATCTGGTGGCGTATGACAATTTGGTCGTAACTACCCATGCAGTCTACGAGTCTTCAGGTCAACAGGTTTCTTAGTTGCTAACCAGCCTTGTGGTATTCCAGTAAATCTCCACTGGACTCCAACTGGTTATCTACTCGATGACCGCTCACAGTAATGTGTGGCAGATATGCTTCGCCGACTCCAAATAAATTAACTGAGAGGAGCTCGTGGCTAAAGTAATAACAGTCGCGCGGGTCGATCCATCAGGTTAAGCTACGCTTGCCGGGGTTGGTCCATGGATGGGTGACCATCTTTACATACCGGGACTCCTCCGTGCCTCGGAAAGCACGTTAAGCTGTTGGTCCCGGCTGTCAATCGTGAAACTTTGACAGTCGTTACGGGTCGTCAGAAGCCCGATGACAACCAGTCTTACCAAGGAGTATCGTATTACCCAGTAACTGGATTGTGGAGGTCAGATAATAATAAATATTTGCTTCTACTTATAAAGGATGATGTTTCCTAAATTCGGAAACAACCTCTAGAGACTGGTATTCATCGTCAATCTGCATCTTCTCGGTGAAGGGGCTCGTGGCAAAGGAACAGAAGCAGGAGTTCATCGACGGAGGCCGAAGGTAAAGCAACCGAGGTCCAAAGAGGTACGACCAGTGAGTTCATAATGAGACCACAACTACACCCTCGGAAAGGAAAGTAAAGCTTGCGTCACAGTTAGGGTTACGACTGGCATAGATAACAGTCATAACGGGTATCAGAAGCCGAAAACTGCCAATAGCGAAGTTTACTGAGTCCACAAAAAATAACTCTATTTAGTCCGAAGTTAAATTATCAAAAAATATAACATATTTTACCAAACCAAAAAAATTACATAGATAAAACGCATCAAAGTTCAGGAGTGGGGTTCGTTACGTTACTAAACGATACAAAGTGTATCGAGGTGTGATATCAAGTGAAATTTCAACACTGTTTCACCCTCATTTTGCGTTTATGTGGCAAAAGAAAATATACGTGTTCAATATTTTAAGTCTAACGGCTGGACTAATTAGATTTTTTTAGGAAATTAGCCTATTATTCTTACCCAGGGGTCTGTTTTGTTGTGATCAGCAGTCGCAGAATGCAAAATTGTGGTATTCAGCTGCATTTGATGAGACAGGAAGCTGACCCAACATAGTTGGGAAGTTGCTGGCAGATACTGACTAAAAATACTTCAGTCTACTTACATTGCAAGATGATATGTTCGAACTTGTCCCTCATGGTGGTCTTCAGAACATGGTATTCATCATCGATCTGCATCTTCTCGCTGAATAGTCTTCGGAGCTGGTTGTTAGTCGCTTGAATTAGGGCGTAGAAAGTATTGGAGTTTTTCTTGTTGCATTCTCCACGTTCTAGCCATGCTGCCAGGCTCTGAAGAGGAGGTATTAATTTAAAGAAAAAGTAATACTTTAAATTGTATTTGGTGGTATGGGCATGTGATGCAGAGGAAAGTTTTAAGTATGAATGCAGGCGACCAAAGAAACTATAGATGGACTGTGTGAAATATGTTATGTTTAGAAAGGGGCTGATGACTTTCTAGACAAGATCCTTATTCTCTGTACTGCGACTTGGGCAACTGGGCACACTACTGTAGCGGCGGTTGTAAGACCCGTCATGAGGGAGTAGCTGGAGAGACCGCATAACGCCCTACTTTCAGGCTGACACAGGTAGGTCGCGGATAAATTTGAAATAGTTACCACAGCCCTTGGCACAGGCAACTGTAGGAACAATGCTGGGTTTTAGTCAGTAAAAGTCTGATACGCCCTCCCAGAGCGGGAGAAGTCATTGGGTGATCTCACACACTCAAAAAAAAAAAAAACAAGGCTGACACAGGTACTGTCTGAACATGGGTAATTCGGAAAGCACATGTGCCGTATAGGCCGGCAGCCGAGCCAACTGCGTCGACGACACGGGACTGATCTGTTGAGGACACACCAGTGGTGTAGGAACTATTGAGAAAAATCTGATAATCAGTAAAAAAAACAACAAAACTCACCGGTGCAGCCTCAGCAAATTCATTATCACTCTTGATCTTCTCCACGATGGTCATCAGATTGGTTGCATTAAACTGTTCCACGCGGGGCGGAGTCGGTTCACGCATGCGTTTGTTCTTCTCATACTCGTTCTGGTCGTCACGATTCTGTTAGAAAATGAGAGGTTATAAGTATGCTCATTTTATGGACCAGTAGACGGGCGTTAAGGACTGAAAACCGCCATATTAACAGCGACGGATCGATCCACTAGTTAGTTTTTTACTTAGTAAATAAGTTGGTGGAGGGACTTAGGCTGGAACATCACAGCTGGAAAAATATGTCTAAATAAAAAGATGTCTAAACTCCAGCATCATCAGCTCTTACTTTAAATAATGGAACTAATTATACTTACACTTACCAAGGCATAATCAATGAAAAGAGTTGTAGCCTCACTCTCCATTTGGTCATGAAACTTGATACGATGCCCGGACAAAAAGAATGATTGCTCCACACACTCCGCCTTCTCATACCGTACGTGACAAACTCCTTGTTTGTGCATTTTTACTTCCTCAATGGATCCGAAACGTTGGAATATCTCTCTAATACTGTCTTCAGTGACTCCATTGGGTAGTCCTCCGACAAAGATGGTACGGCAACCAGGAGGCATTTCCCTGCGTTGTGGTATTGTTGTTCCAGGGAGGACCGGTAAGATTACACCATTGCTGAAGAACATAGTCTGATTGACCATCTGCATTTGCTGGTTCATCAGCATCATATTATTGGGCATCATGTTCATGCCAGGCATCATGTGATGATGTTGCATGTTGGACATGTCCATCTGTTGGTTCATCATTGGGTTTTGCATGTTATGGTGCATCATGTTGCCATATTGCATCATATTTTGTTGTTGCCCTGAAAACAAGTTTTTATTGTGTATTGCGTTTTTACTCTTTAAGGACTCTGCCCACTACAAGGTATCATACCATGACCACACCATGGCCATGCTAGGAATGTGTCATGCAGAAAAATATTGTTTGTATAGAAAAGTATGAGACAGTATCCATGAGACCGTTCAGTCACTAATCAATACCATTGGGTGCCTTGCACCTAGCGTATCGGCACTGGCCTATGTATGTAAACATGCCAGACCGCGCCCAGGTGGCAAAATGATGAGCATATGGGTTATAATGCTATGCTGTTGGTACTATCTAGTGCCTCTGTCGTGTTTCTTTATGTGCTTGAAAAGTTCCTACCACAATCATGATATGATGCCGTGTACTAGGCAGACTCCTTTATTCTTAAGCAGTGAACTAACAACAAAATGGTTTCAGATTTTTTAATGCAGAAATACTTAGCAATGTCTATTTACATGTTTGGTTTTGTTTCAAGTCACGCCATATCTAAATCATAATAAGACCACTCTGCAACCTGCGTAGTGGCCTATGCGCTGCAGTGGGGCACTGTTCTTACAGAGAAGGCACAGGCATTTATCACCATGCTTGCTCAAAGCTGGTTGACAATAGGGTATTTTAGGGGGTATGAAAATAGTATTCTAATTAGTCCATAAATTAGATTATCAAATAAAAAACTTTTTTACAAAAAAATAGAACCGACATCCAAAAAAACGTGCAAAATAACTTTAATTTCGGAAGTCGGTGTCAAAAAACAAAGACACAAAACAGGAACACCGACTTCCAAAATTAAAGTTATTTTGCACGTTTTTTTGGATGTCGGTTCTATTTTTTTGTAAAAAAGTTTTTTATTTTTCACTTTTTAGTTGTGGTTCCCCATTAAACTGTGTTAACAGTTCATAGACATACGATAGCAGCAATCGCGTTGATTTGCTGTCAATTTTTGAAGAGTTCCGTTGTCTGTCTCCGAAACCCATCATCAGATCTTTTTGAAATTTAAATGGGACCATTTCGGAATAAACCCCTTTCGAAAAAAAAAAGAATTTTGCAAATCCGTCATCATATGACGGAGTTATGCCCGAACATACATAAAAAAAAAAAAAAAAATACAAACATCCGAATTGATAACCTCCTCCTTTTTCGAAGTCGGTTAAAAATACTGGATACGTATTTTTACCTTTACCAAACCAATAAAAATGACAAAGATAAAACATCTTGTGCAGGGTGACGTCACCAGAAATTTCAACGCACTCATTTATTGTTTACGTGACAAACGAAAAAATACGTGTCCGTGTACTGCTGGACTAATTGGATTTTATCCAAGATTTTAGAAAGTACAAATGAATTGAAAAAGTCACATTAATACTTGTCTTTTGAACCCACAACCTCAAGCATTAGAGGTAAAACAAAATTGTATTATATGATCCATGCAAAATTTTAAAGGAACTTTTGAAAGCTGGTAAAAATTTGAATGTAGATCATACCTGGCATCATCATATTATTTTGATTTTGGATGTGTTCAAGCTGCTGCATAGCTCTTTCTTGGTTATTATCCCACTTGCCCTGTCTGTTGCGGTGATCGCTGCGGTTGCGGTCACCACGGTTGTTCTTCTCCTTGTTGCTGTACTCCCGGTAGTGGTCACGGTTACGCGACCTAGAGCGGCGGCGTCCTCTCTCTAAAACAGTACGTGCTAAGTTGTTTAGTGAACTACAAGATAATAATTATTTTGTTTGTTCACTAAAGTACTCATATTTTTTTTTAATAAAAAAGTTACCCAAGCAACTTAGGACTGAGTCTGAGTTAACTACCAACAACAACAAAAAAACGATTTTATAACTTCAAGGCAGAATTTGATTCAATGTTTTCAACCAATCATGCATCGATGGATGAACATAGTAGACAAACGCGTGCCTATGAACAATAAAAAAAAAGAACTCATGTTGACCTTGGCCAGAACTAGGACATAACATATTTTTTATATCAGTAGTAGGTATGTTCCCATGAAATAATTTTCTACTTTCAAGCTAAATAAATAATTTCAATTACAACTAACCTCGTTCCCGTTCTCTGTCGCGGCGATCATTCTTGTCGCGACTCGGTCGTTTTTCTTGCGCTTGCTCTTGATCATTGTCTTTTTCTGCGTTTTCAGGTACGGCTCCGTCCTGGTTGTCCATACTCACGTTTTCAGGTAACACAGGCCCTATAAAAGGTTCTGCGGGCTGCGGTGGATTCATGTGTGCTGCTTGCACAGACTGCATTGGCATTTGATTCATTTCCCCCATCATTGTATATGGTGGCATAAGAGTAGGTGCTATTGTCCCAGAAGGCAGCATGTTAGGCATCATATTAGGCATTCCATGCATCATGTTTTGAATGGCGAATTGCTCGTTGCCCCACGAAGTCATTATGACGCGTTACACAAATTATAAAACGCGTCACTATCTAAACAAGTCACAATGAGTGATTTTATCGCTGATTTCTCACTAAAGTTGTGTAAATAAGAATTAAAGAAAAATATTTAATCAATCACACTAAATCAAGGAAAAGCTTTTTCAATTCAATTCGCATATCACAGTCAGACTCAGTATCACTAAAAGCAAACAGGGCAAACACCAAGCAAAGTCTACATTCTACAACAAAGAGTAATATAATATAGGGTAGTCTACCTACAATCACAGATGACTATAACCTACAATACAATAGATATTTAGATAATTCGATTATTTGACTTTGATAGACACCGCTTTTTTTTGTTAATCCTTTTGGAACAGGCTAAGGTCAGAGACCATGCTGCCCAGTCATCAGTAGTGTATTTTTATTTATTTTCCATTAGAATGCAGATGTAACACATTATAATGTTTTTTCCAGTATTTGGCAACAAATGTATCGAGTCAGCCTTCTCGGCAAACTTCGCTGAGATAGTCAATACTACAATATAATTCTCAGCTCCATTTTATCGAGATTGCGCCTGTTTCAATGATTCCACATATTGTCCAGTTGCGTAGACACTTGAGACACAAAACCACACCAATTTTACAGACTCCGCGTTACCGAAAAACGGTAGGGCTGGACGATAGTTGATTAACATCGATGTTTTTTTAATTAAGCAATTACAACTACAAGCAAGCTATGACCGCGCTCACCTTAGGCCTCCGAGACCAGGCTCTAACCATACTTGAGGCTCTTGGGAAGGATGGGACCTACGAGCAACTGCTGGAAGCGTTAGAGTCCAGATACGGCGACGCGCACTTGGAGCACGTATTTCGCGCTAAGTTAAGGGATCGCGTTCAACGAAGTGCCGAGAACCTTTGTTCGGTAAAAACCCAGGATGCAATCGTCCACTATGTCAGCCACGATGACATTATGCCGATAAATTTTGTTACGTAATTTTAACTCCACCTCCTTCTTGCCTCGGACGATTATGTGCTGACCGGTAGCTGTCAATAATTGTATGTGGTCGTGGTTATCGAAGAAGTCCCCAAGGAACCGACTTGCTAGGTGAGAATTGACGACCGTGTGAGAAGCTCCAGTATCCAGCGTCAGTTTGCATAGTTTTCCGTTGACTTCGCCTTTTTTTTTTTTATGTTTGATAGGCTCGCGTTTGACCACTATCTCACCTGATGTTAAGCGATGATGCGGTCGAAGATGGAGCACGCTTGCCTAGAAGTAACCTATTCACTCTTGACTTAAAGACTCCCAGGTTGTATCTTACAGGAAACACAGACTCCGGTAGAGAATTCCACTCTCTAGCTGTACGTGCAATGAATGTTTTCTCAAAACGCTTTGTGCGTATGGATGGGATGTCCACCATGAACCGGTGGCACTTCGCCGTACGTCTTGTGGTCCTTAGATGAAACGGGCTTGGCGGAATCAAATCATGCAATTCCGTCGCACACTCCCCAAAATGTGATTGATAGAAAACCGACAGGCTAGCAACTCGGCGTCTATGTTCAAGACTTTGTAGTTTCGACTCAACGAGCCTATCATTGCCGATGATCCTCTTGGCTCTGAAATCTGCATCTGCGGGCAGACCGAAGGAAGGAAGCTTGCCAATTAAGCTGTCGTGCCAGACCCGGTCGAAGGCCTTCGAGATATCAAGGGAGACCGCAAGGGCTTCCCCTTGTTTGTCGATGGCCTCACTCCAGATGTGAATGGCATACGCTAGAAGATCTCCAGTTGACCGATTTCGGCGGAAGCCGTATTGTCGGTCACTTAGGATATCGTTAGCTTCTAGGTATGCCAGGAGCTTGCCATTCAGTATACGTTCCATACTCTTACAGAGTACGGAAGTTACCGAGATGTGCCTATAATTTGCTTTCTTAGGTACGGGTTGCACGTTAGCTTGCTTCCAAGCCATCGGTACTTTTCCAGTCTCAAACGAAAGGCGAAATAGGCGTGTCAACCCTGTGGAGGAAGCTCCCTCAATCGAGCCAGAAACTCGGTCGAAATGAAACAGAACTGTTATAGATTACAGGAAGTTCTTCTGACTAAAGGTGGAGGAATGTTATGTGGGTAGGGTACCTACATATCATTAATTAGTAACTTAGGCTATTTTTATTCTGGAAAAATAGTTAGGGTTCCGCGCAAAAATATTAAAACCCAATACAAATAAATAAACTACCACGTGGCAGAAGTCCCTGGCACAGCTAGTAACATCTACGAAGCGATTGCGGATCCGGCTAAACGCGAATTGGCCATTTTTTACCATTGGACAAATCGTGAATTGGACCAATCGCACCTAAAGAACTTGCTACTACTATCTCTGCGCTCGACTCGTAGCCGCTTCCTTTTAGTTGGTGAACGATACCATACATACGTAGCCATTACAAAAAAAAAAAAAAAACAAACATCCGAATTGATAACCTCCTCCTTTTTGAAGTCGGTTAAAAAAATACAACCGTACATGCTTAAAGCGGTTTAGGACTTAAATATTCTTTTATTATTCTTTATTGTACCTACACATATAACATATAAATAAAACACAAATTAACAGTTAGTTACAAAGGCGAGCTTAACCCAGCATTTGGGTTTTCTTACAGCAAACCTCAGGGTGAAAAATACATTTGCATAAGTAGGTACTATTGAAGACAAAAGTGCATGGAGAGCCTAAGGTCGACTTTTGACTGTGAGGTTTTGCATTACGTATCATGACTTTCATGAGACGATTAGATGGCGCTGTTCAATCATGAAAATAACACTGCAAAGCTTATAAACCTTATTATGCAGAGGCAGATAATAAGGTTTTTAATACCTAAAATAATTACTAAGTAATAATAATATATTTATATTCAAATAAACAAAAATTACTATATTTTCTTATTTCCGAGTACTTAATACAGCGCCATCTAAACCAAACTAAATAAGCCAATTGGTATATCGGTTAATTCGACTACAGATGGCGTCGATCATAAATAATAAAAATCCCTACATTCACAAAGTAGCTCTTATTTTCACGTTCCAGAATAAATAATCAGTAGCTCAGGTGGATAAGCATGGCAGAATAACATAGATCGTTCAACAGGGCACCGGTTCGCAACCCAGCTCTCTGTCGACTTTTTTTAAATTTAATTATTATAATATATAATTTATATTCTATTTTTTGTATTTTTAAACGTTTTTATTTTATTTTTTGTTATAAATAATATATAAAATATGAGGTATAAGATGTATAAATGAATATAGGGATAATATACAAGTATACATATACTACTATAAATAACATTATATAAATATATATTATGTAAATTACTTTCATAATTGGTGGTAAGTATTAGTATTATTTGTAAAAAACATTTATGTAAGAAGATTTAGATATATTTTTCTTACAGCTTAAGATTTACTAAGTTTAATTCTCGTAAAGGATAAGAAATGAAACTATTTTATTGATTATAGTTTAAGACATTTAATTCTCAAAGAAGAATACAATTTATGTCTTTCTTTCTTATAGAATGTATAACCTAACCTAGCATGTTTACATCTAATTAACAATGATTTAATTCACTTGTTAAGGAGAAATACAAGTAAAATTTATAACTGAATAACTCTATTACAAAATAGAAGACCTTAACAAAGTAAAACTGTATAATAGATATTATAAGTATTCTAAATCAAAACTGTGTTGTGCTATTCTTCTATTATTTAGTTTTATTTACATTATGTTATAATAACTTTCACTATATATGCAACCTTAGTTCTGTAAATATTTTACCTACTCATAAATTATAAAAAATTTACGTTTTGCATAATTATGTTTAGTGGTATTGACTATAATGATTGATTTGTGCATTATGTTATGACTAAGGTTCATAGCTTAAGTATTCGTTCCAGAAGGAGGAAGAAATTGAAGCTAAACCTAAAATCAATAACAATTGTAAGACCGGGTTATAGCTGTCATTTTGGGACCGAGTTGTTTATAATAATAAATAAATAATTTATTATGTTGGAAAGGAATCTATATTTATATTGTTTTTATTTTAATTTCTTATATTATATAAGAAATCAAAATCATTAGTGTAATAACATTTTGTTGTTATAAAGTAATGTATAAATTTATCCAACTTACACCAAGTTTGATTACTGTAATTTATCATATAAATTATAGCTACCCCGGTCTTTTCATTTTTACTCAATCATTATTACTCAATTCAATAGTCAACACTTTATATTCTTTAATATTTCGTGTATCCGCCATTTTGATCGATTACAGCTTGCAACCGCGAACCCATGGAGTCTATTAATTTTTCACATAAATTGTGACCGCGTATAGAATCCCATACCTCCATGCAGTGAGTACTCAGTGCTTTCTTAGTCCTTTCGTTCCTATTGTCCCACTTTTGAACCATAACGCCCCATAAATTTTCAATGGGGTTTAAATCTGGCGATCTCGCAGGCCAAGGAATAATTCGTATGTCCGATTGCTGGCTAAACCACTCTTGCACAATTATGGAACGGTGTATAGGACAATTGTCCTGCACGAACGTTATTACTGGCATGTCTTCTACAGGAAAAACATTCCGCACAGTGGGCAACATGACGTCATTCAGCACATCTAAGTAGTTAACACTGTTTGCACGACTGGGTATTACAGTAAGTTCTCCTGGTCCTGCAGCTGTCATCCATACCCAAATGTTCACTGTTATACGACCGGATTCAGAGTTAGGCACAACGTGATCACTATCATAACGCGTATTATTCCTACGCCACAACCTAACTCGCCCGTGCTGGCTAGACTTGAAAGTCTTTTCATCACTGAAGATAACGTTGCTCCAGTCGAAATGTCTGTATTTCAAAGCGAACTCCAATCGTGCTCTTTTATTAGCTTCGGTTAGCAATGGCTTAATAGCATGTCGACGATAATGCAGACCTTCACTATGAAGAGCACGATACACCGTCCGCAAAGATGTATCAAACAACTCTGCGTAATATCTTGTTGGTGTAAAGCCATTTTCCTCATAACCTTGCACCATAAGTTGACGCTGGTCTGAGTCAATATGGCGTCTTCTGCCAGATCTACTGCGGTGTTCCAACGAACCCTCTTCTTGAAACCGCTTTATCCATAAAGTGACAGTCTTTACCTATAAGGGAAATATATTATTTATTATTTTCGTGTATCGATAACCATGGATAATAAAATAAATAACGAACAGCGATTTTAAAACATTACTTACGTTTAAGCCAGTTTCTCTCGAAATTTCAGAATAATTTAGGCCTTGATTATGCAATGCTATTATTTGGGCCCTCGTAGCCATATCAATATTAGAACGCGAACTCATGGTAAAGATAAATATTAAAAAATTGTTACTGAACTCACTCAAAGATAGTAAAGAACGTTATGATTGAACAAAAAGATTTAATTTTTATACAGTCAATATTAAACTACCCTCAATTCTTTTGAGATTTATGATACAGGTTAAAGTCGCTAAACAACTTCGATATAATAAAGAGTAGGATAATTTCAACTCATTGCGTAATGACGCAATAGTCCAGTGGCTATGGTGTCGGTAAATTTTATGCCACCGAGTTCGAATCCTAGTTATTACGAGCTTTGCTTTATAAGGTTTGTAATGTCGTAGGAGAATTTGTGTTAAAATTAAGTAATATTGTAACTAGCAAAAAACAAGATAATGTTCTTTAACGAGAGATGTATATTTTCCAATCCAACTACTATATTAGCGCCATCTATGTCGTTCAAGACGTATTATTAAGGCGATGAAACCCTGTACAAACGATTTTGGTTTGGAACTCTCCATGCACTTCTGTCTTCATTAGTACATCTTAAGTGCACAACAAAAACTTAAAATACAATCTGTTACTTAAATAAACTAAACAAATATGTGATACATAAACATACTAAATACTATGGGTATGGCTTACAAAGAAATCCTTTTACAAAACATATTACGGGTCATGCCGACAGGAAGTGTTCCCTAATTCCTCTCCTAAACTCCTCCAACGAAGGGTTAGCCCTAAGAGTATGTGGAAGAGAGTTCCAAAGGCATACAGCACGAACAGTAAAGGATCCACCGTAACAACTAAAGGAGTGGGGAGGGAACCAAAGGAGAAGGGAAGATGATGAGCGGCAAGGTTTTCCTCTTGGACAAAGATACTCAACGCGTTCCCGAAGATACAAGGTAGAGTTGGGATTGTGAAGAACTGAAAAGAGTAAAGAAAGTGTGTGAGTATCCCGACGCAGCCGAATAGGCAGCCACCTCAATCGCTTCCGAAATTCCGACACATGGTCGTACTTCCGGAGGCCAAACATGAAGCGTATGCACAAATTCTGCAGACGTTTGAGCTTATCAAGGAGTTCCTCCGTCGCATCAAGGAAGCAGACATCAGCATAGTCCAGAAGAGGTAGAAGGAGAGACTGAGCAAGAGTAATTTTGGTTGGAAAAGGCAGGAACTTCTGGAGACGTTTCAGTGACTGGAACGAACAAAACACCCTCCTGCTTACTTCCGCAATGTGAACATTCCAAGATAGGTTGCAGTCCAGGAAAACGCCTAAGCTTTTTGCAGTCCTCTGGTCACGTGAAGAGTCGACTAACAGCTTGCTGAATGCCGAAAAACTCGATGAGTACTCGGACCTCATGGCCCTAGTGTTTCAACCCCAAACGGCTCAAACATGTAACCTTATTGGGGGTTCCCAATAAGGTTAGCCAAAGGGTTTTGCCATTTTGAAAAAGTAATGGATGAAGTGTTGCAAAAAATTTGTAACTCTAGTAAGTCTGTCATCGTTTGTGGCGACTTCAACGTTAATTTGTTAGAAACTTCTAGCCTAAGCACTAAAATTATAAGTTTGTTTCAGTCATACAATCTTGTAAATCTATTTATGGAGCCTACTAGAATAACCCCCACTACTGCATCTTGCCTAGATAATATTTATGCAGATATTTTACCTACCCACAAAAAAATTATTAATTTATTAGACTCTGATCATAGTGGACTATTGATCACTATACCAAATATAAACAAATATAAACGAAAAAAAGATATCACTGTTAACCCAAAATCTAAAGGTCGCTTGGAAACATTTAAAACTAAACTCTCAAATAAAATCCCACTTTTGTCAACTAATGATGACCCTATTCAACATTATAATGATTTTTTCAAAATGTATTGCACGCAATTTGATACTACTTTTATTCCTAAGACGATTTCGGTAAATGGCAATACTTCCTTCAGTGACTGGGCCACCATTGGTATTAATAAAAGTAGAAAACGGCTGTATGAGCTGTATGAAGAACGGACTTATATTAACACTGTAGAATTTAATTTATATGTTAAGAATTATTCTAAATTATTTAAAAAAGTATGTTATTTGGCGACATCTCGCTACTTAAGTTCAAAAATTAAAAATAGTAGTAATGTAATTAAAATGACTTGGGATATTATTAATAGCGAAACGGGAAGGTCTTGCAACCGAAGTAGTGATTACAGCCTTGCTATTGATGACAGTATCATTAAATCAGATTCGCAAGTCGCCGCGGCATTTGAAAATTTCTTTGCAGAGATTCCCGTATCGACTACAAAATCTCTAAATTCATCACCAACTGCTGCAGAAATTTTACTTAAAGAAAACGTTCCAGTTTGTGAATCCCAATTTTATTTCCAATATGTCACTTGTAATGATGTAATCAAAACTTTTAATACTTTAAATGTTAAAAAGACTGCAGATCTATGGGGTAATTCTGTTGACGTTGCTAGGTCTATTATAGACATTGTAGCACCTACTTTAGCAGTAATCTTTAATAATTGTATAGATTGTGGTGAGTTTCCTGATCTAATGAAATATAGTAAAATTATACCATTGTTTAAATCGGGTAGTACATCAGACCCTACTAATTATAGACCTATATCAGTGCTACCTACTTTTAGTAAAATTTTTGAGAAAATTATTTTAGATCAAATTCAAATATATTTTAATAAACACAAATTATTACACAACAAACAGTTTGGTTTCACAAAGGGTCGTTCAACAACTGATGCTGGTGTTGAACTTTTGGGACACATTTATAATGCATGGGAAGATAAATGCGATGCGTTGGGCATTTTTTGCGATTTGTCTAAGGCTTTCGATTGCGTTCTCCATGATACATTGATCAGGAAGCTGCACTACTACGGAGTCCGGGGCGCCTCTCTGGATCTTCTTACTTCATACTTGGGTAATAGGATTCAGAGAGTTGATGTGAACGGCAAAAGGTCTTCCGGGTCTGTAGTCAGAATGGGGGTTCCTCAAGGCTCAATTCTGGGTCCTTTTTTGTTTCTAATCTATATCAACGACTTGCCTTACCTCATAAAGGATAAACATGATATAGTGCTGTTTGCAGATGACACTTCACTTTTATTTAAACTCAAACGTCAGCAGGTGGTTGTTGATAATGTAAATAATGCTCTTTCAACTGTAGTTAACTGGTTTAATGTCAATAATCTTCTCCTTCACGAGAAAAAAACAAAATGCATAAAGTTCACATTACCCAATGTAATACAAGTGAACACTAGTGTGTCAATAAAGGGTGAAGAGTTGAAACCCGAGGATTCCACAGTGTTCTTAGGTTTAACTTTGGATGCGCAGCTTCAGTGGAGCCCCCATATAGATAAACTGTCCAAAAAACTTAGCTCTGCAGCATACGCCGTAAGGAAAATTCGTGGTTTAACTGATTTAGAGACAGCTCGTTTAGTATACTTTAGTTATTTTCATAGTGTGATGTCGTACGGCATTCTGTTGTGGGGAAATGCCGCCGATATTCAGACAATTTTTGTTTTACAGAAAAGGGCTATTCGTGCAATTTATAAATTAAGTCCCAGACACTCCCTCAGAGACAAATTTAAAGAGATTAATATTATGACTGTTCCCTCTCAATATATTTATGAGAATCTCATGTATGCACATAAAAATATTAATCTGTTTAAAAGATACAGTGATATCCATAGCATAAATACTAGGAACAAACACAAATTTATTGTACCAAAAACCAGGCTCAAGAAAAAAATAGGTGGTTCGTTTAGATGTCAATGTATACGTTTCTATAATAAACTTCCTAGCCAAATTCAAGAACTAAGCATAAATAAATTTAAATCATTTATTAAACGTAAGCTATGCCAGAAAGCTTTTTACACAATTAATGACTTTCTTGAGGACAAAAAGGCGTGGGATTGAGCTGCTTCAATGATATACATGAGCCATTGTTTTCATATGTACTACTTACTGATGAAATTTTTTTTATATATATATTTTTTTTTAATATTCGTTTTTGACATGAATACTTGTATAGTATTGCATTATATTTTTTATTTTATTTTTTTATTGACATTTTATTATTATTATTATTATTTTTTGACTTGAATACTTTGTTAAGTATTATATTTATTTTTATTTTTTGATTGACATATTATGATTACTATTTTGTTTGACACAAATATTTACTTTATAAAGTATTATATTTTTATTTTTTTTTGATTACTTAATTATTGTAAATGTGAGGACTATGTGGGTTATTATTATTATTTTCTCCTCCTTTTTACAGTAATTTTCAACGTTGTCTGACAGTTTGAGTACTTTTGCGGCCTACCCAAATGTCTTTTCTTTGGTATTGTTCGTCATGTCATTGAGCTCCTTAGTGGTTTTTAAGTTGAGCTATTCGACTATTGACAAATGCTTGCACTGACTGGACAGGTCCACTCAAATATGTTTGGTTCTTTCTTCAAAAGACCACTACAGACACTAAGCTGCATGGTCCTCATATAGAATAATGTGAATGCGAGAACTATGTATGTCGTTATATTCATGTAGATTTTATGATTGTCTGGCAGTTTGAGTATTTTTTGCGGCCTACTCAAATGTCCTTACTTTGGTATTGTTCGTCGGTTCGTTGAGCACCTCAGAGTTCTGAGTTGAGCTTCGCGATGACTGACAAATGCTTGCACTGTCTGGACAGGTCCACTCGAATTCGTGTGTTGCTTTCTTCATAAAGCTCATCCCAGACATAAACGTACATGGTTCTCATAGGATCTAACCAGTCCACATTGTATGGATTTGAACACTAAAAGAGACTTTGACCTCTGAGTTTGTTTCGGTGTTTCTTCTCAGGGTAGTCAGCTAGGAAACACCAGCCTCATCTAGCTTAAACTGACAAAAAAACATTGACGTGTAAAAGTGTTCCTTGTAACCTATTTACTGAATAAACATCATTTATCATTATCATTTATCGGCCCTCCGACAGGCTTTATCCGCCACTGAAATTTTCTACTTATCGAATTCCTTACTTTTTCCCCACCCTTAAGCAAATGCCGGATATATGCTCTCGGATCCATAACACCTTTCTATAGGGAGTGAGAAACCATTCAAGACTTCTCCCGCTCTGGGAGCGAGAGGGCGTCGTATCAGACGTAATTATTACTAAAACTACCACATTTCGATTACTATACCTACTTATTGTAAAGAAAATCTTATTTTCTGCGGCATCGTCCGTTTGGGTTCCACCAATCACGGAAATTATAGTAACTTTTGGTTTTGTTCAGAATTTCCTCATTGTGGAGAGCTTCACATAAAGCGCACACGTTCTCAACGTTTGTGGGATCATGGTAGGAGTAATAATCTTTCCACCAGAAATACTGGTTGTATTCTTTTGGAGACTGAATTAGTTTGTCTATCTTGGCAGCTAATTCAGTAATGCTAAGCTTTCTAGCGTCTATGTAAGACCCTGGTGGAAGAAATCTGTAACGAAAGTAAAAAAAATCTTTGGTTGGTGTTATTGTTTAAACATTGAAATCGCGAATAAAAACATTTTTTTTTTGGGTTGGGATATCATCCAATGATATCTCCCGCTCCGGGTGGAGCGGAAGGGCGTGTCAGACTCTTACTGACTAAAACCCACCCATGTTCCTTCCCCGCCCTGAGTTCCAAGGGGCGCGGTAACTCTGTTTCAAATTTGTCCACAACCCCTGGGCAGGCATCGGCCATGACGGGCCCCGTCATGATTGCTGACAACTCTTTGAGGCGCGCGTTGACTCTCGGGCCTGGTGCTGATTGCTCGGGACGGCGAACTACCCATTACTCGCCGTCCGCAGGCCCGGGTGACATTTAAGTTTGCATAACTCGACATTTATTTTTCGTGATTTCAGAGTTCGTCGTTGTGATTTCAGGGTTGGCTTTAAGTGGAAAGGCAATTTTATTGTTCTCAGCTGAATACCGCAACACACACACCTCGTATAATCAGCTCCACCGTAAACAATAGGCACCACATCATTCTGTAGCGCCGTCAACAACTTCTCCGTCACGTAGTCCTCGTCGAAAGAATTCTCCATCGACATATAAAAAAAGTAGTTATTTTTTATCATTTGATTGCATTTTGACTGGTTGTCTCTAGGACACCAGAAAGGACCACATGCTCCATAAACATCCACCGTTAAATGATATGGTAGCAGTGCATTCTGCAATGCTCTGATAAACTTCCGTCTTCTACTCCTGTCATAACAGTTAGATACGAACCAAGCCGCCGTTGCATTTTTACTCTGTGTTTTTTGAACAAACTTAACATCGGCGGTTACCATTTTTTGCCATATCATTTTTTGTTTTGGACCCACAATTTTACCGTTGTTATCCCGAATTAGTATATAAGGACACGGTATATCTGAATCAAGTCTATAAGTCGCTGTCAAATTAAAAAATCCATCGAAGCCTTTCATACATAAGGGATAGTTGTCAGCCGATTCCATGCTAAAGAATATGTACTGTTGATATTGAGATCTTTGCTTGGGCCAATCATGTGATCCAATTATATATTTTCTGTGAAATATTATAGCATCGAATTTAGTTAGGTCACCGTTGAACAATCTTCTATTAACGGTGACGTAGCATTTAGTAAAGGAACAGTTGATTGCGTCGAACGTTTCTTGGCCCTCACCTCCCTTGTAGAAGGGAGCAAAGCTTCCTTTGGGTTGCCAGGACCACAGTAAGATATATTTGACGTATTTCGGGAGCGTTGTCGTCTCTTCATGTCCGTCATGGATAGCTTTGATAGGTGGTCCCTGGTTGATTGCAAGTTGTCCCAAAAAGAAATACAACGCTATGCAACTGGCGACAAAGAAAATCAAAGCAGACCGCATATTTTTTGTAATGAACAGGTGGGTTAACTGCCAGCTGCGCCAGCCACGTTCCCAGGCGGCGCTCTGTGTAGCCGAATAATTCTATAATGTCATGTTTGGGCACCTCAAGTATGTACGGTGCCTAGTCATAGTGGATCTCATACCTTTACCCACGTCGTTCGTGTCGTCATAACTAATTCGGTAAATCCGCTAAATTAATTTGACACCTCTATCGGATCCGTTTTAATCCTTTTACACTCCAATAGACAAGCAGCCTTATAAAAATCAGACACTCGGTTTTAGGCGGTACGCTCGTGAGTACCAGGGCAGGCTCTAAATACTTTTACTTTAACGTTTTAAACCATATTCACACGCAGTTTTATTCCAAAATACGAACTTGGACAACATTTAATTAGCTTGAAGCATTAATAAAGACCTGTAAGATTTTATGTTTTCCTTTTATAGCTGTTATCGCACCAATCACATTTAGAGATTGCCTCGCTATAAACATATTAAATTAAAGAATTACCTAATTAAAATGTTGATGGGTGGTGTAAACTTTAGCACATTACTTGCTGTTTTGGAATATCCTCATTTATTTTTTGCTTTCAGCACAGGAACCTTTATGTTCAAACTTTTTTTTTTATGTTTGATAGGCTCGCGTTTGACCACTATCTCATCTGATGGTAAGCGATGATGTGGTCGAAGATGGAGCACGCTTGCCTAGAAGTAATCTATTCACTCTTGACTTAAAGACTCCCAGGTTGTAGCTTACAGGAAACACAGTCAACTCGCTAGCGATGAACGGCATAACTGGCCAACTGCGGCAGCCGTATTAGAGAGGGACATTTATATTGATGACGTAGCTTCATCTGCTTCCTCTCTCGAGGAAGCAGTCAAGACAGCTACCGATCTGATCTAGATCTTCAAAACTGGCGAGTTTGATTTAGTTAAATGGACGTCAAACTCGCTGGAATTGCTCGAACATATTCCCGAGTCGCACCGACAATCTGAATGCATTTCCTTCGACGATGGAAATACATTTAAGATATTAGGTTTGCGTTGGTTACCCGCTCAGGATACCTTTATTTTCGAAATATCAAGTCCCCCACCAATTTGTACTAAACGCGCCATTTTATCCGCTACCGCTCGGTTGTACGACGTCTTAAGACTCGTCGGCCCTATAATTCTTTTCGCTGAATTAATCATAAAAGAACTCTGGCTTTTAAATCTCGATTGGGACGATGTACCCCCATCTCGCATTGTTAAAATATGGCAACAATACTTAACAGAATTACCGCACATATCTAATTTATCATTTCCACGCCATCTAGGTATAGAAACCGGTTCTATGGTTTCCTTAGTCGCATTTTCAGATGCAAGTGAATCCGCATACGGCTGTGTCATTTATTTACACGTCGTAAATGGCGATCAATCGCCTATTATTTCACTCGTGTGCTCCAAATCGCGTGTGGCATTCGCTAAACCTAAAATCACTCTCGCACGCTTGGAATTAAACGGAATACTTTTAATGTCGCGACTTCTTAAAACCGTTTATGACATTTTATCTAAGCGACATAAAATCGAAGATATTTATGCTTTCTCGGACTCTGAAGTAGCACTCTGTTGGTCTGTTGCTTCGCCACACAGATTCAAAACTTATATTGCCAACCGCATTTCTCAAATTCAGGAAAACATTTCACCTGAAAACTTATATCATATCGCTGGCTTACATAACCCCGCAGACTGTGTATCTCGTGGGCTCACGCCTTCGCAGCTCATTCAACATGAGCTATGGTTTAAGGGTCCATCCTGGCTTTCTTTGCCTAGACAAGACTGGCCTATACAGCGATTTTTATCCAACCGGCCTCATTACCGGAAGAAAAAACCGTTTCACACGTGACTAAAGTCACAGATAACGATAACCCGCTTTTAAAATTAGCTTCAGAGTGTTCCACTTGGGAAAAGCTGCTGGAAGCTACTGTTTTTTCGCTCCGTTTTATAAAAAAATTGCCGCAAAACGATACAATCACCGCTGAAGATTTAAACACAGCTGAATTGGAAATAATTCGCACGATCCAGTCTAAATACTTTTCTGAACACATTAAGAATATTTCTAAAAGTCAACCGTGTTCGGCCAAGTTACGGAAATTGTTTCCATTTTTATGTAACGGACTTTTACGTGTCGGAGGTCGCTTATCGAATTAAACACTAGAATATTCTTCTAAACATCCGATTTTACTTCCCGGGCAAGGACATGTTGTTAAATTATTAATTGAATTTTATCACCGCGACAATTGTCACGCCGGGCCGCAGTTACTAATTTCGATATTAAGATCCAAATATTGGATTATTTCCGCTAGGCGTGTGGTTCGACAGTACATACACAAATGCAATGATTGTTTTCGAGTTAATCCTAAGCCTACATTTCCGCCTATGGCCGATTTGCCTAAATGTAGATTAGAGCAATTCAAAGCGTTCTTACATACGGGCGTCGATTACGCAGGGCCGCTTTATATTACTCCTTACCGCAAACGGGGCGTACGAATTGTAAAAGCTTATATTTGTATTTTTATTTGTCTCGTAACTAAAGCGGTGCATATCGAATCAGTATCTAACTTAACTTCTGCTTCGTTTATCGACGCATTTAAACGATTCATATCGCGAAGAGGTCCTTGTAATTTCTTATATAGCGATAACGGGACTAATTTTGTCGCTTCTAAAAAATATTTTAATGAACTTCATGAGTTTTTACAAACCGCTGATTACTATCAAAGTTTTAGTCATGAACTCGCGAAGAACCGTATCACATGGCGAATGAACCCTCCTACCGCAAGTCACTTCGGAGGGATATGGGAAGCGAACGTTAAGAGCACCAAGTCGCTTTTATTTCGTACAATCGGCAATCAAGTTCTCACCTTTGAGGAGATGTCGACCATTCTTATTCAAATTGAGGCAGTGCTAAATAGCCGTCCTCTTTATATTTTGAGCCCTGACCCATCAGAGCCATTAGCACTTACTCCCGCGCATTTTCTATCTACTTCTCCGCTAGAATGTTTACCCGCGGCCGACTTATCCGAAGAACGAACACATCTGTTGTCTCGTTTCTCCTTAATGGATTCGATAGTTCAATCATATTGGAAACGATTTAAGTCGGAATATTTACATAATTTACAACAACGCGAGAAATGGAATACTCCGTGTAACCCGATCACAGTCGGTACCGTAGTGTAATTAAATATAGACAACGCTCCACCCTTGCAGTGGCCATTGGGAATTGTTACCAATGTATACCCTGGTAAGGATATTGTTCGCGTAGCGGAAGTAAAAACTAAGACCGGTACTTATAAACGACCAGTAGTGCGGTTATGCCCGCTTCCGACTCAATAGTCAATATATTTATATACTTATACATATTTTCGCTCATAAGTATTAATTAGTTTACGTTAGATAAGTTTAGTTTAGAAATTTCATTATATTAATCCGCTCTAATTACTAAATATTCACTACTTGAGGTTGCTGAATATAGCGATTCTCTTACTTTTCTAACCTTTTTGAAGGGTTTCTTCAAAAGCTGGGAGGATGTTGGATTTCGTATTCTTTCATAATTTTCATTGCAGGGTAGAAGTAAAAATGACTTGCAAAATGCGTCACTATCCTATCATGTCCCATCCTTTTCCCACATGCACACCTGGACTATTGCTGTTCTTGTCACCGCCTACGATGACGGTGTGAAGACCCTCGGTCACAACATCGAGAGGAGCGTTAATAAGAACATGTCCCCTTGTTAATTTATTAATAATTTACGGTTGCGAACTGCCGCAAGTGCATTTACGAACTATTGTCTAAAACACTACGATAAGTGCGTGTTTATGTGCTGAAAGACGTTTGAGCACGCCCCCCTCGTGCGCTGCCCTGAATCCAGCAAGGACTTTCCAGCAACCCTCTGCCGGCCGACGCGGATATTGAAGACGGCGAATCTACAGGTCAGTGGTGCTGCATGTTTTCCTGCAAAATTCCTTTATCCATATTCACAGGTTCGTCGTCCTAATTCGTGTCGCATTTGCAAGGTTACCTACCTACGTACTTTTTTCAACCCTCGCATAATACAGTCCACTATTCTATCAAACCAGCTCCCCGCGTCTGGGATAAACGCAAACAATTTTATTTTTCCGCCCACTTATTGGTGTTAGGCGCCACCACAAAGAATATCTACATTGTTAAATTTAAGGAATAATTCTATTTCTAAATCCTTGCCCATACAACCATAAATATTTTGGTGCACCAGGTTGATACTATTTGTTGATTTTAAAACATTGTTTTCGCCATTCTTTAAATAATTGCTAGAGATTGTCTCTGTTGTCTTAAATGCTGTAATCATTATACGCTATTTATTAAATATTTTATTAGCAAAAAATTATTATTTGGTCAACAGGATTGTGTAATCCGGGAACATAGGCTACCCCGACACGGAAAGGTTTGGTTCGACGGAGATTATGGGGGCTAGTGAAAGTGAGCAAAGCTTGCGATAGAAGCTCCCGTCGCCAAAGCGTCACGTTCCGACAACCTCGTGTGCAAAGTCGCCATAACCTGGCGACCAGCGAAATTCAAATTTTCTTACTTTTTTTACAATCAAGTCTTTAAGTCAAGAGTGAATAGGTTACTCTAGGCTACGTCTAGGCAAGCGTGCTCCATCTTCGACCCCATTATTCCTTACCATCAGGTGAGATATGTCCCGTATTTTATACTCTTTGGATATGATATGAGTTATGATCAAAGGCGTGCTTATGAAAAAAAAAAAAAAATGGCCGGTCAGTATCAGTAGAGCTATTCTGTAAAATCTCACCGTGAAAACTTAGGTGAAGTGACCGTGAAGTGGGCTGTCAATCCATATAATCAAGGTGGAATGACAGTTCACGCTCACTTCACCTAAGTTTTCACGGTGAGCTGTGAACAGAATCGACCGGTTGATTGTGTGTTCATCAAAATATGATTCGTGGCCGTAGCAAGTACGTATTTACAGAATTGTCAAGTATGTATACATATATTATATACTTGCTACGGCCGCGAATCATATTTTGACCAACATACAACCTGACACTGAACTGTAAATTGCAAAAAACGTGAGAAACATTGAATTTCGCGGGCTACTCTTTACATTTCTCCTTCTCTTTTTCACTAGCTGTTTTATTTTTATCTGACCGTTTAAATGATAGCCTTTTAAAAATGCATGCAGGTCGCTTTTATTATGATCCTTACAAATGAGTAGAACTGCAGGAGAACCAAATTTTTTGTTTTGTAACTTAAATACCAATGTTCCAGAGCCGATTTTGCTTATCGATTTCGTCAATTTTCTAGCGTTCACTACCCTACCTGTCATAACGGGAAAATAAAATAGTTTTGTAATTTTTATGTTTTGCTTGTTTCATTGTTTTATTGCATGGTGATTGTATTTCTCCGTTAGGAGTTGTATGTGTTGTATTTATTCTAAAATACTGGCTTGCTAAGAAATTTAAACTGATTTCACGATGTGGTAAGTGATTGTTATCCAAGAAATGAACGAATCTTGATTTGATTAGATCCTGGTACGTTTTAAATATAATGTTACTCTCATTTTTAGCTCTGAATCAGTGCCGAAAGATTTTGAAAAGACAACAGAGGTTTTGCCTTTTAATAGATATGGATTATCATCGATGGAAGAGTTCCGGAAAGCTAAAGAAGCAGTTCATCATCAGGAATGGTTGAAGGATGCTGGTCTCACTAGTGAAGAAATTAAGCTGTACCAAGAGAATGAGGCAGGGCTACTGGACCAACGCAAGAAGATCGAATCCGGTGTATTAAAAAATAAATTAGAAGTACTGTACAATAAAATCAGCTACTCACTAAATGGCACTCGCAGCATAACTACAAGGTAAACTTCATTTTGTAGTTTGGTTATTGGATTACAATATTATGTTATTTATTTTTATTACTATGCGTTTATGGTTACTGTGTTGTAGTGTGATGTTATAGAGTCTATAACCTTCCTCAATAAATAGGTTATACAGTGTAAAATGGCACCTCGCAGAGCTACTGGCGGCGGCCAACCAGCGCAAGTGCACCCTCACATCCCGCATGATCGCCCGCCTTGCACATCATGAATGTGCGCGTGATACTTGATTAAAACTCCTAAGATATTCATTGAAATGAAATGTGACATCATTGGCAATTTGGTTCAAAATGAAATACTTATGATGGATAACATATTTAATTTGATAAGGATTAATATAATGTTTATAAAAACACCGTAACAAGTAATGCATTATTTTAGAACAAATTTATTACCATAAAAAAGATTATAGTGAGTTAAACTTAGAAGATAGACTTATGCAGTCGCAAACTTTTTTTTAGAACTTTTAAAGGGGAATAATTCCGTCATACATAATTTTTGCGTAACTTTAACCGTTTACGCAGCGCACGCAACGGAAGCTCTAAAAATGCATTTTTTTTTCCCGTTTTGCCACATTTTTCATTGATGCTCTGCTCCTATTTGTCACAGCGTGATGTTATATAGCCTTCCTAGATAAATGCTACTACTACTACCGCACTACTAATTTACCACAAAAATAATTTTTCAATTCAATTTAGTAGTTCCTGAAATTAGCGCGTTCAACCAAACAAACAAACTGTTTAGCTTTATAATATTAGTACAGATTTAATGATTATCTACATCGTATTCATGACAATACTAACCATTAAGTACCTTGTGGGGTTTATCTTCATAGGAAGATTTATATACAAAAAAATTTTTCAGTCGTAGTCCAGGTAAGCAACAGCCGAGCATGTCTTCTGCAACAACACCTGAAACTCTCATAGAGAGACTGCACCAGAGGCCTATCACGTTCTACCCTGAAGGCCACCCAATGAACGAACTTAAAGAACTAGAACAAAATCTATTTAGCAATGTCAAAACAGATATGATACCACCGACGAAAAGACGAAAACAGCTGCGACGCTTGCAGAGAAAGAGGGAAAGGCTGCGTCCAGACAACCATCTTAACATCCCCATTACACCAAGTACATCAAGAGTTGATCGACCAGGAAGCCTCTGGGATATGAGGGAAATGCCCCGGTTGATTCCTCACACCATCACAAGTCGAGATCAAGAAGAAAATGCAACGGGTCGGCATTCACGAGCAATGTATACGGTCAAAGATAACAAAATTGTGCGGTTAGAACCGGTTCAGGACGCGCAAGGGGACGACGATGTTGTGGAAATTGTGTCGCCTATCAATGAAGCTGAATCACAGCTTTTGGAGGGGACCAAGATGTGTTTGGATGATATCAAGAAGATAGATCGATTCAGCGACTATAAGCCCGGAATACCTTCAAAGGTATTTATACAATATTTAATTATTTAAACGTTTTTGTTACTTTCAATATTTTGTTTGTGTAGAATTTTAAATTAATGAGAAATAGCTACCTGCCCCAGCTTCGCACGGGTACAAATTCTACACTTAAAAAAAAAAAACTAGATTTTTTTTTATTTTTATTTATTTATTCATTTACAAATTATATTTGGCTTACAATAATACATGTGATATGATAGATATGACATTACAGATATGCCGCTAATAGTTCTTATAGCGAATATTTGAAAACCGATTAATCGCCATTCCCTAAGGCGATTATTCCAATAACTCACCGTTATTATTCGACATAAAAAAGGATTATAATAATAATATACAGGGTGTAAAAAGGACACATCACGTGGCCATCAACTATGCATACTGTACGTCTAACAAAGTAGTTTAGTAGTTTTTAATTCTGGGGTATAACAACTAAAAAGTGAAAAATAAAAAACTTTTGTACAAAAAAAAAAACAACCGACTTCCAAAAAAAAAAAATACACTAAAAATTAAAAAATAACTTTATTTTCGGAAGTCGGTGTCAAATAACAGACTATAATAAAAAGTTATTTCCAATCCATACGCGATTAGTTACACACCGTTGATAGAATGGAAAAACGCTTAAACTGTCATTTTCGTAAAAGTAAGTATTAGAAAAAACACCGACTTCCGAAATGAAAGTTATTTTTTAATTTTTAGTGTATTTTTTTTTGGAAGTCGGTTGTTTTTTTTTGTAAAAAGGTTTTTTTATTATGTTATAACATAATAAAATATACACATACACATATGGAATGCAATAAAGTATTGAGTATTGAATTCTTCATGCCTATAAAATCTTGTATTTAAACAGCTCTACCAATAAGTCTATTCTGACTAGACCACTGTTTTATTCAGAGTAGGAATTGCTTGGTGAAATCTAATATAGATAAAAGTGAATTCAAAAGGAGGATGTCAAGATCGTAGCAGATAGTACGCCATCTGCTACGATTGTTACATGCTCCGTTTGAGTTCACTAGTAGTTTCTGCATTCCCCATGGGAAAAATCGTGAGTTTTAGATACATATACACATGTGAACTCAAGATATCTACTAGTGGTATTTCAAGCATTTATCACTAGTGTAAATCTGTATAAAATTCAAAGTCCTGACTGACTGACTGATAATATATCAACACACTTTTTTTTTTTTTTGGGTGGTGGGAAATCATCTTATGACTTCTTCCGCTCTAGGGTGGAGCGGAAGGGCGTGTCAGACTCTTACTGACTAAAACCCACCCCTGTTCCTCCCTGCCCTACATGCCCAGGGGCGAGGTAACTCTTTCGAATTTATCCTCAACCCCCGGGCAGACATTGGCCGTGGCAGGCCCCGTCCTTTGCTGATAACTCTTTCAGGCGCGCGTGGAACACTACGCGCCGTCGACTCTCGGGCCTGGTGCTGATCGGATGGCGAGTTACCCACTACTCGCCGTCCGCAGGCCCGGGTCTACGGTGGCCGGAGATCGTCTCGCAGCCCCTGGCGTCTCCTGCGGCGACTGCGGCTGAGGGCGCTAGGGCGACTCTGCCGTTGTTGAGTCTCCCTAACGTGTGCCGCCTCCCTCTTCGCGAGCATTACTGCTTCGCAGAAGGAGGAGACGGCTCCCCATTCCCTCTCGCTCCGTACCATGGCCTGAACCAGGGCACGGCGCGAGAGCTCGCTGCCGCCTATCGCATCCACGAGGACACGGCGGTGCTCTGCTCAAGCGGGGCAAACCTCCACCGTATGCTCCACCGTGTCCTAGCCTAAACCGTTGGTCCTATAGAGACGTGAAATTTGGAGGGTGTGTTCTTTGTGAAGATTAGGTATACACTGTGAAAGGGTTTTTCGAAATGCCGCCCTTTAGAGGGTGAAATGGGGGGTTGAAAGTTTATAACGGAGAATTACTAAAACTATGATGAGGCGGTGAGCGCCAGAGTGGCCGATCATTTCCAGACAATTTAAAATGCTTTGTGTCTAGAAATGATAGGCCACTCTGGCGCTCACCGCCTGATGTAAGGAAATAATTAATTCCACGTGGTCGCTTACAATGGGCCTCATCAGAAGGCTTGCAGTCACCCAAAGGGCAATGGAGAGGGCAATGCTCGGCGTTTCCTTGCGTGATAGAATCAAAAATGATGGTATCCGCAAGAGAACTAAGGTTACTGACAGCCCGAAGAATCGCCAAACTGAAGTGGCAGTGGGCAGGGCACATTGCTCGCAGAACAGATGGTCGATGGGGCCGATAAGTTCTGGAGTGGCGACCGCGTATTGGAAGACGCAGCGTTGGAAGGCCTCTCACAAGGTGGACCGATGACCTGGTGAGGGTCGCGGGTAGCCGATGGATGCGAGACGCACAGGACCGATCATTGTGGCGACACTTGGGGGAGGTCTATGTCCAGCAGTGGACGTCTTTCGGCTGAAATGATGATGATGATGATGACGTGGGCGAAGCAACTGGCAGGAGCTAGTCTCATAAAATAATACAACATTCTTTCTCATTTCAGGCTCTATACCTGAAGAACATAGCTCCTGGAGTCAGCCAGGAACAGCTGTTGGTGCTCTTCAACCAATTTGTACTGGCCAATGGTGGGCCAGTGGATCTGCAGCTGATGACCGGCCCCATGAGGGAACAGGCTTTTGTTGTTTTTCGAAGTAAGTAAATGCTACTTTTTTTAAAAAAATTGTTTTGTTACGGCTGTATTATCTTGCAGCAATGTTGTGCTATTGCGAAACGTGTGTGCTTGCTATGTGCAAAGGTTTTATTAAAAATATATGTGTATCTATTATTTTCTAATGCATGCGTTGAGATTTATTCTCATGCTTGCTCTGTATGAGAAGAGGCTTTAGCTCTGCGCAGTGGGAAAGGCTGGTGAAATCCCATTGATTTTAGTAAATTCATAGAGAGATTTGGAAGAAGAAAGGGGATTGCCCAGCAGTGAGATATAAAGTAGACTAACAAGAAAAAAAGAAGATCACAAAACTTTATCAATCTATGATCAAGTGGCTGGTATCAGATAGTTTTAAAAATCGTTTACAATGTAACATGATCAAATGTAATTGCCTAAAATAACTCGCGAATGGTAATAGATGCCTGGCAAATAATACACATTAATAGTACAAAGCATCTATGATAAAAATTGTCTGTACATCTACCAAAAACTTATGTTAATCACGCGATTTTTTTCCGGAACAGGCGAAGAGCTGGCTATTCAGGCGCTGGAGGAGATTAACGGCACCATTCTGATTGGCAGGCCCATCATTGCTGTGTTCGCTAGGAATACCATCACAATCGAGGATGATGATGATGATGATAACGATGATAACGATGATGGTGATGATGATGATGAAAGATAAATTTATTTCTTTATTACACAACAACTATAGTAGTATATTGTTCAGACTCCAGAAGAAACACAATATGATTATTTGGATTAAGTAGATTACTGAAAACCAAATTTTAATTTAAGATCTCAAAACATGGCGAAGTTGTAACCGTTTGAAAATCTATGATACAACACTACGTCACACGATAGTAGCGTCTGACGTCATACGACAGTAACCCATTCCGTGTTGACATAGAATCATTCAACATCTTTATAAATCACTATTCATTTAAAATGTACATTTTTCATAGTAGGTACCAGGGATGTTAAGGAGCTCCGTAACCGTAACCGAAACTATCGGATACCAGAAATATAAATTGATCCGTATCTGTAACCGAAACCGATATAAAAACTTCGTATAGGGACGAAGTCTAAGTAGATACATGTTATGACAGGTTTTTGTTTTTGTCCGACCGAGCCGACACACAAGCCGCGCGTCCTCTGCATGTATTTATTATTTATATTGCTTTGTCATATTTTACTTTTATAATTCTTTGAAAATCTAATATCCGAATCCTATTTCGAAATAATTTCATATCCATAACATCCCTAGTAGTCACATACTCTATTTGTAATGCATAGCGAGTGTTGGAGAATTTTTATGTTGTCGTTTCTGTCATTTATATCAGCAGTCTGTGACAGTATCTAGGTCTCATCAGTATCTAGATTTGTAAAGTCGCATTTCATGGAAGTCCATGTCCCTTTCCAGATCTAATATTGAAACATCTGAAAATATCAAAAAAGTCAGGTGATGTGCACTCGCGACCGGCGAGCGTTATGATAAAGTTTTTGAATAAGATTTTTTTTTAAATTAAATGCGTATCGATTTCGCTTTTCTGAATATTTTATATGTATATTATGCTGGTTCGTAAGATATAATCAAGTGTATGAGTATGGATGTATTATTACTAATAAGGGATGTATGAGATGTAGCAGGTACTCAAAAATGTACAAGCACTTTTTTTGTTGCGCAATGCAATGTCATGACTATTCTAGGTACATTAAGACATAACACTATTTGCAGACTATTTGCGAACCGACGAGCCAACGGTTTAAACCATTGACTCGTTGGCTTTCGTTGGTGATCCATTGGTGAGCAAAACAGTCTACTCTCATCGTAGCAAAGTAATGGCGTGCTCCCAGACAGAGTTACTTTCTTACTTGTGTATACTGTTAAATCAGGAGAAAGAACAAAAAAAGAAGAAAAGACCCTATAGTTTGGGGTTTTACCCACACTTACGGGGTCTTTTCTTCTTCAAAAATTTCATGAGATTTCATGTGAAATACTTAAATTTGGAATCAATTCTAACTGAGAGAGTTGTATTGATGAAGGCTCCGAAACTCACCGGTGAGTTTGACAAAAAAAAAATTATGTTAAAAAAAAAAATCGGCTGGCAACCCGGGTTGTCGTCGGGCTTCTATTGACAACCCGGGTTTTTCCGCGGAGCCTAAGAGGTTGATTATAATTCTATAAATACATACTACGCCCGCGAATCAAATTTTGACTTAGATACAACCTGACACTGACCTGCAATTTCCAAAAACAGTAAGAAAATTTGAATTTCGCGGGCTACCTTGGAGCTTTCACCTTAACAAAGAACTTTGTTTTTGAAGTTATACTTACGAGTATTTAGGCGCGTTATGAAAAAATTATAAGAGTGAAATTTTAAGCGCGCGCGCATCACTGTCACACAAAATTCACAGGTTGAAGTTAGCTAGAACCGACCACTCTGAAGTTAGCTATGGTCTGTAGTTCATGAAGAATGATTGTTTTCCTTTTGTGAACTTTGTGACAGTTTGGTTTTTTATCTTGTTACGCCAAAGAAGTATAACTTCTTACGTGCGTACATAAGTACAGACACACTTTTTTTATCGTCTATAGGCACACATTTGACCGCTATCTCAGCTGATGGTAAGTGATGATGTGGTCGAAGATGGCGCACGCTTGCCTAGAAGTAACCTATTCACTTTTGAGTAAAAGACTCCCAGGTTGTAGCTATCAGGAAACACAGACTCCGGCAGGGAATTCCACTCCCTAGCTGTACGCACAATGAATGTGTTCTCAAAATGTTTTGTGCGTGTGGATGGAATGTTCGCCATTTACCGGTGGCACATCGCCGTACGTCTTGTGGTCCGATGATGGAACGGGCCTGGTGGAATTAAACTATGCAATTCCGTCGCACACTCTCCAAGATGCAACAGATAGAAAACCGACAGGCTAGCAACTCGGCGTCGATGCTCGAAACTGGAGCCTCGAATCGACGAGCCTATCATTGCCGATGATCCTCTTGGCTCGTTTCTCGATTGACACAAGCGGATCAAGCTGGTATCTGGCAGATCCATCCAAAGATGAGAGCAGTACTCCATACACGATCGAACTTGCGCTGGATAAAGTTTGAGCAGCTGTTCCGGCGTGAAGTACCGTCTCACCTTTGCTAGGATTCCCATTTTTTTGGCAGCCATTTGAGCCTTTGCCTCGATATATGGCCCAAAATTGAGGGTGGATGTTAACGTGACACCAAGAAGATCTAGATGATCAGTTATTGGCACGGTTACACCTTGGATAGATGGAGCTGGGTGGAATTGGCTCCTTTTAGCGGAGAAAAGACGGGTTTTAGCAGCATTGAACTTGACCAGATTGAGAGAAAGAAAGAAAGAATAAAAAATATTCAGCAACAGTACACGAAACACGCACGGTACACAGAAATAACAATGAAGAAGGACAAGTTCAACCATAGCCCCTCGGAGAGACCGGATCTGCGATCCACCAGCTCGTGCGTTGGACACGTATCTCTCAGCAACAGTGCTGTCGTTTGCATACCCAATGGTACCGGGTTTAAGCAGATCATTAATATGCAGCAAGAACAATGTTGCCGAGAGCACTGGCCCCTGAGGAACGCCGGCATTAATATCCAGCAGTCCGGACGAGCACCCATCAATGACCACTCGAATAGATCGATCCCTCAGGAAATCTGCAATCCAATCACACAATCCGGCGGGCAGACCGAAGGAAGGAAGCTTACCAATAAGGCTATCGTGCCAGACCCTGTCGAAGGCCTTCGAGATGTCAAGGGAAACCGCAAGTGCTTCCCCGTGTTTCTCGATGACCTCACTCCAGATGTGAATGGCATACGTTAGAAGATCCCCAGTTTACCGATTTCGGCGAAAGCCTATTGTCAGTCACTGAGGATATCGTGAGCTCCTAGGTATGCCAGGAGCTTGCCATTCAGTACAACCGAGATGGGTCTGTAATTGGCTGGGTTTCTTGGGCACGGGCTGCACATTAGCTTGCTTCCAGCCATCGGCACTTTTTCGATCTCAAACGAAAGGCGAAATAGGCATGTCAAGGTCAGAGACAACTCAGGCTCCCAAGTCCTAAGGAAAATTGCAGGTATCCCGTTGGGGCCACTAGCCTTGTTTACGTCTAAGTTACGCAGTACCCTACGGACGTCCCTCTGATGAATGCGAATATTCGAGCCACCTCGCGCCACCAGGATCTAGACGCGAAGATTCCGCAAACAGAGAGGCAAACAAGTTTGCTTTCTCCTCAGCGGAGTGGGCCAGCGACTCGTCGGGTTTCAGCAGCGGAGGTAGTGAGGGCCGGCAGAAGTTCAATTCAACCGACTTAGCCAGGGACCATAACGCCTTACTACCCGCTGGGTAAGAAGCAAGTTTGTTCCCAATTCGGCTAATGTGGTTAAACCGCCTTCTTCTTCTTCTTCTACGCCTTCTTGCAGGACTTGGCCCTGAGGAAGGCTCTCCTGACTCACGTCATTTGCTTTGCGCGTACGAGCGTCGACCCATGCTAGGTAGGGTGCCGATTTAGGTTTGAAATGACTACCTACTTCATCATGTAATAAAGTAGCGATACGACAATTTTATTAATTTGTGTGCTTTATGTATGTTCATGTTCGAATTATTAGTGCACCATCAGATTAATAGTGCCTCATTTCATAAAAAGCGTCTAAAGAGACTTCTGCGCAGAGGCGGTGTGGGCCACCGCCTACGGCCTCGCGGGTTTGGGAGCCTCGCGACTCGAAAATGCATTTCATAAAAGCCGTGAACGCGACGAAAAGTACCTATTTACTCGTTTCGTCCTATCCGAGACGTGATGCTAAATTTCTTTTGAGCTCGTTTCGCTCGCTCTCTTATAGCCTAGGTTCTCTTGATTCTTTCAGTGCGAGACGCAAGAAAAATTAACTCGATAATTTAAGGTCGCTTCACGCTATTGCATACAATCTCTTCGTTCTTTAAGCTTTTCTGCCCCCTTAGCCAAAATACATTTCTGTAAACGTTAACGCTAACGCTTCGTGAAAATGTATGGCAAAGACATTACTGGGCGTGAGTCACGTGACAGTTTTCTGTCTAACGCTTCGTGCAAAACGTCGTTGCCATACATTTTGCACGAAGCGTTAGCGTTCACGTTTACAGAAATGTATTTGGCTAAAGGGGCTGTACCGTACAGCTTAACAAAGTTGTTATTATTACTTAGTGATGAATGGTAGCTTAGACTATGAAAGGTTTTAGAATGGTAATATTTGTTATGCAAGGCTGCAAAGTTGTTTTTTGGCACGAGTACTCGTATTGAATCCTGAGCGTATCGAGGGTTTCAAAGGTACGAGACGCAGAATAACTTTGCTGCCGCGCAACACACAACTTTTCACCTCAATACAGCGGAGCAAATGCTAGGTGTAAGAAAAACAGCATACAAATTAGTGTTCATTTATTTTATAAATTAAAATTAGATAAAATTGATACAGTTGGTAATATTGAGTTTTTTTTTTTGGAACCTATGCTTGTGTTTGTCACTTGTGTATATACTATGTAAATTATTTGGCTAATTTGAGGAAACTTTCTCAATTTCATTGATTTCCATTATGAATGTTGGAGACAGCCGGATTGGCAGGCGATTGAAAACGATCTTTTTTTCATACAGTCATCGTGCTGGCTAGTGCGAATATTCTAAAAATGAGGTTGGCGCACTGATATGAAAGAAGTGAAGTAGTAGTTCAGTAGTCATCTTGTGACCGAGACATAATTAAAATCTATTGGGTGTGATAATTTGGACGTGCAAAGGGTTAATGCATTTTCAGTGGACTAGAAAATTTATGAAAAGAAAGATTCGAATTTTAAAAACTCTTTCCACGCTAGCGGATAAAATGCACTTTTGCGCTCAGATTTCGAATGACAAACAGAATCTTTCCGAGGTTGTGAGGTGAAAAGAAAAGTTAACGTCTCCACTTCGGATCGGGGTGCTGGCCAACAGTGGGCCTCGCGGAATGTACCTTGCCCACATTCAATTTAGATCTTGCCCCGTTACTGCCTCTGCGAGTTGGCTTAGGCCCCTCGTACGCCTTCCAAAGGTCCGGGACCTCAGGGACCCGAGAAATCCAAAAGATGCAAAAAATAATAATAATCTTATTACATAAACTATAGTCAGTACAAATTTAAAATAATCGTACTCAATTTATACTAATATTATAAAGAGGAAAGATTTTTTGTTTGTTTGTTTTTTATACCGAATAAGCTCCGAAACTACTGGACCGATTTTAACCATTTTATCACCAATAGAAAGCTAAATTATCAGCGAGTAACATACTTTTCATCCCGGGAAAAATAACAGTTCCCGCGGGATAGGTCACGGGAGCGAAGCCGCGGGCAAAGTGGTAGTTGTGAATAAACCAAGTGGCAATATAAATAAGCAATATAATAATAATAAGCAATGTCTATTGTTCCGAGAAAAGCCATAAAGAACGTGCACGACGAAGACTCTGCCACCTGGTGGCACAAAACCGAATCATTTAAGGAAACAATTAGAAAATAATCACATAAAAGAAGTCAAAAATAACATTTAACTTTGTGAAAATGTATTGTTGCATTTCGGGATGCTTGAACACTTCAAAAAATAAGTCAAATGGTGCAAAATTATAATACTTTTCTAAGAATAGTACTCACTTTGCATGTTTATGTGATATACAACAAACGTGGAGAAATGCAATAAAAAACACGTAAGTATGAGTTTCAAAAACATTTAGGAATTAGGTACTAATAAAGTTGTTTGTAAAAATAGCTAAGTTTTGTATGTAGTGGTACTATTCAATACAAATAAATCTGTAAGCAAACATAACCTTCCACTTCTAAGACGTGCCCGGATTCGAACACTTTTTGGCCTTTTGATATATTCTGACCACGCGGACGATCATTATTAATCGGCCGGTACCCATATTTTATCATTTTAATCATAATAAAAACGATATAATATAATGTAAACAAATAGACGGCAACACGATACCTGCTCTGATTAGTTAATTTTCTTACACACTGTGGCGCTCGTGTCGATTTGTGCTGCCACCTATAGTTGGTGCACGTGGAAGTGTTTATTATATTGCGTTGCATTACCCGGTATTGATTGATCCCCCTGCTTAGTGATAAATTAATTTAGTAGAATGTTTTGCGACGTTTTATGGGAAGGAATGAAGAAAATGTCGTGAGGAAAGTCTTGTGTATGGATGTGGATGGCTATAAGAGTAGGGAAGGCCAAAGAAACGATGGTTGGACTGTGTGAAAGAGGATATATGGGTAAAAAGGGGGTGACTACAGAGATGACGACTAATAGAGGAGTATGGAAGAAAAAGACATGTTGCGCCGACCCCAAATAAATTGGGATAAGGGGAGGAGAATGATGATGTTTTGCGACGTTTTATGCTCTAAGAAAAATTTAACTTGATTATGCGCATACATACATAAGTGTACCTATTTAACATTACCATATTTTGATGTAGGTATATATCTGTATACATACATTATTGCACTGTATAGGTATATAAAATTAATTAAGAATGTTAAGACATGAATATTTAGGCTATTTCATTCATCCTAACCTAATATTAAATGAAACTGTCTGTCTGTCTTTTAGTGCTCCTATGGCTACAAATTTGTGATATTTTCTTGACTGTCGAAAACTACTCAACCGATTTTGATGAAGTTTCGTTAGTTACAAGTGCACTAACAGACAGGACATGCAGAGAAAATTTGTGCATTATATCATGTAAGGGAAATATATATTTATAAGTGTTTTGATACGAATTTGCTGCATCTCTATAGGGTCCTACACACAGTGCCGCCGGCTTTTCCCAGGCGTCAGAAGATTGCGCAAAGCGCGCGACACGCGGCGTCACCTGGGCGGCCCTGACCGGCGGCTCTTTTGTGCGGCCGGCTTATAAGCCGCCGGATGCACCGCGGCTTGCCCGGCGGAAATGCCGGCGGCACTGTGTATAAGAGCCTTATTATTTTAGACTTCTGTAGAATTATTATTTTAGTCTTATGTGGAACATAACCGTTGTAATGTATTATTTTTCTTTCTTCGTATTATTATGAAACTCGATTAGGTTCTATACCTACGGTGATGGAAAATATCTGGGTATGATGATTATTATGAGCAATGGTAGAAGGCCATACGTTCTTGGCAGTCGTGGTCATAAAATGCTGGAGCGGGACAAAATACTTTGTAAGCCCGTACTTAGCGTTGCCAGGCGTCCGGATAGCCGGACACAGTCAGGCGTTTTGGTTGCATGTCTTGCCAAAATAGACTGTGTCCGGCCTGTCCGGCTTTTAAAATTTGACATTTAGACTATTTCTTTAGAATTTAAGATTTTATGGTAAATGAAAAAAGGTTGTTTTTATTAAAAAAAAAAATGTATTGTTATACTAAGATTAAGAAATTAAGGGTGTCCGGCCTAACTGGCTGGTCTGTCCGACTTTTCGGTTTTAAGATCTGGCAAACCTTTATGACCGGGATTGGCGCGAGTCTTGAGGTTTGGTATAGTTAATTTTATTTAGTTGCTAAGTATCTGTCATCAATCTGCTGTTTTCTACAGGTCTCTCAATACTTTCGCTGCCCAGTTCAAATAATACACAGCCCTTTATGGACAACCCTCTCTGGACTAGCTAGTCGGGTCCGGTCGTTCCCACTGTTTAATACCCCGTGGTTAACACTATTAACTACTGGGAATGATGCGTTCTACTGGTTAACACTATTAACTACTGGGAAGGTTAACAGTGTTGACAAACGTGACATTTTTTTCCAATAGTTAATACCCTCTCGTCTCGAGAATAGTTCAGGAGTCAGGTTAAAGAAAAGTAAAAAGAAATCTACATATATCTATACTAATATTATAAAGCTGAAGAGTTTGTTTGTTTGGTTGAACGCGCTAATCTCAGGAACTGCTGGTTCGAATTGAATAATTATTTTTGTTGGATAGTCCATTTATCGAGGAAGGCTATAGTAGGCTATATAATATCACGCTATGGTCCTTAGGGGCTGAGCAGCGGGTGACACCGCGGGGAACAGCTAGTAATAAATATGACGGTTCTTGAAAGTGCTTTAATTAAGACTTGAGGCACCAAATTAATTATGATTTCGTTAAACAAACGCGACATTTTTTCCCAATAGTTCCTCCCCTCGTCCCGCATCTATTTCAAGAGTTGGACAGGTTAAAGAAGAAGTACTTTAATTTGGTACCTACGACTTGAATACACAAAATGAACAAGGAATAGATAGAAATGCTTCTTTTCTCGCTTCGCTTTTGTATCGTATTACAATAGATAGGCCATCGCTTATCAGTCATGACGATGATGCCGGCCGGGAACAAACAATTTCCTTGATAAATGAAATATCCAACACAAAAAGAATTTTTCAATTCGAACCAGCAGTTTCTGAGATTAGCGCGTTCAACCAAACAAACAAACTCTTCAGCTTTATAATATTAGTATAGATATATGTAGATTTCTTTTTACTTTTCTTTAACCTGACTCCTGAACTATTCGCGAGACGAGATGGTATTAACTATTGGGAAAAAAATGTCACGTTCGTCAACACTGTTAACCTTCCCAGTAGTTAATAGTGTTAATCAGTAGAACGCATCATTCCCAGTAGTTAATAGTGTTAACCACGGGGTATTAACCAACGGGAACGACCGGTCGGGTCCTAGGCTTGAACACAAGCCAACTATACTAGTTGTAACGGAAAGCTGTGGTCGTATTTTTAAGAACTACATCTGCCCATCGATATGAACAACTTTATTCAAGAAAATCCGAGGAAATTCTAACATTTTTTTTACATCTATACAAATATTGATCAGCTGATGATAACTTTATATGGAAAGACCAATTTTTTTTTGTTTTGGGAATTTCCTAGTTGTTCATATCGATGAGCAGATGCAGTTCTTAAAATATGACCACACCTTTCCGTTACACCCTGTATATAGCTACGTATAACGAGGACTCGGAGGGGGATTTTGGACACTTAGAACGAATTATTTTACGAGTGCTGGGCACTGAAAGTGTTAATACTCATACCTTTAGTCATAATACAGCGAATAATAAATTATATCATTTATAATTAAAAGTATTTCTAGTTAGTTTCAGGGCGTACGTACGCCGACTTTGCGTGTGAAGAGTATTATTACTTTTTCTTTGATTCTGTACCAGTTTGGAGTATTTTGTTGGCATTAAATATATTTCCATCATGGATTAGTAATTTGGTTAATGGTTTTAGTTGTATCCAAGAAAGATAAGCTGCGGGCGGCTTACTGTCAAAGCCGTAGTCGAAAAATGTGTTTGTAGCATTAGATTTAGGTTGTCGTAGTCAATTCTATGCAGAATCATGTCTTACGTGTTCCGAATTTTGATGAAAACCGTAGTTTGAAATAAAACCACTGAAATGTTGTAATGTTTGGTGACAAAACAGGCACTTATTTAATATATTTCTTGACAAATTACATAACATTAATTAAGACTATAAACCATTAATCTGATATTTAATGAAAATAAATCTTATTAGATGTATGATAATGATGTGTTTTATTATCTTATAAACTTTACAGAGTAAGCATTTTACCACAACCTCCTTAATATGAAGCCAGTATTTTCGCTACAAATCTATGTTGAAAATATTTAGACAATACTAGCTTCCGTTTCCAGACTACAATCTATCTCTGTGCCAAATTGCATCCAGATCCATTCAGCCGTTCTGACGTGGTTGAATAACAAACAAATATCCATCGAAACCCGCATTTATAATCCTACTAATATTATAAATGTGAAAGTTTTTATGTTTGTGTTTCAATCACGCAAAAACGGCTGAAGGGATTTGAATGAAATTTTGCACACAGATAGATCATAACCTGGAATAAAACATAGGCTACTTTTTGCCATGCGAACGAAGCGGCTGGCAGAAGCTATTATTATATAAGTAGGTTTAACACTATCGCACATTCTGTGTTCATGAAATTATTATTTCATAGTTGTTGCATTTCACAAGAGCGACTTTGGACTTTCGGATTAATTAAATTACAATGATTGCTATCATTGTAATTTAATTCTTATATCAATGTCTTTAAAAGTCACATTCACTTGTGTTCTGTTATTTAAAATTAAAAGAATCATTTTTACACACAAGATTTTTGTAGTATTATACAAAAATCTTGGGTTTCATAACTACTGATTGAAATTAAACAATGATGAATGTATTGTATTAGAAACGAACATAATTATTCTAACTAACGTACTTATTTACTAGAAAAGTCATTATCTTTATAATTTCTTTCGAAAAGGCAAAACTTCTTCATTTTGATTTTTTGCAGCGTTCAAGCTGAAAATGTTTGTTGAACATGTGAACTCACATACACAAGACACCCAGAACCGGAACAACTGTAGGACATACAAATATTTGTTCCGTGCGGGAATCGAACCCGCGACACGTAGCGCAGCAGCTGAACACTCAACCATTGCGCCAAACGAGTCGGTACAACGTAGCGTTTCGGCTATTAAGAGGGAATAGGGCCTGCGAGGAATTTACAAAATAGATATTTGAAGAAACTATTGCCGTCGTGCTGCCTCAAGCCTACCCCCGTAGACTGCGATAGGGACAGCTGCAGCTCAGACCGATTTTATCACAAAATTTTTGACAAGATCGACGTTTCGTATTTCCCTTTTTTTCCTCAAAAACTGAGCCGATTCAATTATTTTTGGCACCAAATTTTTAAGAAACAAGTATGTCTAGGTCTCTATTAAATGTTTTATGTTAAAACTTTTCTATTTTGTCTGGTACTCTTCTAAGAACGACGGTAAAAATAGGGCAATTTTTTGTCATTTTTGGAGGGTCATATTTTCTTTACTTATTAGTTGCTGAAAAAAAAAGGAAATGACGGGCGTGTCAACAGCAGACCTAGACTTTATGAGAAAAAAAAAAGATTGCTCTAGAGGCATTATTCAGGAAGAAAAAAGGGGAATACATTTGTATGGAGAATCGCAGCCCCTGTTCCCTCTTAAACTTAATAAGTAAGGCACTTGTCCCACTGCCAACGATGAGCGAATAGAGAGTAGAGCTTCAAACTAAAAACGAGTTGCCGAGCAGAGAGTAGCGAGTTTGTAGTGCCGATAGTTTTGTAGCTGAGCTTTAAGCCAGTGTTCGAGTGCGACAGGCATCACTCGCTAGGGACTGCTAGTCCTCTCGGCGTGAGTTCTGACCGCCAAGGGAGCATCGCTGAGCGAGTATTATCTTTGATAGCTTGCCGCTCAGCGAAAAACTTTGGAGCGAGTCCTCGCCGGCAGTGTGAACAGTCAGCGATCAACTATTAATATATGCATCTCTTTTGTTTACACGGAATGTATATCTATTGTACGTTTCTTGAGCGTCAAAATAGCCGATAGTTATTCGCTTCCTCGCCAGCGGTGGGACAACTGCCTAAAAAGTAGCCTATAATAACAATATTACCTAAAAATCTGCTAAGGATCTACTTGACAATTACTTTGATTAACAGAACTTATGAAAACCATCATCTAAGTTTTATCGGGGAATAATCCAACAAAATAACTAACAACAGACATTGAAATGGCAGATTAAAATATAAATTTCAACATGCATTATTATACAGAGTGTAAAGGAAATCTGTGGTCATATTTTAGATAATGCTTCAGCCCATGGATATTAACAATTTTCTTCAAGAAAGTCATAGTAAAAAAAAGAGTCATAAAAAGTTATCATCAGGTGATTATCTTGCAGGGTACTAATTTTCTATGTAGGTTTGAGGAAAACGACAAGCTCCTCAAACTTGTAATCAACATTCAAAGTCGTGGTCCTGCTGAAAGAGCGCGCGTAAGTAATCATCGTTGATTTCTCGGTAAATAAAAATGTTTCAGTTCTGATTTTTTTACGAAATGAATCACATAAAATGGTACTAATTATTTGTATACTTAGAATAGCTGTAGCATGCCGCCTTTTGTCGGCGCTCATGGTGGTCCTGCTGAACGGAGCGTGACTACCGCCGGACGACCTTCAAAGTCGATTTTCTCGAAAACTGTTAAGGTTTTAACCAATTCTGCGAGTACTAATTAGTACCAATTGAGTACTAACTATTTACCAAATATGGAAGCGATTGGCGTTGGTGGTCCGGCGATAGTCACGGACATTATCTCATGATACGTATTAGGTAGACAGTTGAAACTTTCACAGAATGTGTATTTCTGTTGCCGCTATAACAACAAATAATAAAGATTAAAGAAAGCTCTCCTACTATAAACGTGTTTTGTTTGGCTGTTTTTGCTCGATATTAATAATGGCAACAAGTAGACGCGTATAACCTTGCACGATGGTACGGAACCCTTCACGAGCCCGACTCGCGCTTGGCCGATTTTTTTTTTTCATAATTCTATATGACTTCAAGAAAGTTGTTCATTACAGTATTTAAATATGAACACACATTTCTGCTACATTCTGAATTTATAAAAATGGGTTGAGGTCTACAAACATGGTTACTGAGAAAATTCTAGTGAAAAACTTCAATAACACTACCCTGGGTTTGAGAACAGAACCTCACACTCAGGAAGTCAGCAGACGCACATACGGCCACTAAACAATAATAATCATAATGTACTAGAATTAATTTATTCTTACACAAATAAACATTTTATGCAGTCAGTTTCCTGCACTTTCACTTGTCACTTCAAACCAAAGACACTAATTTTCACCTATTAATCTACGTTTACAGAACAGTGGCCGTATTATGAAGTATTTATTAATGGCTGATTTGTCAGACAACAGACACAAAAGAAAATCTATTGTTCGTGGTCACCGATGACCTACGTGACAGATGAGGTATGAGCATAGATTTTCTTAAAATTACCATGTTTTCTTGAGACCCATTCAGGGAGACACTTATAGTTTTTCTTCTTTATTTTCTTGGTTTTGACGATAGATCTGGAGACAACCTTTGTTGGTGTCGGTTTCAGAGCCTTCGGGCGCCATTTTCTTTTGTCAGTTCGTAGTTTTTTTGCGATTAAAGCCTTTACCACCCATATGTGAAGAAACATGTTGCTTTAGCCCCGTTTCTCTCGAACACAGGAACAAAGGTTGTCCTAAAACTTCATAATACGGGACTCACGTTCCGAGTTCAATCCAGTAACGTCGCGTCACCGCAGCGTTCACTGGCCGTCCTTGTGTGAGGACTTGCGCCGTCTTTTGACAACGCGTTTTGGCGGTGATCATTCATTCTCTTTCTTCGGTTGTGGCTCCTCCTCTGAAATAGGAGAAAAATTTGTTAATTTTAACATATGATACCGTTACTATTGTACTAACGTGTTATGGACATAGAAATTACTGACAGCCCACTCTGGAGAGCCTGCATGGAGGAGGACGAGACAGCAGCTCATGTGCTACTAAGGTGCCCAGTGGTCGCTACATACAGAGCAAAATACTTCGGAAACACAGTTAACCTCAGTCAGATTTATGATCTTTTGGAATCTCACAATTAGTACATCATTCCTTGTGGGTAGTGAAATATTCCCAAAACCGAATCGGGGCACCCCGACCCCACGTAGTCTTTTGACGCCTGTGTATATAAAAATCTGGAGGCGCGGAGGGAGAGCAGCCCCCGTCCGCTGTAACAAAGCTTAGGCGCCTGTGTGAGCCGTAGCGGCTGAGGATGGTCGCCGGAGTCACACCGGTAACACCAGGGTGCTGCTGACTTTCCTTGAGGAGCTGGAGTGGATCGTATAACAAACTTGCCTTACGCAAAAGACGCGCTTGGGACGTTGAGTTGTGGCCGCCAGCCTTACATACTCGTACAATACAATTAAGGTGTTATTCAAAAGTGGTATCTCAGTCATTTTAATTTCGGAAGTCGATTTTTGTATTTTATTTGTTTATTTGACACCGACTTCCGAAATTAAAGTTATTTTTAGTGTACTTAATTTTCTTTTTTGGAAGTTGGTTGTATTTTTATTAACCGACTTCAAAAAGAAGGAGGTTATCAATTCGGATGTTTGTATTTTTTTAAATTTTTTATGTATGTTCGGGCATAACTCCGTCATCTATTGACGGATTTGCAAAATTCTTTTTTTTGTTCGAAAGGGGTTTGTTCCGAAATGGTCCCATTTAAATTTCATATAGATCTGATGATGGGTTTCGGAGACAGACAACGGAACTCTTCAAAAATTGACAGCAAATCAAACGCGATTGCTGCGATCGTTTGTCTATGAATTGTTAACACAGTTTTATGGGGAACCATAACTAAAAAATAAAAAACTTTTTTACAAAAAAATAGAACCGAATTCCAAAAAAAGTGCAAAATAACTTTAATTTCGGAAGTCGGTGTCAAAAAACGAAGACACATAACCAGGCACACCGACTGCCGAAATTAAAGTTATTTTGCACTTTTTTTGGAAGTCGGTATTATTTTGTAAAAAAGTTTTTTATTTGTAAAAAGTATTAATTTTTCACTTTTTAGTTGTTATACGAGATTGCCAGTGTCTTATAGATAAATCTGAAATGTCTCATCTGCCTTTTATAACACCAGCACGCATCAAAGCGTTGCTGTGCTCTGGATATAGCCACACTGGCAGAAAAGAGAGGGGAAGTAATTTTTTTGGACAAGCACCTTTACAAACGGTTCTTCTCTAGTACTCCAAGCGTAAATGCTCCACCTACGACAAAATCATCGCTTACCATCAGCAGGCGTAGCATGACCAATTCTATCTGTATTTTACCAAGAATAGACTCCACCACAACCCGGGTTCTAAATTTTGGACCGGTAACCAAATTTGACGTTTATTCCTAAAACCAGATTTAGTTCGGAACTCAGCAAGATTAGTCATAACTTGAATTAAATCTTGATTTAAGAATGAAGCAAATTTTGTAAGGTAGTCTGTTGCAGTTCCGAATTCTGTGGTCTGGAGATTTATTCCAATATACCGGGGGTCTATAACTTCTTTTTATCTAACTTGACATCTTTTCTGCCCGAACATAATGTTTTACATTGTAGACTGAAGAATAGAAACATTTCTTCTCTTCAGTTTTAACATCGCTTGCTTAGAACGGTAGAAATCTTTCTACAATCATTTTGTCTATTCTTCCGTCGACAAAACCCGTTTCTATGGTGGTCATGCTACGCGTGCAGGTGAGATAGTAGTCAAACGCAAGCCTATCATTTATATATTTAAAAAAAAATGTATACTAGCGATTTAGCGACCCTGGCTATGATACACAAAAACCTGTCTCTTTTAAAGCTTTTTCTGTTAGTCACAGATAACATAATACTAGCGTACAGATGCCTCATCCCATACAAAGAAACGGTACCGCCGTAACTACGGGTTTTCGTCTGGCACAAGTAAATTTTGTTCTTCGTTCGGGCCCATCCTCTACACCTCGCTAGATGGTGTTAGCAGCGACGACTTGCAAGCCGAATTTAATTCTCATACATTGAGGAATTATTTTATAGTATTTTTGGCACTTCATAGCAGTTTTACTGTATCAAAATGTGTCACTATTCAAATTTTAAAGAGGCGAATGGATAAACTCTAAAACTTTAAACAGCGCCATCTATTAGTACACGAAAAACAGATGTCGAAGGATTCGTTCTAATAATCGTCTAAATTTGAATTACAAGCCAATTATTCCACAGTTTTATGCTTAAAGCAGATTATTAAATAAGAAAATACAGTTTTTACCATATTTATTTTCAAAATATTTATATTACTTATACTTCAATAAGAAATCGATGCATATTACGCCATCTATTGAGATTTATTTGAACTAAATTTTCTTTGTTCGAGATGAGACCCCGTGTGTTAGTGGAGACCACATTAAAATCTGTTGCGTGGTTTATGATGATAAATGATAAATGATAAATGATGTTTATTCAGTAAATAGGTTACAAGGAACACTTTTACACGTCAATGTTTTTTTGTCAGTTTAAGCTAGATGAGGCCGGTGTTTCCTAGCTGACTACTCTGAGAAGAAACACCGAAACAAACTCAGAGGTCAAAGTCTCTTTTAGTGTTCAAATCCATACAATGTGGACTGGTTAGATCCTATGAGAACCATGTACGTTTATGTCTGGGATGAGCTTTATGAAGAAAGCAACACACGAATTCGAGTGGACCTGTCCAGACAGTGCAAGCATTTGTCAGTCATCGCGAAGCTCAACTCAGAACTCTGAGGTGCTCAACGAACCGACGAACAATACCAAAGTAAGGACATTTGAGTAGGCCGCAAAAAATACTCAAACTGCCAGACAATCATAAAATCTACATGAATATAACGACATACATAGTTCTCGCATTCACATTATTCTATATGAGGACCATGCAGCTTAGTGTCTGTAGTGGTCTTTTGAAGAAAGAACCAAACATATTTGAGTGGACCTGTCCAGTCAGTGCAAGCATTTGTCAATAGTCGAATAGCTCAACTTAAAAACCACTAAGGAGCTCAATGACATGACGAACAATACCAAAGAAAAGACATTTGGGTAGGCCGCAAAAGTACTCAAACTGTCAGACAACGTTGAAAATTACTGTAAAAAGGAGGAGAAAATAATAATAATAACCCACATAGTCCTCACATTTACAATAATTAAGTAATCAAAAAAAAATAAAAATATGATGTTGCGGAGAAACAACTCGGAAAGCGGCTTTGAATTGTACTATGTAGAGATGATATTGTGTCGCGTGTGCACTCTGCTCATGCACCACACATATAAATCGCGCATTGCTTGCAGCTTTTGGAGAGTCGTTCGAATATTAGGAATTAGAATAGTTTATTAGAACGTTGGAATTGTGTAAGGTTGAGTCTAGCTCGCCCGTTGAAGAGGACGCATGTATAACTTTGTATCTATATTAAAGTACAGTGCGCTATCCCTTCGTGTTTGACTCCGTACACTACACCCTATAATCAATTACACTTGCATACACGAAACTCTCGCATGCCAGCGAGTGAGCCCTGCAGGCTCTACAATATATCGAGTTTTCAAATAAGATTGGCCTTGTAGAGTGAGTTTCTGGCGCTAATACTCGTGGGATAATCTTTTTCGAGATATTTTAATATTATTACACCATGGTGGCGTAACTATAGTTCATAATCAGCTTTTTAATGTCCCCACTGCTGGGGCACAGGCCTCTTCTCTGTGAGAGGGTGTGGGCTGTAATCCACCACGCGGGGCCAATGCGGGTTGGTGGATGTCACATGTCTTCGAATTTTTGGTTCTAGGACATGCCGGTTTCCTCACGATGTTTTCCTTCACCGTTTTGAGAGCAGTGGTGATGGAATAATTTACACAAAGTAAAGCGCCTGCCTGGGTTTGAACTCACGACCTACAACTTGTAAGTCGCAGCCAATACCACTGGGCCACCACTGCTCCACTGCTTTGACGTATAGGAAAACAAAAATGTAATACGTAGTATAATCGATGTCCACCGAGCAAAGCAGCAATGTACTGCAAAGTGCCTATCAAATTGATGTCAACTGAGTTAGCGAATACACCTGCTGGACTGGTGACATACCCACTATAAGGCTGCATACTGCTAGCACCACCAAGGTCATCATCTTCCTGCCCTTATCCCATGTTACTTGGGGTCGGGGCAACACGTTTTTTTTTCCATTCTGCCCTGTCAGCCGTCACGCTATCCCACTCCTTACATAATCCATCCATCCTATCTTTGGCCTCCCTCTCCCTCTCCATCCATCAACATTTATATTCATAACTCTTTTAGTTACATGTATTTCATCCCTCCTCTTTACATGACCATACCAAGATAAGCGGTTCCCTTTCAACTTTTCTGTGACTGGCGCCACTTTTAAACTACCTCTAATGTTATGTTACTCATTTCTCACTTTACCCTTTCTTGTTACTCCACACATCCATCTCAACATTCTCATCTCCGCCACATGCAGTCTTGTTTCATCCGTCTTTTTCACAACCCAACATTCTGACCCATACAGTACGACAGGTCTAATCACGGACTTATAGATTTTCCCCTTTAACTTAAGGGGCATCCGTCAGTCGCAAGTTGTTCCAGTGACCTGTCGCCATTTCATCCATCCTGAGTTGATCCTGTGCGGTACGTCTCGGTCTATATCGCCATCCCCCTGAACAAGCGACCCAAGGTATCGAAAGTCGGAGCAGATCGGTACAGGCGTTCCGTTGAGAGCTACAAGCATAGGACTGGAGAGACCGCCGAAATCGCAGAACAGATATTCTGTTTTGGTTCTGCTCAATTTCAGGCCCACAACCTCCAGTCTTTGCCACCACGCCTCCAATCTGCTCTGAACCTCAAAGCCGCTTTCGGCAAGCAGCACAATGTCATCAGCAAACAGCATACACCAGGGAGCCTCTTCCTGGATGTCCGACGTCAGAGCGTCCATTATCATCAGGAAGAGGTAAGGGCTGAGAGCCGACCCCTGGCACAAACCGACCGCTACACTGAAACTGTCAGTAGTGCCCACTGCAGACCGGACTTGGGTACTGCATCGACTGTACATCGCTCGGATCAACTGCACATACTTCCTAGGCACACCTTTTTCCTTAAGGGCCCACCAAAAAACCTCTCGAGGCGCCCGGTCATATCCCTTTTCAAGGTCAATGAACACCATGTGCAAGTTTTTATGCACAGCTCTGTATTTTTCGCACAGCTGGCGGATAGCGAAAATGGCATCCGTTGTACCCCGACCAGGCATAAAACCGAACTGGTTTTGTGAGATTTCACTCAACACCACCAGGGTGTCTAGTATAATATGGATCTAATGGTGAAGCAGAATAAGGCTGATAGTCGATATCCGCTATCTAGCTGCGTCTTAAGCGGCCCCGAAACGTTCAATTGCGATTGTCAATTTTACGTCATTGTCAATTGCGATTGATCGTTTACGAGTACAATTGAAGAGATTGTCAATCGCAGTTACGTGATTGAAAGCAATAGGGAGCGTGCAGGAACTATAGAGGGCGCCACATAAATTTCAATGTCATGTATTTCTACAGTACAAGTTGCGGATTTCACTCACTAGATGGCAGTCTACGTTACGCGTGCTGCATGTGTGCATGATGCGTGTGTGTATACATATAAAGCACGGCAATGTCAATGACAAGTATTTAAAGGGTAAAAGTTTCGAATTTACTCCACTAGATGGCACAGACTATGCCGTGCACGTACCCTATTGATGAAAAATTTGATTAATGCTCATTGACAGGAGCCATTGAAGCTGCTAATTGATCGTTTAACTGAGTCATTGACAATAGTTTCCGTCATTTGCGCGTCTGACAGCAGTAAAAACTAACATGGCGGATACCCCACGTAATATCGAGGACCGGGAATTTATAACGCGACCGTCCAGAGTTAGCGCAAACAATTGACAATTGCAATTGAAGTGCATTAATGGCACCTTCAATAATAATAATAATAATCACAATTGAACGTGTCGGGGCCGCTTTAGCTCGGTTACACATCTCCAGCCAAATACAATACATTTAATTCCACGACTCACGTTTCCCGTCATGCTGCTGGTGATGCGGCTGCTGTTGCTGCTGGTGGTGGTGCATCTGGTGGTGCGGCTGGTGCGCGTAGTGCTCGGGCTGTGGCGGCTGAGCGGGCGGGTTGCCGCCGGCGTAGTACGCGGCGTGCTGGTACGCCGCCGGGAAGGTGCCGGCGTAGCCACCGTAGTAACGTCCTCCGCCGTACGTGTTGCCGTACGCTCCTGTCAAATAACATATTCATTCAAATGTCTCAGACTGATATTCTACTTATCAAATATCTTGTTGATAGGCACTTGTTTGACCACTATCTCACCTGATGGTAAGCGATGATGTGGCCGAAGATGGAGCACGCTTGCCTAGAAGTAACCTATTCACTCTTGACTTAAAGACTCCCAGGTTGTAGCTATCAGGAAACACAGACTCAGGCAGGGAATTCCACGCACAATAAATATGTTCTCAAAACGTTTTGTGCGTGTGGATGGGATGTTCACCATGTACCGGGGGCGCATCGCCGTACGTCTTGTGGTCCGTTGATAAAACGGGCTTGGCGGAATCAAATTATGCAATTCCGTCGCACACTCCCCAAAATGTAACCGATAGAAAACCGACAGGCTAGCAACTCGGCGTCTATGCTCAAGACTTTGGAGCTTCGACTCAACGAGCCTATCATTGCCGATGATCCTCTTGGCTTGTTTCTCAATTGACTGAAGGGAATCAAGCTGGTATCTGGCAGATCCGTCCTAAAGATGAGAGCAGTACTCCATACACGATCGAACTTGCGCTTGATAGAGTTGGAGCAGCTGTTCCGGCGTGAAGTACCGTTTCACCTTTGCGAGGATCCCCTACTTTTTGGCAGCCACTTGAGCCTTTGCCTTTTGTCCAATAAATCTGCCTAGCCTTTTCCCAATTATTTTACATGAAGCGACTGCCTAAAAGACCTCCACAACCCAGTTACTAGGTAATACGATACCCCTTGATAAGACTGATGGTCAGACTTTCGGGCTTCTGACGACTTGTAACGACTGTCAAAGATCCACGATTGACAGCCGGGACTAACGGCTTATCGTGCTTTCCGAGGCACGGAGGAGTCTCGGTATGTAAAGATGGTCACCCATCCATGGACCAACCCCGGCAAGCGTAGCTTAACCTGACGGAACGACCCGTGCGGTTGTTATTACTTTAGCCACGAGCTCCTCTCAAATATATTTTGACCAATATTTGATCAAATTTCTTTGAGGGATGCCCTCCACTTGTCAAATAACTTTGTTCAAGATTTTGCGTAGTCTGAGATAATGGAGGAACGTGGAGCGACTTTATGTGCTGATATTATCATTAGGTTCTTATTTAAAAAAAACCTGCCAAGTGCGTGTCGCACCTCGCACATTAAGGGTTCCGTACCAAATGTATTTTTGACTATTTGTATGACTTTGGGTCATGAAGAGATGCTTATACTGTGAAAATTTGAAGACTAGCTCCAACCGTTTGGCTGTAAAACCTGTGGGACAGATGACAGGCGGACACGTGACTGACAGCAATAGGGCTCCGTTTGGGCCCTCCGGGCACGGAACCCTAAATATAAGTGTCCAATATTTTATGGTAATCTTTCTGACGGACTAATTTGATTTTTTGGTCATCAACACAATTGTACTATACTGTTCAGTTCTGCCTAACCCTTCAGGGAATAACTAAGTAATGTAGTCTTATGTAGTTACCTGGAGGAGGCGGTGGTCCAGAGTGTGGTGGTCCCGGGTGAGGGCCAGGTCCCGGGCCAGCGTTGGGGTTCGCCGGCATCATCATAGCTGGAAATCAAATAAAACAAACAGTATTTTGAATAGTTCTAATATGCTCCCACTTATAATGAACGTACATCAATGTACCATGTTTATTCAAAACATAGCAGTGGTTTTAAAAGGTTTTCAGAAAGTTCTCAGCCTGGACTATACAGCAAGTAACAAAAACCCTGTCCGATCCAATAAACGCGTATTCCAGGTTTAACATACTGTTACGGCGACTGTATTACAATGGAACGTTCGAGAATGTGGTCGAAGTTTCCACTAAGTTCGAGAACATTCCATTGTGGTACTGTGTAGAAGTTCATAGATGTTTCTAGAATATTCCAGTATAGGATAGTTCGACAATGTTCTGGAAACTTCTATGACTTTATAAATAGGCCGGACGGGCGGCGAGTGAGTCAGCCTGTTTTCGACTACGGATGCGAACGCATGCGAATACAAGCGATTACGAAGAGTATAGTGATTTAGTGTTTGTGTGATTTAGTGTTGATTTAATAAAGGATATTTGGTTAATTAATAGGTGTAAAATAATGTATCCCATACCCAGCTCGTAACAAAACGTACTAGAAAAAATTGTAAAAAAAATGTATAAAAACCGTAAGTTATAGATTTTTTATTTTTATAAAAAAAACTTTTTACAAAAAATACAACCGACTTCTTCTTTTTTGGAAGTCGGTTTTATTTTTTGTAAAAAGTTTTTTATTTTTCACTTTTCAGTTGTTATACCCCAGAACTAAACTACCCAAATTGATAACCCCAATAACATGGAATTATTAATGTGATTCGAGGCAATCAAAACATCATCTATGTATATATATTTTTTGGTTTGTTATTTTTTTCGAAAAGCGCTAAAGCAATTCCGATAAAATGTGTGCAATGGGACCACCTCTGTCCTCTCAGTATAATCTTTTAGATAAAAAAAAAGAATTTTGAAAATCGGTCCACAACTGACAGAGAAATCGGTGGAAATACACAAAAAAAAAAACATAGTAAGTACATACAGTCGAACATAGAACCTCCTCCTATCTACATTATCGAAAAAGAGGAAAAAATACCACGAATTGGGGAAAACTATTCTTTCGTGAATTTTATTAAAATGCCTGATTGGGTACAAAAAGTTTTTCAATTATTGCCATATTCTATTCAACATGGCGTCTCATATGTCGCATAGTGCATTCGTTTTGTCTCATCAAAACATAATATTACGTAAACGATAAATATAAAAATCCTTTTTTACAAAAAAAAAAAACAACCGACTTCCAAAAAAAAAATTACTCTAAAAATAACCTTAATTTCGGAAGTCGGTGTTTGTATTTTACTTCTTCGTTATTTGACACCGACTTCCGAAATTAAAGTGATTTTTTAATTTTTAGAGTAATTTTTTTTTGGAAGTCGGTTGTTTTTTTTGTAAAAAAGTTTTTTATTTTTCACTTTTTAGTTGTAAACCCCAATAACATGGAACGTGGAATTTAAATATTTGGAGAACACCAAAACGTCATCGAGGTACGCGTATTTTTCGTTTTTGTTCAGTTTCTCAAAAAGGGCTGAAGCAATTTCGATACAATTTATATGGGACCACCTCGGGAGTATATTCTTTCGGATACAAAAAGAATTTTGAAAATAGGTCCACAACTAACGGAGAAATCGGCGGACATACAAAAAAAAAAAACATACATACAGTCGAACATAGAACCTCCTCCTTTTTCGAAAGTCGGTTAAAAAGTGTGTTCTTATCCTATTAAAAATAAATGATTATTATTCTCAATCACATATTTTTGACTAATTGCAAGTGTGACGATTTCATCGTTAATAAAATATTTAATTTACTTTTCTGAAGTGTACTTCTGAACGAAAAAAATTAAAATGAACGTGACCGTTTGTTTTGACATAAACACAGTCAGTTAGTCAGTCTCATAGGGTCAGCGCAGACAGAGAGGAATAATCCCCGCGCGGTCTCGGGCATTTTCTTTACGGATCGCGTATGCTCCCGCATATCTTCGAGGACGCGCGAGCATTTTTTGTCAGGTTCAAGCATTTATGCACTTTATTGTAATAATTTTAAAGTTTATTTTCAAGTGCGTTAATAAAATCCTCTCCGCTGCGCTCCGTTCCGTCTGCGCTGAGCCATAGACTGCTTTATAAATACTAGACGGGCAACTTCAGATTCAGTTTATCATTGTTACGCGTGTCTCATTCACAGAGGGCGCTGACAGTAAACGCACGAAAATTTGAACCATTTATACATTTTACTTCGCAATTAAAATTGCATTGCACATCATTATTAAGTGCAATGCATTTAGTGATAAATTTACTAGAATTTTAATCGTATTGGATGAGATAAATAAAAGGGGGATAATTTATGGTTTTTAATTATTTATTATTCATAGTCATTTACCAGTACAATTTAATTTTTCTTACACTTTTGTACAATTCTTAATTTCTTACAATTTTCAAAAACTATTAGAATATACTGGTGAGCGCGTACAAACAAATGACATCTAAAAAATGGTATTGCTCAATAGAATATTTTAATGTTACTATAATTTATGTGAATAATAGAGCTATCACCATCGATCACTAATAAAGAACTACATACACAATCAGCGATAAAAAATGTCCTCACCGAATGAGCACCCAATTGAACATTTGGGTGCTCTTTCAATCCAGTAGCGTTCGAACGCTCCGACGGTAAACATGCCTCAGTGCTCCTTTAAAAAACTTTTTACAAAAAAAAATACAACCGACTTCCATAAATAATACTAAAAAATGCAAAATAACTTTAATTTCGGCAGTCGGTGTTTCTAGTTTGGTTTCTTCGTTAAATTTTTTTAAATTTCTTCCGACTTCCGAAATTAAAGTTATTTTGCATTTTTTAGTATTATTTATAAAAGTCGGTTGCATTTTTTTTTGCAAAAAGTTTTTTATTTTAGTTGTTGTACCCCATTCTAAAACTAAATTAATAGTAAAGTTATGCCCGAATTGATAGCCCCAAAAATAGGGAATTTGAACATAGTTGGTGAAATAAGGGTGTATCAGGGTGAACTACAAATCTATATACCCCTTCAGAGCGTATCAGCGTGATGTAATGTTGTGAAGTGGTGAAAACAATATACAGACATGCGATTGCAGCAATTCTGGAAGGTTTGCTATCATTTATTGAAGAGTTCCACTGTGTATCTCCGAAGATCTTCATCAGATCTTCACCAAATTAAAATGGGACCACATGTGAAGCAACAGTTTTCAAATAAAAAAAAACTTCAAAATCGGTTCACGTAGTAAAAAGTTATGAGGCAACACATAAAAAAAAAATACAGTCGAATTGAGAACCTCCTTCTTTTTTTGAAGTCGGTTAAAACTGCAAAAATTGTACATCTAGGACGCTAAAAAAGGATGGAGTTTTATATTTTCGGTAAGTATTACTATTATCGTTACATAAATGTTATCACTGTGTTGTGAATACTGATATTTTGTCAAGAAATCATCGTAAAAACATTATTTAAATTTAATCTTAATAAACAGCAGGCGATATAAAACGTTTCAATTGTAAAGACTCCTATTAAACGTATTAATCACACTAACGCATGCCCACTTAAATTGTTTCGAGTTATGCCCGTTGATTCTGTTTCATTTGTTGGAGACGCTATTGTTATTATTTTTTATTAAGTGATTTTTTTTTAAATTTTTTTTTAGCTTTTCTCGAGATCCAGTGAGGTCTGGAGAATGGATATCATTTGTAGCACGTCAAAGATCCGAAGAATTCTTCAAACCGACCCAAGGAAGCATTGTATGTTCGAAGTATTTCTTAGAAAGTGATGAATAGGTGACTACGAAAGGCATCAGTAAGCAATGTCCTTAAATTTTGACACAAAATAAAGAATACATAAATGACTGTATAAATTAATTTCAATTTTAATAATAAGTAAATGTGATTGATAATAAGTAAATATATTGTCCTGACACATTCACGTAAATTATAATCATTACATACACATAAACGCCATAAAATATGCTTTATTTGTTACACCATTATTTTTACACAATTTATAAACATAACATATACATAGCTTAACAAAATAAAAAAAAATACTCATCATAATATTACAGTACAAACAAAAAATATTGGTCAGTTCGTCTCCACTCATTCCTTGTCCTAGCGGCGAGCCTCGGTCGTAAAACTTTTTGTCACTAAGTAATTCTGACTTTAAAATATGCGTATAAGGTTGAAGTTATTTTGATGTATGTTGAGCAGTGAGCATCGGTCGTAAAATTTTTATTGCTTTTTGTAGATAGCTTTTTAAATACGACTTTAAACGTTGCAGTTAAGGTTGAAATTACATTAATGTATATTTATTGTAACTAGAGTTTTGTAAACGCAATTGGCGACGTTTTTAAGAGATTTTTTGCTTAGGACTGTGTATCTAGTTTTTTTATTAGTGATCGATGGGTATCACTAATCACAGCAGCCTTCAGCTTGAAAATTTGATGTATCATCTGCTTGAACTGATGCAAAAGGATCTGTAATGTAAATTTTAGAAGTTTTTTACAGAACAGAATAAACTTAGAAAAATCTCAGTGACTACTATACAAAAAGTAATTTATTACAAGTACAGGTTCTGTTTTAATACCTTTTTAGGCATAGAGCCTAAAACTCTAAGTTATCTTCTTTTTATTTTCAATTAAGGTTTCACAAATACTGATTAAAAACACAATTCTATCTCACAAATTCAAGTCTCTTTTTTTAATGGACTTCATCATCATGACTTCAGCTTATTTAATGGACTTACCAAGATTTAATGTAGGATATGCTGTTTTAGCTAATCTTTTACTATGAGGGTAAAAATGAATACTTACCGAACTGATCACACTCGAATACACATCTCATTCTTTGTGGCATCGTTACGTTAAACACTAATAAAGTCGCAGGCCTAAAACTAGTCCGTACAGGCAGAGCAGTGGTCAATCGTGGCAAGAATCGAACTTGTTGTAAAAAGAAATGGTTTTCGAATTAATACAAAGAATCACAAATTCCAGTTACCACAGCAGGGTCAGAGAAATATTAAGGCAGGCAGGTAGACAAGAAATACTTAAAAACTTAGAAAAACTATTTAAAAATTCAAGATTTGAAAAGTTCAACAACAGTAACAACAGACAAAATTGGATATTGCATTGCCATAATATAATTTATTAAAAATGCCGCGGAAAGGATGTTTTGACTAAAAACTTTTTTACAAAAAAAAAACAACCGATTTTCAAAAAAGAAAATACACTAAAAATGAAAAAATAACTTTAATTTCGGAAGTCCGTGTTTGTATTTTATTTCTTCGTTATTTGACAGCGATTTCCGAAATTAAAGTTATTTTTTGTATTTTAGTGTATTTTTTTTGGAAGTCGGTTGTTTTTTTTTTTGTAAAAAAGTTTTATATTTCTACTTTTTAGTTGTTATACCCCAGAACTAAAAAACCCAATAACATGGCACGTGGAATTTAAAACATACTCGTAATTGGAGAACAACAAACGTCATCTAGGTATTCGTTTTTGTTCAGTTTCTCAAAAAACGCTTACGACACAAATACACAAAAAAAAACATACAGTCGAACATAGAACCTCCTCCTTTTTCGAAAGTCGGTTAAAAATTAGTGACACATGGCATGAGTAAAGTATTTTTTAAAATAAAAATTGTTAGTAGATTATAAACTTATTACAACATAATAAACCGTGACCAACCGATTGGGGTTCATCGTGGTTAATTAAATGTTAAATTATCCGTTTTATGGACGAACTATTTTTGTGCTTGCAACCCCATTTACGACCTCTCAATGGCCGCGTTCATAATTTTATTTTTGAAACCGCTTTGGCTGTTTTGGTTATGCTGGTATCAATTAAATAAATGGTGCCGATGTGCCTGCCATCTAGTGATTTGAAATCTAAACTAAACTATTTGTTTCGCTGTGCTCACTATCAGATGGCGCGTCGACCAATTTATCAAGTCATGATTTTTTTCATGTTCTGAGTCGCACCCGTATGATCAGTCTCGTTCGTCTCGACTTTTCGTGTTACTTTACGTTTACTGATTTAGTTTTTACTTTCTACAACTTTGGCTTTGTATAATGGTTTTGTGATATCTGCGATTTGGATTTGTCTGCCCATTGGAAATCTTCTGTTTTTACTCACACTAAAGGTATATTGTTCAGATTGCTACTGATGCTGCCCCATGCGAGGCATGTTTTAATTCTGTTACTAATCTTCTTGAGAGCACTCGAACAGTTCTGAAGTAATTCAGGATAATACAACAGAACCCATCAGTGAAAAATACGAAACAAATATGTGTGTGGTGCCTTTTGTCTGACCCATGGTATTTAACAAGTGGACCCCAGAGATGCAATATCCTTATATATGTCCGTGTTATATGTATCCGTATATATGTAGTTTACTTACATTATTTTACCATAATAATTTTTAGAAACACTAACAACTTCATTATAATAATTTTAGATCCAAGCAGGTGTATTCGCTAACCCAAATTACATCAATTTGATAGGCACTTTGCAGTACATTGCTGCTTTGCTCGGTGGACATCGATTAATAATAGGCACTACGTAGTACATTTTTGTTTTCCCATACGTCAAAAATGTAGGAAGACAGAAGAAAAGATGGGCTGATGATATAATAAACACAGCAGGTAAAAATTGGATGAATACGGCCAAAGAGGGAAAGATGGAAAGGAATGGAGGAGGTTTTTACCCATAGAGGGGCCACATAACAAAGAAATGGAAAGGAAATAATTATAATTAAATGTATATCTGTAAGAATTGTTATGTGGAAAATAAAGCTGTAAATAAATAAATAAAATAAATACGAAATCAAAAGAGCAATGTACTGCATAGTGCCTATCACATTGATGGCAACTGCGTTAGCGAATATACCTGCTGATGGCGGGATTGTTTGCCATTAATGCTGGGTACGTGCCTGCAGACTAGTGGATGTAGCAGCATCAAATTCTGGATAATCGCAACATAATTGTGTTTGGTGTAGACATTCTCTGTCTCGGAGAATAACACACAGTATTCCACATGGTCCTGAGAGAGATGAAATCATAACGCAGATAGCTCCACGACAGGTCTGTTATATAGGGAGCGTGCAGGAACTATAGATGGCGGCACATAAATGTCAATGTCAAGTATTTATACAGTAAAAGTTGCGGATTTCACTCACTAGATGCCAGTTTACGTTATGCGTGCTGCATGTGTGCATGGTGCGTGTGTGTATACATATAAGGCACGGAAATGTCAATGACAAGTTTTTAAAGGGTAAAAGTTTCGAATTTACTCCACTAGATGGCACAGACTACACCATGCACGTTCCCTATACCACTATCTTTATATACGGTGACTAGTAATTAGTGACCGATACTTAAACACGTGATTTTACTCATGATAACAAACAACTTTCCCAAAGAAACATATAGTGAGACAGGACGGCGTACCCGGCTGACAGCTGATAGGTCACAGGCGCCCGCGCGAATTTGCTAAGGCTGTTGTGTTATTGTGATAAAAGTGAATGAGTATAAATAAAATATTTCTTTGGGAAAGTTGTTTGTTATCATGAGTACAATCACGTGTTTAAGTATCGGTCACTAATTACCAGTCACCCTATATTGTATGAACATGTTCAGATTACACTTACAGTGGTCCTGCAATAGACTGATTGCTGTAATAATGGGGTGATGTGGTGTGGTGGTAGGTGTAGGGTGGTGTAATCATCAATTACCTTATGAGGAAAAATAAATAGTAAAAACTATGAAAATGTTCTATAAAGTTTGGTTCCATTATTTAAGAGCAGTTCTCAAAATTATCCATTTTAAAGATTTGTCATGACTAACAATCATACACACACACATTACAGGTCAGTAATAGTGCAATGACTGTTGGACATGGGCTCAAGAAGCTGTTCGTCAAGAAAATGAACAACCTGTTCGAAGCTGAACCTAATGAAGAAGAGCCTCTGCAAGTTTTGGATATGCCCCATCATATAGTTAATAAACACATACAAAAATATTTATATATAAATATGTCTATTATATATGTCTATGTATGTCTAGTTCCAGTTGTTAGGTACCAGGGTGTACAAACGTCACATAGTGCCTGGGTACTTAAGAAAAAATATTTTAAATATCTATAAAATATATTTCGTTGAAAACGCAAGGTTTTTTTATTTTTTAATTGTTGATAGGCACGCGTTTGACCACTATCTCACCCGATGGTAAGCGATGATGTGGTCGAAGATGGAGCACGCTTGCCCAGAAGTAACCTATTCACTCTTGACTTAAAGTCTCCCAGGTTGTTGCTATCAGGAAACACAGGGTTTGCATAGTTCACAAGACCACCTATGATTGGGAACATATTTTCAATTTGGATAGTTATGTCTTAGGCACTGAAACTCGCCGGTGAGATTGACAAAAAAAAAAAAATTCAGTGAAAAAAAAAAAGTCAACCCGGGTTGTCGTCGGGGTTCAATTTGACAACCCGGATTTGTCCGCTGGGGCTGAAGGGTTCAATAACGTAGGTATTCAGTGCAGAGCAAATCGGAAAAATGATGGAGGTGAATAATGATCCCCAAACTGTACACCTGAATTTTTCTAATGTAGAAAATATTGATGATGATTTCTTTCGATAGTGGACTGGTTTAAATAGAGCTCAGTTTTTAACTCTATTTAATGAGGTCCGCCCCATTTAAGAGAAAATTGTAAAATTCCAAAAACAAAACCCTTGGGTTATTTTTTGTAAAAGCTCGACATTAAAATAATGTTGTGGCACCAGCATCATTCCTTGATGATGTTTTAGTAAGGGAAGAAGAATAAAGTTTTGAAAGCCGATTTGTTCTTTCATTTATTTTTATGTAGGATACTTGTTCTACAGTTTTTTATTTTTCATATAATATCATATCAATCCATCCAATAATTACAGTTTCAACTTATCTCCTCTATTTAGTACCTATAATTAGACAAACGTGGACCGATGACCTGGTGCGGGTCGCGGGTAGTCGATGGATGCGAGACGCACAGGACCGATCATTGTGGCGACACTTGGGGGAGGCCTATGTCCAGCAGTGGACGTCTTTCGGCTGAAATGATGATGAAGACAAATGAGACCCATTTTCAGAAGGATATGTATTGAAATAAACAATATGTTTACATCCAAATAATAATAACACGTTAATAAGTACTGTGTTTGAATGCAACACAGTACTTAATAACTTTTATAACCATAATCATCGAAATGAGCTGACACACTAGGTACTTAAAGAAAGGATTCAAAAGATTTGATTGTGTCTTGTTGAGCCACTTTTGTCAAATATTTTATAAGATAGATACAACAAAACAATAATTATCAATTTCTAGGTTAAGTAAAAGTCATCTCTACAACCTTTCACGGCTGTCTTAACTTTCACGACGAACGGCAAACATTTTTAATTTTTAATATGTACCTAATAAATATATTTTGATATTGTGAAAAAATGCTACTTTATTCTATTCAGGGGTTAACTTCCCAGCTTCGCTAAAAGGTACAGGTTATGGCCGGAGTCCCCACGAAATCTTTTCATTTTAAAATATTTTTATTTCAAACGATACCGCCCGGCACTATCCGCGTTGTAGGCACTCTTTAACAAAGGATCATAAAGACCGTCTCGCTCAGGCGACTTCTTTGATACGGAACTGTAGCCTTTGATAAGTTTTTTTTCAAATTAATTATTTTCATAGGGGAAAAATAATAATCTCGTATCCATTAAATGATTATGTATATGTGTACACAGTACGATACCAAGTAATACTCTTCAGGATCGGACAGGGTTTTTGTTACATACTGTATAATTTGTGTCCGTTTCTTTTACCTCTCAATCTGCCTAGCCTTTTCCCAACTATCTTGGGGTCGGCTTTCTGTCTTACCGGATTCAGCTGAATACCAGTATTTTACATAGAGCGACTGCCTATCTGACATTCACAACCCAGTAACTGGGTAATACGATATCCCTTGGTAAGACTGGTTGTCAGACTTTCGGGATTCTGACGACCCGTAACGACTGTCAAAGATCCACGATTGACAGCCAGGATCAACGGCTTAACGTGCTTTCCGAGGCACGGAGGAGTCTCGGTATGTAAAGATGGTCACCCATCCATGGACCAACCTCGGCAAGCATAGCTTAACCTGATGGATCGACTCGTGCGGCTGTTATTACTTTAACCACGAGCTTCTCGACATTCAAGAATGTATTTGGAGCAAAATATAACAGATCTTAAATCTACGATCTACATATGATAAAACAAAGTCCCCTACTGCGTCTGTACGCGATAAACTCAAAAACTACTGAATGGATTTTCAAGCGGTTTTCACCAATAGACAGAGTGATTCATGAGGAAGGTTCAGGTGTATAATTTGTACCCGAGCGAAGCTGGGGCGAGTCGCTAGTGTATAATAAAGTAAACTCACGGTGATGCGGTGGCGAGGTAATGTGCTGCGGTGGGTGCGGCTGGGCGCCCGTACCCGGCACAGCGCCCGGAGGCAGGCCACCAGGGGGTAGGCTACCCGGGGGTAGGCCACCCGGGGGTAGGCCACCCGAGGGCAGGCCACCTGGGGGTAGGCCACCCGGGGGTAGGCCACCTGGGGGTAAACCGCCCGGGGGCAGGCTGCCCGGGAGGACGCCCTCCTTCATCTCCGGCTTGGGGAGCGGTTTGTCTTCTTTACGATCGCCTGAAGAACATGGATTATGTGTTTTAGATTGAAACTGATGCTCTCAGCTTGTTGTGAAGTCGCAAGCGTTTTACATAATTCGTTTCTAGGGTTCTGTAACCGAAGGGTGCAAACGGAGCCCTATTACTATCACTCACGTGTCCTTCTGTCTGTCCATTGTCTTTCACGAAATGTTGTTTCGAAGAATTTTTTAACTTCCGATTGACCAATGAACTTGGTGATAACGTTATCGAATAAATAAGATTTTTCCTTTGATATTTCCCTTATTCTGTACGGAACGCTAAATCTGCGAAGACCGACCCGCACTTGGCCGGGTCATACGGCCTCGTCTCTTTGCATACATCATCGTTATGTATAAGTCAATTATGTATAACGAGTAGGCATTACGTAAAACTCATTAACGATTTGAATGCACTAAATAACGCCAGGGGCCCAATTTCTATAACTTTGAGTTAAGCAACACTCCATCGACACTCACACAACAGACATTATTTTGCCACTGTTGCAAAAACTTCAATATGCTATAGGGAACGTGCACGGCGTAGTCTGTGCCATCTAGTGGAGTAAATTCGAAACTTTTATCCTTTAAAAACTAGTCATTGACATTTCCGTGCTTTAAATGTATACACACATGTATCATACACACATGCAGCACGAGTAACGTAGACTGCCATCTAGTGAGTGAAATCTGAAACTTGTACTGCATAAATACAGACATTGATGTGGCGCCCTCTATAGTTACTGCACGCTCCCTATTGACATAATATAGTAGAGCAGATTACCAATTATTACAATAGTCTTATTATGGCGTTTCAATGGCACTACAGTGGCAAGTCATGACCATAAATAATTTATAGATTACCAAATGTCAATGACTATTCTATTGAGACACCACTGACACACTACCGACACACTATTGACAAGTTAGTTATTTTACAGAATTGGGCCCCTGGGCGATTTGAGATAACTAGTTCTATTTTCTATAACCCGTAGCGCTGCTAAGCAAAATAACAAAAATGGGGTCGTAAAGTGAAAACAGCTGTATGTCGCACGTATGTATCAAGACGAATTATACAAAACGCCCGTGAAAGTTACAAGTTTCAGAATACGCATATGGCACGAGTGTAGAAAATCCAATGTCTTATCCAGAACTTTTTATCCCAGGAGTAAGGTAGTCGTCCCACCGCCGCGCGCCGGCGAGGAAGTGACTATCGACTATTTTCTCACTCAAGAAACGTACAATAGATATACATTCCGTGTAAACAAAAGAGATGCATATATGTATTAATAGTTGATCGCTGACTGTTCACACTGCCGGCGAGGACTCGTTCCACAAGTTTGTTGCTGAGCGACAAGAGCTATCAAAGATAATACTCGCTCAGCGATGCTCGCTTGGCCCAGCGACAAAACTATCTGAACTACACTCGCTACTCGCTCATCGTTGGCGGTGGGATAAGTGCCCAAGTTACTTTGGGATGATTTTCCTTGGGAAGCTAAGGGATGGCGCCCACAAGCAACTTAGTTTCCCAGCAATGTTTTTGGGCGACAGTAACGCGACTTTTTTGGAAAAAAATCTGTCATTAAATTAGTTACGCAGAAAAAAGTTGCTCGTGCGCGCTATCACTAGAGTAGTCATCATCATCATCAGCCTTTTAATGTCTCCACTGCTGGGACACAGGCCTCCTCTCTGTGAGAGGGAGTGGGCCATAATCCACTACGCGGGCCCAGTGCGGATTGGTGGATGTCACATGTCTTCGAATTTTTGGTTCTAGGACATGCCGGTTTCCTCACGATGTTTTCCTTCACCATTTAGAGAGCAGTGGTGATAGAATAATTTACACAAAGTAAAGCGCCTGCCTGGGTTTGAACTCACGACCTACAACTTGTAAGTCGCGGTCAATACCACTCGACCATCACTGCTCTCTACACTAGAGTAGTATACTCCATAAAATAAAAAATAAAAACATACCTTCATTCTCTGGCCCATTACTAGCCGCAGCCTCTTCAGGCTGCTCATCCTTAGCTTCGGGCTCCATCTTCAGCTCAGTAGTGACACCCTCGGCCTTCACCTCCGTGGTCGACACCTTGTCAACCTGTGTGGGCAGGTTGGGCCCGTTCGTTTCCTTCATTTGCGACTGGTCTTGTTCCATTGGCTGTATATAATATTGAGTGGTATTGAATGATAAGTTTAGGTTTAGAAGTATTATTGTGGGACATCGTCAAATATTATAAAGAGGTAAAATTTGTAAGTTTGTATGGAGAGAAGCATGATAGGTATCAAGAAACAAGACAGGAAACGAAACACCTTTATAAGAACCAAGCCAAGAGTTATGGATGTACTTACGAGGATAGACCAACTAAAATGGAGATGGACAGGCCACATGTTAAGGAGCACTCAGGAAAAGTGGGGTAAAATTGTGACAGACTGGTATCCCAGGGATGAAAAAAGGAAGCGGGGAAGACAATTTAAGAGATGGGAAGATGAGTTGAAGCTTACAGCGGGCCCTTACTGGAGAAGGGTTGCCAGCGATAGAACACAGTGGAAAATGTTAGAGGAGGGCGTTGCCAAAAGGCACACTGAACTTAGAGATATCCTCTAAATGAGGAAAACAAACACTTCAAAACAGACGGAAGTTCAGGATAGAGGCCTTATTGATTGATTGATTGATTGGCGTAGGGGGTAATCTCCGGAACTACTGAATCGATTTTGAAAATTCTTTCACCAGTCGAAAGCTACATTATTTGTGGGTGCTATAGGCTATAAATATTTTTGAAATTCACGCGGACGATGTCGTGGGCCGGTGCTGGTCGTAACATAAAATTTAGTGATAAATATAGCCTGGATCTCACGACTAAGGAATCCTAGTCCGAGTTCCAGGAATTCAACCCATATAAATGTAATTACACTACACTGTGTCTACATTTCTCAACCAACTTTCCAGTCGTAGGTCTGCTGGAAGAAATTTCTTTAGAAATAAGCAGCACCTTTGTGCTCTTCTATCTGTATTTGTTCGTTTTTCTCTTGTAAGTGTTTTCGTGTGTGCATAAATAAATAAATAAATACAGTAGCCTCACTAATACGGCAGTATTAAAAACCAGGGTGTGCCAGATTCTGCCCGGGGTCGCGGAAAAATTCGTAACAGAGTTCCCACGGCCCTTGGCACTCCGAGAGAAGTCATTGGATGATTTGCCAAGCCCACAAAATGGCGGGCCAGATTATTGGAAAGTTTAGATTACTAGACTGTATATAAGAAATCATGCTAATTAAAAAAACTTTTTTACAAAAAAATAGAACCGACTTCCAAAAAAAGTGCAAAATAACTTTAATTTCGGAAGTCGGTGTTCCTGTTTTGTGTTTTCGTTTTTTGACACCGACTTCCGAAATTAAAGTTATTTTGCACTTTTTTTGGAAGTCGGTTCTATTTTTTTGTAAAAAAGTTTTTTATTTTTCACTTTTTAGTTATGGTTCCCCATTAAACTGTGTTAACAATTCATAGACATAAGATAGCAGCAATCACGGTTGATTTGTTGTCAATTTTTGAAGAGTTCCGTTGTCTGTCTCCGAAACCCATCATCAGATCTTTTTGAAATTTAAATGGGATCATTTCGGAATAAACCCCTTTCGAACAAAAAAAGAATTTTGCAAATCCGTCAATATATGACGGAGTTATGCCCGAACATACATAAAAAAAAAATTTTAAAAAAAATACAAACATCCGAATTGATAACCTCCTTCTTTTTCGAAGTCGGTTAAAAATAAAGCATTTTAGAATGTCCTAATTTAATACGGTACCATATAGGAAGCGGTGGGGTAGGCCAAGGCAAAGGGTGCCGGACTAATGGATGTGCCGGAGTATTGAAGTACCGGATTAGTGGGACTACTTTATTTAGATGATAAATTATTCCTATTCTAGTAACGGCTACAAGAAAAACCGGCAAGTGCGAGCCGGACTCGCGCACGAAGTGTTCCGTACCATTATCTATAAAAAAGGCAAAAAAATCACGTTTGTTGTATGGGAGCCTTTAAATATTTATTTAGTATTTGTTGTTATAGCGTTTATCTGTGAAAATTTCGACTGACTCATGAGATACAGCCTGGTGACAGACGGACGGACAGAGGAGTCTTAGTAATAGGGTCCCATTTTACCCTTTGGGTACGGAACCTAAAAATGAACGATTTTTAAGTACAATAAGGCTAGGTTCATAATGTAAAAATAAAAGTTATTTTCTGGCTAGTACTTATTTTAGAGTGTAAAATGTTTGAATGGTTGTATGGTCCAGGTATAAAAATTTAACTTATTATTGTGTTCGACAATATCGCTACCGCTTATCTTGGTATGGTCATGTAAAGAGGAGGGATGAAAGACATGTAACTAAAAGAGTTATGAATATAAATGTGGATGGATGGAGAGGGAGAGGGAGGCTAAAGAAAGGATGGATGGATTGTGTGAGGTGTGAGTGAGTGATATGAAAGAAAAGGGAGTTAGTGATAGCGTGACGGCTGATAGGTCAGAATGGTAGAAAAAACTTGTTGCGCCAACCCCAAGTACCTAACATGGGATAAGGGCAGGAAGATGATGATTGTGTTCGACAATGGCTCGTGGCTAAGTAAGGGTCTATCAAGTTTAAGCGACGCTTGGTCCAGGTCAAAGTTAAGCGAGGTCGGTCCGTGGATGGGTTGGACACGTATACGGGTGCTAGCTCACCTCGTCTTTCCTGTCGACGTTGAGCGGTTGAGCGTTGGAGGTGACACCGCGTCGCATCTGCTCCTGCGCTCTCTCCACCATGCGCGCGAATGTTTCCTCGTCAACGGCTGGTTTGCAGTGCTGAAATGATTTAGAATAAATTTAAAAAATATATATATATTAATTTCTTGTTTAAAATATTTTATTACTGGTAACTCACATCAAGTTTATAAGTTTACCTATTTTAAGTAACATGTGAGCGAGCTTGCTTCCTCCACTTTGTCACATAAACCTTTAAAGGTTTAAGACAAGTATTATGTTTGTGTGTATAATATTTAGTTTAAATTAACTGTATATTAAAAAAAATATAAGTTACTATTCCTACTCCTTCTCTGTCCATGCAATAAGATTGTGGAACTCGCTTCCGCCTAGCATTCGAGACTTGAAGTCAATTTCTCTCTTCAAAAATCGTGTTAAAGAGCACTACCTTTCCTCTCTATTATAATAATTTTTATAAATATGTTTGTCATGTATCTATTTACAGTATTAGGTATATATTTATGTAAGTATATATATTTTTACAATATATGTGTAGGTTTATTTGATACCTTAGTATAGGACATCTCGTATTCTTTTTTCTGTTTTTTACACACTTTTGTCTACATTTCTTTCTCACTTCTCCTATCACAGGTCTGCTGGTAGAAATTTCTTAAGGAATAAGCAGTTCCTTTGTACTATATTTATAATTGTGTCTATTGTTACTGTGTCTCTGTGTGTACATAAATGATTAAATAAATAAGTAATTAAATTTTCATAAATTTCTATAATAACTGTTTTCACCTACTGCATTTAAATTTACCTTCCTGAATGGTAGACCATGTGTAGCTTGAATAACTTTAAAAATGTTAATTTTAAAATTATAAAAAAGAAAATTGAATCTCGCAATAAGCCCTTTCATTTGATATATTGCACGTTCCAGTTTGGAAAACTTAACTTTAAATTTTCCAATTTCCACCCCAAATGTGACCTCCATATTCCAAATTCATTTATTTACGTTACACGTCCGTGTTTGGGCCACAGATGTTCATGTGTGTACCAAATATCAACTCAATCGGTTCAGTGGATTTGTAGCAAATTCAGAGACAGACAGACACACGAGTGATAATATATATTTTTTTTTTTTTGGGGGTGGGAAATCATCCAATGATTTCTCCCGCTCTAGGGTGGAGCGGGAGGGCGGGTCAGACTCTTACTGACTAAAACCCACCCCTGTTCCTTCCTGCCCTAAGTGCCCAGGGGCGAGGTAACTCAGTTTCGAATTTATCCTCAACCCCCGGGCAGGCATCGGCCATGACGGGCCCCGTCCTGTTTGCTGACATCTCTTTGAGGCGCGCGTGGAACTCTACGCGCTGTCGACTCTCGGGCCCGGTGCTGATCGGACGGCGAGTTACCCACTACTCGCCGTCCGCAGGCCCGGGTGGGTCTACGGTGGATGAGTGATCATATAAGGGGACATTCCGAATCCTAAAAAACAGGTGCAACGTTATGTACATAATACGTAAGAAAATGTGTACCTTCTTTAATTCCTCCTGGAAAGCTTCGCTGCTCTCGACGAACTTGCGCTTCTTAGCTTCGAATTTCTCTTCGATCTGTTGCAGCTCGTCCTCCAGCTTCTTCTGATGCATCGTCAGGGACTGCACTTGTTTCTTTAGGATCTGCCATTGATAAGTGAGAAATAGTGATTAATTTAACTAACATGGTAGTTCTACGGATTTTTAACACGGTTTTCTTAGTTATTATGTGAAAAAAATCTTGGAAGTTCAATTTGACCCACTTCCCGGTTTCCGATTGAGCTGAAATTTTGCATACATGTTTAGTTTGGAAGACAAAGCATAGCATGGTTGGCTAAGTGAGGTCTTTCTAAATCTAATATGGCGAACTAGTTATTTTTAGGGTTCCGTACCCAAGTAACCAACGCTATTACTAAGACTCCGATGTCCGTCCGTCTGTCTGTCAGCGGGCTTATCTCATGATCCGTAATTTAAGGTAAACAGTTGAAATTATTATTAAAATTTTAATAAATTATAAGTTTTCGTGAAAAATAGTGCTTGCAAGTTAAAATTTACTCCGTGTCATTTTCCAGGTTATGATCTAAAATTTTTCCTCAGTCGCGTAAGTTTCGTTATCAATATCGAGACTGCAGGCCCTGGTCAATGTCCTAATGCTTCCAAATATAAATTATCCACATCTCAACAGAAAGTCCTGGCTATAGAAGTTCATGTAAGGTTCGTTATACTGCCATCCTTAAGAGGGAACAGGGGCTGCGATTCTCCAATAAAAATGTAATTCCCTTTTTTCTTCCTGAATAATGCCTCTAGAGCAACCATTTTTTTTTTGTCATGAAGTCATGGTTTGCTGTAGACACGTTTCTGTCATTTCCTTTATTTCAGAAACTACCAAAGTAGAAAGAAAATATTACCCTCCAAAAATGACAAAAAATGGCGCCAGCAGTTTACCGCCGTGGTTAGAGGACTACCAGACAAATTCGAAAAGTTTTTAACATAAAACAATTAAATGTTTTATGTCAAAAACCTAGGCACCTAGACATACTCTTTCTTAAAAATTTTGTGCCATAAATAATTGAATAGACTCAGTTTTCGAGGAGAAAAAGGGGAATACGAAACGTCGATCTAGTCAATAATTTTGTGATAAAATCGGTCTGAACTGCAGCTGTCCGTATCGCACTCTACGGGGTCAGGCTTGAGGCAGCACGACGGTAATAGTTTCTTCAAATACCTCGCAGGCCCTGTTCCCTCTTACGCTTTTTGTGCGGTACTTAAAATATGATTTTGTCAAATAACGGCATTATAGCTTGAAGACGGCAGTATAACAGATTTTCTTGCCCACCTGCATTCTAGCTGTAGTGACGACAGAGCGGACATCTGGCACTACAGTGTCGGAAAATATCTCGTTGATCAAGCGATGGTTCCGCAGGTATCTGGCGTAGGACACGTGTTTTACTGACAGGCCTTCGTCTTGATCTGAGTGGCATACAAATACAAAATTTAAGTTAATATAGTGTTCTTTGTAATATTCATCATTCATCACATATTTATTAAAATTCAAAGGCTCATTAATACGGGATACTGGAAAGGAAGACCAGCGTTTATTTTTTTGCATAAGAGAAGACCTTCTTTTCGATATGGGATCCTCCATTGTCTTAAATTTCATGTCTAATTTCTGGCTAGTTTGATCAGCTCTCCTAGACAAATTACTTTTCTGTTAGGGTTCACGCTAATGATTAGTACAAAATGCAATGACATAACCTGGACTTGAGTCAATCTGCCTAGCCTTTTCCCAACTATCTTGGAGTCGGCTTCCAGTCTAACCGGATGCAGCTGTATTCCAGTATTTTACATACATGGAGCGACTGCCTATCTGACCTCCACAACCCAGTTACTGGGTAATACGATACCCTTGGTAAGACTGGATGTCAGACTTTCAGGTTTCTGACGACCCGTAACTGACAGCCGGGACCAACAGCTTAACTTGCTTTCCGAGGCACGGAGGAGTCTCGCTATGTAAATATGCTCACATGCATCCATGGACCAACCCCGGCAAGCAATGTGATGATGGATCGACCCGTGCGGCTGTTATTACTTTAGCCACGAGCTCCTCACCAGCTACCTGGACGTGAGTCATGTGACAATTCGCTCCGCTGGTAATGTCATTGCCATACATTTTGTACTAAGCGTTAGCGTGATCGATAACAGAAAAGTTATTTGTCTACCCCCCCTGATCGTCACACCACCTCCGCCGCGATCGACCTCGACGGCGACGTCCTCCCTCTGGAGTCCAATACTATGCTAGCATAATCAGCCTTGTAATGTGCTGTGGCTCCGGCCTCTTCTAGAGGTATGCAATCCACCACGCGAGTCCAGTGCGATTTGGTGGATACGTGGGCCTATACTACGTATGTTAATCAGATATTTATGAGCCTACCTTCTTCATCCTCAGCGGGTTGTATGTCAATTCTTCTGTCTTGTTGTTGTTGCTCCTTCTGAGAGCTGCCCTTCTTGCTGGAGCTCTCTTCTTCGAGATTACCTACTGCTGACACAAAGTATGTGTTAGGGACTGTATGATATGGGCCGGCAACCATCAAAGCTATACAGCATTGCATCATTATGAAGCCAAGAGTTATGCTAAAATGTGCCATATGATATTTATATAAATGTTTTCAACGGACGTATATATATGTCGCAGGTAAATTAAAACCGCTATTCGTAGTTAAAACAAAAACTATTTTCATTTAAAATTCTTGCTTATTGTTCTGATTTTTGCTTGATAATAGTACCTTATTTGGAATATTTTCAATTTGAAATAAAGAACTCAATGTTGAAGAGTCAATTTCGTGGGTTGGTACATTTTAGCATGCCTAGGTCCTCAATAAACATAACGCTATGATGTGTGTCGACAAAAAAGTGAGAGAAAACATATATGAAGCAACATTGAAGCGTGAAAGATGCATTAAAAACTGACAAAATGATTTTGATGGTGCAATTTATGAGAGTCCTATTTACAGAGGTATGTCAAATGAAAAGCTATTCACAGCTACTCTAGGCCTGATTCATTACTGATTACGAAATTCTTATTTAAGTGTAATTTTATAATGCAACCAGAAACTTAATGTTGTATTTGAATATATAATTTAAACTCCGAAGAGTAAGCTTTAACATTATTATTGCCAATAAATAACACAGAAAAGCGCCCACAACAAAAACGTCGAAAAAAAAAAACACATGGCAACACCGTAATAAAATGTTGCCCACAACGAAAACTACACAGACCATGCATTCTTTTTTTCCCTTACCTACAGCCTTATTTTTCGCCGCTATATACGCTAAATATGCGGGCGAGTTGTGGTAGGCCTTCAGACTCTTTTCATACTCCAACTGTCGTCAGATGAGGCCCGTGCGTGCATTATATGAGGTGGCGTGCATGTGAAGGACAAAATAGCGTTACTTGATGTGTGCGGGTTAGTCACTGTTTGGATTCCGATGTGGGTGGACGTGTTTACCGATTTTTAGAAATATTCAATGGTTCAAATATGGCAATATTGTCTAGGTATCTAAGACTACGCCTTATTATGTAAAAGTATACGGAGTTTTTTCAGTAAACAATAGGATTTTCAACGTTTTTCTACATATTCTCTACTTTCTGACTGACAGCAATGATATTGGCAGTCATGGTATCCTTGCATAGCATTGTCGTGGTATGGGGATGCGATGCGGAGGAATGAAGAAAATGTCGTGAGGAAAGTCTTGTGTATGGATGTGGATGACTATAAGAGTAGGGAAAGGCCACAGAAACGATGGTTGGACTGTGTGAAAGAGGATATGGGTAAAAAGGGGGTGACTACAGAGATGACGACTAATAGAAGAGTATGGAAGAAAAAGACATGTTGTCGACCCCAAATAAATTGGGATAAGGGGAGGAGAATGATGATGGTATCAAGAAATATGTTTGTATCATGGGAGATAATAATAACGCTTTATTTCCAATCTTCAGTACAGCCCTGGCTATTGTAGTAGGATTTACTGTATCACAAGCATAACTGGAATAGATTAGTGGGGTATGTGAGGATTGACGAAATGTATGAATGGTGTTGAGGATCTGTGGCACAACGTCAACGTCAGTAGTTGTCAAAGTTGACTTTTCAAAAGAAAAGGTGGAGTCTGTGGAACGTCTCGAAAGGACATAGGACATGATAATTATGATCTTTTATTTTACACATTCATAAATCCGCAAACGAACCGAAATATAATCAAAAAACCATCCAGAGATTCAGCGACGGACGCTGGGCAACCGTGAGCTTGCTAGACAAATGGTATTACAAATACCCCTATGGCCAACCTTCCCAGGAGAATACACATGTAATCTTATTTATTACTTAAATGTATTTTAGAAGAAATTGAAAGTTCTTACGACAGGTCCACACACTTCAAAGTCCGAAACAAATAAAGTATTAACACAAATCCCACCGGGAAGGGAACGGACCACAGTTCTTTTAGCAATGGACATAATGGCTGTACCCAAGTGCGGTAATATACAGTGGCTTCAATGGTACCTAGCAGAGGAACATGATGGCTGGTGTGTTCACACAATGGTAACCAATGGTGTGATGCTTTTGCTGTTTTTGTGCCTTTGAGAGACTTTTTGTGGTCTTTGAAGGGTACATTCAAGGGTATGATTAAAAACTTGGATTTAATTTAGTAAGTACTTGGTGAGGAAGACAATACAACTCTTTTTTACACTCAGAATTAATTTGTATATTTTTTATGAAAATTGTGCAGAATGACCAATTAAATGTGATTTACATTTAAACTAAACATTGATAAAATATTTGTAGTAAATTAAGATGCAGTTGGAAAACTTGGAAAGGGGAAATTCCAAATCTTTTCTGTGTCATGTTTCGAAAATCCCATGTCTAGGGTTTTTTCATGGCAAATTAGTAACAAATAGTAATAATAATTACAAATAAACACAAAACAGCAAGAGCTAAACCTCAAAAACCCTGTGTTAAAATCAAGCACTGTCGTGATGGTGTGGATTATGCACAAATTTTTACCATGTGAGAAGGGCATAGGGTTCAATATTGTACCTCTGGTCTTGTGTGCCAGCCATTGTATATAGGCAGGAGACGATTGATAAGCTTTCAACATTTCTGTGTACTGCGCCTGGATGAAAGAGGTTTGTCAAGTTTTGTGACCTTCTTGGGTCAATGCTTAGAAATTATTAAATTTTTATAATAGGTAGCTGACAAGTAAATGACAAGTGACATGTTTTTTTTTTACTCATTGATAGGCTTGCGCTCGACTTGACCACTATCCTATTCACTCTTGACTTAAAAGACCTTTTAGAGATTTTATATGGGCCACTTAGTTTTACAATATATTGGTCTAGTACTTGTGGTGAAATTTCTTCATCACACCAAACAGGATTTTATCTTGTTTTTATGTATCAGTTTATACCCCAAACATTATAGGTTTTTAGTTTGTTTTAGTGTTATATAGCAATGTATAATATTTTTCAGTGATTCTGTTTTTCATCTTTCAAATCTGGCACATTAAAAGGTTTTTTTTTTATCATTGCCCTACGCTAGGAATTACTACTGTATGGTGAGTGTGTACTCAAGACACCTTGGTCCAGAACAACCATCTGTACCTAGGCCATTCAAATATTTATTCCGTGCGGGAATCGAACCCGCAACACGCAGCTGCGTTAATGATTGTTGAATATAATTTTTTGCACAGAATCACCCTGAAAAATGCTATACATTATGCGTAGTTCCATAATACTATTTATTAGATAGAAAGAAAGATATCCATACCTTCTCAGCCTCATACTCATCAACATATCCAGCCTTCTCTGTCTCAGGCAGGTCTCTCCACATACCCCCAATGATTCTGCCGATCTCCCATAGCTTTAGGTCCGGGTGGGCCGCCTTTACAGTGTCCCAAACTCGGCGCGAGTACCTCATGTATGGCATCAAAGGCTTTTCTGGGGGTTTCGGGGGCTTTGGTAGGCCCGCGCCCTGAAATATATGAAGTGGATTAGTTTTTGTTATCTATGAGTTGGCGGGAAAATGCTTGAAAGAAAATTTTCACTATAGGTGTTTTGACTGGTGATAGACACAAGATTTGGTATAATACCGACTGTATGACGCCACCTCCACGAGCGATTTTACTGTCGTGCCACTTAATTCCATAAAAACTCTATAAACGTGTCTCCGCACGGCCTTATGCCGGCTGTAGACGCTCGTCGAGACACCACTAGACAGGCCGAGTACGACTGAGTACATGGTGCCCTCGTCGCGTCGCATCTCGCGGCCTTCGTTCGCTCTCGTGCCGGCTGTACACGCTCGTCGAGACGCAACGCAACGAGACAGGCCGAGTGCCCTCTTCGCGTCGCGTCTCGCGGTGTCTCGTGCCTCTCGGAAGCGTGTCGGTTTTTTGTGCCCGAGTCAAAGGGTCTCGTGACGAAAATCCGCGAGAACCAGAGCGCGCCTGTACACTCATTCGTTTAGTTGTCCAGTCCTGTGAAACTCCGAACAATTTTTTTTTGTATGGAATTTTCTTTAGCCAACATTCAGAGAAACGTCAGAATTACCAACATTATACTACGAACTTTCTAAGGTTATTGTAATTTAATCTGTGGTAACAAAAATGGCTACCTTTGCGTAATTGTTTGTGTTGTGATTTTTCTGTCTGTTTTTCCTAATTATGTTTGTGTTGTGATTTTTCTGTCTGTTTTTCCTAATTATGTTTGTGTTGTGATTTTTCTGTCTGTTTTTCCTTTTTCTGTATGATTTCGGAATATAACTTATCAGAATAATTTCTGTGATTGTATGTATAACGTTGAGTAGCGCACCTGCTTCTCTGTTTCATCCTCACATAGTTTTAATCGAGATATTGATTCTTTTATTCTAAGTGACTTGCGAGATATTGTTGCTAATACTATTTAAAAACGAGCCAGATAGTGACTCTAAGTTTGTGAACCATCATGGGCAAGGGTCACAGAAGATGTGAAGTTTGCGGTATCAAGGAGGCCTGGCATACTGGAAACAAGTTGCTTTTTTCCTAATTTCCACTGGATCTAAACCGGTGAGTAAAGATCAGATTATTTATGCTTATAGTACAAACCGCACAGTACTGGTTATTGTAGCAACACTTGGGGAGGCCTATGTCCAGCAGTGGACGTCTTTCGGCTGAAATGATGATGATGATGATGATATCCTAATAATAAAATTGTCTAATTTGAATATTGTAATCTAATTTAGTCTAAGTAGATTGATGGTTAAATACATGGGTAAGAGAGTGAATATGAACATTATATTATCTACCTATGAGATCATGTATTTATGTAAATACTGGGAATATGAAATAAATTCACATTCAAAAATAGTCCGCAGTAACCTTATCTTTTGTATCTTTCAGCTGTCGAGAGTGGCTAATACTAGTGCCAATAGAAAAACTGCATTAGTATCGAAATTTATGTGCTAACCACTTTTGAACAACCGACGAAAAATAACTAAAAAATAAATAAACCTTTTAAGTCTTGCGACTCAAAATTAGTTTATATATTTGATATTTTATGTAGGTAAATAAGCTTAATACTCAAGACTTAAAAGGTTTATTTATTTTTTAGTTATTTTTCGTCGGTTGAATTTTTTGTTAAATGTGATTGTTTGTGACTCGCATCATCTTTTAATACTCTGAGGCTAATTTCTAATCCTTCATCATTCCTCTTGGCACTGAGCTCATGATGTAACCATCCTTCCATGAGGTTCCCAGGATATTGACCAGTTGAGGTTACTTCCAATATTCTTAAGACGTCTTTTCTACAAAGCATATTGAGTGGTATCTGTCACTAAAACCAGGTTTTTATATGTAACTTCTATAACTAAGAAAAGGTATGGTTTCCATCACCAGCTAAGTTTCATGATGTGATGATTCCTAAATGCAAATACCTGATTAAGTGATGAAAAGTAAACAGAAACAATATTCGTGCCCAATTTTCGAGGTTTTCTCTTAATTTTATCAGGATTCCATGATCAGATCCTGATGTCCTTGATATGGACCACTCTTGAGGGGGTATATCTAACAAAAAAATAATCATAAAGATCGGTTCATAAATGACGGAGTGAGGGCTGAACATACAAAAAAAAACATTTATACGGTCGAATTGAGAACCTCCTCCTTTTTGTTCGTCGGTTAAAACAGGATTTCAACAAAAAAGACAATCGTCTGAAAAAACATGCAATACCAACTTTGAATTTGATGGCCTTATTCTCACTGACGCACAATTGGCAGAATTTTCACAATATATTTATAGGCGTTCGGAGTCAAAAAGTAACTTTAATAAACACCATAATTTATCTCTATTTTACCAACTGTTTACCATTATACTGTGTACCATTTTTTCACCAACTGTTTTATTTTTGTTCTAGAATCTTGTCCACCAGCTACTGAACAAAATGAAAATGTCCAGGAAGTGCAAAAAGGTATGTGGAATAAATACATATCTTTGATTGCCATCAACCGAGCACAAATCCAGATTCCAGGCTTATAATGTGTTTGTTGTTGCTACAACAAACACATTATTCACGTTCCAAAAACACAAGGGACTCTGCATTTAAAGGGAATAATAATTATACATGGCTGAACTCAACCGAGCACAAATCCAGATTCCAGGCTTATAATGTGTTTGTTGTTGCTACAACAAACACATTATTCACGTTCCAAAAACACAAGGGACTCTGCATTTAAAGGGAATAATAATTATACATGGCTGAACTGATATTTGGCACGTTTAGACCATGCAGGACATATGTTAGGACAAATGATTAATTTTATCCTGGTAGTACATATCCATAGGCTTATTTTCGAACTAAACGCACGCGAAGGCTGTTATTTAAAATAATATTATCAAATTTTATTCTGAATAATCAAGAAATAAGCTGGATGAGAGTTGCCGAGAACCGAGCAATCTAATCTAAAACTAGTTTCAAATCATGTTATGATTTGAAACTAGTTTATAATATAATTTCAGATCTTTTGCCTGAAGCAGTGCCATCCACGAGCCAGCCAGCGAGACATATCCTCATGGAGCTGTCTCAAAATGGTTAGTATAATATTTTTAGATAAAAATCAATTGCCAAAAATGTTTCATCCGTGCATCACTTAAAAGTGGCTGCACCTATAATTCCTTTTTTAACCGACAAAAAAAAAGGAGGAGGTTCTCAATTTGACCGTATACATATATATATATATTTTTGTGTATGTTCAGCCCTCACTCCGTCATTTATGAACCGATCTTGATGATTATTTTTTTGTTAGATAGGGTATACCTCAAGGGTAGTCCCATGTCAAGGAAATCAGGATCTGATAATGGAATCCTGATAAAAGTGAGAGAAAAAAAAAAGAAAGAAATTTAAGATCTACTAACACTATCGATAAGGGTTAAGACTTAAGTTAGCAAAAACATTGTATGTCGTTAATTTGTGGCAAATAAATACTTTTTCTTTCTTTCTTTCAAAACATCGAAAATTGTGAGAACGTTTAGCGTTTCTGTACGTATGTTCGGCCCTCACCCCGTTGTTTATGAACCGATTTTGATGATTCTTTTATTCTTAGATAGGGTATACCTCAAGGGTGGTTCCATATCATGGACATCAGGATCTGATCATGGAATCCTGATAAAATTGAGAGAAAACCTCGAAAATTGGGCACGAATATTGTTTGTTTACTTTTCATAACTTAATCAGGTATTTGCATTTAGGAATCATCACATTATGAAACTGAGCTGATGATGGAAACCATACCTTTCCTAAACAATAGAAGTTAGGTATAAAAAACTGGTTTTCGTGACAGATACCACTTAATATGCTTTGAAGAAAAGACGTCTTTAGAATATTGGAGGTAACCTCAACTGGTCAATATCCTGGGAACCTCTTGGAAGGATGGTTACATCATCAGCTCAGTGCCAAGAGGAATGATGAAGGATTAGAAATTAGTCTCAGAGTATGAAAAGATGACGGGATCAGGTTGTATGTTGGTCAAAATATGATTTGCGGCCGTAGCATGTACATATATTTACAGAACTGTAATCATTAAAACCAATATGATTTCATGAAATACTTACATTTGACATCTTATCTTATTATTCTAACTGAAAGAGTTGTATTGATGATTTTAATTATTATAATTCTATAAATACATACTTTCTACGGCCGTGGATCAAATTTTGACTAAGATACAACCTGACACTGACCCGCAATTTGCAAAAAACGTAAGAAAATTTGAATTTTGAGGGCTACCCTGGCGCTTCCACCTGATGTATCATCTATTTTCTTCATTTATACCGAAGTAAATAGTTTGACTAGTAGAAAATTGCTACGACATGAAGTCGCTTCTGTACAAGTATTAAATAAATAAAATCATCAAACAGTGTTTTATTTTACCTTTTTTTTTCAAAATAAATCGGTAGTTTAGTAACCTCGTATAACTGCATAGAATGCATTTTATCGATATCGATGAATTCCAAATATTGATAAGTTTTTTTGGTTTCTATTCGTTGCGCATCCCTAGCTCTGACAGTTCTATCTTTTAAGGTCATGATTGTCATTGTTGGTGCTATTTAGAATTTTTATGTTGGTAGTCATGTTTTTTTTTCACGTGGTTGGCTAAAGCAGGTTAACAATTCTCGAAAACCGAATGTTCTAAGTGCCGCCTCTGAAATTATATTCTCTTTGTAGTTGTCCACTAACTTCGTTCGCGTGAAGACGTACATGCTGTGTGCGACAACGATGTGGTCACGTGTTTTATTTAGAATTTTTGGAAGCCTACTAAAGAGAAATACTGTAATGGAATCCAAAATATTTCAGGCACAAGGACAAGCAACTAATTCACCACTAGCTCAGCCAATTGATTTTCCATAGTACTTTTATAAATAAACATTTAAATAAATATTACCGTTTTTTATTCTGGTACTAGTTGGCAATGCCTAATTAATAGTACTGACTTACATGATATTTAAAATTGTGCAAATTTAATGTGTATAAGCAGGTGAATCGAAACTATATTCTTCATCGCCAGGGCTTAGTAATTTTTTTTTATGGTAAATATGTAAAAAATTATAATATAATAGCACTAAGGCAGAACGCAACAGCAATTTTTCTAGGTCTATCACAGCCGGCATCCAGAGTTCAAGAGCTCAAAAAAGAAACCGCTTTCAAATTGGTTGACCCGTTTATGAGCTGTGGTACCACAGACAGACACATAGCGGTCAAACTTATAACACCCCTCTTTTTGCGTAGGGAGTTAAAAATAAAGTTCAAATTTAATGTACAGGAGAATAGAAACAATCTTCTTCGCCATGGCTTAGTATATGTATCATACTAATATTATAAATGTGAATGTAAGTTTGTTTGTTACGCTTTCACGCGAAAACTGATTAACCGATCATCATTAAACTTTGTACACATATTCTTGGAGGTATTAGAAGTAACATAGGATACTTTTTATGAATATTTTTAAAAATATTTTTTACGAAAGATACATAAACGCGGGTGAAACCGTGGGCACAGCTAGTAAGAATATAATAACTAATAGCAAAAAGAAAAACCCAACAACAGCTTCTAGAAGAAGCTGCTGTCCATAGCAGCGGGCATCCAGAGTACAATTGATATGAGTGCGTACATGGCGTGCTCTCGTGTCGAGCCTCTACCCGACGAGATTCGACGAGAGCCCCACGACGCGACGAGACGAGTGTGTCCAGCCGGCATTATAATCGTGCCGATTCGACGAGTGATATTGACAAGCAAAACATCAACTCGCTAGTGGAGGCGGCGCAAGATAATATACTAAAACTACAGCACAATATCACAAAGATTGCACGAAACTACTACGAAAACACACAAAATATTACCCAATATACTCGACTCACCGCGACGGCACCCTTGCCGATCTTCTGCGGCTGAAATCCAGGATGTGAATGTACCGTGGATACAAACGGACTGGTCTTATCGTCCTTGGCGGCCGTGGTGGTGGCGCCCACCGCGGCCCCAGCGGCCCGCCGCGCGACCTCTGCACCGAAACGCTGTTGCTGGGGAGAGTGCGGCCATCCGCCGTACCCCCCCTGGTGGCCCACCGAGGGACCACCTTGGTATTGGGGGTGGTGGTACTGGTATTGGTTATGGTGCGGCGGCGGTGCATTCATACCGCCTTCAAGCCAAGCAGCGGGGCGGCAATACAATGAAAGAAAAAAAACAAAAAGCATAAGGGAATGGGACAGGACAGGACCGGGCAAACAAAAGATAATCAAACGCAACAACATCTAAATAATAAAATCATAATGTTAAGTGGAAGTTATTAGTGTGAGCGAGCAGTACTAGCATAGTATTTAGTAGGCTTAATTAGCATAAAGAATCAAGAATCAAAGAACAGACTGGTGTGAGACGATGACTTGTGATGTGAAAACGAGAAAAATTTTGGTGCAATTACAATTTTAAATCCCCATAGAGTACCTATTTCCAAAACAGATGAGGGTGTGAGAACAATTTTGAAAATAATAGTAAATCAGATTGTAGCATTACCTTTCATCATACCGAAACTCATGGGGGGCCCCGCAATCATGTAGTCTGTTTCAACATAACAAAACATGAAACAAAACCAACACAAGAGTAAAATGTAGTCTAATGCGTAAAGAACAAATTAAGAGAAAATAAAAGTATGTTACTAATGCATATACTTTGAAATAAACAAGCATAGAATTGGAGTCATGCTGCCGAGGGTCATAACAGCAGTTAGGTACCAGCAATACCAACAACGGTTCTCAGCCCTGCTAAGCTTGCAAAGGCATCGAAATCAAGTATACATGTTATACTTAGTTAGTATCTAACAACATTCTAGAAACAATATTAATCAAACATTCAAAGAGAACAGTTTCGAATGCTGTAAGTGTTTGGCCAAACTGTTATCTATGCTTTGCTATTTTATTTTTACATTCTAAATTTAAAATAGTGTGCATGGAATACAAACGCGGATTGCTCTGGGGGCTTGGCATCGACATTGATGTGTTTTGTTTGTAACTGTTTGGTGCAGCCATGGCACGGAGTCACTCTGAAAAAGATACAGTAATGTCTGACCACCAACTAAAGTAAATCCGATTAAAAGATTTCCATATGTGTTAATGCTACAGGATTTGTAAACTTAGAAGCTACTTTGCCTTTAGTATAATAAAACAGGGAACTAAGTTTGGCCACATCAGGCCACATGAGTAATACTGTCAATTTAATGAGCGTTCTGTTTACAACTTTCTTGTACAATTACAAAGTTGTACACTTTAAACTAACTTTAATTCAAGTTAAGTTAAGTTTAAATATAACGTAGAAAATAGTAAAAGACAAATTCATCATTCAGAAAAATCGGAAGAATAGATTTCAATGAGAACGAATACCGGCCAGTTAGATAACAAGAATTACAAGTATTCCTGGCTAGGTGGCAATGTTTTGAGTATTGCTGAATGTCTCACCTGGGGCTATCTTTAATTTATCGAATTTATTAGCTCCAATAACCTGAAATCAGTAAAAGAATTCTATTTAACCAAAACAGGGGAAGCGTCACTTTCCATTTAGCAAGACGCCATGTTTTTTTTTTTTCCTTTTTTTTTGTTCCTTTTTGGAACAGGCTAAGGTCTGAGACCATACTCCCTAGTCATTAGTAGTGTATTTTAATTTCTTTTCCCTTAGAATGCAGATGTGACACATTCTAATGTTTTTTGCAGTATTTGGCAACAAGTGTGTCGAGTAAAGCCAGGTTCACATTATTGTGTCGTGTCGTGTCGTGGCGCCTTCTGAGGCAGTTGATTGGCTACAAAACTTGTTGTGATGTGACGTAGGCTTGAACATAGCCGTTTGATTTGTGTATCTCGCACCACGACAGGACACGACACAGTAATGTGCCTGTAGCTTCAGCCTTCTCGGCAAACTTCGCTGAGGTAGTCAATACTACAATAAAATTCTCAGCTCCATTTTACCGAGATCGCGCCTGTTTCAATGATTCCACATATTGTCCATTTGCGTTGACACTTGAGACATAAAACTACACCAATTTTACATCACAATATCCACTAGGAATCAATAAACGAATAATTAAAACAGCCACTGAACTTCACTCGACAAAATCCCGCCAAAAACTCCAAGACGCCATGTTTACTTACGTCAGCCATTTTGTTTCCAATGGCACTATTTTGACATTTCATTTCTATTTTTAGTCATTTCTGCAAAGTCAAAACTCTAAATGCATAATATTTTTTCGCGCGAGTGACGAGGCGAACGGCAACTCGAAGCATGAGCATGAATATTATGTAAACGACGGTGCTTTCGCAGTACACCTCACCACTCGTGGCGCTCGCATCGGGAGCGGATTTTTGGACACGACTCAAAGGGATTAGAGACAATAGATTGGCGAGGCAGACTAGTGTTTACATTTCGCTTTCTCGTTCATTTGGTTGCAAACGCCCCATCATGCTACGCAACAAAATATACTGGACCAACAATAAGGTTATGATGTTTCTGGAACTTTACTAAAGTCAGCCAATCATCTATAATGCAATGCATGCTTATCCTATGAAGAATTTATCTTTTTGGCTAGCTCATATCATGATTTGGTGACCGGGTTGTATATAATGTTCATGAAATATGACCATTTCATGAAATGTTGGGTCACATCATGAATCAATTCCTAGCTCTGGCCACGACATGCATCAAACACCAAAATTAGACGTCGCTAAGGATAACCTTATTGACGTCTAATTTGGTCTAATTTACAAGTATAAACTTGTTCTGTAAAAATACGCCTAGCAAAAAATCCGCCTGGCATTTTGACATACGGCCGTTGCACCCCACCGTTTTATACAAAATTTACAATACAATTTGTACATTGTTTTATAGTGGTGAATGTTTTTATCTAAACATAACAATCGACTAACTAGTAATATTATCAGGGTTGCTACAGTTAAAAATTTAAGTGAGTATAAAAGAGCGCTCAATTAGAAAAAAATAAAACACTTGGTTTAAGAACGTCATAATTTCGTTATCATAATTTCGGGTAATTAATAATTGTATCAACACACACACACACAAGTATGACGTCACCGCCATTAGGTTACGCAAAAGAGCTAGCGAGATGTCCCACCACGCTCCCAACCTCTCAACTCTTCCTTATGGTGGAAGCGATAAGGTGGGCCGCGAAATTCAAATTTTCTTACGTTTATTGCAATTTGCAGGTCAGTGTTAGAGCGGTTGCGCACTACGTCCGATACTTATCCGTCAAAATACAGATCTATAGAAAACTCGGACCGAACTCGGATCGGTAGTGCGTAACCTACCCTATAAATTGTTCTACGAACACACCGACCGTATTTTCACGGATAAGTATCGGACGTAGTGCGCAACCGCTCGTATGTTGTATCTTGGTCAAAATATGATTCGCGGCCTTAGCAAGTATGTATCTAGAGAATTATTATCATTAAAATCATCAATACACAAAATACGCGCCTCGGGCGTGGAGTTGCGGAAACCAGCCCGACATATATACATACCATCAATACAACTCTTTCTATGATTTGCGGCCGTAGCAAGTAGGTACGTATTTACAGAACTGCGGTGCTATTCTGTAAAATCTCACCGTGAAAACTTACGTGAAGTGAACGTGAAGTGGGCTGTCATTCCATACAATCAAGGTGGAATGACAGTTCACTTCACGCTCACGCCACCTAAGTTTTCACGGTGAGCTGTTAACAGAATCGACCGGCTGTAATCATTGAAGTCATTAATACTCAATTAGAATTGATGACAAATGTCATGATTTCATGAAATACTACAATTATACAAGAAAATTTGAATTACGCGGGTTAGCTTCAGAAAATAATTTCTTTGTAGTGTTATTTGCTGTTTCATATAAAATATTCTAAAGATATAAACACAGGAGAATAACCTAGCTTCAATCAACAATTAACGAAAAGTAATGGTCAGCCTGTAAGTTTTCTGCCCACTATGCAATAAAGATTCGAGAACTTCTCTCTTCTTCAGTACATTATTGCTAATCGACCTAAATTGCACAGCAATTGCACCGATTTGTCAACACCCGACCTAAAAATACGGAAGTTGGCATGAGAATAATCTACAATTCATAGTTTGTAGCCAAATAAACTGGCTGACCGTGCCGTGCCACTTACCCACCAGCAAATGTCGATGTATAATTTGATTGTGCCTGACCGAGTGACATTTGGAGTGTTAGTTTGTATTGTAAGGCCTTGGTTAAACAGATGCTGAGCAAAGTGCAGCGCGTGATATTGACTGTTTACACCTGATTATTGTTAATGCGCGGTTACAGAATATTATTCCAAAATTATCCTTTGGCGTTTAAAAGGGAGGAAGGAAAAGCTTTCTCTGGCTAAGCTTTACTTAATCTGCCGTAAAGTTAGGCGTCCATATTTTTTTCACAGAAAGATCATATTATTAGAAGCCTCCACGTAAAGATTTTAAGGTAGAAGCGCCAGGGTAGCCCGCGAAATTCAAATTTTCTTACGATTTTTGCAATTTGCAGCTCCGTGTCAGGTTGTATCTTGGTCAAAATATGATTTGCGGCCATAGCAAGTATATAACTAAAGAATTATAATAATTAAAATCATCAATATAACTCTTTCAGATATAATTGATGTCAAATGTAGTATTTCATGAAATCATGACATTATGGCACCAATTTTACACTTTACAAGTGCTGTCACATTAACAGTGTTGTTAACTGGATTTTCCACTAGGTTTAGAATTTCCTTTTCGCGAATAAATATTGGATTTAGTGGCTAGTGGTTTTTTTTTTAGTGGCTTTGATTGCTTCAGTAAAATGGTTAGGTTAGGTTAAAACTGTGACCCCTACAGAAACGGCTACATTGTAAGTAGGCTACCCGGAACCGAGCTAGTTAAATTAGGTTAATTATTATTAGGTTAGAACTGTGTAGGGGGGCCTACGCACGAGCCGAGCGAGCGAAGCGAGCGGTGCCGCCACAGCGGCCAGCGAGTGCCATAAATTATATAGATAAAAATTGTCTGGTTAAAAAAAGAGGGTCTTCCGCAACTTTTTTTTCATGGGAGGGGGGGGGGGGGGGGGGGTTCTACACCTTCCCCCTCTTTAAATCGACAAAAAAAATACGTAAACATAACCGCAGAATGCGATTTTTTAAAATTCATTAAAAAGGGAGGAGGTTCCTCGCTTTTTCCTTCATAGGGCTACACAAGGTGCAAGGTAAAATTTACGGCGTTTCTGTACATATTTCAAGAAAATCAATTATTTTGCCGACGTAGCGACCGATCGTTAGGACGTAGCGATCGCTATCAATGTCGAGATTGCAGAGCCAGGAGACTATTAGTGGCGGTGCGCAGCCGGCCGGCCATGGAGGCGGTCCTTTTTCTCATCTATAATCATCCTCAGTCTATAACAGTCCACTGCTGGACATAGGCCTCTACAATTGCACTCCATTCAGCTCGGTTCTCGGCAACTCTCATTCAGGTGCTACCAGCCACCCTGTATACTAATACCTAGTAGATCCTTTAGTTGGTGGAATGGTGGGATAAGGGCATGAGAATGATGATGAATATGGTGTATCATGCTGAGTATGCTCAGGCTCAAGTAGGTACCTAGATTGTCGATTACCCAACTAAGTACAATTAGGTACGTATTTTTCACCTGTAGTGTAGTGTAGGTTTACTAAATTCCAAGCCTTTATCACAGATAATAATAATTAAGGCGCTATTAGCTGCCAACGACCTTGAGTGGTTAGCTTGCGTGTTCGGCGCTGAGCTCACGTAACGCGTCGTATGTCCACCCAGTAATAGGACTCGCCCATTAAAGAGCGCTGTCCGAAATTAGACGCATTATTAATTTATTACACATAAAACAACAAGTAACAGGTTCGGGTTCGGGTTTCGGGGCTTCACAGGTTAAACTAAAACACTGAGACTAAATTATGAATAATTAAAAGATCTCTAAAATGGTGAAGGTTTCATACAAATACGCTTAATAGTTTTTGCGTGATTCTCAATTTTTTATCCGCGTTAGACATAATTTTACAAATTAATTACACAATGCTAGAAAAATATAATTCCAAATATTCTGAGATCAAATTACGACGGAAATAGTCTAGAATAACATATATTTTTTTCAAAGAAATAAGACTAGTCGTTTAGACGTGATGTTCAATTAAAAACCATTAAAAGTCGTATAACTGCGCCTTAATATACTAGTCCTTGTAAACTAAGCTTTATGTTATGGCGGACGTGATAAAGTCCTTGGACTTTATGCAATGAAAATTGAGCAATACGGCAATAGTATTATTTCAATGTAAATTTATTATATTTGAAATTAAAAGTGCGCCTATCACTTTCGTAACAAGTATCTAATCAATGCAAGTAAGTCATTGCTTTTTCGTATAAGTATATTCCTCGGAGAAGTTCGTACCCAAATGATAATCGCTTGTGTTAACTTCAGGGTTAAGCAAAGCTTGCCGAGGTCAGTCTGTGAATGGGTGACCATGCAGGTACCTACATAACGAGACACCTCCATGCAGTTTTTTTTTTGGGGATGGTTTATTTTTTATTTTTGGTAGGCACGCGTTTCACCACCATCTCACCTGATGGTAAGCGATGATGTGGTCGAAGATGGAGCACGCTTGCCTAGAAGTAACCTATTCACTCTTGACTTAAAGATTCCCAGGTTGTAGCTATTATGTGGATATTATCGAATAACTTCTCCCGCTCTGGAGCTAGGGCATGTCAGACTATTACCGACTAAAACCCCCCCCTGTTCCTTCAGTTCCCAATGCCGGGGCCGCAATGACTCTTTCGCACACTCCAGCGACTCAGGCCGTCAATACTCGGTAAGCCGTGGATTTCGATTTTTGCCACTTGTTACGGCTAGTGAGAAGCCCGTAAATGTGACACCATTCCTGACAAGCGGTATCGTGTTACGCAGTTGCTGGGTTGGGAAGGCGAGACAGGCAGTCGCTCAATGTAAAATACTGGAACTCAGCAGCATCCTGTAAGAATGGAGGCCGACCCTTGATAAGTAGTTGGAAAAAGGACGACTATGTATATCGCACCAAACCGCATTGGACCCGCGTGGGATTACGGCCCACACCCTCTTACAGAGAGAAGGCCTTTGTCCCAGCAGTGGGGAAATTAAAATACCGATTATGATTATGCTATGTAGGTTGAGTACCTACCTATTAGGTATAGGTATCTGCTTACCTATATTTTAGGTACAATTACCAGCGGGGGTGGATCCACCGTTGTTGCCCACAACAAAGCAAGTAATCAAACCAATCAGTATGTATGGTACCTACTAAGAAAGTATACCTACTAACTAACCTACCAGAGACATTGTGGCAAAATTATTCTCCTCACGCTTTTCTGCAAAAGTCAGCTAAGTAACCAGGGTACCTACAGAAGTTAGAAACACGTAAACGGCCCCTCAGTCGGTCGTATGGAACTTCCATGCGTAACAGTAATTATCGATACTCGTATCAATTAGGTTACGGCATTCTCAAAGTCCTTGGCCCGGTACCTATAACCAAACGATTAAGATTAGGTACCACTCCTTTTTTTTTGGGGTCGGGAAACCATACAATGACATCTTCCGCTCTGGGTAGAGAGCGGGAGGGCGTGTCAGACTCTTACTAACTAAAAGCCACCCCTGTTCCTTCCCTGCCCTGAGTGCCCAGGGGCGCGGTAACTCTGTTTCGAATTTATCCACAACCCCTGGGCAGGCATCGTCCATGACGGACCCCGTCATGTTTTGCTGACAACTCTTTGAGGTGCGCGTGGAACACTACACGCCGTCGACTCTCGAGCCTGGTGCTGATCGGACGGCGAGCTACCCACTAGTCGCCGTCCACAGGCCTGGGTCTACGGTGGCCGGAGATCGTCTCGCGACATCCTACGTCCAGGGCGTCTCCTGCGGCAGCTGCTGCTGAGGGCGTGAGGGCGTCTCTGTTGTTGAGCCTCCCTCACCCGTTTATAATAGCCTCCTTCTTCGGGAGCATTACTGCTTCGCAGAAGGAGGAGACTGCTGCCCATTCCTTCTCGCTCCGTACCATGGCCTGGACCAGAGCCGGGCCCGAGAGGTCGCTGCCGCCGATCGCCTCCACGAGGACACGGTGGGGCTCCGCCCAAGCGGGGCAGATCTCTACCGTATGCTCCACCGTGTCCTCTGGGCGATCCTCAGTGGTGACAGGCACCACCCCTGCTGCTGTAACTGCAATGAAGGTCGCATACCTACAGTATTGTAGACCGTGTTTAAAAGAACATTTTTTTGGTACCTACCTTATCAACATACTTCTTGCTTAAAACCATTAGCAAAATCCATTCATCTTCCTGCCCTTATCCCATGTTACTTTGGGTCGGCGCAACACGACTTTTTCTCTCTCTACTCCCTTATTTTTCATATCACTCCTCACACAATCCATCCATCTTTTCTTTGGCCTCCCTCTCCCTCTCCATCAATCCATATCCCTTACCATATCCTTATCAAAGACTTTGAAGTTTAAAACATCTTTATTTTGTAAGGGCGGTCTTCGTAGTTATAAAAATAAATAGTATAATAGAAGAAAATAAAAGTTAGGGAGCGTGTGTTATACTAGAACGTTTTGTTTTATTGAAATTGAAATATAACATAATTTTCAAAGTCATACTAGTTGACTATAGCTACTCTCATATCACACGTCGAGAAGACACATCTGTGAAGCGACTTGTGGTGCAGGGTAAGTTGAGAGCACAAGAGCGCGCGGCAGGTCATCAATGCATTGGACCGACCAAGTCAAAACTGCACTCAACGGTCCACATCACAAATGTACAAAACGAGCTCAATAAAGGGAGAAATGCCGACGGGTTGTACAGCTTGCCACCACCCCTGATGTGACGACAACGACCATTCTGCCAAGAGTGTGACGACGAAGAAGATACCTACTCTGCTCTTATTGCATCGACGTGACGTCGGTCGAAGACAATCGAATAATTTGAAGCACTTCTAGCGCCTGTTGGATATCGATTAGCAACACGTAATTAGGCTAAACGTAAAAGTGGTTTTCATTGCGCCGTAAAGATAAGCAGTGTAGGTTATGTTTTAGGGCGTAAGAATAGAATAGTATAGCTAAAAATAGTAAAAGCAGTAGCAAGCAGTACTAGTAGTAGATTCTAGTCTAGAGCATACTGACCTAAACCCATAATTCTATTAGCGTAGCGTATTTGTGAACTACGGTAACACTGTTTTTTTTTTTTTTTTGGGGGGGTGGGAAATCATCTTATGACTTCTTCCGCTCTAGGGTGGAGCAGAAGGCGTGTCAGACTCTTACTGACTAAAACCCACCCCTGTTCCTCCCTGCCCTACATGCCCGGGGGCGAGGTAACTCTTTCGAATTTATCCTCAACCCCCGGGCAGGCATTGGCCGTGGCAGGCCCCGTCCTTTTGCTGACAATTCTTTGAGGCGCGCGTGGAACACTACGCGCCGTCGACTCTCGGGCCCGGTGCTGATCGGACGGCGAGTTACCCACTACTCGCCGTCCGCAGGCCCGGGTCTACGGTGGCCGGAGATCGTCTCGCAGCCCCTGGCGTCTCCTGCGGCGGCTGCGGCTGAGGGCGCTAGGGCGACTCCGCCGTTGTTGAGTCTCCCTAAGGTGTGCCGCCTCCCTCTTCGCGAGCATTACTGCTTCGCAGAAGGAGGAGACGGCTCCCCATTCCCTCTCGCTCCGTACCATGGCCTGAACCAGGGCACGGCGCGAGAGGTCGCTGCCGCCTATCGCATCCACGAGGACACGGCGGTGTTCTGCCCAAGCGGGGCAAACCTCCACCGTATGCTCCACCGTGTCCTCTGGGCGATCCTCGCAGTGGAAACACCTAGGGGTCACCTCCGCCTTGATCCGACACAGGTAACGGTAACACTGTTGCAGTTGGTAGGAGCCTGAACATTATCAACCTATTTAAAAATACTCGCTTACAATATGCTTAGTTTTAATTCTGATTATCGGATTCTGAATCCAAATTCTCCATAGAAAATGTTGAATTAAGAACCTGCTAATTAGTGTTTAATCAAATGGTTATTTTGGTTTTCTAAAATTATAAAACGAAGTCCCCCGCTGCGTATGTACGTCTGTATGTTCGCGATAAACTCAAAAACTACTGAACGAATTTTCATGCGGTTTTCACCAAAAGACAGAGTAAGTAAGTAAGTAAGTAAGTAAGTAAGTAAATAGTTTATTTTCTCGCCACAATACAATTATTTTTACATATTTTACATCAATGCAATTACTAAGCATATTGTGGGAGACTGGTGCCTAAGCTAGGCTTATTGCCTGTGTTTCAGGACACCAGGCCTCCTCCTTAGTGGGTTACAATTTGTGCACAGGATTTCACATAAGGTTGTGGTCAAAAATTTAAGTAAACAGACAAAGAAAGAAAAATCTAAATCAATGACATAGAAAATATGAAAAAATTGACAATATGATAAGATTTTGTGTGTGATTGTGAGTGTGCGTGATTGTAAGTGTGTGTGATTGTAAGTGTGCGTGAAAATGTGTGTAAGTGTTTGAGAGGGATACGGAGGCTTACACTATTACAGCAAATAGTCCTTCAGTGTCGTCGTAGCTTAACTCCTGTAGCCAGGAGGTTAGTTTCGCCTTGCATTCGGTCTTATGAAGTTTGTATATAGCCAAGATTTTGTTAATTTTATTATATAGATATGGACCGAGGTGGCAGAAGTAGTGTCTGGAGTGCATGGTGGTAAGTTTTAATTGGCTTCTGACTACAGGATTGTGGCGCCTTTTGCCACAAGACAAAGAGGGATTGTAGCTCAGAAGGCCATGCTGCATCAGGATGGTCTGCCGCACAAATATCTGGCGTACCGTCAGAACTTTTGCCTTTTTGTACAAAAGATTGGTGGGATATCTGAACGGCAGGAAAAAGGACACCTTTAATATTGCTCTTTGCGCTCTCTCTAACTCGATAAGTGTGGTCCTCGGAGCACCACCCCAGGACGTGATGCAGTAGTTAAGTAGGGACTGAGCTAGGGCAAAGTACACGGATCTCCTCAACCCATCATCAGCCACATGTCTCAGGGTCTTAAAGACGTATATCAACTTGCGCATCCTACCACTAAGTGTAGATATGTGCTCATGGAAACGCAGGCCAGTGTCCACTATTACGCCAAGGTATTTTACCGAGTTGGCTTTCTGGAGATGTATGCAGGAGCAGGTGCTGTTGTGTGGCTTGGGACAGGAGTGGGCTACAATCGAATGCGGTAGTGTCGAGCTTGGTTCTGTCCTGTGGGTGATTGTAAAAGTGAGGTAGTGTGTTTTTCCCGCATTTAACGTGAGTATATTACCTTGCAACCAGTCCGAGACAATATTAAATCCCGATTGTGCGTATTTAAAGACATCACTCCAGGTATTCGCATTAAACAGAAGGACAGTGTCATCTGCGAAGGTAATTATTTTACCGTTCGGAAGAGTGAGCAAACCCAGGTCGTTTATGTAGATGAGAAACAGTGTCGGGCCTATCACGCTGCCTTGCGGCACACCGTAGGTGACTATCCGCTCATCACTGATGTATTCATCCACTCTAACGCACTGGGTTCGCTCACTCAAATAGTCCACAAAAAGCTTGAGCTGATTCCCTCTAACTCCAAGGCGATCCAATTTCTCAATCAGAATGGGAACAGAAACCGCGTCAAAGGCCTTGGCAAGATCCAGGAAAATTCCGATAACCTTTTGACCTCTATCCAGGTTGGTAATAATATAGTTAGTTAGGTCATGAACAGCATCGGAAGTTGATCTGCCAGCTCTGAAACCGTACTGAGACGGAGAGATTATGTTGTACTTGGTCAAGTAGTTTACAAGTCTGCTGTTCATGATCCTTTCTAGTACCTTAGATAACGTAGGCAATACAGCTATGGGTCTGTAGTTACTGACACAGTTTCTGTCTCCACTCTTGAAGATAGGGTGAATAATGGCTTTTTTAAACGCCTTGGGGAATTGACCAGTGTGGAGTGAGAGGTTGCAGATATAAGTTAGGGGAGGGACAATCAAAGCAATGTGTTTTTTTAAAAGTGTACTAGATATTCGGTCCCATCCCACGGCACACTCACTGCGAAGGGAGATAATTATATTTGCAACCTCTGCTTCATCCGCGGGCAAAAATACCATAGAGTGCAACGTCTCATGCGTGACAGACACTGGTGGTCTAGATGTGCTGGTGTTATCAATTTTTTCAGCAAGGTTTTTACCAATGTCCGCAAAGAAGTAATTTATTTGGTTCACGGAGCCTAACGGTGTGGGAGATATCGTGAGCAGTTCTTGTCTGTTGTCCCTTTTCTTTACCCTATTCGCTATGGATTCGCTATTAGAGTGATTCATGAGGAAGGTTTAGGTGTAAAATTTGTACCCGTGCGAAGCTGGGGCGAGTCGCTTTTTTATAAATAAGTCCCTATCAACGCCCACGACCAAAATATAATAATGTTACGTTCTTTCACCTTACTTTTCGCTCACCATACTTGTAATAATATGACATTGTATTCCAGTAAAATAAAACCAGCGGAACACGATATTTTTAAAAAGATAAAAAAAAAACATGTTTTGTCGAGTGTTCTCGCCAGAATCCTTGTTTGCCTGCTTTTTGTGTTTGTTCACCAAACTGTGGCAGAATTTGATATTTCCGTGTGATGACTGGTTCGGTCATATTATATGAAGTGTCATTACTCTCAGGCATTGATCCCTTACGACCATGTTGGTTTTCAAGCGGGAAGCGCCAGGGTAACCTGTGAAATTAAAATTTTCTTATCTTTTTTGCAATTTCAAGGTCAGTATCAGTTTGTATGTTTATCAAAATATGATTCGCGGACGTAGCAAGTACGTATTAAAGGATGATTCGCGTTAAGGATGATTCACGTTACACCGTGCCGAGCCCGGGCCGTGCCCCGGGCGGGGCACGGCCGGGGCACGGTCAGTCATTGTTGCATACATTTTGTATGAAGTGATTCATGCTAGACCGGGCCCTGGACGTGCCCCGGCCGGGGCACGGACGAGGCACGGCCGAGGCACGGACGGGGCACGGCCAGGGCTCGGCCCGGTGGCGACACGGTGTAACATGAACGTGTGCACCGGGCTCGGACGTGCCCCGGCCGGGAAACAATTGCCGGTCAAACAATTGCACGGTCAAATATCTATAGTATACTTTTTGAATGAACTGATCCATGCTCGGCCGTGCCCCGGACGTGCCCCGGACGTGCCCCGGCCGGGGCACGGCCGGGGCACGTCCACCGAGCTGGTCATTCATGCTACACCGGGCTGTCACCGTGCCGCCACCGGGCCCCGGCCGGGGCACGGCCGAGGCACGGCCGGGGCACGTCCGGGGCACGGATCAGTTCATACAAAAAGTATACTATAGATATTTGACCGTGCAATTGTTTGACCGGCAATTGTTTCCCGGCCGGGGCACGGCCGTGGCACGTCCGAGCCCGGTGCACACGTTCATGTTACACCGTGTTGCCACCGGGCCGAGCCCTGGCCGTGCCCCGTCCGTGCCTCGGCCGTGCCCAGGCCGGGGCACGGCCGCGGCCCGGTCTAGCATGAATCACTTCATACAAAATGTATCCAACAATCTTTGACCCCGTCCGTGGCACGGCCGGGGCACGGCCCGGTGGCGACACGGTGTAACGTGAATCATCCTTTACAGAACTGTAATCATTAAAATACACGCTACATCATCAATACAACCTTCTAAGTTCATACAGGAATGACTAGGTATTTCATGAAATCATGACAACAATTCTAACTTAGAGAGTTTTTAGGCGCAATCTAGAAGCATTTTTCAGCTTTTTTTTCCATTAGAATGCAGATGTAACACATTCTAATGTTTTTTGCAGTATTTGGCAACAAATGTGTCGAGTCAGCCTTCTTGGCAAACTTCGCTGAGGTAGTCAATACCACAATAAAATTCTCAGCTCCATTTTCCCGAGATCGCGCCTGTTTCAATGATTCCACATATTGTCCATTTGCGTTTACACTTGAGACACAAAACTACACCAATTTTACATCACAATATCCACTAGGAACCAATAAACGAATAATTAAAACAGCCACTGAACTTCACTCGACAAAATCCCGCCAAAAACCCCCACACCAAAGTGAACCGGTTGAATCCTGTGTGTCATAGACTAACCCTGTCAGGGTGGTGTTGTCAGTTATTGAAGTGGGAACCATAGATAAAATTAGTAAGTTTATAATATAGTTCGCCACAAGTTGTATTGTGTTATACTCTTCCTCTGTTATATATTTTTTTCTTTTGTCATCACATCCTCATTGATGTCTTCCACCCTCGGGTGGGTGGAGGGGTCAGTCAGACTCTTGCTGACGCGAAACCACACGGTGTTCTGCTGCTACCTTTGGCTGAGGTGCCGGAGTGCTGGAGCATTTCGTCTCGCTCCCCCAGCTAGCTGTTGACTGCTGGAATACAATGTATTGTTCTCATCGCCGCAAAAAACATCCTACACAAATAAAGTTATCGTGATAATCTTAAAACAAAAATATGACACCATGTTTTTAAACATGAAACCGACATCCGGATGATTCACAAATGTTAATTCCAACACAAACCCGAATATTATAAAAAGTATAAATATAGAAACATTACGGCGTATCCTGTATTACGGTATCATAATATAATCATTCATAACAAGATAAAAAATAATAAAATCGTAAACTACCTGATGTGCATGCCTCAGCCGCGTGCCTAAAAACCACGTCATTGAATAATAGATTGTAGCCATTCATAAATTATGATAAAGGTAGCTATCTGGTAACGGAATATACATATTTTTGCAAAAAAACGCGTTACGGAGAAAAATTAAATACATAGAGGTCACTGGACAATAATTGTATATATTATACATATATTACACATATTGTACATATTGCCTGGTCTTACGTAGCGAATTTGTATTCTTTTTTCCATTACAATGCAGATGTAACACATTCTAATGTTTTTTGCAGTATTTGGCAACAAATGTGTCGAGTCAGCCATCTCGGCAAGTTTCGCTGAGGTAGTCAATACTACAATAAAATTTTCAGCTCCATTTTAGCGAGGTCGCGCCTGTTTCAATGATTCCACATATTGTTCAGTTGTGTAGACACTTGAGACACAAAACAACACCAATTTTACTTCACAATATCCACTAGGAATCATTTTGCGAATACAGCCACTGAACTTCACTCGAAAAAATCCCGCCAAAAACTTCCTAATACTTCCTATTTTTTCCTATTCTGTTTGAATTACTTTTCAAACGTCGAACCATCTAACCGGCCAGACAGAGTCGGGTCCACACCTTCATCAACGCCGTAGTACCGGGCATCTAGCCACCATGGGATTGTAAGACTAGAGAGAGTATAAACTAATTCACTTTCGCCTTTCCCCTTGTAATTGCTGAAAATCTGAAACCAGTCAGTCACGAATTTATGACAAGAGATATTCACCCGTATAATTATTACTCTCTGCTTAGTTTACATTCTGTTTAGCGGGTTCTAAATTCAAACTGAAATTGTCCATTGAAAATTTTGAAATTGGAACTTGTTAATCAGTTTTTAAATTAATCACATGGTTAATCTCTAAATAGTATACAAGATAACAATGAAATTAAATAAAAATATTTGATTTTTTTTAAATTCCGTCTGTATAAAACAACTAAAAAAGTTCCAAACAAGTCACTTTCCAAGCAGTCTGATGCTGTTGATGGCAGTTATTTTAGTTCGATTATTGATTTCATGCCACCAACTGCATCAGACTGCTTGGAAAGTGACTTGTTTGGACCTTTTTTTATACGGTCGGGGTTTCTGTAAATATTTTATTTTTTTATTTTCTACATTTTAGTGAGTTATTTTTCAGGAATCGCCTCCTCGAAGTGTTGAGTTTGAGTTGATCTTACTATACTTAATTACTTATAGGTACAGTTAGTGCCTATGGTAGCTTACAATCAGTACTGGTTGGTTCCGCTGTCGCCGACGAACGACTACCTACAACCGTCCCACCCACCACGGTTTGACTTTCCCGCCTTTTGTCGTTGAAATTAGGCGGGAATATCTCATACCAACCGAACTCAAATCAATACAACAACTAACATAACAATGCGTACTATAATAATTAAATATTTAGAATGCAGTATGTTTTATGCACCAAATTCATAAAATAATAATTAAGGATTTAGCTGTTTCGCATCCGATGATAATGTCAAATCAATACGACTACTGAATCATAATAATTGCCACAGATAATATAGCATAATTTAAAACAAATCACGTCACAAGTTTACAGTTACATTTTTTTTTTTAATGCATCAATTGAGGACAATGCCAAATAAGATATGACTTAGATACTAGCGACAAGTAGAAAGCTATCTCTGACAGTGTTCAATTAAGATTGTCTTGCTTACGTAAGTAATGGGAAACCCAAAACCGATATCTCTTTATTCAATCTTTCATATCAACTTTACGTGTATGACTCAGAAGAAAGTCTTGGTGGTAACTTATAGATAAGGTTCTTTACAGCCGGAAAGGTGATAAAATGGCTTTTAGAAGATCGGAAACGATGAATAAATTTTGAGAGACATCTCTTCTCTACATCTTATCCTAGTAATATTATAAATGCGAAAGTTTGTATGTTTGTGTTTCGATCACGCAAAAACGGCTGAAGGGATTTGATAGAAAATTTGCACACAGATAGATTATAACCTGGGTTAAAACAGGCTGCTTATTAACATGCGGGCGAAGCCACTGGCAGAATCTTACTATAGCTTCTAATAACTCAAAGCGTATTAAATCAAAGTCACTTGCCGCGTCTGTCTGTTTTCCCCTAACTCGAATCCCCGTATTGTCGCTAGTTAAAGATGATATTGTGATGTAAAATTAGTGTAGTTTTATGTCTCAAGCGTCTACGCAACTGGACAACGGCAGAATCATTGAAACAGGCGCGATCTCGGTAAAATAAAGCTGATTATTTTTCCGACCCAAATATCGACCAATAGAATTGCACCATTCGACGTCACGTGGTACAACCTACATGGTATTATACTGAAAATTTTTTGAAAATTTTCTAGGTTGTACCACGTGACGTCGAATGGTGCAATTCTATTGGCCGACATTTGGGACGGAAAAATAATCCCCCGAATACCACACGAGCTTCAAAATTATCTGGTATTTCCCGATAGGTTCCCTGCAAACAAATAAAATCGTCAAGTTTTTCAGGAAAAATCACGAGCGCGAAGCGCTCGTGATTTTTTAACCTGAAAATCTTGACTCCTTCATTTGTTTGCAACGAACGGAAATACCCGATAATTTTGAAGCTCTTGTGGTATTATAAGTGAAAATTTTGTCATAGTATTGGCTATACCTCAGCGAAGCTTGTCAAGAAGGCTGACTAGACTCATTTGCCGCCAATTATTGAAAAAAACATTAGAATGTGTTATCTGCATTGGGAAAAAAGTGACAGTATTCTGTAGTGCTATTCTGTAAAATCTCAACGTGAGAACTTAGGTGAAGTGAACGTGAAGTGGGCTGTCAATCCATACAATCAACGCGGCATGACAGTTCACTTCACGTTTACTCCACCTAAGTTTTACGGTGAGCTGTTAACAGAATCGACCGCCAGTATCTAAAACTAAATACTTTCTTAACTTGACACTGGCTAAATGCATAAACCGTGTGAAGAAAAAAAAAAAAAAAAAACTGTTGAAAGTATTGAAACTAATCACACGGTTATTTTTGAAGTGAAAACTTCTTTAGGCGCGTTGGGCATTTTTGAGATGGAAAAAACTATTGAACTTGCGCGCCACCGACAGTACCGACACCGACACCGCTATTTGGATTGAAGTGAAAACTTCTTTAGGCGCGTTGGCCATTTTTGTTCAAGTTTTCACTTCCGGAATGCCTCTCTTTTTTATAATTTTGGCCCATTGTTGCACTCAATTCCATAAATAAAATAAAAAAAATGATAGTCGTGGAAAACTACCCAACAACACCTTTTGTGATCAAGGCCGTGAAAGGTAGATAAATTAATATATATAAATATGACGGTAGAGTCGTAAAAGTTATATGTCAGTAGAATCGTAAAAGTAGATAGATACCTATTTTACGATAGGTCAAAGTCAGTTCTGGTACATTAAATATCAAGTAGTTTTCCAGGAGGAATTTGCTCGAGAATAATATTATCTATTAACAATTTTTTTTATTGTTATTATTTTGGGTGCGAAATAGGCCACTGCAAACCATTTGGTACGTATTGGCCAATTTTACTAGTTTCTGCCCGTATCCAAATAGTAATAATATGTGTGTCTACAGAAATGTACGCCATTTTATTTTTTTTGGTTTTTGTGTTAGGGCTTATTTTTAACCGACTTAAAAAAGGAGGAGGTTATCAATTCGGATGTATGTATTTTTTTATTTATGTTCGGGCATAACTCCGTCATATGAATTTGCAAAATTCTTTTTTGTTCGAAAGGGCTTTATTCCGAAATGGTCCCATTTAAATTTCATATAGATCTGATGATGAGTTTCGGAGACAGACAACGAAATTTTCAAAAAATGACATCAAATCAACTGCGATTGCTGCGATTGTATATGTCTATGTAGTGTTGACACAATTTAATGGGGAACCACAACTAAAAAGTGAAAAATAAAAACATTTTTACCAAAAAAAATTAACCGACGAAAAAGAACTAAAAAGCAAAAATTTAAATAAAACTTTTAAGTCTTGAGTAATGAGCATATTTACCTACACAAAATATCAAATTTTATATAAACTAATTTTGAGTCGGCGCCAAACAACAATCTGATTATTAAATATCTAAATTTTATAAGTACTTACAAATGAAGAAGGCTGTAAGTAGGTAATTAATCATTTTATTAATTGGCGCCGACTCAAAATTAGTTTATATAAAATTTGATATTTTGTGTAGGTAAATATGCTCATTACTCAAGACTTAAAAGTTTTATTTATTTTTTGCTTTTTAGTTCTTTTTCGTCGGTTAATTTTTTTGTTAAAAAGTTTTTTATTTTATGATTTTTTGTGGCTCGCATCATCTTGTAACACTCTGAGGCAAATTTCTAATTCTTCATCATTCCTCTTGCCACTGAGCTGATGAAATTACCATCCTTCCATGAAGTTCCCAGGATATTGACCAGTTGAGGTTACCTCCAATACTGTAAAGACGTCTTTTCTTCAAACCATATTAAGTGGTATTTGTCACTAAAACTAGTTTTATATCTAACTACTATTGTTTAGAAAAGCTATGGTTTCCATCATCAGCTCAGTTTCATGATGTGATGGTTCCTAAATGCAAATACCTGATTAAGTTATGAAAAGTAAACAGAAACAATATTCGTGCCCAATTTTCGAGGTTCTCTCTCAATTTTTTCAGGATCCCATGATCAGATCCTGATGTCCTTGACATGGGACCACCCTTGAGGTATACCCTATCCAAGAAAAGAAGAATCATCAAAATCGGTTCATAAATAACGGAGTGAGGGCCGAACATACATACAGAAACGCTAAACGTATCCACAATTTTCGAGGTTTTCTCTCAATTTTATCAAGATTCCATTGTCACATCCTGACTTCCTTATTATGGGACCATCCTTGAGGTATACCCTATCTAACAAAAAAAGAATAATCAAAATCGGTTCATAAATAACGGAGTGAAGGCCGAACATACATACAGAAACGCTAAACGTGCCCACAATTTTCAAGGTTTTCTCTCAATTTTATCAGGTTTCCACTGTCAGATCCTGACTTCCTTGACATGGGACCACCCTTGAGGTATACCCTATCTAATAAAAAAAGAATAATCAAAATCGGTTCATAAATGACGAAGTGAGGGCTGAACATACACAAAAAAAAAAAAAAAAAAATATATATACGGTCGAATTGAGAACCTCCTCCTTTTTTTCGTCGGTTAAAAATAGAACCAACTTCCAAAAAAAGTGCAAAATAACTTCAATTTCGGAAGTCGGTGTCAAAAAAAAACCAAGAAACAACCATAAACAACAGTAAAAATGTTTTTTTTAAATTTGGTTGTACCATGTCCCGTAACTATGTCCGCGGTATCACAACGGGTCCTAACAGAATACCAGCGCTGCGTTATTTATTGCTTTATTGCATAAATAACGCATCCACTGGATGGATGAAATGGCGGCAGGTCACCGGGACTATCTGTGACTCCCGCATTCCCCTAAAACTTAAGGGGAAGATTTATAAAACAATGGTCAGACCTGCTGTCTTGTATGGTTCAGAATGTTGGGCCACAAAAGGGATGAATGAAAAGCAATTGCATGTAGCTGAGATGAGAATGCTAAGAGCGATGTGTGGTGTTACGCGCATGGATAGAATTAGGAATGAGTATATAAGAGGAAGTCTGAAAGTGGCACCGCTGACTGAAAAGTTGTGTGGAAATCGGTTGTCGTGGTATGGGCATGTGATGCGGAGGAATGAAGAAAATGTCGTGAGGAAAGTCTTGTGTATCATGGATGTGGATGGCTATAAGAGTAGGGGAAGGCCAAAGAAACGATGGTTGGACTGTGTGAATGAGGATATGGGTAAAAAAGGGGTGACTACAGATATGACGACTAATAGAGGAGTATGGAAGAAAAAGACATGTTGCGCCGACCCCAAATAAATTGGGATAAGGGCAGGAGAATGATGATTGCATAAATATCGCAGCATAATGCTGAGTTAACCTTTTTGGCCTCACACAGTTTATTTATTTTTTATTTGTATTTTTAGTTAATAGGTTCTTGTGTGAGGTACGAATAAATATTGTTTCTTTCTTTCTAATAGGATTGCCCTATTTTTCATGGGGCTTTATATAATGTGAAATCGGGGAGTCCTGTCTACAGGGTGTAACGGAAATGCGATACTCCTTCTGCTCGTGAAAATAAACAACTTTTTTCAAGGAAAACATAGCCAATTCTTAAATAAAACCGGCCAAGAGCGAGTCGGATTCGCGCGCAAGGAGTTCCGAACAAATTATTTCTTTTTAAGGTTTTTTTTTAAAACTACTTTCTCCTTATAGGTTTTCCTGTCTAAGCAATAAGTAAAGACCAGACCTTCTTCATTTTATGTTTCAAAATTTTAGGTCCAGTGGTTTCGGAGATAAGGGGGGCATAGTAAATTTTCATCTATTTTCTTAAATAACTTTAAAAATATATATTTTAAAATTTTGAAAAAAATACATTCGAGATTCTTACAATGTGCCCTTTTATTTGATATGTCGCACGGCCTATTTGAAAAGCTTTTTTTTTTATTTTCCGATTTTCACCCCAAAAGTGACTCCCATATTCCAAATGAATATATTTAGGGTACACGTTCGTGTTCGGGTCACAGATGTTCATGTGTGTACCACATTTCCACTCTATCGGTCCAGCAGATTCGGAGAAAAATGACTGCGACAGACGGACGGACAGATAGACGATCCTATAATTGTTCCGTTTTTTCATTCGGAATTTCGGAACCCTAAAAAATTTACTTTCCGTACAAAGTTATCATCTGCTGATGAAAATTAGTATGGAAGCACCAATTTTTTTTTCGGAATAGGGAATGTCGACTGCTTTCTTGAAGAATGTTAGGAATTCATTTCTATGGACAGGAACACAAATTAACCCCTTTTATGTTATACGGTTACACCCTGTATATTATGGGCCCTGCTTACTACTATACTGTATACCTCTGCCAAGCCCATCGATGAATCGTCGTGATCACAAATCATCATTCACTCAGATGCAGTCATCACACTTTTATTATTTTTGTGACAAGCCTGCCACACTATTCCTAAACCACTGTAACTTCTGTAAGTCAGAATCAACAGTGGCGACCACCAGAAAAAAACACCGAGGCAATGAAGCTCGAATAGTCCCAGAGAAACGATTAAACTGTCTTGGGTCCCGCAACGAAATTAATCAGAAAAGACAGCGGAGGAGTAAGAAAAAAAAAACATAATTTACACTTCCCTTCTAATCAAGCGGAAGACAGAACAAAACTAGGCCATTAGGCACAAAGGGGGTTTTTACAACTAGGGTGAGCCCAGTTGCCAAGCACCACTGGTTAAAAACACTAATATTAATGAGTCTTAAACTTGTGAGCTGTTACAGTCATCACACTTGTTTACCAAAGAACCTCTCATTCATTTCGCAAAACCAATGACTTAAGTCTTTAATGATTTCGACCTTGTTTTGGTTAAAACTCCACCGAATCAGTGAAAATGTTGAGCTATCCTGTTTGATCCAGTTATGACCTCATTTTGCTTGTTGGCTGGTAATTATGCTAACTGATAGGTAGTTCAACAAAATGGTAAATGAGAGCCCATGAATTTTCTAGTGAAAGTGTTGTAATTAACACTCTCTTGTAACATTACCTAAAAACTTAAACTTTAGGAAGATATGTAATTAGGTAGGTACTTCACTACATCATCATCATTATCATCAGCCTTTTAATGTCTCCACTGCTGGGGCACAGGCCTCCTCGCTGTGAGAGGGTGTGTAAAATAAAGCTCCTGCCTGGGTTTGAACTCATGACCTAGAACTTGTAAGTCGCGGCGGTTACCACTGGACCGCCACTACTCTACATAATTAATATAAAACAAAGCCCCTCGCCATCTGTCTGTATGTTTGTGATAACTCAAAAACTAGTGAACGGATTTTCATGTGATTTTCACCAATATACAGACTGATTCATGAACAAGGTTCAGATGTAAAATTTGTACCCGGGCGAAGCTGGCGAAGGTCGCTAGTATTTAAAAAAAAGCTTATACTCATTGACAAATTAAATATCTACAGTGTTTTTTTTTTTTGGTGGGGTCGGAAATCATCCAATGACATATCCCGCTCTGGTTGGAGCGGGACGGCGTGTCAGACTCTTACTGACTGAAACCCACCCCTGTTCCTTCCCTGCCTGAGTGCCCAGAGGTGCGGTAACTCTGTTAAGAATGTATCCGCTACCCCTAGGTATGCAGGCACCGGCCACGATGGGCCCCTTCAGTGTTGGCTGACATCATCTCTTGTTCGGCACGCGTGGAACACTACGCGCCGTCGACTCACGGGCCTGGTGCTGATCGGACGGCGAGCCCACTACTCGCCGTCCGCAGGCCCGGGTCTACGGTGGCCGGAGATCGTCAAATACCTACAGTGTAAGCCACTGGATCTAGAACAGGACATTTATTCTTTTTAAGGGCTTAAGGCGCAGTTCTATGATTTTAATGATTTTTAATTGAAGATCACGTCTAAACGACTAGACTTATTTCTTTTAAAAAAAATATGTTACTCTAGACAAAATTTTTCGTAATTTGATATGTGAATATTTAAATAATTATATTTTATAACTTATTGTAATTCATTTGTAAAGTTATGTCTAACGCGGATAAGAAATTAAGAATCACGCAAAAACTGTGTATTATAAATCAATTTTCAGAAAATCAGTAGCCGATTTTCTGAAAATTTATTTGATGACATGGTTACATGAACAACGACCTTTTCTGAAAATATTTCCTCAAAATGTTGATTTCGGTAGGAGGAGCTCGTGGCTTAACAGCCGCACGATAAGCTACGATTGCCGGGGTTGGTCCATGGATGAGTGACCGTCTTTACATACCGAGACTCCTCCGTGCCTCGGAAAGCACGTTAAGCCGTTGCTCCCGGCTGTCAATCGTGGATCTTTGACAGTCGTTACGGGTCGTCAGAAGCCCGAAAGTCTGACAACCAGTCTTACCAAGGGGTATCGTGTTACCCAGTAACTGGGTTGTGGAGGTCAGATAGGCAGTCGCTTCATGTAAAATACTGGTATTCAGCTGCATCCGGTTAGACTGGAAGCCGATCCCAAGATAGTTGGGAAAATGGCTAGGCAGATTGATTTTTTTGTTGATTTCGGCATTTGCGTAATATACCATACATTCTTATCGGTTCTATATTTAGATTCCAAAAGTAGAACAAGGTCATTCTAATAATTAGGTCAACCGTAAAAATAACCTTCCGAAAATATGCTGAAATCATTTGTTTGAAATGGTAAACAAGATGCCACATATTATTGTATTTGTATATACTTATAAAGAAATAAAAATCGGCCAAGTGCGAGTCGGACTAGCACACCGTGGGTACAAGCTAGCAGGTATCTAAATAGTTCTGGAATTGAGTTGCAAAAACATTTTTTTTTTTTAATTTTTCGGTAAGTAGATGTGGTCAAAATAATTTAAAATCGGTTTGAACTTGTGCTAATGAGGTTCTTTCATACGATGCCCCACATGATACGGTTGCCTCACTTTAAAATTTGGACCCGAATCCCTTGTATGGGGACCCTATTTTTTGTTATGTAATTAAAACTTTACGGTGGTCAGACTTTTCCCTTAACTTGTGTTATAAGACATTGCTTCTTGCCAAATTTCATGATTGTAGGACAGCGGGAAGTACCCTATAAACTTTGATTTCCTTGAGAGTGTCGAAATATACGTTTTTTGCGGCATAAACGGTCGTATCTTTTTTCTACGTTAACTTAGAAGTTTGATTTTTATTTTGATTATTTCTACAGCTTCAAGGAACTGTAGACCTGAGTATATGGTTTTAATTTCAACTCGATACCTCCACGCGTTCCCGAGATAAAGGGTCTTGACAGACTGACGGACGGACAGACAACTAAGTGATCCTATAAGGGGGTTTCTTTTCCTGTTGAGGTACGGAACCCTCAAAGCCGGCAAAGTGCGTGTTGGACTCCGCACATTTAGGGTTCCGTACCAAATGAGGGCATTGTCAAAGATCTGATTTGTCAATAGATTAGTATTTTTTAGTGAAATATACGTAATAATAAACATTATCACGAAATTTCAAGTTCATAGGTCAATGGGAAGTTAAAAAATTCTTTGGAACAAAATTTTGTGACAGACGACGGACACACACACAGACAGACAGACAGACAGACGGACACGTGAGTGACAGCAATAGGGCTCCGACTCTTCGGGTACGGAACCCTAAAAAAAAGATTTCTAAAGACTTACTTATTAAATTAATTTATGCTAGTTCTCAGTAGTTTTATTACCAGTTTTTTAGAGTTCCTTAGTCAACAAGGAACCCTTATAGTTTCGCCGTGTCCGTCACTCCGTCCGTCCGCCGCTTAGCTCAGAGACGCTAAATAAGTACTAGAAAGCTATAATTTGGCATGAATATACATATTCATCACACCGACAAAGTAATAATATAAAAAAATGAAAAAAAAATTTAGGTTACCTCCTGTACAAGTAAAGTGGGGATGTTTTTATTATTATTGTCTATCCCATAATGTGGGGTGTCGTTGGATAGGTCATTCATAAATATTACGGGTCCATGCAAACAATTTTTCGATTCAGGGATCCGTTAACGTAAAATAAAGCTTTAAATTGCTAATTTTTGTAAAGAGTCTAGTGTCCCCGACCTGCCAGCTAAATGATTGATTTTGGAGTGAAAAAATTCACGGCAGTAATAAAAATAACGAAATCAAAAGGAAAACTATCACGGCTATATATGATGACTGGTAATTAGTGACCGATACTTAAACACGTGATTGTACTCATGATAACAAACAACTTTTACTATAGGACCAAACCTGAAATCGCGTAAAAAATCTGCTGTTCAGTACATTTATGTTCGCCTACTGATTGGTCAAAATGTACTGTACTGCCTATTTTTTGAAGTGAAACTTCTTTAGAATCGTTGTGATTTCAAACCGGATGCAACGGAAAAAACGACAGGTAAGAGACACAAATAGAACATTGATCCGTAACCTAATAACAATAAGGAGCAGAATGGCGTGTACAAAAAATACTTCCAACAAAACCTTTAAAGAAAAATACTTGCATAGAACATTTATCTGTAACCTAATAAAAATAAGGAGCAGAATGGCGTGTACAAAAAAATACTTCCAACCAAACCTTTAAAGAAAAATACTTGCATAGAACATTGATCTGTAACTTAATATAAATTAAGAGCAGAATTGCGTGAAGGGTCGACGGAGTAGGGTCGCCAGCCGAGTAAAATTCTTTGAAGTCTCAAGTCTTGTTGAAAGGTAAAATACTTGCATAGAAGTTTCACTTCTATCGTGTGTGAATCGCACACACACCTTTTTTTATTTTTTTCCTATATAGTCGCCCAACTTATAAAATAGTTCTACTTGTTAAATTTCGTGCGTTTTTGTGAAGCTAAATTTAATTAATTTCGTTTGACCACTATCTCACCTGATGGTAATCGATGATGTGGTCGACGATGGAGCACGCTTGCCTAGAAGTAACCTATTCACTCTTGTAGCTATCAGGAAACACTGACTTCGGCAGGGAATTCCACTCCTTAGCTGTATGCACATTGAAAGTGATCCCAAAACGTTTTGTGTGTGTGGGTGGGATGTGCACCATGTACCGGTGGCACATCGCCGTACTGATGCCGTATGTCTAGTGGTCCGATTTAAGGAACTACTGACACTTTTGGTCTTACTAGTTCCTATGCTTTTAGCAATTTTTTGAAAGGAACTGCTGAGGCAATCAAGTTAATTTATTCTAATGTAGGTCAGGATAGATTCAAATGCTACCAATTTAGTAGTAAACAACCAGCATCTGTAGGGCCATTCCTAGAACTAATTATAATAATAATAATAATAATCTTTATTTAATCAGACTACTATGTGGTCTATAGTAAAACCGATCGGGTCCTATTTGTTAGTGCCCACACTAGCGGGCTGTCTACCCGGGCAACTATCGATTGCAGGATAGTGTTGGGACTGCCACGTAGCCTGCGGAGTAGCGAAGCAGATTTCTTACGCCACAGTGCATCAAAGCCGTCAGTGCGTGCGTCTGTTAACATTGCCGAGGCACTACAGAAGCGCGGCAGTCGCAGCAATACCCTGAATGCGTTATTATATTGGATACGCAGAGCATTGTAAGCCTTTTGGGTATATGTGAACCACAGGGCCCCCGAGTACAATGCTGTGCAGTATGCCTTAAAAAGAGTTATTTGCTCTAATTGCTCGTTTTAATTGCTCTTGAAAAATTTGTAAATATATTTTCGTAAAAGTCAGAACAATTGTAAGTATCTACTGAAACTTTAAATGAGGCAAAAGTTTCAGAACTGAAAACTGGAAAATAATAGGTACCTACCTACATAATGTTCTAGCTTTAGTTTATAAAAAAAAAAATGTTGTCTGAAAAACAAACAAGAGAGTCAATGCCAATGCCCTTTGAGTTATTCAATAACACATATTCTTCTTAGATTCGGTAATCGATCATTCGTTAGCCGTTGATTAATTAAATAGTTGGCGACTGTCATGACAGCCGTAGTACCTCGAGTTCATTCACAAGTTCACGTCTCAATGATTCGAGACACCACGTAAATAAAACTGAAGAGCTCCGTAACACTATCAAACAATAACAGACTATATTATGCAATCATGATACTGGCCAGTAATACATTCAAGTACATAACACTAAACGCGTAATATCACAATTCACGCACATTAAATCTGTATTCACAATAGTTATTTGGCACGTTCTAGTATTTACGACCGTCTATCGACAACCCCATTATGCATGCGCCAAACTTCGAAACTTGTTCGTCTAAAAATAAAATTAAAGCTATCACTTGCACCGCGCTCAGTCATAAAGTCGCTTTCGTAGTGAACGCCTGTGCTCCACGTTACACGTTACGTATCAAACAAATAAATAAAATGTTAGTGAAACTCGCATTCCCGATGTTAGCGTCTGATTACCCAGACGTCGACATGCTGAGGTGCAAGGAGGTCAATAATTTCGCCACCGAGTGCATTTTACCGCGTCGGCCTAAAAGGAGTTTGGCGCCTTTGCCAGAGGACAAAGAATGTAGCAACACGGAGTTGAAAAAGACCTGCAAGATGGTGCATAGAAGGCGAAAAAACCGAAAACAGTGCCTCAAATTACCGGCCTTGCCTGAATACGACGAGTGTTGAAGATTGTTTTTTAGAATTTGGAAGGATTCCGAATTTTACTGCCTTTGCCTGCCGTGTGCAGTGTTGCCACGCCAACATGGCACTTATAAATACCAAATGCATAGAATAAGTACAAGATAAGTTTATTTATTAGTGCATTCGCCAGATTGTATCTTCGTAATGGTTGCTGTGGAAAGATGTCCGATATGCCTGTCATCAAGCTGGTGAGAGTAGCTGTTTCTTTAGAAAGCGATGGAAGTGATTTGTGTTTAATTTTTAATTAAACTAGTCACACAATAGATACAGATAAATTGTTCTAAAGATAAGTACTATTAGGTGAGTGAGTTAATGTTCTATTATGTTGATTGTTAAACATAGCGATTATTCAATTAAAATAATATGTTTTTGCTGGCGTGAATGGTGGTAAAATGTTTCAAGGTTTATGTCGCTATACTTTATAATTAAACTTATTTTTAATTTAATGTTAAACTATAAATCTATGTTTCTGTTTTAATTAATTGTAAAAACGCTGATGCATGTAAATTTGCAGATCTGGTTTTAAGCTACATTATTTTTTATCACGAATTAACGAACTTTTATGCACCTATTTGGCTGTATGTCATTATTACCATTTAAAAAAAAAGTTGATTAGGAAAATGGCGGATTTTCCGCCATTATGTTCCTACCAAAAATGTTGCACCTTTATTTATTTGTACTTACAGCAAAATTGTGTGTTTGTGGAAATGTTAAAAATGTGATTCTTATTTGATCGAATGTAATCATGATTGATATTGTTATTGACACATGGCCACGACACGTCAACAAGTTCGAAGGTAATCTGCCTACGTAGATAAATAATGTAGTCTTTATGTAGATATGCAATTAGGCCCTGTCCGCACTGCGATATACCTATTTCACCGCGTGTTTTTTTTTAGTCTCGCGTATTATATTGCGTAATCGGAATTACACCTACCTAACTAGTACGCACTGCGAATAAAATTTCATACGATTTTTGTCAGTTCGAGGCTGTTCCCGGCTGAGACGAACGTCAATTTATATCTAAACTTTTCAACAAAAAAATAATCCAACGAAAAAGAACTAAGAGGCACAAAATAAATAAACTTTTATGTCTTGAGTATTGAGCTTATTTACATAAACTATCAAATTTTATATACTTAAACTAATTTTGAGTCGGCGCCTAAGTAATAAATCATTTTATTTTTTGTTTGGCCCCGATTTTTGTTTGCCTTCTAATATTAAGTATGGTGCTCTTTGGTTTGTTTCATCGAAATAATTGAAAGTGCATCCTACTTTCTTTTGAGCTAAGGTTTTATTAAATGCTCAGATATTTTGAACTGTAGGTACTCTGCCACCTATGTCATTTTGGCGGTACCTACCATTAATTTCAAATTTTCATGTTCTCTTAAATCTATGCCCCCATTTGACTACTAACATTCCAGTGTATATTTAGTAACTGATGGTGGTAAATAAATCAAGGTTACTTCGCACCGCATCTCGTTCAATTTGTATTAAATCACAGATTTTTTTGCGCGTGAATTTTTAACCGCCAGTGCGGCTACTCCTATAGTATGATTTAAGGGCCTACCTCCGCATAAGTGGCGCCCTCATTGAATAAAAAGTCATATCTTAGCATAGAAAATAAAGATTAAAGAAGCCTATGTTGCGTTTGTTACAAAGAGGATAAGGTATTTTTACGTTGCTAAAACAGAACTCAAAATGTTTCGTATCCAAAGTAGTAGGAAAAAGTACCAAAAACGGCCGTTTTTCGTAGTTTTTTTTTTGTAATAATCCCTTATCCTCTTTGTAGTAAACGCAACATAGGATTCTTTAATATTTACTTTTCACGCTTTGCTACGATTTTTTATTCGATGAGGGCGCCACTTGGCGGATATATACGCCTTAATGTGTTACACAATTGCGAGAAAACAATTGCGCGGTGAAATATCGCAGTGCGGACAGGGCCTTATTGTAATCATCATCATTCAAATAATGTTCTATGTAAAATGCAACTTTTGTGCGTAGTTTTTCACGTAGATATTATTTCAGGCTTGTATTTTTAGAATATGGCCAATGTTCACACACAATAGACGCATGTGTGTTTTTGGTAAATTGTATGGATTGTTTCTAATAAGTAATATTGTATGTTTTTATGATAAATCTAACGCACATGTGTTGAAATGTAGAGGTTTTCCATAAACATGGAAAATTTGTAAACAGTAGAGGACCTATGGTGTCAGCAAGTACTTAGATCTAGGTAGGTAGGTATCTGAAGTTTTGGTCAGATTTTTCGAATATCCAATATACTTACCCAACTCAAAATTTCGATGTTTCGTAGTCTCTATCGGTAACTACTTACCTAGGTAGATTGTTATAGTATGTAATGGAACTTTTTTCAGTCTCGTCAAGTTTATCAAACTCAGATATTATGTAATCAATGTTTGTTTACTAATTGATAAAGTTACGAGTGGCCTTAGACTGTCGTGGAAAATCTTCTAAATCTAATTTAAGGTTTTTGTAATCCACTTGATAAGGTAGAAAGTTTGGCAGTTTCTTTGGTAGCTTTTATTAAAATAGTAGAACTATGTACTATGTAAAAGTATTTGTAGTTTGGTTCGGTAGGTTTATCTAGGTACGTGTGTGTTTATCAGTTAGTTATTTCGATCTGTGATTTATGTAAATAAATGTCTTAAATCTAAGTTATTTTATAAGTTCTCTTTTTTCATTAAAAATAATTAAATTTATTCTGTTTTTTCTTCTTCTGAATTCCTTCATACCTCTACATTGAAAATTCTGTAGAATAACTACCTAACTTAACTCTACAATTAATTTCTGTGCATAAGAAAGTAAACTACAGAAAAGTTTGTTTTTTAAAACCATAGTGCAGCTACCATAAATCTTTCGCGCCCTGTCAAACACTCCTTTGTCTATGTCTCATTAAATTATTAATTTTGAATTGCAATTTATTGCTGCACGTAAATATTGAACTATAAATAATGATAATAACATTATTATTGTATAATAACACGGGAATATGAGTTGTTTACTTCAGATTCAACGGCCAGAGTTATCATGACATGATTGATTTCTTTGCTGTTGACCATTAATTTATTGGAACCCATGACTGGCCGGTTTGACCATGTGAACTTTCGTCCTCAGTATTTATTTTTAATTTGGGCATGTTGTAGGAAGTTATGTAATGTCTAAACAAGTCTTTATGTAGGTTGATTTGATAATCGGTAATTACAGACAGGTAAAATTAGTCATAACTAATATGAAAGTAATTATTAGACATCAGGCATTCATACATTTCCGGGTAAGCGTTTTAGTAACACTCTCGTATTGTCAGTTGTGTTAGTCCTTTAAAAAAACAGCACAATTAATACAAAATTAAAAACTTTTTTATAAAAAAAAACAACCGACTTCCAAAAAAGAAAATACACTAAAAATTAAAAAATAACTTTAATTTCGGAAGTCGGTGTTTGTATATTAATTCTTCGTTATTTGACACCGACTGCCGAAATAAAAGTTATTTTTTAACTTTTAGTGTATTTTCTTTTTTGGAAGTCGGTTGTTTTTTTTGTAAAAAAGTTTTTATTTTTCAATTTTTTGTTGTTATACCCCAGAACTAAAAACTCCAATAACATGGTACGTGGAATTTCTCCTCCTTTTTCGAAAGTCTGTTAAAAATAAGCATGTGATTAGCTGAAACACTGATAAGCGGATTCTTAATTCAAAATCATTGTATGGAGAATTAGAATTTAGACTCCGCTTGTCAGTACCGTATTTAAACTAAGCATTTGGTTGGGGAGTTTTTTAAACATAAAGCTGAATTTGTTTACTGGTAAAAATACTATAACCTCTTTGTAACAAACGTGACGTTGGATTCTTTAACATTTATTTTCTATGCTATGCTACGATTTATTATTCACGAGGGCGCCACTTGGCCGGTAGTAGACCCTTTTTTTTTTTTTTAAGACGCAGTTATAAGGCAACGGCCTTGAGTGGTTAGCTTGCGTGTTCTGTGTTGAGTTCACGCAACTCGTTGTAATACGTCCACCCAGTAATAGGACTCACACATCAAGGAGCGCTGTCCAAAATTAGACGCATTATTCATTTATTATAGGTAGGTACATAAATAACAGTTATTATATAAAACACGTATAATAAAATATAAATTATCTTTAAAATGGTAAAGGTTTCATAAAAATACGCTTAATAGTTTTTGATTTTCTATCCGCGTTAGACATAACTTTACGAATTAATTACACTATGTTATAAAAACATAATTTCAAATATTCACCTATCAAATTACGAAGAAAATTGTTTAGAGCAACATATATTTTTTTCAAAGGAATAAGACTAGTCGTTAAGACGTGATGTATCATTTAAAATCATTAGAAGTCGTATATCTACGCCTTAAGGTCTTTTATAAATATGGTTGCCAAGGTGAAGATGGCGAGACGAGCTAAAACTGCTTCATGACAGATTAGGCCACAACTGTAAACAACCGTGATAAGTGTAAAGACTGAAGGCAGGCCTTTGTCAAGTAGTCGGTCATACGGGCTCAAAAGAGGGCAAGGCCGGGGCTGCTATGCTACTGATAAATTCCTCTGGGCAAAACCCAATAAAACTCTGGCCGACTTAGCCATCAACCACCCAGATCATCTATGGACTTATGTAAAAAAAAAAAATACTTCCATGTGATAGTAATGTCGCAGCCATCTGGTTGAATTCGCCATTCAATTGGACGCCTAGGCCGTTCATTAAACGGCGGATTTCAATTAAATGACTGAAGGAAAACCAGCCAATTCGTTGAACGCAACGTTTTACCAGACAGCTGGATGTCGTCTAGTCATTTAGTTCATTTGGATATTGATAAGTTTGTGATACCACTGATCATGATTATGTGTGTACAAAAGGCAATGTTAGGATGCAAGCGCGAGCGTAGCGAGCTCGGGTCATGGGGCACCCGGATAGGTTAGGTTCGAATTGGATGGCGGGGTCTAGTGAACGAGCGAAGCGAGCGAACTTAGACCCCTCCACCCCCTTCGTGGTCAACCATTCTTAAAACATTGAGCCTCCGACTACGCCTTTTAAATAAATTGAATCAATAATAAATAACATTTTTAGGCGCGTTGGGCATTTTATAGATGAGAAAAACTATTGAACATGCGCGTCACCGACCGTCGTAGCCCTCGTAGCGGATTGTCGTTTTTTTTAAGTTTTGATCTTATGGGTTTTTCTACGGGATTTTACAAAGGGAGCCCACATTTTAGATATTTTTGCGATTGGACTTACCGTTTTACCGAGATATTTATAATTTTATATAACCCCTCTCTCTCCCTTAATATCATTTGAATCGCTTGGCTGAGTCTTGGTCAGTCATCTCCAAAGGGCTGACTTTCAACACGTCAAGTTGTTAAAGTTGAGTGATTCTAATTGAATTAACTTTCGGCCTAGCCATTTCATTGAATGCCAGCGTTTAATGAACGGCCTAGGCATCCAATTGAATGGCGAATTCAACCAGATGGCTGCGACAGTAACATTGATTGAAAGGTTCTTAATTCAAATTTTCCTATGGAGAATTTGAATTTAAAATTCGCAAATCAGTATGCAAACTAAACCTATAATGGTTCCAGGGTTGCGGGATTGTTCGAATGAGTTTTTTGAAGTGAAATTTTCTTTAGGCGCGTTGGGCATTTTTGAGATGGAAAAAAACAATTGAACTCGCCACCGACACTGACACTGCTACGCGTAGTGTCGTACCACTCGTAGCGGATCGCGTAGCGGATTGAAGTGAAAACTTCTTTAGGCGCGTTGGGCAGTTTTATTCAAGTTTTCACTCACCAATTTTAGTACTAGCTGTTTTTTATTTATTTGTGAAAACGTTGCCCCACACTAGGCATTACTCCTGTATCGTGGCCGGTGGGTGCGTTCACAAACATGTAAACTAAAATACACAAAACAACCAAACCCGGAACAACTATCTGTAGGTCATACAAATATTTTTTCCGTGCGGGCATCGAACCCGCGACACGCAGTGCAACAGCCGAACGTTCAACCACTCAACCGTGTCGTCAAATTGACTATGTATAAACAATTTTTCCAATACACACATTGGTTCACATGACCGACATAGCTGTTTCGGTCAATGGCTAAAGATGTCAACACGCGTGTACAAATAGTTCACTGAACTGTGAATTATAGGTTATATTGGACCTAAGCTAATAGGTAGGTAAATATGTCACCATAAATGGCTATGACATATTTATTTTGCACTAGCGACCCTCCCCAGCTTCGCACGGGCACAAATAATATAAGGTGGCGCAAAATTAACCACCTTATCGCAAGATGCTATAATTTTTAACCGACTTCGAAAAAGGAGGTTCTATGTTCGACTGTATGTATGTTATTTTTTATGTACGTCCGCTGATTTCTCGGTCAATTGAGGACCGATTATCAAAATATTTTTTTTATCCGATTGAATATACTCCCGAGGTGGTCCCATATAAATTTTATCGAAATTACTTCAGCGTTTTTTAAAAAACTACAGAAACGAAAAAGACGTATACCTAGATGACGTTTTTGTTTTCTCCAATTACGAGTATGTTTAAATTCCACGTTCCATGTTATTGGGGTTTTTAGTTATGGGGTATAACAACTAAAAAGTGAAAAATAAAAAACTTTTTTAAGTTTTAGTGTATTTTTTTTTGGCCAATCATATTTGACATTTGTAAACTAGAGATTATTATTTTTAATGTACTGTCACTTTTTTCCTCATTAGAATGCAGATGTAACACATTCTAATGTTTTTGCAGTATTTGGCAGCAAAGGTATCAGTGGAGTATAGGGAGTTTAGGCGGGCTTTTCTCGAGTAAAGTTCAGTGGTTGTTTTAATTATTCTTTTATTGATTCCTAGTGGATATTGTGATGTAAAATTGGTGTAGTTTTGCGTCTCAAGTATCTACGCAACTGGAAAATATGTGTTTTATTGTAGTATTCACTACCTCAGGGAAGTTTACCGAGAAGGCTGTATATAATCTACGTTCTGGCTTCGGAAGCGTTCCCCTTACACTCTGTATATAGTCTGTATCAGCACATAGGCTAGGCCGCTGACAGAAGCTAGTATCAATCTGCCTAGTCTTTTCCCAACTATCTTGTGGTCGGCTTCCAGTCTAACCGGATGCAGCTGAATACCAGTATTTTACATGGAGCGACTGCCTATCTGACCTTCACAACCCAGTTACTGAGTAATACGATACCCCTTGGTAAGACTGGATGTCAGACTTTCTGGTTTCTGACGACCCGTCACGACTGTCAAAGATCCACGATTGACAGCCGGGACCAACGGCTTAACGTGGTTTACGAGACACGAAGGAGTCTCGGTTTGTAAATACGGTCACCCATCCATGAACCAACCCCGGCAAGCGTAGCTTAACCTGATGGATCGACGATAGCCACTAGCTCCTCTATAATAACAATATGTCATCATAAATGACTGACATAAATAAAATAGGTGTTCTGTAAGTGGGTTATTGGGTAGAAAACTAATCCGATCAATAGGAAGCCTTGAAACAGTTACTTACTAGAAGACATACACATAAAGCAGGGATTATGTAACTAGGTCTGTAGTTCTATCTATGATTACTTTGTGTACCTACCTCGAACATAGTTTTTTTTCTTTTTATTTGTTCCTTTTGGGGCAGGCTAAGATCTGAGACCATACTGCCTAGTCATTAGTAGTGTATTTTAATTTCTTTGCCCATTAGAATGCAGATGTAACACATTCTAATGTTTTTTGCAGTATTTGGCAACAAATGTGTCGAGTCAGCCTTCTCGGCAAATTTCGCTGAGGTAGTCAATACTACAATAAAATTCTCAGCTCCATTTTAACGAGATCGCGTCTGTTTCAATGATTCCACATATTGCCCATGTGCGTTGACACTTGATACACAAAACTACACCAATTTTACATCACAATATCTACTAGAAATCAATAAACGAATAATTAAAACCGCCACTGAACTTAACTCGACATAATCCCGCCAAAAAAACCCTCGAACATAGATAATGCTATGAGTCTATCTTTTTTTTCCTTTTTCTAAATTCAATTTCTCCTTCGAAAATTTTGAACTAAGAATCTGCTTATCAGTATCTAGACTAATCATAATGTTTATTTTTTTATAAATTAGGCTAGCCTATTTATTAACTGACTTCGAATAAAGGAGGCGGTTCTATGTTCGACTAAATGTATATACTCCTTATTTGTTCCTATATAATTTTCATCAAAATTGAAAAAGTCGATAAAAACCAAAAAAAATGTATTTAAACTAATTCATCATTCGAATTACTCTTCAAATATCGAACAGTCTAGCCGGCCAGTGTTGAGTGTATTCGAGTCCACAACTCCACATGCTTCATCAACGCCGCTGTATCTACACAATTGTAAAAATAGCTGTTTTTGAATCTGTGCTATTTTACGTGTCATTCAAGGTTCTTTACTAAAAGTACTGAAGCCATTGACTTAAATGTATAATTACTGCTGACTGAATCTCAATGGAATGAAATTACTAAAATGTGTAGAAATAATAACATACTTAGAAACTATTACAGTAATTGTTTCCACGCTAACGTGAACGGAAAATAGTTTAGCATCATGTAAAGGTATAATTGGAGACCCTGACCAAATTCGTTACCGTATTGTTTAGGTCAAGGTCTAAGGGCTAGGCAGTGCGTAGTAGATGAACTTGTAGGTAAGTCGTGACTAGGTAGTATATATGGAGGTACATAACATTCACGCAATTACGCACTTTGTGTTGGTTAGGCCTAGCGCTAGATGGGCTAAGGAAATAGTAGAGATGCCAAAGCTTATCACTGGCACTCTGTGGTTGGAGGCTTTTAGGCGACGGGGGTCCATACAAATTAATTGTAGTTTTTGTTGTGTGATCATAACTCACAAGGAGTTTTTGGCGGGATTTTCTCGAGTGCAGTTCAGTGGCTGTTTTAATTATTCGTTTATTGATTCCTAGTGGATATTATGATGTATAATTGGTGTAGTTTTGTGTCTCAATTGTTTACGCAACTGGACAATATGTGGAATCATTGTAACAGGCGCGGTCTCGGTAAAATGGAGCTGAGAATTTTATTGTAGTATTGACTGCCTCAGCGAAGTTTGCCGAGAAGGCTGACTCGACACATTTGTTGCCAAATACTGCAAAATACATTAGAATGTGTTGCATCTGCATTCTAATGGAAAAAGAAATGTTTTTCCACCTAATTACTATGTATCCGACTGAAAGACTTGAATCTATGGTCATGAATAAAAATTAATAAAAAAAGTACCTATTTTTGTTTTTTAATTTTTGCTTCGCACGGTTTTTGTATGCCAGTGTCAAGTTTAGAAAGTATTTAGATTTAGATATAGAATACTGTCACTTTAATCCATTAGAATGCAGATGTAAGATATTCTAATGTTTTTGCAGTATTTGGCAGCAAATGAGTCGAGTCCTTCTCGGAAGGCTTCGCTGAGGTAGACAAGGTACTGCGACAAAATTCTCAGCTTTATATTATCGCGATTGCGCTTGTTTCAATGATGCCACATATTGCCAAGTTGCGTATACACTTGAGACACAAAAATACACCAATTTTACATCACAATATCCAGTAGGAGTCAAGTTGCGAAAAATTAAAACAGCCACTGAACTTCACTCGAAAAAATCCCGCCAAAAACTCTATAACTTAATAGAACATTTTGAATCAGGAACCTTCTAAACCGTGTTTGAATTTAAACACATGTTTGACTTTTTTATAAGTAAGGCCCAATAACAAAAAGGTCAGTTGTTCAGTACATTTTTAAAATAATTTTGAAATTTTTAACCTGTCTTGAGCAAGCTTGGTGATTACCTACCTATTGCTCATATCTTCTCTGTATGAGAAGAGTATTTGCCCTGCAGTAGCAAAGTTTAAGGGCCTACTACCGGCCAAGTGGCGCCCTCATTGAATAAAAAATAGTAAAAACCAGAAAACGGCCGTTTCTGACACTTTTGCCAACTACTTTTGATACGAAACATTCTGAGACCTGTTTTAACCACGTAAAAATACTCTATCCTCTTTGTAACAAACGTGACGTTGGAATCTTCAATATTTATTTTCTATGCTATGCTATTTTTTATTCAATAAGGGCGCCACTTCCTGCCCAGGGGTTGAGGATAAATTCGAAAGAGTTACCTCGCCCCTGGGCATTCAGGGCAGGGAAGGAACAGGGGTAGGTTTTAGTCAGTAAGAGTCTGACTTCCCGCTCCACCCTAGACCGGGAGATGTCATTGGATGACTTCCCACCCCAAAAAAAAAGAAAAAAAGTTCGCCACTTGGCCGGTAGTAGACCCCGGCGGCAAAACCCGGGTTGTCAAAATGAATCCCGACGACAACCCGGGTTGACAGCCGATTTTTTTTTTTTCACTTAAATATTTTTTTTTTGTTAAACTCACCGGTGAGTTTCCGGGGCTCAGAGGTTAAGGCGGTAATCATTATCATTTTAGCCGAATGACGTTCACTAGGCCTCCTCCAAGTATCCAACGACTGGTCCCGTGTGTCTCGCATCCATCGAATTCCCGCGACCCTCACCAGGTCATCGGTCCACCTTGTAGGAGGCCTTCCAACGCTGCTTCTTCAAGTACTGGATAGTACTGTTAAGCCGGTTCTTTCCATTCTTGTTATAATTTAGTTTCGTAGTAGCCTGTGTCTGGATTTGAGTTGTGATTGATGGCATTATAAGAATTTGGTTTAGGTGTGCTTACGAGTATCAACTCTCTCACTTTTTGGAAAAGAAGCGTGATGTGATGTTATGTGGGTGTGTGTGTGTCTTAGTGTGTGTTGTGTTGTGTGTGTGTGTGTGTTGTGTTGTGTTGTGTTGTGTGTGTGAGTGTGAGTGTGTGTGTGTGTGTGTGTGTGATGTGGTGTTGTGTAATCTGCGAACAACATAAAACTAGCTTTTATTGCATTTCTTTAGAAACAACAAAATTTCTTTAGACCGTTATCATTATAGGTACCCTATGTTCAATAATTTTATTCTTAATTTTCCCTTCTGCCAAACCCTTCGGGAAAAGGCCTAGATACTGTTGTAAGTGATATGTAATATTTTTTAAATTTGTTTTATACTTACATACAAAAAAAAAAAAACTAATAATAATACCTAACATGTGCAAATGCGTATGAAAACAACTAATTGGCAATGCTGCTAGCGTTCTGGGCAGTTTTTCCATTGACAGCGATGTGACTGAATTCTTTGATGGCCAGTGAGTGGTTTTCATACGCATTTGTACATATAAAAATAATTTTGTGAGAAGTTAATTGGTTTATATTATAACGTAAATATATATTTATAGCAACGCGATTATAAGGTGCTGTTAAACCTAAGCAGAGTCAAGGTTTCACCAAATAACTTTGTAGCAGTAATATCTAGACCTCTTGACGTACACCTTCCAAGAGAAAACCGTTGGAGACATGCATACTAATATAAATAATGAAGTAACCAGGTGGTTAATAATTCTTGTTAGGTAGGTACCTAACAAGAATTATTATCTATGAATACTTTCATATTCACGATTCCCAGAGCGTGAAAGAAAAACTAATAGAATTCCTTGCTTGTTTTCCTCAAAAACACATTCTATAGGGAATACTATATGACATTTTCATTTCATATGAAAACAAACAACAACCTACTCATAATCACGTAATAGTGGATAATCCACGTTCAGATATTTAAACGAGTATTAAGTGTAAACGCCCACTCCTATTTTGTTTCGTGGAACAGTGGCGTCACCTCATGTCATGAAATAGAGCGCTTTCCCGCGTATTTTGTTTTGTTAATCTGTGTTACCAGCGACTATGGGTTACCTATTTGCCTAATTGAACTTGAAGGCCAGAATGACTGGCATTTTGCAGCTGATTTTGGCATAATATGGATGAATACGATGCGATGTAAAAATGTACCTATATTTTCTTTTTATAATTTAATTTAAAAAGCTATAACATTTCTGTCAAACAAATTAACGTAAGCAAAATAAGTTCGTTCAAACGTCTAAAATACTAAGACAAAATTTCAAAGTGTAGAATCCTCTTTCCATAATTCGGGAGCTTTTTTTACATGGCAATCTAAACGAGGCGCAATAATACAATTTTTAATGGTTTTTAATTGAACATCACGTATAAACGACTACTCTTATTTCTTTGAAAAAAATATATGTTACTCTAGACAATTTCCGTCGTAATTTGATCTGAGAATATTTGAAATTATATTTTTATAACATAGTGTAATTAATATGGATAGAATTAGGAATGAGTATATAAGAGGAAGCCTGAAAGTGGCACCGCTGACTGAAAAGTTGTGTGGAAATCGGTTGTCGTGGTATGGGCATGTGATGCGGAGGAATGAAGAAAATGTCGTGAGGAAAGTCTTGTGTATGGATGTGGATGGCTATAAGAGTAGGGGAAGGCCAAAGAAACGATGGTTGGACTGTGTGAAAGAGGATATGGGTAAAAAGGGGGTGACTACAGAGATGACGACTAATAGAGGAGTATGGAAGAAAAAGACATGTTGCGCCGACCCCAAATTGCGCCGACCCCAAACAAATTGGGATAAGGGCAGGAGAATGATGTGTAATTAATTTGTAAAGTTATGTCTAACGCGGATAAAAAATTGAGAATCACGCAAAAACTATAAAGCGTATTTTTATGAAACCTTCACCATTTTAAAGAACATTTAATTATTTATAATTTAGTCTCAGTGTTTTAGTTTAATACCTGTTCTTTTATGTGTGATAAATGAATAATGCGTCTAATATCGGACAGCGCTCTTTGATGGGCGAGCCCTATTACTGGGTGGACATACGACGTGTTACGTGAGCTCAGCGCAGAACACACAAGCTAATCACTCAAGGTCATTGGCAGCTAATACCGCCTTAATTACCTACTAGCGACAAATCACAGCATAATCCTGCAGCCCGTATCCTTTAACAATATTTTCGTAAATCCCTACGAATTTTGTCAGACTAAAATCTAAAATCCTTAACTCGTCCACGCTGCACAATCGTGCTAACAACCACATTAATTTCATGAGTAATTGTTAAAATCCTTTCTTGGAATGAACAGGGTGACGCAAGCCACTATTTATTGCATGTTGTTCTACAGTAAATACCTACCTACTAAACTTATTAGTCTAAAGACGTGACAATGATGAGCAGGGTTGCCAACCTTACGGTTTTAACTGAAGATTTACAGGTTTAGGGAATCTGCCCTGTTATTAGTTTTACCGTCTCCAAATCTTTAATTTTTCAAGTTTCATTGAAAAAAAACACAAAATATCATATTATTCAAGTTATTTTTTTATTAATATAATAATTTAGTATCATTCATTTATTATGTAAAGGTGATGTCAGACCAATCACGATCTTACATTGTGCAGCAGCTGATTCACTCAAGGTCGTCGTGTTTGACGACTTTTTCATCTATACTAAATTTCAATATTAGTTCAGAATTTTAATGTAATTTTTAATCTATTGGATTAATTGATTAGTTTAATTTAATTTAATTATTTTAATTTATTTTGAATTTTTTTTTTTTTTTTGCTAATTGGCTAACTTCTGCAAACCTTATGTGAGAGCCCTGGCACCCATAACACAAGCTTAATCTTAGCTTGGGTGTCAGTGGACTAAATCTAGTGCCCACGTATAATTTGAAAGCGTCATTAATTGTAATTGTATGTATGTAATTGTATATAATAATAATAAACAAACAATTTCATCGATTTAGGAAATTATCTCGGCAATCACTAGTTTTAGATGCTCCACCGTTGCAAGTTTGTTGTTGTAGACGTACCTATGTCTTAAGAACAACAAAAAACACAAGCGATATTGAGCATGAAATTGTACAGCAAAATGATTGAACTGACCGTAATTTTCCTGCAAAAGTCGGCACGAATTGTTGTCTCTGTATAGAACGACGAGCGGTAGTTTTAGGATTAAGGCGCAATTATACGACTTTTAATGGTTTTTAATTGAACATCACGTCTAAACGACTAGTCATATTTCTTTGAAATAAATATATGTTATTCTAAACAATTGCCGTCGTAATTTGATCTCAGAATATTTAAAATTATATTTTTATAACATAGTGTAATTAATTTGTAAAGTTAGGTCTAACGCAGATAAAAAATTGAGAATCACGCAAAAACTATATAGCGTATTTTTATGAAAACTTCACCATTTTAAAGATCGTTTAATTATTTATAGTTTAGTCTCAGTGTTTTATTTTAATACCTGTTGTTTTACGTCAAATAAATTAATAATGCGTCTAATTTCGGTCAGCGCTCCTTGATGGGCGAGTCCTATTACTGGGTGGACATCGACGCGTTACGTGAGTTCAGCGCAGAACACGCAAGCTGACCACTCAAGGTCATTGGCAGCTTATAGCGCCTTAAGCGATTCATATCGTAAATGCATTGTTTCAAGCTAACATTTGACGTATAAAACACACCTCATTATTGATCGCTATCTATATAACAGTGGTTCAAACATACGAACTTCGATTTTGATCACCCTCTATTTCGTGATGAAATTTATATAATTTCATTTTACTTAATCTCTAAGATTTTCTCTTTTTTAACCGACTTCAAAAAAGAGGAGGTTCTCAAATCGTCTGTATGTTTTTTTTGTATGTTTGTTACGATATGTCTCCGCCATTTTTGAATCCATTTTGATGATTCTTTTTTTGTTTGGTAGGTCATACTTCAGAGGTAGTCCCATATAAATTTTATCGAAATCAATTCAGCACTTTTTGGAAAATTCAACATAAACAAAAATTATGTATGACACAGATGACGTTTTGGTTTTCTCCAAATGTTCAAATTCCATGTTATTGGGGTTATCCATTCGGGCATAACTTTAATATTTAGTTTTACTTCTGGGGTACAACAACTAAAAAGTGAAAAATAAAAAGTTTTTTACAAAAATTACAACCGACTTCTAAAAATTACAAAATAACTTTATTTTCGGCAGTCGTTGTCAAATAACGAAGAAACAAAATATAAACACCGGATTTCGAAAATAAAGTTATTTTGTAATTTTTAGAAGTCGGTTGTATTTTTTGTAAAAACGTTTTTTTTTCTTTAATAAATAAATACAAGTTAATTAAAAGCTGATTTAGATGTTTTTCTCATAAAAATCCCTATTTTGTTAATCATAAAAATGCAGTTTTATATATAACTTGGCAACACAGACGATGAGTAAAACTTGGCGCCATTTTAGATAAGCATTTACACCAGGCTATCGGCGGGAAAACAGACTTTATCTAAACATCCATCTTGATTTGTACAAATTGTGAGTGGTTTTAAAGATTCCGTTTGTGATGCGGAATTTCCTGTCAGATAGGATTATGTGTCAAAGTGTCATAAATGAAAGAATTTAGGGAATTTTGCGTTCGTAAGTATACATAGTTGCATGATTAGGAGGGAAGTGGAAATTATGTCTTTTCTGATTAAGTTCGTTGCGAAACCCAAGACAGTTTAATCGTTTCCTCGGGATTCGTCGAGCTTCATTGCCTCGGAGTTTTTTTTCTGCACTGTTGATTCTGGCTTACAGGAGTGATATCAAAGCTTACTCGCTCAGCGATGCTCGCTTGGCGGTCAGCGGTCCACAACTCACACTGAGAGACCAACCCGAGTGAGTGGTGCGAGTAATCGCGCGTCGCACACGAACATCGGAACTACGCACTCGCCACTCGCTTCTCGTCGGCTCATTTTAAATTTGAAGCTCTACTCGCTACTCGCTCATCGTTGGCGGTGTGGGACAACTGCCTTATTAGGATTCAAAGCCGCAGGAATTTGGAACAAACTTCGAATTTCGATTGGTACAGCGATTTGCTTATGCATCGATGTCATTCGGGTGACGTTTCAAATAATCAGATATGGTGTTTCTATGCACGCCGGTCGCGAGTGATTATGAAGTCATTTTATATCTATTCCGTCTATAACTATACATTATCTTTACCTATCTAATCATTAATATGTGTCTAATAATATTACATGAATAACGAGTCATATCGACAGTTTCACACACTGTTAATAGGTAACCATATTTTGCTTGAATAACCTCAATATCTTCAAGTGTTTTGCTAACCAAGCAAGCAAAAAGTACAGGGTTTTTTGCTTTACCTACTTACCGGTAAGGTAACTTCTAAGAAATCGGTTCTACAAATAACTCTTGAGTCATTAAAAGTTAAGTTGTAGATAAGTAAATATTTTACAGATATTGACGCTGCCCACGATTCGTTTGAAAGGGTCAATCGAATAGATTAGATAGAATTTTTGAAGTGAAAACTTCTTTAGACGCGTTGGGCATTTTTGAGACGGAAAAAAACTATTGAACTCGCGCGACACCGACCCAATGCGAGTGCTACAACACCGACACCGTAGGGTCGTAGCACTCGTAGCGAATCGCGTAGCAGATTGAAGTGAAAACTTCTTTAGGCGCGTTGGGCATTATTGTTCAAGTTTTCACTTCTGTCGGCACTCCCGGAGTGCCAATCTTTTTTTTTTAATGCGGGAATCTAAAATAATACTTATATAGGTATGGAAATAGCTTTTTCAATATTGAACACAAATAGATAGAACATGTTTTAAGTGTGTCAAGAGTTAGTTTTATAATAGGCACTTTCATAAGTTTTCCATATAATTATGTAATAAGTATTCCATTGAGTAAGTCAATAAACCCTTAGCTCAGCATTGCCAAATCAACCGCTAGCAAAGAGACTAGTGAGCCAGGTCTTTCGCGGCCCTTGGCACAGCCAACTGAAGAAACAAGGGTGGGTTTTAGTCAGTAAAAGTCTGACACGCCCTCCCGCTCCACCCAGAGCGGGAGAAGTCATTGGATGATGTCCCGGAACCCCCCACAAAAAAGGTGTGTCATATTGTTTACCAACACGTAGCTTAGGATTTGAAAAAACTGGGTTACGCGCTGTTGCTAAGACCATAAAAAAAAAGTTACATACCTACTCATTGTTTTTACCGAATCAACATTGGTTCAAATCCTTGTGTGTGTTTGATTTGTCAAACGCTGCGTCGTTTGATCGACTGTCATACGTAAAGTATTTTGTCAAAAAAATTACTTCGCTCGGACTGACTACGATTTGAGATAGCTTCAAATAAGGTTGAGAATAGAACATAATAGTTGTGTTGACGATGCGAATAGGCATTTATTTTACAGGTTTTCTTTAGATTATCCAGAATATACACAATAAAATAAAAAAATTGTCCGGTTTAAGTTTTAATAAAATGCTAATTCTATTCAATTCTTTAAAAAAAATACGTTGTTATCGCTGAAAATACAGAGATGTTCGACGCCAAAGTTTATTTTTATTGGGAATGTCAAACAATTTTTTCTATTCTATTCGGTTAAAATTTTTCTTTAAACCCTTCTCTTTCTCTCTCCACTGTATTTGCAAAGGATATTTTCACTGCATTACGTCATACTCGACTATCCAAGAAACCTTTTGTTTTGGCTATTGAGGTAATAAGCGGTGTTAGAAAAACCGAAGAGGTAGATACGAGTATGTTAACTTTAAAATCAAGTGTCTGTTTTTGATATCAGACGGCTTGAGACAGCTCTTCAAAATGCGGGGTAGGAATCTCAATTATTATTTTATTTCCTACTAATATCAACACTTTACTACGCAATCTTTGAACTCTTGTAACCTTATCTACAGACAAAAAAAAACTCGCAATACCAAAAATGACGCCATAATGACTAATCTACGAAACCTTATTTATTTTGTTTCATTGTGAGATAAGAGGAAAGCCGCTTATTGTAATTAAATCGATAGATATTCTTGATTTATAGTCGCTGACATAATCAGCTGGTGCTTATCCACACATCCGGAATTTGCGTATGAGTAAATAAATATTAATACATTTTTAATGATTAACTTTTCGCATACCTACTTTTTCACACACCACATCCTCAGATATACACACACTTTCAATACCGAATCATCTAAATAGTAGCGGCACACTACCACCTGAGATATAGGTTACCACCTAGTTCAGGGGATAGGGTCAAAACTTCTTGGCAACTATCATAGACACCACATTACAATAAATATTGTATATCTGATGGCTGAACACTACCACCTGAGATATAGGTTACCACCTAGTTCAGGGGATAGGGTCAAAACTTCTTAGTAACTATCACAGACACCACATTATATTGTATACTTATTTTTTTTTTATCGTTGATAGGCACGCGTTTGACCACTATCTCACCTGATGGTAAGCGATGATGTGGTCGAAGATGGAGCACGCTTGCCTAGAAGTGTAACCTATTGACTCTTGACTTACAGACTCCCAGGTTGTAGCTATCAGGAAACACAGAGTCCGATAGGGAATTCCACTCCCTAGCTGTACGCATAATAAATGTTTTCACAAAACGCTTTGTGCGTATGGATGGGATGTCCACTATGAACCGGTGGCACTTCGCTGTACGTCTTGTGGTCCGTTGATGAAACAGGCTTGGCGGAATCAAATTATACAATTCCGTCGCACACTCCCCAAAATGTAACCGATAGAAAACCGACAGGCTAGCAACTCGGCGTCTATGATCTAGACTTTGGAGTTTCGACTCAACGAGCCTATCATTGCCGATGATCCTCTTGGCTCGTTTCTCAATTGACTCAAAACATTGCTTGGTGTTAAGTATTTCCAAATAAAGTTCCTAAAAAATATTTTTTCTTTAGTGGTGAGAAGTAAATTTTTTTTTTTAAAAGCTTGACAAAAGACGGTGATCACAGATCAGCTAGCCAGATGAAGCGATTTCTAAAATGGTATGCTTTTACTTTTAAAGAGTATTATATCTATCTATTTAGTTAGTGATCAACTTTATGTCAAATTTATGACCCAGCAAAAGTTTTACTGGGTTTAAAAAATGGGGGGTGAAAAATACTTTACGACCTATTCTCATACCGGTCTAACAAATATACAAAAAAAAAACGAGTATGTTTTAGACCACACGATTGAAGTAAAACTTCTTTAACTCCATCTCTTCCGTTCGCCTCACCCAATCACACTTTTCGTAACGCTCTCGTCACGCATTCACCAGCTTACTCTCCAAGTCAAACGTGCGTAAAGAAGTTTTACTTCAAAAAATTCATTAAAATCGGTCGAACCTCGAGCCGTTCTGGAGGAGTGCAACCACAAACACCATGACACGAGATTTTTATATATTAGATAACCATGTGATTAGTTTAGGCATTCATTAGCAGGTTTTTCTTTCCATATTTTCTATCCTGAAGAAGGGTATTTGTGGGTGGTAAAGTGCTGACTAATAAATACATATAAATAATAATAAATAATAAAATGTTTATTTTTCTCTCCATAATATTTTAAAGATTACAATCGTAACTTCCTCAATAGAGTAAGCTATTATATAAACACTACAATATTGTGGGAGACTGGTGCCTAAGCTAGGCTAGAAGCCTGTGTTTCAGGTCACCAGGTCTCCACCCCGAGTAACAGTGTCTAGACGTAAACAACAAAATTCTCCGCAACTTTTTGTAGGGAAAGAGAAAAAAATATCATGGAAATATGTGCGTAAGTGTGTGTATATGTATACATGTATGTGAGTGTGATGCAGGTAGGTACATGAGTAGATAATCGTAGGAGGTCTTGTCCTACATACATTTGAATTTGATGAATGAGAGGGTGGGTATGTTATCTTGAGTTCGGAATCCGCTAATTACTGTTTAAACTAAGCATATGGTTAGAGAGTTTTATATTAGGTCCTCACCTATGAAATCAGCGTTTTGTGTGGAGAATTTTAAAGAAGTTGCATTGTTCATACTAACATTTTCTTAATTTATTTAACAACTATGAACACTAATGTTTTAAAACTTTTATGCAATAATGTTTAAAAACTAAGATAACGTATGCCACTTAGATTAAGCAACAAAAATAAGTTTTGGCTAAGTTAAAATAAATATAGTGGTCATTTCTGCTAACAAAAAGAGGAGTAATTTTTAAGGTAGTTTTTTTGTTAATGAACCTATAAGTAATAGGATTTGTTTACTATTGGCAGTTGTCTATGACGGTCATTATTCGATAAAATATCAAGCAATTGATGAATATTTTAATTCATAGAAGTTACGAGGTTCTCTATTTGAGAGAAAAAAAACGGCTATTTCATATGTTATGACCCAATATATAAGACTGAATAAATGATACATTAAGCCAAATTCATTTATAGAAACGTTCTAAAATCTTTTCGCCACTAAATTAGAAGCCCGCTAAAGTCCCATCCGAAAATCGATACCATCTTCTCGCCGTAGAGACTCTTGCCAAATACGCAATACGCATGTGCAACAGAATAACGAGCTATGTACACCTTGGGAACAGGCAGACAATAGTGTTGAGTGTCATATAACGATTGTAATCGATATCTAATACAGAGCAGGGACACACGGCGCCGGCAGTAAATAGAGACGCCATTGTTTGATTATAAAATGTCGTTTTATTAATTAATTTATTATTATACAGCTATCATTACAGTCACCCAATGAGATAGTGTAGACAAAATATTAATAACAATCACAATAACAAATACATTTCCGTTCATAGATACAATACAATAAGTTAATCAGTTTAAGTAATTTAATACGATTATTTCAATCAATCTAAAATTCTAAATTCAATTAATTATAATAACATAAAATATTATTGTAATACAGACTGTAACTACAATACAAATAATACTAAACTAATAAATAACTTAATAAATAAAATATGTACAAGAGGCATAAAAGATCCGGCAGGAGTAAAGCTCATTGGGCATCAAAATATTCGTCCACATCGCTGTCAATGGGAAAGTGCCCAGAACGCTGGCAGCATTGCCACGTTGAATGGCAATGCTGATTCGTTGGCCGAAAAAAAGGCCAGCCCTCTGGTCTTCAGTCTCCTTTGTAATACATAATATATCATTCGGATGTTTTGTTCATCAAGTCTCAACGACTGAAAGGACTTGGATGAAATTTGGCACACGAGTAGGCATGGATTAGGACATAGGCATTTATTTAAAAAAAAATCGACTAAGTGCGAGTCGGACTTGTGCGAAAAGGGTTCCGAACGCATCATATATTTTAGGGAGTGCCTACCTACCGTTTAATTTTTTTTTATGATGTAACTATAAATTTACAGTTTTCGGCTTTTTTCCTATATTTGTGCTCTATGCCAATGCTTCTTGCCAAATTTCATGATTCTAGGTTAACGGGTAGTACTCTATAGGTTTTGATTCCCTTGAGAGTGTCAAAATGCCGCATGGCATAAACGTAAAGCGCAAAAAGTCATATCTTTTGACTGCGTTTACTTATAAGTTTGATTTTTTCACTACTCCAAGGGATTGTAGACTTACCCGGGCCTGCGGATGGCGAGTAGTGGGTAGCTCGCCGTCCGGTCAGCACCAGGCCCGAGAGTCGACGGCGCGTAGTGTTCCACGCGCGCCTTAAAGAGTTGTCAGCAAACCATGACCTTGGTGGTTGATGGGCCAGTCATGGCTGATGCCTGCCCAGGGGTTGTGGATAAATTCGAAACAGAGTTACAGCGCCCCTGGGCATTCAGGGCAGGGAAGGAACAGGGGTGGGTTTTAGTCAGTAAGAGTCTGACACGCCCTTCCGCTCCACCCAGAGCGGGCGATGGATGATTGCCCACCCCCAACAACAAAAAAGGGATTGTAGACTTGAGTATTTGATATTAATTTCAGATTATACCGATACTTTGAAAAGCTATTGATTTAAGCGATGTATCGATGTATTTTCATAAAACATCAAATCAATAGTAACCATCTAATGAATATACTTATTTATTAACATGGGATAAGAGGAGAAATATTATAAACAGTTGAATTGAATGGATAAGAGATGTGTTATCTTAAGTTTAGAATCTGTAGTTGTCTACACCGTGTTTTGAGTTACTGTTTTTACACGACAATGCGTTAAGGGTCTACTACTGGCCAAGTGGCGCCCTCATTGAATAAAAAATCGTAAAAATACTTTATCCTCTTTGTAACAAACGTGACGTTGGATTTTTTAATATTTATTTTCTATGCTATGCTACGATTTTTTATTCAATGACCCGCCACTTGGCCGGTAGTACGGCCTTAAAGGTGCACTTCCCTGGTGCGCAGTGCGGGGCAGCACCAACAGTATCCTAAGCATGATAGCGAGTCGTCTGGACTGTGGGTACGTGGGTCGCTGTTGTGCAATCTCTCATGGATTGTTTGTCGCCACGGTGATCCGTATTGTAGTTTTGTTTGATTTAATTTAGTTTTTGAAGTGAAAACTTCTTTAGGCGCATTGAGCATTTTTGAGATGGGAAAAAACTATTGAACTCGCGCATTACCGACCCACGTAGCACTCGTAGCGCATCGCGTAGCGGATTGAAGTGAAAACTTCTTTAGGCGCGTTGGGCATTTTTGTTCAAGTTTTCACTTCTGCCGACACTCCCGGAGTGCCACTCTTTTTTTTTTAAATCTTGTCCCACATTAGGAATTTCTCCTCTACCGTGGGTGCCTTTACAAACATTTAAACTCACATGCACAATCACCCAGACCCTATCTGTAGGGAATACAAATAGTATTTGTTCCGTGCGGGAATCGAACAGGTGACACGCAGCGCAGCAGCCGATCGCTCTGCCACTGCGTTAATCGTGTCTAGAATGTTTAGTGTCAGTGCTTGCTAACAAAAGTAAGATTTACTAACCATTTTGGTGTCTAGCGATAATTGAATAAAGATAATTATAATCTATTGTGACAATGGCCGCGGAGGCATATCAGTGCTCTGTGGACACCTAAGCATCGTTTGCCACAACAGCTCGTTGTTCACATAACAAAGACTCGATTCGCTTCGGTAATCACAGGACCCATGCGATATTGTTTGTTGAATCGATTCGATCGAAGCGATCTTTTCCACATGGATTCTTATTACCGTCTCGTTTATAATGAGTTTAGTTGTTATCATGGGTTAGTGCTGCTTGATATGGAGGGAAGTGGTTTTTCTTAACATCACATCTGTATTCCTCGAAGGGTTTTGCTGAGGTGTGCCTATAGTAGATATATCCACATTAGCGCAGTTATATGCCAACGGCCTTGAGTGGTTAGCTTGCGTGTCACAACCACCCAGTAGTTATTAGGTCTCGCCCATCAAGGAACGCTGTCCCAAATTAGACACATTATTAATTTATTATATAAAACAACAGGTACTAAACTAAAACACTTAAACTAAAAAATGAATAGTTAAATTATCTTTCAAATTGTGAAGGTTTCACTATTTTTTGCGTGATTCTTAATTTTTTTTCCGCGTTCAACATGACTTTACAAATTAATTACACTATGTTATAATAATGTAATTTCAAATATTCATATATCAAATTACGAAGAAAATGGTCTAAAATAACTTTTTTTTTTTCAAAGAAATAAGACTATTCGTTTAGACGTGATGTACAATTTAAAATCATTAGAAGTCGTATATTTGCGCCTTAAGTCGCATCTAATAGAAGGCGAGCTTGTTGCCATAAACAATATTTAGGTATTTTATGATAAATATTAATAAATACAAAAGGGAAAAGTGGAAGACAGTAAAACAAAAAGAAAATTTATGAGTCAATCCGCGCGAAGCCGCAAATCGTTCAGCATAGTGCTGGAATTCGTATGCGATATGAGCCACAGCGCTGGTTTTCTTACACTTCCCCTGTTCTTTTCTGATTACTGACGGTTTTCTGAAATGACGTATAGGTGACAGCACTGAGACGTCAGGTCCCAGGCATCTGTCAAACCCCTTACATTTTGCGACATAAGTTGACGTCACGTTTTCAATATGGAAGAATTTTCCAGAAAAGAATGCAAGACAGTTGAATCGTTTCTCCGGGACCAGTTCTTTTTTATAGCGTGGGAAATCATCCAAAAACCGGCCAAGAGCGAGTTGGACTCGTGCGCAAAGGGTTCTGAACAAATCATATTTTTTTCAGATTTTTTTTAAACTACCCTCTCCCTAAAAGTTTTCCTGTAATCTAAAGGTAAATAACTACTTTCTGTAAAATTGTGGATCTAGTGGTTTCAGATATAAGGGAATGATAATTTTTCATCTATTTTCTTAAATTATTAAAAAATATACATGGCGCACGTTACAGTTTGAAAAACTTGTTTTTTAATTTTCCGATTCTCACCCCAAAAAAGACTCCCATATTCCAAATTAATTTATTTAGGGTACACGTTCGTGTTTGAGTTTTTTTTTTTTTTTTTTGGGGGGGTGGGAAATCATCCTATGACTTCTTCCGCTCTAGGGTGGAGCGGAAGGGCGTGTCAGACTCTTAATGACTAAAACCCACTCCTGTTCCTCCCTGCCTTGAGTGCCCAGGGGCGAGGTAACTCTTGCGAATTACAGATATTCATGTGTGTACCAAATTTCAACTTTGTCGATCCAGCAGATTCTATAATGGTTCCGATTTACATTCGTCAGACTCTTACTGACTAAAACCCACCGGTGTTCCTTCAGTTGTCGCAGGGCCGAGGTGACTACTTTGATCAGCCCCACGACTCTGGCAGCTCCGGTACTGATAGAACTTCATTTGCCTCGCAGCTTTTCCTCTGGTCGCAACTCTTGCTTCTGGTTTTCAGGAGTTACAGTGGGAATAATCCAAATAGTGTAGCGGGTCCTTCCCATTATTTTTTTTTGGGTTATGGTTAATCGTCCAATGACTTCTCCCGCTCTGGGTGGAGCGGGAGGGCGTGTCAGACTCTTACTGACTAAAACCCACCCCTGTTCCTTCCCTGCCTGAGTGCCTAGGGGTGTGGTAGGACTTTTCCCGTGGAAAAATATCATGGTTAATTGGCTAATCAAGTGTTTAACAGTAACACGTTCCTAGCTTTACTTATCAGTATTTTATATTTTATTTGGAACGGTATAGTGTAGTTAATTTAAAGAACAATGGAGCAGTTTTGTATGGACCGTTAAGAGACCGTATCGATGGTTACAGTTCTTATGACTGTTACCGACTGGTTTTACTATCGGAATAGGGTAATATGACTAAAAAATATTGTCAAAATAGGGTACCTAGATGACTAAAAATTATTGTCGCAATAGGGTAATATGATGACTAAAAATTATTATCGGAATAGGGTACCTAGATGACTTAAAATATGATCGGAATAGGGTACCTAGATGACTAAAAATATGATCGGAATAGGGTACCTAGATGACTAAAAATATGATCGGAATAGGGTACCTAGATGACTAAAAATTATTATCGGAATAGGGTACCTAGATGACTAAAAAGTATTAACGGAATAGGGTACCTAGATGACTAAAAATTATTATCGGAATAGGGTACCTAGATGACTAAAAATATGATCGGAATAGGATACCTAGATGACTTAAAATATGATCGGAATAGGGTACCTAGATGACTAAAAATATGATCGGAATAGGGTACCTAGATGACTAAAAATATGATCGGAATAGGGTACCTAGATGACTTAAAATATGATCGGAATAGGGTACCTAGATGACTAAAAATTATTATCGGAATAGGGTACCTAGATGACTAAAAAATATTGTCGGAATAGGGTACCTAGATAACTAAAAATTATTATCGGAATAGGGTACCTAGATGACTAAAAATTATTTGGTCCGTCAGATAGATTACCAAAAAATATTGGACACGTATTCTCTCTTTTGTCACGTAAGACAAAAAATGAGGATACTAAATGATAGTGCGTTGAAATTTCGCGTAACACCTACTTAAAAAATGTACCACTTTTCACCTAGAAGTGACTTAACAAGCCCCCACTCCTGAAGTTTGATGCGTTTTATCTTTCTCAGTTTTTATTGATTTGATAAAGCAGAAACTACGTGTCCAATATTTTTTGATAATATAGCTTACGCACTAAATAGATTTGTATTTTTTGTACCCAGGAATCATCACTATTCAGGTATAGCAGCCCACGTTTCTTGACATTTTGGCTAAGGATACCCACACACAGGAATACAGTGACTTTTTGATAAGATGGATTACACATTGTAAGAAAAATTATTTCTCTCACCGGCTAGCGTCAAAGATAGATTTCCACATGAGACCCCAACTTACCGATCTTCAGGTTTATTGCATAAGGAATATTTGTAGCAAAATAATAGTCCATAGATTTGGTCTTCTCACATTATTTTATTAGCAACACTGCATCACACTAGACTAAGTTTCATAAGTCCTATAGAAAATTGTAAGTAGCACTTACAATTTATTGATGATGAACAATTATTACCCATCATCGGAAGATAAATGATCCAAGGTCCAGAGAGAAGATTCCACAAGCAATTTCGCAGCTGTGTGCCATACAATCCTGATGATCCTTGGACACGTGGATGTCTGTGTTCAGAACCTTTTGCCAAGACCGCATTGTTCTTCCAATCATTATTCGATATATAGTGTGGATAAGATCCGACCATTTTCTAGTTAGGTTAATCTAAGGTAAAACCTAGGAACCCTGTCGACAATAAGAAAGCTTGGTGAGGTTCACGAATGCCATGTGTAAAATTACCATCTCTTTAGAAAAAATCCCAAAGTAGTACTTACAGCGTCTCCATTCTTATGCTTATAGCATTTGAACTTGACTCTGGTCCCTTTAACTCCTCGAGACATCAATAAGTGCTTTAAGAAGTCTGTTCCAATAAATTTAGTTTAAGAGTCAGACTCGCTCCAGATCAAGTTGGAAAAAAAAGAAACGTCAAACTACTATCTGTCATCTTACAAAAATAACGCTCCATTACACGAATTTAATTATTTTTAAGTGTTACAACATCAGACGCATTTTTTGTTTCGATTAAGTATACAGGGCTAACACATAGGCTACTGTTTATCCCTGTCTACGCGGGTGAAACCGCGAGGCGCAGCTAGTATTATATATGTGAAAGATTGGATGGATGTTTGTTACTCTATCACGTCAGAATGGCTGAACGGATCTGTATGAAATTTGGCAGATATACAGGGTGTAAGGGAAACGCTTCCGAAAACGGAGACAGGTGATAAGGCAGGTGATTCTCGATACGATACCATAATAAAATCTGAAAAAAAAAAATACAATTTTACCTAATTTTTTAAGCATTTTGCGTACAATATGCTGTGAGAACAGTTAAATGAACCCGTTATTTGCGAGTAAAAACATTTTTTTTTTACAATTTTAGCATGCAATGTATTCGTAAAATATCAGCTGACGCTCGCGCATTACCTCGAGTTCGAAGTGCGCGCGCGCTCGCCGACAGCCGCGCGGCCAATAACCCCACGTCCACGCGACGCCGACGTAAAGCTAAAGGTTACAGGTATCCGTTTGCATTTAGGTTGTATTATAATCTATGTTCTGGCTTCGGAAGCGTTTCCCTTACACCCTGTATAGTAAAAGAACCTTCCTTCATCTCTTCTCTATTTCTATATTGAATAAATCAAAATCACTTTTCGCGTTTGTCTTTTTCGCCGCTAACTCCTCCTAAACCATGAGCTATAAACAAGGAGGTTTGTGTATATAACTTGAACACGTGCAGAGCCGAGGCAGGTTGCTTGTTATTTAGATCTAAACCATGATCTGGATTAAGACTTAGGATATTACTTTATCCCGGTAGTACGTTCCTCCGAGATATTAATGGTGAACATCCCATCCACACGCACAAAACGTTTTAGGAACACATTCATTGTGCGTACAGCTAGGGAGTGGAATTCCCTGCCGGAGTCTGTGTTTCCTGATAGCTACAACCTGGGAGTCTTTAAGTCAAGAGTGAATAGGTTACTTCTAGGCAAGCGTGCTCCATCTTCGTCCACATCATCGCTTACCATCAGGTGAGATGGTGGTCAAACGCGTGCCTATCAAAAAGAAGAAAAAAAAAATTCTTATTTACGCTGTCCGAAATTTAAATCATATGAATAAAAAATAAAAATGTGCCAAATGATCCAGTGAATCGAATGAATAAAATATTCTGGGGGAACTGGGGCACCAAAATGAGCGAGTGAGTGCCGGTGCCAAACGGTGCCAAAGGAATAACTAAGGTGAACCGGTACCGGATCCGGCGTCGGAATAAGTGAATCAATTCACTTTCCGGAATAAAGATTACCTTCCCTTTTTAAGCGAACGAAGCCACAGGCAATAAGCTAGTGTCTCTTAATTTCATAATGATATCAGATTTTGATGAAATTTGGTACAGAGATAGATAGACCTTAGGAAGGGGCTGAAATAGAAGAAAAAAGTTTTTATGGGAGAACGTCACTATTGAAGATAAAATCATGAAATTTTATATTTAGTCACGTGATAAGATTTAAGGATAGAAGTCCTGTAACAAAGCAGTGTTAAAGCCTTGTTTATTTTTTGACCTCTATTCCAAAACTACGTTCTTTCCTACCTTTTTTAATTTAAAATTCAAAAATTACTTGTTTTCTCTGTCAAGTCTCTGTTTTTATATTAAAAATCAGTTCAGATTGAGCAGCGGAGCTAGACTAAGCTCCTATTCATCATTGTAATTTTTCCTTCTATTCAATAAATGACAGTTACCAGTTTGTAAGAGTTCAAGTTCAGCTTTTATAATCAGGCAGTTCCTAGCAATAATACAATTTAATTACGTACCTTGTCACAGTGTATGTGTTCGTGCTATTAATGAGTGCTTCTTATATTCAAGCCTACTGTTGTAAATAACAAAATATACATGTTAACTTGTCGTGTGTTATTCCTTCATCCAACTCGTCATCTACGGTCCTCCTACTCTACGTCCTCTCCTCCTCTACGTGTCACTCCTACGACCTCCTCTACGTGTCACCTTTACCTCTGGCACCATACCACCAGTCCGGTCCTGCAACGTGACACCACCTCCGTACTGTGACAGTCCATATGGATGGCTTCTTCTTGATGACTTCCATATTTGCAAAATTAGTATCCTAAAATTAAAAAGACCGCCCTGAGTTACTATTCCCCGAGGACAAAGTCGCGGGCTAAAGCTAGTTACTAATAAAATAAAGGCCTCTTTCAAAGAGCCGCACGATAAACCCGTGTCTAGACTGAAATAGGGGTACATATTTAATGTCTACAAGAAAGGTGGGTCAACAACCCCTCCTCGCTTGGGATTTACCGAGCGAAGTTTATTATTCATCGATGTTGGGACCGGACCTTAAAGTTTTGGGTTTTGCCCGGGTTAGATAAGGTACTTTTGTACCTTATATAATGATATTGAGGAGCTCGTGGCTAAAGTAATAACAGCCGCACGGGTTGATACATCAGGTTAAGCAACGCTTGCCGGGGTGGGGGTGACCGTCTTTACATACTGTGACTCCTCCGTGCCTCGGAAAGCACGTTAAGCCGTTGGTCCCGGCTATCAATCGTGGATCTTTGACAGTCGTTACGGGTCGTCAGAAGCCCGAAAGTCTGAATTGCAGTAGCTGCGGGTTGTGGAGGTCAGATAGGCAGTCACTTCATGTTAAATCAACGGACCACAAGACGTACGGCGAAGTGCCACCGGTTCATAGTGGACATCCCATCCATACGCAAAAAGCGTTTTGAGAAAACATTCATTGTGCGTACAGCTAGGGAGTGGAATTCCCTACCGGAGTCCCGGAGTCTGTGTTTCCTGATAGCTACAACCTGGGAGTCTTTAAGTCAAGAGTGAATAGGTTACTTCTAGACAAGCGTGCTCTATCTTAGACCACATCATCGCTTACCATCAGGTGAGATAGTGGTCAAACGCGTGCATATCAATAATAAAAAAATAAATACTGGTATTCAGCTGCATCCGGTTAGGCTGGAAGCTGACCCTAAGATAGTTGTGAAAAGGCTAGGCAGATTGTAATGATAATGATATTCTTTCGGGTCCATGCATAGGCTTTACGAATTTATTTATCCACGGTCTTTGACGAAAATAACAATAAGATCAATATGACGATTGCATGATTGTGAGTTAATTTATTTGGAGTTGTTGAAGTGAACAATTCTTTAGCCGCGTTGAGCGATTTTTGGTCGGGGCAAAACTTCTGGGTTTAAGTCACCGACATGCTAGTGGCGTGTTGCGCCAGACTGGCGATGCGTAGTTTTCACTTCTGGCGGCAGTCCCTATGACTGCCTACTTTTACCGACTGCTTCAGACATAGTATGTATGTCTATGTCTTTGGCACACTCAGTGGAATTAATTTTTCTTTCAACTACGTAGTAGTGGGGAGGGGAAGGGCACACTTCCAGTAGGTAGCGATGCGGAGGAATTTTCAGACGCCAGATTTTAAGTTTTATTTAGTTAGGAGTTTTTGTTTTAATTACAGTTAGATTAGTATTTTATAAGTTTCTATATATAGATTGAATAAATACTACATAGTAATGTTATCATTACTCACTACAAAACCGATCACAAAGGACGTATTTTTGCTTGGAACAAAAACAGTGCAGAAATGTTATATAAAATGTCATGGTTGCACAGTTTTTTATTTTTTATTTAGATATAAATTTACCACAGAGGTTTAACTGTGAAGCCCCGCGACTCACCGGTGAGTCGGACAAAAAAAAAAAAAAAATTAAAGAGAAAAAAAATCGGCTGTCAACCCGGGTTGTCGTCGGGGTTCAATTTGACAACCCGGATTTGGCCGCGGGGCTTCACAGGTTAATGTCTCCCACTAAATTTAATATAAAATGTATGCATTAGATCAAAAAGTTACTGGCTTTTTTTTATGTATGCATTACATCAAAAAGTTATGAGATTTTTGGCGGGATTTTCTCGAGTGAAGTTCAGTGGCTGTTTTAATTATTCGTTTATTGATTCCTAGTGCATATTGTGATGTAAAATTGGTGTAGTTTTGTGTCTCAACTGTCTGCGCAACGGGACAATATGTTGAATCATTGAAACAGGCGCGATCTCGGTAAAATGGAGCTGAGAATTTTATTGTAGTATTGACTACCTCAGCGAAGTTTGCTGAGAAAGCTGACTCGACACGTTTGTTGCCAAATACTGCAAAAAACATTAGAATGTGTTACATCTGCATTCTAATGGAAAAAGTAAAAATACACTACGTAAGACTAGGCAATATGGACAAAAGCCTTCCCTTCGGGGTAAATAAAAAAGAAATCAAAAAGTTACTTTTTGATTTCTTTTTTAGTTAGTTGTTGTTTTTGTCGTTTTTGTTGCCTGAAAATAAAAATCGGCTGAATCTTCTTTTCGTATCGGTGGTACATTGTTTATGATTATACAAACATACTGTTTGTGCCCAGTAGGTGGCCACGTTTATCGGCTGAATAAAACTGCATCAGACTGCTTGAAAAGTGACTTGTTTGGAAATTTTTAGTGGTTTTTTGTCAGTCGGGGGTTTTTTTTAATATTTTTTTTTTAGTTCTACTCGGGAACTTTTCAGTCGTTAGCTCCACCGGCCATCGATCCTCAATACACATGACCTGACCAGCCCTCAGCTGCTTCAGTGTTCTTTAAGAGAACCGTAAAAGTTATGCTGTAGACTTAGACTATGAAAGGTTATAGACAGAGTGCCAAAAGCCAGCAATCTGAAGTACCAGAATGAGAAGCCGGCTTGTACCTGTACACGCGAAATAAGCTCACACAGACAAATTGAGAAACCGATACGTCATCGTTATGTTCGTTGAGGTCACTCACACATTTTAATGATCCTGCTTCATTTAATGTCCAATGACGTTGCGTCTATAACCTTTCATAGTCTAAGGCTGTAGACTGGTTCTTTTGAAGTATAACTCCAATCGCTGCATAAAGGGCAGGATGTAGTAGGCAAAATATAGATCAACAGCATCATTTCAGTCGAAACACGTCTACTGCTGGACATAAGCCTTCCCCAAGTGTCGCCACAAAGACGTCTACTGCTGGTCATAAGCCTTCCCCAAGTGTCGCCACAAAGACCGGCCCTGCGCGTCTCGTATCCATCGGCTACCCGTGACCAACACCAGGTCATCGGTCCACATTGTGGAGGCATTCCAACACTGAGTCTTCCGGTACGCCACTCCAGAACTTTTCAGCCCCATCGACCATAATTTCTGCGAGCAATGTGCCCTGCCCACTACTACAATGAGAAGCACAACTAAAAAAAAGTGTGTGTGTACTTATGTACGCACGTAAGAATTTATACTTCTTTGGCGTAACAAGATAAAAAACCAAACTGTCACAAAGTTTACAAAAAGAAAACAATCATTCTTCATGAACCACAGACCATAGCTAACTTCAACCTGTGATTTTAGTGTGACAGTGAAGCGCGCGCTTCTTAAAATTTGACTCTCATCATTTTTTCATAACGCGCCTAAAGAAGTATAACTTCAAAAATCTGCCTAGCCTTTTCCCAACTATCTTGGGGTCGGCTTCCAATCTATCCAGATGCAGCTGAATACCAGTGTTTTACATGGAGCGACTGCCTATCTGACCTCCACAAACCAGTAACTGGGTAATACGATATCCCTTGGTAAGACTGGTTGTCAGACTTTTGAGCTTCTGACGACCCGTAACGACTGTCAAAGATCAATGATTGGCAGCCGGGACCAACGGCTTAACGTGCTTTCATTATAACTTTAGCCACGAGCTCCTCCCAACTATAAAAGTAGATCACTCAATAATAAACACATGTTTGCTCTGAATAAAGTGATTGCGGAACTAAATATAACTGTCATTTGAAAGCCCTTTGGGGCAGTGGAGCAGCTGTCGATAACGAACCGTGCACATTTTACCGAGAATTGTTTTTCAACAATTATCAGTATTTTGATAACGCATATGTGCTGAACCAATCTATTCAGGGAAATTAATAAATAACACGTTGAATTGTGGTTTTCGATTGCCATATGTAGTTACATTTTTTTAGGGTTCCGTACCCGAAGGGCCCAAACGGAACCCTATTGCAGTCACTCACGTGTCCGTCTGTCTGTCAAATTTTGTGTCGAAGAATTTTTTAACTTCCCATTGACCTATGAACTTAAAAGAAGGTCGGTCATTGCCCATACATCGTGCGACCTGACTATAAAATATCGCGGACATGAATAGTGTATGGATTAATTCGTTCCTTTAAGCACAATCATTAATCCTAAATTGAAAATATATTTTCTAAAAGCCGAGGATCTTAAATCTTAACATAAATTATTTCGTAACTTTTGAGGTTATGATGTAATACCGAAGTCTACAGCCATGACTTTATCCTTAGTTCCAATCCACAAAATGAATACCTAAGAAATCGCGTAGTACGCAACAACGCAAGAGCAGCGAACGAAGGACTGCGCGGTAGCCGGTAAACGCTTTGACAGTTCTCATGTCAAAATACGTTCCGTTTTATGCATTCTATATTACTATAAACCTATCATTTGCAACTTATTTCGGAATTCCACTCCATATCCCCATCTAAAAATGATGTAATTGATATACACTATAAAAATAAATAAAAATTCTTCAATAAAATCTAGTATTTAAAAAAAGTAAATGTAAAGCCGGCTTTTGACTGCGGGATGTAATATATATTACATCCTGGAATATATATTTCATCCCGCAGTTGCTGTTCACACTGAAAGATATATATATTGGAACAGTTCAGTTTCGATCACCACTGTGTCATCACGTTCTTTATCAAAACGGTTGAATTATAAAATGGATAATATGGAGATTGTTTTGCTTGATTCCTTCTATAGTTCATCAGACGACGACGATGCTGTATTCGATTTACATTTATCATTGTTAACAAGAAAAAAATATAATAAACGTCGATTCTGGATATCGAATCATATTAGACTAAGAGAAGATTATGGCGAATTTCGGCTTTTTAATGAACTCGATGAAGAAAAGTTTTTTAATTACTACAGGATGAATAAAACAAAATTTTTCGAACTTCATGCTATGATTGAAGATGACATTATGAAGCAAGAGACGCATTTACGCAAAAGTATTTCTTCTCTGGAGAGACTTGCAATAACTTTAAGGTAAGTGTCAAATTAAAATAAGACTCACATAAATTCGGTTCATCATTTATTAGAAACCAATATATTGTTTCTTACATTTATATTTGGTCATCCGTACAAATCTATAAACTTTCATAAGTAGCGTCATCAGTTAAATAAGATCTGATATCGCGACCATCGCTGCTAGTGGTATTTTCGTAAGGTGTAGACTGACATGGGGGCGAAAGAATATCTGACTCAGCTACTGAATGTGGTGATAGAGAGCTTTGTAGCGAATACGATGTTCCAGGACGAGGTGGGGGCGAAGTTGCGTGATAAATATGTGACTCAGGACTAAGTACTGAATGTAATGGTTGAGAGCTATGTGTCGAATACGATGTTCCAGGACGAGGGGCAGGAGGAGGTAGTGTGAAGGATTCTGCCCCAGAAATATTATAAACTACTCTCGCTTTTGAATTTTCCTCTCTAGCACGCATCACACTTTTAAAAACTTCATTCTGTATCTTCATCTGAAAATTTTCGGACAAATTCTTACTCATTTCGTACATAGTGTCAAAAAAAGACTTCATTACATCTTTCGGCGGTTCTTGTCTTGTCAATACTTGTCTTCGTAATTGATCTCTTTCGGCGGCCCTTTTATCTCTTGCCTTTTTTTCCTCATCTAAATACTTTATCAAGCTATCATTTGATTTTCTTTTTCGTGAAATACTTGCAGTTTCTTCTAAATTTCTTTCGGCGTTTTCAATCTCTTGAGTTTGTAAAGAGTCTGATTGTTCTAATAAAGGTTCTGATAAAGGTTCAGCATTTGTGGTCCTCGGTCTGTTTGCCATATACGGTATTAAAAATTCCATTAATTTATCATATTTCCAACCTTTGTCGCTATCAGCAGCTTGTCCAGTAGTCGTTTTTCGTCTATTGAGTGACTGTCTATGACCATCGCGTAGTTTTTTCCATAAGTTTTTAGCTTCTTTTACTGTAACAAATACACAATTATTACAATACATATTAAAAATGTTAACATTTCTAACATTTCTCTGTTACAGATACTTGGCTACAGGAGATTCGTTCACATCAATGGCATATAGCTATAGAATGGGCTTGTGTACAGTTTCAGGCATTGTTGAAAGTGTTTGTGATGCAATATGGAACCATCTTCAACCTTTAGTATTAAAAGAACCAACTGAAAATGAATGGAAGGAAATAGCTGAAGATTTTAAAAATATCTGGCATTTTGATCACTGCGTCGGTGCTATTGATGGCAAACACGTCGTAATAAAAGCTCCACCACACTCAGGCAGCAATTTTTTTAACTATAAAAAAACATTTTCGATTGTTTTGTTGGCCGTTGTTGACGCAAAAAAAAGATTCATTTACATTGATGTTGGGTCTATGGGACGTTACAGTGATGGTGGAATTTTAAACGACAGTGTATTTGGTCATAAATTAAAAACAAATAATTTGAATTTGCCGCCGGATGAGCCACTGTGTCCAGGAGGACCGGAACTACCCTACGTATTCATAGGGGATGAGGCCTTTCCCCTTCTGATAAATCTAATGCGCGCCTATCAGAAATCAAAATTAACAGACAGTCGAAGAATATTTAACTACCGGTTATCAAGAGCACGCCAGGTAGTTGAAAATGCTTTCGGCATATTAACAGTAAGATGGAGGGTATATAGAAAACCATTTGAGTGTCGTGTCGAGCTTGTCGATAAAATTGTGAATGCTACATGTGTCCTTCATAACTACCTAATCAATGATAACTCCAATATATTCAATGAAAGCGAGATATTATCTACTGAAAATCAGCTGACGCCATTATCCCACTCGGGTTTCAGATATTCAAATGAAAGTTTCTTTATACGGGAAGAATTTTGTCGATTTTTTAACACATCTGGCACTGTACCATGGCAAATTACAAGAATACAAAAGAGAGTGTTAAGAATGTAATAACAATAAATACTTACTATCCGGTAAATCACATTCTTTTATTACGTTTCTCCAAGCAGCATCTTTAATTTCATTTATTTTATACTCTTCACTGTTAGTCGCCCATAAGCAAGGATATTTCCTAACGCTTTCTATAAAATGTTCCATAATATGCGTAGGTAAGGATTGCGTACTATAAACAAACAAAAACGAAAATTCAAAACACGAGGTCTACAGTCTGCACCGTTCCGTTCAAAGTGAGGGCGAGGCAGGGGGAGGTGCGGTGTCCGGGGACGTGAGGTAAAATATACAGCTCCTCTTTATCGCCCAGTCGGTCGAAAAAATATTTATAGTTTGGGATATAATATATATTACAGCTTAGTGTAAAGAGGTTGCTTAAATAGCATGGTGAGCGATATTGAATTATATCTCGTGATGTAATATATATTACATTACATCCCGTAGTCAAAAGCCGGCTTAAAGCGTAGTGCAAAGAGTATAATAATAATACGGGACAAGAGAGCCTTCTCGTGCGATTTCAAAGCATACAGATTCGAAGCGCCTCTGTATTTCTTAACCGGAACTAAGGCTCTATCCCACAGAATACATATACCACAGAATACATATACTCTCTATCCAAAGAGGCTCTATTTATAGGTCGTATAGGTAGCTGTAGCTCTATGGAATTTAAGGAGGTTATTCTATTCGTGATAATTTGTGGTTATTGTAATTTGTTAAAATAGTTTTCTGAACAAAATTGTAAATTTCCTGAGAAACATTACGGTAATTAAAATTTTATTTTGTTTTCGTTATTACATTTTGTAACAAATTACAGTTAATAAATACTGCGGATTCTCTACAAACATAATATGGTAATTCCTTCAATGTAGCCCGCGAAATTCAATTTCGATAGGCTTGTTTGCAAATAGCAACTGTATTTACGTCGTAGCTTGATCAAAATGCGAATATAATGATGATACATTTACTAAATTACAATCATTGAAACACAAATAACTTGAGGAGCTATGATTGATATTGTAATGATCGTGATTTAGTAAACGAGTCATCATTATATTAGTGAATCGTATTTAGGTCAAGATACGTTGTACACAGCCGCTATTTGCAACACATACGAAACAAAATTTGAATTTCACCAGCTACATTGAAGGCATTACCATATTATGTTTGTAGAGAATCCGCAGTATTTATTAACTGTAATTTGTTACAAAATGTAATAACGAAAACAAAATAAAATATTAATTACCGTAATGTTTCTCAGAAAATTTACAATTTTGTTCAGAAAACTATTTTAACAAATTACAATAAACATATTGTCACGCTTTCTTTCCCCGAAGGGTTAGGCAGATGCGTACCCATATTATGTACGCATAAATACCATAATAATAAAAATAGCACAATAGGAAATTAAACAAAAAAAAATGTTTTTTATATGTAGGATTAGCAGAGCTGAGAGGTATATCGTCAGGATTTGGAGTTCCCATTTTATTGGGATAAACAAGACTGTATAAACAATTACAGGGTTTTTATTACAGTACTAGTTATACTATATTAAAAAACACACACACAATACAAACGGTAATTAGAAACAAGATAAAGTAGGTGTAAAGATATAGTAACAATACGGTGAACAAACCCTTAAGGTTCACAGTTCGTATAGCGGCGTGAGCCACCCAAATACAAAGTGTATCGCTCGCTAGCAGCAAGCCTATACAGCTATGTGAATATACAGCAGCGCTGTACCAGGTACGAACATCCCTCCACAACAACTCTGTCCGATGGCGCACAAAAGTACGTCACGCGTTTACAAGATACAAAACACTAAAATGTGCTAAATCTATTAAGACTTACATTAAAAAGTAATCAATACAAGATTAATTGTCATAAATAAACAAAGGTGATTAAATAAAGTAAATCAAATCACTACATAGTATAAAACAAAGTCGCTTTCTCTGTCCCTATATCCCTATGTATGCTTAAATCTTTAAAACTACGCAACGGATTTTGATACGGTTTTTTTTAATAGATAGAGTGATTGAAGAGGAAGGTTTATATGTATAATTTGTACCCGAGCGAAGCTGGGGCGGGTCGCTAGTAAATAATAAAAGTAACATGTCATTAATTGTTTTGAAACAAAACCATCGGTTACAATTATCGTAATAAGTTGCCAAAAATCAATTAGTGCGTACACAGAGTACTCCATAAATTATGCTCCGATTTATCAGACAGTGATCGATAGTAAAATCACATAAATTAATAATAAGAAAAACAAATCATATCAGATTCTGTTGACTACCCACAATTGTAGTGACAGGCAACTCCCTTAACTACCCACATTTATAATGCCAACCATCTCCAACATATATTTTTTGTCAGTGCTACATTTATTTTTATTCTTATTACAATACTTTTGGGCTGCAGTTTTCATTTCATCTTCACCATCATAAATTAATTTTCCGACCAAAATTCGATTGACTGATCGACACCAACTGTAAATGATAACATTTGATGTCTTATCCAAAAAGCATTTCTTAAATGTATCATTATGGGCTGGACATTTATTTGGACAATCTATAAACACATCCGTAAAAGATATAATTGCGTGTTTCACACGTTTTTTGTGGACGTTTCTCCTGAGACACGATGTTGCAATATTTTGAATTTCATTGAAATAATTTTTATTTTCTCTGCTGGGGCAACAAAGCCATTTTTTGTTTTCATATTCTTTAGCTTTGATGAACGTATTATCTTCAATACATATTGTGTTCTCTATTAAAATTTCTGCATTAGCCAATCGCGATTTGAATGACTGTCCTTTTTTGCGCAAACGACATATTTTATTTTGAAGATACTTCATTTTTGTCTTGAGTGGTCTCATTTGTATGCAATTGAACCGCACCCCAATACTTTCACGAGCATCTGAAAAATATAAAAAAATATAATAATTATACTCTCTTTTCATGAATGTAAGTCCAAGGTAAAGAACAGGCTTCTTACTCTTAACTACGAAGAAACAGAAAAATATTTTATTGGGTAAAGTAAACATACACCCTCACACACACACACATGCTCCACATTCACACACAACTTTCACACTACATTCTACATCTCTATTTTAATTTCTGCATGCTTGAAATTATAATTAAAAATCTTCGTTGGTATAAAAATGTAATGTAATAAATAGGGAGAAGGCGCTGAAATCTGACATACAGGTTTTTACCTAGCTTGGGTTTCAGAGGCTTCATAGGTTTTTTTTGTAAATGAAGTTTATTTCAATAAAGATTTATTATTATTAAATAAATTTTGTATCATTCACTTTTTAAATGTTTCTGCACAAATCAATTATTTAGTTAGGTGATTACTTAAAACTAGCTCTATTTGCAAGTTTACAACATCACTCATGTGGAATTTCAAATAATAAATATTTGTGCAGGCACAGTGGCACAGTAATAGGCTATAATAAAAATGCTGAAGATAAACTACCTTTGAGTAATCGTTTTTGTTTGAGTCTGCGTATCACACTATAATTATGTTCCATCATCACAGATTTTGCAGCAGCAGTGCAGTGACTTTTATCTGAAAATAGTATATAATACATGAATAAAATATGCAAGAGAATGCACCATGTTGATGGAGTTTAAAGTAGAGATGCCACGAATGGTCGCTATTATTTGACGTTTGGAATTTGGAATAGTTGTATAAAATAAACTTTTAAAAACAAAAAGACTTAAAAATAATGAAACTCCGCGCCCTAAGCATTTTTTATATTCCTTTTATTATGTTGAATAGTAATGGCGAGTTATTTTACTATTCGCAATAGGTAATAATAGCTATTAATCGGTATTTGACTATTCGTGGCATCTCTTGTATAAACTAATAAATTATAATACCTGAAGCTGAAGAAGCAAGAAGAGAGGTAGCAGTGGATGGATGACTAACAATGATAGTCTCAAACTGCTGAGCTGGATGCTGAGTCGTAGCAGCGATGCCACAACTATCACCTGAAATAATATTATTTTTTATGAAATAGTTTTTTTATTATATCTCGAGAATCAATTCATTTATTGATTCTGAGGCGGTACAAAGTTTGCCAAGTCAGCTAGTATTTGATAAAACATACCAGGAGTGGAAGTAAGAGGAAGAGAAGTGCTAGTGCTAGGGTGACTGAAACTTAGGCTAGCCTCGGATTGCCCAGCTGTAGCAGTGATGGCATGACTTTCACCTGAAAGAATTAGTAAATTAAATATAATTATTGTTTTGTTAAATATATTCATGTCACTCAGTTTATTGATATAGAACAGAAACGTCACACATTGTTTTTATTATTGATAGGCTCGCGCTTGACCTCTATCACACCTGATGGTAAGCAATGATGTGGTCGACGATGGACCACACTTGCCTAGAAGTAACCTATTCTGTTGTGTGTATTCCTACTCTTGTCTGGTAATTAGTAAAATCTGGCACAAGCACATCTTATTGTATTGTGTTTGCTTTGCATGAATTAATTTAATTCAACTTACCAGACAAATAAAGAGTTGGTATTGCCAATGCACTAAGGCACTTAAAGCGATTACGGTGTTCATCAGTGAAGTGAATATCACATATTCTCTTCTTCTTATAAATGTATATGCTTCCCAATTGCGTTCAACAAGATCAACCCAAGCTTTGAAACGCTCAGGAAATTTGCTAGGATTGGGCAATGAATGCATGACATTGCCTGAAACCAAAGGAAATAATATTTTATTTTTTGTCTTTTTGTCCATAAAAGCTTACCCATATGGGATTGCTGAATGTGCTGAATTGCTATTCATTGTAAGTACTAATTATTTAAAATAACATATTCCAAAAACATATTTATAATATTTCCTATTTTGAGAGTATGATAGTAATAATGAGAATGAAGGATTCCCAAACATGGTTAACAGAAGAGTTCTGTTTTAGCGGGCCAAAGAAAGAAAGAAAGAAAGAATAAATATAACACTAAGGTGAAAGCTCCAGGGTAGGCCGCGAATCGTATTTTGACCAACATACAATCTGATTATGACCTACAAATTGCAAAAAACGTAAGAAAATTTGAATTTCGCGGGCTACTATGGCGCGTGTACGTTACTCCAGCAAGAAAGTATCTCCTAGAGATATATGAGTAGAACGTATAGTTGGTGCCTTATCTGCTGTAATGTGCCCCCACATAAAAAAAGTGTGACCCCTGTCGTTTTGAAAAAAAAAACGGAAAAACGATTCTTGCTGGGGTAACGTTTTTCTAGCAGGAAAATTCTAAACGAGTGATCGGAGAGAGAACAATTGTGCATGACCAGAGAGCTTATATGTGTGCCACAATGTGCCCCCAAAAATAAAATCTATGCCCCTTCAGATTTTCGAGATATTGCGTTTCCTGCTGGAGTAACGTTTTGATGAATCATATATCTCTAAAACCGTCTCATTTAGGCGCTGCGATGTTTTTTCAGGTTTTCATAAAACCGCGATAACTTGAAAACTATAAATATTTTCTTAAATCTAATTGGGGCACATAGGGGCACACATTTAGAGCTACTCGTGTATGTTTATTCTACAGGGGCACATGCAATGGTTTTAGAGATATACGATTCATCAAAACGTTACTCCAGCAGGAAACACAATATCTCGAAAATCTGAAGGGGCACAGATTTTATTTTTGGGGGACATTGTGGCACACATATAAGCTCTCTGGCCATGCACAATTTTTCTCTCTCCGATCACTCGTTTAGAATTTTCCTGCTAGAAAAACGTTACCCCAGCAAGAATCGTTTTTCCGTTTTTTTTTCAAAACGACAGGGGGCACACTTTTTTTATGTGGGGGCACATTTACAGCAGATAAGGCACCAACTATACGTTCTACTCATATATCTCTAGGAGATACTTTCTTGCTGGAGTAACGTACACCCCTGACGCATCCACATAGAACACTTTTTTTTGAAAAAACTTACCAGTGTCCTTACATCCAAAAGCACAACGGAAAGGCATTGTATCTGTAATGAAAGACACACACAGCACAAAAAGCGTCTTTTCGCAAGATTGAAGAATATTATTCACTAAATATGTCAGTACTTCACAATGTTTGCGAAATTGCTACAGAGTAACGACTAAAATAATTGGTTTCCGGGTAGTAATCCAATATCAGGACGGAGGAGAAACTCAAATCGACGTATGATGTAGATAAACCACTGAAAAACCAATTGGACACACGAAACACAAACAAACGCGGACGAATGTTGCGGCGACCATTTTTTATTTTTTTTTTATTTTGTGGCTATCATTACGTTATGTAAAAGGTTGCCATAATCGATAATGCTTTACGGGAAAATTATTAAATTAATTTGAAAATTATTATAATTACATTGACAAATATTATAATTATTCTTTAGAAAAATACTGTAAATTAAATTTGATATTTTAATTATTTTAGATTCATATTTGCATTAAAATTGTGATTACAGAGACATCTATTGTAGAGTATGGTAACTATTCGATGTCATGGACTCGTAGTTTCATGGCACAAAAAAGAAGATTGCGACTCTATCTTTACCGAATTTGCGCTTGTTCTAACTGTCCCCCCCCTGGCGTAGTGCCAAGACGAAACGTGTACCACAGATAATAACGGGACGGGTTTCGATGCGTTCAAAACCTATAAAAAGTAGTAAGGAAATGAGATTTTTTTATGACAAAGCTAAATTATTTTACCGGCTCCAATAAAATAAGTTGAGCCCCGTAATTTAATATACACTTAAGTCACTATTTTTTGACGTATCACTCATTGGTGTCCGTTTCATATTTCGATCAGGTCGTATTTAGCCGATGTTCTTTGGTGATAATGTTTATTATTATTACGTATATTTTACTAACAAATACCAATATATAAATCAGATTTTTTCTTCGATAATTCCTTCATTTGGTACGGAACTCTAAATGTGTGAAGTCCGACACGTACTTGATCGGTTTTTAGTCCTATATTCAATACATAATAACTGTTAGGAAAAACGACCCAGTGCTTATCCTAATGTGTAATTTTCTCAATACAATACAATACTAAGGTAGTTAGGTAAGTGGTGAGAGAATATTTACCAAACGTGTTAAGTGTTAAACAACGGTTTAATTAGTAAGTGAAAGTCCAATAGACATAAATTATCCGGTTTTCTTTGTAGACTCTGTGGGAAAAGTAGCAGACTGTTACGAGAGAATAGACTCATTGACCTGTAGGTTTTCAACAGAGTGACGTGGGCAGGAGCGGGCGCGATTTTCTTTTTTAAAATCATTGCCGGCACTAGGAATTTAAGCCGTTAAGCCGTTGGTCCCGGCTGTCAATCGTGGATCTTTGACAGTCGTTACGGGTCGTCAGGGAGCCCAAAACTCTGACAATCAGTCTTACCAAGGGGTATCGTATTACACAGTAACTGGGTTGTGGAGGTCAGATGGGCAGTCGCTCCATGTAAATTACTGGTATTCAGCTGCATCCGGTTAGACTGGAAGCCGACCCCAAGATAATTGGGAAAAGGCTAGGCAGATTGATTTTGCCGGCACTAGGAATTTCTCCTGTATCGTGGGTGTATTTACAAACACCCAACCCAGAACAATTTTATCTGTAGGCGATACTAGTACCGCACGGTACTAGTGAGCAGCCAATGCGTCGTGTCGTCGATTGTGGCAGCCATCTGGTTGAATCCGCCAGTCAATTGTTGCAAAAGTCACGCCGGCATGCAATTAAATGACTGAAGGATAACCACAGCCACGACAAGATGGCTGGATGTCATCTAGTCATTTAGTTGAATATTGAATATTTATGAGTTTGTGATACCATTTAATTGAATGCCTTCGTTTAATGAACGGCATAAGCGTCCAATTGAATGGCGAATTCAACCAGATGGCTACGACATAGTCATTGTTCCCTAAGGATGTGCCCGAATTGGCGTTGCAAAGATGAGGCTCCGGGGTGGTCTATAAGAGGTCACGGAGCCCTTACCATATGCCTACGTATGCTCATGGATCACTGGGGTCGTTTTAGTGAGGTAAGAATCCCCTCACTCTCTGGTCTTTTCCCCAAAAGTTCAGCAGCCTTAGGTTTGGCCTGAAAAAAAAAATGTAACCACGGTTCATCGCGAGTTGTTGTAGCGAGCATTTCAGATTTTTTTTTAAATTTTTGTTTTGGGGAGTGGGAAATTATCCAATGACTTCACCCGCTCTGGGTGGAGTGGAAGGGCGTGTCAGGCTCTTGCTGACTAAAACCCACCACTGTTCCTTCCCTGCCTGAGTGTCCAGGGGAGCGGTGACTCTGTTACGAATTATCCGCTACTCCTAGGCATGCAGGCACCGGCCATGATGGGCGCCGTCAGTGGTGGCTTACAATCATCTCTTTGAGGCGCGCGTGGAACACTACGCGGCGTCGACTCACGGGCCTGGTGCTGATCGGACGGCGAGCTATCCACTACTCGCCGGTGGCCGGAGATTGTCTCGCGACGTCCTACGCCCAATTCGTCTCCTGCGGCTGTAGCGGCCGGAAACGTGAGAGCCACTCCGTTGAGTCTTCCTCACCCATCCCACCTCTGCCTTCGCGATCATTACTGCTTCGCGGAAGGAGGAGACTGCTTCCCATTCCCTCTCGCTTCGTACCATACCCTGAACCAGGGCCGGGCGCGAGAGGTCGCTACCGCCTATCGCATCCACGAGGACACGGCGGTGCTCCGCCCAAGCGTGGCAGACCTCCACGAAGAAAGAAAAGAAAGAAACAATATTTATTTGTACCTCACAACAAGAACATGGTAACTCTAAAATCAAACAAAAAAAAATAAAAAAAACTGTGCGAGGCCAAAAAGGCTCCTAACTCAGCGTTATGCTGCGATATTTATGCAATAAATAACGCAGCGCTGGTATTCTGTTAGGGCCCGTTCCCACAGACATACTCACGGGACACGGTACAAAATTACTAAAACAATAACAAATATGAATAAATAACAAATGAAAAATAAGCCATAACACAAAAAACCAAAGGAGTGCATTTTTGCAGACACGCAAAATAAAAAATAAAAAACAAAATTTAAGAAGGATGAAAGTAGAAAGATGTGGTGGCCCAGGGAGCAGTGATGGCTCAATGGTAACGTCGGACTTACGAGTTGTACGTCTTGGATTCAAACCCAGCCGCTTTACTTTGCGTAATTTATTTCATCACCACTGCTCTCAAAAAAGTGAAAGAAAACATCGTGAGGAAACCGGCATATCGTAGAATAAAAAATTCGAAGACTCGAAACATCCATCATCCTGCGCACTAGGCCCGCGTGGTAGGTTACGGTCCATTCCCTATCCTAGAGAGGAAACCTGGCGCCCGGGCTAGGGCTGCCTACCTATAAGCCGATCTACTCCGTCCGTCATTGTCACTTCAGTATGAAAGCAAACAGAGGTTTCATATCATCGATACTTCGCGCGCGCCGCCGCACCCGAGCAAGCTCCTCACTCTGTCCGAGGCCTAGGCTTTTTCTTTCGCCACGGAAAATACTTTACGGATATTATATAAATCTTAGATCTTTTGTAGAAATAAAAGTGTTTTTTTCTTTTCGCCTTTCTCTCTAAGAAATGGGGTTTTCTATAGGATTTCTTAAAGCAAAGATTAATTGAAATGGTCGTCTGTAACTTGGGATTTATTGCAGCTATTTCCTTTGGCTGAAAAAAAGGTTTTTGGGCGAAAATCTTTGCTAATTTAGCTGTATAGGTAAGTAAGACTTGTTAAGTGACAGGACCACAGGGCCTGCAGTCTCGACATTGATAGCGATCGCTACGTTAGCTACCGATCGTTAAATTACCAGCCGCTAAAAATCTCCCTCTTTTGTGAGGAAAATTCTTAGATCATAGCATCTCCTTTCTTTAAAACATTGGTGCCTATTCTGTTGTGCACAAAGTAAACTTCATTTAGGCTATTGCTATCTTTTTCTCTCTAATAAAACAAGAAAGAGACGGACGTAAATTAGAGCTGTCAAATTTAGTTGAACTTATATTTCCTTATAAAATAAGGGTACACGTAAAAATATGTTTACTACAAACACGGTGAAGCGCAAGGCGTAAACTAGTTTGACATCTCTAACTTAGTTCATAGCTACTCGTATAGCCGTCATTTTCTCGCACTGCCTTTACTAATATTTCTTTTCAATTTTTTCTTTAATTATTGAACAAAACGATACAAGAGAATCGGCACCATTGTCCTTCAGTGTATCACTAGATACTTCTATCAGTTCTACTCTATCACAGTTGCAAAATAACTTTGATTTCGGAAGTCGGTGTTTTTAAATAGTTTCTTCGTCATTTGACAACGATTTCCGAATTTAAAATTATTTTGCTATTTTTAGTGTATTTCCTTTTTTTTGGAAGTCGGTTGCATCTCCTTTCTTTAAATCATTGTCCCTAAGTGCATCACTAGATACTTCTATCAGTTCTACTCTATCACTGTTCATTACTACGATTCAATGCTAATAAATACCGATGAATCATTTTTGTTTGTATTGCATCTATGATAAGTACTGTCACACGTCGTGCACGCAACAACAGTTTATTAGTTTTACTTTGTACTGTGTTGCTATAGACGTTATAGTAAAAGGCATTTGTTTAGCACGTGTTAGTCACTAAGGCTCAATTTACATTGCCGCAGAAAGGAATGAAAGAAATCTGCCTAGCCTTTTCCCAACTATCTTGGGTTCGGCTGCCAGTGTAACCGGATGCATTTTTGTAGTTAGTTTGTACGTTACGCAATTGCCATAAAGTTCCACCTTAGACCCGGGCCTGCGGACGGCGAGTAGTGGGTAACTCGCCGCCCGATTAGCACCAGGCCCGAGAGTCGACGGCGCGTAGTGTTCCACGCGCGCCTCAAAGAGTTGTCAGCAAAAGGACGGGGCCTGTCACGGCCGTTGCTTGCCTGGGGGTTGAGAAAGAGTTACCTTACCCCTGGGCATTCAGGGCAGGGAGGAACAGGGGTGGGTTTTAGTCAGTAAGAGTCTGACACGCCCTTCCGCTCCACCCTAGAGTGGAAGTCATTAGATGATTTACCACCCCAAAAAAAAAAAAAAAATTGTCATAAAGTTCATTATGCTATGCATATATATGCTGAAACCCAGTCTGTTTTTAGGGTTCCGAACTTCCGAACAACAAAACGGAACCTTTATATCAGGAACGCGTAGAGGTATCAAGCTGAAATTTATATCAAATAAACAAGTATGCAATCTCTTGGAGCAGTGAAAAATCACACTTCTAAGTTAACTTAATCAAAAGATACGTTTATACCTTATGTTTTGATACTGTCAAGGGAATCAAAACCTATAGGGTACTTCCCGTTGACCTAGAATCATGAAATTTGGCAAGAAGCATTGGCATAGAGCACAAGTAAAGGAAAAAATCCGAAAACCGTAAAGTAGCAAAATCACAAATAATAAAAAATAAATAGTACAGTAGAGGCACTCCCAAAATCAAAAGTCATAGAGACAGTCCCCCAAAAACGCCCGCCCGTCACCACTTCCTAGTGTTTTAGCTGTAAAGAAGTGGCGCAACAAACTCCTCAGCAACACATCTGTCTGTTAAGTTTGAAGAACTTGAATCTATTAATTTATACTAATACAACAATCTTAACACATTTGTATGTAACAGTAAAATAGAAAATCACTATCACTACATAGTATAAAACAAAGTCGCTTTCCCTGTCCCTATATCCCTATGTATGCTTAAATCTTTAAAACTAAGCAACGGATTTTGTTTAATACGGTTTTTTTTAATAGATAGAGTGATTAAAGAGGAAGGTTTATATGTATAATTTGTACCCGAGCGAAGCTGGGGCGGGTCGCTAGTTAAAGATATATCAGCCAAAATATAATCATAAAATTAAATTATCCGTCATTTGTTAGCTAGCACACTCCATTATGCTATTAAAACTGAAAAAAAAAACTCAAGCATAAACATTAAACCAAATTAAATAAGCCTCCATACATAACTATGTATGGGGGGGGGACACTTGACTCTAACCAAAATTAGCAATTGAAAGCTTAATTTTTCGCAAACGGATCCTTGAATCGAAAAAAATACTTTTTTCCAAAAAAAAAGCAACCGACTTCAAAAAAATAAAATACACTAAAAATTAAAAAATAACGTTAATTTCGGTGTTTGTATTTTATTTTTTTGTTATTTGACACCGACTTCCGTAATTAAAGTTATTTTTTAATTTTTGGTTTAGTATAAAAACCAGAAAAAAAACAGAGCTAAAACGCCAAAAACATGGAACGTGGAATTTAAACATACCTACTCGTAATTGGAGGAAATCAAAACGTCATCTATGTAAACATTTTTTCGTTTTTGTTCAGTTTTTCAAAAAGCGCTGAAGCAATGTCGATAAAATTTATATGGGACCAACTCGGAAGTATATTCTTTCGGATAAATAAAGAATTTTGAAAATCGGTCCACAACTGACAGAGAAATCGGTTGACATAAATAAATAAAAATAAAACACAATCAGTCAACATAGAAACTCGCCCTTTTTCGAAGTCGGTTAAAAATGGTTTTCACAGATCCGTATATTTTTGAATGGCCTATCCAGTGATACCTCACACTATGGGATAGACAAGAAAAAGATAACATCGCCAGTGTACTTGGACAGAAGGTACCCTAAAAATATTTTTTTTAAATGTTTATTACGCGATTACTCCGCCATTTGTGAATAGATTTTGATGATTCTATTTTTGTTTGGTAGGTAAATTTTCAGAGGTAGTCCTATATAAATTTTATCGAAAGCGCTTTTTGAAAAAATCATCAAAAACAAAAAATATGTATCACAGATGAAGTTTACCTCCAATTATGTTCCATGTTATTGGTTGGGGTTATCAATTCTGGCATAACTTTAAACCGACTTGCAAAAAAGAAAATACACACAAAAAATTGCAAAAGAACTTTAATTTCGGAAGCCGGTGTCAAATAACGTAGAAACAAAATAAAAACACCGACTTCCAAAGTTAAAGTTATTTTGCATTAAGTGTATTTTATTTTTTGGAAGTCGGTTGTATTTTTTGGAAATCGGTTGTATTTTTTGGAAGTCAATTGTATTTTTTGGAAGTCTATTGTATTTTTTTAACAGTTTTTTGATTTCATCATCACAGCATGTAATTATGAAAACTGATCTAAGTTTTTAGTCATAGACTATACACGGTGATGAATATGTTGATATTTCTGGCATCTACACCGGCACAATTAGGGGAACACAAAAAAAAGACAGTTTTTTTTTTAATTATTTGCTTTTTATGCAGGTTTTTCGCTTCATTTGGGTATGGTTATTCAATATAAATATGACACAACAGAAACTAGGGTTGAACATAATTTATTTACAGATAATTACAGAAAACAAAGAAATTTGAGACATTATGAATTTATAAAACAATTCTTAAAATTAAATTATCTTTGAAAAGGTTAATAAAGAACATAATTAATATCTTGTATTGCCTCCACGAGCTCTAATTAGGGCTTGAATACGTCTGCCCATGCTTTTAATGACACTTTCAATCATTTCCTGGGGCAAATTGGCCCACTCTTCAATCAGCGCCAATTTTAACTCCTCAACATTTCTAGGAGGTGGAATCCTCTCCCGCACTTTCCGTCCAATGATGTCCCAGACATGCTCTATCGGATTCATGTCTGGGGACCGTGCTGGCCAGTCCATTTGAGTAATTTCGATTTCATTGAGGTAATCGCGAACCACGCGAGCAGTGTGCGGCCGTGCGTTATCGTGCATAAACACAAAATCTGGTCCTATAAATGGGGCAAAAGGCATTACATGGGGTTCCAAGATCTCGGTTATGTATCTGTGTGCAGTCAGAGAACCGCCATCAATGATGACCAAAGCGGTGCGTGCTGTTAAAGTTATGCCACCCCACACCATAACGGACCCTCCACCATATGATGGTACCGTTCTCCGCGATACCTCCACATCCTTTCCCTCCCGTCGATGAAATTTACACAGAATCGGCTTTCGTCAGAGAATAAAACACGATCCCATTCATCGGACCAATCTTGGTGCTGACGAGCGAACGCTAATCTTGCAACTCGATGACTTACCTCAAGTTTAGGCGTTTTAGCCGGTACGTATGACTTTAAACCAACTTCGTTTAACCTTCTTCTTACTGTTCGTTCACTTACACGCACGTTACGCACTTCTTCCAAGAGATTTCGGGTCTGGACAGCTGTTTGACGATGGTTTCTCAACGTTTGCACCCTTATAAAACGTTCCTCTATGGCACTGGTTGCACGATTTCTGCCTTGTCCCCGCCTCCGCACGTAAGATCCTGTCTGTCTGTATCGTTTCGCACAACGGTGGATCACAGATACTGATACACCCAACGTTCGACTCACTGAACGGTATGTGTGACCTTCCTCGATCATTGTCACAGCTCTGGCGACTTCAGTTGTCGGTAAATCACTCATTTTGTATGCAATACAATGTTAACTCTTCAAACAACAACAACAAAACAAGCTAGGGCCACTATTGACTGCATAAACAAAATTCTTATCAAAAGCACTTAAAAGCGCTGACTGTCAATAAACACTTATAAGGGTATAATTTCTGTTACATTATTGAAAAATGTCAAAATGTCTCAAAATGTTATGTTATACGAGGGTAATACCGTAAATATATCAACCACTTGACGAATTACCCACGAGTTAAAAAAAGAAATACCTTTTTTTTGTGTTCCCCTAATTGTGCCGGTGTGTGTATTTCGGCATATTGCGAAGCAGCTGGATCTGAGTGCTATTATACCTAATTACTTATTCATTTCTGTCAACAAGCAACAGTGTTAGTGGTAAAAGTAAATATACATAAATGACTTGAATAATTTCCATAGACATCAAGTAATAAAGTATTTATTTTGCTGTAAGACCGACCTATTGTTACTCCCCGTTAAAACCAAGCTCCTGTAATTTGTTGTGGTGTAAAATAAAGAGATCTATTTATACAAAAACAAAATACACTCCGAAGTTATCCTCCGCATCGCTGTTGTCTGGGCAAGCCAGAAACGTGCCCAGAAGAGTGGCAGCATTGCCACGTTGAATGGCAATGCTAACTCTTTGGGGGGAAAACATGCTAGCTCTCTGGTCACGCATTGTCAATCAGTAAAACTTAATTTTCGACTTTTGTTTGTGATATAGAGAGAAAAAAAAGAAAGAAAAATAATTACTAAGATAAGGGCACAGACTCTTCTGGCATCTATTCGCATTAGCGGAGGAGTCTACTATCTATTTCTGTCCGAAACAGCGTTGCTGTATTCATTTTTGGAGGGTATGGGTGATGTTATAATTACAGGCGAATAGTTCACTATTTTCATTTCTATATGAATAACCTCATCGCAAAAAAAGGGGACAGCATCCCATGCGTTCTTGCTTCCGACCATGGACTGAACCCCAGATCCCCAAAGACCCCACGCCAAGTGTCGCAACGAGGGCATGAGGAGCGCTGCTGTAAACGAGCTGTGCACTCCTTCAGCATACTGTGCCGTGTCCACGCAGTGATGGCAAACGGGGTTGGTGACCAACCTTCTTGTGTTTGCCACCTCATTACATTAAATAAAAAAAACTTTTTACAAAAAAATACAACCGACTTCCATAAATAATACTAAAAAATGCTAAATAACTTTGATTTCGGAAGTCGGTGTTTCTAGTTTGGTTTCTTCGTTATTTGATACCGACTTTCGAAATTAAAGTTATTTTGCTTTTTTTTTATTTTAGTATTATCGTATTATTTATGGAAGTCAGTTGTATTTTTTTGTAAAGTTTTTTATTTTTAATTTTTTACTTGTTGTACCCCATTCTAAAACTAAATTAATAGTAAAGTTATGCCCGAATTGATAGCCCCAAAAATAGGGAATTTGAACATGGTGAAATTAGGGTGTATCAGGGTGACCTGTACAAATCTGTGTACCCTTTCAGAGCGTATCAGCGTGATGTAATGTTGTGAAGGTGAAAACAATATACAGACATGCGATTGCAGCAATTCTGGAAGGTTTGCTATCATTTATTAAAGAGTTACATCGTGTATCTCCGAAGTTCTTTATCAGATCTTCACCAAACAGCTTTCAAATAAAATAAAAATCTTCAAAATCGGTTCACCTAGTTAAAGTTATGAGGTAACACACATAAAAAAAAAATACAGTCGAATTGAAACCTCTTCCTTTTTTTGAAGTCGGTTAGAAACACATTAACCTCTTTTCCATAACAAAAGTTAATAAACCTTATTATACGCGTACTAACGCCATGGCAACAAAAACTTATCAGCACTATTTATTATGATTTATATTTTTAACCCATTGTTACAATATTAAATTAGCTACAGCACGCAGTGTTCATGGTTTTTGCCAATTAACTCCTCTTTTAACTGTTATAATGGAAAGTTTTGGTAACTTTAATCGCACTTGTGCTGATTTGGATTAATTAGTGCTGAGTTATGGTACTGATTAATTAGTTATAGCGGAATTACTATTTATTTATTTATAATAATAAGCACACCAACAGCACTGTCACTTACAATTCTAATAAAATAACATCTAAAATCGGCATATCAGTAACCATGTAAATAACAGGTACATGACATTGACATAATGAAATTAGAGACAAGAAGGAAAAAATAAAAAGTCTGTCTAATAAACCAAAAACCAGAACACTACAAAAACAAAAACAATTTAGGCTATATAGTTTTTTTTATTTTTTTTATTGTTGATAGGCACGCGTTTGACCACTATCTCACCTGATGGTAAGCGATGATGTGGTCGAAGATGGAGCACGCTTGCCTAGAAGTAACCTATTCACTATTGACTTAAAGACTCCCAGGTTGTAGCTATCAGGAAACACAGACTCCGGTAGGGAATTCCACTCCCTACCTGTACGCACAATGAATGTTTATCTTTATATAGACGTACATTGTTCGCACTGTTTATATAGGCAACGTCTGTATGAAACGAAACTCATAGAGAAAACATCTATGGGGTAATCCGTCAAGTTGGACCTTTCATTATATAGCCTTGCTATACGTGTTAAGGGGCTATTAAAGGTGGTATTTAAAGATGGGATGTAGGCAATTGAAAAATGCGATAATGTCGCTTGCTACTTTTATATTTTCACTCAATCGGTCTCAGTAAACTTTTCGGTCTAATGGCCTGTCTATTTAAGCAAGTTGGGATCCTGTTTGCTATATTTGATGACATAGAGTTTGAGGCTTTTCCCCTCAGGGCCTGCCCGCGTCAAATGTCAACATCTGTCAAGCCCCGTTGAGAGTCGGCCATCGTGTAACTACAGACTATGTCATGTTCAGGGTGTGTAATCCTTGCTACAGGTCTAACGACCTTGGGTAACAGTAATAGCGGTTTAAAACGCGTGAATCGGGTTTATGGCATTATTTTTGGCAAGGCAGTCGGGATTTCCTCGGTGGCGCACATGTATGCCACTAGACACTGAGACGTTAAAAAAATCTCTAGAATACCTATAAAATTATGCTTGAAAGCTGTTTAGACACAAAAAAGTCTTGCTGACTTCGTGAACCTCTTCTTAGCGTTTATCTCTCTTCTTCTTAACTGGATAACCGAGTTTCGCTCGGTTTTAAAACGACGTTTTCTAAAAATGAAACCTAGCTAGATCGATTTATCGCCCCCGAAAGCCTGCATACTAAATTTCATGAAAATCGTTGGTGCCGTTGCCGAGATTCAGATTATATGTACACATATACTTAAACAAGAATTGCTCGTTTAAAGGTATTAGATAACCGGGCCTGCGAACGGCGAGTAGTGGGTAACTCGCCGTCCGATCAGCACCAGGCCCGAGAGTCGACGGCGCGTAGTGTTCCACGCGCGCCTCAAAGAGTTGTCAGCAAAACATGACGGGGCCCATCATGGCCGATGCCTACCCAGGAGGATGGAGGAAGTTGAGGATAAATTCGAAAGAGTTACCTCGCCCTCAGGGCAGAGAAGGAACAGGGGTGGGTTTTAGTCAGTAAGAGTCTGACACGACGTCCCGCTCCACCCTAGAGCGGGAGATGTCATTGGATGATTTCACACCCCACAAAAAAAAATGGTATTAGATAACATTTTATTTGCATAAAAACATGGTGCATTTAAGGTCTAGCGATCTTACGTGTTTCGCCGTTTACTGGCCTAAAAATATTTAAAACCAATGTAATTAAAAAAATATATAGATTCTCCTTCCTCTTAAACATACAGGGTGTAACGGAAATGTTTGGTCATAATATTTTAAAACTGCTTCCATATATTGAAATATTCAAGAAGTTAATAGTCAATTCCAAAAAAAACTTGGACCTCCCGAACAAATTTTGAGCAGCTGACAATGATTAGTAATATATAAGTCAATGGCAGCTGATGATAACTTTGCACGGTAGGTTCAAATTTTTATGTGATAGACTGTCTTCTTTAAAGAAATTGGTTTATTAACATGGCAGAAGCGGTATCCATGTTATGGACCAAGTGATTATTAGGACATTATAAAAAATGCCCGGGCAGTTTAGATAACAACTATTGAAACAATCACATTGACCGGGCATTTTTTATAACGCTAATCACCTATGGGCAGAGCAATTAAAACCAGGATTTATTGCTGTTATTTTTATTTCAAACGGAGAATCAATATTATGGGAGATGGGATGTTGACGGTAAGACGACGGAGCTCCTTTTAAGATGAGGTGGTCGACGGAGTCCCGCGAAGCCCCGGCTCCTACTTCATCATCATTCTCCTGCCCTTATCCCAATTTATTTGGGGTCGGCACAACATGTCTTTTTCTTCCATACTCCTCTATTAGTCGTCATCTCTGTAGTCACCCCCTTTTTACCCATATCCTCTTTCACACAGTCCAACCATCGTTTCTTTGGCCTTCCCCTACTCTTATAGCCCCGGCTCCTACTTCGTGTCGGGGTGCCCTAAATTAAAAAAAAAAACCAATGAAAAAAGTACTGCCGGTTTCCAATGGCGTTATTTTTGGGTCGCGGCGCTGGCTGGTGAGGCACTCCCAGCCAGCACCGTTAAGATAAACTTATCCATAGTTCATAGTTTAAGTGTCACGTGACTTATCGCAGGAATGTCATTGCCATACATTTTGTTCTAAGCGTTAGCGTAAACGATAATAGAAATGTAATATGGCTAGGGGGGCAGTTTCGTGTTGTAACTATTGTCTTTTACTGGATACTAACCAAAGCCACCACACCATACTTGTGTATTATCAGATTGCCCAAAGACCACACGGCAATACCGAGTGCCCAATCTCGAGGCAATGTGATAAATAAGGAAGTTCAAATTTTAATTATATATTTCGCCCTAAGTAGCTTGTCATTTTCAAAAATGCTCCTATTTATTACTTGGTCCATAACATCTATAGTATGATCACCCATTTTCGTTCGTCTGTACATAGAATCATCACATTTTTAAAGAAAACCTACCTAAGTATACCTACCTTAGCATCATATTACTCACAAAGTGTTAAACCTAAATAAACATAGATATGCAAATCCTATAAAATCTTCTGCAAACACAATTTATCATTTGTCACAAGGGGATTTTCGTCATTCAATTGACATACTCTTCAAAATGCGTCATATCATGGGATGCCCCTTCAAAACCATAAAGGCCAGTATTTACAAATGAATCTGTTCTATAAAAGTTATCTTTATGTTTTTATTTTATTTATTTATGGGGTAAGTTGACGTCATTGTTACGATTCGTTGCATCAGTATTTGAAACCGGTGGGTATAAATGGGTAAGTCTCAGGTATATGTTGTCTTGTGGTATAAGCTATAAGATATGAACCCATGCTAGTTGTAAAAAGTATAAACAGAGAGCTGTAAACAGACAGGGCAAATACATTTTCATACGATGATGACTGTCTAATCTTATGAGTTGCGTCTTCTTATTCTTCTTTCGGATCGGTCTCCTAACTTTTAAATACTTTAGGGCTGGCCAGAAGCCGGCCATGTGGCACGCTGTAAATAATGTTAAGAGAACAGAGGCTGGGATTTTTTCTTTCTGAATAATGCCTCTAGAGCAATCATTTTTTTCATAAAGTCAAGTTCTGCTGTAGACACGTCCCTTTTTTTTTTGTTATTTCCTTTTTTTTTCAGAAACTATTACAGTAAAGAAAATATAACCCTCCAAAAATTACAAAAAATTGCCCTTTTTACCGCCGTGATTAGAGGACTACCGGACAAATTCGAAAAGTTTTTAATATAAAACATTTAATAGGAACCTAGACATCTCTTTCTTAAAATTTTTCTTCCAAAAATAATTGAACCGGCTCCGTTTTCGAGGAGAAAAAAGGGGAATACGAAACGTCGACCTCGTGAAAAATGTTGTGATAAAATCGGTCTGAGCTGCAGCTGTCCCTATCGCACTCTACCTATTTTTCGAATCCCTCGCAGGCCCTGTTCCCTCTTAACTGCAGCGTCAGTAGCATTCATCACTTCCTCCATAGTGCAGGTGTATGTGCACTTGGGGGATTCCAGTATGTGAGTTATGTTCTGGACGGGGGCACCGCACTCACATTGAGTATCAGACGAGTCTATAAAGCCCCATTTTGCTAATTTGTATTTGCAGCGAGTATGAGTTGCGTCGATAGGGTTTAACATTCGATACGGGTAATAAGAAGCCCGATAGTTTGACAACCTCTTACTTACGGGTATTGTCTTACCCCATCCATGGTATCTAATTGGGTTGTGCAGGTTATATCAGCAGTCGCTTCAAGAAAAATACTGGTAAATACCTACACAGCTACATACGGTAAGACAAGAAGCCGACCCAAAAATACTGGTAACTACACAGCTACATACGGTAAGACAAGAAGCCGACCCAAAAATACTGGTATCTACACAGCTACATACAGTAAGACAAGAAGCTGAACCAAACATTCTGGTACCTACACAGCTACATACGGTAAGACAAGAAGCCGACCCAAAAATACTGGTTCCGACACAGCTACATACGGTAAGACAAGAAGCCGACCCAAAAATACAGGTACTTATACAGCTACATACGGTAAGACAAGAAGCCGACCCAAGAATACTAGTACCTACACAGCTACATACGGTAAGACAAGAAGCCGACCCAAAAATACTGGTACTTATACAGCTACATACGGTAAGACAAGAAGCCGACCCAAGAATACTAGTACCTACACAGCTACATACGGTAAGACAAGAAGCCGACCCAAAAATACTGGTACTTATACAGCTACATACGGTAAGACAAGAAGCCGACCCAAGAATACTAGTACCTACACAGCTACATATGGTAAGACAAGAAGCCGACCCAAAAATAATGAGAAAACCCTACGCGGATCTTAAATTAATTATTTTATCGATTGCTGAATAAGTATGCTGCATATCAAAAAGCGATTACATCTTTCTACAATTTTTTATGTTGCTAGAATTTTTCTTCTCTTTATATTATTGACTAGCGACCCGCCCCAGCTTCGCTCGGGTACAAATTATACATATAAACCTTCCTCTTCAATCACTCTATCTATTAAAAAAAACCGCATCAAAATCCGTTGCGTAGTTTTAAAGATTTAAGCATACATAGGGATATAGGGACAGAGAAAGCGACTTTGTTTTATACTATGTAGTGATATCACTTTCTTTGTTAACATGATCTCCCATAACATTAACACCAGGTTTCTAAATTAAGAATTTGATGCTAAAGCTTAATAGGTTCAGATGCTAAAGGCAGAGTTCGACCAGTTCACATTTCTAGTTCTTGAAACGGGGTGTTAAGGCGTATATAGCCGCCAAGTGGCGCCCTCATTGAATAAAAAATCGTAGCAAAGCGTGAGAAAATAAAGATTAAAAAATCCTAACCTCCGTTACAAAGAGGTATTTTTACGTTGTTGAAACAGGACTCAAAGTGTTTCGTATCCAAAGTAATAAGCAAAAGTACAAAAAAAGGCCGTCTTTGACACACGAATTTTTATTCAATGAGGGCGCCACTTACGGGGGGGTAGCCCCTTAAACACTGTCATCATCATCATCATCATCCACAGGCTGAGCAGAGGCCTCTCCCTTCTCGTGCTAATCCCCACACTCCTGAGCCAGTCTCATCCATGTTTTACCTGCGATGGTCACAATGTCGTCTGCCTATCTTACCGCCGGACGACCAACTTTCTTCTTCCAGCTCTTGGACGCCATTCGGTCAGCGCCTTACTCCACCTATCATCACCGCCTAGCCAGGTGTCCTTGTCCAGTCCTGAAACACTGTCAGCAAACTGGAAGTCAGGCAGGAAACAAAGGAATCTTCTCTTTAATCTCTAAATATCATTCGTGGACATTATCCGCACTCTGCATACGCTCACTACGTCATTCACTTGGTATAATTTCGGCTCTTCAGTTATTTATAGACACTATTGTCTCAAACCTCGTATGTTTGTAAACACAGCTGTTAAAACGTGTTTACGGGATCCAAGGTGTTGTTCTGCTGGATATTTGTAGGCGTTTCCTGAAATTTTATAGGTAATGTAGAATTACGCTGAGGAGCTCGTGGCTAAAGTAATAACAGCCGCACGGGTCGATTCATCAGGTTAAGCTACGCTGGCCGGGGTTTTTGGTCCAAGGATGGGTGAACATCTTTACATACCGAGACTCCTTCGTGCCTCGGCAACTATGTTAAGCCGTTGGTCCCGGCTGTTAATCGTGGAACTTTGACAGTCATAACGGGTCGTCAGAAGCTCGAAAGTCTGACAACCAGTCTTACCAAGGGGTATCATATTACCCAGTAGCTGGATTGTGGAGGTCAGATAGGCAGTCGCTCCATGTAAAATACTGGTGTTCAGCTGCATTCGGTTAGACTGGAAGCCGATCCCAAGATAGTTGGGCAAAAGCTACGCTGATTTAATGTAGAATTACACTGGTCATCATTAATTAAAACCCACTGTTCTGGAAGTCTTCATCATCGTTTCAGCCGAAAGTACACTGAACCTGACCTAGTTAACTCTTGTAGTAGACTGGAAGCCGACCACAAAATAGTTGTGAAAAGCGGTAGGCAGATTGACAAAGCTTAAGGCGCAGATATACGACTTCTAATGATATTAAATTGAACATCACGCCTAAACGACTAGTCTATAACATTGGAAAAATATATGTTACTATAAACAATTTTTTTTCGTAATTCGATTCGTGAATATTTGAAATTATATTTTTATATCATAGTCTAATTAATTTTTAAAGTTATATCTAACGCGGATAGAAAATTGAGAATCACGCAAAAACTATTAAGCATATTTTTATGAAATCTGCACCATTTTAAAGATTACTTAACTGTTTATCTTTTAGTATACCGGTTCTAGTATAATACCTGTTGTTTTATGTATGGTAAATTAATAATGCGTTTAATTTGGGACAGCTCTCACACCACCACTCCGGTCCCGCAACGAGACACGCCCTCCGTACCGTGACACTGGCGCCCTCAACGTGATCGAACCCAGCCCATCCCATCCCAGAGCCCAGCAGCCGCCCTTAACGTGATCGAAGAGCCCAGCAACCGCCTCAACGTGATCGAACCCAGCCCATCCCATACCAGAGCCCAGCAGCCGCCTCATCGTCAACCCAGCTCATCATCCCGGAGCCATCAGCAGGATAAGCTCTGGTCGTGAAGCTGTTCTGAATTAGTCTCGACCGCGTCTGTCGAGTGAAGCCCATCCCATCATCTAAAAGATTTTTTTTAAATTTTTATAATAGTGTTGTTTTGTGTTAATTATTGTTTTAGATATTGTTATTTATTTTATTTCTCAAAATTCCAAAAGGAACTAGTCTTCCCAAAAAAATTTGCGGCCCCTTTTGACTACATCAATTCCATCATTCCAATAAAAATCAAGCATTTTAATTTATTAACATTTCTTACAGGTTCCAATTTCCATACTACCTAACAAAATTTTACCCGGCAAACTATTTTATTATTATTATTATTTTACAACACACATATCCAATCAGTACATGGTGCAATACTTACTTACAAAACTCAAATCGGAACATAACCACCCCATCCTACAGACAGTAACATTACCCAAGGTTCACATGTGAACCCTCATAAGCTAGCGTAGCATTCACTTGTGCTAAACTCCTCGGAGACACTTGTGTTTGTGACCAGTCCTGACTAACGGGAGTGCTGTTGGAGAATATCCTCAGCGTATCCTACATACCAACTATTGATTAGAAGGTGACTCTTCTAGGGCATCCTGCCGACATGCTAGGGGTCACTGTATAGTCAAAGTTGGCTACTATACACGCACAACACAAATTACTATTTTAATAAATAACTTTACACTTCACTTTCAAATTTATTTAATCATATTAGTAAGTTATTATAAACGTACCAACCCGTTAATAAATTTTAAATCCATTTTGAATCCCAATTTATTATAAACCAAAGCTCATAAAAGAGTTATAGCTTTGACGTATTAATTTCCCTCTTTCCTCCTCAACCTCTGAAGAACTCCGTAGGCATGCATTACTATGGTGTTTTCACATATTCTCACTATGCACCGTAAATAGTATGCATAAAGATAAATTACATAATCATTTAAACCTGCTACTGAATTTTTAACTAAATAATTATTTCATTCAAATCTGTCTGTGAAAAAATTTTTTTTTTTTCTTCGCCCTTTCTCGGGCAGGCTAAGGTCATAAACCATACCGCCTCGTCTTTAGTAGTGTATTTTTACTTTTTTTTCCATTAGAATGCAGATGTAACACATTCTAATGTTTTTTGCAGTAATTGGCAACAAATGTGTCGAGTCAGCCTTCTCGGCAAACTTCACTGAGGTAGTCAATACTACAATAAAATTCTCAGCTCTATTTTACCGAGATCGCGCCTGTTTCAATGATTCCACATATTGTCCAGTCGCGTAGACACTTGAGACACAAAACTACACCAATTTTACATCACAATATCCACTAGGAATCAATAAATGAATAATTAAAACAGCCACTGAACTGCACTCGAGAAAATCCCGCCAAAAAAACTCCTGTGAAAAATATTTCAAATGTCAGTGTTTGACAACACAAATCTTTTTTTTTAATTTTCACTACGCAACCTCCGTACAATACAGAATTAGAACTCTTTTGTTATTATTATTTCTTTTGATATTATGTTATTTTTTCTAAACCTATTAGGTTTATACTTCATTCATTCATAATTTTCCCCTTTCAATTACATTACACACGATTGCTACATCGGTGTTTTTTTAGTTCAAGTATTCTATGGAGCGGGTGATTACTCCTTAAATAAGCCTAAATCATTACCGATCATGGTCTTCCCCTTGATCCCTGGGCACTCAGGCAGGGAAGGAACAGGGGCGGGTTTTAGTCAGCAAGAGTCTGACGCACCCTCCCGCTCCACCCAGAGCGGGAGATGCCATTGGATGATTTCCCACGCCACAAATAAAAACTTTGGGTTCTTTAATATTTATTTTCTATGCTAGCTACGACTTTTTATTCAATGAGTGCGCCACTGGGCCGGTAGTAGGGCCTTAATAGGTACTACCATCTTAATAGGTGAGTGGCTCAGCGGCATGTAGCACGATTTGGTACTTCCCTCAGAGTGAACACTTTTACTCTCTTCAGTTCTTACGTGAGAAGTTTGTTAATGGAAACATCAGTATTTAATACTCGATGTATTATACAGGGTGTAAAAGGACACATCACAGAGCCTTTAACTACGCATACTGTACGTCTAACAAGGTAGTTTTGCGCAAAAATTATTGCTAAGAAACGACTTTTATTTTTAGGGATGAAAAAAAAATACAGTTTTTTAGTGCGCGCAATGTAACACAAACCCAGGCAAGTGGAGTTAAACCCTGCCCCTTCTTTCTAAGCCACGTAGGTACTTGTCAGATTCGTTTGACATTCATTCCTTTTTTGTAACAAATGCGTAATTTCGAAATTTCGAAAAAAAAATCGAAAATTCAGGTTGTAATGTTTGTTATGAAAAAAGTTTAGTACCTAATAACACTTGGAGATAATTTACGTAAAAAAGTAACAAAAAAAATTGCGACTTTGACCTTCAATATCTCCAGAACCAGTGGATTCCCAGGTATGGTCTAGTGAAAAAAAATGATCCAAATAGTAGGTAAAATATGTGGCTTTCGGTTTCGGAAACTGTCTTTGTACACCCGTTATTATGTAAATCCATCTTATTTCATTGACCTCACTCACTTCAGCCAATACAATTTATTTTAGGACTTGAATTAATGTTTAGTTGTATTCCTCATAATGTGGCATGAGATCTTAAATCTCTAAAGAACTCCTGATGAAGGAGTCTCTACAGTGAGCTGTGTAAATCGACGTACCAACATTAATCGCTAACAATACTTTTATAAAAGTCTTGTTTACAAAATAAAAATTAAAAAATAACTTTAATTTCGGAAGTCGGTTTGTATTTTATTTTGTTTGTATTTTATTTCTTCGTTATTTGACACCGACTTAAAGTTATTTTTTAATTTTTAGTGTATTTTTTTTTTGGAAGTCGGTTGTTTTTTTTGTAATAAAGTTTTTATTTTTCACTTTTTAGTTGTTTAGGAACGTGGAATTTAAACATAGTCGTAATTGAAGAACACCAAAACGTCATCTAGGTATAAGTATTTTTCGTTTTTCTTCAGTTTTTCAAAAAGCGCTGAAGCAATTTCGATAAAATTTATATGGGACCAATTCGGGAGTATATTCTATCGAATAAAAAAAGAATTTTGAAAATCGGTCCTCAATTGATAGAGAAATCGGTGGTCATAAATAAAAAAAAAACATACATACAGTCGAACATAGAACCTCCTCCTTTTTCGAAGTCGGTTAAAAAGCGATGGGTACTTATAAGACTGATAGCTTCATTTTTAGTAATATGACCTGTTGCATGCATTATACTTGTTGTAGACATAACAAACTTTGTTGTGATAATAAATCCACGCTTTTTATGTAACTCGTAAAATATTATGATCAGCTTTGTTGTATGTTGTGAAGATTGTCTGGGAAACAAGGGTTCTTTAGACAAATTAAATCACCTCGGATTATTGCTTGATACGTTGTTGCTATACATATATATACGTTATCGGGTTACGATCTTAACTCGCCGTCCGATCAGCACCAGGCCCGAGAGTCGACGGCGCGTAGTGTTCCACGCGCGCCTCAAAGATTTGTCAGCAAAGGACGGGGCCTGCCACGGCCAATGCCTGCCCGGGGGTTGAGGATAAATTCGAAAGAGTTACCTCACCCCTGGGCACGTAGGGCAGGGAGGAACAGGGGTGGGTTTTAGTCAGTAAGAGTCTGACACGCCCTTCCGCTCCACCCTAGAGCGGAAGAAGTCATAAGATGATTTCCCACCCCCAAAAAAAAAATCTGGTTACGATCTATCACGTTAAGGCGCAGTTATCCGACTTTTAATGGTTTTTAATTGAACATCACGTTAAACGACTAGTCTTATTTCTTTGAAAAAAATACATGTAGAGAATTTACATCGTAATTTGATCTCAGAATATTTGAAATTATATTTTTATAACATACTCGTAGTGTAATTAATTTGTAAAGTTACGTCTAACGCGGATAAATAATTGAGAATCACGCAAAAACTAAAAAGCGTATTTTTAAAACCTTCACCATTTTAAAGATCATTTAATTATTTATAATTTAGTCTCAGTATTTTATTTTAATACATGTTCTTTTATGTGTAATAAATTAAAAATGCGTCTAATTTCGGACAGGGCTCCTTGATGGGCGAGTCCTATTATTGGGTGGACGTACGACGCGTATCGTCAGCTTAGCACAGAACACGCAAGCTAACCACTCAAGGTCATTGGCAGCTAATAGCGCCTTAAGCTACGCTTGCCGGGGTTGGTCCATGGATGGGTGACCATAGTTACGAAGGAAGTTAGAACGAGGGAACATTGTGAGAGGCTCGAATATAATTATTTTTATTTAATTTTAAAATATGTAGTTTTAAAGTAATAATAAGAAAATAAACTAAAAATAACCATTCCGCCCTTTATCGGATACTATGGTATATCAGTCTATGGTTTCGGAAACCATAGCTTCTAAATAAAAAAAAAAATACGAAAAGACAGAAAGAAAAAGAAAGAAAAATTATTTATTTTGCACAGATTACAAACGCACATTAATTTACAAAAGCATAGTGTCCAAGTAAAAATAAAATCGAACTTAACTAAGTGACTAATGCCTAGTGATCTCGTTTCTGGTGCCGTGCACCACTACAAAACGAAAGTAGTTCTTTACTTAATTAAAGATTACAGGAAACTTAAAAGGAGTAGTGAAAAATAAACCTGACAAATATAAATATGATTTGTTCGGAACCCTTTGAAAACATTTTTTTTTAACCCGAAAAACACACGGTTCTTGTGGGATAGTATAGTACCCAGGAGACTGATCCACGAAGTAGCTTTTTTTGTTCCGTAGTAGCTGTGTTTCTAATCAGGAATGCATTAACTACGCAATTCTTGTAAATATTTTCCTAGACACACTATCTCGCGGTTATTGCACTACACGCCTCCGCGTCTTAGTTTTAAATTAAAATGTTTGTTTGTTTTCCTATGTAGTTTGGCTGCTAGGTAATTTTCTGACGCATTAGCGTTGGTCAATTTCAAAGGAACTTTAAAAAAACATGTTTGGTGCTTCCCACAAACGTTTGAATTAGGTGGTTTAGTGGCTAATTCGTTGGAATAAACAAAGAAGGGATAAACCCACAAAATAAAAACACTTTTTTATTGTCTACTAATGTCTTCTTTGCGTTGAAATGTTATATCCTCCACTACTTAAAAATTATAGCCTACATATGCTGTACCAGATCTATTAATGTGCCAAATTTCATCCAGATCAGTTCAGCCGTTCTGGCGTGATTGGGTAACAAACATCCATTCATCCAAATTTTCGCATCTATAATATTAAGTACTCGTAGGATTAAAATAAACCTATTACAAAAAAAATACAACCGACTTCCATAGATAATACTAAAAAATGCAAAATAACTTTAATTTCGGAAGTCGGTGTTTCTAGTTTGGTTTCTTCGTTATTTAACACCGACTGCCGAAATTAAAGTTATTTTGCATTTTTTAGTATTATCTATGGAAGTCGGTTGTATTTTTTTTTGTAAAAGGTTTTTTATTTTTCACTTTTTAGTTGTTGTACTCCATTCTAAAACTAAATTAATAGTAAAGTTATGCCCGAATTGATAGCCCCAAAAATAGGGAATTTGAACATAGTTGGTGAAATTAGGGTGTATCAGGGTGAACTGTACAAATCTGTATACCCCTTCAGAGCGTATCAGCGTGATGTATGTTGTGAAGTGGTGAAAACAATATACAGACATGCGATTGCAGCAATTCTGGAAGGTTTGCTATCATTTATTGAAGAGTTCCATTGTGTATCTCCAAAGTTCTTCATCAGATCTTCACCAAATTAAAATGGGACCACATGTAAAGCAACAGCTTTCAAATAAAAAAATAATCTTCGAAATCGGTTTACGCAGTAAAAAGTTATGAGGTACACATAAAAAAAAAAAAATACAGTCGAATTGAGAACCTCTTCCTTTTTTTGAAGTCGGTTAAAAATAATACCTACCGTACACATCTTTGGATAATTTTGTAGGTCAGCGGGCTGTGTCTCATGATACGAAATAGGTAGACAGTTAAAATTTTCACAGAATGTGTATTTTTGTTGCCGATATAAACTTATTACAAAAAAATAGAACCGACTTCCAAAAAAAGTGCAAATTAACTTTAATTTCGGAAGTCGGTGTTCCTGGTTTTGTGTCTTCGTTTTTTGACACAGACTGCCGAAATTAAAGTTATTTTGCACTTTTTTTGGAAGTCGGTACTATTTTTTTGTAAAAACGGTTTTTATTTTTCACTTTTTAGTTGTGGTTCCCCATTAAATTGTGTTAACAATTCATGGACATACGATAGCAGCAATCGCGGTTATTTTGCTGTCAAATTTTGAACAGTTCCGTTGTCTGTCTCCGAAACCCATTCTCAGGTCTATATAAAATTTAAATGGGACCATTTCGGAATAAACCCCTTTCGAGCAAAAAAAAATTTTGCAAATCCGTCAATATATGACGGAGTTATGTACATAAAAACATACATAAAAAATAAAAACAAAAAATACAAACATCCGAATTGATGACCTCCTCTTTTTGGAAGTCGGTTAAAAATAATAACTACCGGACATATCTTTGGATAATTTTGTAGGTCAGCGGGCTCTATCTTATGATCCGTAATAGTAGACAGTTGAAATTTTCACAGAATGTGTATTTCTGTTGCTGCTATACACAAAATAAAAAAATAAATAAAAAAGAGTTCCCCTACTGTAACTAGTAACGTGTTCTTTTTGGTTTTTTTTTTTTGCTCGATCTTAAGAATGGCAAGAAGTAGACACGTATACTCGTAATCGTCGGTTTTTTCTTTGTTTATATTTGCAATTATTGGTGCAGTCGGCGGCGGCTTGAACCCGTTGGAAATGTGTGCTATCTCATCCAACATTATGTGCAAAAGTTATAAACGTTGTGATGACCAATACGATGGATTTATGACGAGAAGTGCGCGTAAAAGCGTGCTCGTAACTGTGACGGTAGACTATTTTAACCCCCGACGCAAAAAGAGGGGTGTTATAGGTTCGTATTCATATCTTTATTTGCTTACCATAATGTCATTAAAGATGTTACAATAATGGCTTAAAGCTAAGACACAGTTAGGGACCCTGTAGGGCACAGCAAAACATAAAACTAATTAAAAAATATATGTTATAACAATGTCAAAATGCTGATTAAATAATTACAATTTTGGAAATAAAATAGGTAATCAAATTACTAATAATTAACATGTCTTACTTAAAATAAATCATAATAAATTGAGATCATTTTCCATACTAGGTACTCATTATTTAATTATTATGTCAATTTACTCGTATATTATTGTCATTCAAATATTCATTTAGTGTATAATATGCTTTTTCAAATAATATTTGCTTGAGTCGATTTATAAATGATATTTAACTAGTTTCATTCTTTACGACATTTGGTTTGACCACTATGTGTGTTTGTCTGTCTGTCTGTGGCACCGTAGGTCTTAAGGCTCTACTACCGGGCAAGTGGCGCCCTCATTGAATAAAAAATCGTAGCATAGCCTAGAAAATAAATATTAAAGAATCCAACGTCACGTTTGTTACAAAGAGGATAAAGTATTTTTACGTTGTTAAAACAGGTCTTAAAATGTCTCGTATCCAAAGTAGTAAGCAAAAGTGTCATAAACGGCCGTTTTTGGTTTAACGAAACATTTTGAGACCAGTTTTAACAACGTAAAAATACTATAGTTACGATAGTTGTTCCGGGTCTAGATGTCTTGTGTTTGTGAGTTTACATGTTTGTGTACGCACCCACGATACAGGAGAAATTAATAACGTGGGGCAATGTTTAATTAAAAAAAATATACGAGTAAGTATATATATTTTCAAAAAACCTTATTGTAAAAAAAAAACCCAAAACTTCGAAACAAGTCACTTTTCAAGCAGTCTGATGCAGCTGGTGGCAGTTATTTTCGTTCAATTATTGTTTTCATGCCACAAACTGCATCTGACTGCTTGAAAAGTGCCTTGTTTCGAACTGTTTAGTTTTTTTTTACATTCGGGTATTTTGAAAATATTAAATTATTTTATTTTCTAATTTTTAGTGAGTTATATTTTTGGAATCGCCTCCTCGAACCCTTTATTTTGATACCTCGCTTAAAATAGTTCGACGAATTATTTTTTTTCTTTTTCACAATATGGCGTCTGATTGTCGCCATATTGTATTTTGATTACTGTCATGTCTTTCGTAGCAGTCGCAAGGTTAAGGCGAATCAATTGACGTAAGAATTATCAAAATCGGCCGACGCGTTTGGTCTCTACAGTGCCACAAAGGAACAAACATACAAGAATACATAGGCGCGTCGCACAGTCGGGTAGAAATGTCATGTTTTTGTTACAATTACTTAAAATAAGAAGCTTTGCTTTATCCCTTAGGTCTTGTAATATCTTATGAAAAGTCCTGAACACGTGATTGCAACGACTATTTTATAAAAAAAATATTTCATATAATGATATTTAGCACTATCACCTTTTAACAGATATCCTATTGACGTTATACATAAACAAATCATAGCTCGTTTTCTCAAAATCACGAACACTCAGCTTCAATGCGTGTTTACCAGAATTTCTAAGAAAGTTGCCTGCGTAAGAAGATTTTCTTGTTAAACCTGTTGGCAGGAATCCATTTATAATTATGTTGAAGATATTCGGAAATGGTTTATAGAATTTAGAATTTTAAATTATCCGTGTCTTGGGGCTTTCCCAAATTAGGGTCGATTCTAAGAACCGTAAATCGGGGCGGGGAAGCTCGTAAATAATTACAGTTCGGTTTTAAATAATAATATATTGATTTGTTGTTGTACACCGACCACAGAGTAGTCTCTGTAACCCAAAGGTTGACTAGGTACTAAAAGTACTCCAACTAAAAGGTCAAGAAAAAAAAAAGTTGGTCTGGTAGATCCTAGAGAACGCCTTTTTAAGTGCCACTATTATACATGAAGTTGAATTAAATAAATAAATAAACAACGGGTCGATTTTTAATATATTGTGACGACATACGACTCTTCCGTCAGAAAGTACGTTAAGCCGTTAGGTCCGGCTGTCATTTGTAGATCTTTAACAATCGTTACGGATAGTCGGAAGCCAGGGAATCTGACACCAGTCTTGCCAAGGGTTTCGTGTTATTCAGCTACTGGGTTGTGGAGGTCAGATAGGCAGTCGCTCCATGTGGAATACTGGCTCTGCGCTGCATCTGTTCAGACTAGAAGTCGACCCCAAAATAAGGGACAGGCTAGGCTGGTGGCTGGGAGGTGATTTTATTTCTTTTGAGTTGTAAATACCCCTTTGTGCCTAATCATCATCGTCATCAGCCTTTTAATGTCCCCACTGCTGGGGCACAGGCCTCCTCTCTGTAAGAGGGTGTGGGGCGTAATCCACCACGCGGGCCCAATGCGGGTTGGTGGATGTCACATGCCTTCGAATTTTTGCTTCTAGGACATGCTGGTTTTCTCACGATGTTTTCCTTCACCGTTTTGAGAGCAGTGGTGATGAAATAATTTATAGAAAGTAAAGCGCCTGCCTGAGTTTGAACTCACGACCTACAACTTGTAAGTCGCGGCTGATACCACTGGGCCACCACTGCTCACAAATATAATGTGCCTAATGGCCTAGCTTTATTCTGTCTCCTGCTTGATTAAAAGAGAAGTGGAAATTATGCTTTTTCTTACTCCTCCACTGATCTTTTCTGATTAATTTCGTTCCGGGTCGCGCGGGTAGCCGATGGATGCGAGACGCACAGGACCGGTCGTTGTGACGACACTTGGGGGAGGCCTATGTCTAGCAGTGGACGTGTTTCAGTTGAAACGATGCTGATGATAAATGTATAACATATTATTATTTTAACTAACCGGAAAAATTAGAAAAACCGTTAAATAAATAAAGACCTGTTAAGGAACTGTTACTTCCTCCGTGTCGAAATACTCGTCTAGTTTCATTGCCTCGGCGTTTTGTCTGGTGGTCCCCACTGTTGATTCTGGCTTACAGTAGTTACAGTACAGTGGTTTGGGAATAGTGTGGTGGGCTTTTAACAAAAAAGAAAACTTGCGAAGTGCGTGTATTCCGTACCAAATGACGGAATTATCAAAATTCAAAGAAACATTCTGATTTGTCAATATATTGGTATTTGTTAGTAAAATATACGTAATTATAAACATTATCACCAAATTTCAAGTTCATAGGTCAATGGGAAGTTACGAAATTCTTCGGATAAATATTTTGTAAAAAAAGCTGACTTTGGTGGCTTCTCATTCTTTTTTGTTGATTCCCAATATTGTTTTAAACAAAAAATACAGTATTAATCTACTCAAAGAGCTCTAAACAACGATACCCCATTCGATGGGGTGGGTATTTTTTTTTCGCGTCCTCCTTTATCTGTTTCTCTCCATTTGTATGGCTTTGAATCAACAAGATGCTTATACTGTGAAAATTTGAAGACTGTAGCTCCAACCGTTTAGCTGTAAAACCTGTGTGACAAACGACGGACAGACGGACACGTGAGTGACAGCAACAGGGCTCCTTTTGGACCCTTCGGGTACGGAACAATAAAAAATATTGATTTTATTTCTTAGAACAGTAAATCTCGAAGCTGTGTTTGAGGCGTGGCACTGAAGGTCGTCGCTCGACTCGCTCTAAAAGATACAGACCCGAGATGGGGCGTTGAGTCTCTTTGAAGGACAGCGCGACCGTAGGGTAACGACCACAAAGGGTGAAAGGCCTGGCTGCATATTTGGCCGGCCAATGCCTGCGGAATGTGGAAAAAATGTACTGGCTTTTTCCGTCCCTGCCTGCAGGTGGTTAGTTAAAGGTCCCATTGACGCGTGTCGGTGTCTTTAGTCACTGTTCGAAGTTATGTCTTTGCATTTCTTGGGGATGTCAGACTCAAAGTTAAAAAAACTGGCCAAGTGCGAGTCGGACTCACGCATAAAGGGTTCCGTACCATCGTACAAGATTATACGCGTTTACTTGTTGCCATTATTAAGATCGAGCAACAAAAGCAATAAAAAAACACGTTTCTAGTACAAGCCCTTTTTAATTTATTTTATTGTTTGTTGTTATAGCGGTAACAGAAATACACATCCTGTGAAAATTTCAACTATATACAGCCCGCTGACAGACAGACGAACGGGCAGACGGACGATCAGCGGAGGCTTAGTACATACTAGGGTCCCGTTAAGTATCCTTCGGGTACCCTTTAAAAAAAACTTGAGAGGCGTCAAGGGACGGAACGAAGTTCCTTTCGATTATTTATATCCATATATATATATATATATATATATAAATATATATAACCGGTTACATACATATAACCCCCCCCCTTTCGCAACGCGCGATAAGGAACTTCGTTCCAATAACAACAACTATAGCAAAAAGTGTCGTTACAACTTTTGGTCTTAATTTTTTCCGTTAAGGAACTTTGTTCCAAAATAGAATAATAAGATCCCATCTTACCGTTGAGTCAAGTAGGGAAACGCTTTTTTGACTATCACTAAGTCACACACTCACAATATGAAAAACCTTTTAGAAGATGTATCTGCTATAGTTATCCTTTGGACCAAGCTACATTATATTTTAGTCAAAAAGCATGGGAGTAGAAATACTCGTAAGAGGTTTATTTTCAGTAAACCGAATTATAAATACAGACATAATTACAAAAGAAACAATAACACGATTTCAATATTATCTAGAAAGGTTTATTAATTTCTACCGTATAAATATGGATCACACTTTCTAGAATAATTCTGGTGGTCTAGAATTATTTTAGACCACTTCGATAGTTGTTAGTCTTGCGCATACGCACACAAAATCATTCGGCAGAAATGTAACTCTTGTTAGTATAAATATTTGTATCAAGACTGGACTGCCTCGTTGGTAAAGTGCGTCTGTTGAGCAAAGTCCAGGTTCGATTCCCGGATCGGGCATATAGTTATTGGGATTGCTGTATTAATGTAGTATTTCATGAAATTATGACATTTGACATTAATACTAAAAGAGAGTTGTATTGATGATTTTAATGAATACAGTTCTGTACGTATACTTACTTGCTACGGCCGCGAATCATATTTTGATTAACATGCAATCTAATAAGTGCAAAAAACGTAAGAAAAATTGGATTGGCTTTCACCTTACTGTGGCATGGCCTAACGCGGTCACTCTCGGACTGCATATAAAAGAAAGAGATGCGCGACAACACAATCATCATCCTCAGCCTTTTAATGTCCCCACTGCTGGGGCACAGGCCTCCTCTCTGTGAGAGGGCGTGGGCCGTGATCCACCACGCGGGCCCAATGCGGATTAGTGGACGTCACATATCTTCGAATTTTTCTAGGACATGCCGGTTTCCTCACGATGTTTTCCTTTACCGTTTTGAGAGCAGTGGTGATGAAATAATTTACACAAAGTAAAGCGCCTGGCTGGGTTTGAACACAATGCTTACAGTTTATTGCAAAATATGTAGCATTTTATAGATTTCCTCAAACTGAGTTGAGCTATTAATAATCTAAAACAACTAAGTATTGTATTAAAATTCCGTAAGTACGTCGACAGACGTACGAAAAAAAATTAAGATCAATGTTAGAGGTAAGTTTGATGATCATTTCTATCGAAGATTTTATTTTTTAACATGTTTCGGCAAAACCAAAGTTCTCGGAAATAGTAAAAATTGACATATACTTTTTCTGCAGCTTCAAACTAAATATATTTGCCTAAAAAAACTTTTATAAATCTAGTTATTTTTGAGTTTTGGTGAATGACAGCATCTTAGAGAAATTCCATACTTATGACAGTTTCGCAATAATAATCTTAAACTCGGACGTGGCGTAAAGTGGTGCAGTCACTCGCAGGTGTTTATTTAGACACAACTGCACTTTCATAAGCTTTAAATAAACATCGTTTCAAGAAATCATGACTGAAAACTGAACATTCTCTGCGTTCATTTCATAACTTACTTTTGTAAGCCACTTCTCTAAAGCCCATATAGTCAGTTTGAAAGACCTCCACTCGGCTCAGTAGCCATGGCAAGGGAAAAACCCCCTTTTTAGGATCGAAACGGAGCCCTATTGCTGTCACTCACGTGTCCGTCTGTCCGTCGTCTGTCACACAGGTTTAACAGCCAAACATCATCATCCTTATAATGTCCCCACTGCTGGGGTACAGGCCTCCTCTCTGTGAGAGGGTGCGGGCCGTGATCCACCACGCGGGCCCAATACGGTAAATTATAGTGGATGTCACATGTTTTCGAAGTTTTGGTTCTAGGACATGCCAGTTTCCTCACGATGTTTTCCTTCACCGCTTTTGAGAGCAGTGGTGAAAAAAATTTACACATAGTAAAACGCCTGCCTGGATTTGAACTCACGACCTACAACTTGTAAGTCACGGCCGATACCACTGGACCACCACTGCTCGCAACAGCCAAACAGTTGGAGCTAAAGTCTTCTTCACAGTTATGCATCTTGTTGACCCAAAGCCATACAAGTTGTCAAAAATATTTTTAAATGTTTTAAGGGTCTCCCAATGCTCCCATACAATTAAAGGAAAAAAAGTCTTGAGTCTCAAAATTTTGAAAAAAAAAGGCTTTTTTTACAAAAAAAATATTCCAAAGAATTTCTTAACTTCCCATTGACCCATAGGTCAAACAAACAAACAAACAAGTTCATAAACTTGTTTGGTGATAATGTTTAATATTAGCAACAAATACCGAAAAAAATAACGATAAATAAATAACGATATAAATATCTTGACATCAGTTTTCTATGAAATTCCCTAATTTTTACGGAACCCTAGATATGCGAAGTCCGACACGCACTTGGCCTGTTTTTCTTTATTCTTTACAGTTAAAACTAAATATGAGCATAGCATGCACAATATCAGTTTTTTAATATTCCCACGGTTGCGACACAGGCCTCCTCTCTGAGAGAGGGTGTAGGCCGTAATCCACCTCGCGGGCCCAGTGCGGGTTGCTGGATGTCACATGTCTTCGAATTTTTGGTTCTGGGATATGCCGGTGTCCGCACGAGATGTATCCATGTAATGAAATCTTTGAACGTGATTTTCACCCACTTCAAAACGATTGAATTGAAACTTCGCACACTTATCAAGGAGCGATGACAATGCATGGTTAACTAAGTGACGTCATTCTAAATCAAATATGGCGGACTGCCAAAGATGGCGGACTAGTTATTTTTTATATATTTCCATTATATGGGTATCAAATGAAAGGGGTTGCTGAGAAAAATGCGAAAAATGAAAAATAAAGCGAATTTTTTAGTTTTTTTTTTTAACTTTATAATGTTATTATTTCATCATCACTGCTCTCAGAATGGTGACGAAAACATCGTGACTGTTTCGGGAGGTTTCTGTTTCGCATAAGGCGGGAGGAAACGCCCGGGTGTTTCCACTGCGCGGATCGCCCAGAGGACACGGTGGAGGTCTGGCCCGCTTGGGCGGAGCACCGCCGTGTCCTCGTGGATGCGATAGGCGGCTGCGACCTCTCGTGCCCGTCCCTGGTTCAGGCCATGGTACGAGGCGAGAGGGAATGGGAAGCTGTCTCCTCCTTTTGCGAAGCAGTAATGCTCGCGAAGAGGGAGGCGGCATGGGTGAGAGAGACTCAACAACAGAGTCGCCCTCACGCCCTCACCAGCGGCCGCCGCAGGAGACGCCTGGGGCTTCCGGCGCCGCGAGACGATCTCCACCCACCGTAGACCCGGGCCTGCGGACGGCGAGTAATGGGTAGCTCGCCGTCCGATCAGCACCAGGCCTGAGAGTCGACGGCGCGTAGTAGTCAGCAATAATAACGGGGCCCGTGATGGCCGATGCCTGCCCAGGGGTTGTGGATAAATTCGAAACAGAGTTACCGCGCCCCTGGGCACTCAGGGCAGGGAAGGAACAGGGGTGGGTTTTAGTCAGTAAGAGTCTGACACGCCCTCCCGCTCCACCCTAGAGCGGGAGATGTCATTGGAATGTTTACCACACCACAAAAAAAAAAATTGGGAACCCGCATGTCCTAGAACCAAAAACTGCGAGAGCGGGCCTTCGGTACGAGTCGAGCTTCTTCCACCATCAAAACAGCCTTTGTCTTATTCGATCTGCTACGCAAGCAAATACATTGAATCTGCTTTTAGCATTGCCTCACTCGAAATGAGGCAGGTCAGCGGTCACAACATGGCCAGATTCTAAATATGTCTTAGCACCTGAATTAGTAATGATGATATCATACGTCATTTGATTACTCGGCCTTATGTGTGTGATTACATCAGCTCTGAGTAAATATGTTTATATGAAGTGTGCTTGCCAATTTCGGAATAATGACGGGATTTCGAGTATCGCTGCTTGACTTTTATAATTCGATTCACCAATCTTTGGTAAGATTTTTATCATCATTATAGCCGAAAGACGTCCACTGCTTCACATAGACCTACCTCAAGTGTCGCCACAATGAACGGACATGTGCTTCTCGCATCCATCGGCTACCTGCGACCCTCACCAGGTCATCGGTCCACCTTGTGGGAGGCCTTCCAACACTGCGCCTTTCGATACGCGGTCGCCACTCCAGAAATTTTCGGTACCATCGACCATGTGTTCTGCAAGCAATGCACTGCCAATAGGGAATATGCATGACATTTTTTTATTTGTTAAATTGAAGACTTATTAACTATAGTGAACAAATATGAAGGAATTTTCAAAATATCATCATCAGCGACGAAGTTATAAAGCTTTAAAGTTGATAATTAGAAAGAGAAGTCCGACGTGTTCTTTGACGTCAAAGGACATGACGCCCATACAACTGCCATAGAAAACAGCGTTTTCGAGAGAGGGACAGTCTTATTTATTAAAATTGTTATATCTCGTTTAATTTTCGATCAATTTTGATTGTGCTTTCACTGTTCGTACTCTATTTTAGTATATTCATCGATAAACCGGTTAGATAACAAATATTTTTTTTCATGCGTATTCCCTATTTAGTTTGGCGATTCTTCATATGTCGGTAATTTTTTGAAATAAACATAACTAAGACATTTTATCACAAAACAATTAATTTATTCTGGTGCCTGTTTGTTATTTTGGCTTGAAGCCGACCTCAAAATACCTACTTAGAAATGACAAGGCTAACTGAATTTAAAAAAAAAAAAATTATCTTCTATAGGCACACGTTTGACCGCTATGTCACCTCATCTGATGGTAAACGATGATGTGGTCGAAGATGGAGCACGCTTGCCTAGAAGTAACCTATTCACTCTTGACTTAAAGACTGTTTTACCGGTTGTAGCTATAAGGAAACAAAATCCGGCAGGGAATTCCACTCCTTAGCTGAACGCACAATGAATGTGTTCTCAAAATGTTTTGGCGTGAGGATGAGATGTTCACCATGTACCTACCGGTAGCGCATCGCCGTACGTCTTGTGGTCTAATGATGGAACGGGCTTGGTGGAATCAAACTATGTAATTCCGATTTTGTAAACCTGTTGTGACATATCAATAAATATCTCCATTCTGTTGCTGGTCTGATGACCTAAATATTTACGAGCTGACCCAGTAAAATGCAAGAATTGACAGCATACCGAAGCCTTATTATCCCCCCACCTGTATAACAACCAAGAAAGATCGGTCGTAAGTTTTCACAAGAAAAGCCGTGGATTAACACAATTTTCTCAAAATCCCTGACACCATTGGAGGGTGTGCACCGTCACGTTTAAATCCCGTTCGGATAAATATTTACGGAAACGTGCAATACGATCAAAAGCTCGACTTTGCACGCAAATATTGTTGTATATTAGTCCATTTATCTAAGTATCCGGTAGCTAATGTAAATAACTACGTTTGAATCGCACGTACGCCAAACTTTTCGTGCTAAAAACGTGTTAGTTCGCGATTATTAATTTAACATTTGAGTTTTATGTAGCTAGACTGGGTGAGATTTTTATTATCTTTATTGCTAAAATCACACTGTTTACAATCTCTAGAGACTTGCACAGTGTGGGTTTTATTGTTTTTCAAATATTCCGAAATAAACTTTATCATTCTGAATTATCTTTTCGGCGGAAAGAGGTCCACTGCTGGACATAGGCCTCACCCAAGAGTTGCCACAACGGCCGATCCTGTGCCTCGCATCGATTGGTTATTGTTGTATTATTATTGGCTCGCATCGATTAATTGTTGTTGTATTAGATTCGGTACCTAGAATAGTCAATTGGTACTCATCATCTTCCTGCCCTTATCACATGTTACTTGGGGTCGGCGCAGCACGTTTTTTTCTTCCATTCTGTCCTGTGAGCCGTCACGCTATCACTAACTCCCTTTTCTTTCGTAATATGGATTAGAAAAATATACTAAAACTGACACATTTTTTTTATCAGTTGAAGTTGAAACTCTGAAAAAGCTTGATTTGAGAACAAGCATAAAAAAAATTAAGTAATAAAGAAGTTTCTGGTACTTAGTTACATAATATTAGGGGGACCTATGAAATCAGAACGTCTTTGAAATCAGCTTGGTAGATTACGGCCCACACCCTCTCACAGAGAGGAGGACTGTGCCCCAGCAGTGGGGACATTAAAAGGCTGATGATGATGGTAAAATCAGAGTTTAGTATGGAGAATTTTAAAGAAGTTGCATTTTTCATACTAACATTTTCTTAATTTATTTAACAACTATGAACACTAATGTTTTAAAACTATTATGCAATAATGTTTAAAAACTAAGATAACGTATGCCACTTAGATTATGCAACAAAAATAAGTTTTGGCTAAGTTAAAACAAATATAGTGGTTTCAATTCTGCTAACAAAAAGAGGAGTCATTTTTAAGGTATTTTTTTTTTTGCATAAAACTTTAAGTAATAAGGTTTTTTCTATACTATTGGCAGTTGTCTATGACGGTCATTATTCGATAGAATATCAAGCTATTTATGGATATTTTATTTCATAGAAATGATGAGGTTCTACACGCCATTTTCATAGGTGGGAACCCAATATAATGTCATTTAATAATGAACTTGTAGTTACGAGTATATAATCAATTAAAATCGCGAAATGCAATTTTTCACCCAACTCTACAAAACTGCGTATATATCGGAAACTTAATGCCGAGAACTAGACCCTTTGTGCTTATATTAACACTTTATAATTTTGTTTAGATTTAAAAGAAAAAATGTCCTTACTTTGGTATTGCTCGTCGGTTCGTTGAGCTCCTCAAAGTTCTGAGTTGAGCTACACGATAACTGACAAATGCTTGCACTGTCTGGTCCACTCAAATCTGCGTGTTGCTTTTCTCAAAATCTCATCCCAGACATTAACGTACATGGTTCTCATATGATTGACCAGAACACATTGTATGGATTTGAACACTTTAAAACTTTTTTCCAAAAAAAAAACCACCGACTTCCAAAAAAAAATACACTAAAAATTTAAAAATAACTTTAATTTCGGAAGTCGGTGTTTGTATTTTACTTCATCGTTATTTGACATCGACTGCCGAAATTAAAGTTATTTTTTAATTTTTAGTGTATTTTTGTTGTGGAAGTCGGTTGTTTTTTTTGTAAAAACGTTTTTTATTTTTCACTTTTTAGTTGTTATACCCCAGAACTAAAAACCCCAATAACATGGAACGTGGCATTTAAACATTATGAGAACACCAAAAAGTCATCGAGGTATACGTATTATACGTATTTGTTCAGTTTCTCAAAAGCGCTTATATGGGACCACCTCGAGAGTATATACTTTCGGATAAAAAAAGAATTTTAATAATCGGTTCACAACTGACGGAGAAAAAGCGCAGACATACATAAAAAAATTTAAATACTGCCGAACATAGAACCTCCTCCTTATTCGAAAGTCGGTTAAAAAGAGACTTTGAGACTTCAGACCTCTGAGTTTATTTCTTATCAGGGTAGTCAGCTAGGAAGGAGGCCTCATCTAGCTAAAATAGACAGAGAAAAAAAAAGTTGACGTGTAAAAGTGTTGTTAAAACCTACTTACAAAAATAAAATCATTTATAGACACTGGCACGGATTCTCTTGTTAAATATCTAAACTAAAATTAGAGAATTGCTATCTTTTACTAAAAGGCAGTGCGAGAAAAGGATGGCTATAGCTATGCACTAAGTTAGAGATGTCAAACTAGTTTACGCCTTGCACTACGTCGTGTTTTTAGACGACATGTTTTTACGTGTACCCTTAATTTGTATGGAAATATTAGTTCAAACTAAATTTGACAGCTCTAATTTACGTCCGTCTCTTTCTTGTTTTATTAGAGAGAAAAAGATAGCAATAGCCTAAATTAAGTTTAGTTTGTGCATAACAGAATCAACACCAATGTCATGTGGAAAGTTTATAACAATTCTTTAAGCACTATGAAATGTGAAACTCGGTGAAAAACTACTGCTTTTCCTAGAATCCTAAATTAATATATTTATAAAAATGTTGTTACGAACCAGTAACTTACTTCGATTTCCGAACAAGAAATTATCAAAATAAATATAGTTAAATTCATACACTTAAAGAAAATGGTTCCAACCCAATTTTTCAATAGAACTGCAACACAAATCACATCTGTAAACAAAGATTCAATTGTTTTTTCATATTCGCTGTTCCCAATTGGATTTGGACCCGTTTTTTGATAACTTAAATGTAAAATGGATTATATTTAGTAAACTCGACTTATTAATGGTCTAATTTTATCAAAAGATAAAAAAAAAAATTGATGCTGGGAACGTGATTGGGTTTATTTTTTTTCCTAAAACTTGATTTAATTTTTTATTTTAATTTTTTATTTCTCGAACTTTGGAAGGTTTACGAGGGGCCGAAGCATTGTAGAGGCCCCTTTAGACGATTTTTATGAAATGAGGCACCAATCGACGACGCTATGCAAGTGCACCCAAGGACAACGGAGGTTGGTGTGAGACTATTGCAATATAAAAAAAAAACAAACGGTCTATGGTTTTTTGGTCTGGTTACCAAGAACTATGTTAACACTATGGCCCATATAGTTACTATAATATAAGCAGCATATAATAAAACCCCTGTCCGATTCTGAAGGGTTTGGTATCGTACTGCGTAGGTACACATAAATATACGTAATCATTTAATGGACACGAGATAATTACTTTTCCCGAACGAAAATAATTAATTAAAAAATAAGAAAAACTTATCAAAGGCAACACTGAGCGCTCGACAAAGTTCACCTACAGTTTTGTGTCAAAGAAGCCGCCTGAGCGAGACGGTCTTTTTGATCCTTTGTTAAAGAGTGCCTACAGGGCAGCTAGTGAAGGGCGGTATCGTTTGAAATAAAAATAGGTAAAAATGAAAAACAACAAGGAGACAACATATTCTGAGGTGCTTAAGGAGTGGAGAGGTATACCACGGGGGTGCGTTACCTTACTTCGAAAAGTGTAACAACGAATAACACGTCGCCGTAAGTTTACTATAACGAAACACTTAACAACGAATGCACGTTACCACGAAAAACTTAACGCCGTAGCCATGCGATCTCGAATAACAAAATCTCGAATTCACCAATTCGAATCACTTAACAACGAATGCACGCTACCACGAAAAACTTAACGCCGTAGCCATGCGATCTCGAATAACCAAATCTCTAATTCAGCTATTCGAATTACTTAACAACGAATGCACGCTACTTCGAAAAACTTAACGCCGTAGCCATGCGATCTCGAATAACAAAATCTCGAATTCACCAAATCGAATTACTTAACAACGAATGCACGCTACCACGAAAAACTTAACGCCGTAGCCATGCGATCTCGAATAACCAAATCTCTAATTCACCAATTCGAATTACTTAACAACGAATGCACGCTACTTCGAAAAACTTAACGCCGTAACCATGCGATCTCGAATAACCAAATCTCTAACGAAAAGTCAGCAAAAAAAATATTTAATCCATCATTAAGCATGATATTTTTTTATTTGTTGAATTGAAGACTTATTAACTATAGTGAACAAATATTAAAGAATATTCAAAATATCAGCATCAGCGACGAAGTCATAAAGCTTTAAAGTTGATAATTAGAAAGAGAAGTCCGACGTGTTCTTTGACGTCAAAGGACATGAAGCCCATATGATACAACTGACATAAAAATCTGCGTTTTCGAGAGAGGCACAGATATATTTCTTTAAAATTGTTATAATTCGTTTAATTTTTGATCAATTTTGATTCTGCTTTCACTGTTCGTACTCTCTTTAAGTAATATTTTTTTCATGCATATTGCCTTTAAGAGCGCTTATTTATTCAAAGAAAAGGCGCAATTATTACAAATAATTATACTACTATTATTACTAGGCGTACTTAGTAATTACTCAATGTACTAATAAAAACTTTTTTACAAAAAAAAAACAACCGAATTCCAAAAAAGCAAAAACATATACTAAAAATTTAAAAATAACTTTAATTTCGGAACTCGGTGTCAAATAACGAAGAAGTTAAAGTTTAAGTCTTCAATTCAACAAAAAAAAAATATCATGCATATTCCCTATTGATGGATTAAATATTTTTTTTGCTGACTTTTCGTTAGAGATTTGGTTATTCGAGATCGCATGGTTACGGCGTTAAGTTTTTCGTAGTAGCGTGCATTCGTTGTTAAGTAATTCGAATGGCTGAATTAGAGATTTGGTTATTCGAGATCGCATGGCTACGGCGTTAAGTTTTTCGTGGTAGCGTGCATTCGTTGTTAAGTAATTCGATTTGGTGAATTCGAGATTTTGTTATTCGAGATCGCATGGCTACGGCGTTAAGTTTTTCGTGGTAACGTGCATGCGTTGTTAAGTGTTTCGTTATAGTAAACTTACGGGGACGTGTTATTCGTTGTTACACTTTTCGAAGTAAGGTAACGCACCCATACCACGGCTATCAGGATAATCCCGGAAGCACGGTCAAGATCCCACCCACCACGACCACCACCACCCCAGCATCTTACGGGATAGAACATCCTTCTCCCGAGCAAGATTGCTCTCGCGAATCTACACTCAAGCTAGCCAATAAAGGCAAGAGAGAGGTGGGAGATCTGTTCCTCGTCAGTGTCCACAATGGCTGGTCAATAAAGGCAAGCCAGAGATAAGGGTCAAAAACTCTCCCGGGAGATCGGTTCCGTGGTGATGGTCGCTACTGCCCACCAGTTCGCCACTAAACTGCGGCACTCTTAGTCTGGCTAGTAATCATTCAATTATTATTTGATAAGACACACTAGACACTAGCTGATGCGTGTGTTTCAAATAGCTTGGGGATGTTTAGTCTGTCCACTATTAGCTGATACGTGTGTTTCAAATAGCTTTGAGATGTTTAGTCTGTCCACTATGAGCTGATGCGTGTGTTTCAAATAACTTGGAGATGTTTAGTCTGTCCACTATTAACTGATGCGTGTGTTTTAAATAGCTTGGAGATAGATATTTAGTCTTTTCACTATTAACTGATGCGTGTGTTTCAAATAGCTTGGAGATGTTTAGTCTGTCCACTGTTAACTGATGCGTGTGTTTCAAATAGCTTGGAGATGTTTAGTCTGTTCAATCTATTCTTAAAGCAGTTCAGTGTGGGAGCCGCCACAACACCTTCCGGGAGCCTACACCATGCTGTTACGACTCGGTTAGGCAGGAATTGCTTCAAAGCCTTCTTCCTGAATTCAGTGTAGACTGTTTTGATCGAAGATATATTGAGTCTTTGTTAGTTATTTTTTAATCGACTTCCAAAAAGGAGGAGGTTCTATGTTCGACTGTATTTATGTTTTTTTTATTGTATGTCCACCGTTTTCCTTGTCAGTTGTAGACCGATTTTAAAAATTCTTATTTTATCTGAAAGAATATATTCCCGAGGTGGTCCCATATAAATTTATTCAAAATTGCTTCAGTGCTTTTTGAAAAACTGAACAAAAAACGAAAAATATGTATACATAGATGTCGTATTGGTTTCCTCCAATTACGAGTATGTTTATATTCCACGTTCCATGTTATTGGGGTTTTTAATTCTGGGAAATAACAACTAAAGAGTGAAAGTTAAAAAACTTTTTTGCATAAAAAAAAACAACCGACTTCCAAAAGAGAAAATACACTAAAAATACTTAACTTTAATTTCGGAAGTCGGTGTCAAATAACGAAAAAATAAAACATAAACACCGACTTCCAAAATTAAAATTATTTTTAAATTTTTAGTGTATATTCTTTTTTGGAAGTCGGTTGTTTTTTTTTTAATTTAACCATGCCTCTTTTGGTCTCATGATCGCAAGCGTGACTGCTAAGCGTGAGGTTCTGGGCTCGATTCTCGGGTCAGGCAAGAAGTGCTGGAAAACGGGCTTTCTTTTGTAACATACGCAGTTAAAAAAAAATGTTACGTTAAGTAACGTCTTTTTCCCTCGGAAGTAGAGAGAAACTACAGTAGTCTACATGCCGCATCCTTTCCAGAATTCCTTCCTTGCAAAGATTTCTATCAAGATTTCTGGATGTTAAGCAACATCTTTTGTTTTTGCTGTGCTTTTGTTTTTGGTAGTAGATCCATATCCCTAACAAATTATTGGAGGGCCTACCTCCGCATAGGAGGCCTCATTAAATAAAAAATCGTATCTTAGCATAGAAAATAAAGATTAAAGAATCCTATGTTGCGTTTATTACAAAGAGGATAAGGTATTTTTAACCGACTTCAAAAAAGAGGAGGTTCTCAATTCGTCTGTTTTTTTTTTTTTTTTTTTGTAAGTATGTTACGCGATTTCGCCGTCAATTGTGAACCAATTTTCAAAATTCTTTTTTTATCTGAAAGAATATACTCCCGAGGTGGTCCCATATAAATTTTATCGAAATTGTTTCAGCGCTTTTTGAGAAAAACTGAACAAAAACGGAAAATACGTGTACCTCGATGACGTTTTGGCGTTCTCCAAATGTTTAAATTCCACGTTCCATTATATTGGGGTTTTTAGTTCTGGGGTATAACAACTAAAAAGTGAAAAATAAAAAACTTTTTTACAAAAAAAAACAACCGACTTCCAAAAAAAAATAGACTAAAAATTAATAAATAACTTTAATTTCGGAAGTCGGTGTCAAATAACGAAGAAGTAAAATACAAACACCGATTTCCGAAATTAAAGTTATTTATTAATTTTTAGTGTATTTTTTTTTGGAAGTCGGTTGTTGAATAATGAGGGCGCCACTTGGCGGTTATAAGCCTTAAAAGTCATTTCACAATAAAATTGTAATCAATCCGCCACAACTTTTGGCATAGTAAGCAGGTTACCAGCGCGTGCGCGTGCGCAAGCTTTGTTTTGACAAAGACACATGGCGCCAGAGTGGTCTCGTGATTTATTAATATCCGTGTGGATAGTCTATTTGAGTTTCTGAGAGCTAGTGTGAAACTGAGGTTAGTGTGAAACTTGGATTTGTAGTAGAAACTGCTTTGATCATCAAAATTATTAAAATTTAGAACCGGTTTAGATTTTCGGTAGCTCTTTCTGTTTTCCGTGTTGTACGAACCAACTATACTACTACTGTATTTTCCAACACTCAGCCTTATTTGTAACACTCACTAACCATAATTATTAATTTAAATACTGTTTAGCGAATTCTAAATTAAAATTGTCCATAGAAAATTTTGAATTAATTACCTACTAATCAGTGTTTAAGCTAAACACATGCTTATTTTTGTTTTTAATAAGGCACATTATTTAGTCTTGGTAGATTTTCAAATTGTGTTTTCTAGTAATTAGGTAGTTACTCATGTAAGTTTTTGTGGGGTGGGAAATCATCTAATGACATCTCCCGCTCTAGGGTGGAGCGGAAGGGCGTGTCAGACTCTTACTGACTAAAACCCACCTCTGTTCCTTCCCTGCCCTGAGTGCCCAGGGGCGAGGTATGTAAGTACAGCCTAAGGAACCAAATCTGAGCATTTCAAAGGATTAGTCATATCACCTCAATCAGCCAGGTTTCTTTCCTGAAAAAAGAAAAGATAAGTAGTATTATAATCTAATTATTTCATCATTCCATCTCCGTAGTTTAACCATGATGGTATCGTTCACCTTGAGAACACGTAAAATAAACGTCACCTAATACAGAAATATAACGTTACCTTCCGAGTTCTGACACCTCACACCAGACCACAGCTCATTATTAAGTAGAACTTCCGTTATAGTATGACAATAGCGTATTCTCCTGTGTTTAGTTTTGTTTAATATTTTCAATGTAACAACAAATAACACTAAAAAAAACATTTTCTGAAATCAGTCAATCATTAATCATTATCATCTGCCCGCGCCTTTGCCCAACTATCTTGGGGTCGGCTTCCAGTCTAACCGGATGCAGCTGAATACCGGTATTTTACATGGAGCGACTGCCTATCTGACCTCCACAACCCAGTTACTGGATAATACGATACCCCTTGGTAAGACTGGTTGTCAGACTTTCGGGCTTCTGACGACCCATAACGACTGTCAAAGATCCACGATAGACAGCCGAGACCAACGGCTTAACGTGCTTTCCGAGGCACGGAGGAGTCTCGGTATGTAAAGATGGTCACCCATCCACAGACCAACCCCGGCAAGCGTAGCTTAACCTGATGGATCGACCCGTGCGGCTGTTATTACTAAGCTACGAGCTCCACTTTCTGAAAACAGCATCAAAATTGGAAAATGATAAATGATTTTATTGTAAGTAGGTTTTAACAACACTTTTACACGTTTTAGCTAGATGAGGCCGGTGTTTCCTAGCTGACTACCTTGAGAAAAATGCCGATACGCGGTCTCCACTCCAGGATTCGTCTGCTCCATCGGCCATCGGTTCTTCGACAAACATGACCAACCCACTGCCACTTCAGTTTGCTTATTCTGCAAGCTACGTCGGTTACCTCGGTTCTTTTCCGGACAACTTCATTGCTGATTTTATCCTTCAAAGAAACTCCTAACATAGCCCGCTCCATAGCGCGCTGAGCGACCTTGAATTTGTGGACCAGGCCGACCGTCAGTGTCCACGTTTCGGCACCGTATGTCATAATGGGCAGGACGCACTGGTTGAAAACCTTAGTCTTCAAACATTGTGGGATAAGGGGACGAGAAGACCTGACGAAGTTTTCCAAACGCTATCCAACCCAACCGGATCTTTATGTCAGCTTCTTTCTCAAAGTTGTGTCTACCGAGCTGGATGACTTGCCCTAGGTTGACATACTTCTTCACAACTTCGAGAAGCGACCCTTCGATGCGGATTGGACTCGGTACGACATGTGAATTGTACATGACTTTCGTCTTGTCCAAATTCATCCCAAGGCCAACCCGCCGCGAGGCTCCATTTAGGCTGTGCAGCATCAGGCTTAACTGATCCGCCGTCTCAGCCATTATGACGATGTCATCGGCAAAGCGAAGGTGTGAGATGTACTCCCCTTTCACGTTGATACCCTGTCCAGTCCAATCCAACGTCTTGAAGACGTCCTCCAGCGCGTTGGTGAACAGTTTCGGGGATATTACATCCCACCTGTCTCACCCCTCTGAGCAGTTGGATATGGTTGGTTTTCTGATCTTGGATCGTGACAGCGTCGTACAGACATCTCAACACTTCGATGTAACGCCAGTCGATTCGACATCGTTGCAGAGAGTCCAGAACTGCCCATATTTCGATGGAGTTGAAGGCTTTCTCGTAGTCCACAAATGCCATACACAGCGGCTGGTAGTACTCCTCGGTCTTCTGTATAATTTGCCAAACAGTATGGATGTGGTCCACGGTACTGAAGCCTTTTCGAAAACCAGCTTGTTCTGGTGGCTGGAACTCGTCAAGTCTCCCGGCGAGACGGTTCGTGACGACCCTCGAGAACAGCTTGTAGACGTGGCTCAGAAGTGAGATCGGTCGATAGTTCTTCAGCAAGGTTCTGTCACCTTTTTGAAGAGCAAAACCACCGCACCTCCGCTATACGCCTCAGGCGTTGTACCTTCTTGGATGACGGAGTTGAAGAGACTCGCTAGCTCTCTCAGGACTGGAGCCCCGCCTGCTTTAAGGAGCTCTGTCGTTATTTCGTCATCACCAGGTGCCTTGTTGTTCTTTAACTGTCCGAGAGCCGCTCTAATCTCACACTGGTCGACATCTGGGATGTCCTACGTGTAGTGACGCGTCAACTCGGCTCGATGGTCATCAGCACTATGTTCTGCTGGTTTCACCGTCCGCGTTGAGTATAGGTGCCCCTAAAAATCCTCGACCTCCTCGAGTATCTCGGACCTTGAAGTCACGATTCTCTCATCCGCAGTTCTTAGTTTCGTCAGATGGGACCTCCATAATTGTTGAGCGAACACTTTCAACCCTCAGTTCTGCTCAATCGCGACCTTAATGTCGCGGGTGTTGGAGCACCTAAGGTCGCATCGCATCAGCTTTCTAATTTTTTGGTTTAAGGCTCTCTTATCCGACGCAGACAGCTGCGTGGATGTCAACTCTCGTCTTTCCTTCATAAGTACGAGAGTCGCCGAGGAACGTTTGGACACCTTATTTTTCCGCTGCGACGGGAATAGTCTGCGGGATACGTCGCGTAGTGCTTTGACCACCTCGTCGGCCTTCTCGTCAACAGTGCTGCCTGTGGTTTCCAACAGGGCGAATCGATTTTGAAGTTTCAGTTGGAACTTTTCGAACCCTATAGCGGCCTGGGGCTGCATAGGTTGGAGAGTAGGCCTCATCATGCGAATTCTCTCAGCTCGAAAATTGATATTTAGAGTGCCTCGGACAAGCCTGTGATCGCTTCCGGTGTTAAACCTGCTGATCACGGAGACATATCTAAATATGTGCCTCTCATCCGTCATGATGAAGTCTATCTCGTTTTCAGTCACGTTATCGGGGCTCTGCCAGCTCCACTTCCTTTGGGGATTCTTTTCGAAGAAAGAATTCATCAAGAAGAGCCCTTGCGACTCTAAGAAGTTGACCAGCATTTGCCCCCTGCGATTCCTGCGCCCCATGCCGAACGGTCCAACTTTCGATTCACCGCGTTCTTGTACTCTCACTTTGGCATTGAGGTCCCCCATAACAACGCTGTAGTGGGCCTTTGTGGTACTGTGCATTGCCTTGGCAATATCCTCATACATGGCCTCAACTGTCTCGTCAGAGCATGTTGAAGTCGGCGCATATACCTGTATCACTTTCAGATAGTACCTTTTAGTAAGTTTTAGTACAAGGTACGCTACCCGTGCCGACACACTACTGATTTCTACAACGCTGCTAGTGAGTTCCTTGTTGACCAGGAAGCCAACGCCGCCTTGGCAGAGCTGATATTATTTAACCCTATTATCTAACCTAACCTTGACTAGTTGACTGAACCGTACCATAAGCTGAGACATAAATCAGTTTTCAGTTTATGAAACTAATATTATTTACTTAACAGTGGTCGCGCCCCCTAGCGGAAACTTAGTGGTCGTCAGGACAATTATTTTCATCCACATTTAACTCAAAATTTAGAATGAATAAATGAATATTGCAGTTCTAATGAGGAATAAATTCTTTAAACCTAAACCTAATATTAAATATAATAATTTAAAGCGTTTATTACAATAAAACCTTGTTTCTATAAGTAGAACACAAACGTCGCTATTAAAGAATTGCTAGTGCATCCCATCCACACGCACAAAACGTTTTAGGAACACATTCATTGTGCGTACAGCTAGGTTGTGGAATTCCCTGCCGGAGTCTGTGTTTCCTCATAGCTACAACCTGGGAGTCTTTAAGTCAAGAGTGAATAGGTACTAGGCAAGCGTGCTCCATCTTCGACCACATCATCGCTTACCATCAGGTGAGATAGTGGTCAAACGCGTGCCCATAAAAAAAAAAATGCGGAAAATGATGTATTTTCTAACGCTATTTACCTACTGGAACTACTTCATAATAAGTTAGCCTGACCTTTACGTTCCAATGTTCACCTTGACTGAACTGAACTGTAAGCTCTGAGATAAATCAGTTTTCAGCTCAAACGGAGATCGTAAAGCTTGTGAATTATTAATAATTTTGGTAGATTTATTATTAATGAGATATTCACTACTTAGTTATTGAAGATAATGCAGCTGGTAACATTTATTTATATGGGATTGTGGGACACACGGTCTATTCAGTTCTATACACAATATAATACAAAGATGCCAATTTAATATTAGCAAATTAATGTTCGACGATTTTTCTATGTAAATAATCATTTAGCTGACCTTATGGAAGCCAATCATTTAAATCGAAGGTGTACACACTTTGTGAACATAAATGTGGATAGAGAAGACATAACTGAGTTTCCCCAACTCACCTACAATGATTTAATATTATTTGCATGTGGAACTTATCAACTTAAACAGGCACGCTCTTATTATGGAGAGCATATGAGAGCGTAAGGTTCTTACAGTATTGAAGTGTGCCCAGAAAGTAACAACAGTGTTCTAGAAGGATTTCCTTCGGCTTATAACAGCATTTTGATTAGAGGGCGAATCAAAAGCGGACGTATAAGCAGGAAAATGTATTTTGTTTATAAAATTATTAAGAATGACGATACTGGTTTAGAAGCGATACGGTCCGAGGACAGTAGGGTGTTGTGCCCATGTGATGACTATTGTGTGGTCCTTGGGCTGGGCAAGGTTTCAATCAAATATAAATCCCGCAGCCCAATTCCTAGATGATGTGCTTGTCATTTATTTAAATGAGTACGAATAAAAAATCAGAAAACTATAACTAGATTTTTTATTAACCTTGAATTTATATAAATGATTTATAAATGTCCCACCGAGTTATATGTTAAAAATAGTGGTTGTTCCATTATCTATGATGTCATCCCTAATGCCTATTATTTGTTTCATTAATTTTTTTTTGGCGTAAGTTGGGCAAAACCTCTTTATCAAATGGACATTTCCCTTTGATTATACATCAAAACCGTACGAATTTTACGTTGCATTTCTGACGTAAAATTAAACACTAACTACGTCAGATGACGTTAAAACTAGCGTTAAAAACGTAGTAAAACCAGTTTTCTTATTACTGTAGTTCCATAAATATCATACGTAAGCGATAAAAAGCAATTTAATACTTGGAATACGTAACGGATACATTATCCAAACAAAAGTTTGGATAATGTATCCGTTACGTCTTTTGATGTCAAACGTGAGATGACGCTAACTTAAATTATGACGCTTGACATCAGATCTCATGGTCAAATAAGGCTGTGTTTACACGGCATTGTACGGTATTTTTTGCAGTTAAATTATAGTTTTTTTTTTTTGGATGGGTGGGAAATCATCCAATGACTTCTCCCGCTCTGGGTGGAGTGGGAGCCCGGCGTGTCAGACTCTTACTGACTAAAACCCACCCCTGTTCACTCATTTTCAGAATTTATCCGCTACCCCTAGGCATGCAGGCACCGGCCACGATGGACCCCGTCAGTGGTGGCTGACACTAACCTCTTTGAGGCGCGCGTGGAACGGCCGAACGTGTCAAAAACGGCCGTTTTTGATACTTTTGCTTACTACTTTCTACACTTTGCTACGATTTTTTATTCAATGAGGGCGCCACTTGGCGGATATATACGCCAAAATCTTTTGGCATAGATGACCAGTAAAATTTCAAATCGAATAATTTGTTGTTACTAGCTTCTTAGTTCAGCCCGATTAAGGGGAAGTTACAAACACAACGTAAACTCGTGTACGCTTCGATCTGTCGAAATCGTGCATTTTGACGTGATTGTCACAGACATATACCCTAAAGGTTTCGTAGTTTCTTGACTCTAGAAAGAAAAACAATTCTCTATCTCTACAATACAAAACAAAGTCACTTTCCGCGTGTTACGTGGCCAACCTGCAAGCTCAGCACATCATACCGACAAAGTGACCGATCGCATTACGACACCGCGGTTCTCACATCGCCGACCAATGTCTTTGCTTTTTTCTACCTAACTTCGGTGGGAACGGAAATTAATATATTAAACCTAAATAATAAGAAATCTATTTTATATTTTTTTATGTGAAATTTGTGATATTTCGTAACTTAAAAGGACTTACTCATTGAAGAGTTTCCCGATACACGCCCCCACACATATCTTGCGTCTATTTGTTTGTTGTTTTTTTTGTGGTGTTGTGTCCACAATCCAATGACTTCTCCAGCTCTGGGTGGAGCGGGAGGGCGTGTCAGAAATGTACTGATTAAAACCCACCCCTGCCCAGGGGCGCGGTAACTCTGTTTCGAATTTATCCGCGACCCCTGGGCAGCTTCGTTTACTCATAAGCCACGCAACAGCGATGTTTTGATGCGATTTTAACTAATAAAAAAAAACAACCGATTTCCATAAAAAAAATACACTAAAAATTAAAAAATATCTTTAGGTCGGTGTTTGTATTTTATTTCTTCGTTATTTGACTCCGACTGCCTGAAATTAAGGTATTTTATTTTATTTTTAGTGAATTTTTCTTATTGAAGTGTTGTTGTTTTTTTTTTTTGTAAAAAAGTTATTTTTTTTTTTTCACTTTTTATTTGTTATATCCCAGAACTAAAAGCCCCAGTAACATGCAACGTGGCATTTAAAAATTATTTAGAGTTAAAAAGAGCGATAAACGAGGAAGGCTTTTGTTACAACAAAAGCCTTCCTCGTTTATCGCTCTTTTTTTTATATAATACACCCGTGCGATTTCGGGTCAGGTCGCTAGTATTGAATTAAATACTTAGGTAGTTAGTAGGTAGCTGTTAAAATAAAGCAGACCTTCGGACTTTAGTTTACTGTTTAGGGAAATTTAAGCCATTTAGAGTCCAGCAATAATGTATGCTAAATAGGCAAAATGTGCGAAGAATTCGTGTCTACCTATTTTTCAGACTACATGCAGCCAACCGGTAATGCAAGGTTAACAATATATTTACTGTATAAATGAAATATCAATAAATACGAGTACAAAGTGATTATAAATCAGGCCGCATTAAAATAAACGGTGGCCATAATAATTGAAAACTAACTTCTTCTGAAGTTAGTTTTCCACCACCACCACCACCTGAAATGGTTTTCCATATTTTCTCATCATGTTTACTGGTTGTTGTTGTTAAAGTAATAACAGCCGCACGGGTTGATCTATCAGGTTTAGATACGCTTGCCGGGGTTAGTCCGTGGATGGGTGACCATCTTTACATACTGAGATTCCTCCGTGCCTCGGAAAACACGTTAAGCCGTTGGTCCCGGCTATCAATCGTGGATCTTTGACAGTCGATACGGGTCGTCAGAAGCCCGAAAGTCTGACAACCAGTCTTGCCAAGGGGTATCGTATTTACCCAGTTTCTGGGTTGTGGAGGTCAGATAGGCAGTCGCCCCATGTAAATTACTGATATTTAGTTACATCCGGTTAAACTGGAAGCCGACCCCAAGATAGTTGGGAAAAGGTTAGACAGATTGATTCACTGGTTGTGTCGAAAACATCGATATCGATATAATAGCGATGAAGGTACATCTCCGTGTTCTTAATTGTTGCATATATTTATTTACATTAAAAAAAAAAATTGGCCAAGGCCTCATTTTGGGTTCCGTACCAAATGTTTTTTGACTATTTGTATGGCTTTGGGTCAACAAGATGCTTATACTGTGAAAATTTGAAAACTGAACCTCGAACCGTTTGGCAGTAAGACCTGTGTGACAGACAGACAGACGGACACGTGAGTGACAGCAATAAGGGAGGTGGGAGGGTTGCGTATAGACCCTTCGGGTATGGCATCCTAAAAAACATTTTTTTACAAAAAAAACAATCGACTTACAAAAAATTAAATACTTACACTAAAAATAAAAAAATAACTTTAATTTCGGAAGTGTGTGTTTGTATTTTATTTCTTCGTTTTTTTGACACCGATTTCCAAAATTAAAGTTTTTTTTTTTTTTTACTTTTAAGTAGTCTTTTTTGGAAGTCGGTTGTTTTCTTTTGTAAAAAAGTTTTTTTTATTTTTCACTTTTTGTTGTTATACCCTAGAACTAAAAACCCCAATAACATGGAACGTGGAATTTAAACATACTCGTAATTGAAGAAAACAACCAACACCTCGGGAGTATAATCTTTAGGATAAAAAAAGAATTTTGAAAATCAGTCCAAAACTGACGCAGAAACCGGCGGACATACATAAAAAATACATACATACAGTCGAAAATAGAACCTCCTCCCTTTTCGAAGTCGGTTAAAAACAAAATAATGTAGGTTGTTGTGGGCCTTGAAAGAGAAATGTTTGCCTGGGAAGTATGTTGAGTTGATTCGTGCTATGTACAGACAATCTAGTACCTACGTCCGGTCGGCTGCTGGCAACACCGATGAGTTCAGTGTGGCTGTGGGCTTACATCGAGGGTCGGCTTTAAGTCCTTACCTCTTCCTGTTGATTATGGACGCTCTTACGTCGGAAATACAGGAGGAGGCACCCTGGTGCATGCTGTTTGCCGACGACATTGTTCTGGTCGGTGAAGATGGACCTGAGATCCAGAGCAGATTGGAGAAATGGCAACAGAAGCTGGAGAAAGTTGGCTTGAAAATCAGCAGAACCAAAACTGAATACATGTTCTGCGATTTCGGCGGTCTCTCCAGTTCTGAAGCTATAGTGCTAGATGGCGCGCTTCTCCCAGTCTGCTCCGATTTTCGGTATCTCGGTTCACTCGTGCAAAGCGATGGCGAAATAGATCGGACTGTTAAGCACAGAATTAACACTGTATGGATGAAATGGCGGCAGGTCACCGGGACTATCTGTGACTCCCGCATTCCCCTTAAACTTAAGGGGAAGATTTATAAAACAATGGTCAGACCTGCTGTCTTGTATGGTTCAGAATGTTGGGCCACAAAAGGGATGAATGAAAAGCAATTGCATGCGGCTGAGATGAGAATGCTAAAAGCGATGTGTGGTGTTACGCGCATGGATAGAATTAGGAATGAGTATATAAGAGGAAGTCTGAAAGTGGCACCGCTGACTGAAAAGTTGTGTGGAAATCGGTTGTCGTGGTATGGGTATGTGATGCGGAGGAATGAAGAAAATGTCGTGAGGAAAGTCTTGTGTATCGATGTGGATGGCTATAAAAGTAGGGGAAGGCCAAAGAAACGATGGTTGGACTGTGTGAAAGAGGATATGGGTAAAAAAGGGGTGACTACAGAGATGACGACTAATAGTGGAGTGTGGAAGAAAAAGACATGTTGCGCCGACCCCAAATAAGTTGGGATAAGGGCAGGAGAATGATGATGAACTCCGTCATCATCGTCATTTCAGCCGAAATACTTTCAAAACTGGACATGGTTCTCGTACCTAATAGAAATATGTGTAATTTATCTATCAACACAAATCTAGCTTGAATTTGCTGCATTTTTTACCTGTTTTACTCGACTGCCTCTAGACTGCCTCAGAAGGAGGATTATGTTTTTCGAGAGTATGTATGTTTGTATGTCTATTTCTTTGGCACGCGCTGTAGCCTAAATAGCTGAATGGATTTGAGTATGTGATGTATTATTAGATTGTTAATGACCGCTGAAGTGACATAGGCTATATGACTTTAGAAAGAAAAAAAAAACAAAGTGGCGACCTCCATTAGGTAAGTATAGTCGTATTTTTTGTGACCTGGTCATGTGGGGTATCAAATTAAATAATATCCGGTCCGATCGTGTATGGAGTACTGCTCTCATCTTTGGGACGGATCTGCCAGATACCAGCTTGATGCCCTTGAGTCAATTGAGAAACGAGCCAAGAGGATCATCGGCAATGATAGGCTCGTTGAGTCGAAACTCCAAAGTCTTGAACATAGACGCCGAGTTGCTAGCCTGTCGGTTTTCTGTCGATTACATTTTGGGGAGTGTGCTACGGAATTGCATGATTTGATCCCGCCAAGCCCGTTTCATCAAAGGACCACAAGACGTACGGCGAAGTGCCACCGGTTCATGGTAGACATCCCATCCATACGCACAAAGCGTTTTGAGAAAACATTCATTGTGCGTACAGCTAGAGAGTGGAATTCCCTACCGGAGTCTGTGTTTCCTGATAGCTATAACCTGGGAGTCTTTAAGACAAGAGTGAATAGGTTACTTCTAGGCATGCGTGCTCCATCTTCGACCACATCATCGCTTGCCATCAGGTGAGATAGTGGTCAAACGCGAACCTATCAAACATAAAAAAAAAAAAAATTAAAGAGCTCGAGGAAACGATTCTAAAAAAAATAAAGATAAAAAAAAATTAGGAAATCAAAAGATATGAAAATATCGCATAAAATCTGTGATTGAAATAATATAACTAACTGGCACCAAATGCATCAGACTGCTTGAAGATTTTAGATGGTATCAGTCGTGTTGTTTGATATTTTCATTTTTTTTGCTGGGGAGAACGGAGTAATATGTCGGACTCCTACCGACTAGAACCCCATAGTTCCTACCGCTACTAAATTCACGCGTACCCACGCCTGGACCATTTTTCACCTTCTAACATCAATGTTATCATAATTAGCGGCTAACGCACATGATTATACCAATGACCTTATTCATTTGGGCCGATGACACACAAATATTTCGTCACTTAGTCACTCCGAACGGGTACTAACTGACTCGCGGCCCGCAAATGTTCAGGATACATCAATCTTCATTGTAGTCTAGTTCATTCTTCAATTAGTTTAGTGTAGAGAGAATCCCCTCTGAGTCAGCCTGGACTGGTGATCTCTGGTTCTTTATTTGGATTTATTTGGGCAATCAAAATGAAAACCAGTGTTTAATTATTGTAGACTCAATATAACTTTTTAGCTGAAGTTTCAGGGTTTTTTCATGAAAGGTACCTATTTGATAAATGGTAAGTAAATGATTTTATTTTTGTAAGTAGGTTTTAACAACACTTTTACACGTCAACATTTTTTTTGTCAGATTTAGCTAGACGAGGCCAGCAAAAAATAAATAAATAAAATAAAATAATCTTTATTTCGGACAAGAAACATCCATATGGGTTAGTAAACAAAAAGAAAGATAACTTATACCTATGTTAGTAAACTTATTATCTATTTGGAAACAAGGCTGTTGTTCGAAATACATCTTCGAACAACATCACCTAATAAAGGAGACTCGTATACAGGGTGTAACGGAAAGGTGTGGTCATATTTTAAGAGCCGGTTCTGCCCATGGAAATGAACAATTTTCTCGAGGAAAAAATTGAAAATTCCCAAAAAAAGAAATTGGACTTTCCATACAAAGTTATTACCAGCTGATCAATATTTGTATGGGAGGTAAAATTTTTTTTTTTTTAATTTCCTCGGATTTTCTTGAGGAAAGTTGTTCATATCGATGGGCAGATGCAGTTCTTAAAATATGACCACACCTTTCCGTTACACCCTGTATATATCGGGGAGGCCGCTATGGTCTTCAGGATGGAGTTGGAGCTCCCCCGCACTCTGCAGAGCAAGGAGGCAGATTTCTTTCTGACGGTGGCATGGAAGCCATCAACGTGTGCTTGTGCAAACATACCTGATGCACTGCAGAAACGGGGCAACCCCATCAACATCCTGAACCCGTTATTATATTGGACCCGTAGGGCAAAGCATGCATGTACATAAGGATTTTAGTTTTTGCTCTGGGAGACAAGACTGCTAGCTAAGCAACCTTAAGTGATCCCAACTATGTTGTGATCGTCTTTAAGACTTACCGAATGTAACCTAAATAGCAATATTTTTTAATATTCTGTAGCAGCCCGGATTCTGGAATTTATTGGAGGACAGCCACATGCCTCGGAAAACACATAAAGCCGTTGGTCCTTCGCCTGATCGTGAGATTGTGGGGACTTAATCGTGTCAGATTGTGGGGACCCAATCGTGTCAGATTGTGGAGACCCAATCGTGTCAGATTGTGGAGACCCATTCGTGTCAGATTGTGGGGACTCAATCGTGTCAGATTGTGGGGACCCAATCGTGTCAGATTGTGGAGACCCAATCGTGTCAGAATGTGGAGACCCAATCGTGTCAGATTGTGGGGGCTCAATCGTGTCAGATTGTGGGGACTCAATCGTGTCAGATTGTGGAGACCCATCGTGTCAGATTGTGGAGACCCAATCGTGTCAGATTGTGGTGACCCAATCGTGTCAGATTGTGGAGACCCAATCGTGTCAGATTGTGGAGACCCAATCGTGTCAGATTGTGGGGACTCAATCGTGCCAGATTGTGGTGACCCAATCGTGTCAGATTGTGGTGACCCAATCGTGTCAGATTGTGGAGACCCAATCGTGTCAGATTGTGGAAACCCAATCGTGTCAGATTGTGGAGACCCAATCGTGTCAGATTGTGGAGACCCAATCGTGTCAGATTGTGGGGACTCAATCGTGCCAGATTGTGGTGACCCAATCGTGTCAGATTGTGGTGACCCAATCGTGTCAGATTGCCGTCCCATCGGACTATGAGAGTAAAGGAACAGAGAGTGCACTTGTGTTTGCGCACACGCATATGCACTTTTTATCTCCTGGGTACTTGGCAAATTTGATTGAAGTGAAAACTTCATAAGGCGCATTGGGCATTTTTGAGATGGGAAAAAACAATTGAAATCGCCACCGACACCGACACCAACACTAACACCGACGCCGACACTGACACCGAAACCGGCATCGCGTAGCGGATTGAAGTGAAAACTTCTTTAGGCGCGTTGATCATTTTTGTTCAAGTTTTCACTTCTGTCGGCACTCTTGGAGTGCCACTATTTTTTATTTATTTATTGGCCTATCTATAATTGTTACACTATTAAATCTTATAATATAAGCTATATTACACATCAAGTGTACAATATGATGCGATAGACACAGCACGCATAATCAAATGAAAACTAAAAATTAATTACAGTAGTAAAATCGCCCACCGTGACACAGAATAACTTATAGTAACTCAAGTCAACGTAACCGTGATCGAAATTCGGTCGGGAGAAAATTATACCTATATTTCAAATGGAACGAGTCTTGTGTAATGGATGTGGATGGCTAGAGTAGGGGAAGTTCAAAGAAACAGATCACGTTGCGGAGCCGTGGAGGTGTGGTGACACGTAGAGGAGGGACGTAGGAGTGACACGTAGATGAGGAGTTGGATGAAGATAAACACACGACGAGTTCAGACGTATATTTTAATATTTACAGTAGGCTTAATTATATGGAGCACTTATTAATCGTACGTACACCATACACTGTGACTAGGTAAAAGTACAAATTGTATTATTGTCAGGAACTGCTTGGTTATAGAAGCTGCACTTCACTGTTCTAGTAACTCTTACAAAACTGGTAACTGTCATTTGCTGAAGAGTCAGAAAATTACAATGATAAGAAGGAGCTTCTACTACTTCGGCTGCTGAATCTGAACATTTTTTAAATAAAAAACACAGGCTAGACAGAGAAGGCAAGTAATATTTTAATTTTAAATTAAAAAAGGTAGGAAAGAACGTAATTTGGAATAGAAGTCATAAAATAAACAAGGCTTTGACACTGCCTTGTTACAAAACAATGGATGGATTGTGTGAAAGAGGATAAAGGTAAAAAGGGGATGACTGCAGAGATGACGACTAATAGAGAAATATGGAAGAACAAGACATGTTGCGGCGACCCCAAATAGATTTGGATAAGGGTAGGAGAATAATGATGATTTCATATGGAGCGACTGCCTTCCACAATTCAGCCAATTTCACGAATAAAACAAATTAACAGTCTGTTGAAAATGCAGATATGGGTAATTTGTATAGAAAAGTTTGTCTTCAGTTATTACAGGGAATAGTGATATTTTAGCTTTGCTTCTACTGAACTCTATTTAACTATTTGAACGACAAGATAACAGAAATAAAAGGAAAGTTACACATTTCGATTTTAAAATGCCCCGTTCCCTAGAACTTTTTCAGCGGAGCTGCGTTTACATGGCTCCCCCTTTTTTTTGTGGGTTGGGAAATCATCCAATGACTTCTCCCGCTCTGGGTGGAGCGGGAGGGCGTGTCAGACTCTTACTGACTAAAACCCACCCCTGTTCCTTCCCTGCCTGAGTGCCCAGGGGTGCGGTAACTCATGTTGAGAATTTATCCGCTACCCACATGGCTCCCCTAATGTACAATCCTTTGCCTAGATCAATTACTCAGCTACCCTTCAATAAGTTTTGTGTTACGCTGCGGAAGTGCTTGTTACAAAAATGTTTTTATTCGATAGATGAATTCTTTCTAAAGTGTCCATGTAAATTCTATACATTAAAGCACAGATATATTTAACTGTTAAGTAGATAAATAAATTGACAAAATGTAGATTTATCTAGTATAAATATCATAGCTAGTGTAAAAACTTCTACTATTGGCCAAATGTGTATTACTAAATATTTTAAATAAGACCTTCGTGTACCTACCATATTTGATGCAATAAATAAATGATTATTTATGTGTTTGGAAACTAGATTTACATATTTATAACTTATACTTAACTAACTATATCTACACTAAAACCAAAATAAAACCTTTCCTAACTACGTAGTTAGGTAAGTTTTTATTTTGGTATTGCAAAACAAAGAAGTACCTACTCCTCCACATCGCTGTCATCTGGAAACGTGCCCAGAAGACTGGAAGCATTGTCACGTTGGATGGCAATGCTTATTCTTTAAGCAAAGAATGACCCAGCCCTCTGGTTACGTAAAGTGTCGATCAGTTGGCGAGAAATATCCTTGAACAGGAGACGCGCACTCGGAACCCATGATCCGAGCGTTTCGACCCCAAACGGCTCAAAATAATTTGAATTTGAATTTCTAGGTGACATTAACACAGCTGTAAAACTCAACTATGTACTCAACAACAGAGAAATCTAGAGGCTTTAATGACGATGATGTTCTTCTCATCGGGTGGACTGATTGACTAGTCAATGAGGAAAGCATTCAGACTAAGCGTAACAAAATTCAAACCTTATAGAATGTCCTTACTTTGGTACTGTTCGTCGGTTCGTTGAACTCCTCAAAGTTCTGAGTTGAGCTTCACGATAACTGACAAATGTTTGCACTGTCTGGACAGGTCTACTCAAATCTGCGTGTTGCTTTCCTCAAAAGCTCATCTCAGACATTAACGTACAGATCTCCCAAAGTGATAAATGCACATAGAAATCTTCGTCACTGTTCGACAACGGTCGTATTACCCGACCGTCGGAAGACGATATGTATACGGAGTGGTTAAGTGCATTTTCTTCATACATAACTTAGTAGAATTATGTGTTATGTTTCCGGGAATACGACAATTAGCGAAGATCTGCATGCGCATTATTGAATACTGTACATGGTTCTCATATGATTGGACCAGTACATATTGTATGGATTTGAATACTTTAAAAGTGACTTTGACCTCTGAGTTTGTTTCGGTGCTTCTCCTCAAGGTAGTCAGTTAGGAAACACCGGCCTCATCTGGCTAAAAACTGACAAAAAAATGTTGACGTGTGAAAGTGTCGTTACTAAAACATACTTACAAATAAAATCATTTATCATTATCATTAAACCGAATTCTCAACACACTTAGGGTTCAAGAACTCACGTTGTACAACATTCCCACAATCAACTCCTTAATTATTAAGAAAAGACTGAAAGAATCCCAACAAAATCAACGTACACCAGTACTCACTAGTTCACATAAATGCTCCACTGACGTTAGTCCCAATGACGGCACGTCATCGTCATCAAACGATTAATTCGCTGTCATTAGTCCACTTGTGACTTCAGTCATTGGACGGTCGCGAATTCATTTCATGGTCTCATTTTGTTGACTATACCTAACGATATGGAGAATGGACTGAGCAATAAGATAAATAAAATAAAATTTTATTCACCAATGAAACTAATCGCGATTAGTAAAACTAGTTTATGCATTTAATCGAGATTAGAGCTTCATTTTGCGTTTCACTACTACTACTACAAACTAAACTAGTTTAAGCGTAACTTTGTTTAAATTCTAAACGCCCAGTTTTCGTAAAAACGCAAAATGAAGCTCTAATCTCGATTTAAACGTATGAATAGAGTTTGGTTTAAACTAATCGCGATTAGTTTCATTGGTGAAATCGGCCCTGAGTTTAGTTTAATCCGTCAGGCCCCAATAGACAATAGGTTTTTAATTGTGTCTGCTAATGAGGGGCTTGACGGGTTAAACTAATAGCCATTAGTTTCATTGGTGAAATCGGCCCTTAGTTTTGTAATGATCGATATGACGAAGAAGAATAAGAAGAGCTTTGAAGAAAGAAAACTGTTAGCCGCACGATCGGGATAACTTTCTCACACAATAGTATCTGTACCTAATCACTTCTTACCTGGATAGTGCCGTTCACTCTATTCTCTATGTACATGCGTAGGACCATTTCAGATCCTGCATTTGACGGTCGCTAAAATTAATTTCATGGTCTGATTCTGATCATGTTGACTGGTCCATTATTACCGGAACTATTGTAATAGGATACTCAGAATTTCAGTCGGATTTCAGCTAGTGTGAAAAAATTGTGAAATGAATCATGGGTGATGTGTACGGTTCCGTGTATTGGGCCTTGTTGCGCGACCTACTTGTCGGATTCTGAAAAATTACGTACATTATTTCTTTGTTTAGTTCATGACCAACTCAACTTTTCTCAGAGAAGATTCAGTCGCATATGCAAAGTAAGACTTGCCGTTGACTTGTGATTTTTGTCACCGTGACTTTTTGTTACCCAGTCGAGTGCTATGAAGATATACTCGTACATGTGAGTGCGCTGATCATGGTGACGTGACAATACGGTGCCAAATAGTTAATAGGTGACTGAATTTTGAAGAATCCTTGAACCAATCTTTCAGTGTATATGGGATGCACCCAATAGCGTTTTTTTCGTTTCATTTTTCTTCTTATTATTTCAAAAGCACTTATTACAGCAATCTGTACGAAATTCATTTCAAGAATGAGTGCGTTTCGTTGCCCAATTACTTATCAAGTGGGCGCATCGTGGGTGACAGTAGGTGAAAATCACAAGTTAGCGGCTAGCCTAAGATGGTAAATGGTTAAACGTAAATGAAATCCAAATCGGTAGAGACATTCTCTATGATAAATATAGCATCCCAAGTCTCGTAGTTATTAGCGTTTGAATAATAAAATATATACAGGGTGTAAGGTACATGAACGCACATACGTGTACTAGTGATTCAGTACATGATTCTGGACCCCCTAGCGTTGGAATTTTTCGTCAGCCTTTCCCTAATTTTTGAAAAAAAAATTTTTTTTTCACTTTAAACTGTATAAAATCGTTATATACCTATCTACCGCAAAGACATTTTAAATGAAAAAAATTAATAAAATAATTTTTAATTTAAAATGTCTTTGGGGTAGATAATCAATCTGCCCGCGCCTTTTCCCAACTATCTTGGGGTCGGCTTCTAGTCTAACCGGATGCAGCTGAATATCAGTATTTTACATGGAGCGACTGCCTATCTGACCTCCACAACACAGTTACTGGGTAATACGATACCCCGTGGTAAGACTGGTTGTCAGACTTTCGGGCTTCTGACGAACCGTAACGACTGCCAAAGATCCACGATTGACAGCCGGGACCAACGACAATTATCTACAGATAATTTTATAATTTAAAAAAAAATTGTGTGTTTTCTTGGCAAACCCTTTCATTGGATATCCTTAGCATGGGAATGCATAAAAAAGATGGCGGACTAGTTAAGTCCGCCATATTTGATTTAGAATGACGTCACTTAGCTTACCATGCATTGTCATCCAAACTAAACATTTAAGCAAAATTTCAGCTCATTCGAAAACCGGGAAGTGGGTAATAAAACAGTTACAGGTGAAGCTAATAAATAAAACCGGTCAAGTGCGAGTCGGACTCGCGCATGATGGGTTCCGTACCATCGTACAAGATTGTCGCGTCTGATGACATTAAAAAACCCAAAAAAGTAAGTTTCAAGTAGGGGAGAGCCCCCTTTAACCTGTTTAACTCGCCATTCGTCAAACGTAAACATCCGTCAAGCCCCGCCCGCATACGACAAACCGGATTTCAAGTGTCAGTTTGACATTTCTTCTCAGTTATGACAGCATATATTTTTTGTCGGAGGGCAATAATGTCTATGGCCAAGCGTGTAAATGTTGCCACAGCATAAAATACATTGCGTTTTGGTAATAATAGAGGTAATAAACGAGTGAATCGCAAAACTCACTGGTGAGTTTCAGTGCTTTACAGGGTTATTTTTTTATTTATTGTTGTAGTGGCAACAGGAATGGAGAAATACACATTCTGTAAAAAATTCAACTGTCTACCTCTTACGGATCGTGAGATACAGCCCGCTGACAGACAGATGGACGGACAGCGGAGGATTAGTAATAGGGTCCCGTTGGTTACCCTTTGGTATACGGAACCTTAAAAAGCGTGTCAATAAATGCTTGTAAAAACAATAGAACGACTTTAATTCTCTCGAAGATATAATTATTTACAAACTACAAAGTACACATTTAAAACGCAGACGCTTCCTCACGTGCGCGACGATGTGAGTTGGCAAGCGTGGTGCCTACCGTGCTGTGTGATAAATTGATAATGGCTTGTAATTGTAAAGTATTTGTTGCCATGCCACGTATTATCAACTTTGTTTCAGGAAAGTTTTGTTTGAGTTTCTGTTTACAAAAGTCGGTCAGACTGAAGATATTAAAATATCAGTTGGTTGGTAACTAACAAATAGGTGTTTCTTATCAAAATGTTTTTTTTTTTAAATCTTTTATGGACTTTTCCATTTGCCGACTAAGTGCCGCCATAGACGGACTGCTGGGAGCAGTCAGAGCCGACAGCTTCAAGCAGATCGCCCAACACCGACTGTGTTGGGTGATCTGCAGTTTCAATATAAAATTGACGATCGCCATACACGGACCGCTCAAGCAGTTCATTTGTTTTCGTAACTAAAAATGTACTGACTGCTCCAAACCGTCCATCTATGGAGGCCCCAACCGCAACGTTTGTAATAAGTAACATACGTACCGTTTTGTTTGCTGTGGTGATCTCCTAATCAAAGCTCTTAATGTCATTGTCATTGATCGAGGCGTCATAGACCTACGTTTCGTCTATGGCGCGTAGTGGTGCACCGCACCAGAGCCTTTAGACAAAATACTTTTCTGTTAACGTTAACGCTAACGCTTCGTGCAAAATGTATGGCAAAGACATTACTGGGCGTGAGTCACGTGACAGTTCTCTGTCTAACGCTTCGTGCAAAACGTCGTTGCCATACATTTTGCACGAAGCTTTAGCGTGAAAGATAACAGAAAGTATTTTGGCTAAGGGGGCTGAAACGAGATCACTAGGCATTAGTCAATTAGTTTAGTTTTATTTTATTTTTGCTTGGATACTAGGCTTTTGAAAATGAATATGCGTTTGTAATCTGTGCAAAATAAATAATTTTTCTTTCTTTCTTTCTTTCAACACGACTGCTCTCGTGCAGTTAGTCTCAACTGCTCTAAGCAGTCCGTCCATTTGTGGCCTAACCAAAGGCCAAAAAATCTGACACCAGTCTTGTGAAGGGTGAGATAAGCAGTTGCTCCACGTTAAATACTGCTATTCACCTGTATCAGGTCAGACTGGAAGCAGACCTCAACAAAGATAGGAAAAGGCTTGGTAGATTGAGTGATTCTCGAAAATAACTCATCATCATCATCCACAGCCCGAGTTCGCCCACTGCACAGCATAGGCCTCTCCTTTTAGCGACCTCTCTCGTCCGACCCTGATCTAGGCCATGGTACGGAGCGAGAGGGCATGGGAAGCTGTCACCTCCTTCTGCGAAGTACTAATACTCGCAAAGGAAGAGGCGTGAGGGAGAGGCAATCGTCGCGCCCTCATCAGCCCCTAGCCACCGCAGGAGACGCCCTGGGCGTCGGGAGTCGCAAGCCGATTCCCTGCCACCGTAGGCGTGGGCTTGCGAACTGCGAGTAATGGGTAGCTCGCCGTCGAGAAGTGGTGTTTTACAGACCCATTTAATACTTAATGTGTGTGCGGTGATTCTGTCCAGAACATGACCCACATGCTGGTGGAGTGTCCCAAGGAGTACTCACAATTTTGAGGACTTATATGTAGAACGCTGCCCACGGTGCTATTAACATGGCCCAGACCCCCTAGCCATATTACTTTTCTATTATCGTTTACGCTAACGCTTAGTACAAAATGTATGGCAATAACATTACGTGCGATAAGTCACGTGACACCTCTCTACGCCTTTTTTATTTTTTTGTAGGGGCGGGCAATCATCCCATGACATCTCCCGCTCTGGGTGGAGCGGAAGGGCGTGTCAGACTCTCAACCCAACCCTGTTCCTTCCCTGCCTGAGTACCCAGGGGTGCGGTAACTCATGTTGAGAATTTATCCGCTATCCCTAGGCATGCAGGCACCGCCACGATGGGCCGCCTTTATGGCGCGCGTGGAACACTACGCGCCGTCGACTCACGGGCCTGGTGCTGATCGGACGGCGAGCTAACCACTGCTCGCCGTCCGTAGGCCCTGGTCTACGGTGGCCGGAGATCGTCTCGCGACGTCCTACGCCCAGTGCCTCTCCTCTCTGCGGTGGTAGCGGCCGAGCTCCGTTGAGCCTCGCCTTCGCGAGCAATCTGCTTCGCTGAAGGAGAACACTGCTTCCCATTCCCTCTCGCTCTGTACCATGGCCTGAACCAGGGCAGGGCGCGAGAGGTTGCCGCCAAGGGGGTGGCCCTGAGTTGAACGCAGTTAATATGCATCGACTAAAAAAGAAGGGGATAACTGGAGAGATGCTTACCTACAAAATAATCTTAATTATTGATATGACGCGTATAACTTCGCAACACAATATTTACACAATAAACGATGTTAAGTTAAAAAACAAATAACAAATATAGGTCTTTGTTGCCATGCCCACAGACCGTTTATCAAGTTTAGCTGTTTATTGTAATAATAACGTTGGCTATGGACATATAATATTATCGTATGTTACTGGTTAATGATCCGGATTGCTGACAAAAGGTTAACTCAGATTAAGTTCATGTTTTATTTGGTTACTGATTGCGGGTGGTTGCTACTCTCTCGAATATTATAGATATTAAAAGTACGGGACCTTTTGCTGGGTTTCCCTTAGTAACCGTGTGCACCTTTCGGGATAAAAGAAGCCTATTTAAATGTTTCTTTCTTTATTTTCTTTTTCTTTATTTTCTTTCTTTCTATAGAATCCAGCTTTCTATTTGTGAAAGAATTTACGTAGTCGGACCACCAACTTCCAAACTGACAAATAAGTAAGTACCATACACCCCTAAAAAATATTCACACAGCTTCCACACAGTTATAAAAAAAAATACACACAGACGAACAAATCGCACTCTCGAACCCTTTATTTTGATACCCCACTTAATATAGGTCGTCGTTCGTCGACTTTATTTTTTTCTTGTTCACAATAAGGCGTCTGGTTGTCGCCATATTGTATTTTGATTCCTATCAGTCATGTCTTTAGTAGCACTCGCAAGTAGGAATTATCAAAATCGGTCCACATGTTAGGTCTCTAAACCACCACAAAGGAACAAACATAATTACATAGGCTGATAAACACATTACTCTCCCTTGCGTCGCGCAGTCGGGTAATAAAAAATGCTCTCCCATTTATTTAATCTTACGTGTAACTAGATTTACAAATATTATATTCATAACGGTCCTCAATGGTTTTACCACTTTACAATAAAACTAGTTTTCCGACAGTAGGTACCAAGTGATGGATCACGAACAGTTCCAAGGTTTTCTTTTCGACTGTACAAATATGACGTTTATATTGACTAAGTATCATGTGTTGACCGTCTCACTTTTATGGTAATTTGAAATTTAAATATACGTAGTTTTGTACTTACTATGTTTATTTAGAAAGATATACATTAAGTGCATGCGTCTTCTGCATGGGTATTTAATTTATTGACTAACGGCAAAACAGTATTAAGAGATCGTCATCGTTTAGTATGTAGAATTTCATGGTTTCCTAGATAACTAGGGGCTTATTTAATAAAACCGATAGGCGAGGACAAAAGTAATAATTCTATTTAGTTAGATTATCAAAAAATATTAAACACGTATTTTTTGCTTTACAATAAATCTGCCCGCGCCTTTTCCCAACTATCTTGGGGTCGGCTTACAGTCTAACCGGATGCAGCTGAATACCAGTATTTTACATGGAGCGCCTGCCTATCTGATCTCCACAATCCAGTTACTGGGTAATTCGATACTCTTTGGTAAGACTGGATGTCAGACTTTCGGGCTTCTGACGACTCGTAACGACTGTCAAAGATCCACGATTGACAGGCGGGACCAACGGCTTAACGTGTTTTCCGAGGCACGGAGGAGTCTCGGTATATAAAGATGGTCACCCATTCATGGACCAACCCCGGCAAGCGTAGCTTAACCTGTTGGATCGACCCGTGCGGCTGTTATAACCGGTTCTAATACTTTTGTATTCGTACACACATTGAAAGAAATAATCATACCTTTTTTTTGGGAATTCATCAGACGACTTCTGCCGCTCTGGGTGGAACAGGACGGCGTGTCAGACATGAGCATATGTCCACCGATTTCTGCGTCAGTTGTGGACCGATTTTTAAAATTCTTTTTTTATCCGAAAGCATAATTATACTCCCGAAGTGGTCCCATATAAATTTTATCAAAATTACTTCAGCGCTTTTTGAGAAACTGAACAAAAACGAAAAATACGTATACCTAGATGACGTTTTTTTCTCTCTTATTACGAGTATGTTTAAATTCCTTGTACCATGTTATTGGGGTTTTTAGTTCTGGGGTATAACAACTAAACATTGAAAAATAAAAAACTTTTTTACAAAAAAAAAACAACCGATTTCAAAAAAAAGAAAAAAACTAAAAATTTAAAAATAACTTTAATTTCGGCAGTCGGTGTCAAAAATCGAAGAAATAAAATGCAAATACCGACTTCCGAAATTAAAGTTATTTTTAATTTTTAGTGTATTTTCTTTTTTGGTAGTAGGTTGCTTTTTTTGTAAAAAAGTTTTTAATTAAGATGTCTGTTTAATAAAATTCAAAGTCCTGACCGACTGCCTGACTGATATATCAATGCACAGCCTAAACCGCTGGTCCTAGAGACATGAAATTTGGAGGATGTGTTCTTTGTGAAGAGTAGGTATCCACTAAGAAAGGGTTTTTTGAAATTCAATCCTTAAGGGGGTGAAAAAGGGGTTGAAAGTTTATAACGGGGGATTTACTAAATCCACGCGGACGAAGTCGCTGGCAGAAGCTGTTAATCCGTGGGTCGGGAGTCATTTGTAGATCTTTGACAGTCCTTAGTAGAAGTCATCCTTGGTAGTCAGAAGGCAGAAAATCTGACATCAGTCTTGCCAAGAGGTATTGTGTTACTCAGTTACTGGGTTATGGAAGTCAGATAGGTAGTCGCTACATGTAGAATACTGGTATTCAGTTGCATCCAAATAAACTGGATCCCAACATGCACAAAAAGCTAAGTAGATTGTTTGACTGCTGTGATACGCTATCGTAATAATCTGAACATTGAAACTTCTCAGAAGCCAGAAGGAAATCTACAGAAGGCAGCGATTACCAGGAATGCGCTGAAACAATCAAGCTTAAAGAATTCCACAGAGATGACTCAATTGTCTTGAAAATCGCAGAATCAAAATCAGAAAAGTACCTATGGAGGAGCGTAAACCACTTTTCTTCATATTGAAGGCAAGATATAGAAAAGAGTTAGATCATAGGTGAAACGGAACATTTACTTGATAAGCTAGTTACGGAGTACCTACCACGTATTATCATCATAATTTCATCAAAAAGAAGTCAACAGCTGGACATGTGTCTCCCCAAGGTTGTCTATTGTTTACCCGAAGATTATATACCATAATCATCATATTCCCGAATTTCATTTGCCAGAATGTTTTGTTTGCCCTAAAAGACATATGACATACTGTTAATTGCCCGAAACTTAGATACCATAAGATACGAGTGCCATACGTATTGTTTTTCATATTTTTAAGTGCCATAATAATTATCAAACATAATATCTAAATGCCATAATGATTATTAGACATAACATTTAAATGCCATAATAATCATTACACATGATATTTAAGCGCCATAATAAATTGTTTTCGAATCTTTGCGTGCTTTAGCATCAAATTTGTATTTGCACTAAATTAATTGTATTTTTTTTTTATTATTTAATGTGCGTTTTGTAATCTGTGCAAAATAAATAATTTTTCTTTCTTTCTTTTTTCTTTTCTTTCACTAAAAAAGAAATTGTACTACATACTTATTAGCTTTCTGGCTGTCGATGTCGATGGGTGTGTAATGTTTGGTATAATTAGAATAAATTTATTTATTCTTCTTTATTAAGTTTAATGGTCACAGTTCTAACCTAACTCAAATGGCACCTAACCAAACTTTTTCTGGGTGGTTTTTAAAATATAACCGCGAGGGGGATGGCGGGGTCTTTTGAGCGAGCGAAGAGAGCGAATAGACCTAGCCAAACCTTAAAATATTCTATGCATAGTTGATGGTGGGCTTGGTCGACGGAGCCCCACTTTGCGGGGCTCCTACTTCTGTGTGGTTTATAAAAAAATAACCACGAAAGGGATGGCGGGGTATATTCGCTCGCTTCGCTCGCTCACACGACTCCGCCATCCCCTTCTAACCTAATCTATCCGAGTCGGAGTGCCCTAAAGTCCCGATTGCATCCAGTTTCTCCTGATATAACAACCGTTACATACCCAATGCCGATGGCAAATGATAATTATGGCATGTGATAATTAGGGCATGTGATAATTAGGACATGTGATAATTAGGGCTTACAATGATTATGACAAATTATGTAAAAAAAGCTTCTAGCACGTGACTAATATAGCAAATAAGAGTAGGGCAAATGAATATTACGTCGTATAATATTATGGCTGTTGACTATTATGGCAAATGATATTAGGGTAAATAAAATTCGGGCAAACGGCGGTATACCGTCTCCCCAAACGTCATCACAGTTTTACTCGACTACGCGACGTAAGGGAGGGTAATGTTTTTATCAGCTTAAGTATGTATGCTCCTTTTTGGCACTTTAGAGACTAAACGCGTGGGCCGATTTTGATAATACTTAGGTCAAGAAAAAAAAAGTGTTTCGTCTTAATCTTGCGAGTGCTACTAAAGACATGACAGTAATCAAAATACAAAATGGCGTATTAATAATTATCATTGTCAGGGTCGCGTTTGGCCACTGTCTCACCTGATGGTAAGCGATGATGTGGTCGAAGATGGAGCACGCTTGTCTAGAAGTAACCTATTCACTCTTGACACCACATGCGCTGTGCATCTGTTTCTTGCATCCATTGGCATCAAGAACCAATTATGATTTGTTATAAATCTAAAACAATAAATCTTTCAGGCGTTTAATTATTCCAAACGCCGTGATTCATAACAGAACCGTAAGAAAAACACCAATAACCGATAACACCAAATTACAAGAAGAACTATAAATATTATGAAGTAGAACACACGTGTCTTCACAATAGAGTCAGTTTATAAGCAAAAGTCCGTAATATTATGGTGTTACCTTCGATGGAAAAATCAGTATTGATAAATTTTTAACCGACTTCAAAAAAGAAGGAGGTTATCAATTCGGATGTTTGTATTTTTTTTTTATGTATGTTCGGGCATAACTCCGTGATTTATTGACGGATTTTCAAAATAATTTTTGTTCGAAAGGAGTTTATTCCAAAATGGTCCCATTTAAATTTCATATAAATCTGATGATGGGTTTCGGAGACAGACAACGGAACTCTTCAAAAATTGACTGCAAATCAACCGCGTTTGCTGCTATCATATGTCTATGAATTGTTAACACAGTTTAATGGCGAATCACAACTAAAAAGTGAAAAATAAAAAACTTTTTTACAAAAAAATAGAACCGACTTTCAAAAGTTTTTTTAGTAATTATTCTGGATCGTTGCTCTACCAAGAATCGCCAAACTGAAGTGGCAGTGGACAGGGCACATTGCTCGCAGAACAGATGGTCGGCCTGGCGACCGCGTACCGGAAGACGCATCGTTGGATGGCCTCCCACAAGGTAGACCGATGACCTGGTGAGGGTCATAGGAATCCGATGGATGCGAGACGCACAGGACCGGTCATTATCGCGACAGGCAGGCCTATGTCCAGCATTGGACGACACTCGGCTGAAACGATGATGATGATGATCATTGGTCTATTGGTCGCAAGAACGACTGCTGAGCGTGAGCTCTTGGGTTTGATCTGTCGGCCAAAGTTGTACTGAGTTTTACCGTGAGTATATTTTGTCTTAACTCAGAAGCAGTTTGTAGATTCTATTTGTGGTTGATGGTAATAGGGTATCTCCTATTATAAAGGTGAAACGGACGATGAAGGTTTTAAATTGGCAATATTTCAGGGAAATTTACGCTACGGGATTAACTAGAAAATATGAAAAAAACTTTCTTACAAAAAATAGAAGAAGACGTTTCTATTTTTTGTAATTTTGTTTTTTTTTTTAAGAAAGAATCATTTATTTGACGACAGTAATCTTATCTATATATAGAATCATTAACATGAAAACAATAAAATATTTTTTTTCACTTTTTAGTTGTGGTTCCCCATTAAATTGTGTTAACAATAAATAGACAAACTATCGCAGTAATCGCGAGTCATATGCTGTTAGTTATTGAAGAGTTCCACTGTCTATCTCCGAAGATCTTCATCAGGTCCTAATGATTTATATTATACGAAAACGTTCCTTGAAAAATATGCATTTGAATAACGGAAACTCCATCCAAATCGGATCAGTAGTTTTCGAGAAAATCGCGGACAAAACACATACGACATACGGGTCGAATACAGAACCTCCTTTTTTGAAGTTTGAGATAATGTTGTTTAGACGCTCGTGTAGCTCGTCGTAGGGATAACCTGGGCCTGTAGACAAAGTAACATCGCTTCGTAGCGAAACGATATCTAAATTCGTCATCGTCTCTGAGATATCGATAAACATTTCCTAGCGTTAGCGTTCCTTCGTTATCTTTTTTGGCGATCACGATCGAGGCGAAGGCGAACTCTGAAAGCGCTGCTTGTCTACGCATTTATATGGGATAAACACGATAGCAATTCGTTTCTTTATGGTTTCGTTACGAATTATAACATTGTCTACCAACTTGCGATAACGATGTCGACTGACCACGTGACTTAGCGCGGCTTATGTCAATCTCATACATTTTAGTCTTTTCTAACTTCGTTATCGTTTTTAAATTGTTACTTTGTCTAAGCCCCCAGATTGTTATTCGGAATTGCTTTGCTTATAGGGCTTAAAATTAAGGGGCAGTTACACGACTTTTAATGGTTTTTAATTGAGCATCACGTCTAAACGACTAGTTTAAATTCTTTGAAAAAAATGAATGTTACTCTAGACAATTTCCGTCATACTTTGATCTGAGAATATTTGAAATTATATTTTTTTAGCATAGTGTAATTAATTTGTAAAGTTACCTCTAACGCGGATAAAAAATTGAGAATCACGCAAAAACTATAAAGCGTATTTTTATGAAATCTTCACCATTTTAAAGACTATTTAATTATTTATAATTTAGTCTCAGTGTGTGAAACGTTGGTTGGACTGTGTGAAAGAGGATATGGGTAAAACGGGGGTGACTACGGAGATGACGACTAATAGAGGAGTATGGAAGAAAAAGACATGTTGCACCGACCCCAAATAAATTGGGATAAGGGCAGGAGAATGATGATTAGTCTCAGTGTTTTATCTTAATACCTGTTCTTGTATGTGTAATAATTTAATAAATTAATAATGCGTCTAACTTCGACAGCGCTTCTTGATGGGCGAGTCCTATTACTGGGTGGACGTACGACGCGTTACGTGAGCTCAGCACAGAACACGCAAGGTAACCACTCAACGTCATTGCCAGCGAATAGCGCCTTAAGTGGCAATGTGGGTGTACTACTACACACCTCTGCATACCCTTTTTGTTAGTGTTAGCATCCGTCACGGAGTAGCTGGGTGGTCCAGACTATGAATAGGTTGTTTATCGCTTCGTAGTTGACTTATGACTGTAATCTTGACAGGTGGACGAGAAGCGAACTGGTGATAATATTATTATTTTATGAATGTGTACGAGACTCGCCACTATCCTACTGGCCCTGCAGTCTCGATATTGATAGCGATCGCGACGTCCTAACGATCGGACGCTACGTCGGAAAAATTGTTGATTTTTTTGAAAATATGTATAGAGACGGCGTAAATTTTAACTTGCAAGCACTATTTACACCACTTGCAAGTTAAAATTTACGCCGTGTCTGTCTGTCTCCGCAGTCACAGAAAAGTTGAAAGGGAACCGCTTATTTTGATATGGTCATGTGAAGAGGAGAGATGAAACACATGTAACCAAAAGAGTTATGAATATAAATGTGGATGGATGTAGAGAGAGGGAGGCCAAAGAAAAGATGTATGGATTAGTGATATCGTGACGGCTGACAGGACAGAATGGAAGAAAGAAACGTGTTGCGCCGACCCCAAGTAACATGGGATAAGGGCAGGAAGATGATGGGAAAAAGTGATGAAGATAGTTTTAGGTTATTGTTTGTGAATTGTAATGGGTTTGAGGTAGAAAACTAATTAAAACAAGACAAAGAAAATACTAAATCAAAATCGGTTTATTCGTTTAGGATCTACGATGCCACAGAGAGACAAACATACCCACGGATACACACGATAACCCCCCTCTTTTTTGGTTGGGGGTTAAAAAATAATAGAATGATAATGTTGATAAGATATGAAAGATTTATTATAATTAAGTGCTTTCTCGTTCCAATTTTCTCATAAAGGAAACCAAGCATGATCTAGAGTAGGAATAAAACCACCGGAACTTATTTATAATTAACTAGCAACCTCAATCCATTGAGCTGGGCACGCCATTGTTTAGAACTACTCATAATGTCATTGCTTGCTGCATGTTCATTGTTAAATGAACGGTTGGATGCGTATTTAGAAACTCTGTTTTAGTAACTTTCCATGGAGAAAGATGGCATAACTTTAAGACAATGTATGTAGTTATTGGACATCAGTTTAAATGTCGTTTGCGTTTGTTTATACACTTTTTTGACATGGATTTCTTATGATTTATCTCATCATTCTTGATTCACGAAGAAAATAAATTCACAGTAGGGACCTGAGGAGGTTTGCAACAAGGAACCAGGTGTTGCTGGGCTTGGAACAGCTGATGGGATGACGAAGCTTTGTGTCGTAATGAAAATCAGCGAACGTATGAAGTCTTCTAACGCCTTTATGGAATTCGGAGCTTATAGCTTATTTGTCGAGAAAGTTGTTGGCAGAGCACTGAAAGATACATTTATGGAACTTGACTTTACCCAAAATATTTTGTGATAACTAATATAGGTAGTGGGTTGGAACCCAGGCAGGTGCTTTACTTTGTGTTAATTATTTCATCACCACTGCTCTCATGTCCTAGAACCAAAAACTTCTAAGGCTTGTTTTAGAATCACGCTGATCGTCAGCGCTGACAGCTCACAACGTAGCTCGTCAATGATCACCGCGACGAGCGAGCTGACCACCGTCAGCACTGACAGCATACATATTGGGCTGTCAGCGCCGACGGTCAGCGTGACTCTAAAACCAGCCTAAGATAAGTAAAAAAAAAAACAGACATGTGATATCCATCAACCCGAATTGGGCTCGCGTGGTGGATTACGGCCAACACTCTCTCACAGAGAGAAGGCCTGTGTCCCAGCAGTGGGAACATTAACAGGCTAATTGTGTTACGTTTATATTAATATTTAGGCTAAAACTAATGCCCAACAGCAGAAATTCCACACAAGTACCCATAAACCAAAAGTAGATAAACATGGATTAAAGAAGAATACCAAATGATACGCTTAACGCATCGGTGATATCAGATAGGATTTCCGGCTTCACCGTTCAGCCAATGAGGGGTTTCTAAATGCGCACACGGTCACGGGTCATCGGGTCCTTGATAGCTATCGATCTGTCCTACATAGCTCGTGTTACGATTTAATTCATGTGGTGTGTTACTGGAAGTCTTTGCAAAGGGCTACTCAATTTTGTATGGTTAAAGGTTTCACATAGTTATTTCTATCATTTTGTTGACCTTTTTTAACCGACTTCAAAAAGAAGGAGGTTATCAATGCGGATGTTTCTATTTTTTTTTTTATGTATGTTCGGTCATTACTCCGTCATTTATTGACGGATTTGAAAAATTATTTTTTTGTTCGAAAGGGATTTGTTCCGAAATGCTCTAATTTAAATTTCATATAGATCTGATGATGAGTTTCGGAGACAGACAACGGAACTCTTCAAAAATTGACAGCAAATCAAACGCGATTGCTGCGATCGTGTCCATGTATTGTTAACACAATTTAATGTGGAACCACTACAAAAAAGTGAAGAGTAAAAAACATTTTTACAAAAAAAATTAGAACCAACTTCCAAAATAAGTGCAAAATAACTTTTATTTCGAAAGTCAGTGTCAAAAAACAAAGACACAAAACCAGAAACACCGATTTTGCACTTATTTTGGAAGTCGGTTCTATTTTTTTGTAAAAAAGTTTTTATTTTTCACTTTTTTGGCTAAGAGAATTAATATGATCAGTAGTTCCGCACATTTTTTGGTGATTTGGATGCTGGTGGAAACTGTTGTCTAGAACAGATATTTTTGAAGGCTGTGTTTTATTTTATACTTAGAACAAGTTTTTTAAGGCAGTGATTGTAATTACTGTGGCTGAATTTTGAACTTTGCTTGTACGTCATCAAGTGTTTGTGGTTCCGTTTGATAATTCGCTTATTTGCAACAATAATGACATAACTAATAAAAAAAGGTATGATTTTACAGGAGAGCATTTTTAAGTTTGATTGATAAATCATGCCGTTACTTTGAAACAGATGCGTTTGGACCTGACTTAAGAACTTGATCTTTGTAGACATGGCCCTGACAACATTCGAGCCAGATTGCGGCGAGCAGGAAGACCTTAGCTTTGAAGGTCCAGTGGACTAGGAAGAATCAATGAATTTTCTGTTCTTATACAGCTTAACTATCAATAAGATGGCGGGAGATAAAACCACGTCACATGCACATATTACTTGGCAATGTTGTGGGATTGATCTTTTTGACATTATCACACTTATCTGATTAAAGGCCTACAGATGAAATTATCTGATCTCAGATCAGCACACGAATATCTCCACGTGAGACGACAAAACAAATCCCACGCATTTATGTGATGATAATGATAAACATTAGTTCATTGGACCAGTCCGGTCGTAGACACTAGAGCAATATAAAAGCTTCCACGAGTAGGTTCCGGTACCTTTTGTTTTGGTTTTGGAGGGACATTTTCAAAAGGCTTCTAGACTTTTGGGGGAAAGTCCAGGGAGTGTAGGATATTTATTTTTTAGAAGAGGCATCGTGACCTCAACGCGCTATTAACTGCCAATGACCTTGAGTGGTTTGCTTGCGTGTTCTGTGGTGAGCTCACGTAACGTGTCGTATGTACCCAGTAATAGGACTCGCTCATCAAGGAGTGCTGTCCGAAATTAGACGCATTATTAATTTCATCATCATCATCAGCCTTTTATTGTACCCACTACTGGGACACAGGCCTCCTCTCTGTAAGGGCAGTTGCTCGGACCAGACACAACATCAGTCTGGTCGGAGGATTCTCCCTTTTCTATGGAGGTTTCCGGGACTTTAAACCTTGTTCCGCACGCTTCTAAACTTAAATAAGACGGATTAATTTATTATACATAAAAAACAGGTATTATACTAAAACACGTACGAGTATACTAAAATATAAATAATTAAATGATCTTTAAAACGATGAAGGATTCATAAAAATACGCTTTATAGTTTTTGCGTGATTCTCAATTTTTGGTCCGCGTTAGACATAACTTTACAAATTAATTACATTATGTTATAAAAATATAATTTGAATTATTCACATGTCAAATTACGAAAAAAATTGTCTAGAGTAACATATATTTTTTTCAAAGAAATAAAACTAGTGGTTTAGACTCAAATGTTTTGCCTCAAATGGCAATGCTAATTCTTCAACCGCAGAAACTGAACAACCTGGCCAGGTCATGCGCATCAATCTCCAAGCGATTTTTTATCATATGACTTTCGCACGGTATTATCACATGCAGTACGGGTGGCACAATCACTGTAACAAATCAAAATCATATAAATGCCATCAATTCCGATCGATCAACGACGATAGTATTCAACTCGTCGCATTTCGTAGCGTGACTTCTTATATTTTAAGTCATATGACTAAAATTGAAAGTCATGCCGTTCATTGGTGTCGATAGAATCCAGTTCAATTTCATAATGGGTCAATTGGTATTGTCTTGTGGCACCAAATGCGACCGTGTTCAACACGTGAAATGTAATAAATCAAACTTTGGTGTTGAGTTTATGGATGGTGCCGATTCTCTTATTCAATAACTAAACTAACATTAGAGAATCGCTGTCTTTTACTAAAAGGCAGTGCGAGAAAAGGACGGCTATAGTTATGAACTAAGTTAGAGATGTCAAACTAGTTTACGCCTTGTGCTTCACCGTGTTTTTAATCGACATGTTTTACGTGTACCCTTAATTTGTATGGAAACATTAGTTCAACTAAATTTGACAGCTCTAATTTACGTCCGTCTCTTTCTTGTTTTATTAGAGAGAAAAAGATAGGAATAGCCTAAATTAAGTTTAGTTCATACAAAACAGAATCCGCACCAATGGCTTCTGAATTTAAGTCATGTCATTGCCATCTCTAGCGGGTGTAAAAATACAGTTTCCGAAGCCGAAATACATGGGAATCCCTGGCTCTGGAGATATTAAAGATCAAAGTCACAATTTTTTTTTTTTACTTTTTTACGATAATTAATTCTAAGTGTTAAGTATTACTAAACTTTTTTCCATACAAACATTACCTGAAATTTCGTTTTTTTTTAATTTTTCGAAATTTCGGATTTACGCATTTGCAGTTACAAAAACGCAATGAATATCAAACGTATCCGACAAGTACCTACGTGGCTTAGAGCAAAGGGGCGGGGTTTAACTTTACTGGCCTGAGTTCGCGTTACATTGGGTTTGCAAAAATAGTGTTTTTTTCCATACCTAAAAAAATAAAAGTTGTTTCCCAGCAATATTTTTTGCGCAAAGCTACTTTGTTAGACCCTGGATCGGTGATGTCTTTTTACACCCTGTATAAAGTGAATCTCCAATTATACGACTTCTAATGATGTTTTATTGAACATCACGTCTAAACGACTGGTCTTATTTATTTGAAAAAAAAATATGTATGTTAATCTAAACAATTTCCTTCGTAATTTGTTATGTGAATATTAAAAATTATATTTTTGTAACATAGTATAATTAATTTGTAAAGTTATGTCTAACGCGTTTAAAAAATTGAGAATCACGCAAAAACTATATAGCGTATTTTTATGAAACCTTCACCATTTTAAAGATCATTTCATTTTTTATATTTTAGTATACGTTTTTTAGTATAATACCTGTTGTTTTATGTATAATAAATTAGTAATGCGTCTAATTTCGGACAGCGCTCCTTGATGGGCGAGTCCTATTATTATGTGGACGAACGACGCTCTACGTGAGCTCAGCACAGAACACGCAAGCTAACCACTCAAGGTCTTTGGCAGTTAATAGCGCCTTAACTTGATGGTCACTTAACATTTCAGAAGTATTTCGTATAGAACAGCGGAGGAGTAAGAAAATAAAACATAATTTCCCACTTCGTTATCAAGCAGGAGACGGAACATCATTGGCACTGGCCTACAAGATAGAAACTCAGCAACTGCGCTGTAAGCCCTTTGTTTACTTGAGAGGCATCATAAAATCGTATCGGTGTTATTAAGACCACCACAAACTACCACATCACGTTTTATGACTTACGTTACTATTAATAGTAGGTACACTACAATAATATGTTTTACGTGAAATTACTTGTTTGATTAGTTTTAAACCGACTTTAAAAAGGAGGAGGTTATCAATTCGGATGTTTGTATTTTTTTTTTGTATATTCGGGCATAACTTCGTCATTTATAGACGGATTTCCAAAATTCTCTTTTGTTCAAAAGGGGTTTGTTCCGAAATGGTCCCATTTAAATTTCATGTAGATCTGAAGATGAGTTTCGAAAACAGACAACGCAACTCTTCAAAAAACGACAGCAAATCAACCGCGATTGCTGCTATCGCATAAATAGGCATTGTTAACACAATTTAATGGGGAAACACAAATAAAAAGTGAAAAATAAAAACTTTTTTACAAAAAAATAGAACTAACTTCCAAAAAAAACAAAAAGTGCAAAATAACTTTAATTTCGGAAGTTGGTGTCAAAAAACGAAGAAACAAAACCAGAAACAGCGACTTCCGAAATTAAAGTTATTTTGCACTTTTTGTTTTTTTTGGAAGTCGGTTCTTTTTTTTTATATGTTTTGATTTCCTTCAGTAAAAAACCGGCTAAGTGCGTGTTGGGCCACGCGCATGATAGGGTTTTAGTCGCCTGTTATAACACGCAGACTTAGAAGGGGGTTTTATGTTAATTACTGTAAACTTATTTATTGAAATCACGGTGACGGACAATAAAATTTAAATAAAAAATAAAAAAAAAGATTTCTAAAATTTTTCGTTTACCATTTTAATTTAATAAGTAACAACAGTACCTAAGTATAGTTTTTGAGGATTTTGTGTTTAGTACGAAATTTTCCAAGCAGACTACGTTTTATTAATACAAAAATAAAAAACTTTTTCACAAAAAAATGGAACCGACTTCCAAAAAAAGTGCAAATAACTTTAATTTCGGAAGTCGGCGTTTCAGGTTTTGTCTCTTCGTTTTTTGACACCGACTTCCGAAATTAAAGTTATTTGCACTTTTTTTGGAAGTTGGTTCCATTTTTTTTGTAAAAATGTTTTTTATTTTTCACTTTTTAGTTGTGGTTCTCCTTGAAATTATGTTAACAATTCATAGATATACGATCGCAGCAATCGCGGTTGATTTTCTGTCAATTTTTGAAGAGTTCCGTTGTCTGGCTCCGAAACCGATCATCAGATCTATATGAAATTTAAATGGGACCATTTTGAAACAAACCCCTTTCGATAAAAAAAAGAATTTTGCAAATCCGTCAGTATATGACGGAGTTATGCCCGTAAAAAAAATACAAACATTCGAATTGATAATCTCCTCCTTTTGGAAGTCGGTTAAAAATTGCAGCTACTAACAGTCTCTACGCTATGCCTCGGACGGACCGAAACTGTAAGGGTTTCTTGTCCTTGTTAGTAATACGAAACCCTAAAAATGCGAGTCTCTAGTCATTTTCATTATTATAAATTCAGCTTGCAAGAAGTTAACTGTGGCCCGCATAGGCATCCTGCCATTGGCGTCACCACGTCGACCGGTCCTCGATCTCGCATCCAGCAGATTCTTGCGGACAAAAGTCTAGTGTTCATGGCAAATAGACTCTACTCTGAAAAGTACTGCCACTATTAACACTAACCAGCTTTGCCACTATTGCATTAGCCTTACTACTCGTATTTTCTCATACAATTTTTTTTTAACTTTTGGAACAAACAGTCGGCTAGGATTTTCTCATCTTATCTGAATTGGTCGAGGGTAGAGATTATGTCAAGGCTTAAGGAGAGTATGTCATCGTCATTTCTACATTTTGTATAAAGTGAATAAATATAGGGTATCTACTCTTAGACTATAAAATATTATAGACGGAGTGTCAAAATCCAGCAATCTGAGGTACTAGAATGAGAAGCCGGCTTGTATCTTGTACACGCGAAATAAGCTCACATAGATTAAATGGAAAGCCGATACCGTCATCTTTACGTTCGTCAAGGTCACTCACACATTTTAACGATCCTACTTCATTTAATGTCCAATGATGTTCCGTCTATAACATTTCTTTACTAATCAATTTGCAAAAGTAAAAGAAGGAGAGGACGACCCGATGGGACGATGAGATCAAAAAAGTTGCTGGCACAAACTGGTGGCAAATAGCATAGGATAAAATGAAGTGGGCATCTTTGGAGGAAGCCTTTACCCAACCTGGGGACCTTGCTTAATGCATAATAATAAGAAAATATAGAAACAGTAATTTAGTTTCATTTAGTATTAATAGAAAGAGTAATTTAAACCTAGCAATTAGTATATAATTTGGTAAATAAGATGAAATGTAGCTTGGTCAAATAAAGACTTTTTTTTATTTATAATCAATTTGCAAAGTGTAAAACGGCAAAAACCAATTCCGACTTCATTTAAAGCTCCACTTGCCACAGCTGGGCTGGTCGTTTGCCCATCTCGCCGCCAGACGATCATTTAAAATAAAAACTAAAGATTTGGAGGCTAAAAAATGGAACTAAAAAACTTTGTTTAACAAAAAATTGAACACAAACCAAAAAAAAAAATGCAAAATAACTCGGTCTTTCTGATTTTGTTTCTTCGTTTTTTCACTTTTTAGGTGTGTTCCCCATTAAATTCTGTTAACAATACCTACGAGATCGCAGTAATCGCGAGTCATTTGCTGTTAGTTATTAAAGAGTTCCACTGTCTATCTCCGAAGTTCTTGATCAGATCCTCCAGTATTAAAAGTATACTAAAACCTTCCTTGAAAAATATGCATTTGAATAACGGAACTCCATCCAAATCGGATCAGTAGTTTTCGAGAAAATCCCGTACAAACAAACATACATACTTAGATACCGAATACCGAACCTCCTTTTTAAAAACAGGGCAGATTGCCTAAACCTCTAAATCTTCAGTTAAAACCGTAAGGTTGGCAACCTGCTCATCTTTGCCACGTCTTTAGAATTTAACTTTATTACACATTTGAAGATTTAATAACATTTGAAGATTTCTTTTCAGAGAATAAAATTTTGCTTTCTTTCACGATTACGTTTTCGCTTATCTATTACAGCATCCACAGATTTGGAATCACAAGGATCCTCACCAGTTCAGTGGTAACCTAGATCGTGCGTGTGCGCACGTACAAGCTTTTGACGTCATCGGGAAGAGGGCTTTACTCTCGGGAAGTAATGGGGGATGTAGACTAGCCGGATTTAGGAAGCTGATACTCGTATTTTAGTTAAGATACTCAAAGCATAAAATTAAGTTCATTTAGGTACCTGGTAAAAAATCTGACTCTAGCCAAACCGTGCGTAAAGAAAACAATTGATTTAAGGAGGTGAGAACCAAGTTTTATTATGTCCCCAGTCTTTTGCCAAGCGATATCTTAGATATCTTAGACCAAGCGATAGCGACGCGGAGAAGTTTTGCGATGATTTTAGATTTTTTTAGCTATTTAATAGTTTTTTTTTCTAGATAATTTAATAAAAAGGTTTATTTACGAAACTAAACTAGAACTATGAAGGTAACCCAATGAAACATGCATATATTGGTTCAACATTTATTCTATACTGCAGACTCTAGCTATTATATATTATTTTATTACTGCTGAAATAGGCGCCACCCAATCAAAGTTCCACAGAATATCATTAACCCCAAGGCAATCTCGTAGATTTGTTTCATTCTCCACAAAGCCATCAAAATCTAGTATTCTCTGAAATAAACAATATAAAGTCTTCAGTAGCAACAAATAATGTTGTTTTACTACAGTAATTCAGTTTGTTTAGCCATAAATTGGTAATGGACGTCCATTTATTGTAAGTACTGTTACGTTTCGGAGAAATAGTAAATGCTTCTAGTGAGATTCTTCCATTCCTATCGACTTTTCCTTATTGCTTTTGGTTTAAAAACAGTTTGATGTATTTGTTATTTTTCTTACGATCTTGATTTGGGAGTTTAATTGCTTCCTTAGTGTGGGAGCTGGTGTTTGGTTTGTGGGCTTTTCTGAATGAAGTATGTTTTCTGATAATTTGAACTGCTGGACTAAGTGCGTTTACGACAGCCAAGACGTAGTTCTTCACCAACCTAAATCAGCTATGTTGTGTATATGTGTTCTAGAAATGAGATGAATTCGGAAACAAGACAGTAAAAAATTATATTACTAAAACTTGCGCAAGCACTTATGGTGGTTTATGCATAGATCTTACGTATTGTGTGCTATTTGTTTGTAATGTCTGCTATCTAGTCCATAGAATTATTAAGTAACTAAAAAAATATCGTTCACCTTATGTTAATGTTACCATTGTCAACATTCAGAAAAATGAAAACCAATATCTACATTTCCTATGTCTTTTTCCGCGAACCAATGGACACGCTCCACACAGCGGATACCAAAACACCCTTAACTCGCTTATCCCTGAACAATTGAACCAGCTTTCGCCATGTCTGTTAACCTCGGTTCATTAACTATGTCTGTTAGCCTTGGTTCATTCTCCATATCTTTTACCCTTGGTTCATTCGTCATGTCTGTTCGCTTTGGTCATTTTGCCATGTCTGTTAGCCTTTTTTTTGTGGGGTGGGAAAACATTCAATGACATTTCCCGCTCTTGGTGGAGCGGGAGGGCGTGTCAGACTCTTACTGACCAAAACTCACCCCTGTTCCTTCCCTGCCTGAGTGCCCAGGGGAGCGGTAACTCTGTTACGAATTTAACCGCTACCCTTAGGCATATGTCTGTTAGCCTTGGTTCATTTTCCATGTCTTTTCTTTCTTTCATGTCAAGCATTGGATTATTCGCAACGTCAGTTAGCCTATGCATCTAATGTTTACCATTGTTAGTACTTCCGAAAAGGTCCCCCACGACATGACGTTCGCTCTTTTCTTCTCTTATATTTCTCTCTCTCTCTTGTATTCTATCTGCTTTACTGACTGCTGACTCTCCTTAATCCTTTTTTTCTTCCAGTTTTCTCATGGATTCGAGATGAGTCTTAAGAGTCACTTGTCGCTATCACTAATATTCAGACTTTCAAATCTAATATCCGTTTCCGCGAACGAGTGGGCACGGTCCACACAGCGGATACCAAAATACCCTTTCCTCGCGTATCCTTGAACAGTTGCTGGTTCATTCGCCTCGACTGTTCTGTTCTCAATACAAACTAGATCACTGACGTAATACTTGTAACTCCTCATTTCTGATATATCTGATCGATTTTGAGAGGGTTTTATTTTGTTAGTGAAGATTTTTTCGGATATACTGTTTAGTAATTCCGTTTTGTTTTTAGTAAAGATGTCGTTAGATAATGTTTTGAGAATGCTTATATTGTGCGTACACGTTGGGTAGGAAAGAAATCTCTTAGCTCTCCGCACAATCTCTGCCGGAGCCTGTGTTTCCTGATAGTTACAACCTGGAGGTCTTTAAGTCATGAGTGCATAGGTTACTTCTAACTAAGCAAACTTACTCCATCGTTGGCTAAATCATCGCTTACCATCAGGTGGAATAGTGGTCAAACACGAGCCCATAAATATAAGAAATATACAAATCGCCATTTGGCTGTTTTGTATATCAGGCTTACTTACCTACATGGAGGATTTTGCGGTCTAGCTACTTTATTATCTCTAAGATCTAACGATTTCCATGTGATTTTCTTAAAACCGTTCCTAATAAATGCTAGACCATTGTCGTCGAAACAACCGTGAATTTTTGAAAGAAATGGGAAAATTATGTTCATCGCGATTCATTGTAAAAAAAACAAATAAAATAAACTTATTAAAATATAGGTAGGTACTGTGACGATTGTAGACACAGCCTAATCTTAGCGGGTCTGTACCGGCCTTCCGCTGGCTGTTAAGATTATTGAAGTTTCAATATGGAATATCTAGGCATCACATTTGTTTTAAGGATCAGTTCTGCTTGCCTGGTCGAAGTGGGCACTTGTATTTTGCCGTGATTACCAATATAGTTATTTAGAGTGCCCTATCCCTCTTTCTTTTATAACACTGCACAAATTAAACCAGCCACTCTCATACACCACACTCTCGCGTTGCCAGCGAGTGAGACCTCTACCCTGAACTTAATAGAACGTCCCAGGATTCCTGCAGGCCGTACTGATGCCTTGGGGTCCTACAGTACCTATTTAGAAACAAATAAATAAATTAATAGGCACGTATTCAAACTGATAATAATAAAATATGTATAAACGTATATTTCATTTGATAAGATCGTTGTACAAACCCCAGAAATAGATTCTATAACTCAAATAAAAAGCTATCGATGTTCTTTAAAACTAAACAAATCAAACTCTCCCAATACTCTCAAACAGCTACACATCAATTCTATAGAAATATCTCAACAACTACACTTTTAGGATTTCAAGACAGGAGAGCATCTTCCCAGAATCTTCAAAGTTCGACAACCCGTGTTAGTAGCTATCTATCTTGTCGTAAATGTATTTATACTGTGGTCGATATACGCTCTTACAGTTTTAAGGCTCTAAAAACGGGATTCACGTCATAGTGGGGTTACTAAACTTGGAATATAGGCCGAATGCATGCGATGGTAAGACGGTGTTTTAAAGAGATTATAAATTATCGATGGACTAATGACAGATGGATTGAAGATGTTATATCTTCTTTTCGATTCGACGGTACCTACATTATATTTAATAATACTGTTTGGGCCCAGTAGGCCGCCACGTTTATTGCTTTGTCGGAGGCGGTGCTCAAGTCCTCTAGGGTGCAGGTAAACGTTCACATGGGGTACTCCAGTAGATGGGTCATAGTCTGAATAGGAGCACAGCACTCGCACTGGATGTTTAAGGGATCAATAATCCCCCATTTCGCAAAATTATGTTTTCAACGGCCTACTTGGGTACGCAATCGATTCAGTGCTTTCCACTTTACCACTTCCTCTTGGACGTGATTTGCAGTGGCCTATACTGCAAATCACGTCCAAGAGGAAGTGATTCCTTGGGCTTAACAAAGTCATGTGGTGGTGGCTACCGTTCTTCCCAACGTTTTCTACTCTCCTTATGTTGGCTGTCCTGAATTGCTATTGCTTTTCTTATAAGTCCGCTTTGTATTTTATTTTCTTTTCTTTTTGTGTAAGTGTTATTTTTGTTTTGTTTGATGTAATGTTGTTCCAAAAAAAACTTTTTACAAAAATACAACCGACTTCCAAAAAAAGTGCAAAATAACTTTAATTTCGGAAGTCGGTGTCAAAAAACGAAGACACAAAACAGGAACACCGACTTCCGAAATTAAAATTATTTTGCACTTTTTTTGGAAGTCGGTTGTATTTTTTTTGTAAAAAAGTTTTTTATTTTTCACTTTTTAGTTGTGGTTCCCCATTAAACTGTGTTAACAATTCATAAACATACGATAGCAGCAATCGCGGTTGATTTGCTGTCAATTTTTGAAGAGTTCCGTTTCTGTCTCCGAAACCTATTATCAGATCTTTTTGAAATTTAAATGGGATCATTTCGAAAGCAACCCCTTTCGAACAAAAAAAGAATTTTGCAAATCCGTCAATATATGACGGAGTTATGCCCGAACATGCATAAAAAAAAAATACAAACATCCGAATTGATAACCTCCTTTTTCGAAGTCGGTTAAAAACGCAATTTTCTTTTTTTCTTTCAAAGCTCTTGCGAATTTTTAATCTACCCGGAGTTGTCAAGGACATTGGGCCGGAAGATATAAAAGATATCATCATCTTCCTGCCTAAGGGCGGCCCCCATGTTACTTGCGGTCGGCGCAATACGTTTTTTTCTTCCATTCTGTCCTGTCAGCCGTCACGCTATCACTCCATCCATCCTTTCTTTGGCCTCCCTCTCCATCCATCCACATTTATATTCATAACTATTTTAGTTACATGTGTTTCATCCCTCCTCTTCACATGGCCATACCAAGATAAGCGGTTCACTTTCAACTTTTCTGTGACTGGCGCCACTTTTAAACTACCTCTAATGTACTAATTTCTCACTTTATCCATTCTCGTTACTCCACACATCCATCTCAACATTCTCATCCCCGCCACATGCAATTTTTTTTCATCCGTCTTTTTCACAGCCCAACATTCTGATCCAAATGATATGATGAATTAAAGACGAATGCATAGTGTCGGGTTAAAATAGGTAAACCTCTGTCAAATCCTTCGGGGAATACAGATGTTATATTTAAATGTAAATCTTCAACTCTTTTTTTTACTATTGATAGCCACCCGTTTGACCACTATCTCACCTGATGGTAAGCGATGATGCGGTCGAAGATTGGGCACGCTTGCCTAGAGTAACATATTCACTCTTGTTTTAAAGAACCCCAGGTTGTAACTATCACGAAACACAGACTCTGGCAGGGCATTCCACTCCTTAGCTGTACGCACAATGAATGTGTTCCCAAAAGGTTTTGTGCGTATGGGTGGGATGACCAACATGTACCTACCGGTGGCGCATCGCCGTACGTCTTGTAATCCGATGATGGAACGGGCTTGACGGAATTAAAGCATGCAATTCCGTCGCACACTCCCCAAATGCAACCGATAGAAAATCGAACTCTAAATCTAACAATACAATCCTGACCTTTGGACTTGCAAAAGCTCTAAATCCGGACTGTACGTCACTAGGTTAACCAGAAACCACTAAACTTGGAACATAAACATTGTAACATTCCTAAACTGGGTTATCCGAGCAAAACAATCACGATTTCATGGAATGGGGTGCTTACATCCGCACCACACTTACAGCTTGAAGGCGGTTTGCTTACGACCGTTATAATTATTATGACTACGGTATACTATTTTGTAGAATTACTTGTACCTCCTTCTCCAAAGAGACCTACGCTGTGGAATGTGTAATTAGCTTTATCTTCATCATCTTCAACCCATTTTAAAGTACTTACTTGTAAATGGTTTATTTGAAATTAGCTCCTGTCGCGTTTTTTGTGGTTTGGGAAATCATTCAATGACATCTCCCGCTCTAGGGTGGAGCGGGAGGGCGTGGCAGACTCTTACTGACTAAAACCCACCCCTGTTCCTTCCCTGCACTGAGTGCCCAGGGGCGAGGTAACTCTGTTTCGAATTTATCCTCAATCCCTGGCTAGGCATCGGCCATGAAGGTCGCCGTCATGAATGCTGACAACTTTTTGAGGCGCACGTGGAACACTACGCGCCGTCGACTCTCGGGCCTGGTGCTGATCGGACGGCGAGCTACCCATTACTCGCCGTCTGCAGGCCCGGGTCTACGGTGGCCGGAGATCGTCTCGCGGCGCCGGAAGCGTCTCCTGCGGCGGCTGCTGCTGAGGGCGTGAGGGCGACTCTGTTGTTGAGTCTCCCTCACCCATGCCGCCTTCCTCTTCGCGAGCATTACTGCTTCGCAGAAGGAGGAGACGGCTCCGTACCATGGCCTGAACCGGGGCCGGGCGCGAGAGGTTGCTGCCGCCTATAGCATCCACGAGGACACGGCGGTGCTCTGCCCAAGTGGGATAGACCTCTACCGTATGCTCCACCGTATCCTCTGGGCGATCTTTGCAGTGGAAACACCCGTGCGTTTTTTCCGCCTGATCTGAAACAGGAACCTCCCGAAACGACCGTGTCCGGTGAGGACCTGCGTCAGGTGGATGGTAAGGACGCCGTGGCGCCTCTCCAGCCACTCCTCAAAGAGGGGGGCACTATCGCCGCAATGGTGGTGTGTCCAGCGCTGGGTTGCGAGAGTCGCTCTCTCCATGTCGTCATGAGATCCTGCCGGATCTCTGTCCGCCGAGCCGCGAACACGTGGAGTTAGTATTGCCCCCATTATAAATTTCATCCAGATCCGCTAAGCCGTTCTGGCGTGATTGAGTTACAAACATCCATCCATTCATCCATCAAAACTTTCGCATTTATAATATTACTAGCTACGCCCCGCGGTTTCACCCGCGTAGACCGGGATAAAAATGGGCCTATGTGTTAATCCAGGGTGTAGGCTATCTACATACCAAATTTCGGTCAAGCCGTTTGAGCGTGAAGAAGTAACAAACACACACACCAACTTTCGCATTGATAATATTATAGTGTTGTAGGTGTAATGTGTAGCTGTAACTTTTTTTTGCAAAAATGTAAAACATACATATCAATCAGCCTAGCCTTTTTCCAACTATCTTGGGATCAGCTTCCAGTCTAACCAGATGCAGCTGAATACCAGTATTTTACATGGAGCAACTGCTAATCTGACCTCCAGAACCCAGTTACTGGGTAATAAGATACCTCTTGGTAAGACTGGTTGTCACTTTCGTGCTTCTGACGAACCGTAACGACTGTCAAAGATCCACGATTGACAGCCGGGACCAACGACATGTAAAGATGGTCACCCATCCATGGACCAACCCCGGCAAGCGTAGCTTAACCTGTTGGATTGACCCGTGCGGCTGTTATTACTTTAGCCACGAGCTCCTCGTAAGTAAAACATACATATACCGAGAAATTTACAAAAGATTTATCCTACTAATCTGAAAGCGAGTAAATCCGTGGGCACGGCCATAATCCCACATAATGATATAACTGCCCAGTTAACCCCAATGACGTCATAACCCAAATATAGCTCGTAAATCTGGGTTACCCGACCCAACTGGGTTACAGCTTTGTTTTCACCCATTTTCGCGAGAAATGTTTTTATGTAACTCCCTTTTTACAGCGCAATAAAGTCAATGTTGAGTTACATCAGGGTTTGATGTAATCTTTAAGGATTATGTAATACTAAAATGGGACTTTTCGTCTTGTTTACATATTTTGATCTGGAGCAGATATATTTGGAGGTTAAAAAATTTACCTACAGGTACTGATGCTGCTAAGGTCAGTATGAGCCAAAATAAATAAATAGTTTTTACGAAAAATACAACCGACTTCCAAAAAAATTACTTTATTTTCGGAAGTCGGTGTTTGTATTTTGTTTCTTCGTTATTTGACACTGACATTCGAAATTAAAGTTGTTTTGCAATTTTTAGTGTATTACCTTTGTGCAGCCTGAATAAGGAGGACCGATGACCTGGTGAGGGTCGTGAGAATCCGATAGAAGCGAGACGCACAGGACCGGTCTTTATGGCGATACTTAGGGGAGGCCTATGACCAGTAGATGATGATGCTGACCTAGCTTCTGACACTTACTGAGTGCACATGTAGGCTTATGTGAAATGAAATATTATGGATTGAGCTGGAAAAGTTCCTCTTACCCAGCTGAAAATGATCAACTAGGAAAATGGACGATGAATAGAGGTCAATAGTTAATTATAACCCTTGACGTTAGGTAAATAATTGTTGAGCAAATAGAAGCTGTCTTTCCTAAGACGACAATAAGGGTCTTTAAGTCAAGAGTGAATAAATTACTTCTAGGCAAGCATGATCCATCTCGCCCACATCGTCGCTTACCATCAGGTGAGATAGTGGTCAAACGTGAGCCTATAAAGAGTAAAGGAAAAATTAGGGCCTTCAAGCAAAAAGGGTCCAGTGACCGAGATCTATGCAGTTTTGTAAAGTTGGGTGAAAAATTGAATTTCGCGATTTTATATAATATAATTATTATACGGAGAGAAATATATAAAAATGAACCCCTATTTCTCCTGGTTACGCTATAACTTGAAAGCGGCTGGACTGATTTCGCAAATTCTTTTTTTGTTGTGTTTTTTACTGTCAGGAGAAGGTTCTTATCAAATAAAGAATTAGGAAAGATGCGCAGAAAATTGGAAAATTTAAAAAAAACTTAACGATCTTCGTGAGTTTGACAGTTCGCGCGTCAGGACAACGTCTGTCGGGTCAACTAATGGTCTCAATTATTTACAAGTTCATAATAGTAAATGACTTTATTTATGATGTTTATATGAACCACTTTTTTGCTTAATTTTTTTTTTATTGTCTTTCTCAAATTAAGTTTTTTTCAGTTTTAACTTCAAATGTCTGATAAAAAAAAATGTGGCAGTTTTTGAATAGTTTTTTAATCCGTATTACCAATTGACTATTCTAGACTACCTACTACTGGAGACTAGATGTATCTATCTAGTCTTAACTCAATACTTCACTGACTGGACCCTTTTTGCTAGGACGCCCACAAATAAAGATTTCATAATGACTATGGGCTGCAAATAACTGCCGGAAGAGATTTTGAACTCTTCTCATAAACATATTTCTAAACACGAAGTTCATAATTAAACCGTCCTTGAAAAGCCGATTGTCCTACTTTTAACTCCCAAATGTTTGTGTTCCACTTTTATTTGTAACACTTTCGATAACGCCGAACATCTGAAGCAACACAATTGGAATTTAATTATCGAATTTCGACATTTACGCATCTGTAAATTCATTTCATGAGATCTTGAGTTGTCATTATTAAATTTCGAATAAATTACTTTTTTATAAAAAAAATAGAACCGACTTCCAAAAAAAGTGCAAAATAACTTTAATTTCGGCAGTCGGTGTTTCTTTTGTCTTCGTTTTTTGACACCGATTTCCGAAATTGAAGTTATTTTGCACTTTTTTTGGAAGTCGGTTCTATCTTTTTGTAAAAAAGTTTTTTATATTTTAGTTTTTAGTTGTAGTTCCACATTAAACTGTGTTAACAAATCATAGACATACGATCGCAGCAATCGCGGTTGATTTGCTGTCAATTTTCGAAGAGTTCCGTTGTCTGTCTCCGAAACCCATCATTAGATCTATATGAAATCAAAATGGTCCCACCATTTTGGAACAAACCTCTTTCGAACAAAAAATGGATTTTGTAAATCCGTCAATATATGTCGGAGTTATGCCCGAACATAAAAAAAAAATACAAACATCCGAATTGATACGTAAGTACATAGTGTCAACTTTTCATCCATTCATTAAAATTGTCTATCGATTGTAATACTACAGTCACATCCGTGTCTATCACTGTAATAATTGCAAACACGCCCATATATACAAAAACAAAGTACAGTCAGGCCGCGAAGTACTCCTCCATCTCGGTGTCATCCGGAAAGGTGCCCAGAAAACTGGCAGCATTGCCACGTTGAATGGCAATGCTAATTCTTTGGGCAAAAAACGAACCAGATCACTGCTCACGTGTCGATCAGTTGGCGAGAAATATCCTTGAAAAGGAGATGTGGACTCGGAACCCATTTGAGTTACTGGGTAAGTTTGACTTTCGCGGATCATATTCTTAGCTCTTGCGGATCCCCAGCTTTGAAAACCAATACTATACACGCAGGCCACAAAATTACTGCCAGTAACAAAAAACACAGAAGCCATTGCTATCATAGCAACAAATAAATATTTACTGGGGAGATTCCATTAATCCATTTCACTTGCCCCCCTGACCCAGTCCCAAGACGTCAATGAAAGTCGATCGATCAAAGTCTACGCCAGACACGTCAGCTCTACCTATCTTGTATGCGAGAAGCGATAACATGTCGTCAGTCAGAGCTAACATGGGGCCCATTAACGGACTATTTGGTAATGATGTCAATATTGGTACCGATTCTGTTGTGCGCAAACTAAACTTAATTAAGGCTATTGCTATCTTTTTCTCTTTAATAAAACAAGAATGAGACGGACGTAAATTAGAGCAGTCAAATTTAGTTGAACAAATATTTCCATACAAATTAAGGGTACACGTAAAAACATGTCTAAAAACCGGTGAAGCGCAAGGCGTAAACTAGTTTGACATCTCTAATTTAGTTCATAGCTATAGCCGTCCTTTCTCGCACTGCCTTTTACTAAAAGATAGCGATTCTCTAATCACCGTTGTCGGTGCTGGTAGGTAATTACAACTAAATATAACTAATATATATATATATATATATATCTACATATACACAACTTAACTAATATAACTTATAATAATAATATGAACTTTGGGCATCAAAAAATTCATCCACATAGCAGCTGTCAACGAGAAAAGTGCCCAGAAAGCTGGCAACATTGCCACGTTCCATAGCAATGCTGATTCGTTGGCCAAAGAAAAGCCCAGCCCTCTGGTCACGTACACGGCTCAAACAAATACTCCCACTTTGGTTAATATTTGAGCCGTTTGAGGTTTTAATTAAGGTATTCGGTGCAGAATCAAAATCTGATTTAAATATTTAAGCTGATATACTTCATAAAAGTGACGATGCTGGTGAGGTTTGGGAAAGTTCAGAGAAAGGGACACACACACAAAGTAAAAATTAGACACAGCTAGATGAGGTCGCAGCAGGCCGAGGAAGAAATGTCGGGATGCCTTAGATGTCTTCCTCGAAAATTAGTAAAATGAAGCACTACTGAGAGAAATGGAAAGAATAGGGGGATTCTTTCATCCAAAACAAATGAAACAGGGATCATTCCTGGGAAGCAATCGCCCACGACAGAAGAGAACGCGGTGAAGCCAGCTGTGTAGTTATGATTGTTTTAGCTCGCCGTTCGAAAAGCTCCAGGCGCGGGTCAACAGCGCGTGGTGTTCCACGTGTGCCTCAAAGAGATGTCAGCAACAATTTACGGAACCCGCCAGGGCTGATGCCTGTCAGGGTCACGGAAGTATTCGAAAGAGTCACCGCCTCCTGGAACGAAAAGAGCAGCAGAAGGAACAAGGGTGGGTTTAAGATAGTGATATGCTCGTGTCTGATACGCAGTCCCGTTCCACCCAGAGCGTGAGAAGTCGTCTGATGATGAAATCCCACCCAAAAAAAAGGTATGATTATTTCTTTGAATGGGTGTACGAATACAGAAGTAATATGACCGGTAATAACAGCCGCACGGGTCGATTCGTTTCATCATCTTTACATACCGAGACTCCTCTGTGTTTCGGAAAGAACGTTAAGCCGTTGGTCCCGGCTGTCAGCCGTGGATCTTTGACAGTCGTTACGGGTCCTCAGAAGCCCGAAAGTCTGACAGCCTGTCTTAGAGCTGAGAGCGGCGGTGCGTAGTCTGAATGCCAAAAGCACCGCCCCAGGACCCGATGGCTTTCATGGGAAAGTCTGGGTCCTGCCCCTGGAGGAAGCTCTCGGGCCTCGACTGAGAGGGCTCCTAAGCGCATGCATGGAGAGGGGCCAGTTTCCGCTTCGTTGGAAGACGGGGAGACTGGTCCTGATTAAGAAACCGGGGCGCCCCGCGGTCTCTCCGTCCACTTACCGGCCCATTGTGCTGCTCGACGAGGTGGGGTATCGTACTACCCAGTAACTGGGTTGTGGAGGTTTGATAGGCAGTCGCTCCATGAAAAATACTGGTATTCAGCTGCATCTGGTTAGACTGGAAGCCGACCCCAATATAGTTGGGCAAAGGCTAGACAGATGCAGGACCGGTCGATGTGGCGTCACTTGGGAAGGACTATGCCCCGCAGTGGACGTCTTTCAGCTGACATGATGATGATATGAAAGGAATCTGTAGTGTACGAATGACTACCTTCTGACAGCAGCTTCGCCCGTGTGGAATTAATACATCATCCGTTGTAAATTATAGATACATATTCCAGACTATCACTGTGCCAAATTTCATCCAGATTTCAGTCGTTCTGGCGTGATTGTGTAACAAACATACATCCAAACTTTCACAGTTATGTAGGATATCCTCCTGCTTGGGGTCGTGGATAAATTCGAAAGAGAGTTACCGCGGCCCTTGGCACAGGCAACTGAAGTAACAGGGGTGGGTTTTAATCAGTAAAAGTCTGACATAACCATAACCCTCCCACTCTACCCAGAGCAGGCGAAGAGATTGGAAGATTTCGCACCTTTAAAAAAAATAGGATATCTTTAGCCAGTCCTCTAGCAACTTCGTTACAATTTACAAGTTACAACACCCAGAAACCCTTCATCTATAAATACCTTATCAAAATTTGTTCCACTTTTGATTTCGAACTAATTGCTAGTTTTATCTATTCCACTATTCGTATCTATCACTATCATGGCTACGGCGCAACGCTGTCCAGTGATATCCAGATATTAATTTACAATCCTGTTGATATCCGCTCCAAACCGGTTCGAGCTGGTGATAAACTATCGTAAAGTATGTAGTAATTATTTGATAGAAGTTTAGGATTGGTTAGGAAACCGACCACTTCGTTAATTTAGGGTTCCGTACCACATATCCTTATTGGTACCCTATATTCAAGAAGAGATGAAATGGAAGGCCATTCAAAAGATGGAGTGACGACATAGTTGCCACGTTGGAATTACTTGGAGCAGACTGGCAAGAGATAGAGCGAAATGGAAAGAAATGGAGGAGGCTTTCACCGCCAGAGCGGTCCTTACAACAAAAACACACATTAATTTATTAATAAGATATACTAACAAACTAGATTAAGCAAAAAAATACTAACAGAACCAATAATATAACAAAAAGAAAATGTAGAGTGTAAGGAATAAATAAAGCTATTATTATTACTAAATACCCTTAGATTAGATTTTAGACTTAGATTTTTGAAGTGAAAACTTCTTTAGGCGCGTTGGGCAGATTTGGGGTGAGAAAAAATAATTGAACTCGCGGGCCAATTTTGTTTTTTTTATCTATGATCCCTGATAATCATAGAAAAAAAACGGCTCACACCCTCTCACAGAGAGGTGGCCTGTGCCCCAGCAGTGGAGACATTAAAAAAGGCTGATGATGATGATAAATCATAGAAAAAATCTGATTTATTAATACCCGAAGGGTAGCCAACTGGTCCCTAATACTAAGCCTCCGCTGTCCGTCCGTCCGTCCGTCAGTCTGTCTTTCATGATCCATAATAGGTAGACAGTTGAAATGTTAACAGAATGGGTATAAAAACAAATAATAAAAATAAATTAAAAATTAAAAGATGTTCCCTACTACAAAGATGTTTTTTTTTTGGGTTTTTTTGTTCGATCTTAATAATGGCAACAAGTAGACGCGTATAATCTTGTACGATGGTACGGAACCCTTCATGCGCAAGTCTGACTCGCACTTGGCCGGTTTTTTTTTAATTATGGCCCTGAATAGCTGGATTTTACATAATTTAAAATTTTCTATGGTGTATTTGATTTTAGAATCCGCTAATTAGTATTTAGACTAATCATAAGATTAACGAGTTTCACAAATAAAGCTGTTAGAATATAATGCAGGCCATAACACTGCTAGTGGTACCCACGTCTCCACTACCGCACTGGAAAAACTATAAAGGGGAATGTCAATCTGCCATACAAAAAAATGCCTGCAATGGACAGAAACTACTAATAGTTCTTAATTCTATTTAGAATAAAATATGTACCTATAGTAAACTTTTTCTTGAGTTTGTTTAACTAAGGTAAAAATATAACGATCATTAAATATATTTAACTTGATATCCGCTTATATTTTTACGGAGGTCTTGTTTATTTGACATGAGTAAGTGACATTCAGCCAAAGAGGAATCATCAAATAATCCATATGGAACTATTTTATACATTTAGTGCACAGATATCACTAATTTAGTATTATACGACCTATATGTAGCGTAAGCCTAATTAAAATAACGCTTGTCAATATTAATTCAAATTAATTATTAAAAAAAAGGCTGTATGGATCACATATCCTTTGCTTTAGTGACAGTTTGACATTACTGCATTTCTTGTTTTTTTATGTATATTATTTAAATTAGATTTATGGTACCTACAGGTCGAATTATACTTAATTATTGATAACTGTGCACTAGTTGTATAAAATAGTTCGATAAGGATTATTTGACGATTCTTCTTTGGCTGACTGTCACTCACTCAAATAAACACGACCTCCATGTAAATATAAGCAGAAATCAAGTTAAATATATTAAGTGATCGTTATATTTTTACCCTAGTTAAACAAACTTAAGTATTATTTCATTCTACCTATTTTATTCTAAATATAATTAAGGACAATAAGTAGTTTCTGTCCATTTCAGGCATTTTTGTGCATTCCCCTTTCCAGTAAGTATTACAAAATCAAAATCGAAAATCATTTAATCAAACTTCAATCAACTAGCCTGAGAGCCAGCACTTTGGAAGGTCAAAGTTCTTCATAAAGACATTCAGTCAGATACATAAAGGCTCGTGTAGACGGTGCCGCCGCTGCGCCGACACAGCACCGCCGCCGCACCTCTGCGCTGTGTATAAGAGATGCGTCCGCGCCGCCTTTGACCACCCGTATTTGATTTTGATTTTCGTAAAGTGTATGAAAATCACCAGATACCCGTCGTATCAGAATAGGTTGTACACACGGCTTTCTAATGGTCTTATGAAGTTCATTTTACCATTTTCTATACATACAGGGTTTAACGGAAAGGTGTGGTCAAATTTTAAGAATCAGTTATGCCCATGGCAATGAACAGCTCTCTCTAAGAAAAAATAGAAAATTCCAAAAAAAAAATTGGACTTTCCATACAAAGATCAGCATCACCTGATCAATATTGTATAGGAATAAAATATTTTTTTGAGAATTTCCTCAGGTTTTCTTGAAGAAAGTTGTTCATACCGAAGGGCAGATGCAGTTCTTAAAATATTACCACACCTTTCCGTTACACCCTGTATAGTACCTCCTCCTTTTTAACCGACTTCGAAAAAGGAGGAATTTCTATGTTCGACTGTACGTATGTTTTTTTTATTTTTTTAATGTGTGTCCATCGAAAAGAATTTTGAAAATCGGTCCACAACTGACGGAAAAATCTGTCAGTTGTGGACAGATTTTCAAAATTCTTTTTTTATCCGAAAGAATATACTCCCGAGGTGGTCCCATATAAATTTTATCGAAATTGCTTCAGCGCTTTTTGAAAAACTGAACAAAAACGACATTACTTATGCATAGATGACGTTTTGGTTTTTTCCAATTACGAGTATGTTTAAATTCCCCGTTCCATCTGATTGGGGTTTTTAGTTCTAAGGTATAACAACCAAAAAGTGAAAAATAAAAAACTTTTTTACAAAAAAAAAAACAGGCGACTTCCAAAAACCAAAATACACTAAAAATTAAAAATAACTTTCTATCGGAAGTTTGTGTCAAATAAGGAAAAAATAAAATACAAACACCGACTGCCGAAATTAATGTTATTTTTTAATTTTTAGTGTATTTTCTTTTTTGGAAGCCGGATGTTTTTTTTCGTAAAAAAGTTTTTAGTTCGTTAAACTGGGCATATCAATGCGACACGTGTGATCTTCGTGGGCAGTAATCTATTACTAACAACGATATATCCAGGGCCTGCGGACGGCGAGTAATGGGTAGCTCGCCGTCCGATCAGCACGAGGCCCGAGAGTCGATGGCGCGTAGTGTTTCACGCGCGCCTCAAAGAGTTGTCAGCAATAAGGACGGGGCCCGTCATGGCCTGCGCCCGGTTGAGGATAAATTCGAAACAGAGTTACCTCGCCCCTGGGCACTCAGGGCAGGAAGGAATAGGGGTGGGTTTTAGTCAGTGAGAGTCTGACACGCCCTCCCGCTCCACCCTAGAGCGGGAGAAGTCATTGAATGATTTCCCACCTCACAAAAAAAAATAAAGACAATCATATATTGCCCGCGCGGTGGCGGCGCGGCGGCGCGGCAGTGGTGCGGTGTCAGCGCGGTGGCGGCATCGCGTACATGAGACTGTCGACTAACAATTTATTTGAGTAAGTAAACCTTTGAATTAGTTTTCAGAACAAACCCGCCAGATCAATATTATCAACACTCTCTCGCATGACGTACACGCGAGAAGGCATGGCTGCGGTCAACAGAATCATTTCTCAGCTGAAAGTGAAAGGAAAACGTAGTAGGGTATTATTAGATGGCTACTTATCTATTGATAACCTTGTGGTCAACAGACGCCGGTGCCGACGACGTCACTGTAAATACGCAATTGAATAGGTTAATATTTTTGATATGAAAACTTCTTTAGGCACGTTGGACAGTTTTGGAATGGGGAAAAAGCACTGAGCTGGCCTGACCGTCACTCTCGGAGGCATAATATGTATACAGATCTGCCTAGACTTTTTCCTAACTATCTTGGGGTCGGCTTCCAGCCTAACCGGATGCAGCTGAATACCAGTATTTTACATGCAGCGACTGCCTATCTGACCTCCACAACCCAGTTATTGAGTAATACGATACCCCTTGGTAAGACTGAATGTCAGACTTTCGGGCTTCTGACGTCCCCCGCAACAAGTGTCAAAGATCCACGATTGGCAGCCGGGACCAACGGCTTAACGTGCCTTCTGAGGCATGGAGGAGTCTCGGTATGTAAAGATGGTCACCCAACCCCGGCAAGCGTTGATAGATCGACCCGTGCGGCTGTTATTACTTTAGCCACGAGCTCCTCATTGCTTCATAGAGTATCAGAACTATCTTCTAGTAAAACCTTTTGAAGAGGTATCATCTCCGGCCCTCCTTCAATAATTATGTGGTGAGTGACGTAGATACAATATGGTGATGACGTAGTACATGCAGGGATTGGAAAACCATTTTACGCAATAAATTAAAATCGGCTTGTTTAGGGTTCCGTAGACCGTTACAACACGGATTGTGATTTTCTGTTTTGTACGAAATTTTCCAAGTACCTAAGTACATTTTATAAATTGGGCGACTATTACTCTCAAACTAACAGAGCTTACTTAGCCGTGATAATTTTCCTTCAAAGTTCGTTATATATACTACCATCACGAATTTTTTCAGAGTTATCAAGCTAATAGTTTAGCTTTTAGTGGGAGGGGGGTGGGACGCTCGCCTCTATGACGTATACTTAGGGCGTACTGAAAGTTTCTGGATTCTGATAAATAAGACTAGATATTTATTAAGACTTACGATACATTTATTGTTTTTCAAAGTATATTCCCTCGCAATTAATGCATTTTTGCATTCGCTGAAACCATTGTCCAAAGCAGTTGGAGCGGTATCAATATTCTGTAAATTTCTGTAATCAAAGTCGCCGGCCGACCTTCACGTACCTCGTCATGGAGATGATCACGTCCACGTCTAAATTCTCCATACCACGAATACACAGAGCTGCGACATGGCGCTTCATCACCAAATGCCAATTGAAGTCTCTGGCAACTCTCTTGTTGACTTAAGCCACAGCGAAAATCATAAAAAATCAAATTGAACGTAAATGTTCACGAGTTAAATTCATTTTGATAGCGACATACAATTTTCGAAAGGACGCCACAATGAAAAAATAAATGACAGTCTCGCAAATTAAAAAAGTAACAATACATGTTCCCAAAGAGTTCCATTTTCGAATTCCATAATTGTTTTTTTTTCATTCTTTTATTGTAAGTGGCCTGATCCAGTAACTTTCAGTATGCCCCATACATACAAACTCTACAAAAACAATAGCCTCCATCTGGGGCAATAAAAAAAAAAACAAGCGGGTAAATAGGTGGGCACAGTAGGTACTTACCTATCTACATAATATACTGCTGACAGACAATTTAGGTCCGTACTATCGTTCAACCAAGGTCGCTTTTCTCTTGTCGGCAGTCCAGTAATGGTAAAATTTTAATTATAACTATCACTACGCGTTTCTTGTTGACAAACCCTGCCATATTATGTTGTAATTTACTAAACACGTGGTTGTGAGTAAAAATACCACAAATCAGTTGTGAAGAAAAACTACAGTCACGTGAATCTGAAAAAATAAACGCATTAGCGAGTTTTTTTTTCTTTATTGTAATGTGTTCCTGTATTGCCAGTATGTTTTACATTTATTTTCGTTTTAATGGAATCTTGTGAACTTTGAATAAAGAGTCTGCTTGTATTATTTTGACAGGTGGTAGAATATGTGTGTGTAGTGAAATAGATATTGTTGATTCTTTTTTGCCTGTGTAAAGTATTATATTCATGAGGTGCTTAAGTGGATAGCCGTAGTTTTTTTTTACGTACATATTTTTAGTTTGCCGTTGGTCATCGGACTATGAGAGTAAAGCCAGTAAAGGAACAGAAGAGTGCGCCAGTGATTGCGCAAACGCTCCTTGTGCACTATAATATGTCCTGCTGCGTCCTTTTTTTTGTGGGGTGGGAGATCATCCAATCACATCTCCCGCTCTGGGTGGCGCGGGAGGGTGTGTCAGACTCTTACTGACTAAAACCCACTCCTGTTTCTTCCCTGCCCTGAGTGCCCAGGGGCGCGGTAACTTTGTTTAGAATTTATCCACAGCCCCTGGGCAGGCTTCGGCCATGATGGGACCCGTCATGATTGCTGACAACTCTTTGATGCGCGCGTGGAACACTACGCACCGTCGACTCTCGGGCCTGGTGCTGATCGGACGGTGAGCTACCCATTACTCGCCGTCCGCAGGCGCATAGTTAATCTCCGTAGAGATTGGCGATCAAAATTCGGTCGGAAGGACGCAAATAGTAAAATATTGGTCTTTGTAGGGTTCCGTACCAGAAAGGTCCAAACGGAGCCCTATTGGTGACACTCACGTGTCCGTCCGTCGTCTCTCACAAAATTTTGTTACGAAGATTTTTTTAACTTCCCATTGACCTACGAATTTGAAATTTGGTGATAATGTTTATTAATACGTATAGGTACTTTACTAACAAATACCAATATTTGGTACGGAAGCTTTAATGTGCGAAATTCGATGCGAAAATGGCCAGCTTTTATTTCAATGTCTGTTTGAGTTCATTTTGAGTCTATATTCATGCGAAGGAACCAGACTCCTCCCACTCCATGCCAGGAAAAGCACGATAAGCTGTTGGTATCAGCTGTAATTTGTACATCTCTCACAGTCGTTACGGGCACTTTTTTTCCCAATTCCCAAACCACTGTAACCACCAAAGCCAGAATCAACAGTGGCGACCACCAGAAAAACGCCGAGGCAATGAAGCTCGTCGAGTCCCAGAGAAACGAGTTTAATCGTTTCTCTGGGACTCGGTCTCGCAACGAAAGCAAAACGCAGTCTTGGGTCTCGCAACGAAATTAATCAGAAAAGATAGCGGAGGAGAAAGAAAAACATAGTCGTTACGGGTAGTCTGCAGCCAGAAAGTCAGACACCAGTCTTGCTAAAGGCTGTCGTGTTTAAATGTTACTGGTTTGTAGATTCCTTAATCATCATCCCACCTGATGGTAAGCGATGATGTGGTCACCGTTGGAGGACGCTTGCCTTGAAGTAACCTGTTCACTCTTGACTTCAGACCTCCTGGTTATCTAATAAGTTTATTAGATGGACTGATTACCTATCCGACCACCAGAACCAGTCCATGTTCCAGTTGGTAATCAGTTGCATCCGGTTTGACTGGAAGTCGACTCCAACCCCTCCTGCCCGCGCCTTTTCCCAACTATCTTGGGGTCGGCTTCTAGTATAACCAGATGCAGCTGAATACCAGTATTTTACATGGAGCGACTGCCTATCTGACCTCCACAACCCAGTTACTGGGTAATACGATACCCCTTGGTAAGGCTGGAAAAGCTAGGCAGATTGTGTTCTATAAGCAAAGCATAAGCATATCTGCCTTTCCACCTTCCAACTGCTGGTACATAGGCCTCCTCTCTGTGAGAGAATGGGCCTTAATACACCACCAGTGCAGGTCGATGGATGTCAAATGTCTTCTAGTTTAACGGGCCTTAATCCACCACCAGTGCGGGTCGATGGCTGGTACATAGGCCTCCTCTCTGTGAGGGATTGGGCCTTAATACACCACCAGTGCGTGTCGATGGATGTCAAATGTCTTCTAATTTAATGGGCCTTAATCCACCATCAGCGCGGGTTGATGGCTGTCACATGTCTTCGAATTTAATGGGCGTTAATCCACCACCAGTGCGAGTCAATGGATGTCACATGTCTTCGAATTTAATGGGCCTTAATCCACCACCAGTGCGGGTCGATGGCTGTCACATGTCTTCGAATTTAATGGGCCTTAATCCCCCACCAGTGCGGGTCGATGGATGTCACATGTCTTCGAATTTAATGAGCCTTAATTCACCACCAGTGCGGGTCGATGGCTGTCACATGTCTTCGAATTTAATGGGCCTTAATCCCCCACCAGTGAGGGTCGATGGATATCACATGTCTTCGAATTTAATGGACCTTAATCTACCACCAGTGCGGGTCGATGGATATCACATGTCTTCGAATTTAATGGACCTTAATCTACCACCAGTGCGGGTCGATGGATGTCACATGTCTTCGAATTTAATGAGCCTTAATCCACCACCAGTGCGGGTCGATGGATGTCACATGTCTTCGAATTTAATGAGCCTTAATCCACCACCAGTGCGGGTCGATGGATGTCACATGTCTTCGAATTTAATGAGCCTTAATCCACCACCAGTGCGGGTCGATGGATGTCACATGTCTTCGAATTTAATGGGCCTTAATCCCCCACCAGTGCGGGTCGATGGATGTCACATGTCTTCGTATTTAATGGGCCTTAATCCCCCACCAGTGCGGGTCGATGGATGTCACATGTCTTCGAATTTAATGGGCCTTAATCCCCCACCAGTGCGGGTCGATGGATGTCACATGTCTTCGAATTTAATGGACCTTAATCTAGCACCAGTGCGGGTCGATGGATGTCACATGTCTTCGAATTTAATGGGCCTTAATCCCCCACCAGTGCGGGTCGATGGATATCATATGTCTTCGAATTTAATGAGCCTTAATCCACCACCAGTGCGGGTCGATGGATGTCACATGTCTTCGAATTTCTTGTTCTATCCTCACGATGTTCACCGTTTTGAGAGCAGTGATGATGAAATTAATTTACACAAAGTAAAGTGGCGCCTGGGCTCAACCCCACGATCCAGACACATACCTACGAACGGGGTGAATAGGAACCAAGGGGTGAATAGAAACAAAACTTTTATTAAAATTTTCACTATGATACCCCAATGTTGGTTTCTAGTAAAGCATAGATTTAGTTTTTATAACAATTCATAAATAAATCGGAGTACTTACATGCTACAAACAGTTTTTAAATAACGTGAAAAAGCTCTTATAGCATTCGATAGACACAATTAAAAACCTATTGTTGCGTCTCCTTAAGTGGACGCGAGGGGCCTGACGGATTAAAGTTTTGTTTCTATTTCTAGAAAAATAATATTTCTATGGGGCCACCACTGCTCTGTTGCTCACACATTAAAATATTTCAAGTCTCATAATACCTGATCAGCATTACAAAAAGGTTCACAATATAAGCAAACTCGTCCATTTATGGCAAAGATCTTAACATAAATAATGCAATGATAATTTTGGAATTGAATGACACTAATAAATAATAATTGTATAGTATAACTCTAGAGGAGGTCGTGGTTAAAGTAATAACAGCCGCAGGGGTCGATCCATCAGGTTAAGGTACGCTTGCCTGGGTTGGTCCATGGATGGGTGACCATCTTTACATACCGAGACTCCTCCGTGCCTCGGAAAGCACGGTAAGCCGTTGGTCCCGGCTGTCAATCGTGGATCTTTGAGAGTCGTTACGGGTCGTCAGAAGCTCGAAAGTCTGACAATCAGTCTTACCAAGGGGTATCGTATCACCCAGTAACTGGGTTGTGGAGGCAGTCGCAGTATTTTACATGGGTAAAATACTGGTATTCAGCTGCATCCGGTTAGACTGGAAGCCGACCCCAAGATAGTTGAGAAAAGGCGAGGGCAGATTGATTGATCAATTTAATATCAGTATTTTACTTTCGGGCTTCTGATGACCCGTAACAACTGCCAAAGATCCACGATTGACAGCCGGGACCAACGGCTTAACGTGCTTTTCGATTCACGGAAGAGTCTCGGTATGTAAAGATGGTCACCCATCCATGGACCAACCCCGGCAAGCGTAGCTTAACCTGATGGATCAACCCGTGCGGCTGTTATTACTTTAACCACGATCTCCTTGATCAGCTGTTGATAACTTTTTTTATTAGAGCTCTTGACTCTAGTCTAGATCAGAGGTGACAGACAGAGTCGACGATGGAGCGAGCTTACCCAGAAGAAGCCTGTTCACTCTTACTTTGAAGAGATTAGGGTTGTATGCGTTCGAAAACACAGACGCAAGTAGAGAGCTTTGTATAGCATGTCCAATTTTTTTTTGGGAAAATTACTTTGATTTAAAGAAAGTTGGTTATTTTAATGGTCAGGAGCAGTATTTTAACCCATTTCCGTTACACCCTGTAGGTCCAAAAACTGGCCAAGTGCAAGTGCACCTTGCGCATGAAGGGTTCCGTACCATCGTACAAGATAATACGGGTCTACTTGTTGCCATTATTAAGATCGAGATAAAAAAAAAACAACAAAAAGTTTCTAGTAGGAATCCCCTTTTTTTGTAAATTAATTTTTATTATTTGTTGTTATAGCGGCAACAGAAATACACGTTCTGTGAAAATTTCAAATGTCTATCTAATACTGATCATGAGATAGAGCCCGTTGACAGACAGACGGACGGACAGTGAAGGCTTAGTAATAGGGTCCCGTTGGTTATCCGTCGGGTACGGAACACTAAAAAAGACAACACATATCATTATTTATACACTCAACAAATTATAATTTGTCATTCACTCCTTGATTGGCACTCGCAGCACGTTTCTACATAATTGCTAATGTATGTATGTTTGTATGTACATCCTTGTCATTAGGATATGAGTTACAATAGGAAGAAGGCTTAATATCTTAACTCTTTGTATGTTTAAGTCATAATGCGGACCGATATCCGGATGCAGACTGTTAGGGGTCGGACACACACGGTTTTTGTTTAACAAATTTTTGATGTGGAACATCTATTGGCGCGGCTTGGCGGTAAAATCGAATCGAAGCCCGTGACGGAACACGGCATGACGCTGTCGTGTCACGATGCCCCCACTACGCCGCCGCTATCGACTCCCTTCTCCCTAAAAACATCTATGCGAAAAAAAGTAAAACAACTACCACAACAGCAATACAACACCAACAACACAACAACAACCAACAATAACAACCAATAACAACAACAACAACAACTAACATCAATTTTGAATTCTAATATTAAAATAAATGTTTCACATCTGCCGGGCGTCCCGTGACGGCCTAAATGTCAATCTATGGCTCGTCATATTTACGGTAAAATGGTAGGAATTTACCTTGGTTGGGTTGAGTGGATGATATTCACCTACTTCTTAGTTAAGTAAGTTTACAGCAAAACCTAACCTAACATTTTGGATTACCTACTCGCTCGTTATAGTCGTATACCTAGTCTTTTCAGAACTATCTTGGTGTCAGCTTCCAGACAGTGCTCTAAGACGAGGAGAGGGGGTAAATTTATATCTAATTTCTTAAATAACTCTAATACAATTATTATATCAATTTTAAATCATATTATTTACGAGTAAGTAGGTACCTATTTAATTTACAATAAATATTATCTAATAACTAACTATTTATAACCTAAGTACATACAATAAAATAATATAAATATATAAAAAAACAGAATATACTTAGGCGTCCAAGTATTTCTCCACATCACTGTTATCTGGGCAAGCCGGAAACGTGGCAATAGCAATTATTATGTAATTTATTATTTTTCATATTTTTAAATAATTTTAAAAATTTTGAAAAAAATGCTCTTGAAACTCTCAGAGTATGACAGTATGACTATGACCCTTTAATTTGATATATCGCGTGGTAAGGTTTAAAAATTTTAATTTTATTATTTTCCGATTGCATCCCGAAAGTGAACACCATATTTGTGTACGTTACACATCCATGTTTGGGTCACAGATATTCACGTGTGTATCAAATTTCAACTTCATCGGTCCAGTTCATGCGGAGGAAATTTGTCTGTGACAGACGGACAGACAGACACATAAGGGTTCCGTTTTTAAATTCGGACGTTCGACGACGTTATCCTAAAAATAAGGTTTCAAGATACTGTGGTGCGGCCTCCAGCTTATTCTCAGAAATAAGATGAAAAGACAAAGATCATTTCAGATTAAACACGAACATGTGTCCAAGCCCTTAGTTAAGGAAATGTTGTACAAATGCTGTAGAGAATGCGCTCGGAATAGTTTATCTTTCGTGTGTCCTCGACTTATGAAAATGGTTCGCTATATAGAGCAGCAAGCAGGAACGGAATTTAGTTGTTTAATTTAAACCTTTCCGATAAAAGCAGTTCATCATCATCATTATCATCATTTCAGCCAAAAGGTGTCCACCGCTGGACATAGGCCTGTCCCACATGTCACCACAACTAACGGTCCTGTGCGTCTCGCATCCATGTGGACTCGCACAACTTTCACCAGACCTTCTGACCTTCACAGAGAGGACTCTGTGAGAGGGTGTGGGCCGTTATCCACCACGCGGGCCCAATGCGGGTTGACGGATGTCACATGTCTTCGAATTTTTGATTCAAGGACATGCCGGTTTCCTCACGATGTTTTCCTTCACCGTTTTGAGAGCAGTGGTGATGGAATAATTTACACAAAGTAAAGCGCCTGCCTGGGTTTGAACTCACGACCAAGAACCTGTAAGTCGCGGCCGTTACCACTGGGCCACCACTGCTCTATACGCGGTCGCCACTCTAAAACCTTTCGTCCCCATCGACCATCTGCAGCCCTACCATGACGTCTCAAAACCATCATTTGTTCGGTGAGAGAGAGAGACGTCGTTGTACAGGACGAATAGCACTATCCCTTTCTCTCACCGAAAAAATGATGGTTTTAAGACGTCATGGTACAGCTGCTGTTCTGCGTACAATGTTCCATGCCAGCTGCCACATAAGGCGCAGTTATACGACTTCTAATGGTTTTTAATTGAACATCACGTCTAAACGACTAGTCTTATTTCTTTGAAAAAATGTTACTCTTTGACAATTTCCTTCGTAATTTGTTCTTCTTATTCTTCTTTGTGAATATTTCAAATTATATTTTTATAACGTAGTGTAATTAATTTGTAAAGTTATGACTAACGCAGATAAAAAAATTGAGAATTACGCAAAAACTATAAAGCGTATTTTTATAAAATCTTCACCATTTCAAAAATCATTTAGGTAATTATTTATCTTTTAGCATACGTGTTTAAGTTTAATACTTGTTGTTATATGTATAATACATTAATAATGCGTCTAATTTCGAACAGTGCTTCTACTGGGTGGACGTACGACGACGCGTTACGTGAGCTCAGCACAGAACACGCAAGTTAACCACTCAAGGTCATTGGCAGTTAATGGCGCCTTAAGTATGGCGATTATTTGGCCAGTGCAGCAGCAGGTGAAAACAGTAACTTTTGGTTACATCAGTAAACAAAATTGCTTCTCTCTGTCGTAGACGGCAATTCCTTGAAGTTTTTAATCTATGTTCCTTTTAATACTTAGGACTGAACGTTGTTTCTTGCGGTTCTTTTGCTACCTGTTTTTTTGTAATATTATTATTGTTTCATTGTACGGCTTAACTCCTCCACTTTTCCCGGTTTTCAGCGATCGCGGGTCAGGTATCGGTTCTTATGCTATCTGAAATAATTTTAACACTTTTTTTTTCGGGGCGGGAAATCTCAAAATCAGATGAGAAGCTGCGTCTCTCGCTCTGGATGCGGGACTGACTCTTACTGACTAAAACCAACCCGTATTCCTTTATTTACCCTTTGCATTTCAAGGCCACAGTAACTCTTTCGAACCACGACCCAAATTATTTTAACCCTGGGCTCATGTTCATTTTTTTTCAGAAACTACGAACCATAATTTGTTTTGGACCAATAACAAAGTGCATAATTGTTTGATGGGATTGCGAAATATTAGTCATCCAAAGCCGTCTCTGTATTCAGATATGACAATACTGTCCTATATGTATGAGGTACAGTTTAAAAATAGGTGTCATTGGCTGATAGCACGAGCAAGCCAAAACAGACGATCACAGTAACCTCCTGCATTATTTTACTACGAGGAAATACAACTGCGTACATTGTATGCAAGTTCTTCGATCATTTTATAAGACGCAAAAAGAAAATGAAGGTAGCTTGTTTGAAAATATTGAAATACAATAATTCGGTTCAATATCACATTGTACAATAATTAGAGAATACTGTAAAAATATTGAAATATAATAAAAAAAACAATGTTCGGTTCAATAACACATTGTACAATAATTAGACAATATTGTAAAAATGCACACTTAGGACCGATTTTTTATTGTAGGTTTTCTGAAATGTCGTACTCTTACACCAGATGGCATCACTGAGGTGTCAGGTTCAGACACCTGTCAAAACGCTTCAGATAATGTCAAAAATTGACAAATTGCAAATTGACGTCAACGACATGTTTACGTCATTGTGTTCTGTTTTCAAAATAAAAGCCCTGTTGGCTAAAAGGCGCCAACTGTTGGTGCAAATTTTCCTGAAAATACCCGATATAGATTTCTTTTACATAACGAACAAAAATAACCGTTTGACAGCTTTTGTATAGAAAATATTATGTCAAACCGCCATATTTCTTCTTAAAACAAAAGTTACATAACTATTCAAAATTCAGCCCTTAGTCACAAAAATAATACTTATATAGGAATATTATACGATCTCTCCTGGTGGTGGTGGTGGCAAAAAAGGAGGAGATTATATGTTCGACTGTATGTATTTTTTTTAAATGTTTGGTCACCGTTTTCTCCGAAAAATAACCGACAGATTTACAAAATTATTATTTTATTCCAAAGCCTTTACTTCTGAGGTGGTTCCGTGGATCTGAAAAACTTCAGAGATAGACAATGGAAGTGGAACTCTTCAATAGATGATAGAAAACCTTGCAGAATAGAGAATATGCATGATTTCTTTTTCATATCTAACCGATCGATAAATATACAAAGATGGAATACTGTTAACAGTTTCAGAATCAAAATAGATCTATTAACAAACGACATAATTATGCAAAATGTTTTGAAAGACACGTAGCGCCATCTAGAGTCCTAAAGCAATTGTTACTATCGACAGTTATTGAACTTTCCCTCGTGGTCCTTTTCTGTACTCCTGACAACGTATACTTTTATATGCAATTACTTAATTATCGGTTTAGTGGTTTATGTGTGAAAAAGTAACAAACAAACAAACAAACTTTCGCATTTATAATATTTGTTAGGATTAGGAAACTTAGGATAGCCCTACGTGGCAGAAATTGAAAGAACACCACAACGACGTCAAGTTGTCAAGAATAACATTGGAAAAATGTCAAAAGACAGACATTGAGTGTCATTCAATCTGATTAATAATTTCCTGTGAATCTAGGTAAATGCAATGCAATTTTATTTATCGGTCATTGTAACTGATATTCACGACAGAAATGACGCCATTGTAATTTAAGACGATGACATTCGCAAAAACTAAAAAATTGCTGGTTTTCTAAAAAAAAATTGCCAAATCTATTTAGTTTGAAGTTGCAGAAAAAATTTAGGTTAATTTTTATTATATTGCTGACCACTTTGTTATTTCCGAAATATATATAGAAATAAAATCCTCAATAGAAATGAGCGTCAAATTTACCCGTAAGACCTTTTAAAAAAAAGCCCGTATTACTAGCCAACGTACGTCGTCGGTTAAATTTTTAAGAAATAATGAATCGAATCTTAATGCAAAACTTTGTTGTTTTAGATTTTTAAAAGCCCAACTCAGTTTTGACTTTATCAATAAAATGCTTCATATATTCTGCAATAAATTACAAGTATTGTGTCGTCGCTAATCTCTTTCTTTTAAGGGCCTACCTCCCCATAAGTGGCGCCTTCATTGAATAAAAATTCGTATCTTTGCCTAGAAAATAAAGATTAAGGAATCCTATGTTGCGTTTGTTACAGATAGGATAAGGTATTTTTACGTGGTTAAAACAATAGTCAAAATGTTTCGTATCCAAAGCAGTAGGCAAAAATACCAAAAATGCCGTTTTAGACACTTTTGCTTACTACTTTGGATACGAAACACTTTGAGTCCTGTTTTAACAATTTAAAAATACCGTATCCTATTTGTAACAAACGCAACGTAGGATACTTTAATATTTATTTTCTATGTTAAGATACGAATTTTTATTCAATGAGGCAGTCCGAGAGTGACCGCGCTTTAGGTCATGTCACGCCCTTAATAATAATTGTAACTGTAAATATCTAAAATACCAATCATTTTAACTTATCATGCCATTCAATGTGGTTTCGTGAATCAGCGAGTTACAGCCGGAAAATCCTGTATCACCTGATTTATAGATAATTTATAGATAGGTACATTGTTATTACGAATTATAACAATAATAATATCTTTTTAATCTAAATTCTATCGCTACGTGTCGATATCAAATGATAAGACATGAGATTTCGCATTAAAACGTAAAGGATATTAGATAATAAATATGCTATAATTGTTTTAAAAAATATCTGGGTAATGAAAATGTTCAATTCATTCATTAACATCATCGCTTACCATCAGGTGAGATAGTGGTCAAACTGGAGCCTATCAATACTGATGGGGTTAGAAACAAGACATGTTACTAATTATCCAATGGGAGTTTTGTGGGGGGTGGGAAATCATCGATTGACTTCCTCCGCTTTGGGTGGAGCGGGAGGGCGTGTCAGACTTTTACTGACTAAAACCCACCCCTGTTCCTTCAGTTGCCTGAGTGCTAAGGGCCGCGGTAACTCAATTTTTCTAATTTATCCATTATGCCGACGGCCGTCAAGTATTACTGACATCTCTTTGAGGCGCGCGTGGAACGTCTACACGCCGTCAACTCTCGGGCCTGGTCCTGATCGGACGGCGAGCTACCCTACCCGCGCCAACGGTGGCCGGAGATTGGCTTGCGATCCACGACGCCCAGGGCGTCTCCCAAGCGGGGCAGAACTCCACCGTATGCTCCACCGTGTCCTCTGGGCGATCCGCACAGTGGTGACACCCGGGCGTTTCCTCCCGCCTTGTATTGTGGCGTGCCCATTCCGTTACACCCTGTAGGGTAAATGGGTGTCCATATTATAAATACTGCTTCTGCCAATATTAAAAAAAAATTTGACCTCCCATACTGATTTTGATCAGCTGATGTATGGATAGTCCAATTTTTTTTTTTGAGAATTTATTCTGGCCGATTTTTTTTAATTAATCCGTCAGGCTCCTTAAGGAGACACGACAGTAGGTGTTTGATTGTGTCTGCTAATGAGGGGCTTGACGGGTTAATCCCCTAAAGGGATAAAAAGAAAATAAAAGATCTACGGTTCCTACATACTATCAAATTATGTGAACAAAAATGTACTGAACAGCTGATTTTTCTTTATTTTTAACCGACTTCAAAAGAAGGAGGTTATCACTTCGGATGTTTATACATATATTTAAAAAAAAAAAACAACGGGTTGCGGGGAGTGCCGGCAGAAGTGAAAACTTGAACATTAACGTTGTGCATTTTTGAATATTTTGGAATTGTCTTACGAATTTTCGATCAAGTCACGTGTCCCGACGCGAGTTTAACATTTTATACCCATCCCAAGAAAAGTTCTCAACGCCGCAAAGAAGTTTCCACTCCAAAAAAAAAAAATGTATGTTCGGGCATAACTCCCGTTTTGTTCGAAAGGGGAGGGGTTCCATTTAAATTTCATATAAAGCTGATGATGAGTTTCGGAGACAGACAACGGAAAACGAAACTTCAAAAAATGACACAGACATCTGTCATTTTTTTTGTTTTATTGTTGATAGGCACGCGTTTGACCACTATCTCACCTGATGGTAAGCGGTAATCTGGTCGAAGATGGAGCACTTTTTGAAGTTCCGTTGTTAAATTGTGTTAACAATACCTATATTGTTAACACAATTTAATGGGGAACCACAACTAAAACTACACCAATTTTACATCACAATAAATAAAAAAATCCCGCAAAAAACCGTCTGGCAAATAGAGAAACACCATCCATCGGGCACACAGCTTCAAACAAAATATTTGTTTTATTCCAGAGCTAAAAACTTTTTTAATTTTGATTCGTGAAAAAGTTTGGAGGGCCGCGGTTCTGGTTGCGTGGTTTTAAAATGAAATTCCTTTTATAAATGTTTTTGTTTTTAATATTTTTGCATGGCTTTGATGTCATTGTTAATATTCAACAACTCAAAGTAGAGTTATTGTTTTTCACGTGTTTTGTTTTTATTAAACTTTATATGAAAATTCCTGGTTCAAAGTTGAAATGATGGCGTTCTTGTGTAGAGAGAGAGAAGGGCTTCTGTGCTAGTATTAGGTATAAAATTATGTACATTTTGTCTTTCTAATTAAATGTTTGTTTGCCTAATGAATAAGAATAAACCTAATTATGAGAACACTGACCCTATTAATTTGTTACCGAACTTAAACTGAACTACTGAACCAAATACAGCAAAAATAAACTTCCTTTTTAAAAACTCAAAATAAAAATATGAGTCACACAAAATTTAGGGGCTCAACAAAAGATTCTTATGGATGGGAAAATGGTATAATCAAAATTAAAAAAAAACTATTTTTTGTGACCGTCAAAAATAACTACTAATACTTTCTGAGTTTTTTTTTCGTAATTTTAGATTCAGTAGTTTCAGAGATAAGGCGTTGACTGGTCAATTTTCGTCTATTTACTTAAATAATTTATAAACTATTCATTTAATAATTATGAAAAAATACACGCGAGATCAGACCCTCGCAATAAGTCCTTTCATTTGTTATGTCGTACGGTTTGAAAACCATTTTTTTTTAATTTTCTATTTTTCACTCCAAAAGTGTACCTACGCCGTATTCCGAATTAATTAATTTACATTACACGTCCGTATTTGGGTCACATATACATGTATGTACCCAACTCATTCGGTCCATTAGGTTAATTCCCAACAAATTGGCCGTGACAGACGGACAGACAGACACAAGTGATTCTATAATGGTTCCGTTTTTTTATTCGGCAGTTTGGATACCTAAAAATTAAAAATACAGTCCACCATAACGCCCGCCCGCCAACACTTTCTGAAGAAGAAGTGGCGCAATAAGCTCAACAAGCAAAAAAAAAGCAACACATCTGTCTGTTAAGGCGCAGTTGTAATACTTCTAATGAGTTTTAATTTAACATTACGTATAAACGACTAATTTTATTTCTTTAAAAAAACATGTTATTAGCTTACTAGACAATTTCCTTCGTAATTTGATATGTGAATATTTGAAATTATATTTTATAACATAGTGTAATTAAATTGTAAAGTTATGTCTTTTTTTTTTTTTTTTTTTTTAACGCGGATATAAAATTGAGAATCACGCAAAAACTATAAAGCGTAGTTTTATGAAACCTTCGTTACTTTAAAGACTAGAAACTGTCTGACTAGAAAGTGTTTATGGAGAGGGCAATGCTCGGAGTTTCCTTGCGTGATAGAATCAGACATGATGATATCCGCAAGAGAACTATGGTTACTGAAATAGCCCGAAGAATCGCCAAACTGAAGTGGCAGAGGCCAGGGCACATTGCTCGCAGAACAGATGGTCGATGGGGTCGAAACGTTCTGGAATGGCGACCGCGTACTGGAAGACGCAGCGTTGGAAGGCCTCCCACAAGGTGGATCGGTGACCTGGTGAGGGTCGCGGGTAGCCAATGGATGCGAGACTCACAGGACCGATCATTGTGGCGACACTTGGGGCAGGCCTATGCCCAGCAGTGGACGTCTTTCGGCTGAAATGATGATGATGATACGTGTTTTAGTATAACACCTGTTGTTTGTGTATAGTAAATTAATAATGCATCTAATTTAGGACAGCGCTCCTTGATGGGCGAGTCCTGTGACTGGGTGGACGTTCGGCGCGTTACGTGAGCTCAGCACAGAACACGCAAGCTCGTTGGCAGTTAATAGCGCCTTAAGTTAAAAGAACTTGAACCCATACAATAGTACACAGTAATTGTTACTTAAAGTACCTGTATTTAACCACTATGGGCTTTATTTACAAAAATATAAATAAAAAAAATGTCGGCTATCAGTATTTTAATGTAAGTGTATAATGTATTAGAGAGTTTTATAAATAAAGATGTATGCTTTTTAATTCAGCCAGTGACATGACATAACCACACCGCACCTAATTTTCAACAAATGAATTCATTTAATACTTATAAAGCCAAATATTCTTCGAAAAAGTTCCACCTCGGTCCCTAAGCGCTCATTACCTTCATTCTGAGTAAAGAACGTACTAATGAATGAATTGTCGCACCCATCAATTAGTGAATGAATATAATTTTCAGTGTAACTGCGTATATTTAGGTAGACTTGTCTGTGTTTTGTTGCCTTGACCTAGTTAGATAAAAAATATAAGTTGCGTAGAACCAATGTGGAAATGTATGGAAGTTTGTTATTCTATCAGTTTTTTTATTGTTTTCTTTTTTTGGTAAGTTTTACGGTTGGACACGTGCATTTTAGGTTTCGTCATGGACCTTGGACAATAAATATGACCTGCTGCGTAGAATACTCTTCTCCTATGTATATGTCCTAAAAAGAATGATTGCGTTGATCTCGTCGCCAATAAACGAAGAAACAAAACTAGAAACACCAACTTCCGAAATTATAGTTATTTTGCATTTTTTTGTGGTCTTTAAGGAAGTCGGTTGTATTATTTTGTAAAAAAGTTTTCATTTTTCATTTTCAAATTTTTGTAAGTACCCCATAACCAAAACTAAATTCTAAAGTTATGCTCGAATTGATAACTCCAAAAATATAGAATTTGAAAATAATTAGCGAAATTAGGGTGTGTCAGGGTGAACTGTACAAATCTGTGTACCCCTTCAGAGCGTATCAGCGTGAGGTTTGCTATCAATTATTGAAGAGTTCCTTTGTGTATCTCCGAAGTTCTTCATCAGATTTTCACCAAATTTAAATAGGACCACATGAGAAGCACCAGCTTTCGAATAAAAAATAATCATCAAAATCGGTTCACCCAGACAAAACTTCTGAGGTAACAAACATAAAAAAGATGCAGTTTCATTGAGAACCTTCTCCTTTTTTTGAAGTCGTTATATAACAAGGTAGGTACAGTACAGTCAAGTCTCACTAATCCGACAGTATTAAAACCAGGGGGCCGGATTATTTAAATGTTTGAATTACTGGATTTAAATGCAAAAATCATGATTATTCCTTCGGATTATTTCTACTTACTTTGTTTGTTTTTTTTTATGCACCTGCCTTATTATCTCTCCACCACCCTTGGTTGACTGGTAGAGAATGCCTAAGGCATTAAGTCCGCCTTTGTACTTTTGTTGAATGAAGTGTTAATTAATAGATAAATAAATAAATTATTAAAACCTTTTTACAAACAAAAAAATAGAACCGACTTCCAAAAAAAAGTGCAAAATAACTTTAATTTCGGAAGTCGGTGGTCCTGTTTTGTGTCTTTGTTTTTTGACACCGACTTCCGAAATTAAAGTTATTTTGCACTTTTTTTGGAAGTCGGTTCTATTTTTTTGTAAAAAAGTTTTTTATTTTTACTTTTTTAGTTGTGGCTCCCCATTAAACTGTGTTAACAATTCATAGACATACGATAGCAGCAATCGCGGTTGATTTGCTGTCAATTTTTGAAGAGTTCCGCTGTCTGTCTCCGAAACCCATCATCAGATCTTTTTGAAATTATATGGGACCATTTCGGAATAAACCCCTTTCGAACAAAAAAAGAATTTTGCAAATCCGTCAATATATGATGGAGTTATGCCCGAACATACATAAAAAAATAAAAAAAATACAAACATCCGAATTGATAACCTCCTCCTTTTTCGAAGTCGGTTAAAAATAGAACCGACTTCCAAAAAAAAAAACCAAATAAGTGCAAAATAATTAACGGAAGCCGGTGTATCTGGTTTTGTTTCTTCGTTTTTTGACACCGACTGCCGAAATTTGAGTTATTTCGCACTTTTCTTTTATTTTTTTTGAACCGACTTCGAAAAAGGAGGAGGTTATCAATTCGGATGTTTGTATTTTTTTATGTACGTTCGGGCATAACTCCGTCATATATTGACGGATTTGCAAAATTCTTATTTTGTTCGAAAGGGGTTTATTCCGAAATGGTCCCATTTAAATTTCAAAAAGATCTGATGATGGGTTTCGGAGACAGACAACGGAACTCTTCAAAAATTGACAGCAAATCAACAGCGATTGCTGCTATCATATGTCTATGAATTGTTAACACAGTTTAATGGAGAACCACAACTAAAAAGTGAAAAATAAAAAACTTTTTCACAAAAAAATAGAACCGACTTCCAAAAAAGTGCAAAATAACTTTAATTTCGGAAGTCGGTGTCAAAAAACGAAGACACAAAACAGGAACACCGACTTCCGAAATTAAAGTTATTTTGCACTTTTTTGGAAGTCGGTTCTATTTTTTTGTAAAAAAGTTTTTTGGGAAGTCGGTTCTATTTTTTGTAAAAAGTTATTTTATTTTTCACTTTTTAGTTGTAGTTCCACATTAAATTGTGTTAACAATACATAGATAAACAATCCCAATCATTGCGAGTCATTTGCTGTTAGTTATTGAAGAGTTCCACAATCTATCTCCGAAGATCTTGAAAAATATGCAAAAACCTTTGAAAAATATGTATTTGAATAACGAAAACTCCATCCAAATTGGATCTAATGTTTTCGAGAAAATCACGGACAAACAAACATACATACATACATACACACGAGTCGAATACAGAACCTCCTTTTTTAGGTCGGTTATAAATAAGGAACCATCAAGAAAGCTGTTGCTTAGGCCCGGTCGAATGGGTGTACCTTCTTTTTTTTTTCTACTGGAGTACTGAAGTGCCAGGTTAGTGAGACTATACTGTATCTACTATTTTGTTGTAATTATTGTTACTAAGATGATGTTTTATCTTGATGTAGATTACCTGGTTTGCAAAAATGGCCCAAAAAGAATACGCAATCGTGGTGACTAATAAAAAAAACGGCCGTTTTTGACACTTTTGCTTATTACTTTCGATACGAAACATTTTGAGTTTTTTAATATAATTATTTTCTATGCTATGCAACGATTTTTTATTCAATGAAGGCGCCACTTGGCCGGTAGTAGGGCCTTAAGTTGAAATTTGGTACACATATGAATATTTGTGACCTGAATACGGAGGTGTAATGAAAATAAATTGATTTGGATTATGGGGGTACATATCAAATGGGCTTTTTTAATTATTTTTTTTCATAATTAAGTCGAAAATAATTATATATTTCTTAAGTTATTTAAGAAAATAGATGAAAAATTACCATTCCCCAAATACAGAAAGTAGTTCTTTACTTATAAATTACAGGAAAACCGCTATACATCACCCTAAACTAGAATCAGGAGATAGTTTAAAAAAAAACCTGAAAAAAATATGATTTGTTCGGAACCCAATGCGTGCGAGTGCGACTCGCTCTTGGCCGGCTTTTTGCAAAGAGAAACTTTTTTTTTAAGTACATTGTCCCACACTAGGAATAACTTCATGTATCGTGGGTGCGTTCACAAACATAAACTCACATACATAAGACACCCAGACCCAGAACAACTAACTGTAAGCCATTCAAATATTTGTTTCGTGCGAGAATCGAACCCGCGACACGCAGCGCAGCAGCCGAACGCTCAACCACTGCGCCAACCGTGTCGTAAAACTTGAAAGTTTTTCCTCCAACATAAATGTTTTTGGTGAATCCCATCAGGCACACAGCTTGAAGTAAGTATATAAATTCAATCGAATTAATATTAATCGCGGAAGATAACAATGTGGGTGTGAATTCAGATTAACAAAATAGTTTTTTCTAAAACAGATGGTGTGTTATGTTTAGTCTGTCTCACTTCAGATTTATATTCTTTTATAAAAGTAAGATGATTTTCCATTTAATAATGCAACACTTTTTTAATCATATCAATAAACAAAAGAGTATCTTACAAAATCTATTGATGTTATTCCCATTCGAGTGACTGGAATAAAAAATGTTAAATTTATTGAATATTTTTTTAAGATTTTGATATTCTTATTTATTTTTTATTAAGACTTGTTATGTGTTTGATAACAAGTGTGGTGTGATAGGATGATATTCCTACACGTGTTAGATCACTTTAAGACGCAGATAAATGACAAAGGTCTTGAGTGGTTAGCTGGCGTGTTTTGTGCTGAGTTAACGCAACGTACGTCCACTCAGTTATAGGACTCGCCCATCAAGGAGCGCTGTCCCAAATTAGACGCATGATTAATAATATATTATACATAAAATAACAATTATTATACTAAAAACACGTATATTAAAAGATAAACAATTAAATTATCTTGAAAATGGTGAAAGTTTCATAAAAATACGCTTAATAGTTTTTGCGTGATTCTCAATTTTTTAATTCGTGTTAGACATAACTTTACAAATTAATTACACTATGTTAAAAACATATAATTTCAAATATTCACTTAACAAATTACGAAGAAAATTGTCTAGAGTAACATACATTGTTTTCAAAGAAATAAGACTAGTCGTATAACAGACGTGATATTCAGTTTAAAATCATTAGAAGTCGTCAGCGCCTTAACTGCTGCTTTCGACGATTTTCTTCGACATTTGGGTCGACCCAAGTATAATACTTACACGTTACCTATTGTTAGTTATTTTTTTAAGCTGTCTATCTGCCTAGCCTTTGCCCAAACATATTGGGTTTGGTTTCCAGTCAAGCCGCATGCTGCAGCTGAGGGTCAGATAATTTTGTTAATTATTATTTTTAACACACTTAAGTACTCGAAAACCCCTGCCTACCCCTACCGCTCTTAGGCTAGCAATGTGGTCGCAACTGCGGCGGCCAGGTCCCGCTACAATTTACTATATTTCTATCAGGCAGGTCACGCAGGAGCCCCCACAGGTCACGCGGCAGCACCCACCAAGCCGCATGAAAGAAAGCCGCGAGGCATTTCTCACAATTATTTGTTACTAAATATTTTATTTATTATGTTATACTTTTTACTTTCGAGTCAGTGTGTTGGAAAACGTCGTTTCACATGGGCAGTTGTCTTTGCAGCTTCTCGGTTCGAAAACGACCTCGCATAGGGTTCGGGCGTGTATTCCGCCTCTTCTGCAATGAGAAATTTGGCCCGCTTACACCAATATGTACTACTATTATTATTATACTTGGGTATTTTTACTTCAATTAAAAGGGAACAGGGGCTGCGATTCTCCATACAAATGTATTCCTCTGTTTTCTTACTGAATAATGCCTCTACAGCAATTTTATTTTTCATAAAGTCAAGGTCTGCTGTGCACACGTACCTGTCATTTCCTTTTTTTCAGCAACTAATAAGTATAGAAAATATGACCCTCAAAAATTACAAAAAATGGCCTTATTTTTACCGCCGTTCTTAGAAGAATTAGAAAAGTTTTAACTTAAAACATTTAATAGGGACCTAGACATTCTCTTTCTTAAAAATTTGTTGTCAAAAATAATCGAATCAGCTCAGTTTTCGAGGAGAAAAAAGGGGAATACGAAACATCGATCTCGTCAAAAAGGTTGTGATAAAATCGGTCTGCGTTGCAGCTGTCCCTATAGCACTCTACAGGGGCAGGCTTGAGGTAGCACGATGGCAGTAGTTTCTTCAAATACCTATTTTGTAAATTCCTCGCAGGCTCTGTTTCCTCTTAAATGAGAATTTATATAAATGATAAATGATGTTTATTCAGTAAATAGGTTACAAGGAACTCTTTTACACGTCAATGGTTTTTGTCAGTTTAAGCTAGATGAGGCCGGTGTTTCCTAGCTGACTACCCTGAGAAGAAACACCGAAACAAACTCAGAGGTCAAAGTCTCTATAAGGATCCAATCCTAATTTCGTGCCACGCACTTGGCTAGCCTTATCAACATTGAATATCGAAGTAACCTCACACAATTACGCTCAATTTCATCAACTGGGACTATTTGGCGCGATCACCAGACACCGTCGTTTATTTACTGGAAACTTGTAAATACAGAGGCGTTTACCTTCAGCTCAGTTGGCAGACAGCCAGCTGCTTCTGAGAACCGTCTGATGACGGAGTGGTAGGATTAGGGATGGCTGTCGTTGAAACCTGGATTAAAAATCGAAGATTTTTCGCCATGTAAACATAAATATTTTTTTATACTTCATCATCATCATTTCAGTCGAAAGACTTCCAATGCTGGACATAGTAGACCATTTGGTCGTCGCCATATAGACCGGTCCAGGCTCCAGTGGACAAACCATTGGATTTAAATGGCGCCATTCGAAGTAAATTCGCCCATCATCAATCCATCACTTATTAAGTACCTACCTTTTATTTTTGTTTTTTGGGGGGGGGGGGGGGGGAAACCACACATGCACAAATACAAATCATTTTTGTGGCTAGCTCATGCAAAACACACGCACATGGGAGGGCGGAAACCCTTCCTTACAACGCCTGTTAAAAAATAAATAAAAAATAACTTCGGACTGAGTCCCAACTCTGAACGCCCGAGACTCTGGAGTCCCGCCTGCCTTAGGGCGCAGTCATACGACTTCTAATGATTTTAAACTGAACATCACGTCTAAATGACGTCTTTTTTCTTTGAAAAAAATTATGTTATTCTAGACAATTTTTGTCTGAATTTGATACTTATGTGAATATTTGAAATTATATTTTTATAACATAGTGTGATTAATTTGTAAAGTTATGTCTAACGCGGATAAAAAATTGAGAATCACGCAAAAACTATAGAGTTTATTTTTATGAAACCATCACCATTTTAAAGGTAATTTAATTATTTATATTTAGTATACGTGTTTTAGTATAATACCTGTTTTTTTAATGTATAATAAATTAATAATACGTCTAATTTCGGAGAGCACTCCTATTACTGGGTGGACGTACGACGCGTTACGTGAGCTCAGCACAGAACATGCAAGCTAACCACTCAAGGTCGCTGGCAGTTAATAGCGCCTTAAATAGTGCAGACGGGCTTTCGGCGTTTTTCTCCCCGACACTCATTGGCACCTATTGCTAGAAATATCATCTTCTCTTAAATTGGACGTTATTGCAGAGTTTGTTTCTTAGTCACCTTCAACATTTCATCCTCAACTCTGCGAATAAGAAAAGTTATTAACATGATTAGCCAGACTTACAAACAATCAATTATGCCAAAAAAAAATCATTTCAACCTTGACCTTGACATTTTAATTCCAGAGAAAAAAATCACTAAAAAAAATTAACAATCACTGCTCCAAAAACCATCAAAAAACGACAGGAACACCTTTTCACTCCAGCTGCAATAGACAACCCTGAGCCAACTCTTTCAGCACCAACTTTTTCCGCCCTCTTTTTCTCTCATTCGCAACTGCGTCATGTAAGAGAGAGACAGAAGATAGGACGAATTGGTTACTATGTCGTATTATTAGAGAAGTGAGGGCGTGTCGTTTATATCGATGTAATGTCATAGATTTGGCACGGCTCTGTGTTTCGTCACAGCCGTTAATGGAATGAGCATCGACAGTTTCAGATTGGGCTTTTAATAGGGTAAGTGCTGAAGAATCTCTTTATGAGTCTATGTTTGTTCTGAAGATTATAATTGACTTCTGTCATTAGAGCTAACTACATATATTTCAATTAATTATATTATAAATTAGAATATTAAGGAGCAGTAAACTGTAAGTCATACACGACAAGTTATATTTCTATTTAATACTTTTGAGGCCTTTTTAACCGACTTCTAAAAGGACGAGGTTCTCAAATCGTCTGTATGTTTTTTTTAGGTATTGTTGTTTCGCGATTTCTCTGTCATTTGTGAATAGATTTTGATGATTCTTTTTTTGTTCGGTAGGTCCCATATAAATTTTATTGAAATTTATTCAGCAGATTTTTTGAAAAAATCAACATTAATAAAAAATATATTTAGGTACACAGAAGATGCTTTGGTTGTCAACGTGTTTGGTGGTACAACATCTAAAAAGTGAAAAAAAAAAACTTTTGTACAAAAAATACAACCAACTTTTAAAAATTGCAAAATAACTTTAATTAATAATAACGAACACAAACAAAATACAAACACCGACTTCCGAAATTAAAGTTATTTTGCAATTTTTAGAAGTACTTTTTATAAAAAAGATTTTTATTACTAAGGAATGATATGTCTATATAACTCGTGGTATCTAACTAACTCGTATAATACAGAGCTCGTGGCTAAAGTAATAACAGCCGCATGGGTCGATCCATCAGGTCAAGCTACGCTTGCCGGGGTTGGCCCGTGGATGGGTGACCATCTTTACATATCGAGACTCCTCCGTGCCTCGGAAAGCACGTTAAGCCGTTGGTCCCGGCTGTCAATCGCGGATCTTTGACACTCGTTACGGGTTGTCAGAAGCACGAAAGTCTGACATCCAGTCTTACTAAGGGGTATCGTATTACCCAGTAACTGGGTTGTGGAGGTCAGATAAAGTACTGGTATTCAGCTGCATCCGGTTAGACTGGAAGCCGACCCCAAGATAGTTGGGAAAAGGCTAGGCAGATGATGATAACAGAACGTCTGATCACCATAAAAAATTAACGTAAAATCATCAGCTCCCTTGTCCTATCCCACAGGACTGCGCATTTTTCTGGTAGGTCTCACACAAAATAGCTTATGACTCTCAGTGATAATGTAGTTTTTCAGAGATTACCTATTAAAATAACAGTTTAGATCAGAAAGCTAGGGTTGCCTTCTAGGGTTGACTTTTTTCATAAGAAATAGAGAATGTCTGATCCCAGAGAGGGTAGATAAAGAGGACCATCTTATATCGTAAAAAAGAGTACATTTGTTTTAATTTTTAGATAGGTAATTTTTGTGCCTTTTGCATTACAATATAAACAATTTTTCATCAGTTTTAACAAATAAATTGTTACTCCTAACATTCAAAATCTAAGTAAATTTAGATCAAGAGATTACATATTATTAATTTCAATGAAAATATTAACAGTAAACAGTTAAAATTTTTTGATTATGACAATCGCTATGCACGACTGGTAAAGTACAGTATAGTAAACATTGTGTAAAAAAGAGTATTTTAGCTAATATTACAGATTATAAAGTAAATCTACATGAAATAGAGTGCAATACTCTACTTTAGAGTACGGTTGGCATCCATATCAGTAACACGGTTTTCATAGGTCAAGTGCGGATTTCTGTCCGATAAATTTCATTTACGCGTGTTGATAAACGAGTACCTTCGTAGTGTTATTTTAGGAAGGATGGAAGTTAACTAACGCCATGTCGGCACGACAAAATAACATTTACTACTTCAAATAAAAATAAGCATTACAAATAACAATGAATTTTTCTCAGTTTCTAAGTCTAAACAGATCACAACAAATAAGATAAGGTGGCTTTCCTGGAGTTTGAATCAATTGTTTAGTCTTTTTAACCGACTTCAAAAAAGAGGAGGTTCTCAATTCGTCATTTTTTTTTTTTTAAGTATGTTTTTTACGCGATAACTCCGCCATTTGGGAATAGATTTTGATGATTCTTCTTTTTATGGTATGTTCTTAGGTAGGCTTCAAAGGTGGTTCCATATAAATTTTATCTAAATTGATTCGGCACTTTTTGAAAAATCAACGTATACACAGACGTTTTGGTTGTCTCCAAATGTTCAAATACCATGTTATTGGTGTTATCCATTCGGGCATAACTTAAATATTTAGTTTTACTTCTGGAGTACAGAAACAATAAAATAAATAAATAAAAAAAAACTAAAAAGTTAAAAATAAAAAACTTTTTTTAAAAAATACAACCGACTTCTAAAAATTGCTGAAAATATATACACTGACTTCGGAAATTAAAGTTATGTTGCAATTTTTAGAAGTCGGTTGTATTTTTTGAAAAAAGATTTTTATTCTAAGAAGAATAAAAATCTTTTTTAAGAAGATTCCTTCAGTTTTTTTTTGGTTCAGCATTCAGCTCCGGCTACGCCATCTGCTAACCCGGTCATTTAGTCCTCAAGTGTGCAGGTGATAGGATATTCAGGGAAAGATATGTGGTATGCGAAAATAAAGATACGGATCGAAATGATCTCCGATGGCTCGATGACATGATCAGGTTTCTATCGCTAGAGATCTGTCTGTCTATTCAAGTCTAGAGAGAGAATCATGCGTCAGATATTTTATTCATGACGTTGGTATTAAAAGTTAGCATGATGGCAGTAAACTGTCAGAATCCATCGCTCACTCGAAAATATTTACTATTTAAACGTGCGCAAGAGCACATTTTTTGCGACTTAACGATCGTTCAAGGAAATCACAGTTTTTCCTTATTTATAAAAAAGTGTTGACCTCCCCTCACATTTATTTTAAACGATTTCGTGTCGTCCAAACACTTCTCGAAAAAGATTTAAAGTCTGCTATGAAAGCGTGTTGAAAATAAACAAAAAATCACGTGGCAGTTTTAGCTGATTTCTGGTCTCGTGGGGAAAAGCGTGATTTTTTAAATGCTCCCGTGTATTTAAAACTCTTCTTTTTTACCAAAGCGGCATGAAATGATTCATCAACAGAACTGCAGATCTGTGTGAAAGCATCTTCTACAGAAAGATAAAAAAACTTTTTTGCAAAAAAATAAAACCGACTTCCAAAATAAGAGCAAAATAATTTTAATTTCGGAAGTCGTTTTTTGGAAGTATTATATATATTATTTTTTTGCAAAAAAGTTTCTTATTTTTCAATTTTGAGTTGTGGTTCACCATAAAACTGTGTTAACAATTCATAGACATACCGATCGCAGCAATCGCGGTTGATTTGCTGTAAATTTTTGAAGAGTTCTGTTGTTTGTCTCCGAAACCCTGTCTCAGATCTATATGAAATTTAAATGGGACCATGTCAGAACAAACCCCTCTCGAACAAAAAAATGATGATTTTTTGTGAGAAGTTTTTTTTGTAAAAAAGTTTTTAATTTATCACTTTTTAGTTGTTATACCCCAGAACTAAAAACCCCAATATAATGGAACGTGGAATTTAAACATTTGGAGAACACCAAAACGTCATCGAGGTACACGTATTTTCCGTTTTTGTTCAGTTTCTCAAAAACCGCTGAAGCAATTTCGATAAAATTTATATGGGACCACCTCGGGAGTATATTCTTTCAGATGAAAAAAGAATTTTGAAAATTGGTTCACAACTGACAGAGAAATCGGGTAACATACATACAAAAAAAAAAAAAAACATACAGACGAATTGAGAACCTCCTCTTTTTGGAAGTCGGTTAAAAAAAGAGAAATACAAACATCCGAATTGATAACCTCCTTCTTTTTGAAATCGGTTAAAAAAGGGCTTACACCAACCTGCACTTGGTCCAGGTGCTATAAGGTCCATTCCCTCTCATAAAGAGACATACAAGTACTTCCCAGCACTGGAAACATTGTAGGCTATATGCTTGACTTGGTGAGAAGGTCGCAGGAATCCGATGGATGCGAGATGCACAGGACCAGTCGGTCGTTGGCGAGATTTGGGGGAGGCCTATGTTTAGCAGTGGACGTCTATAAGGTGAAATATTGATGATAGTGACGATGATGATGTCTATAAGCTTAAAATGATGATGATAGTGATGATGATTATATACCTAAGCTGAAATGATGATGATAGTGATGATGGTGATGTCTATAAGCTGAAATGATTATGATGATATCTAAACCTGAAATGATGATGATGATGTCTATAAGCTGAAATGATGATGATAGTGATGATGATGATATCCCTAGCTGAAATGATGATGATGATATATATAACCTGAAATGATGATGATGATGTCTATAAGCTGAAATGATGATTATGATGTCTATAAGCTGAAATGATGATGATAGTGATGATGATGATATCCCTAAGCTGAAATGATGATGATAGTGATGATGGTGATGTCTATAAGCTGAAATGATGGTGATGATGTCTATAAGCTGAAATGATAATGATAGTGATGATGATGATATCCCTAAGCTGAAATGATGATGATAGTGATGATGGTGATGTCTATAAGCTGAAATAATGATGATGATGATATCTATAACCTGAAATGATGATGATGATGTCTATAAGCTGAAATGATGATGATAGTGATGATGATGATATCCCTAAGCTGAAATGATGATGATAGTGATGATGGTGATGTCTATAAGCTGAAATGATTATGATAGTGATGATGATGATATCCCTAAGCTGAAATGATTATGATAGTGATAATGATCTGTAAGCTGCAATAATGATTATAGTGATGATTATGCTTTAAATGCACTTCACAACGATTAGATTATTAGCAACAATTATTAGTATTAACCACAGACTACAGCTAACTTCAGGGTGTCGGTTCCCCCGGGCCTGCGGACGGCGAGCAGTGGGTAGCTCGCCGTCCGATCAGCACCAGGCCCGTGAGTCGACGGCGCGTAGTGTTCCACGCGCGCCTCAAAGAGATTAGTGTCAGCCACCACTGACGGGGCCCATCGTGGCCGGTGCCTGCATGCCTAAGGGTAGCGGATAAATTCTGAAAATGAGTTGCCGCACCCCTGGACACTCAGGCAGGGAAGGAACAGGGGTGGGTTTTAGTCATTAAGAGACTGACACGCCCTATCGCTCCACCCAGAGCGGGTGAAGTCATTGGATGATTTCCCATCCCCCAAAAAAAAAAAAGGGTGTCTGTGTGGTTCTAGCTAACTTCAGGGTGTCGGTTTTTTGTGAGGGTGTGCGCGCGCATCGTAAAAGTTCCATAATTTTTCCCTAACGCGCCAAAAGAAGTACAACTTCAAAAATTCAGTTTTAAGGTTAAAAAAGGGTTGGTTTTCAGTCCGGATATAATCAATGTTTCTACATTTGGCTTATATACGTTCCATTGGTCAGATTGTGATGAAACTTTGTTAACTGTTCTGGAGATGCCCGTGAGTTCCTGACCCAAAAAATCTCCACTGATAAAAAACGTGGTTGCGACGGTCGGGCGAGGCTAGCTTTTTTTATTGTTGATAGGCACGCGTTTGACCACTATCTCACCTGATGGTAAGCGATGATGTGGTATATGGTTGAAGTGGAGCACGGTTGCCTAGAAGTAACCTATTTGACTTAAAGACTCCCAGGTTGTAGGTATCAGGAAACAGACTCCGACAGGGAGAGTTCCACTCCCTAGCTGTACGCACTATGAATGTGTTCTCAAAACGTTTTGTGCGTCACCACACCATGCACCAGTGGCACATCGCCGTACGTCTTGTGGTCCGATAATGGAACGGGCTTGGCAGATTCAAGTTTCGTGAATTAATATTTCAAGCAAAGATAAAAACTTTACCAGTATCTTGAAGAACCATACCAGTTATATCTTGAAGCACTTTATCTGTAACTTGTTAGGTTATAAAGTTGATAATTTCAGATACTACGCTTACTGTTTCTTCTTTCACACATCGTAAGGCCACATTCTTGTAGTAAACAGTATCACTGTTTGTGTTTACATCTCTCAGTTCATCTGTTGTATCATGAATGTTTCTCTTTTATATATAGACTGTTTTGCTTTCAGGTTGTTATGAAGTTCTTCAAACTGTTATGTGTCCGCCAAATGCTATGTTACTACAATACGCCATATTGTATCAATATTTGTAAAGCAATATCCAACTGTGTTGGTGTTGGATTCCAATCTTTGTTGAATATCCATGCAAACTTGATCCCGTGGCAAAAGTGCTATTTTGTCATCCACCTGCCTATTTTTATTATCATCATCATCTTTCTGCCTATATCCTACGTTACTGAGGCCGTACATATATGATATTATAAAGCAGTCGCTGTTGGGCGATCTGCAGTTTTAATACGAAATTGACGATCGCCATACACGGACCGCTCAAGCTGTTCATTTGTTTTTGTAGCTAAAAATGTACTGACTGCTCCAAACAGTCTGTCTAATGGGGCTCCGACCGCAACACGTGGACGACCTTAGAGTCGGGTAACACGTTTTCTTCTTCCATTTTCCGCTGTCAACTAGCTAACTTGGCGAGCAGTGGGTAGCTCGCCGTCCAATCAACACCAGGCCCGTGAGTCGACGGCGCTTAGTGTTCCACGCGCGCCTCAAAGAGATGAGTGTCAGCCACCACTGACGGGGCCCATTGTGGCCGGTGCCTGCATGCCTAGGGGTAGCGGATAAATTCTGAAAGTGAGTTACCGCACCCCTGGGCACTCAGGCAGGGAAGCAACAGGGGTGGGTTTTAGTCAGTAAGAGTCTGACACGCCCTCCCGCTCCACCCTAGAGCGAGAGATGTCATTGGATGATTTCCCACTAGTGTTGCCCAAATTCGGTCTTGGTCTTGCAGTCTTGGTCTTGTTCTTGCATTTTCGCAATACCAAGACCAAGACCAAGACCGCCTCATTGTAGCAAGACCAAGACCAAGACTGAACCCTGCAAGACTTGAGCAAGACAAGACTTAAGCCTGCAAGACTCTTGCGTCTTGCAGTTAAGACAAACTGAGATTTGGGCGTTATTAAGTAGGTATTTGGTTTCAATCCCGATTTTGAGAGACGTTCCCCAGTATCAAAACCGTAGGTATCGTCATAACACTAAACTAAGGGCTGCAGTTGTATCTGCAGTTGGCAACGTGCCGCTCGTCTGAAAGAATCCTAAAAGGTATTGTATTGATTAGGTAGGTAAGTACTTATTATATTTCCACTATTTATTAAGTAGGTAGCGTGTTAATACTCACAAATCTGTTCCCATCATCCCATGTGATAAAATGTCCCTAGAATAACTTTCTAGCAAAGTTTATACCTTGTAGGTATCTACGTATAATAATATATTATGCTTGTTTATGTCTAATGTGCCGATCTAACGTTAGTACTCGTAGGTTGGTGTGTGCTTAAAATTATAGCCAACAAAATTATATAAACATTATGTAGGTACCTACTTATGTTTCAAAGTTTATATTATTCTTCTATTCAGCAAAATTTTAAACTAACAGCGAGTCGAGACGACAAATTGCCTAAAAAATGTACCTACGCACACTGTAATAAAATCTGCTAGTCTCAACACACACGCACGTCCTTATTTTGGCCGCATAGGTAGGCTTTGCCTGTAGTCTTCTTTTATTGGTTGATTAACATTGTACATTGGTGAATGCTCCAGGATAGCCCGCGAAATTCAAATTTTCTTATTTTTTTTGCAATTTGCAGGCCAGTGCTCGATTGTTTGTTGGTTAAAATATAATTCGCGCTGTAAGACGTATGTAGTTACAGAATCATAATCATAAAATCATCAATACAACCCTCCAAGTTCAAAGGTCGAGGAATGAGTTTGACCTTGAAAAAGTCATTTTTTTTTAATAATTCCTCGACCTTTATGAACTTGGAGGGTTGTATTGATGATTTTGATGATTATAATTCTGTAACTACATACGTCTTACAGCGCGAATCATAATCTACAATCTAAACTAACGTGTTCAATAAATAGCAATAGGCTAATAGGTATTTGCAAGACTTGCAAGACTTGCGAGACTCTTGCTGCAAGACCAAGACCAAGACCAAGACTGAGAGCGCAATACCAAGACCAAGACCAAGACCAGGTGTATTGACGCAAGACCAAGACCAAGACTGGCCTAAGTCTCGTCTTGGTCTTGCATTTGGGCAACACTATTTCCCACCACACAAAAAAAAAAACTTGCTAACTTGTTTTTTTTTTTAACTTTGATAGGCTCGCACTTGACCCATATCTCACTCTCGATCTAAAACAGAACATGATTTACGATAATAATCATTTTGCTACTCTTCTTTTACATTGTTAAATAAGTCAATTCAATTAATATTGTTCTTTCGATACAACACATTCATAACAGTAAAATGAATATAACCTTGTTATTTAATATCCCTTTCTGAGTTACGCTTGAATCTATAACATTAGGTACGTCGTTCCACGCTCTCGATTCTTTTCATAGCCAGAGTCTTTCATATACAGTTGACAATGACATGGGTACGGAAAATATTCTAGAAGAAGTCTTGATTTGTTGGATTCGTTTTTGTCAATAACATTGACATTTATATGTATGTATGTGTTTATTATCAAATACAAAACGCATCAAAGTTCATGAGTGTGGGCTTGTTACGTCACTAAACGGTACAAAGTGTATCGAGGTATGACGTGACGTGAAAATTTAACGCACTGTATCGTCTTCATTTTTGGTTTACGTGTCAAAAGAAAAAATAGTGACCAATATTTTTTGGTTATCTACGAGTAACTAACGGATAATTAGATTTTCATAGGAAAAAAAAAAGAAAAAAATAAGAAAACAAACCTATTATATGCCATATTCTGACTCTGCCCACCCTAAGGTCGACTGGTAGAAAATGCCTGCCTTTTTACAGTGTATTTACTTGTGCATAAAGTTTTAATAAATAAATAAGTCTTCCATTCAAAACATTAATACAATTCGGACAAAGAAAAAACAGAATTCGCCATTTCTTCAAATCAAGGTCAGCTCAATCGGTGACAGTGATAAGGATACGACGAAAACATAAGACGAGATAATAGCAGGCGCCAAACCTGTTATTTAAAACAACAATAAACACATAGCAACTGAATTTTATTGTTTTCAAACCATTCGTATTAAGATAGGACTTAATAAAGTTACAGTCGATGACGTGGGAATTGTTTGTCATTTTGATAATGTGAGCGGTCAAAATAAATAGCGTGATGTTTTATTTTTGTACGACACTAAGGAAATTCAATAACAGATTAAAATTTTACATAAACTTGAATATTAACTTTTCGGCTTTCATCCCAATAGGTTTGCGGTTGGCGCAGTAGATCTACTTTTGCATGTTTTCATTTTGTAATCAGTTGTATTATCAATATTTTTTCTAGCCATTTATATTTTTCACATTATCAATCCGTTTCTTTATTTCCCCTAACTCTTATTTGCTACATTTTTAATGTTCTGTCCGTCTGTCCGTGTATCACAGTCAACTTGCTCCGAATCTACTTGACTGATTCAGTTGAAATTAAGTTTTATTTTTTCGTGATTTCATGGTTGATCAAATGAGTCAAAGTCATTGATGAGTATTGCCAGTGTTTCAGTTTATTGTTGTAATATCGTTTTCACCTTGTACATCCGTTTAGATTTCTTTATCTTTAATGACTACCTCCTCAGATGAATCCAAAACAGCTTAACTTAAAGCAGCTTAATTTGTTCGTGTTTGTTATAAGATTAGTTTAGTTGTTTCTCCACTTTCACCAACTTTTTCACTTTTTTTTTGTTTCGTTTTGATGGTCTGTTTGTTGTCATTTGCCAGTGAGCACATATTACATAGTATTACGCAATGTGTATTGTTTTTGGTTGTTGGCGGCCCCTGACATTAGGCAATGAACAGCCGGTCGATTCGGTTCACAGCTCACCGTGAAAACTAAGGTGGAGTGAGCGTGAAGTGAACTGTCATTACACCTTGATTGTATGGATTGACAACCCATTTCACGGTCACTTCACCTAAGTTTTCACGGTGAGAATTTACAGAATAGCTCTACAGAAGACTTACTTTGGTTGAATACGAGGCTTTTAGCATTGTTGTATGTTTACATTATTTATCTATTTTTCTGTAATGTGCGTTATATCTATATGTGCAGAAAAGAAATCTCCTTTTTTCGTTCTTTCTTAAAAAAAACTGTACATTTACAATCCGTATCTTCTTCTGTAAGTATATATAAAATTCAAAGTCGTTACTGACTGACTGATATATGAACGCACAGCCTAAGCCGCCAGTGCTAGAGACATAAAATTTGGAGGGTGTGTTCTTTGTGAAGAGTACTTATTCACTACGAAAGAGTTTTTCGAAATTCAATCCTTAAGGGGTTGAAAAAGGGGTTGAAAGTTAATAACGGGGAAATCTCCCTGTTATTAACTTTCAACCCCTTTTTCGCCTGCCTAATTCCAGGCAGGCAAAGCCGCTGGGAGAAGCTAGTGAAGCTATATTACACAATGGCAGTTATTCCTATACAAAGGTAATTCCATTAAACGCAAAACAACAATAAAGGAGAGGCAATCAAAGAAATAATGACCACTCAATAATTCCAGGCAGGCGAAGCCGCTGGGAGAAGCTAGTGAGGCTATATTACACTATGGCAGTTATTCCTATCCAAAGGTTATTCCAATAAACACAAAACAACAATAAAGGAGAGGCAATCAAAGAAATAATGACCATTCAATAACGAAAGAGTTACCCTTTCTTACGTTGAATAGAACCCTATTAGCTCAAATTGCGTCGATCACAGGTTTCTATTTGTTGGTATTGAAGCCCTTACAAAGGCATTTATATAAGTTTTTCCAGTTACATAACCCCTTTTCTTGAATGATTTGTTTGCTCTTATTGATATGCAAGGTTATTCATGGCATGGTAAGACATTGACTCTGAAAGTTCAGCGCCCTAAGTGCGTGTTTTTAACGTACACGGTCTCATTGAAGTTAACGTCAATCCTACTATTATTATAAATGCGAAAGTTTGTATGTTTCTGTTTCAATCACGCAAAAATATCTGAAGGGAGTTCAATGAAATTTTGCACACAGGTAGATTATAACCTGGATTAAAACATAATTAAAACTTAATTCCATGATGTACTCTCCTTAATTCTTAAGATTGGGTAAATTTTTCATCATAATCTCAGTTTACTGCTTCTGCTAGACATGCGTTGTCTCCAATTGCACACTGCTGGATTCCATCTTCAGCTACTGACATCTGCCTCAACCAAAGGTTAAGGCAAGCTTATGCACTATTGCGATCCTGCAAAATTGTTTCAAGCCCTAATCCTTCATCATAATCATTATTTCAGCCGTCCATTACTGGACATAGACCTCCCCCAAGTGTCCTCACTGCGACCACACTTATGCGTCTCGCATCCATCGGATTCCCGTGACCCTCACCAGGTCACCGGTCCACCTTGTCAGAGACCTTCCATTAATCTATAATCTACCTAATCCTTACATTGGAAGAATTTGTTAATAGTAGGTTTTAGAGATTTTATATCTATTACTTCATTATCATCATCAGTTTTTTCAATGTCCCCACTGCTGGGGCTCAAGCCTCCTCTCTGTCAGAGGATGTATCTAATAACTCACATATTTTATTTTATTTCTGGAGTGAGTGACTAAAGAATAATACTCCTTTATTTTCCATAAACCCGCACTAGAAATAGTCTTCAAGGGTTGTGAAATTTCAACGCAGATCTGAAATGAATAAAAACATAGGACGACTCATCTCCTTAGTATTCTGCACGCGTCAATGTCAATTGAGGAAAAGGGTCATGATTGTACTTAGAGATTAGCCAACGGATTGTAATCTCCTAGTTAATGCAGATATTGACCTTAATCCAGTAACCATTGTTGATAGTGAATGAATGAATAGCTTTGTGCAAGAATTTGTAATTGTAGGACTTCTCAATTCTGTAGTCGGAACATATGCTAGATAAATCTATGTCTATCATTGACATTGGCAGATATATTATGCTCGGTTTTACAAATTCTTTTAGAAAATGGTTATTGAGGGTAGAGAGAAAATTAATGGTTATTTGAAGAGTCCGTTCACATTTCCACTATGTTACCAATTGCTATCAAAATTATCATACTTTCAAGCTTTCTTTACAGATAACTATTGCTAAAGGTTTAGGGTAGAATTGTATGTCACTTTCTAAGAATCTGTTTGTTTTTTTAAATTTAGCCCTTTTTTTGACCCAGTTCTTGCGGTAGGCATCTAGGTCGTCTGGATTAAGTTATGTCACCATCACACACATACACACATAACATACAGGTTGTAAAAAGACACATCACATAGCCGTCAACTACGCATACTGTACATCTAACAAAGTAGCTTTGCGCTAAAATTATTACTGGGTAACGACTTTTATTTTAAGGTATGAAAAAAAAAAATTGTACTGCGCGCGATGTAACGCGAACCCAGGCAAATAGAGTTAAACCCCGCTCCCTTCGCTCTAAGCCACGTAGGTACTTGTCGGATACGTTTGATATTCATTGCGTTTTTGTAACTGCAAATGCGTAATTTCGAAATTTCAAAAAAAATATCGAAAATTCTGGTAACATTTGTTTGGAAAAACGTTTAGTAATAACACTTGAAATTCATTTTCGCAAAAAAAGTTAAAAAAAAAATTGCGACTTTGACCTTCAATATCTCCAGAACCAGTGGATTCCCAGGTATGGTCTAGTGGAAAAAAATGATCCAAATAATGCGTAGAATATGTGGCTTTCGGCTTCGGAAACTGTCTTTTTACGCCCAATATATCGTTATAGATATTTAGAAGACATATTTTGACAAAAAATCTTTAATCCTTCATCGTTTGCTACGAGTCAAATTTGTTTAATTCCTCATAGATACTATATACGAGTAGTTTACAAGTCTCTCGACATCTTCTAATTTAATTTATTTATTACGTCTATAAAGAGATTAGAATAAACATAAATACAAGTCTGAGATCCTCATAAATATTATGCAGTTTTGACCTCAATTATTAAGACAAAAATAAAACTATTAATAACCAATAGAATATTTTCGCAATAGTATTTCCCGATATTCTAATTAACAGCATACCTAGTCGATCCGGACACAAACAGTGAGTCAGACACTTCATATTCAAAGTCATTTGGAAACGGCTACGGCTGCTAAAATGGATAAGTTTTGAATATTGATTGTGTCCTGTTATGTAAGGATACATAATTTAATTTACATAAGGGCTATGTAGATCAGAAGGCTTACTTGGAATCAAGGCAAGGTCGCCAGCTCTTTGCTCTAGACGATAATAGCTTTCGTGAACGGGCAAGCTTGAGTAGTCTAGATTCATTTTGACGGAAGGGTCTTAAATAATCCTATTTTTTAATTTGCGATAACAGCGATCAAATGAGTGAGGTTTGAAATTGAATTTAGATACGTGGGGCACACTCATTCTGGATCTGGCTATTTACAACAAAATAATGAAAAAAACAATGATTATTGAATTCGAAAATGGAACTCTTTGGGAACATGTTATTTTTTAATTTGCGAGACTGTCATTTGTTTTTTAACAGATTTCGAAAAAGGAGGAGGTTCTATGTTCGACTGTATGTATGTTGTATGTACACCAATTTCTCTGTCAGTTGTGGACCGATTTTCAATATTCTTTTTTATCCGAAAGAATATACTTCCGAGGTGGTCCCATATAAATTTTACCGAAATTGCTTCAGCGCTTTTTGAAAAACTGAACAAAAACGAAGTATACATATACATAGATGACGTTTTGGTTTTCTCCAATTACGAGTATGTTTAAATTCCACGTTCCATGTTATTGGGGTTTTTAGTTCTAGGGCAACTAAAAAGGGAAAAATATATTTTTTTATACGAAGATAAAAACAACCGACTTCCAAAAAAGAAAATACAATAAAAATTAAAAAAAAATAACTTTAATTTCGGAAGTCGGTGTCAAATAACGAAGAAATAAAATACAAACACCGACTTCCGAAATTAAAGTTATTTTTTAATTTTTAGTGTATTTTGTTTTTTGGAAGTCGGTTGTTTTTCGAAAACCTTTCGAAAATTGTGTGTCGACATCAAAATTAATTTAACTCTTTAACTTTAACATTTTCGTTATATGATTTTTTATGATTTTCGCTGTGGCTTAAGCCAACAAAAGAGTTGGCAGAGACTTCAATTGGCATTTGGTGAAGCACCATGTCGCAGCTCTGTGTATCGTCAGAATCTAATATTGATACCGTACGACAACTTATTACGATACCATACTGTACCATAACTGACAAAAAAAAATACTTGTCAGCAATTTTTTTCTTTGTTAGGCATTGGAATGAGCCAAGTGCAAAACATTTTACATGTGCATCTGAAGGTTTAGAAGCTTTGCACTCGATGTATACCGCATGACTTAACGGAGAACCAGAAACGACTCCGTGTCCAGTGGTGCCGTAAAATGATAAAAAAAAATAACAGAGGACAAAGAGAGGACAGTCATTGACTGCCTATAATACCGGGATAGGTGACGAAACCTGGGTGTACTGCTTTGAACTCGAAAGAAAAAGCCAGTCGGCAGAGTGGGTCTTTCCTTTTAAAGATTTGCCGACGAAAGTTATGAAAAGTCGAAGCATTGGTAACAAGTTTTGGGGTAAATCGGAACATTACACTACAGTATCGCTTGAAGATTAAAGAACAGTGACTGCAGTTTGGTACGTCAACACTTGCTTGCCCAGAGTCTTAGAAAAAGTTCGCGAAAAGCGTCCTCGAAGCAATGTCCTGCTTCACCACGATAACACATCCTCACATTCCGGTAAGGTAACGGAAACTTAATTTTGTAGGCTTCAAATATGGGACTGTTGACGCATCGGCCTTACAGCTCGGACCTGGCACCTTTTTTTTTGTGGTTTTGGAAATCATCCAATGACCTCGCACCCTGCGACTTCTTTTTGTTTCCAAAAATGAAAGACAAACTTAGAGGCACACGTTTTACGAGCCCTGAATCGGCGGTGAATGCGTTCTATAAAGCCATTGAAGAGGTGCCTAAAGAAGACTGGTCCAACTACTTAGTACAATGGTTTCAGCGAATGCAAAAATGCATTAACTGCGAGGGAATATACTCTACTAGATAAATGTAGTCGGTCTGTATATTCATTGCAGTGTGCAGATTTATCGTCACACTCTGCTGGGTTTCTAAGAAATTGTGTATCATCCGTGATAGTGTCATATGCAAAGTCAAAGTTTTACTTTTGTAGAGCATCGTCTGTGTCACTCATGGCATTAAATCTATAAATAACAGTCTCTTGTGCTGTAGTTCGATGTCTACCTTCAGTAGCTGTGTGGTTATTGGTACAGAATCGTATAAATTTTTCAAACTGCCTCATCAAGTACCAACAAACCTTCTGTCTGCGCTTCTTCATGTCCCATTGTGTGGTAGGTCAAGTCAACAGGGAAAACTCAGTCCCTCAGTTGGTGGAATGCTTGGCATACTTCATTAGCATCGTGCTCATACCAAGTTCCTTCCTTAAGAGTCGTTTAGTTGTTAATAGATTAACTTAAGACGAGTTCTGTTGCATATTGATGAGGTTGGAAGTTTCCGCGCTTGGAGGAAGGAAAACTTTGGTTTATTTGTTTATGCAAGTTTTAAGGATATTTGACGGTAAAGGATTGTTGTATACATTGTTCTGTAACCATCCTGTTGATACTTGGGTTATATGTAAGCATTTGTTATTGTTTTATTATTGGGATGCTGTTGATTCTCGGATCTGTATTATGCATTTGTTTTTGTGTTAATATTGGGATCAAGTTTGTTTTATTATGTCATTGTATTATTCATATTCTCCAAAAAGGTTATTCACCGATCCGCAGTTTACACTTAAGTACCTACTCCCATGAGGTAAACGCATATGATTATCTGCTGGAGAGTTTGTTGCGCCACTTCACTTCTTCTTTCCAGCTATAAGACTAGGAAATGGTGACGGTGGCGGTGGTGATGGTGGAAATGGTGACGGGTGCGCGTATTTGGAGGACTATCTTTACGTAGTAGAACTTTGACTCTCAAAAACTGCTGGCTCTCAGCCTAGTTTAAATAAATAACTTTGATTTTGGTTTTAACTTTAATCCCATTTTCGGCTAGTTTTTCTCAGTATTCACCAGAGACCGAATGAATGCGTAACTAAGCAGAGTTCATAATAGTAGGAGCCCCGTTTGTGTCAGATTGTTGACATATTTTTAGTGAAATTGTGAGTTTGTGATGGTATGTTTTGAAAGGCGATCCATTTACCTTGATTAATTTGACCCAAACAAACAGAGATACTTATTTACGCATTAGCAATAGCAGTGTAGATTTCTATCAATACATTTTTACGAAAACTTGGTACAGAAAAACAATAAAACCTAACTTTATTTAACACACTTTCTACAAAAACATTCCAAGATAAACAGAGACAATATCCAAAAGATTTTGTATTTACGATAGCACACATTTGATAAAACCATCATTATATACCGAGACTGCTCCGTCCTCAAAAGCACGTTAAGCCGTTGGTCCCGGCTGTCAATCGTAGATCTTTGACAGTCGTTACGGGTCGTCAGAAGCCCGAAAGTCTGACAACCAGTCTTATCAAGGGGTATCGTATTATCCAGTGACTGTGTTGTGGAGGTCAGTGGTATTAAACTGCATCTGGTTAGACTGAAACCCGACCCCAAGATAGATGGGAAAAGGCTAGGCTTGACATTTGATAAGACCCAATGCATCATCACTTGTCATCATCGTCACTGTCTTGCACATGCGATTATGTGTCACAAAAACAATCATATCAGTCAAGGAAATATCGATCACTCAAAAAACACATGTAAAATGTCCTTATCTCATCGTAATTTGGGACAAAACACTTATATTTGTGACTGATAGATTGCATTACGTTACGGTATACCTATATATTATCAATATTTTTTTTTATTATTTTGGGCTCGCGTATGACCACTATCCCACCTGATGGTAAGCGATGATGCGGTCGAAGATGGAGCACGCTTGCCTAGAAGTAACCTATTCACTCTCGAATTAAGGCCCTACCAGCCAGAAAACCAGACAAAAGTACCAAAAACGGCCGTTTTTGAATCTTGCTTACTATTTTTGGATACGACACATTTTGAGACCTGTTTTAACAACGTAAAAATACTTTATCCTCTATGTAATAAACGTAACGTTGGATTCTTTAATATTTATTTTCTATGCTATGCTACGATTTTTTATCCAATGAGGACGCCAATTGGCGGGTAGTAGACTCTTAAAGACTCCCAGGTTGTAGCTATCAGGAAACGGACTCTGGCAGGGAATTCCACTCCTTAGCTGTACACACAATGAATGTGTTCCCAAAACGTTTTGTGCGAGTGCTGCTGCTAATTTACAAGAAGATTAAATTTAAAGGTTAAAGACATACCTATGATTTTAGTTAAGAATGTAATGATGTATAACTCAATCAACAAATTATGACATAAACCCAGCTTAGAGCAGTGGGGGCCCAGTGACAACGTCTTCGACATAGGTACGTGTTTGATATTGATATTTTGTAGATAGTAGGTATCATTATTCCTGTAGATTCCAATGTATTGATGAGAAAGCTAATTATTTATATTTATAATATATTTAGTGTCAAACCTGCCTTTACTGCCACTTTACTTGTGTAAATTATTTCATCATTACTGTTCTCAAAACGGTGAAGGGAAACATCGTGAGAAAACTAAATATCGGTCCGAAGCTCTGAAGTAACTAAAGTACTATTTGTAGGAGAGTCTGAGCCGTCCGGATTCAGAACATTAATTCAATTCGGTTTAGCGACATATCTCGAAGAATCGCCAAACTTAAGTGGCAGTGGCCAGGGCACATTGCTCGCAGAACAGATGGTCGATGTGGCCTACAAATTCTGGAGTGGCGACCGCGTACTGGAAGACGTAGCTGGTAAGGCCATCCACAAGATGGAGCGATGCCCTGGTGAGGGTCTCGGGTAGCCACTGGTTATGAGACGCACAAGACCAGTCGTTGTGGCGACACTTGGGTGAGGCCTGTGTCCAGCAGTGGATGGCTTCCGGCTGAAATGATGATGATGACCCCGCTTACAGTTGGCTTAGGACGGTTTTGCACTGCATCCGATTCGAACCGGAGAAATATCGGGCCGAAATAGCCATGGTATTTGTAGGAGAGAGTTAGCGCTAGATCCGAACTCCGTCCGTCCGGACTCAGAACATTAATCCAATACGAACAGAAATTCAAATTCGGATTCGGATGCTCTAAGCGGTCAGGAATGCGAAAAGTTAAGGATTTTTTTATTGTATCCTTTCACAATTCTCTGTTCCCATGACCTTCTACATATTAAGTCAATGAACTAAGAAACAACTAACATGAGTCATTCTCTAGCGGCTATTCTACAGCGCTTTACAAACTTTAAGTTATTAAAATTACCTTCGGCTTCACTCCGGTCGGTTTTCACTTCAAATTAAAACAATCCGCCTAAAGAAGTTTTCACTCTACCTTCTAACCCCTATATTTCATGCCGTGCTCCTAACTCGACAACACCTCAAATCATCAAATTGAGAGTTAGCTTGTTGACATATATCGATTCTGTTTTATTCGATTCGATTACTCCTCGACTGAGTCGAGTGTCCTTTAAACTGACGAGAATTATCGACCAAAAGATTCATCGCCGTAGGCATCTTTTTAACTGCACCTACACTTAGACGTCTCCTTATATCTAGTCATTCAGACTACATCAGATTAAATTCCACCTTAATCGTAACCAAAAAGTCTTACAAACGCACTTTCCAATCTCCCCCTATCACTCAGGAAATAACGATTAAACATTTCAATGCTCATGCGCAGTTTTTTGACACTACATAAATCAGCTCGTCAAAGATCAAAGGTACCCTTGACTGCTGGATTTATTGCCCTGCTGGCTTTGGGTGGCTCCTGGCAATGAGCCAGGAGTGGATGTAGTGTAGACATCGTGGCTACATGGTAATGTTATGAAAAAGGAGGTATAAATAGGGTTATGTTTATTTAAGGTTGTAGGCGTGTTTTGCTATTGATTAATCATATAAATTTAATCGAAACTATAACTTACTGTAATGTTAAATTCAATTCAATTCCAATAGCCTTTATTTTCAAACTTAGAACTATTTTTAACCGAGTTCAAAAAAGGAGGAGGTACTCAATTCATTGGAAACTTTTTTTAACCGACTTCGCAAAGGGAGGAGGTGTTTATGTTCGACTGTGTTTTTTTTTATGTATTTCCACCGATTTCTCCGTCAGTTGTGAACCGATTTTCAAAATTATTTTTTTTTTCCGAAAGAATATACTCCCGAAGTAGTTCCATATAAATTTTATCGAAAATGCTTAAGCGCTTTTTGAGAAACTGAACAAAAACGAAAAATACGTATACTTCGATGACGTTTTGGTTTTCTCCAATTACGAGTATGTATAAATTCCACGTTCCACTTTATTGGGGCTTTTAGTTCTGGGGTATAACAACTAAAAACTGAAAAATAAAAAACTTTTTTACTAAAAAAAACAACCGACTTCCAAAAATGAAAATACACCAAAAATTTATTGTGTTTGCATTTTATTTCTTCGTTTTTTGACACTGACTTTCGAAGATAGTAGTTGGGAAAAGGCTAGGCTGATGTACGAGTATGTATGTTCCCCGATTACTCGAAGTCGCCTGAATTGATTTGGAAATTTTTTTTTTTATTCTCATTTGATTTTGGTGAAGATGTGATGAAGACTTCGGGCATAACTTTACTATTTAGTTTTAGTTATGTGGTACAAGAACTAAAAAGTGAAAAAAAAAATACAACCGACTTCTTTAAGCTCAAAGCTGTTAGAAAAAGCGTATCGATGACTAAGAGCTGCGCCTTAAAATCGATTTGAGAATTTAGTTTGCAAAATCATAAATTTTATGCCAAAACGTTTTGAGGATCTTTAAAAATGTGACGTTGAACAACATAAACAATTTTCTAGATTTAATTTGATACCAATATCATAGAAATGCATAAAAAATAACTAGTCCGCCATCTTTGGGAGTCCGCCATGTTTAATTTAGAATGACGTCACATAGCTAACCATGCATTGTCATCGGTCCTTGATAAGTGTGCGAAGTTCCAATTCAATCCGACGTTTTGAAGTGGGCGAAAATTAAATTTAAAGATTCCGTTACATAGATACATACTAGGGTGTTGAAAATAAACCCAGACCTCTCTGAATCATCGCTTTTATTATAAGGAAAAAGAAATGCACTAGGTATAATTATGGATCAGGATAATAAACAGATAGATACTGTATTTATTGCTAATTTCTTGTAATCATTTACTTATCAGTTTTCCCTAAACCTGAAGCAATGTCAATTCTTTTAATAGTTCGATATTATACAAATATAAATCCAGTATTTACTTGTTTAGTTTAAAAGAAGGTGTGCCTATGATTTATGTGTTAAATATTTCAGATAATAATATAGTCATTGAAGTGTCGATGGCATTTGATAACATATCTATCACCTTACACCAATCTGCCTTTTTCAGTATGCTAAGTACCTAAGTATTTTGGGTGTAGGACGGCAGAGATGTGTGATGTATTCTAGCTTATTGTTTTTGTCTCTTTATCTTGGTTTTGATGGATTTTGAAATTCTCGGCTTCGTTTTTAAAGATTTGAGACTTAAGCGGCCATATTGTCTGTTTTGAAACTATTTACGTTCGCAACGATGAATATTGATTTATATTCTTGTAGAAACTCGTGTTGTGCTGTAGGAACTTGTAAACTATGAAGAGCTCGTGGCTAAAGTAATAACAGCCGCATGGGTCGAACCATCAGGTTAAGCTACGCTTTTCGGGGTCCATGTCCATGTCCATGGATGAGTGACCATCTTTACATACCGAGACTCCTCCATGCCTCGGAAAGCACGTTAAGTCGTTGGTCCCGGCTGTCAATCGTGGCACTTTGACAGTCGTTACGGGTCGTTTAAAGCCCGAAAGTCTGACAACCAGTCTTACCAAGGGGTATCGTATTACCCAGTTACTGGGTTGTGGAGGTCAGATAGGCAGTCGCTCCATGTAAAATACTGGTATTCAGCTGCATCCGGTTAGACTGGCAGCCGACCTCAAGATAGTTGAAAAAAGGTTAGGCAGACAGATTCTTGTAGGAACTTGTCATCAAACAGAAGAACAAATTATCCTCTTCGAGGCAATCTTGTGTAAAGTGATCTCCTATTTTTTGTTGCTAATGAGTCGACATACATACTCGTATATTATGCATATTTAATGCTACCAACTGCATCAGACTGTTTGAAAAGTGACTTGTTTGAAACTTTTTAGTTGCTTTTAACCGTCTTCAAAAAAAACTTTTTTACAAAAAAAACAGACTTCGAAAAAAGAAAATACACTAAAAATTAAAAAATAATTTTAATTTCGGAAGTCGGTGTTTGTATTTTATTTCTTCTTTAGTTGATACCGACTTCCGAATTTATAGTTATTTTTTAAATTTTAGTGTATTTTCTTTTATTTCGAAGTCGGTTGTTTTTTTTTTGTAAAAAAGTTTTTATTTTTCACTTTTTAGTTGTTATACCCCAGAACTAAAACCCCAATAACATGGAACGTGAAATTTAAACATACTCGTAATTGGAGAAAACTAAAACGTCATCTATGTATAGGTATTTTTCGTTTTTGTTCAATTTTTAAAAAGCGCTGAAAAAATTTCGATAAAAATAATTTTAGACCATGTCGGGAGTATATTCTTTTAGATAAAAAAAGAATTTTGAAAATCGGTCGACAACTGACAGAGAAATCGGTGGACATACTTACATAAAAAAAAGGAAACATACGTACAGTCGAACATAGAACCTCCTCCTTTTTCGAAGCCGGTTAAAAAGGAGGAGGTTCTCAATTCGGCGGTCTTTTTTTATGTGTGTTACCTCTGAAATTTTTTCTAGGTGAACCGATTTTGATGATTATTTTTTTGTTTGAAAGCGTTTTTATGGATTCAGTTGTATTTTTTTGTTAAAAAGTTTTGCTGTCGGGTTTTTATGTATTGTGTCTCTTCATTCACTCTCTATCGATTTGAGCATAGCTTTTTCTGCATAGGCACGGTAGGGTTTTCAATTCTACACCATAGGACAATGACTATTCGGCAAATTAAGTACCTACAAAATCTCTACCTATGTCATCTTTCTATTTTCTACATAGTATAAATCAAAGTAGTTTTCCGCGTCTGCCTGTTTCACCCGCTAACTCCTTTAAAACACTCAACACATTTTAATGGAAAGAGTGATAAACGAGAAAGTTTTGTGAGTATAATTTGTACCCAAGCGGAGCCCGGGCGGGTCGCTAGTGGGTAAATAAAACAAGGTAAAGTTTAACAAGTTCTCAACTTGGAATTTTCAATTCAGAAACCGATTATAAGTGAACGATTTTGTACTTACTTACGTACATAATTAAAATCTAAAATAAACCTTTACTATCCTACTATAGAATAGAATAGAATAGTATAATTATATACTATCGGGTGTTAAAAGACAGATATTCTACCTATTATTTGGATCATTTTTTTCCACTAGACCATACCTGGGAATCCATTGGTTCTGGAGATATTGAAGGTCAAAGTCGCATTTTTTTTTTCTTTTTTACGAAAATGAATTCCAAGTGTTATTAACTTATTACTAAACTTTTTACCAAAGAAACATTACCTAAGTTTTCGATATTTTTTTTCAAAATTTCGATATTACGCATTTGGAGTTACAAAAACGCAATGAATACCAAACGTATCTGACTACCTACGTGGCTTAGAGGGAAGGGGGGCGGGGTTTAACTTCACTTGTCTGGGTTCGCGTTACATTGCGCGCAATAATAAATAGCTTCTTTTTTCATACCTAAAAATAAAAGTCATTTCCCAGCAATAATTTTTGCGCAAAGTTACTTTGTTAGATGTACAGTATGCGTAGTTGACGGCTATGTGATGTGTCTTTTTACACCCTGTGTATACTATTTAATATTATAAATGTGAAAGTTTCTGAGGATGTATGTTTGTTACTCGTTCACGCAAAAACTACTGAACGGATTTTGATGAAAATTTAAAATAATATTGCTCATACATTAGAATAACACATAGGCTGTAATTTATAATGGAGGAAAGTACTTAAAACACGCGGGCAAAGCTAGTCTAGTATAATCCTGCTTCCTACTGCGAAATCTGGATGTTTGTATGTTTGTTCCTCAATCACGCGAGAACGGCTGAACGGATCTGGATGAAATTTGGCACAGATATAGATATTTTTTTTTAACCCGGGAGTATGTTCCCTCGGGATCATATTCTACTTTCACGCGGGCTAAACCGCTGGCAGAAGTTAGTGTTACATATTTAATAAATATTCTAGAAAAGAGCTCTAATCCTACCTTGTACCCATGTACTCAGTGCATGTTTCCCATAATATTTACCGTTTTCAACATTGAATTGAAGAAACCCACTCGAGTTTTATCATATGTATCGCGTTATATCGTGTAATACTCTGGTGACAAGACAAAACTTTCATTACAATACCGAAACATCATACCTACTCTGAAAATCAGGTTTCCCCAAAGGAAGATTTTCAGGGCAGACGACATATAGTCGAAATTCCCCATATTAACATCATTCTCCTGCCCTTATCCCAATTTATTTGGGGTCTGCGCAAAATGTATTTTTCTTCCATACTCCTCTATTAGTCGTCATCTCTGTAGTCACCCCCTTTTTACACATATCCTCTTTCACAGTCACACAGTCCAGCCATCGTTTCTTTGGCCTTCCCCTACTCTTTTAGTCATCCACATCCATACACAATACTTTCCTCACACTCACGACATTTTCTTCATTCCTCAGCATCACATGCCCATATTAAAAAAACAAATTCATCCCCATATTATATGGACGCAAATATTGGCTCCACACTTACAATTCCTGAAGAATACCATTACACGGTAAGTCTTGCTGTCAGTTTTACCACAATCAAAGTTGTGACTGACATATAACTGATCGTCTAGTAGGTACGCTGACTGATGGTTGAACGAAGATTTTTCGATACTTTGATATTTGCATCATGCAAGCCTCAGGCGTCATGCCTGGATGCAATCAGCGGTAGCGACAGGCCATGGTACGGAGCGAGAGAGAATGGGAAGCTGTCACCTCCTTCTGTGAAGCAGTAATGCTCGCGAAAGAGGAGGTGGATCGCGTGAGGGAGACTCAACGGAGACAGCAGCCGCTGCAGGAGACGCCCTGGGCGTCGGGGATCGCAAGCCGATCTCCAGCCACCGTAGGCGCGGGCTTGCGGACGGCGAGTAATGGGTAGATCACCGTCCGATTTGGATCAGGCTCGAGAGTCGACGGCGTGTAGCGTCCCACGCGCGCCTCTAAGATATGTCAGCAGTACCTGACGGGGCCTACTAGGGCGATGCCTGCCTGAGGTTGCGGGTAAATTCGAAATAGAGTTACCGCGACCCTTGGCACGGGCAACTAAAGGAACAAGGGTGGGTTTCAGTCAGGAAAAGTCTGACACGCCCTTCCGCTCCACCCAGAGCGGGCGAAGTCATTGAATGATTTCCTACCCTTCAAAAATGAAATAGAAAAAGGTGTCATGATGACTGATGGTTGGGAATCGTGTATAATTAATGTGGTGAAAACTACGTTCTTAATAAAATTCACCAAACAAAAACCTTTTCAATTGACTGTAGGCATACAAGAATCGTTCATGAAAAAACTGTGCCACACGAATTTTTCCGTCAACCAAATTGATAAAATTTTACGCGTGCCAAAAAAATATTTCTTACAATCTTGTTTTTTTTTGTGTTTACGTTCAGTCTAAAATTTTTGCTGCAGTCAATGTCCTAATTAGACACCTTGGATTTTGTCCTCATTATTTGTTAACAAAAGTAATTGGCAGTTCCGGTAATACGTATTTTCAAAATGGCTGCCGACATCATTACGTTTCGATGTCACTTCGCGCCATTTTGGATTCGAAGGGTATAGCTTCCAACATTTGAAGAGGTGTTAAAACACTCGTTTAATATATGTTGTTAAGAGTGTTTAATTAATGCTTTGATCTGTTAAAAGGTAAGTGAAGATTAAAGAACCGATGTTTTAAAGGATCTGACAGAAAGATTGGTTGGCGCATCAATATCATGGCATAATCTTACTGTGTCATTGCTAAAATTAGGATGCAATGTCACTTTCAGTTTTCTTGGGAGTCCTAGGAGAGTTTTTTGATGTATCGTGCCTGTTTTACCGATCTGATTATATGTATCGTGTTCATGCTTAAACCATTTGCTAAACTAGCCTTCTTTTATTTATTTATTTATTTAAAATATAAGTTTGCAGAGCTTAAGACCAAATCACTTGTATTTTAGTTTGTTTATTTAGTTTTACTCATTGTTTGCTGCAGCGGTCGACGTCATTATGTCAGCGCCAGCTGTCGCTAAAAACCAGCGCTGGGGCTCTGTATCGCATAGGGTCGCAGCACTAAGCTGAGCGATGGCCGTTTTGCGTGGATGTGACGCATATTTTCCCCCAGCTTTTCTTTTTTTGTTTTGTTTCTCTGTCTTTTGCGTCATGTTTACCGTAAATAAACGTATTTTGTTTCTTTACATAGGAAAACATAAAAAAAAACTAACTTATGGTTATGATACTATTTACTTAGAATAAAAACACACTTGATACGTTTATCATGGAAGATATCCAGATCTATGTGCTGGGTGAGCAAAGATTTCAGCAGTATGACATCTCGGCCATGCAAAGGCATATGGCAAGGCGAACAGTTTCCTCCGACGCCGAGGACTTCCACGCTTTCACCTCTGACTAGCAAACGACCCGACCCACCCGCTCCAGAGTAGTTGGATTATCCTCTCTGTTTGTCAGGAGACAGTGGTAGTGAACTAGTAAAAGTAATTTACGCCTGAGTTCGAGAGTGTCTAGGTGTCTAGTTTTAGGCTTCTGCTTGTCTAAACGCGACGCGACAGTTCGTGTAGGTATATTTTTTTTTTGTTTTGTTGTATCCTTATAATCATCTCCAGGAAAGTGATGACCAAAGGTCGGAATTAGGTAGAGTTATTTATGTACTTGCATCGAAATGTTGATATTAATATGGATCTTCCCGGGATTTCTAATGGACAATCCCGTGTAGCCCACAATATTAAAAATAGATAATAATGCTCTCACGAGCTATGTTGTGTGAACTACAAATGTGGCAACGTTGCGCGTGTGCGCATTGGAATTTTGCAACTTCGGACATACGATGTCGTTGATGTCGCAACGTCGCGCGTGTAGTGGTTTAAATTGTGTAAAAGTAAATAGCTTTTTTATTTAATAAACCGCGGGATTTTTCTGCTCTTTAAAATTAATCTCGGGATTTGAGGCATATCCACTTTATTCTTTCGCTGTATGAAATCAGTGTAAGTACATAAATAACTCTAACGAATTCCGACCTCTGATGATGACGCACCGTTGTCACATTGTTGTACCTGTCTGCCTCTCGTAAACAGGTCTTCAAACCTTTGGAAATTTTATTATTGCTAGTGTCCGACAGAAGGTTCGGTTTCGATTTGGCCAATTTCGGTCAAAAAAACTGATTTTGGCTGGAGTTTCGTCTTGACCGAAACTAGTGTCTTTGAGCTGAAGCTAGAGAAGAAGAACAGAAAGACCTAAAAACTGACTGTCTCGTTCGTCTGATACTTGTACAGTACAACTATTTTTCTAATGTCTCTCGGCAATCATCGCATTTCCGAATACAAACGAATGTTAATTTCTATGTCTATCAAATTATTAGATTAATCGTCTATAATAATTTGAATTCAGAACTAAGTACTTAGTTCACACTGAAATCAAAACAGAACAACAATAAAGTACTTAGTTCTGAATTTAAATTATTATACACGATAAACATAATAATTGACGGACATGGAAATTAGCATTTCTTTGTATTCGGAAATGGATTGCCGAGGGACATTAAGAAAATAGTTGTACTGTAATAATTTGTGTAAAAAGATCGGTGTTATTACATTATATTAAATTGTATTAAGATAAAATGTATTAAACTATATATTAATTAAGTTTTATTAAATTATATTCAAATTCTATTGTACTTAATTAGATTATAATAATCTCTTTTACGCTAAGAGATTTTATCTATTTAGAGGGTTTGGTGCTGTATGCCGAGATACAGGACTCGTCCTACTTCAGCTACTGATGCCCCCCATGTTGTTAAATCTTCAGTACTAGCCTTTAAGTGTATTATATGTAATCCATTGTATTATTATTGGTGAAAAAAAAAAAATTGTTATATATTAGTATTTTATGAAAGCAAAAAATTTTGACAATTTGCATGGCTTTAGATAAACAAGATGCCACTGTGAAAATTTGGAGACTGTAGCTCCAACTGTAAAATCTGTGTGACAAATGGCCGACGGATAGACACGTGAGTGACAGCAATAGGTCTCCGTTTGGATTCTTCGGGCACGGAACCCTAAAAACCGGCTAAGTGCGTGTCGTACTTCGCACTTTTAGGTTCCGTTCCGTACTAAATGTATTTATGACTATTTGTATGGCTTTGGGTGATTTGAAGACAGTTAGATCCAACCGTTTGGCTGTAAAACCTGTGTGACAGACGACTGACAGACCGACAGACGGACACGTGAGTGACAGCAATAGGTCTCCGTTTGGACCCTTCGGGTACGGAACCCTAAAAATATTAAATAAATAATAGAATAGTTTTTAAGCTTTGTCACAATACTGTTTGTAGATTACATGTAGATTTATTAGACTTACTTAAGTGTAAACTTTTATTTAATAGAAATAACTTAAAAGATATATATATACAAACTAACATTAATACCTAACATGTACAAATGCGTATGAAAATAACTCACTGGGCATCAAAAAATTCATACACATCGCTGTCAATGGAAAAAGTGCCCAGAACGCTAGCAGCATTGCCACGTTGAATAGCAATGCTGATTCGTTGGTCAAAGAACAGCCCAGCCCTCTGGTCACGTGAAGAGTCGACTAACAGCTTGCTGATATGCCGGCAAACTCGATGAGTACTCAGACCCCATGACCCTAGTGTTTCAACCCCAAACGGCCCAAACATGTAACTCCCAATAAGGTTGTTATATTTGCACCGTTTGAGGTTTTCTGCACCTGAGCAGCCGCCCCAGCACAGCCCGCCGTGCTAAGAAGATGGGATGGCGCAAGGGTGTCGACACATGTTGCATCCCACACCAAAGGCCTACCCAACTTCCAAGGCATTATGGTCATTCCGTCTGGCCTCTTCCCATCGTCACGTGCCAATCCATTGGGTTCTAAAACAGCTGGCACCCCGGCGGTGACAAGAGCCCGACTTAAGTTGATCAGAATAAATAGCTACAGGTATTATTACTATTTCAGACTAATCAATGTCTGTGCCAAATTTCATCCAGATCAGTTTAGCAGTTCTGGTGTTATTGATAAATAAACATTCTCATATCCATTCATTCAAAATTTCGAATTTATAATATTACGTAGGATTGATAGTCTCTGGACCCAAGATAAGTATTTTGAGTCCAGAAAGAGTCCAGAGAATTTGAAAAATATGAAAGTTTTTAAGAGCTGCCAGATAGGTGCTTAGTCTCTAGACTCGAATTACTTGCATCTGCATGTATTTTCATACTTTTATGAAAGTGTGTCAAAAGCTCGTAACTCGTGGAGGCTCGATGTAAGGAGCTCGAGGCTAAAGTAATAACAGCTGCATGGTTTATAACGACTATTTCTGAGAAGATAATGTTTTTTTTATTTGTTGTTTTTTGATGTGTATAAAGAGGAGCTCGTGGCTAAAGTAATAACAGCCGCACGGGTCGATCCATCAGGTTAAGTTACGCTTGCCGGGGTTGGTCCATAAATGGGTGACCTTCTTTACATACTGAGACCCCTCCGTGCCTTGGAAATCACGTTAAGCCATTAGTCCCGGCTGTCTATCGTGGATCTTTGACAGTCGTTACGGGTCGTCAGAAGCCCGAAAATCTGACAACCAGTCTTACCAAGGGGTATTGTATTACCCAGTAACTGGGTTGTGGAGGTTAGATAGGCAGTCGCTCCATGTAAAATACTGGTATTCAACTGAATCCAATTAGACTGGAAGTCGACCCCAAGATAGATAAGACCCCAAGAGAGATAGAAAAGGCGCGGGCAGATTGATGAAAGTGTGTAAAAGCTGCCAAGGTCAAATGTTAATGATGCAGTTTGTCATTTGTTATGGCATCAGGAACTGTGTCAACTAATTAGAGCGTCGGCTGTTGCAATTGGCCGGAAAAACGAGCGATGAAAAAGATTAATTGCTCTTGGCTGACGTAGATTCTTTAGCAAAAACTATCAACAAAAATATCCAGTCTAGGTCTTAGGAAAATTTTATTTCGAGGAATTATATTCAAAGTCTAGACTTCCGAGTCTCCTGCCTTTTTTTGTGGAGCTCGGGCGCGTCATACTCTTACTGACTAAAACCCACCCCTGTTCCTTCCCTGCCTGAGTGCCCAGGGGTGCGGTAACTCATTTTCAGAATTTATCCGCTACCCCTAGGCATGCAGGCACCGGCCACGGTGGGCCCCGTCAGTGGTGGCTGATACTCATCTCTTTGAGGCGTGCGTGGAGCACTACGCGCCGTCGACTCACGGGCCTGGTGCTGTGCGGACGGCAAGCAGCGGGTAGCTCGCCGTCCGATGCCCGGGTCTACGGTGGCCGGAGATCGTCTCCCGACGTCCTACGCCCAGTGCCTCTCCTGCGGTGGTAGCGGCCGGGGAAAGAGAGATACCGCGGTCCTTGGCACAGGCAGCTGAAGGAACAAGGGTGGGTTTTAGTCAGAAAGAGTCTGACACGCGCTCCCGTTCCACCCAGAGCAGGAGAAGTCATTGGATGATATCCCACCCTTCAAAACACAAAGGCTTCCAAGTCTCTTCGTCTTTTTTTGGAACAAGCCGGTTGACTAGTCCCAAAACACTATTCCCAACTACTGTAATTCCTAATGGCGCGCCCACACCAAATTTTCGATTTCTGACGTTTTAGTAGGTACCCCAGCGATGGTTGGTCCAATAGAAGTTTTTGGTCAGTATTAGAAACAAGATCGAATGACATAAAAAAAATGTGTAAAATTTTCATACAAAATGTTATGTAATTTCCGACTTTTTTTTAACCGACTTCAAAAAAAGGAGGAGGTTCTCAATTCGACTGTATTTTTTTTATTTTTTTTTATGTGTGTTGCCTCATAACTTTTCACTACGTGAACCGATTTTGAAGATTTTTTTTTATTTGAAAGCTGTTGCTTCACATGTGGTCCCATTTTAATTTGGTGAAGATCTGATGAAGATCTTCGGAGATACACAATGGAACTCTTTAATTAATGATAGCAAACCTTCCAGAATTGATGCAATCGCATGTCTGTATATTGTTTTCACCACTTCACAACATTACATCACGCTGATACGCTCTGAAGGGGTATACAGATTTGTACAGTTCACCCTGATACACCCTAATTTCACCAACTATGTTCAAATTCCCTATTTTTGGGGCTATCAATTCGGGCATAACTTTACTATTAATTTAGTTTTAGAATGGGGTACAACAACTAAAAAGTGAAAAATAAAAAACTTTTTACAAAAAAAAATACAACCGACTTCCATAAATAAAACTAAAAAATGCAAAATAACTTTAATTTCGGAAGTCGGTGTCAAATAACGAAGAAACCAAACTAGAAACACCGACTTCCGAAATTAAAGTTATTTTGCATTTTTTAGTTTTTTTAGTATTATTTATGGAAGTCGGTTGTATTTTTTTTGTAAAAAGTTTTTTTTAGTCCAACCTGGTATGATCCTTTGAAGTTTTTGATCAGTATAAGTAACAGGATCGATTGGGACCGATTTTTTTTATTGTGTAAAATGTTTTTGAAAATCTGTGAACAGAGATCAAAATTTCACGAAAAAATATGGATAATTTCCTAAGACCCTTATCGAGTAGCTGTTCCCCTTACTGCGCCGCTGAAAGTTTCCAAGTAAATAAAAATGAATGGCTAGTAGCTAGCGCAAAACTCGACAAGGGCAAGGCCAATTTGGATTTACTTATTTTGAAAGTATTCGTTGAAGTCTCATGAAAGTTCATATAAAGACAAAAAATGAAAAGTATTTGACGAAAATTCGAAAAAGACACACTTTTCTTTATACGATCAAATTGTTCCTAGGTAATATATTTGGGTTCGCTGACCATCTTAAGGATAGTCTTGAATAAAAAGCTGTATCTTGTAAAAGAGTGATAATAATAAGAAGAGAAGTAGTATGTTACGCACTTTCTTGCTGCTTAGTGTTATGTGGTTATCACAGTAATCTTCACGTATTTGTGGCACCCACATTGATTAAAAAATCGTAGCATAGGTTAGAAATTAAATATTAAAGAATCCAACGTCACGTTTGTTACAAATAGGGTAAAGTATTTTTACGTTGTTAAAACCGGTCTCAGAATGTTTCGTATCCAAAGTAGTAGGCAAAAGTGTCAGAAACGGCCGTTTTTGGTATTTTCGCCTACTGCCTTAAGGCTCCGACACCAGCCTTGCCGCGCGGCAAACCGCAGTGCATCCGGCAGCCTGTAAACCCGCTTTGCCGCACAAAAGAACCGTCGACATGGCCATCCGTGTGTCGTCGCGTGTCGCGCGCTTGACGCAAATTTCTGCGGCCAAGTGTCGGCCGCACAGACGCCTAGGAAAAGCCGGCGGCACTGTGTGTTTAATTCTTCTTCTTTTATTCTGTTCTGTCACTCGTCACTCTATCATTAAAACACTTCTCTTTCATAGTGTAAGATGCTGTTTAATCTGACTTGATCATATCATATCATCTGTTATGTCGTCTCATCTAGTTCTTGTATATTAATCATAGCTTTATCTAAAACCGTGCTCTCAGACACGTGTAGATTACATATCAATTTTACCAAATCTAATCAAATACAATTCATTGTCTTCTTATTGAAGATATGCCACATAAACGATACCATAGAAGAGAAATACAGCATCCTTATAACAGAACATCATATACGGCAGAAGTGTTAACTCCTGATTTTTAGGGTTCCGTACCCAAAGGGTGAAACGGGACCCTATTACTAAGACTTCGCTGTCCGTCCGTCTGTCTGTCTGTCAGTCTGTCCGTCTGTCACCAGGCTGTATCTCATGAACTGTGATAGTTAGACAGTTGAATTTTGCACAGATGATGTATTTCTGTTGTTGCTAAAATAACAAATATTTAAAAAAAAAACAGAATTAAATAAATATTTAAGGGGGCTCCCATACAACGAACGTAATTTTTATGCTGTTTTTATAGATAATGGTACGGAACCCGTCGTGCACGAGTCCGACTCGCACTTGGCCGGTTTTTTATACCTGATGCATGTTCAAATTTTAAATACTTCTCTGCCCACAGAAATGAATAATTTTCTTCAAGAAAGTAACGCTGGGGCACAGGCCTCCTCCCTCGTTTTCCTTCACCGTTTTTGAGAGCAGTGGCGATGAAATAATTTATACAAAGAAAGCGCCTGCCTGGGTTTGAACTCTCGACCTACAACTTGTAAGTCGCGTCCGATACCACTGGGCCACCACTGCTCTTATGATCAGTTGATAATAATTTTGTAAGTTTTTTTTCAGTAATTTGCTATGACTTCTTTGAAGAAAGTTATTCATTTCCATGGGAAGAAACGGTGTTTAAAATATGATAACACATTTCTGTTAAGGCGCTATTAGCTGCCAATGACCTTGAAAGGTTATTAGCTTGCGTGTTCTGCGCTGAGCTCACGTAACGCGTCGTATATCCACCCAGTAATAGGACTCGCCCAATCAAGGAGCGCTGTCCGAAATTAGACGCATTTTATTAATTAATTACACATAAAACCACAAGTATTAAACTAAAACACTGAGACTAAATTATAAATAATTAAGTGATCTTTATTTTTTTGCGTGAATCTCAATTTTTTATCCACGTTAGACATAACTTTACAAATTAATTACACTATGTTATAAAAATATAATTTCAAATTTTCTGAGATCAAATTATGATGGAAATTGTCTAGAGTAACATATTTTTTTTTTCAATGAAATAAAACCAGTCGTTTAGACGTGATGTTCAATTAAAAACCATTAAAAGTCGTATAATTGCGCGTTAAGCCATATATTCAGCTTCTACAAAACACACTACCCTGAAGATATAACCTTTACCCGACCTTCCTCTTAACCTCTAAGGAGCACCTCTAAAAGTAAATCCAATAAATGTAGCTTCATTTTACGAGGTAACATTTCCAAGATTGACATTTTAAAGAAGTCAAGAAGGCAGTTATACGCCGGGGTCTTAAAATACCCCACTCTCGAGACGGCGCGGCGTCCGCATGACCTTTCGATGTATTTTTTTAGATTTTTCTTTGACACTGTGACGCAAACCAACATTTATTCCTGAACATCTTATTTATTAGCTGTCTATTCTAAATTTGAAACGAGGACGGTGGGTGACAATCATCAAGTTTGTCAAACGAAAGTATAGGCTGTCTAATAAATGTCGGATAAGTGTTAAATAATCTTTAGTTTGCTGTTTTTTTCGTCAATTCTGAGAATTTGTATTGTAAAGAGGTTTTATTATGAAATATAGAATCTATTTTAGTTTGTAAATGATTAAAAGAAAGGGCAACGGATTTTTAATGCTTCAGTGACTAGGTTTTATTAAATCATGCTTTAAACTCTACAAAGCAATAGAGAATTAGAGATGCAGTCTAGTATGTTTAAATGGGCTTGGTCGCCATTTGGGCTTTTTGCCTGCAGTCTCAACTTATCAAACCTCTTTCTTTAAGGCGCAGTTATACGACTTTTAATGGTTTTTAATTGAACATCACGTCTAAACGACTAGTCTTATTTCTTTGAAAAAAATAAGTGTTACTCTAGACAATTTCCGTCGTAATTTGATCTCAGAATACTTGAAATTATATTTCTATAACATAGTGTAATTAATTTGTCAAGTTATGTCTAACGCGGATTAAAATTGAGAATCACGCAAAAATTATAAAGCCTATTTTTATGAAGCCTTCACCATTTTAAAGATCATTTAATTATTTATAAATTAGTCTCAGTGTTTTATTTAAATACCTGTTATTTTATGTGTAATAAATTAATAATGTGTCCAAGTTCGGAAAGCGCTCCTTGATGGGCGAGACCTATTGCTGGGTGGACGTTACAACGCGTTACGTGAGCTCAGCACAGAACACGCAAGCTAACCACTCAAGGTCATTGGCAGTTAATAGCGCCTTAACTTATAAAACCTTGCACCTAAATGCAAGATTTGTTAAGTTAAAAACTTCTTCATGTCAACGTCGAAAGACGACCACTACTAGGCTAAATAGATCCCAAGCGTCATTGACCGTCCTATACGAGTATATCTCGTATTTAGTGGACATTCCACGGCCCTCACCAGTCCTCAGTCTTCACTCGTCAGACCACCCAAGGCCTTCCAATGCTGCGTCTTTTCGTACTGCAAGAAACGTGTCTTGCCTACTGCCCCTTTTAAGTTCAATCACTCATTTTATTATATCACTAGCGATCCGCCCCAGCTTTGCACGGCTACAAATTATACACTTTTTTTGTGGGGTTGCGATCCTATGACTTATCACACTCTGGGTGGAGCGGGAGGGCGTGCGAAACCTACCCCTGTTCCTTCCCTGTCCTCTGGGCACGATAACTCTGTTTCGAATTTATCCACGACCCCTGGGTAGAAATTATACACCTAAAACTTCCTCTTGAATCGCTCTGTCTATTGGTGAAAACCGCAAAACAATCCAATCAGCAGTTTTTGGGTTTATCGTGAACAGACAGACAGACAGACGTGGTGGGAGCCTTTGTTTGATAATATTGTAGGACCCCAAAACACCAGTACGGCCTGCAGGATCCTGTGACGTTCTAGTAATTTCAGGGTAGTGGTCTCACTCGCTGGCAACGCGAGAGTGTGGTGTATGAGAGTGACTGGTTTATTTGTACAGTGTTATAAAAGAAAGAGGGATAGGGCACTCTAAATAACTATATTGGTAATCACGGCAAAATACAAGTAAGTGCCCACTTCGGCCAAGCAAGCAAAACTGATCCCTAAAACAAATGTGATGCCTACACATTCCATATTCAAACGGCTCTCCAATAATCTTAACAGCCAGCTGAAGGCCGGTACAGACCCGCTGAGATTAGGCTGTGTCTACAATCGTCACAATATCTAGTGATAGTGATGTAGTGATATTGTTATTAATCTATACTAGGACCAGACTGCATCGCTACGGTTGCTAGCCTAGTTCTCATACCCCTACTTCTAATTATTCAGAGTAGCGTATTTATTTTTAGCCCCTCGTACAAACTATAAATTCTGTTTAACGAGTTGTTTGCTAAATTACTTTGTTTACGGCAGTTTACGTGGAGTTGTTGCTAATTCTAAATGTGTTTTGTTAATTTTAAAGTTCAAGGTTTGTTGCGGGCTTTAGTCTCGTGTTGCGAGGAAATCAACGAAGAGGAATTATGCTGCGCGTGTTGCAATCATGCATGGGCAGATTTTAGGAAGTAAAATGACTTAAGGCGCAGTTCTACGACTTCTAATGGTTTTTAATTGAACTAAACGACTAGTCTTATTTCTTTGAAAAAAATATATGTTACTCTAGACAATTACCGTCGTAATTTGATATGTGAATATTTAAAATTATATTTTTATAACATAGTGTAATTAATTTGTAAAGTTATGTCTAATGCGGATAAAAAATTGAGAATCGCGCAAAAACTATAAAGCTTATTTATATGAAACCTTCACTATTTTAAAAATAATTTAATTATTTATAGTTTAGTATACGTGCTATAATATAGTACCTGTCGTTTTATGTATAATAAATTAATAAAAGCGTCTAATTTCGAACAGCGCTCCTTGACGGGCGAGTCCTATTACTGGGTGATCGTACGACGCGTTACGGGAGCTCAACACAGAACACGCAAGCTAACCACTCAAAGTCATTGGCAGTTAATAGCGCCTTAAGTGGCCAGTGTGCCATTGCTCGCAGAATAGATGGTCTATGAGGCCGAAAAGTTCTGGAGAGCATGGTGACAGCGTACCGGAAGACGCAGCGTTAGAAGGCTTTCCAGAAGAGGGACCGACGGCCTGGTGATGGTGAGGGTCACGGAAATCTGGCGGATGCTAGTCGCACAAGACCGGTTGTTGTTGCGACAGTTGGTGGAGGCCTATGCCCAGCAGTGGACGTCTTTCCACTGAAATGATGATGATGAAAATGACTTTGATTCTAATGCAAGAACCTGCTCTACTAAGTCATCACCCTCCTGTTATGGCAATGGGGTTGATGATTAAAATGATCTAATTAGTCCGTCTGTTTAAATCCCGACGCAAAAAGAGGAGTGTTATAAGTTTGACCGCTATGTGTGTCTGTCTGTGGTACCGTGACTCTTAAACGGGTGAACCCATTTGAATGCGTTTTTTTTTTATTTGAAAGCACGTTTCCCAGCGATGGTTCTTAGACATTTTTTATCAAAATCGGTTTATCCGTTTCAAGGTCATCAGCTTTTTTATGTTTTTTGTATGTTCGATTTTCTTTTAAGCGTTGGGGTTTTATTAAATATTTTGAAATTTTTGACGCAAGGGAGGGTAATGTGTTTATCAGCCTTTGTATGTATGTATGTTTGTTCCTTTGTGGCACTATACCTAGATAACGCGTGGGCCGATTTTGATAGTTCTTAGGTCAATTAATTCATCTTCACCTTGTGAGTGCTACTAAAGACATGACTGTAATCAAAATACAATATGGGGACATCCAGACGCCATGTTGTGAAAAAGAAAAAATGAAAGTCGACGAACTATATTAAGTTGGGTATCAAAATAAAGGGTTCGAGAAGACGATTCCAAAAATATAACTTACTAAAATGTAGAAAATAAAACAATTTGAATATTTTCAAAAAAACCTGACATATTGAACTAAATAACTGCCACCAACTGCATCAGACTGCTTGGAAATTGACTTGTTTGGAATTTTTTAGTTGTTTTTACAATATAGTTTTTTGAAAATATTAAAAAAAAATTACAGTCGGGTTTTTAAGAATAAAACATTTTTTTGTCTGTGTCTTCAAAATCTGTTGTTCTCCATTACACATATAGAACATACACATAGCATGATTCAACATTAACGCGAGGCGGCACTATTATTTCATCGTAATTTCGTGATAAGATAAAGACAATTATTTTGGTTTTATAAGTTTTCAAACAATAATCAGTCCAACTTGTCATAAGATTTTTTCTCCAGTGGCACCTATCAATAAATAAATCCAATTTTGAAAATTCAAATCATGTAACTCACCGGTATGAAAAAAAACACCTGGCACCACCAGGAGGACAGGAGACAGGTGTGAAAACAAAAAATTTGAACAATAAAAATGGCCAACGCGCTTCGGGATCGCTACGAGTGCTACGACGCTATGAATGAATGGCCTAGCGGTCGTTCTTACGGTCGGTGACAGTAACGGTGTCGCTCGAGTTCAATAATTTTTTCCCTTCTCAAAAATACCCAACGCGCGTAAAGAAGTTTTGTGGCAGTTTACGCTGCATTATGTACTGTTCATGTGGGCTGAAGTTAGTTTACACTACACTGGTTATCCTGCACGTATGGCCTCGATCCTTATCAGCAAACAAGAGATACAGCACTCACAATGTTTGCTGAGAACCACTCGGGTGCATGCGACCAAAATATTTGTTTTTCTTAGCTTCTGATAAATCCGAGTCATTCCCGGTAGTGTAATGCCCTCATTTCAATTCTCATAACATCACGTCTGTTTCCCTGTAGGGATAGCAGAGGTGTACCAATGGTACACACCCACAATTCGCCAGTTATGTTAAAGCATCCTGTAACTGGAGGCCCGGGGCTATAGCAGGCAGCCTTAGCCCTTGGCACAGCTAATTGAAGGAACATGGGTGGGTTTTAGTCAGTAAAAGTCTGACACGCCCTCCTGCTACACCCAGAGCGGGAGAAGTCATTGGATAATTTCCCAACCTCCAAAATGAAAGGGCTGTAGCATCCCAGAGTTTAAAGGTAGGTTAGTGTGACAGGACATTCAGCGTGCAAGCAAGCATGCAACATGCAAGCAAGCATGCAACATGCAAGCAAGCATGCAGCATGCAAGCGAGCATGCAGCATGCAAGCGAGCATGCAGCATGGAGCAGTCATGGTTTCTGTCACGGTTCCGGTGCTGCAGGGCTCCGGCGGTCCCCCGCGAGCTTAAATTACACTCTCAGGGGTAGCGGATAAATTCTGAAAATGAGTTACCGCATCCCTGGGCACTCAGGCAGGGAAGGAACAGGGATGAGTTTTAGTCAGTAAGAGTCTGACAGGCCCTCCCGCTCCATTCAGAGCGGGAGAAGTCATTGGATGGTTTCCCACACAACCAAAAAAAAAAAAAAAGGTGTAGAGCAGACAAGACTACGTGGCGTAGGTTTTGCAGGGTATTGACTTTATAAAGACTATATTTACATTTTTACAGTTTCGTTGAAATAAAACTCCATGGAAAAATACACCGAAAAAATAATATTCGTTAAAAAATAATTCTTCTGTTTGATAAGTTTGTTAAATAAAAAAATGTGAATATAAAATTCATTGAATTTTGTTTCTGTAAAATATGTTTCATTCAAGAAAATAGTAGTTGAAACAAAAATATTCGAATAAAAATACAAGGACCAAATATTATATGAAAAAAATTCTGGGAATCGAAATTCTATGAAATTTCTGTTTGCGAAACACACCCGGTGTGACACCATGCGCCTCGTAAAGCCCTCGGTCCTGCAGATGATCTCCTCCCGGTCCAGTGGGGTTGTCGTCCCATTGGACTATGAGAGTAAAGCAATAGAGAGTGTACTTGTGTTTTGCGCACACGCTTCTGCGTAATATCTCCTGCCCACTTGACTAATCTCCGTTCAGACAGGCCACCGTGAATGAAATTCGGTCGGGAGGATTATATAATTTCTATACCGGGCTGCTAATGGGAAATACGAGATGAACAATCCTTATAACACCTTATCGTTTAGCGTTCGACGTTTCCATCTGAAATATGATAATGATTATGAAGTAGATATAAATGATGATTTATTTTTGTAAATACGTTTTAACAACACTTTTACACGTCAACATTTTCTTGTCAGTTTTAGCTAGATGAGGCCGGTGTTTCCTAGCTGACTACCCTGAGAAGAAACACCGAAACAAACTCAGAGGTCAAAGTCTCTTTTAAAGTGTTTAAAGTCGATGTTTTCATCTGAAATATGATAATGATTATGAAGTGGATATAAATGATAATTGATTTTTTTACGTGTTTTAACAACACGGTCACGGTCAGTTCAACGCGGTCAGTTTTAGCTGGATGAGGCCGGTGTTTCCTAGCTGACTACCCTGAGAAGAAACACCGAAACAAACTCGGAGGTCATAGATCCATACAATATGTACTGATCAAATCATATGTCAACTATTTACGTTAATAAATATATAACGATAATAGATAAGATTGTGCAAACTATTCAAATCGTCGCTCAGTTGGTGCGGGTTCGAAGTAGCAATGATCTCTTATCCACAAAAGTAGCATACAAAAGCAATTATTTATGACGATGAATCATAACAATTATGTCCAATGTCCAAAAAACATTTAAAGTCACGGTAGTAATAAAATCTGACTCAAACAAAATACCAACATATATATTATTCTCAAAGCCGGAAAATCGCGCATTGCGTTGGTCAAAATTAAAAAGGGGTCAAGTGCGAGCCGTGTCACATCTCTTAAGTCTGTTCATATTATTTAGTTGAGTAAACAAACACTTTCGAGTCAAAATATTGTGGTTTTCCTGTAATTCGCCTTGAACCTGATCTCATTATGTTGAAAATTTTCCTGCTTCTGTAGCGAATTTGCGAATTTCTCAAGAATTCGTTGAAAGCTGACAAGGTCCCTTTTATTATATTTGTGTCAACGGTTTTATTGACTGAGAAGTAATTTCATAAATATTCAGGATTAACTTCGTTGGCCCAATTATATTACGACACTGGAGAAGGTCTTTCATTATGTAAATTCAATTTTCTATTTGCTCGTTTCGGGCGTTGGGGAACTTTGTCTACGTCTTCGTAATATACCTAACTCTAGATACTCAAAATCAAAATCAAAAGTCATTTATTTAAACAAGGCTGAGAGCCAGCACTTTTTGGACGTCAAAGTTCTACATAAAGACAGTCCCGTCACCACTTTCTAGTGTTTTATAGCTGTGAAGAAGAAGTGGCCAACAAACTCTCCAGCAACACATCTCTCTGTTATGTTTGAAGAACTTGAATCTGTATAATTATACTCAACAATCTTAACATATTTGTATGTAACGTATATATAACAGTAAAAAAAAGATATATCGTTTAAAAATATAATCATAAAATTAAATTATCCGCCACTTGTTTTCACTTCTGACGGTACTCCCAGAGTGCCGGGTTATTTTTTTTATTTGAGTGCTGGATGGAACGGGAGGGCGTGTCAGACTCTTTGACTAAAACCCACCCTTGTTCCTTCAGTTACCTGTACCAGGGCCGCGACTTGCTTATTGTAAATGTTTTGCAAAATATTGTAGCAACACACCTGTGTTTACAGGGAGGAAGGCAAGTTGTGTCTGGAGCTCCTCCGTTGATGACAGCAGCTTTATAATAGCTGCAAAAAAAAAAAAAAACATTTTCTTCCGGATGCCAGAGGGCATCGCGGAAGGCCAAGACAACTATGGTGGGATGAGTTTCACTCCTACCAAAAGGACTGGCCGGCACTCGTGAAAAAAGAATGGTGTGGCAAAGGACTGGCCTGCACTGTTAAAAACAGAATACTGTGACAAAGGATTGGCACGCACTAGTAAAAACAGAATGCTGTGGCGAAGGACGCCCGCACTAATGAAATCAGAATACTGTGGCAAAGGACTGGCCCGCACTAATGAAAACAGAATACTGTGGCAAAGGACTGGCCCGCACTAATGAAAACTGAATACTGTGGCAAAGGACTGGCCCGCACTAATGAAAACAGAATACTGTGGCCAAGGACTGGCCCGCACTAGTAAAAACAGAATACTGTAGCAAAGGACTGGACCGCACTATTAAAAACAGAATGCTGTGGCAAAGGAAGAAGACGCCTTCGGCCTGCTGTGGGACATTAATGGCTACTTAGGTTTGATTGTCTTAAAAAAATAAAGGTTTGATGTCTTCTTTTGGTTGGAATTCAAGCAGTTAATGGCAGAGAACAGCGCGGAACATCTCATGGAAATACATTTGCTCGTACAAAATATGTATCATTGCAGAGATACTAGACTCAGGGTGCCTTTCACGGTAGTATATATTCCAAGATTTCCAAGTAAACAGTGGAATATTTTAGACCACAGTAATTATCGTGTAATTTTTTCTCAGTGACCTTTTTTGCCTAGAATTATAATAAATGTTTAAATAACAATGTTGTGCGTCCGGGATCAATTAAGTATGTTCAATGATTAACTGGGTTATCAGTAACTGAGGTGATTTTTAACCGACTTCAAAAAAGATGAGGTTTTCAATTCGATTGTATGTTTTTAGGGTTCCGTACCTAAAGGGTAAAACAGGACACTATTACTAAGACTCCGCTGTCTGTTTGTCTGTCCGTGTGTCACCAGGCTGTATCTCATGAACCGTGATAGTTAGACAGTTGAAATTTTCACAGATAATGTATTTCTGTTGCTGGTACAACAACAAATAGGTACTAAAAAATAAAATAAAATAAATATTTAAGGGGGCTCACATAGTTACAACAAACGTGTTTTATGATAGATAATGGTACGGAACCCTTCGTCCGCGGGTCCAACTCGCACTTGGCCGGTTTGTTTTTAATTTTTTGTATGTACACGATTACTCCGCTAATTATTAATTGATTTTGATAATTATTTGAATGAGTATAGGTACTCTCGAGATTGTCCCGTTTTCGAGAAGATCTGATGAGGAATTTCGGAGGTTATTGGAGTTATAAATTCAGGTATTACTGTCTAATAAGTATTTAATTTTAGTTAAAGAAAGGGTGCAACAAGTAAAAAGTGAAAAGATAAAATGTTTTTAGACAAAAAAAATTATCAGGTCTATAGCTTTAGTTCTGAGGTACCTACTACAACTAAAAAGTGAAAAATAAAAAACTTTTTTACCAAAACATACAACCGAGTTCTAAAAATTACAAAATAACTTTAATTTCGGCAGTCGTTGTCAATTAACGAAGAAACAGAACTGGAAACACACGTACGGCGAAGTGCCACCGGTACATAGTGGACATCCCATCCATACGCACAAAGCGTTTTGAGAACACATTCATTGCGCGTACAGCTAGAGAGTGGAATTTCCTACCGAAGTCTGTGTTTCCTGATAGCTACAACCTGGGAGTCTTTAAGTCAAGAGTGAATAGGTTTCTTCTAGGCAAGCGTGCTCCATCTTCGACCACATCATCGCTTACCATCAGGTGAGGTAGGGTCAAACGCGTGCCTACCAACAATAAAAAATAATAATAATAAAAAAACACAAAGTTGTATGTTTTTGAAAAAAAAGTTTTTATTTACAATTTGCTGGCTTATATACGGTAGGCAATGGTTTGAGAAAGTATATAATTTGTTGAGCTCTACATCTTCATGGCTTTTATCTTTTGGATATCTGCCAAGAAAGAAGTCAAGTCTTGGAAGGAGGTATTGCCCTTAACAAGGTCGATGACCGAGGCTAACCTAGTAATATTATCTCGTTCCCGATTTCTGGTGGGGATAGGCTGTAGCCACTAGCCAAGAGCCTTAAAGAAAACCGGCAAGTCCGAGCCGGACCCGCGAGTGAAGGGTTTCTAACGAATCGAATTTTTTAACCATTATTCGTTAGTTTGATTTTTTGTAAAACATAGACTTCTTAAAGGCCTTCCTGTAATGTAAATAACTATATCCGTATTTTGTTCAAAAAATTAGACTGTAGTTTCAGGAAAATGGTAAATTTTCATCTATTTTCTTAAATTCTATTTGATATGTCGCACGACACACGTTAGTTTGAAAAACCAAAGTTTTACATTTTCAGAATTACACCCCAAAAGTGCCCCATATATAATATGCCCCCATATTCCAAATTGATTTATTTACGTTATACATCCCTGTTTGGATCCCAAATATTCATACGTGTCACAAATTTCAACTCAATCTGTCGAGAAGGTTCGGAGAAAATTTGCTGTGACACAAGGACAGAAAAATAGACACACGAGTGATCCTTTAGGTACCTAGTGAATACTACAATAAATTTCTCAGCTTATTTTTATCGAGATCGCGCCTGTTTAAATGATTTCTCATACTGTCCAGTTGCTTTGACACTTGAGACACAAAACTACACCAATTTTACATCACAATATCCACTAGGAATCAATAAGCGAATAATTAAAACAGTCACTGAACTTCACTCGAAAAATCCTAAAAGCCCATTTTTTTTTATTGTGGTAATTCTATAGCTCTATAGTCCAACTGTATGGCACTATTCCAACCTTGCCAGACTTCCTCATATCTTGTACACCTTTATCCATAAAGAACGTGGTACAGATGAATAATTCTGTCTGATTAATAGCCAATTTGATTGGACAAAATTCGTTATTTTTTGCCCAAGGTGGGCGTGGCTTAGCAAAAAAATATCACATGATGTTATTAAAGAAGATATTATAGTGTTGATTGAATTGCCAGTTTGTCTGGGAATATATTTAATATATTGGTCTCAATGGCTGTTTTCTGGCGCGTGATGTCAATTTTAAAGTTCAAGGGTGTTATTTTTTTTAAAGTGGGTTGCATAGTTTTTTTACCAAGTTTTATAATATTGGAATGTTTTGGTGATGAGGTTGTCCTATTTTTAACCAACTTCGAAAAAGGAGGAGGTTCTATGTTCGACTGTATGTTTTTTTTATGTATGTCCACCGATTTCTCTGTCAGCTGTTGACCGAATTTCAAAATTATTTTTTTATCCGAAAGAATACACTCTCGAGGTGGTCCCATATAAATTTTATCGAAATTGCTTCTGTGCTTTTTGAAAAACTGAATAGTAACGAAAAATACGTATACATAGATGACGTATTGGCTTTCTCCAATTACGAGTATGTTTAAATTCCACGTTCCATGTTACTGGGGTTTTTAGTTCTGGGGTATAACAACTAAAAAGTGAAAAATAAAAAACTTTATTACAAAAAAAAAAACAACCGACTTCCGAAAAAAAAATACACACTAAAAATTAAACAATAACTTTAATTTCGGAAGTCGGTGTCAAATAACGAAAAAATAAACAAACACTGAAATTAAAGTAATTCGTATTTCCTTTGTAAACGTCACATGTACAATATTTATTTCGTTTTATTGCCATTTTTTGGACATATTTGTTGGAGTTGAAGTCAAAATTCGCTTCTGGCAACATCAAAATTCCTAAATTGCGTCTTAGTACGTTATTTTAGTTGCAACACTGTGATTTTTTATCGGTGGTGACAGGAAACGTCAAAGTTTGACAGGTCACTTTTTCGACTGGCAGGATTCGAAGTCACATCGCTTCTTTGCGATATTTTTTTCATCCATGAATATCATGGATTGTTGGTGCCCAGTTCGCATAATCCTGGCGGCTGGAGCCCTAAAATTGATTGGACGTTAAGTTCCAGAAATGATTTCGGTGGAATCATAAATATAAAATGATTATATAGACCATGTGTCTAACATGATTTTTTTCCTTTGTTAAAAAGCGGTAAGTTATTTGATTGTCTTCGCATAGAGCGCTCAGTAGTGTTCTAAATTTGAGGTTCGCATTCCCTGACGTGAAATTCTTTTTTTTTCAGCTGTAAACCAGCGCTTTTTTATTTTTTTTATTTTTTTGGTTAATTTAAATTTAAATTTGGAGTTTGGAAGCGCCCCTACCTTGGAAAGTGGACAATTCCAGACGGATGTTTCTTACAGGAAGATTTGGTTTATTTTTTCCTTATTATAATTAGCATACAATAACAGGGTATGTAGTTAAAACCTTTTTCTTTTCACCTCACAACACGTGCTACGGTGCATTATTGAACAAAATTATTGAACAAAATTATTAACCTAACCAATAGACCAAACTTATAAATAAGTAACCTAAATAATTGTTGAATATACAGGAGAAATAATCTAAAATGTTGTAGTTTGAATTCTCTCTGTTATCACCTTCCCTAAGATTAAAAGCCATTTTTGCCGCTGATTTCTATCCAGGTAATTACTGTGTTAATTTATTTATTGACGCCTGGCGCCCGAGGTTCTTTTTTATATTATTATTTTGGCGTTCAATAACCTAATTTTGTTTAACACAGATGAAATTTAAATTTTGTTACGCACATTAGTGGTAAATCAATAACCACATGGCAATTGGCGCCCGAACAGGGACTTGAAACAATTTTAATTAGGTTTTCTTGGTCATTTTATTATTGGTTAATTAATGCACTGTTTATTATTGTAGTACAGTTTTCAAACATACTTTTTGAATTGTAACCCTAACCTTTGAACTACAACTTATGTATAACTTATATATTTAGTTGTAAACAGTATTAACACTGTATTGTACTGTTATTTTTCTATGTGTCTGTTTCAGCATTGTTTAAATCTTCCAAAATCAACTATTACATTGTGTAAACCGTCATTGTTATCTTAGTTAACCTAAAATTTGATAATAGTTAAAGTTAAATACCTAGTAAATAAATACTTTTAATGTTTTAATTAAGTAAATTAAAATAACTAAATAGCTGTTTTAAGTAAGTAAGATTTCTTTGTGAGTCAATACTGCACCTACTAGTGTTTCAATAAGTGAAATTAACTTTAAAAATCTTCATTAGTTCACAATAATAATTAATTAACTTTATTACTCTATAAATTTAAAATATTGCCTCTGCAATGGATAAAGCAGTTCAGTTTCCTCCGCTTCCTGCGTTGAAGGACAGTCATGATCCTGTTAATGTTTCACCATTTGTTGAAAATCCTGCGGCACCTGAGATTGTTAATTTGACAGAAGTTCAAAATCCATTTGAACATAATGATAGAATGGCTCATTCTTCCTCTGCTTTTGCGGTTAATGCTTTGCCTTCTTTTAATTCTTTGAATGCTGATGTTTATGAACATATTAAGAAGAATATACCGTCTTCAACTAAGTTACCTGACTTGAGAAGGGGTAAAATTAATTTTGATGGAAAAACATGTGTGCGTGAATTCATAACTCAAGTTGAGGAATACTTTTTGTATAGGAATTTTGATGAATTTGTACTGGTCAGATTATTTAAAAACATTCTTTAAAATTTATAGTTCTGCTCCAATATTATTTGTTAAATGTAATGATAGTAGACCATATTTGGAATTCTTAGTTAACAAAATTAAACATTCGGGTTTGTTAGATACCGGTTCCAGTAGTTGTGTTTTAGGTTCTAATAAACATAAACATTTTTTGAATTTAGGTTATAAAATTAATACTGTTTCTAATGTACTATGACATTGCCAGTCACTTGTGATAATTTAACTAAAAATATAACTTTTTTAATTATACCTTCTTTTAAACCTGATATAATTTTAGGTTTTGGTTTTGTTTAGAATTCGAACTGTGTAAGGATTTATGGAAAAATATAACTCTGGTAAAGACACGTGATCCTAGAGTTTGTTCAGTTACATCTGTTAGTGAACTTTCCTCTTCTGAAAAACAAAAATTAATTGATACCATTGCACTTTTTGAAGATATTTCTTATGAGAAAAAAGGCTTAGGTTTTACACATCTTGTGGAACATAAAATTAATGTTACTAGTGATCCTATTAAGCAACGGTATTGGCCTTTGAGTCCCGCTAAACAAAGAGAACTTTTGATGAGGTAGAAGTTTTATTGAAGGAGGGTATTATTCAACCATCGAAATCTCCTTGGTGTTCCCCCGTTTTAGCCGTGGAAAAGAAAGATGGAGGAGTTAGATTATGTTTGGACTCAAGACGTTTAAATTCTGTAACTGTCAAAGATTCTTATCCATTACCTTATACTTCTAGAATATTAGATAATCTTAGAGATGCTAAATTTATTAGTGCTATAGATCTTTCTAAAGCATTTTTGCAGATTCCTTTGGAAAAGTCTTCTCGTGAAAAGACAGCTTTTGTAGTTCCTGGAAAAGGACTTTACGAATTTGTTCGAATGCCATTCGGTCTCACCAATGCACCAGCTGAATTGCAAAGATTAGTTGATAAACTTTTTGGCCCTGAATTTGATAACGCTGTATTCGTTTATTTAGATGATCTAATTTGCGTAACTTCCGATTATAATTCACATATTGAATGCTTAAATAAAATTTATAAAATATTGAAGGATGCTGGATTAACTGTAAATTTGAAGAAATGTCAATTTTGTAAAGATAGACTTCGGTATCTTGGTTATATTGTGGACAGTAATGGTTTGCATACTGATCCTTCTAAATTAGAAATTATTGAAAATTATCCTCGCCCTGAAACCGTTAAACAACTTAGAAGTTTTCTTGGCTTGTGTTCTTATTATCGTAGATTCATTTGTAAATTTGCTGATATAGCTTCTCCTTTAACTAAATTAACAGCTGGTAGTAAGAATTCTAAAAGATCCTTAATTTGGAATGATGATGCTGAGAATGCATTCATTAGATTAAAAGAAACTTTAATTTCTGCTCCTGTTTTACAGTGCCCTAATTTTGAAAAACCTTTCTTTTTACATTGTGATGCTAGTGCTGTAGGAATAGGTAGTGTTTTGAGTCAGGAGGATGATAATAGCGATCAACATCCTATTGCATATTATTCTAGATCTTTAAATAAATGTGAACGTAACTATAGTACCACAGAACGTGAGTTATTAGCTATGTTGGATTCAATTGAACATTTCAGACCTTATATTGAGGGAATGAAGTTTACCGTGGTCACTGATCACGCTAGTTTGAAATGGCTTTTAGGTCTTAGTAATCCTAGTGGACGTTTAGCACGTTGGGCCGCTAGAATTTCCCAATTTACTTTTGATATCATACACAAAAAGGGTTCTTTACATTTAGTTCCTGATGCTTTATCTCGCCTTGAAATGGCTGCGATTGATGTTACTCAGAATAATTTAATCTTGCCTGATGAAGATATTCATGATCCTTGGTATAGAAAAACATTTATTAATTGTCAAAAGTATCCTTGTAAATTCAGAAATTTTCGGGTTGAGAATAATACTTTGTTTAAATATTGTAAAAATAAGCTTGATCTTAACAATAAACTTAACTGGAAAATTGTTATTCCTAAAGAACATATTTTAGATACTATTCGTTCAAATCATGATAATTTAAATTCTTGCCATCTTGGAATGCATAAAACCTTAAATAAATTAAAACAACACTATTTTTGGAAAGGAATGTTTGGTGATGTTCAAAAATATATTTCTTCTTGCGATATTTGTAAAGCATATAAACATAATACTTCACCACCGCTTGGTATGATGATAAATCCTAAAAAAGTTGATCATCCCATGCTTATGCTTTCGGTTGATATTATAGGAACTTTACCTAAATCTTATTCAGGTCATAATTATATTCTTTCAGTTGTAGATGTATTCACTAAATATTGTTGGATATTTCCCATGATTAATGCTACTTCCAAAATAATTTGTAAACTTTTTGAAAAGGAAATCTTTCTAAAGTTTGGTTGTCCTAAAATAATAGTATGCGATAACGGTTCTCAATTCATCTCTAAATATTTTGTAGAATTTTTGAAAGGATTTAATATTACTAATATTTTTTATAACACTTTATACACACCTCAAAATAATCCGGTAGAACGATACAACAAGACGGTTGAAACTTGTATAGCGTGTTTTGTTAAAGATGATCAAAGAACTTGGTCAAAATTTTTGCCTCATGTTCAATTAGCTTTAAATAATAGTGTGAATCTAGCTACAGATTTTACACCAAACTTTTTGATGTTCGGAAGAGAGCTCATTTTCGATGCTTCTCTACATCATTTTAGTAGTTCTATTGATAACTTAGAAAATCTCGAAGTTGGTGATAGAAATACTTTTGCTGTTTCTTTAAATTCACTTAGTGAAATTTTTGTTAGGGTTCAATCTCATTTATTAAGAGCTTATAAACGTAATGCTCATTATTATAACCGCCGTCGGAAGGTCATTTCTTTTGATGTGGATGATATTGTGTGGAGAAGAAGTTTTGTTCAGTCTAAGGCTCCGGCTTTCTTTTCTGCTAAGTTAGCACCTAAGTTCATTAAGTGTAAAGTAGTCTCAAAAGTTTCACCTAATGTGTACGTTTTGGAGGACCTTAACAAAGGTACTTCAGGTCGTTACCACATTAAGGACATCATTAAATATTAAAATTATTTTGTTTTGGTTTCTCAAACTTTAGTCTTGATATTTATAACTTAGTTTGAAGTGTCTACCAATGTTTGAATGATGAATGAAAGGGAATGGTAGTTTGAAAGAGAATAGTATGTTAGTTAACTTCACAGCAGGCTATTGAAATCGATTTCTAAGTCTTTTTTAAAATAACTTAGGTCATTTTTGGATTTTATAAAATTGAACTTCAGCTTCACGCATATTTTAATTCTTCCATATCAAAGGATCTTATTGTATATTGTTTTTATAATAATATATTGATATTATATTATTATATCTTTTAATTTTAGCTAATCTTTATTATATTAGTAAAGATTATTATTAACTTTAGTCTTTAATGTTCGAGTAAGTGTATTATAATGCTACTTAGCTTGTAAGATTCTCGGATTTGACATTTTTTTTGCGTTTCGCTTCAGTTTTGGACGGATGCTTTTGCTAGGTCTTTCCTACGACTTTCCTCGTGGAATTCCTATTCTTTTGATTCGGTTTTCCCCCGATATCATTTTTTTTTTTTTGCTATTGTGCCCGGAAGATTGGTGGTGTTGAGCCGATCACAATATGCATCTTTTTTGATTATTCGGTTTTCCCCCGAAGGTCATTTTTTTGTTTGCTATTGTGCCCGGAAGATTGGTGGAGTGGAGCCGATCACAATATGCAACTCTTTTTGATAGTGATTGTGTTCGGGAGTTCGGTGGAGTTGTGCCGATCACAATTTGCTTGTTTTGCTTTAGGTCGTTTTCCACGTCCGAAGTTATGCCTTTTATGTTTGCGTCTGGAAACGTTGTTCTGTTGTACCAGACACGAACTTAGGATTTTTGCATATTTGCTTAGTGTGAATTCTTATGCTCTGTTAGTCAGTGGCGAAAGCGCCTAACTGCACTCTCTATGGGTTTTAAGTGTTCTTCTGAGTAATTAATTTTGATCAGCTAGTCAGTGGCGATGGTGCCTAACTGCACTCTAATTTGGATAGGTGTTTTGTTTTCTTTTGTTAGTTAGTCAGTGGCTATGGTGCCTAACTGTACTCTAACTGAACCATTGTTTGGAGGTTTATCTCTCAAATTCTTTTCGAATTTATTTTTGAAAATCTTTTTTTGTATTTTGATTTTTTAGATTCCTATGGTTTCTTGACCTAAGTTGGTTTCTCTTGTATGTTTCTTCAAGTATCTTTCAAACATAAAAGAAAGTTCCTTTCTTTTATTTTTTCGGGGAGGGATGTAATGTAACGTATTTCCTTTGTAAACGTCACATGTACAATATTTATTTCGTTTTATTGCCATTTTTTGGACATATTTGTTGGAGTTGAAGTCAAAATTCGCTTCTGGCAACATCAAAATTCCTAAATTGCATCTTAGTACGTTATTTTAGTTGCAACACTGTGATTTTTTATCGGTGGTGACAGGAAACGTCAAAGTTTGACAGGTCACTTTTTCGACTGGCAGGATTCGAAGTCACATCGCTTCTTTGCGATATTTTTTTCATCCATGAATATCATGGATTGTTGGTGCCCAGTTCGCATAATCCTGGCGGCTGGAGCCCTAAAATTGATTGGACGTTAAGTTCCAGAAATGATTTCGGTGGAATCATAAATATAAAATGATTATATAGACCATGTGTCTAACATGATTTTTTTCCTTTGTTAAAAAGCGGTAAGTTATTTGATGGTCTTCGCATAGAGCGCTCAGTAGTGTTCTAAATTTGAGGTTCGCATTCCCTGACGTGAAATTCTTTTTTTTTCAGCTGTAAACCAGCGCTTTTTATTTTTTTTATTTTTTTGGTTAATTTAAATTTAAATTTGGAGTTTGGAAGCGCCCCTACCTTGGAAAGTGGACAATTCCAGACGGATGTTTCTTACAGGAAGATTTGGTTTATTTTTTCCTTATTATAATTAGCATACAATAACAGGGTATGTAGTTAAAACCTTTTTCTTTTCACCTCACAACACGTGCTACGGTGCATTATTGAACAAAATTATTGAACTAAATTATTAACCTAACCAATAGACCAAACTTATAAATAAGTAACCTAAATAATTGTTGAATATACAGGAGAAATAATCTAAAATGTTGTAGTTTGAATTCTCTCTGTTATCACCTTCCCTAAGATTAAAAGCCATTTTTGCCGCTGTCTTCTATCCAGGTAATTACTGTGTTAATTTGTTTATTGACGCCTGGCGCCCGAGGTTCTTTTTTTTATATTATTATTTTGGCGTTCAATAACCTAATTTTTGTTTAACACAGATGAAATTTAAATTTTGTTACACACATTAGTGGTAAATCATAGCCACATGGCATTTTTTAACTTTTAGTGTAGGTATTTCTTTTTTGGAAGTCGATAGTTTTTTTTTTTAATAAAAAAAAATATTTTTGCTACTAAACTGTCGCTATCCGATACATCAAAGTCTCATTCCGCGCCTGTCTGTTTAGTCGCTGACTCCTCCTAAACCACGGCTTTTAAAGCAGTTTTCCCTAACAGAAAGCAATTTAAACGAAAAAGGTTTGTGTATATAATTTGCACCTGTGTGTAACCGTCGGGGGCATGACGTCCACGTCGGTGGTAGAAACGGACGCCTCTACCGCCGAAGTGGACGCCTCGACAACCCTGCCAATACCGAAACAACAGAGAATGAGAACAACATAGAAAATTACTTTGTAAATAACTAAGTAGATGTAAGTATATGTCTAGGCACTATATAGAATAGAATAGAATAAAATTTATTCAGCAACAGTACACGAAACACGCACGGTACACAGAAATAACAGTGAAAAAAAAAATACATTTTAACAAACAAAGTGTGTGTATATATATATCAGCCAACTTGCCTTCTAGGTACCAGTTTGACTGGTTTTCACTTTTAATATTCATATTGGTTACAAGTTAACTGAAGCTAAACTACAGTTAATAATAGGTTGCGGTACTAGGCTAGCAGATTAGAGGGGTACAGCTGTTATAAATAATAATTTGCAAATAAATATTAAACTACGTATTTAAGTCTAGCAATAATAATAATATACTAAATATTATTATTATTGCTAGACTTAAATACGTAGTTTAATATTTATTTGCGTGGTGGAATGATTTCAAACTGCTAACGTGATAGGATTTTCTAAAGTGACTGTGATAGTCTTCGAAATATTTGTTACGCAATCTTTGTAAAAAACGGCCAAGTGCGTCTTTGACTTCGTACATTTAGGGTTCCGTACCAAATGAGGGCATTATCAAAGAAAAATCTGTTTTGTCAATATATTGGGTATTTTTTTGTAAAATACACCTACGTAATAATAAACGTTATCACCAAATTTCAAGTTCATAGGTCAATGGAAAGTTAAATAATTCTTCGGCATATAATTTTGTGATAGACGACGGACAGACGGACACGTGAGTGACAGCAATAGGGCTCCGTTTGGACCCTTTGGGTACGGAACCCTAAAAAGAAAAAGATACCGAAATATATTAAAAACATTCCTTTTACAATTGTTATTTATTTTTCACTTACTGTCTTACTTGATATACCCCATAACTAAAACTGAATAGTTAAGTTATGCCCGAATTGTAGGCACCAAAAACATGACATTTGAACATAGTTAATTGGTGAAATTAGGATGTACCAGGGTGAAATGTTCAAATCTGTGTACCCCTTCAGAACGCATCAGCGTGATGTTTAGTTATGAAGTGGTGTCAACAATAAACAGACATGCGATCGCAGCATATCATTTATTAAAGAGTTCCGTTATCTATCTATCCGGAGTTCTTCATCAGATCTTCACCAAATTTAAATTTAAACGGAGAGTAAACAAAAGAATTTTCCAAATCGGTCCAGGCATCTTCGAGTAATCGGGAAACATACATACAAAAAATAAAAGATTCTGACGAATTGAGAACCTCCACCTTTTTTGAAGTCGCTTAAAAATATTATTTGTTTGTTGGAATCTATCTGTCAGTTTTGTTTTTCAAACGCAGCGTTGGAAGGCCTTACAAGATGGACCGATGACCTGATGAGGATCGCCGGCATTCGATGGATACGAGACACATCAGACCGTTCGTTGTGGCGACTCTTGGGAGAGGCCAATGTCCATCAGTGGACGTCTTCCAGCTGAAATGATGATGATGGTTATGACTGAAGACAGTATTATGAAATAAAGTAAACTCTTATCTTTTACTAACACTTCGTCCGCGACGTGGATTTCAAAAATTTATTGCGTATGACACTCACAAATAACGTGGCTTTCTATTGGTAAAAGAATTTTCAAAATCGGTTCAGTAGATCCAGAGATTACCCCTTACAACTCACAAACTTTACCTCCCGGGCCTGCGAACGGCGAGTAGTGGGTAGCTCGCCGTCCGACCAGCCCCAGGCCCGTGAGTCGACGGCGCCTAGTGTTCCGTCGCCTCAAAGATAATTTGTCAGCCAACACTGACGGGGCCCATCGTGGCCGGTGCCTGCATGCCTAGGGGTAGTGGTTAAATTCGTAACAAAGTTACCGCTCCCCGGGCACTCAGGCTTTTTTTTTGGAGGGTGGGATACCATCCCATGACTTCTTCTGCTCTGGATGGAGCGGGAGCGCGTGTCAGACTCTTTCTGACTAAAACCCACCCTTGTTCCTTCAGCTAACTGTGCCAAGGACCGCGGTATCTCTCTTTCCCCGGCCGCTACCACCGCAGGAGAGGCACTGGGCATAGGACGTCGGGAGACGATCTCTGGCTACCGTTGACCCGGGCCTGCAGACAGCGAGCAGTGGGTAGCTCGCCGTTCGATCAGCACCAGGCCTGTGAGTCGACGGCGCGTAGTGTTCCACGCGCGCCTCAAAGAGATGAGTGTCAGCCACCACTGACGGGGCCCATCGTGGCCGGTGCCTGCATGCCTAGAGGTAGCGGATAAATTCGTAACAGACTTACCGCTCTTCGGGCACTCAGGCAGGGAAGGAACAGGGGTGGGTTTTAGTCAGTTAGAGTCTCACACGCCCTCTCGCTACACCTAGAGCGGGAGATGTCATTGGATGATTACCCACGCCCCAAAAAAAAAAAAAAGATAGGCAAATCTACTGAATCGGTCGGTCGTAAATCGGTCTCCCAAATTATGCCACGAAACTGAATCTTACACGAAATTAATCCCTATTTTCGAGTCGATTGTATGTCTGCCTTTATCCTTCAAAAATCTTTATTGGAGCTATCAAAAACTTACCCTTTAAAAAATACATCCCTCTTGGTAAAGAAATAAGCGTAAATCTTCATTACCCGAACCGTTCTCCCATATATATATTTCGTATACTCTTACCAACACACAGAGAAAATAAACATTTCTCGGAATCTGTAAATAAGTGTTCGCCTTGATTGCGCTCAGGCGAGGGAAATAAAGGAAAAATCTTCGCCTCAGTGGCGTCGAGGCAATCCTTGTGGAAAAACTTCGTTTGAGATAGACGTTGAACATGGAGTAGAAATAAATGGAGCGCTTGTTAGATCCACCCATCCACACGGACAAAACGTTTTGAGAACACATTCATTGTGCGTACAGCTAGGGATTGGAATTCCCTGCCGGAGTCTGTTTCCTGATAGCTACAACCTCTTCAGGGAGTCTGTAAGTCAAGAGTGAATAGGTTGCTTATAAGCAAGCGTGCTCCATCTTCGACCACATCATCGCTTACCATCGGGTGAGATGGTGGTCAAACGAGTGCCTATCAACAATAAAAAAGAGGGATAAAAGCCATAATTTTTTAAAGAAATAGATTATATCTGATTTTGACCTTATAAAAAGAGTATATTATTTTTTTATTTTCGAAAAGAATTTTTTAGGGCTTTTTCGGCACATAACAATTTTTCGTAATTTTTAAAAGAATTGTAACACTCCAAACATTCTTAATATATTTTTTTAGCTTATTTTTTATTAATTCAATGTACTTATTAACAGTAAACGTTACATTTTTGGGTTATAACAATGGGTATAACATGACTGGTATTAGTATAGTAAATATTGTGAAAAAAAGAGTATTTTAGCGTACTCTATTAATATTACAGATTATATTATTTTAATTTTATTTGGAATGAAATGATCTGAAAGTAATGGATTGAAATAAATGATTTTTGAATTTGAATTTGATTTATACAGGGTGTAACGGAAAGGTGTGGTCATGTTTTAAGAAGCGGTTCTGTCCATGGACATGAACAACTTTCTCTAAGAAAGAAAAGATAATTCCAAAAAAAATATGTACTTTCCATACACAGTTATCATCAGCTGATCAATATTTTGTATGGGAGCAAAAATTTTTTTTGAGAATTTCCTCAGAGTTACTTGAAGAAAATTGTTCACATCTATGGGCAGATGCAGTTCTTAAAATATGACCACACCTTTCCGTTACACCCTGTAGAGTACACCTACATGAGATAGAGTACAATACTCTATTCTAGAGTACTGCTTGGCAACCCTAGCCATAGGATTAGCTGTGCAAACGTTTGCCGAGCGAGCCAGCGAGGCATGCTTGTGAATGCTGTTTTTATCGTAATTGATGGATAAAGCAAGCTATAGTAATAAACAAAATATTATAAATAGACCAAAGAAACCAAAACACGCTTATTTCTTGTATTTTCCTCAGAAAACCTTTTCATTTCCTATCCATATCATAATCCATATCATCATCTTTGAGAGTCCGCCATATAGGATTAAGAATATGGCGCATACATTCTCTACCATCTTAGGGTTAAATAGGAAAACCTTTGGGTTTTTGGAAATTGGGAAGTTGTGAATTTCACTTAGAGCAGTGGTGGCCCAGTGGTAACGGCCGAGACCTGCAAGTTGTAGGTTGTGAGTTCAAACCCAGGCGCTTTACTTTGTGTAAATTATTTCATAACCACTGCTTTCAAAACGGTGAAGGAAAACATCGTGAGGAAACCGGCATGTCCTAGAACTATGTGACATCCACCAACCCGCATTGGGCCCGCGTGGTGGATTACGGCCCACGCCCTCTCACAGAGAGGAGGCCTGTGCCCCAGCAGTGGGGACATTAAAAGGCTGATGATGATTTGCACTTAACGGTGATTTTAAATACTTGATTGTTCATGTAGTTAGCACTCCATTTTTTTTCTTCACTTCATGGAACGTAAGCTCGAAAATTATTTTATGAATGCGGCTTGAATTTTGTTGTCCTATTTTCTCGAAAACATGTAAGGATTTTTGCAGAATTATGGTTATCGAAATATATTGGGATATGGAGTTATGCTGATGTCTCGATGTAGGTTGGGAAAGTAGAATAATTTATCTGTTTGGTTTATCGTCGACCCTGTAGGCGATCAGAAATCAGTGTTAGGTAGGTATTGTGACGTCCAAAGAGGTTCCATGAGATCCAAACCTTATTAGCAGATAGGCTGGTTGAATAAGTCTATGCTTTTAAAGGGTGTTGTAAAATTAGAATATTCATTTGAATTAAGTAACGCTGGTATGTTTGGAGGGTTTCGATCAATAAGACGTTTTGGTTTTCTCCAATTACGAGTATGTTTAAATTCCACAATCTGGGGTATAGCAACTAAATAGTGAAAAATAAAAAAAACTTTTTTTTCAAAAAAATTCGACCTCCAAAAAAGAAAATACATAAAAAAATTAAAAAATAATTTTAATTTCGAAAGTCGGTGTCAAATAACAAAGAAATAAAATACAAACACCAACTTCCGAAATTAAAGTTATTTTTTAATTTATAGTGTATTTTTTTTTTGGAAGTCGGTTGTTTTTTTTTGTAAAAAGATTTTTCATACAAAAACGTAGAAAGTCTAGAATTTTCCACTGCTAGACAAGAAAATCTAGAAACACGAATACACCTCGGAGACAGCATGGCACCTACGTTTTTCCATAAATTATATTTTTACGGTTCACGCGAATTTTCATGTACGTAAATTTTCATGATTATGAAGCTAATATTAAATGTTTTCTATTTGATCGTGACAGTTCATGTGAAAACGTTTAAAAACTTTAACGTATTGTCTCTATTTTCGTTCGTCTCTGAAATAAATGTGCCGTGAATTGAGATTGAACCGTTTTTGGGTCATCGTTTCGTAAGAATTCGAGGAAAAGCGAAGAGGACAAGTCATGACGTAATTTTAAGAAGAAAAACAGCTTTCTCTGTGTTAATGTCGCTATATTTTAACAAGAACTTCTTTTGTAGAGATTTATTCGTATTTTCTGTAATCTTTGTGGCTTTTAAATACGTGTGATGGAGGATTTGCGGGAAGACTCCTTTCAACTTACATTTTTGATGTCATTTTTATTTTATTCGTTTTCAGAATCTGTAAATGTGGGAAATTACTTGGTCTGTATTTTAACATGTAATCATTTCTCGTTAACAGTAACACTTTATTTTAATTAAATGTCTGAGGTATATCATTATTTTATTTCTTGTTATCAAGAAGCGGCGCCTGTCTCATGATGACACAGTTTTCAGCTTCCAAAAAATCTGTGACTGATATTTTGAGTTATATAGTAACAAGCCAGTCGTAGGATGTTCCCACTGCTGGGATGAATCCTCTCTAGGAGAAGAAATGGGTCGTGATCCACCTCGCGGGTTCAGTGCGGTTTGGTGGAAGTCACATGTCTTCGAATATTTAGGGTTCCGTAGTCAACGAGGAACCCTTAGCTTCGCCATGTCCGTCTTTCTGTCCGTCCGCAGCTTAGCTCAGAGACTCTTAGTACTAGGAAGCTGTAATTTGGCATGGATATAATGTTCATATTAATCACCCTGACAAAGTGGTGAATGTTTTTTTAGGGTACCTTCTGTGTGAGTAAAGTGGGGATATTTTTTTTTCGTATCTCATGGCCAACACCATGAGACAGACGAAAAAAAACATATGCCCATGTGTGTCGTTGGATAGGCCATTCAAAAATATTACGGGTCTGTGAAAACAATTTTTCGATTCAGGGATCCGTTTGCGTGAAATTCAGCATTAAATTATAATTTTTTGTTAGATTCAAGTGTCCCACCTGCCAGCCAAATGATTGATTTTTCACGTATCGTGTATAATATAATTATAAAGGTACAATTATAACGAAATTAAAAGGAAAACTGTAACGGCTATGTTAGCTCTGTTAGTTTTAGAGTAATAGTCGCCCAACTTAACCCTAAAACGTTTCTACTTGTTACAAAATCTTTGAAAAAAAATTCTAAAGAGAAGTACGTTCTACGGAACTCTACCTTGCGCTTGGCCCGACACGCACAGCTCATACAGTTATTATCACGATACCTATTCCTAAAAATCAGTTTTTAAAATGTTTGTCTGTCTGTTTGCTGCGACTAATCTTCAAAACGGCTGGAGCGATTCTGATAAGATTTTACTGGCAGGTAGCTGACTATATAAGGAGTAATTTCTAGTACATATAGTTAAAAATAGATTAATTGTCATGATATCTAATTCCCTTACTATTACTAGCCTGAAAGTCATGGCCAGAGATCATTAAACTCATCTATAACACATTATTTATGTCTTGGATTCCAATTATATCTGTTTGAACTTGGTGATTAAAATAGTTGCAGGGCTTATAAACTTTCATTTTTAGATTAAATTACTTTGAAATATTCGATAATGATACTCTACCGTGTCTAATGGTGACAATATGTCATTCGAAAATAATTTAATACCTGATTTTCTCTTTGAAGTAAGTATTATGTAGGTGTTTTAGAATTTAGCTAATTTTGATTAGACTGTAACACACAAATTAATGGTTAAAGTTCTTTTTATGGTTCCGTACCCAAAGGGTAAAACGGGACCCTGTTACTAAGACACCGCTGTCCATCTCTCTGTCCGTCTGTCACCAGGCTGTATCTCATGAACCGTGATAGTTAGATAGTTGAATTTTTTACAGATGATGTATTTCTATTGCCGCTATAGCAATAAATACTAAAAAACAGAATAAAATAAATATTTAAGGGGGCTCTCATATAACAAACGTGATGTTTTTGTCGTTTTTATAGATAATGGTACGGAACCCTTCGTGCGCGAGACCGACTCGCACTTGGCCGGTTTTTTTATTTTCAAGGCGCTGTTGGAACTATTAATAAGGGATTTTTGTAACCGTCAGTTTTGCTAGCCAGCCGGTATCTTGTTATTGTAAGAAGTTAGCGACCGCACTCCGTATGAGTCACTTTACATAAATTTTCCTCTAGGGTAATATTTGACAGGTCTGTTGTGACCAACTTATAAAGATACCAATTAAATTAAAAATTTAAAAAACCCCCAACGCTTAACACGTTCCACGTATTTTCTATTGTTTCTGTTGTCTGGCAACTTTACAACTTTACATTCACAAATATTTTTAGTAAAATTATATGTTTCACTGTCATTTTTATTTTATTTATTTATGTATGTATTCCGTGAGTGTATCCGTGGCTTCACAGGCCCTATCAGAATACCAGCGCTGTGATATTTATTTTATAAATGTCGCAGCATATGCTGAGATAGGTGCTTTTTTGGCCTCGCACAGGTCTTACCTATGTTTTTTCTTTATATTTTTTGATTATGTTTTTTTATGTATTAATATTGTCTTGGTGGTATATTGTAAAATAATTGTGTTTTTCTGTGCGAAGCACAAAATAAACTTTTTTCTTTCTTCTTTCTTTCAATCAACGTGTTAAAAGAAAGGTGAACATTTAAAAAACACACAAAAGAACTGATGACTGAACTGATTTTAATAAAACATGTATTCAAATCGGTTCACCCGTTTAAGGCACTACTCACGGTCCAGTGGCGCCCTCATTGAATAAAAATTCGTAGCATAGCACAGATAGCGTAGGTAGTAGGCAAAAGTACCAAAACTAAACTGGTGAAATTTGCGGGAATACGCTGGATGTGAGCAGGACCGGATGACGTGGCAAAACTTGGGGGAGGCCTATGTCCAGACGTCTTGCGGCTGAAATGATGATGATGATGATGATGAAGGACTTTGTTGTGCTATGGATTTCCTCCCCAGCTCAGTCTGGTTCCATAGTAAAAGTGGTTCATAATTATGAGTAAGGCCGGGACTCCACCAAAGCGGAGATGTGTGCGGTGTGCTGTGTGCTGTGCGAGAACAACCAATAGAAGAAGCTGACCGGAGAGGAGATGTGTGAATAACACAATTCTATTGGTTGTTCTCGCACGGCACACAGCACACCGCACACATCTCCGCTTTGGTGGAGTCCCGGCCTAAGTATTGCCAGTGTGTTGTATTAACGTCTCCACCTTGTCTTCTCATATAGAGTAGTCACACACACGAGCATTAAAACAAATGCGTATTCTGTAAAAATCAGATCTTATCTATCTAATATACCTTACCTTTAAACGAGCAATTCTTGTATATACGTATATAATATAATCTGAATCTCGGAAACGGCTCCAACGATTTTCATGAAATTTAGTAAGCAGGGGGTTTCGGTTGCGATAAATCGATCTAGCTAGGTTTCATTTTTAGAAAACCTAAAACTGAGAGAATCTCGGACATCCAGGTACTTAGGTTTAAACCCCGTATCGTCATGCTAGATACGACGTTTGACCTCCAGGCTATCACAAAACATAATAGGTACCTACATAATTTTTAATAACAAACAAGTAATAATGTAAATACCTACTTACCTACTCATTTATCAGTCGTTAAACCATTAAACGGTTCAAAAGTTTCCATTGCGTTCAATAGTAAATATATATCAAGAATTGTGTTACATTGTGAAATAATAAATAAAACATTGAGCTCTATTTCTTTGAGAGTTTTATTGTAATTTGTATAAGCCGTTACACGTGGATACCTTTGTTTTTGTGTGTAGTTAGAAACACATTACAATTAAAAATATGCTATTATTTTTCGTGTCGTTAGCTCAATTAAATTTCCACGACAGTTCTTCAGTTCCACGATATCGTCAGTTCCACGACATAGTCAGTTCCACCACATAGTCAGTTCCACGACATCATCAGTTCCACGACATCGTCAATTCCACGACATAGTCAGTTCCAAGACATAGTCAGTTCCACGACATCGACAGTTCCACGACATAGTCAGTTCCACGACATCGTCAGTTACACGACATAGCCAGTTCCAAGACATCATCAGTTCCACGACATAGCCAGTTCCACGACATAGTCAGTTCCACGACATCATCAGTTCCACGACATAGTCAGTTCCACGACATAGTCAGTTCCACGACATCATCAGTTCCACGACATAGTCAGTTCCACGACATAGTCAGTTCCACGACATCGACAGTTCCACGACATAGTCAGTTCCACGACATAGTCAGTTTCACGACACCGTCAGTTCCACGATGTAGTCAGTTCCACGATGTAGTCAGTTCCACGACATCGTTAGTTCCGCGAAATCCTCAGTGGCAGCACATATATTGCTGGGGCACAGAGTGCAGGAAAGCGGGTAAGTCATAGTCTACAATGCAGTTCTGCCGTCCACAAGCTGTAATGCCGAAAATATCATTAAGAGGGAACTTAACGGTGATTTTATTTATTTATCGCAGAATCTATTGATAGCAGTAAAATACTGCTTAGAAAAATAGAAAGGGAGTTTTTGACGTGACAACGTCTAATAAATCGATGAACGCCGGTTGCATGCACGAAAAAGTGTCCCGTTACGCTCATTGTACGCATGCGCCGCATTTATATTTCATCAATGTTTTGTTATGACGTTGTCACGTTAAACTATCTTCCGTAAACCAACTTTACAGACAACCAATTTTGTCTGATTACCGTGACATCAAATAATTTTCTATATTTTTTATGTTCTCCTCAGCAAGCCCTTTAATTTAATACCCATATATATCGAAATGCCTACAAAATAACTAGTCCGCCATCTTTGGGAGTCCGCCATATTCGATTAAGAATGACGTCACTTAGCTAACCATGAATTGTCATCCAAACTAAGGTATGCAAAATTCCAACTCAATAGAAAACCGGAAAGTAGGTCAAATCTAACTTCTAAGATTTGTTTATATAGTTAGTAACAAGTTAAGCTATATAAGTGTGTTAAAAACGAAAACCCGTAAAATGTTATGGCACTATGGCTTAAGGTGAATGCTCCAGGGTAGAAAAAATCATCAATACATCTCTCTCAGTTAGAATTGATGCAAAATGTCATGATTTAATTAAATACTTACATTTGGCATCAATTCTAACTGAGAGAGTTGTATTGATAATTTTAATGATTATAATTCTATAGACACATACATGATACGGCCGCGAATCAAATTTTGACCAAGATACAACCTGACACTGACCTGCAAATTGCCAAAAACGTAAGAAAATTTGAATTTCACGGGCTACCCTGGACCTTAATGACGGCAGAGTTCCAGATCACCACCCCTCAGCCGTTTCGGCAAGGTCCATCCCGACTTTACGAGGCTATATAGCGTTATAATCTGTCCACCTATGTTTGCAGTCGGTTCAGAGCTATGCTATTAGGCATGTTATTAAATTATCGAACCCACTCTGCCTACCTTTTATAATAAGTTTCACAACTAATATTCAATATATAACCTTCAGTTCCATGAATGAAAAAAAAAACATTAATTGTCCGAGAACTCGAGCCGCTTGGATACGGTGATACAGAAAACTTATTGTTTAAATGCGAACTCTAGACAATACTCTGAATTGTAGTGGTGCTTTCCGATCCCAAGATGTTACATCGTAGGGCTAGAAATCTCCCACTAGGAGCATAATTTCACACAGACTGTTATGAGAGTTGAGATGTTTTAACTATCATAAAGGCACACTCACATCACACACACACACACACACACACACACACACACACACACACACCATCACTCACAAAGAATCATCTTTAACTTTTCATTCATTTTCTACTTGTTTGTAAAACAATTACTTAAAATAGTTTAGTTGTATATTTACCCAAAAATATTTAGATTGACACTAGGGAAGAGCAGGACCAACCAATACATGCTCCCTAGGTAGTTCTAGCCACTGAATATAGGTAATATTGTAAAAGGCACGATAAAGAAATAAACTAAACTTTTTTTTTAATTATAATTATGATTTTGATCTTGGGTCTCTAGATCGTCTGTTGTTTTAAGGTGCAGTCATACGTTTTTTAAAGGTTTTAATTGAACATCACGTCTAAATGATTAGTTCTATTTCTTTGACTAAAATATATGTTACTCTAGACAATTTCCGTCGTAATTTGATCTGAGAATATTTGTTTTTTTTTTTTTTAACATTGTGTAATTAATTAAGTAAAGTTTTGTGTAACGCGGATAAAAAATTGAGAATCACGCAAAAAATATAAAGCGTATTTTTATGAAACTTTCACCATTTTAAAGATTATTTATAATTTAGTCTCAGTGTTTTATTTTATTATTTGTTGTTTTATGTGTAATAAATTAATAATGCGTCTAATTTCGGACAGCGCTCCTTGATGGGCGAGTCCTATTACTGGGTGGACAAACGACGCGTTACATGAGCTCAGCGCAGAACACGCAAGCTAACCACTCAAGGTCGTTGGCAGCTAATAGCGCCTTAAGCAGTCAGACGGAAGGTTTGTTATGCTCAAGACCTTGGTTTTCCTCATTATATCACATATCAATCAGCCTTTTAACGTTCTCACTGCTGGAACATTCACCTCCTCTCTGTGATACTGTAATAATTATTAAATATTAACATCTAACTACTAACTAGGTAAAAAATAACAATCAGTAACTTTCACTTTAACTTTACGTCTACTTATTGAAATTATATTTAGTTTCTTATATAAATCGTTTTAATTTTTTGAAGTTATACTTCTTTTGGCGCGCCAGGGGAAAATGATGAGAGTAAATTTTTGCGATGCGCGCACACCTTCACAAAAAACCTTCTGCCTGAAGTTAGCTATAGTCTGTGGTTCATGAAGAATTATTGTTTTCCTTTTGTAAACTTTGTGACAGTTTGGTTTTTTATCTTGTTACGCTAAATAAGTATAACCTTTTTCACTTTTTAGTTGTGGTTCTCCATTAAATTGTGTTAACACTACATAGACATACGATCGCAGCAATCGCAGTTGATTGCTGTCATTTTTTGAAGAGTTCCGTTGTCTGTCTCCGAAACTCATCATCAGATCTATATTAATTATTAATAATTTAAATGAGACCATTTAGGAAGAAAGCCCTTTCGAACAAAAAAGAATTTTGCAAATCCGTTTATAAATGACGGAGCTATGCCCAATCATACATAAAAAAATTGAGTTTTTAAGTAGGATTGTTGTACTCTTCTTAAAACTCAAAAAATTAAACGACCGTAATAACCGTAATGTAGGTTTATTCACCGTAATGTAGGTACGTAATGCCAGTCTTTTAATCAAAATACATAGATTTTCTGATATAATATCATTCTGGGGAGTTTGTTGCGAAACTTCTTCTTCCCAGGAAGTGGTGACGGGTGGGCGTTTTTCAGGGACTATCTTTAGGTAGAACTTTGACGTTTAAAAAGTGCTCGCCCTCAGCCTAGTTTGAATAAATGAATTTTAATTTGAGTATGCATCACACACTAAAGGCCTACGACAAAAGGGACGCAATGGCAGAGGATTAAATTTTTTGCTAAAGGACATTCAAATTTAGCTAGTAGGAATACGACATAAATGCCAATGTTTTAAATTGAGTCCGTGGCATCGTAAGGGATTTCTTGACACGGCATTGGAGAGCGCGCTAAGGGATCCCGCAGCGCACTGTGGTATGCAACGACACGCCGAAGGACGCCGTGACTTGCCGTGGGGTGAGGCAGTGCAAGCAGAAGTGCATACACACCACATTTGTGCCCGTCGCGGCATTCCGCGGTCTTCCGCGGCATGTCGCAGGATGTCTTGGTATGGCGCCGGAATGCTACAGTATCTAAGGCACGGCGCACATTGGCGAAACGGCACGGCAGGGGATCCTTCGGCATCCCTAAATGTAAGCGCACACTGGCGGTAACTATGCCGTGGCATCCTTAAGTATGCCGCGACGTCCTTAAGCATACCGAAGCGTCCTTAGGCATGCCGAGGCGACCTTAGACACCGTGTTCTCGCCTAGCTTTTTCACAACTGTCGTATCTCTTCTTCAGAACGGTCTTAACGCAAGCTTGTTCTAAGTGTGTGTATAATGAAAGATTGGCACCTAGTCCTCATAGCAGCTCTTGCTGAAGAAGAAGAGAAACATTTATTTATTATTTATTTATTTATGCACACACAAAAACACTTACAGAGAAAAACGAACAAATACAGATAGAAGAGTACAAAGGTGCTGCTTACTTCAAAAGAAATTTCTTCCAGCAGACCTGCGACTGGAAAATTGGTTGAGAAATGTAGACACAGTGTGTATAAATAGATATAGAAACATAAAATAGACTAGAATACATAAATAATTCATATAAAAATATATTAAACCAAAGAGAAGATTTTGGGTGATTAACCTGTCGAAGCAAAGATGTACCTACGGTGAATTCAGCAATTTATTTAATGATTTGCAATATGATGTTCGAAAATTTTATGACTATTACAGAATGAATTATGAACATTTGCGCGGGGCCGCGGGGTTCGGGCGGGCGCTGTCTGCCGCGGAAGACTGCCAAAGCGTGCCGAGGGATGCCGAAGCGTACCGAAGGCTGCTGACACAGCATGCCTAAGCATACCGCGGTATTGTTTTTGTACTTACGACCGTTAACATTGAAACTTCAACTTTATTTCCATACAATTAGGTTACATTTTTATTCTTGACGTGCCGTGCCGCCAATGAGCGCGCCGGGCCTAAGCAAAATCCTCTGACATTCCGTCCCGGTGTGCGTAGACCTTAACATAAAAATTTAGTCGTACCCATCCGAACCCAACAGGAAATAATATGTTTACATTAAGTGCACACTGTATGGGAAATTCTGCAGATAACAACATAAATATTGTAACAGGATAACGGACAATATTAGCTTAATTACAGCATCCACATTGATGTTTATTATTACCATTATCCGTACGTACTGTATGGGGAAACCAGTCGCCATATTTAGAAGCCAAAACTTAGATAAACAAGGTTTTTTTGCAGCGGTTTTAACCGCAAATTATATATTTACTATAACAATGTGTACTGTTAAATTGTTGAAACGAACTGGGGGAAACCCTGAAATTATGTTGATGGTAGTAGATGCGACAAATACAGAGTTTTTTACAGATTACATTATTATTGTTTACGGTTCTAAGTGTGTGTACATTTTTAGGATTCTCCGAATAGTTTCACAAGGTCATTATCTCGTGAATTCGTTCCGTTCGTGGTTAAATCTACCAAAACTACTAATAACATGTATACAACAAATATTATTATTGTTGTATTGTAAGACTATGTTCTCCCACTGAAGGGTTATGGCTCTTTCAACTTTTCCCGGTTTTCAGCAATTGCAGGTCATGTATCCAGCTCGTCTCGTCATCTCTTTCTGGACTACCACATAGTCTGTAGTTCTCTGCTTCTTGGGGCCCACAGACACACCCACAATTTTAGGGTTCCGTACCAGAAGTCACGTGTCTTTCTGTCCGACGTCTGCCACAAAATTTTGTTCCGAGGAAAATTTTGAAATTATGTGATAATGTTTATTATTACGTATATTTTACTAAAAATACCAATATATTGATATTCAGAATTTTTCTGTGATAATTCCCTCATTTGGTACGGATCCCTAAATGTGCAATGTCCGATACGCACTTTTTTATTAACTCAAGGTCCGTAATCAAACTCTCGAAAGTCCGAAAAGAGGTGATAATTTACATTGGAGACTAGACGACTAGTTAGTCGTCTCCACGACTCGCCCTCCGTACTGTGACACTAGTGTCACGGTACGGAGGTGGTGTCTCGTTGCGGGACCGGAGTGGTGGTGTGACACGTAGAGGAGGACGTAGGAGTGACACGCAGAGGAGGACCTAGGAGTAGGAGGACCGTAGATGAGGAGTTGAATGAATAATAACACACGACGAGTTAACACATTATATTTGTTATTTACAACAGTGGGCTTTATTATAATATTACGAACACATACACTGTGACTAGTTACGTAAATAAATTGTATTAACGCACAATTGTAGGAAACTGGTAACTGACACTTGAAGAGTCGGAAAATAATGAGGAGCTTCTACTAGCTCGGCTGCAGAATTAGAACTGATATTTAATATAAAAAACAGAGACTTGACAGAGAACACTAAGTAATTTTTGGATTTGAAATTAAAAAAGGTAGCAAAGAACGTAATTTTGGAATAGAGGTCAAAAAATAAACAAGGCTTTAACACTGCCTTGTTACAGACGACTAGTTAGTCGTCGCTCAAAAATAAACGGTCGACGAGTCGCCATCTATAAACATGGCCGGATAGGCGGCTTTCCCTGCTAGTCGATCCATCTATATATCTGTACTTAATATTATAAAGAGATAAAGTTTGTGAGTTTCCGAGTTTGTAGGGGGTAACCGATTTTAAAATTCTTTTACCACAAAAGCCACAAAAAAAAAAAAAAAAAAAACACACCAGAAAAAAAGAAAGCAGAAGTGAGTGAGGCGGAGGTGGGGGGTGAGTGGGGTGTGTGAGTGAGTGTGTGAGTGTTTTAGAAAGCCACATTATTTTTGAGTGTCTTATGCTATAAATATTTTTGAAAGTCACGCGAACGAAGTCATACCCGGAGTGCTAGTGTATTATAGGAATAGGAAGAGATAAAGTTTGTAAGTTTGTTTGTAGGCAATAATCTCTGGATCTACTGAACCGATTTTAAAATTTTTTTCTTCCTTATAATGCTACATTATTTATGTATTCACGCGGTCAAAGTCGCGGGTGAACTGCTAATCACACATATTTATAAACATGAATTATGGTGCAACAAAACTAGCGCCAGTTACTGGGTTGTGAGGTCAGTGAGGCAGGCACTCCATGTAAAATACATATTTAGCTGCATCCAGCTAGACTGTAAGTCAACCCCAATATATTATAGGTAGTTTGGAAAAGACTAGGCGGATTGAATGCTGTCCAAAGGCATCCTTCTTTCCACGTGTCCCTATATTGTTATGAGATCGCGGGCCATCCTAAAAGACGAAGTTCAGCTCTTCCGTGCGCTGCCACATAGTCATTCTCTCACTCGTTCATCCTCGGACACACCCATATTCATACTGACCTAGAATTCAAACTGTCTCTAAAAAGATGATAAACTTACATGAAAAGGTAACTCAAGTTAATTCATAATTGGAATAACCCATGACCTGGAAGTATCCAATCCAACCACACATTACACAATTTAACCTTAAGGCGCTATTAACTGCCAACGACCTTGAGTGGTTAGCTTGCCTGTTCTGTGCTGAGCTCACGTAACGCGTTCGTACGTGCACCCAGTAATTAGATGCATTATTAATTTATTATACATAAAACAACAGGTATTATACTAAAACACGTATACTAAAATATAAAAATTAAAACACCTTAAAATGGTTTCATAAAAATACGCTTTATAGTTTTTGCGTGTTCTCAATTTTTTATCCGCGTTAGACATAACTTTACAAATTAATTACACTATGTTATAAAAATATAAATTCAAATATTCACATATCAAATTACGAAGGAAATTGTCTAGAGTAACATATATTTTTTTCAAAGAAATACTAGTTTAGACGTGATTTTCAATTAAAAATCATTAGAAGTCGTATAATTGCGCCTTTAATAACTCCACCTGTGTTGTCACGCTCATCTACTTTCAATTATAACAACAAAAACACAAACATACACATATTAGATCAGCTCGTTACGTAGTTACGTGTACGTTGCGTAACTGTTACTATCGTAATAAATCGTGAAACGTCACTACGATACGTCAAGTGCGTTGTATTGGTGATTAAGATAAGGAGGTTTAAATTTATATGGTACACAATTTGTGGGAGTATTTTTAGTAAGTTATTTTATTGAAGTTATACTTCTTTTGGCGCGTTAGTGAAAAATTATGAGAGTAAATTTTTACGATGCGCGCGCACACCTTGACAAAAAACCTACAGCCTGAAGTGAGCTAGAGCCTAGAACCGACACCCTGAAGTTAACTATAGTCTGTGCTTCATGCAGAATGCTTTTTTTCCTTTTGTAAACTTTTTGACAGTTTGGTTTTTTATCTTGTTACGCCCAAGAAGTATAACTTCTTACGTACACACACACTTTTTTTTGGTTATGCGATATTATTTCATATATATCTTTTTTCTACATTGTATAAATTAAATTCGCTTTCCGCGTATGTCTGTTTCTTCGCTAACTCCTCTGTTTTCACTAATAGAAAGAGCGATAAAAGGTTTGTGGGTTTAATTTGTATCCGTGCGAAGCCAGGGTGGCTCGCTAGTTTACAGATAAATACTAATTATTCAATTACAAAGTATATACATCATCATCATCATCTTCCTGCCCTTATTCCATGTTATTTGGGGTCAGTGCAACAGGTTTTTTTTTTAACCGACTTCGAAAAAGGAGGAGGTTCGATGTTCGACTGTATGTATTTTTTTTTTTATGTATGTTCGCCGATTTCTCTGTCAATTGAGGGCCGATTTTCAAAATTCTTTTTTTATCCGACAGAATATACTCACGAGGTGATCCCATATAAATTTTATCCAAATTGCTTCAGCGCTTTTTGAAAAACTGAACAAATCAAAAAATACGTATATCTCGATGAGGTTTTGGTGTTCTCCTATTACGACTATGTTTAAATTCCACGTTCCATGTTATTGGGGTTTTTAGTTCTGAGGTGTAACAACTAAAAAGTGAAAAATAAAAAACTTTTTTACAAAAAAAACAACCGACTTCCAAAAAAAAAAACACTATAAATTAAAAAATAACTTCTATTTCGGAAGTCGGCTTCGACGAGTCGGCGGTAGATTAGTTTTTTTCTTCCATTCTATCCTGTCAGCCGTCACGCTATCACTAACTCCCTTTTCTTTCATATAATCCTCGCACAATCCATCCCTGAACTCACATCATGAACTCTCTCTCCCTCTCCATCAATGCACATTTATATTCCTAACTCTTTTAGTTATATGTGTTTCATCCCTCTTCTTCACATAACCATACCAAGATAAGTGGTTCCCTTTCAAATTTTCTGTTACTGGCCCCACTTTTAAACTACCTCTAATGAACTCATTTCTCACTTTATCCATTCTAGTTACTCCACACACCCATCTCAACATTCTCATCCCCGCCACATGCAATTATTACAAAGTACAAAGTACCTATATACAACCTATTAAAAAAATTAAGTAAAGGGTGTTTTTTTAGAGGATTTTAAATTATATAATAAAACACAGGCAAATATTTTTAATATCAATGAAATTGACTTTATTTGAGAGACAGTTTTATGGAATTTGTGTTTAAATAAGATTTCGGATAAATGGCCACCGCGACTAGCGGATAAAAGGTATAATCTGGAGGTCCAATTTTCACACACTCTTCGCAGTAAATCAGGTTAAATTTCGGCAGTAACGCATCGAATGTTGGCGTCCAAGTGCTCAATGGTTTTTGGTTTACTGTCGTAGACTTGCGACTTTACATATCCCCAAAGAAGATAATTTAATGGCGTCAAATCGCACGAACGAGGAGGCCGAAAAACGAAAAACTCTCGAAAAAGTTAGAACTTATGTCTCGGATTTCGCATTGAATTTCCGGATTATACCATATACGCGCTAGTCGCGGTGGCCATTCGCCCGAAATCATATTTAAACATAAATGCCATGAACTTATCCCTTAAATAAAACTAATTTCATCGATATCAAAAACATATACCTGTAATTATGTGAATTTAAAGTTCTATACCTCTAAAAAAGCACCCGATACAAGCGGCATAAAAAGGTGAGGCGTAGAATTAATTTGTTTACTAACTTGAACACTATTAAGATAGGTCATCTTGAAGAAATGTTTACAGCTAAGGTTCAACAGTGGAATTGTTGACAGTGGCAGGTACAAAGTCGTGGGAATCGTGTTTCTCATATTTTTCTACTCTCGTGTCAACATGAACTGTTTTGGTTTAGAAAATGAGGTCTCACGCTTTGATCCTATTGTATCCTACTAACCTATAAAATAACTTGAAAGAATGAAAAGAAAATACGTTTAAATGAGGTAATTATGAAGCAAAGAAAGACCAAACACAACAAAAAAAATAAAACTAGAGGAAAACATGGGTCACATACACGCAAAACGGCCATCGCTCAGCGTGATGTTGCGACCCTATGCGAGACAGAGCCCCAGCCACAGAGGTCGCAGCGCTGGTTTTCAGCAACAGCCGGCGCTCTGGCGTGAACATAAAGGCTGTTGGTGTGGGACGCAACATCTTCCAGGCACGGCGGGCTGTGCCAGGGTGGTTATGGAAGGTGCAGGAAACCTCAAACGGCGCAAATTCCATACCCTCTTTAGGATACCTATATTATGTTTCAGCAGAGTCGTTTGTAAAATTCCTGTAGTTTTGCAAGACATCGCCTTAGGTTTTTCGACACGTGCTTAGAGTGTGATGGACGAATGCTTTATTAAGACATCTGTATCATCTTTTAGTGACCTTGTTTCAGTTAGAAACAAGGTGTGCTTATTTAATTAAAATATAGCATCTTAGCAGATTACATAACTGGCTAACATGCGCGCACGCAAAATAACAACGTAAGCCCGACAAGTGCATGCGAAGTTGACGTAATTTGACACTAAAGCCACAGAGTAGATTGATGCAGTAGGACAACTTGGGTAGACAAAACTTCTGCCAAAGGCTCTAAACTGTCTTTCTATCTGCGATAGCGAATATCGAAATGCCAAAATGTACGGTTTATCATAATTCACGTCACAATTTCATAATTCCTTCCTGGCCTTTTTTTCGGCCAACGAATCAGCATTGCCATTCAACGTGGCAATGCTGCCAGCGTTCTGGGCACTTTTCCCATTGACAGCGAGGTGGACGAATTTTTTGATGCCCAATGAGCTTTACCACTACCGGATTTTTTATGCCTCTTGTACATATTTTATTTATTAAGTTATTTATTAGTTTAGTATAATATGTATTGTAGTTATAGTCTGATAAATAAAAGAAATCTCCATTCCTTGTCAATCCCAAACATTTATGTGTTTTACTCGATTGCTCCAGAAGAAGGGAATTTTTTTTTGTGTGTATTTGTGTCTATTTCTTTGGCACGTGTTGTAGCCTAAACGGCTGGATGGATTTTAACAAAAAACGGTCGGAGGACGGACGGATGGACGGACAGCGGAGGCTTAGAGAAACCTAAAAGGACTACCCACACGTGTATAAATATCTAGTTCAATAAGTCTATAATGATTTCTGATCTTCTTAAATTGTGTTCACTTTGACACTTGTTGTGCTAGTTTCTATGTTATTTTTTTCACCTACATTTTCTTCTTGAAATTGCAAATTCGTTCAGCCTTGATTTATTTATAAAACTTGATGGATTTATAGGTTGTGTCATCAAACTAGAACACTACATAATTTAATCAAGAATCTGTTTAGCCCCATATCGACTACATCTGTTGGGGTCGGCTCCCAGCCTAACCGGATTCAGCTGACCTCCTCAATCCAGTAACTGGGTGACACGACACCCTTTACAAAGACCGATTGGGTATTTCTAGTAAGCGTAAGATTGTCCTGCAGTAGGACCAAGGTTACCGACATATCCCGAAGAATCGCTAAACTTAGGCGCAGTTATACGACTTCTAATGGTTTTTAATTGAACATCACGTCGACTAGTCTTTTTTCTTTGAAAAAAAATATATGTTACTCTAAACAATTTATTATTTGAAATTATATTTTTCTATTTGTAAAGTTATGTCTAACGCAGAAAAAAAATTGAGAATCACGCAAAAACTATAAAGCGTATTTTTATGAAACCTTCACCATTTTAAAGACAATTTAATTATTTGTTTTTTAGTATACGTGGTTTAGTATATTACTAGTTGTTTTATGTATATTAATGTGTTTAATTTCGGACAGCGCTCCTTGATGGGTGAGACCTATTACTGGGTGGACGTACGACGCGCTGCGCTCAGCACAGAACACGCAAGTTAACCACTCAAGGTGGTTTGCAGTTAATAGCGCCTTAAGAACCAGGGCAGGGTACACTGCTCGCAGAACAGATGGTTGATGGGGCCGAAAAGATTTGTAGTGGCGACCGCGTACCGAAAGACAGCGTTGAAAGGCCTTCCACAAGGTGGATACTGATGAGGGTAGGTACTGGTGAGGGTCGCGGAGATCCGATGCATGCGATACGAACAGGACTGATCAGTGTGACGACACTAGGAGAAGCCTATGTCCGGCAGTAGACGTCTTTCAGCCGAAATGGCGATGATGACGAAAATCGTCCCGCGTTGCTGTTATAACTTATCCACGAGACTTGGATTACATAATTGAACGGTATCACAAACCATGTAAGGTACCTACTCGTCCGTACGAAACGTCAGCGTGACAACTGCATACGATTATGACATGTGTTATTCGACACATGCGCTAGATATTAGAGGAATCCGGTTACGGCAGCACGTGTTAGTTTAAATTACAAAAAATAAAATAAAACTAAATTAAATTGCCTAGACAGTACATGTATATGGTGTGCTGCACCACTACACGCCATAGACGAAACGTAGGTCTATGACGCCTCGATCAATGACATTAGCACTCTATCACAATTCGTTTGTGAGCTGATTAGGTCATCCATGGTTTTGGAAAAACATTGAAGCCCCTTTGTAGGTACTGAAGATGGTAATATTCATTATCTACTATGATCTGAGATCTGCAAAAAATCTAAATCCCTGTAGTTTTTATTTTTGAGTAGTGAAATGCTACTCTCAAAAAAGCAGGGCTCGGACCCGTTATTTAAAATAACGTTATTAAAAAGGTTAGAACAGTTCTATGTACAAAGTTTCAACATTTTGTTCGGAACGAAAACGAAATGAGAACGCTTTCAAAAAACCGGTTTATACCGCAGGGGCGCAGCCGCGCTCTGCGTGCGGCGACAACTGAATGAAAACCGTAAATATCGTAGTATCGCACCATTAAAAAAATGGAAAAAGAACGGTAAAAAACGTTTAGTTAAACGAAAACTATTTAAATTTTGTTCTTCTTCAAAAACGTTTTGTATAACGTTCCGTTCGAACGAAACCGAAACAAATCGTTTCTTACTTAATACAACGTTTATTACCGTTTTTTTTTTCATTTTTTGAATGGTGCCATACTAGAATATTGACGATTTAAAAGAGACGAAACCGTTTAAAAAAATATACCGGTATCCGAGCCCTGCAAAAAAGACATTTCAAGGAATTCTGAAATAAACTCTAGAGGAGACCAGCTCTGCCAGGGTCCCGGGTGTGTTTGAAGGACTCTCCGCGGCCCTGACACAGCCAACTGAAGGAACACGGTTGGTTTGAGCCAATAGAAAGAGCGGGAGAAGTTATTTCATGACCTGCCAACCTAAAAAAAAGTAGAGATCAGCCATCAGTTGTGTTTAAACGTACGGATGACCGATGGGGTCAAAAGGTTCTGATGATGTGGCGACCGCGTTCCAGAAGAAACGAGTAAAGAGGATCATCGGCAATGATAGGCTCGTCGAGTCGAAGCTTCAAAGTCTTGAGCATAGACGCCGAGTTGCTAGCCTGTCGGTTTTCTATCGGTTACGTTTTGGGGAGTGTGCGTCGGAATTGCATAATTTGATTCCGCCAAGCCCGTTCCATCATCGGACCACAAGACGTACGGCTATGCGCCACCGGTACATGGTGGACATCCCATCCACACGCACAAAACGTTTTGAGAACACATTCATTGTGCGTACAGCTAGGGTTTCCTGATAGCTACAACCTGGGAGTCTTTAAGTCAAGAGTGAATAGGTTATTTCTAGGCAAGCGTGCTCCATCTTCGACCACATCATCGCTTACCATCAGGTGAGATAGTGGTCAAACGGGTGCATATCAACAATAAAAAAAGCCTATATCCAGCAAATGGACGTCTTTTGGCATAGAATTAGAGAGGAAATATCAACCAGCAAGCTTGTTACAAAACTAACCTGTAAAAGTGATTTAAATTATATCCTAGTTGCAGCACCTGTATTCCAGTAAGGTCAGCACCGCAAGCGCATACAGTGACATAATCCGATACTTGACATCGGCGCCGGCGCCGGCGTTGGCGCCAGAATCAGGTTACGGCACTGAGGCAGTGTTTATTAAAATGGCTGCTCAGCATTGTCAGTTGCCATGGTCGTTTTTTAGCTGCTGACTTGTGATTTTTGTCACTGTCACCTACTGTTACCCACGATGCGCGCACTTGAAAAGTTACTAGGCAACAAAACGCGCTCATTCGAGTGACAAAAAGTCGCCTTGTAGTAATGTACAGGTCGGGTGACATTCACCTAGGAACCATTTGTCACCGTATTATTACGTCACCATAATCAGCGCACTCCCATGTATCTTCATAGCACTCGACTGGGTAACAAAAAGTCACGGTGCCAAAAATCACAAGTCAGGGGCTAGCTTTAAGGTTCACGGGTAAATAATGATGATATGATGAGTACAATTATTTCTACTTCATTTTCATTCGATTTTGACTCAAATTTTGTCCGAATAGTAAGTAGCTACCTGGTTTTTTTTTTGTGCAGTGGGCAATCGTCCAATGACATCTCCCGCTCTGGGTGCAGCGGGAGGGCGTGTCAGACTTTTACTGACTAAAACCCACCTCTGTTCCTTCCCTGCCTGAGTGTCGGGGTGCGGTAACTCATTTTGAGAATTTATCCGCTACCCCTAGGCATGCAGGCACCGGCCACGATGAGCCCCGTCAGTTGTGGCTGAGAATCATCTCTTTGAGGCGCGCGTGGAACACTACGCGCCGTCGACTCACGGGCCTGGTGTTGATCGGACGGCGAGCTACCCACTGCTCGCCGTCCGCAGGCCCGGGTCTACGGTGGCCGGAGATCGTCTCGCGACGTCCTACGCCCAGTGGCCGGGGCCGTGAGGGCCACTTCGTTGAGCTTCCCTCACGCGTCCCGCCTCTGCCTTCGCGAGCATTACTGCTTCGCAAAAGGATTGGCTTCGTTTAAATCATTCAAGGCGCTGGTTGGAAGTGACGCATGCCCTGTGAAAGGGCTCCACACTGGCACTGAATTTGGGACGGGTTAAGGATACCCCATTCAGCTAGATGATTTCTGGATGGTAGAAATGCAAAACCTGAATAGTTTATTCAGATTCTGGAATGGACAATTAATGATTATGGAAATATTTTGGACTGATTTTTCGCCGTAGAGTTGCTTTTGCCTTTTTAATTGGAGTATTCAAAAGTGTTTTCCTATTAATACAATGTTATGTTTAAAATTTGGGATTCCCGACTTTAAAAAGTTTGTAGGCACTATATGGTTTTCTCATTCTACGTTGAATGACCGATGACCTAACTTTTCAATCTGCCTAGCCTTTTACCAACCTTGTCGGAGTCGGATTCCAGTCTTGGAATGGATGCTGCTGAATATCAGTATTTTATCATGAGTCACCCATGTCATGACTTACTTATCTGGATTGCCAAGAAAAAAACAGTGGCACTCCGGGAGTGCCGACAGAAGTGAAAACTTGAACAAAAATGTCCAACGTGCCTAAAGAAGTTTTCACTACAATCCGCTACAAGTGCTACGACGAGCACTCGTGGCGGTGTCGGTGATGGTGTCGGTGCCGGTGTCGGCGTCGGGATCGGTGCCAGTGTCGGTGGCGAGTTCAATAATTTTTTCCCAACTCAAAAATGCCCAACGCCAATAACAATAAATCAGGCACAGAATCATTTATTTCTCAACACATTTCAGCTGAAAGACGTCCACTGCTAGACATAGGCCTCCCCCAAATGTCGCCACTTTGACCGGTTCTGTGTGTCTCGCATAAAATGGATTCCCGCCACCATCACTAGGTCTTTGGTCCACCTTGTGGAAGGCCCTTCTACGCTGCGTCACCTTTTCGCCTCTTTGTTCTGCGAGAAATTTGCTCTGCTCACTGCCACTTTAGTTTGGAGATTCTTCGCGCTATGTCGGTAACCTTGGTTCTCCTGCGAATATCTTTATTTCTGTTTCGATCATGCAAGGAATCCCCGAGCAAAGCCTTCTCCATTGCCCTTTGAGTTACTGTAACTCTTCAGATGAGCATTGTAAGCGACCACGTTTCAGTGACATATGTCATCACTAGCAACTAGGGTTACCAACCGTACTCTAAGTAATGTACTCATGCACATGTAGGTGTACTCTATAATCCAATAGAGTAGGTACGCTAAAATGCTCTTTTTTTACAATGTCTTCCAGTAATACCAGTCATGTATACCCATTGTCATAAGCCAAAAATTTTACGTTTACTGTTAATAGGTCCATTGAAATTGATAAAAAATAAATTAAGAATGTTTGGAGTAATATAATACAATTCTTTTTAAAATGATGAAAAACTGTTATGTACCGCTAAAGGCACCAAAATATATTTACAAAAATTAAAAAAAAAACTGTAGGTACTCTTTTTTTTAAGGTAACTCTGTATTTACCCTGTCTGAAATCAGATATACTCTATTTCTTTTAAAAAAGTTGGCAGCCCTACTGGCAACACGCACAGGTCTCTCTACACGGGCCACTAAAATCATACCATAATGAAGTACCTTGTTATCAAAATCAATTTTATAATCGTGTGTAGTTGTAGTTGAAACTATTACGAAATATAATGTGTCAGCGACAAGTCCGAGTGATTATATGCAATTCGACACCCGACCTGCGCGCGCGCAGTCTCGTCGCACGTGTCAAAATTATTAATAACATTCAGTTTGTTTTGCTGACTGTACGATGACTCAACGACTTTCGTAATCCTCGAGATAGGAATTTGTGATGATAATGATGACTCATGAAATGAGGACAAAAAGCGTTAAAAAAGCCCACGTATTTTTTTAACAATTTTGCAAGCACGAACGTTACTTTCCTTTTACTGGATTGCCCCAGAAGGAGGGTAATGTTTTTCTTTATTAATGATGGGTTCTTAAGCCGCTATTAACTGCCAATGACCTTGAGTGGATAACTTGCGTGTTCTTTGCTGAGCTCACATAACGTCCACCCAGTAATAGGACTCGCCCATCAAGGAGCGCTGTCAGAAATTAGACGCATTATTAATTTATTACACATAAAATAACACGTATTTAACTAAAACACTGAGAGTAAATTATAAATAATTAAATGATCTTTAAAATGGTGAAGGTTTCTTAGAAAAAGCTTTATACTTTTTGCGTGATTCTCATTTTTTTATCCGCGTTAGACATAACTTTACTAATTAATTACACTATGTTATAAAAATATAATTTCAAATATTCTCAGATCAAATTACGACGGAAATTGTCTAAAGTAACATATATTTTTTTCAATGAAATAAGACTAGTCGTTTAGACGTGATGTTCAATTAAAACCATTAAAAGTCGTGTAATTTATTTATTTATTATATTCTTTATTGTACACCAAGATACATTAAATAAAAAAACTTTAAACTAAACAAATACAATGGGCGGCCTTATCGCATTCCGCGATCTCTTCCAAGCAACCTAGAATGGAGAGTTGAATTGCCTGGACATGATATGGGGCTGTCATTGGTGTGACAATACCAATATTAAATAAAATATATTACAATAGATACACATATACATACATATAATGCTATATAATATATAAACAAATATAAACATAAATAGAAAGTAAAAAGAAATAACGACTAACGAAGATAGGCAACGATTGAGCGCGTTTTATTGAGTCCGGCAATGCATTTCACAGACGAGCAACTTGAACAGTAAAGGATTTATCAAAGAAAGTGGTGGAATGCATTTGTGTAACTGCGCCTTAAAGTCGACATTGTTAGGTTACTGCTTTAGCTACGAATAGTTTTAATCCCTAATGTCGTATATACAGTTTTTTTTTTTTTTTTTGGTGGGTTGGAAATGACTTCTTCCGCTCTAGGGTGGAGCGGAAGGGCGTGTCAGACTCTTACTGACTAAAACCCACCCCTGTTCCTCCCTGCCTTGAGTGCCCAGGGGCGAGGTAACTCTTTCGAATTTATCCTCCACCCCCGGGCAGGCATCGGCCGTGGCAGGCCCCGTCCTTTTGCTGACAACTCTTTGAGGCGCGCGTGGAACACTACGCGCCGTCGACTCTCGGGCCTGGTGCTGATCGGACGGCGAGTCACTCGCCGTCCGCAGGCCCGGGTATATACAGTGACTTCACTCTTGAGGCCTCAGGAATCGTAGGTTTTTCCGGTATAAGCTTGTAAAGTGAAATCATTATATTATTAACATCAGTGAAAGAAGCGGATCAGAGTTTACCTCTTTATAATACTGCTCGTTTCATCGTCGGACCACTAGACGTACGGCGATGCGCTACTGATACGCGATGGACATCCCATCCACACGCATAAAACGTTTTGGGAACACATTCATTGAGCGTAAGCTTAGGAGTGGAATTTCCTGCCGGAGTCTGTGTTTCCTTGATAGCTACAACCTGGGTGTCTTGAAGCCAAGAGTGAATAGATTACTTCTAGGCAAGCGTGCTCCATCGTCGACCGCATCATCGCTTACCATCAGGTGAGATAGTGGTCAAACGCGCTCTTATCAATGATAAAAAAACCGGCCAAGTGCGAGTCGGACTCGCGCACGAAGGGTTCCGTACCAGTATCTATAAAAACGGCAAAAAAATAATGCCTGTTGAATGAGAGCACCACTTAAATATTTTTTCTTCTGTTTTTTTGGCAACAGAAATACATCACCTGTGAAAATTTCAACTGTCTAACTATCACAGACGGACGGACAGCGGAGTCTTAGTAATAGGGTCCTGTTTTACTCTTTGGATACGGAACCCTAAAAAGTACTTGATAGTTCAAATACAAAACCGTTTTGTCGAGCTGTAATAACTTTAACTGGTTCTTACCTATCTCGGTGAATAGAGGTGCCATTAATCTCAGTTGAGGGTCCAGTGAATAGGATGACTTTTGTGTATCAGCCGGTTCGCAGTTGGTTGGCACTGGATGGAATTAGCACCCTATCCAGCTGGCCTAACAAAGTGAATGATTTGATAGCCCTCATTATTTTTCAGCCTCCCATACTGGGTACAGGAGAGCCCAGACAAACTGATATTCTAGCAGCGTTTACTACTGACTACAAGTCTTATTTAGTAAGGGTTTGTTAAGAGGTACAGAAATTTCTCGTTGCCTATAGTATTCATCAAACTTAACGGCGTGTCGGGAATACCACCACCACTTCCAAACTGACAAATAAGAAAAAATATTCACACAGCTTCCACACAGTTACATAAATCATTAAATAACGAAGTAAAACTGAAACAAGACTTGAATATTAAAAATGTTGAATATTATTTATTATATTAAATGACCTCTAATAACTGTCAAGGTCTAGAAAGAAACCAGTTAGTTCTAGTAGCGAAAACTTGATTAAAATTCGACTGGTGAAGTTTTTAAACAACTATACGTAGAGAGGTGTGAACAGAATAAAGAAATCGTCGACCACATTATCGCTTACCATCAGGTGAGATAGTGGTAGCAGACAGGGTGCGCGTGAGTCTAGTTGTATCCCGGGCCCCAAACTCATGTTAGCGGTAGGAACTTCGGGGCATTGATCGGTTGGCGTCAGACGTAATAATACTCTGTCTGTCTCCCAAGACAGAGAGAGTATCCTTGAGGATTACCCCTCATAAATAAAAAAAAAATATTGTCAAAAAACCCGACTGTAAAAACGACTAAAAAGTTCCAAACAAGTCACCTTTCAAGCAGTCTGATGCAGTTGGTGGCAGTTATTTTGTTTCAATGATTGATTTCATGCCACCAACTGCAACAGACTGCTTGAAAAGTGTATTGTTTGGAACTTTTTAGTGGTTTTTTTACAATCGGGTTGTTTGACAGTAGTTTTTATTCTATTTTCTATATTATAGATACAGGGTGTAACAGAATGGTGTAGTCATATTTTAAGATCCGGTTCTGCCCGTGGAAATGAACAACTTTCTATAAGAAAAAATAGAAAATTCCCAAAAAAAAAAATTGGCGTTTCCATACAAAGTTATCATCAGCTGATCAATATTTGTATGATAGGTAAAAAAAAAATTAATATTTGCTCAGGTTTTTTTTGAAGAAACTTGTTCATATCGATGGGCAGATGCAGTTCTTAAAATATGACCACACCTTTCCGTTACACTCTTTATAGAGTCGTAATTTTGTGAATCGCCTCCTCGAACCCTTTATATAGATACCCCACTTAACATAGTTCGTCGACTTTCATTTTTTAACCGACTTCGAGAAAGGAGGAGGTTCTATGTTCGTCTGCATGTATTTTTTTTTATTTTTTTGTTATGTCCACCGATTTCTCTGTCCGAAAGAATAGACTCCCGAGGTGGTTCATATAAATTTTACCGATATTGCTTCAGCGCTTTTTGAGAAACTGAAAAAAAAAAAATACGTATACCTAGATGAGGTTTTGGTTTTCTCCAATTACGAGTATGTTTAAATTCCACGTTCCATGTTATTGGGGTTTTTAGTTCTGGGGTATAATGTAAAAAAGTGAAAATTAAAAACACACCAAATAAAAATAACACACAAAATAATACACAAATAATTTTTAATTTCGGAATACGGTGTCAAATAACGAAGAAATAAAATACAAACATCGTCTTCCAAAATTAAAGTTGTTTTTCAATTTTATGTGTATTTTCTTTTTTGGAAGTCGGTTTAATTTTTTGTAAAAAAGTTTTTTTTTGTGTAAGGTACGAAATAAACTTTTTTCCTTGTTTCTTTCAAAAAGAAGGTAAATATGCGTTTCAGTACGCTGGAAAATGCACTACGAAATTCTGACCGGCCTGAAATTTTTCACGTAAAATTTCTACGTCAAATCTTTTACTAAACCTTTTATTCTACTCCTCGTTGTTATTTCCCGGAAATCAAAACTCTCAAAGCACGTGTACGAGAATCAAACAACCTATACACCGCTACATTAATCAACAATCCCAGCCCTGCATAAGTACTTACTAGTTTCCAATGAAACTCACACGTGTAACCATTTACGGTTAGATTCACATCTCGTGCCTCGTGTACTAAGATTACGTTTCTGATTGACTATACGTACGACTACTGCCTCGTTTATATCGTGGTCGCAAGCGCGGCTGCTGAGTGTGAGCGCCTGGGTTCTATTCCCGGGTTTTTCCATTAGGAATTAAGGCACACCTATAAACTCGGAAAGGGATCGTCACCGTATCGCCTTTCATCTCGTCGTCAATATAACGTAAGCACACCAAAGCGATCAGTAGCTCCGGTACGTCGACTCGGCTACGGCTAGGCGACGCCACGCTTACGGCTCACCGACCGCTGTTTGATCTGGCTGGCACACAGTTTGAATCTGTTTTATTTGTTTGTTTGAAATCTAACCGACAAATTCAATAAAACACGCGCGCAATACGATTGGAAGTTGCCTTGTGAATGACATGACAGCAGGTGCTGCAGGCAGGCCGCGGGAGGGGTGAGATTGAGAGGGCACGAAGTAAGCGCGGGGATGACGAGCCGTAAGCGCGGGGACGACGAGCCGTAAGCGCGGGGACGACGAGCCGTAAGCGCGGGGACGACGAGCCTTAAGCGCGGGAACTGCAAGTTGACCACGCACCGCACCGGTTCGTGAGCTTGTTCCGAGGCGAGGCGATTACGTTACAATTCCGATTAGTGTGCGTTGCAGTAGGGAATTTCATACAAATAATACTGCACAGCTCGAGTTGATACGTCGACGATCCCTTTCCGAGGTGATATGTGTGCTATGACCTTTACTCTGTAACAGCCTGGAGTGTGGAATTTGGTTGTGTGACACCCCCGTGTCTCGGAAAGTCGTAAAGCACGTAAGACCGTTGGTCCTGCACTTGATCTCTCCCCGGTCATGTCGGATTGCAGTCCCACTGGACTACGAGAGTAAAGGTACAGGGAGTGCACCTGTGCACTGCACTCACCTTGTTCACTACAACATCTCCTGCGTACTAGGTTACAGGTACCTTGTTCACTACCACCGTGATCGAAATTCGATCGAGAGGATTATAGTTTATACGTACGACATTTATACAAACACATAAATGTTCGCGGTAAACTCAAAAGCTATTGAACGGATTTTCCTGCCGTTTTAACTATGTATGTTGTATGTCGGGCTGGTTGCCGCAAATCCACGCTCAAGGCGCGTATTTTGCGTACGGGTGGGACAGCATTGTCATTCATCCACCGCAGCTCCTCGCGGAAGGCCAGCAGCGCCCTGGTTTTACTGACTATCTCGCTTAGGTTATCTGGGTGTCCGAAGTGTCTTGCCCTGTATGCAGCGACTACTAGGCAGCTTAGCAGCAGCCCTAATAGCATTTATTGTTGGGCCAAAACCAAATGCCAACACTAAATGCTATTAGGGAGATGAGCTGCTGTCTCGTCCTCCTCCATGCAGGCTCTGCAGAGTGGACTATCTGTGACTCCTATGACAGAGAGATGCTTATTAAAAGACCCGTGGCCAGTTTGCATCGGCCGTGACTTTCCGCAACTGAAGTTTGGGCGGTTTTTACTAAAAGACAGAGTGATTCTTGAGAAAGGTTTAAATGTACCCGTGAGAAGCTGGGGCGTGTTGCTAGTCACACTGTCACACATAAATTATGAAGGCGAAAATTTGTGAGTATGTGTGTTGTCTGGCAGTTTGAGTATTTTTTGCGGCCTACTCAAATGTCCTTACTTTGGTATTGTTCGTCGGTTCCTTGAGCACCTCAGAGTTCTGAGTTGAGCTTCGCGATGACTGACAAATGCTTGCACTGTCTGGACAGGTCCACTAGAATTCGTGTGTTGCTTTCTTCATAAAGCTCATTCCAGACATAAACGTACATGGTTCTCATATGATCTAACCAGTCCACATTGTATGGATTTGAACACTAAAAGAGACTTTGACCTCTGAGTTTGTTTCGGTGTTTCTTCTCAGGGTAGTCAGCTAGGAAACACCGGCCTCATCTAGCTTAAACTGACAAAAAACATTGACGTGTAAAAGTGTTCCTTGTAACCTATTTACTGAATAAACATCATTTATCATTTATTTATTTTATCATTTATGTTTATTACTCCTTCACGCTCAAACTTCTAGACCGATTTGGATAAAATTTGGTATGTTGATAGCTTATACCCTGGATTAACACACCTGGATTACTTTTAATCCTGGTCTACACGGCGCAGCTACTAATAATATTATAAGGGCGAAAGTTTGTGAGTGTGTGTGTTTATTACTTCTTCACGCTCAAACGGCTGCACTGATTTGAATGAAATTTGGTTTGTAAATAGCTTATACCCTGGATTAACACATAGGCTACTTTTAATCTCGGTCTAAGTAGATGAAACCGCGGGGTGAAGCTAGTTTCCAATAAAACTCACACGTGTAACCATTTACGGTTAGATTCACATCTCGTGGCTCGTGTAGTAAGATTACGATGCTGATTGACTACATTTAACGACACTTTTACAAACTATTCTTATCGGTGGAGTAATCGATTTTGACGGTTTTTCAAAGATAATATGAATACAGTACATAAACTCACGTCTTTTTACCAAGGATGTAAGCTGAAATTACAGAACGCCACCTGATTAGACACATTTACATACACGCCCTCCCTCAACTTGCAAATAACTTAATGAATACACACAACTACTTTAGTTATGTAATTTTTCTTTTGTTTCTACCTTATCTGGAACGCTGACGTCTTCTTCCTCCTAGAGGTGGGCGCTAATAAGCTACGACACAGTTCCTAACAAATGTGGCTATTAACGTACACAACTCATTATCATTCTCCTGCCCTTATCCCAATTTATTTGGGGTCGGCGCAACATGTCTTTTTCTTCCATACGCCTCTATTAGTCGTTATCTCTGTAGTCACCCCCTTTTTACCCATACCCGCTTTCACACAGTCCAACCATCGTTTATTTAGCCTTCCCCTACTCTTATAGCTATCCACATCCATACACAAGACTTTCCTCACGACATTTTCTTTATTCCTCCGCATCACATGCCCATACCACGACAACCGATTTCCACACAACTTTTCAGTCAGCGGTGCCACTTTCAGACTTCCTCTTATACAGGGTGTAAGGTACATGAACGCACATACGTGTACTAGTGATTCAGTACATGATTCTGGACCTCCTAGCGTTGGAATTTTTCGTCGGCTTTTTCCTAATTTTTGAAAAAAAAAAAAATATTTTTTCCCTTTAAACTGTATAAAATCGTTATACCTATCTACCCCAAAGACATTTCAAATGAAAAAAATTAATTAATTAATTTTTCATTTCAAAAAAAAAAAATTTTTCACTTTAAACTGTATAAAATCTCTATACCTATTTACCCTAAAACATTTTAAATGAAAAAAAATAATTAATTATTAGATATAACGATTTTATACAGTTTAAAGTGAAAAAAAAAAATTTTTTTTTCAAAAACTAGGAAATGGCCGACGAAAAATTCTAACGCTGGGGGTCCAGAATCATGTACTGAATCACTAGTACGCGTATGTGCGTTCATGTACCTTACACCCTGTATACTCATTGCTAATTTTATCCATGCGCGTATCACCACACATCGCTCTTAGCATTCTCATCTCAGCTGCATGCAATTGCTTTTCATTCATCCCTTTTGTGGCCTAACATTCTGAACCATACAAGACAGCAGGTCGGCGGGCGGAGGGATCGGTCGGGTCTGGGTTGGGTCTGGTAACGTACACAACTAAACTGTATAATTTGGATCTGTTCCAAAATAAAGATTATTATTATTTATTTAACTTGCACTGTTCGTAGTGCAAGTTAAATAAAAAGAGTGGCACTCCAGTAGTGCCGACAGAAGTGAAAACTTGAACAATAATAATATAATATAATGCCCAACGCGCCTAAAGAAGTTTTCACTTCAATCCAAATAGCTTTGTCGGTTTCGGTCTCGGTATCGGTGGAGTGAGTTTAATTGTTTTTTCCATCTAAAAAATCCCAACGCGCCTACAGAAGTTTTCACTTCAAAAATCTTGTAAAAACCATGAGAAATGGTGACGGGTTTTTGGGGGACTGTCTTTATGTAGAACTTTGACATTCATAGCTCTCAGCTTAGTTTGAAAAAGTGACTTTTGATTTGATTGATGTAATGATGATGAGACAAAGAACAGATTATACTCGTTGTAGGTATTAAATTATCTAATCAGTAATTCAATAAACGCATCTTTGAATACAAGCTTTATTATCTAGTGACCCTCTTGTCACATAAATCTCACAAGAAACTCTGATAGGCACCTGTACTTATGTCCTCAGATTATAGTGATTATCCTCACTAAGAAACCTTGTTCTAAGACAGACCTTGCCATCAATGCAGCCTTTATAGAGAGGGCACGACACTGTTAAAGCCGAGAACACACTTTAGATAAAGTAAAGTGGTCACTAGTGATTCGTTTCCCAGATTGGAGCAATCGAACAGACTCACTGCAACATTACACAGAGCTTGGAATGCTGCGCCGGCGCGGCTAGAGACCATTCGGAAAACAATAATTGTGTGTTGCCATACTAATTTTGATCAGCTGATTATAAATTGTATGAGGAGCTCGTGGCTAAAGTAATAACACCCGCACGGGTCGATCCATTAGGTTAAGCTGCGCTTGCCGGCGTTGGTCCATGGATGGGTTACCATCTTTACATACAAAGACTCCTCCGTGCCTCGGAAAGCACGTTAAGCCGTTGGTCTCGGCTGTCAATCGTGGATCTTTGAAAGTCTGACAATCGGTCTTACCAAGGAGTATCGTATTACCCAGTAACTGGGTTATAGAGGTCAGATAGGCGATCACTCCATGTGAAATACTGGTATTCAGTTGCATCCGGTTTAGACTGGAAGTCCGGTGATGTTTCCCGCCACCATGTTTCCCTGTAAGCACAATGAACGTATTCCCAAAACGTTTTTGCATATGAGTGGGATGTCCAGTATCTACCGGTGGCACATCGCCATACTTCTAGACCTAGCACTAGTGGTCCGATGATCGAATGGGCTTGGCGGAATTAAATTATGCAGCTTGTGACCTATGGCAATGACTTTGAGCTCTGTGGCAAATTCTTACAGCTAGAAACAAGATAGCTACAATGATACAATGTTTTCCATTCATTCAAAAGTTATCATCGTAATAATAATTTAATCAGCAAAGTTTAATAAGTTATCAATGTAGGTATTCCGACAACAGTTGATATTTATAAACAATGTCACAGTTTTGTATTATGCTGGGATTTCCAACGGTGTGATAAGAGCCGGCGACCACAATAATGATTTAAAATTGTTGAGTTTTTAGTAGGTACATAGGTATTGTGTAGACCACAAAATGTATTTATCGTGTTTTATGTTTTGTGTTATGTATGTTTTTTTAGGTATTTTGCACAAAACTGAAAATAACATATCGCTGGGTTTTTGTTGCACGATTAGGTACTGTATTGAGGGTTGCCAACCTATTTTAAAACAAATAGAGTACGTCTGATTTCAGAGAGGGTAAATAAAGAGTACCATCTTGTCAAAAAGAGTATATTTATTTTAATTTTTAGAAAGGTAATTTTTGTGTCTTTTGCGGCATATAACAATTTTTTAACAGTTTTATAAAAATTGTGTGACTCCAAACATTCAAAATCTAAGTAAATGTAGATCCAGAGATCATTTATTATTAATTTCAATGAAAATATTAACAGTAAACAGTTACAATTTTTTGATTATGACAATGGCTATGCAGACTGGTATTAGTATAGTAAACATTGTGTAAAAAAGAGTATTTTACCGTACTCTATTAGTATTACAGATTATAAAGTACACCTACATAATACTCTATTTTAGAGTACGATTGGCACCCCTAACTGTACTTCCTTGTCCTTGTGAATTCCAGATTATTTTTTTCCGAAAGGATATTCTCCCGAGGTGGTCCCATATAAAGTTTATCGAAATTGCTTCAGCGCTTTTTGAAAAACTGAACAAAAACGAAAAATATGTATACATGACTTTTTGGTTTTGTCCAATTAGGAGTATGTTTATTCCACTTTCCATGTTACTGGGGTGTCTAGTTCTGGGGTATAACAACTAAAAAGTGAAAAACAAACCTTTTTAACAAAAAAACAACCGACTTCAAAAAAAGAAAATACTCTAAAAATTAAAAAATAACTTTAATCTCGGAAGTCGGTGTCAAAAAACGAAGAAATAAAATACAAACACCGCCTTCCGAAATTAAAGTTATTTTTTTATTATTAGTGTGTTTTCTTTTTTGGAAGTCGGTTGCGTTTTTTTTTTGTAAAAAGTCTTTTTATTATTTGTTGTTATAGTGGCAACTCATTCTTCTGTGAAAATTTCAACTTTCTACCTAATACGGATAATGAGATACAGCCCGCTTACAGACGAACGGACTACGGAGGCTTAGTAATAGGGTCCCGTTGGTTATCCTTCTAGTACGGAAACTTGATAAGATAATATTATATTTATGATAATCATTTATTTGCTCAAACATGAGTAAGAATTACGTAACAAATTGTAAAAATAATAATAATAAGTAGATCGTTATATGTTTGCCTTGGACAATGGCATGCAAATATTAATAGAAGAATACATACAATAAAAAAAACATTCTAGGATGTCATACTTAGTAAGATAATCAAAAATTTCAATCAAAATTAATATTTGATTGAAATATGGTATGTCGTGGTCTTTTGGAATGCCAAGAGTAAAATTAGAAAATTTCATGATAATTGATAACATTTATGAAAAAAAAAACAGTATCACTCTGGGAGTGCTGACAGAAGTGAAAACTTGAACAAAACTGCCCAGTGCGCAGAAGTTTTCACTTCAAAAATCTTACAAATTGAGAACTTCTGACCTGTTATGTTATAGATAACTAAACAAAATATGCATAAAAAGGGAGGCGTATAACTCATTGGGCATCGAAAACTTCGTACACATCGCTGTCAAAAAAAGTGCCCTAACGCTGGCGGCATTGCCACGTTGAATGGCAATGCTGATTCTTTAGCTGAAAAAAAGCCAGCCCTCTGGTCACGTGAAGAGTCGACAAAATGCTAGCTGATGTCACGGAAAACTCGATGAGCACTCGGACCCCATAGCCCTAGTGTTTCAACTCCAAACGGCTCAAACATATAACTCCCAATAAGGTTGTTATATTTGCGCCGTTTGAGGTTTTATGCAGATGCTTACATGGTCTTATGGTGTCACGGCCGGTTAAGGGGGAACAGGGGCTGCGATTCTCCATACAAATGTATTCCCCTTTTTTCTTCCTGAATAATGCCTCTAGAGCAATCACTTTTTTTTTCATAAGGTCAAGGTCTGCTGTTGACACGTCCCTGTCATTTCTTCTTTTTTCAGCAACCAATAAGTAAAGAAAATAAGACCCTCCAAAAATGACTAAAAATGGCCTATTTGTACCGCCGTGATTAGAGGATTAGCAGACAAATTCGAAAAGTTTTTAACATAAAACAAATAATATAAACTGAGAAATACTCTTTCTTAATTAAAAGTTGTGTGCCATAAATAATTGAATCGGCTCAGTTTTGGACGAGAATAAAAACTTTTTTACAAAAAAAACAACCGACTTCCAAAAAAATATACACTAAAAATTTAAAAATAACTTTAATTTCGGAAGTCGGTGTTTGTATTTTATTTCATCGATATTTGACACCGACTGCCGAAATTAAAGTTATTTTAAAATTTTTAGTGTATATTTTTTTGGAAGTCGGTTGTTTTTTTTGTAAAAAAGTTTTTATTTTTCGCTTTTTAGTTGTTATACCCCAGAACTAAAAACCCCAATAACATGGAACGTGGAATTTAAACATTTGGAGTACACAAAAACGTCATCAAGATCTGCGTATTTTTCGTTTTCGTTCAGTTTCTCAAAAAGCGCTAAAGCAATTTCAATAAAATTCATATGGGACCACCTCAGGAGTATTTTCTTTCGGATAAAAAAAGAATTTTGAAAATCGGTCCACAACTGACGGAGAAATGCGCGGACATACATAAAAAAAAAAAAACATACATACAGTCGAACATAGAACCTCCTCCTTTTTCGAAAGTCGGTTAAAAAAAGGAAATTACGAAACGTCAATCTCGTCAAAAAATTTGTGATAATATCGGTCTGAGCTGCAGCTGTCCCTATCGCACGCTACGGGGTAAGGCTTGAGGCAGCACGACGGCAATATTTTCTTCAGATACCTATTTTTCAAATTCCTCGCTGGCCCTGTTCCCTCTTAACATACATGATTAATCTGGAAAACACTACCTACATTAAACCAGCATAAATTAGTAGTAAACAAGTGACCTCGCAGTCTGTTACATCACGTTGTTGCACAATAGAGTTGATTCGATTAGTTTGTTGAAGTTCCACGTCTGATGCGTCACGCAACTGTTCAGTGTGCACGTGATGGACGGGCGTGTGATGGTGTATTATGTTTGTTTTGCTTTTTAAAGCTCTACTACCGGCCAAGTGGCGTCCTCATTGAACAAAAATCGTAGCATAGCATAGAAAATGAATATTAAAGAATCCAACGTCACGTTTGTTACAAAGAGGATAAAGTATTTTTACACTGTTAAAGTAGAACCAAAAACGGCCGTTTTTGACACTTTTGCCTACTACTTTGGATACGAAACATTTTGAGACCTGTTTTAACAACGTAAAAATCCATCTATCGATTCATTGAGGGGGAATGGGAGGCAGTCTCCGCCTTCTGCGAAGCAGTAATGCTCGCGAAGGCGGAGGCGAGACGCGTGAGGGAAGCTCAACGGAGTGGCCCTCACGGCCCCGGCCGCTACCACTGCAGGAGAGGTACTGGGCGTACTGGGCGTAGGACGTCGCGAGACGATCTCCGGCCACCGTAGACCCGGGCCTGCGGACGGCGAGCAGTGGGTAGCTCGCCGTCCGATCAGCACTAGGCCCGTGAGTCGACGGCGCGTAGTGTTCCACGCGCGCCTCAAAGAGATGATTGTCAGCCACCACTGACGGGGCCCATCGTGGCCGGTGCCTGCATGCCTAGGGGTAGCGGATAAATTCTGAAAATGAATTACCGCACCCCCTGGGCACTCAGGCAGGGAAGCAACAGGGGTGGGTTTTAGTCAGTAAGAGTGTGACACGCCCTCCTGCTCCACCCAGAGCGGGAGAAGTCAGCCGGGACTCCTCCGTGCCTCGGAAAGCACGTTAAGCCGTTGGTCCCGGCTGGCAATCGTTGATCTTTGTCTGTCGTTACGGGTCGTCAGAAGCCCGAGAGTCTGAGAACCAGTCTTACCAAGGGGTATCGTATTACCCAGTAATTGGGTTGTGGAGGTCAGATATATATAGGCAGTCGCTCCATGTAAAATACAGGTATTCTGCTGCAACCGGTTAGACTGGAAGCCGACCCTTAGATAGTTGGGAAAAAGCTGGGCAGATTCACAAACATAAATGTATAGAAGAAAATAAAAGAATGAAAGAAAAATAGTTTATTCTGCATAAACAAAATTATGCACATTAGTGAAAAATTAGACTAAATAATATAAACATACAAACGAAGCCAAAAGCCTCGTATTCAACCAATGAAAGTCTTTTGTCCATTGCCTGATGTCAGGGGCAGTTGTTTATTTTCTCGTTTTCAATGTTTTATTTAGTTTCATAATTTTAAATTTAATTTTTTAAATTTAAACGACAAAGGTGGCGCACTTCAATCCACAAAGCAACTGAATGCTTTGAAATCAATCGTCTTGAAGACCTAGACAAGAACCGCCAAATACGTAAAAATCGCCCGAAGCCTTCATACAACTACACATACAACGATGCTGATCAGCTCTGCTGTTCACGGTGTAACCGGGTTTTCAAGACTAAATTTAGTTTTGCCAGTCATCAGAGAGCTCACGAAAGGAAGGAGAAGTAGTCTGGGTCACTGTCGCTGGATGCGGTGAAGAGGGCTATATATCATCTGCCTAGCCTTTTCCCAACTATCTTGGGGTTGCCTTCCAGTGTAACCGGATGCAGCTGAATACCAGTATTTTATATGGAGCGACTGCCTATCTGACCTCCACAACCCAGTAACTGGGAAATGCGATACCACTTGGTAAGACTGAATGTCTGACTTTCGGGCTTCTGACGACCCGTAACGACTGTCAAAGATCCACGATTGACAGCCGGGACCAACGGCTTGACGTGTTTTCCGAGGCACGGAGGAGTCTCGGTATGTAAAGATGGTCACCCATCCATGGACCAACCCCGGCAAGCGTAGCTTAACCCGATGGATCGACCCTTGCGGCTGTTATTACTTTCATAGTAGAGATGATGATTACTACGTGAGATATATCCCAAAGTTTACTTCTGTCTCAAAATGCTATATGCAGCGGGCTTGACCCAAATAAAAATACCTAATCTCAATAGCAAAACCCATCGGTAAAGATCATCATCATCTGCTACTTGGGATATCCCAAAGTTTACATCTAGCCCAAAATGCCAGTCTAAATAAATTACCACGCAAAAACGCCCACTTCCAAGCTAATTCCCTTATCAGTTACAATCTTAGATTAAGTCAGTAATTATGATGTAATTTACAATGTTAATCGTTAAGAGTTTTCATCATTCGTGTGCCTCTGATAAACAATTTACGTCAGCTAGAAATACCTTTCTCTAATTGTACCTATTGTATTGACATAAAAATACCTTCGTTTGTGGGGCTTCACGTGAAAAACCCCGAGATTTCTCTAAGAAGTTTCTTTGTTTCTTTTCAAAGTCACGCGATTTCTTCTAATTAGGTTTTACCTCAAGTCTCGTGTACACGTGATGTTTTTTTTTTACTGAAACGGATCCAGCTATAGGACAAAATCATGTCTGTATTCCGATAGGTTTGGTTCAGGTATTTAAACTCACATTTAGCCAGTGGTCCCGATTCTCTTGTTAAATAACTAAACTTCCCGTCACAACTCTACGCCGCACCAGTGAGGCTTGGCGAAAAAAATTATTATTATTAAAAATTATAATTATTATTATTCAAGCGCACGGGTCGATCCAGCAGGTTAAGCTACGCTTGCCAGGGTTGGTCCATAGATGGGTGATCATCTTTACATACCGAGACTCCTCCGTGCCTCGGAAAGCACGTTAAGCCGTTGGTCCCGGCTGGCAATCGTTGATCTTTGTCTGTCGTTACGGGTCGTCAGAAGCCCGAGAGTCTGAGAACCAGTCTTACCAAGGGGTATCGTATTACCCAGTAATTGGGTTGTGGAGGTCAGATATATATAGGCAGTCGCTCCATGTAAAATACAGGTATTCTGCTGCAACCGGTTAGACTGGAAGCCGACCCTTAGATAGTTGGGAAAAAGCTGGGCAGATTCACAAACATAAATGTATAGAAGAAAATAAAAGAATGAAAGAAAAATAGTTTATTCTGCATAAACAAAATTATGCACATTAGTGAAAAATTAGACTAAATAATATAAACATACAAACGAAGCCAAAAGCCTCGTATTCAACCAATGAAAGTCTTTTGTCCATTGCCTGATGTCAGGGGCAGTTGTTTATTTTCTCGTTTTCAATGTTTTATTTAGTTTCATAATTTTAAATTTAATTTTTTAAATTTAAACGACAAAGGTGGCGCACTTCAATCCACAAAGCAACTGAATGCTTTGAAATCAATCGTCTTGAAGACCTAGACAAGAACCGCCAAATACGTAAAAATCGCCCGAAGCCTTCATACAACTACACATACAACGATGCTGATCAGCTCTGCTGTTCACGGTGTAACCGGGTTTTCAAGACTAAATTTAGTTTTGCCAGTCATCAGAGAGCTCACGAAAGGAAGGAGAAGTAGTCTGGGTCACTGTCGCTGGATGCGGTGAAGAGGGCTATATATCATCTGCCTAGCCTTTTCCCAACTATCTTGGGGTTGCCTTCCAGTGTAACCGGATGCAGCTGAATACCAGTATTTTATATGGAGCGACTGCCTATCTGACCTCCACAACCCAGTAACTGGGAAATGCGATACCACTTGGTAAGACTGAATGTCTGACTTTCGGGCTTCTGACGACCCGTAACGACTGTCAAAGATCCACGATTGACAGCCGGGACCAACGGCTTGACGTGTTTTCCGAGGCACGGAGGAGTCTCGGTATGTAAAGATGGTCACCCATCCATGGACCAACCCCGGCAAGCGTAGCTTAACCCGATGGATCGACCCTTGCGGCTGTTATTACTTTCATAGTAGAGATGATGATTACTACGTGGGATATATCCCAAAGTTTACTTCTGTCCCAAAATGCTATATGCAGCGGGCTTGTCCCAAATAAAAATACCTAATCTCAATAGCAAAACCCATCAGTAAAGATCATCATCATCTTGGGATATCCCAAAGTTTACATCTAGCCCAAAATGCCAGTCTAAATAAATTACCACGCAAAAACGCCCACTTCCAAGCTAATTCCCTTATCAGTTACAATCTTAGATTAAGTCAGTAATTATGATGTAATTTACAATGTTAATCGTAAAGAGTTTTCATCATTCGTGTGCCTCTGATAAACAATTTACGTCAGCTAGAAATACCTTTCTCTAATTGTACCTATTGTAATGACATAAAAATACCTTCGTTTGTGGGGCTTCACGTGAAAAACCCCGAGATTTCTCTAAGAAGTTTCTTTGTTTCTTTTCAAAGTCACGCGATTTCTTCTAATTAGGTTTTACCTCAAGTCTCGTGTACACGTGATGTTTTTTTTTTACTGAAACGGATCCAGCTATAGGACAAAATCATGTCTGTATTCCGATAGGTTTGGTTCAGGTATTTAAACTCACATTTAGCCAGTGGTCCCGATTCTCTTGTTAAATAACTAAACTTCCCGTCACAACTCTACGCCGCACCAGTGAGGCTTGGCGAAAAAAATTATTATTATTAAAAATTATAATTATTATTATTCAAGCGCACGGGTCGATCCAGCAGGTTAAGCTACGCTTGCCAGGGTTGGTCCATAGATGGGTGATCATCTTTACATACCGAGACTCCTCCGTGCCTCGGAAAGCACGTTAAGCCGTTGGTCACGGCTATCAATGGTGGATCTTTGACAGTCGTACGGGTCGTCAGGAGCCCGAAAGTCTGACAACCAGTCTTACCATGTAAAGTACTGCTATTCAGCTGTATCCGGTTAGACTGGAAACCGACCCCAAGATAGTTGGGAAAATGCTAGGCAGATTTATTATTATTAATATTAACTATTAATATTAATTATTATTAAAAACGCAAAAAAATATTAAATATTAAACGCCACGGTACCTGACACGTTAAATTAGAGAAATCGCTATCGTTTACTAAAAGACAGTGCGAGAAAAAGACGGCTATAGCTATGAACTCAGTTAGAGATGTCAAACTACGAGTAGTTTACGCCTTGCGCTTTACCGTGTTTTTAGTCGACATGTTTTTACGTGTACCCTTAATTTGTATGGAAATTTAAGTTCAACTAAATTTGACAGCTCTAATTTACGTCCGTCTCTTTTTTGTTTATTAGAGAGAAAAAGATAGCAATAGCCTAATTTAAGTTTAGTTTGTGCGCAACAGAATTGGCACCAGTATTTAAGTATGTCCATTCCTAAATTAGGTCCTTAAATACACGACCAAACACGGCTCATACTCGTATCATTATCATCATCATCATCATCATCTCAGCCTTTCAATGTCCCCACTGCTGGGGCACAGGCCTCCTCTCTGTGACTGGTATGTTTTTAGAAAAATACTAGCTGACCCAGGAAACGTTGTCTAGCGATTTAAAAATGGGGGTTGAGGGTAGGAGGGTGAAAAAAACTTTACGACCTATTCTCATACCTGCCAAATATACAAAACAAAATTCATTAAAATCGGACGAGCCGTTTCGGAGGAGTGTTCCACTCCTTTGTTTTACACAAACACCGTGACACAGGATTTTTAAATATTAGACGATGTTCTTCTATGTTAGATCACCTATCTACTAGGGAACGGGGACCAAGGGACAATTACTTCAACATTTGCCGGCACTTCAGCGCAAATTATGTTGTAGGTACTTACTCTAAATATAAAAAAACGCACAAGGGCGAGTCGGGCTCATGTGCAAAGGGTTCCGAGCAAATCATATTTTTCTAGGTCTTTTTTTAAACTACCTTCTTCTTATAGGTTTTACTGTAATCTTTAAGTAAAAAACCACTTTCTGTATTTTTTCAAAATGTTAGGATTAAAAGGTTTTGGAGAAAATGGTTATTTTGCATCTATATAACTTTAAAACTGTTTATTTTAAAATTATGAAAAAAAAAATATATATTCGAGACCCTCAAAATGTGTCTTTTCATTTGGGGAATATGCATGACATTTTTTTATTTGTTCGATTGAAGACTTATTAACTATAGTGAACAAATATGAAGGAATTTACAAAATATCATCATCAGCGACGAAGTTATAAAGCTCTAAAGTTGACAATTAGAAAGAGAAGTCCGACGTGTTCTTTCACGTCAAAGGACATGATGCCCATACAACTGCCATAGAAAACAGCGTTTTCGAGAGAAGGACAGATAAATTTGTTTAAAATTGTTATATCTCGTTTAATTTTCGATCAATTTTGATTCTGCTGTCACTGTTCGTACTCGATTAGATAACAAATATTTTTTTCATGTATATTCCCTATTATAAATTTAACATGTCAATCATGGATCTTTGACAGTCATTACGGGTTGTCAGAAGCCCGAAAGTCTGACAACCAGTCTTACCAAGGGGTATCGAATTACCCAATAACTATGTTGTGGAGGTCAGATAGGCAGTCGCTCCATGTAAAATATTGGTATTCAGCTGCTACCGGTTAGACTGGACGCCGACCCCAAGATAGTTGGGAAAAGGCTAGGCAGATTTACATCGCCTGTAAAAACAACACAGTCCACTCTATAATAAGAAATAAAATTCTCTACTTTACAATGACACCCAAATATGTAACAGATATTTTTTATCAACTGTCATTTCTATTCTGAAAGTATACAATGCAAATACTACTAATTGTAAAAACATTCTTTTGTCGGCCGAAATATCTTGACACCTCAAGGTGGCGCTAGTTGTAACTGCATTCTGTCAAAATCAGCACATTTTTCATTTAATTCCATATTTCGTCACCAGCCTACTTATAACGGCCACTCTGTCAACAAAATAATTTCAGAAAGTCACGCGGCGCCTTTCAAAGTGCAAAGCTTAACAAAAATTGCATTTTTAAAACCAATTAAAGTAGAATTATAACCCTTATTGCCCTAACTATAAGTCGTATGTTATTGTTAGACATCGCCAAATAAAAGTTGGTTCAGGAAATGCTGCCAATTTTCAGTCAAAACATTCAGCTGATCTTCAAGCCTTGGCCTGAAGTTTCGCTGAAATTGTAATTATAAATCTGAGAAAAAATATTTAATTTCATGTTTTCAAATTAGATCTGATACTGGTCAAGCAAGCACTACACTTAGGTACCTTACTTACTTTTATTTTTTTCTTTTTCCGTTTTCGTGTATATTTTACCATTTCTCGAATTCCAAAGGCAAGTTGATATAAGTAGGTTTATTAAAAGCGAACGTTTTTGCCGATTACATAATTAAGCCGCCAGCGTAGCCCGCGAATTTCCAATTCTCTTACGTTTTTTTGTAATTTGCAGGTCAGTGTTAGATTGTATGTTATTAAAATCATCTATACAACTCAGTTAGAATTGATGTCAAATGTCATGATTTCATGAAATAGTCATTCCATATCAATATGAACTTAAGAAAATTTGAATTTCGCGATCTACCCTGACACTTCCGCCTTAAATGAATATTTAAAACGTTCTATTTGCATTAGCCAATGGAATATAAGGAGTAGAATTCCCTGTCGAGTTCTATGTTTCCTGATAGCTCCAAAATGGAGGTCTTTAAGTTAAGAGTGAATAGGTTACTTCTAGGCAAGCGTGCTCCATCGTCGACCACATCTCTTACTGTTAGGCGAGTTAGTGGACAAAGACGCAAGCCGCGCAAAAATAAAAAGGTCTACCCAGTTCTATTTGTCTGACCTTTAAATACACACCAAGGTAACAGTTTAATTAAAAATCACAGCTTGAATCTAATTAGAAAACCTCCCGGTCTAGCTGTCTAGACTAACGTACAATACAACCATAATACCAGTATTTGTACAGGGTGTAACGGAAAGGTGTGGTCATATTTTAGGAACTGCATCTGCCCATCAATATGAACAACTTTCTTCAAGAAAATCCGAGGAAAATTGATGGGCCTTTCATTAGGCACTGGGCAGCTAGGCATGTGCGTACTGGCGTACATGTCGCCAATTAATTTAAGCTTGTTATGTAGTAACAATAGGTTAAGATTTTACTAACACTATATGGATCAACGGTCTGAATTAAATAAATTATTATTGATCAGCTGATGATAACTTTGTATGGACAGTCCAATTTTTTTTTTTTGGGAATTTTTTCTATTTTTTCTTAGAGAAAGTTGTTCATTTCCATGGGCAGAACCGGCTCCACACCTTTCCGTTACACCCTGTATATATATTTACAACCATAATCTCTGCTCAGTGACACATTAATCCAGACATGACGCTTTTGTCTAGACTAGTGCAAGCAAGAGCGATTTTTGATTGTTGGGTTCTTCCTGGATTTATCGCCTACTCGGTAAAATTGTTTTTAGGATTCATTATCTCCTAGTCATTTCCAATTTGGTTCAGGGTAAGCGCAGCACATTTTCTTCCATACATCCCTATCAGCCGATATCTTGGAAGGAAGGCAATGTTTTCGAGAGTATGTATGTATTATGTTAGTATGTATCTCTGTCCTAGAACCAACAATTCGAAGACATGTGACATTCACCATTCCACCGACACGCACTGGGCCCGCGTGGTGCATTACGGGCCACACCCTCTCACAGAGAGGAGGCGTGTGCCCCAGCAGCGGGGACATTAAAAGGCTGATGATGATGATGACTATTTCTTTGGCAGGCCCTGTCGCCTAAGCAACTGGATGGATTTTAAGACTGGTCTTGACCACTTAAGTGACATACTCATAGACTATACTAAAACGAATTTTGAAAAAAAAAAACAAAACAAAATGGCGGTTGCCATTTCGGAAGTGTGGTCGTATTTTTTGTGACATGATCAAAAAAAAAAAAATGCGAGACGAGACGATTTTAAAAATATAACTCACTTATATGTAGGAAAAAACTTTTTTACAAAAAAACAACCGACAACCAAAAGAAAAATACACTAAAAATTAAATAATAACTTTAATTTCTCAAGTCGGTGTTTGTATTTTACTTCTTCGTTATTTGACACCGACTTCCGAAATTAAAGTTGTTTTTAATTTTTAGTGTATTTTTTTTTGGAAGTCGGTTGTTTTTTTTTGTAAAAAAGTTTTTTATTTTTCACTTTTTAGTTGATAAACCCCAGAACTAAAAACCACAATAACATGGAACGTGGAATTTAAGCATTTTGAGAACACCAAAACGTCATCGAGGTACACGTATTTTTCGTTTTTGTTCAGTTTCTCATGAAGCGCTGAAGCAATTTCGATAAAATTTATATGGGACCACACCTCGGGAGTATTATTCTTTCGGATAAAAAAGAATTTTAAAAATCGGTCCACAACTGACGGAAAAAGTTATAAAAACATACGTAGGTACAGTCGAACATAGAACCTCCTCCCTTTTCGAAAGTTTGGTACAGCATGGTGCCTCAAATCTGTGATTGAACTAAAATAAATTCCACCTACTGCATTAGACTGCTTGAAAAGTAACTTGTTTGGCACTTTTTAGTTGTTTTTATTCGTTATCGAACTGGGTTTACAGTTCTTGGTAATAAGCCTAACCAATTACATAGAACCATAAATATAACTAACGAAATGTGGGATGAGAATAGAATAAAATACGTTTATTTGCTTGAAATATGGTATACAGTGGAGTGTACCTACCTACATACCTACCTCCGCGACAAAAACCAGCGACGTGTTATGAAAACATCTGACTACCGACATTCGTCAACGATTATTTAAGCAGCTGCTGCAATACAATAGATCGCCTGATAACCCCGCACAAAGGTGGGAAGGTAAAAATGAACATAGGTAGGTACAAACGTCAAACAACAAGATGGCCGCCCGCTGTAAAAAAAAAATGAAAATGAATTACAAAAGGAGGGTTTGCTAATACTGTAATGTAAAGCGAGTAGGTTAGTACCTACTATAAAATGACTACAAGATTATTGATTCATAGTTTTGTTTTGTAGCTAATTTATCTATTGTTCCATTGTGTTGTGGTCAAAGGATTTTAATTTGCAGTTAAATCATTTCGATCAATTGTTGACAAAGCTTTTAAATGACAGGATGATTTCATGGCGGCATCTTAAGAGTCTACTACCGGCCAAGTGGCGCCCTCATTGAATAAAAAATCGTAGCATAGCATAGAAAATAAATATTAAAAAATCCAACGTCACGTTTGTTACAAAGAGGATAAAGTATTTTTACTTTGTTTAAACAGGTCTCAGAACGTTTCTGACACTTTTACAAGCATGGATCATTTCATACAAAAAGTATAGGTACCTACTATAGATATTTGACCGTGCAATTGTTTGACCGGCAATTGTTTCCCGGCCGGGGCACGGCCGGGGCTTGGTGGCGACACGGTGTAACGTGAATCCTTTAAAATTAGTTTATATAAAAATTTGATATTTTATTTAGGTAAATAAGCTAAATACTCAAGACTTAAAAGGTTTATTTATTTTTTGCTTTTTAGTTCTTTTTAGTCGTTGAATTTTATGTCAAAAAGTTTTTTAATACACTTACTCATTTTTCCAGGATTATCAGCACTTTTCCAACAAGTCGTAACTACTATAGTAATGGGGTATGCGCGGAATGCTCACCGCTCACTTTAAATAGTTACACCATCCCACGCCTATGTATTTTGTAAACGATTTGTTGACAACCAATCACTCAATCGCTCACTCCCAGCTGAGATCTGTGGACCTGACATGTGACTGTCCTAAATATTGGCAGCCAGGTTGTTGTGAATGACTAATCTTTTATTGATTTGGGTAACCGTGACCTTATTCGGTATGAAATTCAAACAACTCAAACAACTTTTTACAATAAAAATACAACCACAAATTGAAAAATAACTTTAATTTCGGAAGCCGGTGCTTGTATTTTGTTTGTCTTCGTTATTTGACACCAACACTTTTTAGTTGTTGTACGCCAAAATGGGAATTTGAGCACAATTTGAGACGAACAAAACGTCATCTGCGTATACATGTTTTTTGTTTATGTTCATTTTTTCAAAGTGCTGAATCAATTTCGATAAATTCGTAAAATATTCTTCTTTGATAAATATAAATTTGATTCTTTTTCAAAATCATCAAAATATATTCACAAGTGGTGGAGAAATCGCGTAACGAACATACAAAAAAAAAACATACCAACAAATTGAGAACCTCCTCCTTTTAGAAGTCGGTTAAAACTAGGTTATGTGTGGCTGACTTCACTCATCTAAACTGCGGTTCCAAAAATTTTAAATATGTATTACACAAAATACCTTGTAAGTCCTGTCATATTTTTATTACACATGTACATGTACACCTATACATAATGCAATGGTGGAGAGAAAATAGTTGACGCCATTTTCCTAAGGTGGAAGAGAGTATGAAACGCGTCGACTCAAGTATAACTACACAGTTACTTTCTGATATCAGGTTGTAACATTCCTCAGCCGGGCAGAAGAACCAAGGTTACCAACATATCTCGAAGAATCGCCATACTTAAGTGGCAGTGGGTAAGCCATATTGCATGCAGAACAGATGGTCGATGGGGCCGAAAAGTTCTGGAGTGGCGACCGCGTACTGGAAGACGCAGCGTTGGAAGGCCTCTCACAATGTGGACCGGTGACCTGGTGAGGGTCGCGGGGGGTTGCCGACGGATGCGAGACTCACAGGAGACAAGACTGGTCATTGTGGCGACACTGGAGGGGGCTTACGGCTGAAATGATGATGGATGCTACTGTGATGAAACTCTCCCTTGAATTTCAGATGTTTCGCTCCCAAGGCTAGCGTGGTCATTTTTTCTAGCTCGTCGCGCTATCGTGGCGATTGTAGACACAGCCTAAACTCAGCGGGTCTGCACCTGCCTTTAGCTGGCAGTTGGAGACTATTGAGATATTGAGGAGTCGTTCGAATGTTAAATAAGAATAGATTGGATGACAGAATTCAGTTCGCCCGTTTGAAGTAGACACATATATCTATTTTCTAATTAATATAATAATCCTCTTGCCGTCCGATCAGCACCAGGCCCGTGAGTCAACGGCACGTAGTGTTCCACGCGCGCCTCAAAGAGATTAGTGTCAGCCACCACTGACGGGGCCCATCGTGGCCGGTGCCTGCATGCCTAGAGGTAGCGGATAAATTCTGAAAATGAATTACCGTGGGCACTCAGGCAGGGAAGGAACAGGGGTGGGTTTTAGTCAGTAAGAGTCTGACACGCCCTCCCGCTCCACCCAGAGCGGGAGAAGTCATTGGATGATTTGCCGCCCCTCCCCCCAAAAAAAAAAGTCTTTTCATCCCTATTTCTTTCATCATACTCCATCACACGCCAGTCACTCTCATACAGCACACATTTCCCCAAGCTATAGAGCACCCCTAGAGCCCTGCAAGCCTTACTGGAGCCCTGGGATTGTACACTATCTTCAAAAACTATCTCGAATCTTCGAACATATTCATTTTACATTTTGCCTTTGTCTCTTTTTATATATTTTAGTAATTAAACCTATTTAAAACTACACTTTTGTTTTGAAAAACCTAATATTCACATTCCCACACGATATGAGGTAATTCAACCTCAAAATAATTTATTTAGTGACTAAATTAGTACCTAAAGTATTTAAATTTTTTGTAATTTTAAAACAATAGAATGGTGACACAAGTCGAATGTGATTCTGTCGCCATGACATTACAATGACATTCAGACGGGGCGGATCTAACGTTCACGTCGACATTTTTGTTTAACGAGAGATTAATAGCCGTAATCTGTGGTCTGAACGTTTTTTAGGTAGATGATCCGTTTTTTATAAGGTTAGAATGTAAAGGATAAGGTTAAAAAAAACCGGCCAAGTGCGGGTCGGACTCGTACATGAAGGGTTCCGTACCTTCCGTACGTTCTAGAAAGGTTCCCTAATTTTTGGAACGACGTTCCTTATCGCGCGTTATGAAAGGGGGCTAGACGGAAAAAATTCTTACGAAAAGTCGAGACGACACTAATGAGGCTGTCCATCCAAAAAGATTGTGTTGGAAAAACAATCTAATAAAAACTTCTTCTATTTTTGGTGGGTAGGTACAAAGTTTGCAAGCAGATCAAGCATTATCTAACCAATTTCTTGTGTTAAATCTAGCGGAGCTTGGAACGCTGAGCTGAGCTGAGCTGAGCTGAGCTGAGCTGAGCTGAGCTGAGCTGAGCTGAGCTGAGCTGAGCTTAGCTGATCTGAGCTGAGCTGAGCTGAGCTGAGCTGAGCTGCGATGAGATGAGATGAGATGAGATGATGAAGTATAACTTCTTACGTGCGTGTGTGCATAGTTAATAATAAAAAATATATTATAAATTAATAATAAAATTATATTACAATTCCTTCACTAATTAATCGAAAGGAACTTCGTTCCATCCGGGTGTCCCTTGACACCTCTGTTGTTTTTATTGATTTTTTTTTTCCTGAGGGGCATCTTGCAGGTCAGCCTCTGAGGCTGTCGTCTGCTTAAACCGGGCTTGCCTGTGTAGGCTTTAATTTATTAAAGCCTCCAGCCAGGACTTATTTTAAACTTACAAACTAAGTGACCACGCTAAGGGCACCCCCTGCGGGGTACGAGCCTCGGCTTAGGGCGTCACTGGGGGGTCAGCAAGGGAAGGCACGTGCTGACAATGACTTAGATTTCGCGACGGGCCTCGCCGGCGAGGTCGGAAAATCGGCGGTCTGGTATGTTTTCTGATGGTGCTGGTCTCCCTACGGCTCTCTTGGAGCAGGGTGGTAGCGTCCGCTAAAGCGGCAATAGAAAGACACATTCTGTGAAAATTTCAACTGTGTATCTATTACGGATCGTGAGATACAGGCTGCTGATAGACGGACGGACAGCGGAGGCATAGTAACAGGGTCCTGTTGGTTACCGTTCTGGTACGAAACCCTCTAAAAAGGAGTTATTTATTAACTTCACTGGTGGTGTAAGAGAAATAATTTACTTGCCAACTATATCAACACTACGTGTTATAAAACAACTCCCCCGCCGCGTCTGTATGTCTGTCTGTTCGCGATAAGCTCAAAACTACTGAACGAATTCTCATGCGCTTTTCATCAATAGACAGAGTGATTCGTGTGGAAGTCAACAATAAATTCACGTAAATGCAAAGAGATCTGTTGTTAGGGTTCTGTACCCGAAGGGACCAAACGGAGCCCTATTGCTGTCACTCACGTGTCCGTCTGTTTTCTTTTCGTCTGTCTATCTGACGATCGTCTCTCACAAAATATAGTTTGAGCATTGACCTATGAACTTGTTTGGTGATAATGTTTATTATTACGTATATTTTGCTAACAAATACCAAATCAAATTTCTTCTTTGATAATTCCCTCATTTGGTACGGAACCCTAAATGTGCGAATTCCTACACGCACTTGGCTGACTTTTTATTACAATTAAAATTAAAAAAAAAACCGACACATTAAAAATATACAAAATTCAAAATGCCGGACAGTATTAATGAGCTGTTGTTCAAAATGCCAGACGGATTCGATAAAACTTATAAGATCAATAAAATATACCTAGAGCTAAAACAAAACAAGAAAAAGTTCAAAATTTTACGACTTTGACTTTGAATCCTCCTTCATTCGCTTATGCGTCTTTACCAAGACTTCTTCATCTAATACGTCTTACGTCTCGCAGCATCCTGGGTACATCCTTTTATCATAACTCAGGATGACACACCCTCGGACCTCGAGCGTCGAGACCGTTGGGTCAAAGTCATGCTGGGAATAGATGCAGGATGTTCAGTACCCTGATAGTAGAATAGGGCTTGCAGTTGCGAACTTCTAGAATGGTTTATAATGATAATAAAAGGATTTTATTCCAAAGTAACAAGACTCATAGTGTAAGTAACAATTTACTTACAAACTATATTAATAATAAAAAACTTTTTTACAAAAAAAAAAACAACCAACTTCCAAAAAAAAAATACACTAAACTAAATTATAAATAACTTTAATTTCGGAAGTCGGTGTTTATATTTTAACTTCTTCGTTATTTGACACCGACTTCCGAAATTAAAGTTATTTATAAATGTTTAGTGTATTTTTTTTTTGGAAGTTGGTTGTTTTTTTTGTAAAAAAGTTTTTTATTTTTCACTTTTTAGTTGTTATACCCCAGAACTGAAAACCCCAATATAATGGAACGTGGAATTTAAACATTTGGAGAACACCAAAACGTCATCGAGGTACACGTATTTTCCGTTTTTGTTCAGTTTCTCAAAAAGCGCTGAAGCAATTTCGATAAAATTTATATGGGACCACCTCGGGAGTATATTCTTTCAGATGAAAGAAGAATTTTGAAAATTGGTTCACAACTGACGGAGAAATCGGGTAACATACATACAAAAAAAAAAAAAACATACAGACGAATTGAGAACCTCCTCTTTTTGGAAGTCGGTTAAAAATAAAATAAAATATATATACGGTCGATTTGAGAACCTCCTTGTTTTTTTTCGTCGGTTATAAATACAGAACGGGAGCTGCACTGGAGGAGCTCCATCTGGTTAAGCTACGCTTGCCGGGGTTGGTCCATGGATCGGTGTTCTCACGGGACTCCTCCGTGCCTCGGCAAACACGTAAAGCCGTTGGTCCCGGCTGTTAATCGTGGATCTTTGACGGTCGTTACGGGTCGTCAGAAGACCGAAAGTCTGACATCCAGTTTTACCAAGGGGTATCGTATTACCCAGTAACTGGGTTGTGGAGGTTAGATAGTCGCTCCATGTAAAATATTGGTATTCAGCTGCATTCCGTTAGACTGGAAGCTGACCCAAAGATAGTTGGGAAGAGGCTAGGCAGATTGAGTACTATTGGGCTAATGTCTAACTTCTGGAGGTTATTTGGGCTCGAAGAGGAAAACCAATTGTTTGTTTTATTACAAAAATCCAATTCCTATCTTCTTCTAATTTTAAAACCTGTTCCTAAACTGTCACCACCCTTAGTATAGGAACTCCGTTGTTCGCACTTAGACTCCCATTTGGTCCGTTGGTCGGGTGTCCTAGCTAACATAGCCAGCCTAACTCCCAGAAGCACAGAAGCTTCCTGGGAGCTTCCCAGGCTTCGCGGAGCGACCTCATTGTTTCGAGGATTTGTGCACGGTTGGGTAGCCATGGCCTCCCATTCCACGATGACGTGCGCGGCTGATTCCTCAGCGTCAAAACAGCTTCTGCAGAGGGCTGTCCGTGGCATACTTCACCACCCTTTAAGGCACTGTTATACGTCTTTTAATGATTTTTAATTGAAGATCACGTCTAAACGACTAGTCTTATTTCATTGAAAAAAAAATGTGTTACTCTAGACAATTTCCTTCGAATTTAATATGTGAATATTTAAAATTATATTTTTATAACATGATCTAATTAATTTGTAAAGTTATGTCTAACGCGGATAAAAAATTGAGAATCACGATAAAACTATACAGCGTGTTTTTATGAAACCTTCACCATTTTAAAGATCATTTAATTATTTATATTTAATATACGTGTTTTAGTATAATACCCGTTGTTTTATGTATAATAAATTAATAATGCGTCTAATCTTGGACAGCGCTCCTTGATGGGCGAGTCCTATTACTGGGTGGACGTACTACACGTTACGTGAGCTCAGTACACAACACGCAAGCTAACCACTCAAGGTCGTTGGCAATTAATACCGCCTTAAAAGTATATTTTTGACCAACCAGATAAGGTCCGTATTTCAAGTGACCTCCATCAATGTGTGACCTCCACTATATCTAGCAAAGCGCAGCGTATCACGACGGCTTCGATTCATTTACATTTGCATTACAAAATCTTATCACAACTGTAAACTCTCATGTTTTTCAATGTCAAACCAAAAATAGAAGACAAACATAAACCAAAACGTTTTCATCGAATATTCCATGTTCTTATTCAATCTTTTCGTCACCGTATGTTGTTACCTTCATGCTAATACTGAAACGGGTCTGTGCCCCACTTAGCGTGGATAACGGGCGACTTAGGTAATAATTCATGAAAATAATCCCGTAAGCTCTAAATACATGAATTTGAAAATGTATCAAATGGAGATAAACATACTTAATATACGGTGCGCCAGGATTCAACGTTAGTATTTTTTTTTAAGAAAGTTTATGCTGCACTACATGGTGTTGTCGCTATGATATCTTTTCCATCTAAGGTCCCTGAACCACCTTAGAAACCAAGTAGAAAAATGTATTTGCTGCGTGTGCTTTAACCAGTCAAGACACCATAACACCCTGTCAGCATCTTCCCGCAGTGTCTAATCTTCCAAGGTCCACATGGAACTCCCTGAATCGCCTTAGAACCCAAGTAGGAAAGAGAAACTCCAACCCCACAAAGTTGGGCTACCTTAACGGAATGGCAGCAGGGTGTGGATATGGAGCCGAATTTAAAACTAAGCTGCAGTTGCTGTCTTGACCTCTGTGCCCCAAAACATGCAGCAGAAGTGACCTCTGCACTGCCAACGATGACGCCGTGGAAGTAGCAAAGAAAATTAAAACACTGTCGTGCCAGCGACCTGATGAAGAAGACTTCCACACAAGCATAATCAGTCTATAACATTCCCACTGCTGGGAAACAGGTCTCCTCTCTGTATAAGAGGAAGTGGCGTGTAATCCACCGCTCGGGCCCAATGCGGGTTGGTGTTACTCACACATTATTGGCCAATAATATTTTCCAGCTCAAGGCAATTGGACTCATAGAACACAAGCCGATCCTATTCTATAAGAGAAAAAAAAGTTACATAATTTTTTCGTCCATGTCTAATGAAGATACCTTGGAAGGTGACAGGAGGCCGATTATGTTTGTGAAAGGACTTTTCCTTTCACAAACATGATCGGCCTCCTTTCACTTGCCAAACGTCAGCTCCAACGGCCATCGGAGCACATGAGTCCGAGAGTGGATATAAGCGAAGCGTGGGATATCCCAGCTAGGTGGACTGACGACCTCGAGAAGGTGGTTGGGACAGACTGGATACGGAAGGCGGAAGACCGAGTGTTGTGGCAAATCTTGGGAGAGGCCTATGCCCAGTAGTGAACTGCGATAATCTGAGTTAATTGGCAACCTGGATAAAGGTATCTCATTGGTCATGCACTGCATGCCTTTATAATATCAATGTCCTTAAGTAAAACCTCTCAAAACTGTGAAGGAAAATAATCGTGGCCCACGTGGTCGATTACAGACTCCCTCTGACTTAGATTATTTTTTGTTTTCGTTTGGCACCTGGACTTTTGGTTAAAAGACCAGGGAGAGTGAGATTCTTTACTCACTAGAACCACCTCGGTAAACACCATCCACACATGGGCCCCGTTAGATCTTTAAAAACCACTCCGGCTTCCCCTCCGTGCAAAGCCTGCTGTGGCACATCCCTGAGACTGTAAAGAAGTTTCGCCTGAATTAGAGGAGGTCTGTGATCCTGGAGTGGGATGCTTAATATACTTTTTCTTAAGTAATGAATTATTAAATCCTGTTAGAGCATGTCATCATCTTCCTGCCCTTATTCCATGTTACTTGGGGTCGGCGCAACACGTTTTTTCTTCCACTCTGTCCTGTCAGCCGTCACGCTATCACAAACTCCCTTTTCTTTCATATCACTCCTCACACAATCCATCCATCTTTTGATTGGCCTCCCTCTCCCTCTCCATCCATCCACATTTGTACTCATAACTCTTTTAGTTACATGTGTTTCATCCCTCCTCTTCACATGACCATACCAAGATAAGCGGTTCCTTTCAACTTTTCTGTGACTTGTTAGAGCATGTACGCATAACAATTTACATGGAAATGTTTACTTACTCTCAGTAACTCATTATTTCCCAGTAACCTTTAAATATGTAGCTTGACGTTTGATATAGGATTTATCCATTTGGCTTTAAATAAAGACTGGTAGCTACCATATTTAGAATACCCGCGTTTACCTCGGTCTCAAATACTAGCTATTACAGTTAATTTATACAGCTGATATATTCCACGTTTCTCTGTTACCAACTCATTAAAATGCGTTGCAAATATAGTAACGGATTCAAATATAGCATGTTTTTATTGTTATTTAATTTTACGACCGTGTCGTTATATAAACGGGTAACTTGCGACGCAGTAAGTATTTTACCTAATGTTGTGAAGTTTTTGTGATAGGTCGTGTGAGAGCTACTTAAAACCGGTCTCACATATGGACATCCAGTTTTAGAATAAGTTCGGCTTTGTAGACTTGTTGTGACATCTCTGTCACTCATAGCTGTGTCTCTTTCTAGTGCGTGATATGTCATACTTGCTTCTGACAGCGGCTTAGCCCATGTGAGAGTCTGAAACAGTCCCAAGGGTACCCGACTCTTCATACGTGAGAAGGAAATAGGTAGTTACTTGCGCATTTATAATAAATTTAGTAATGAAAGAAAGAAACGTTTAATCCCAACACTAAACAATCATAACATCCACAACAACACAAAAGACTCATTACAATGTATCAGATGATTTCAGTGTGGCAAAAGTAGCGGGCTCAGCAAATGTTGAGCAGTGTGCGGCATAACCACAATGCTGGTCAAATGTTGAGCAGTGTGCGGCATAGCCACAACGCTGGTCAAAGGTTGAGCAGTGTGCGGCATAGCCACAACGCCGGTCAAATGTTGAGCAGTGTGCGGCAGAGCCACAACGCTGGTCAAATGTTAAGCAGTGTGCGGCATAGCCACAACCCTGGTCAAATGTTGAGCAGTGTGCAGAATAGCCACAACGCTGGTCAAATGTTGAGCAGTGTGCAGCATAGCCACATCGCCGATCAACGCTGATTTACAGCCGCCCCTTTCTTTCTACTTCTTTTCCTCCGCTGTTCTTTTCAAATATATTTTGTTGCGGAATCCAAGTCAGTTGAATCGTTTCTCCAGGACTCATCAAGCTTCATTGAATCGACGTATTATTGTGATTGCCACTATTGACTCTGAATTTAAGGAGTTGTAGTGCTGCAAACAGAGCAGCGGGCTTGTGCTAAAAAAACCGCTAAATATAGTTTGAATAAAAGTTAAAGACATGTGTGAAGTTCGCGTTTCGCTGCGCAGTACCATACAATTTGCTACTGCGCAGCAACCCGCGGAGTGTTTCAATTTTTTTTTTTGTTTTGGGTGGGACTTCATCAAATAACTTCTCCCGCTCTGGGTTAAGCGGGAGGGCGTGTCCGACTTTAAGTGACTGAAACACACCCGTGTTAGTTCAGTTGCCTGCCCTGGTAGTTCCGATCCGCCCTAAGCTTTAATTCTATCTATATTGTAACTGACGTTTTTAGATAATGTAAGCTATGTTTGTTTGTCACATTTGAATCGTGTTCGGTTTTCAAATCTCTCTTTATCAATAATGGATTGAGCATTGAGATCTGTCGATCAAAATTACATGTATGGGTGCTTTCCATACATGTATACAAACATAACTTTAAAGATTAGAATATTTAAATGATTGTTATTGAATCTTTATTAAAATTCATGAGTTTGAACGATATAGAAAAGCAATTGACATGAATATGGTAAAAAAGTATTTTATTAAATTAAGTTCGTGGTCAAGCGGTGACTCAATCGTGGATCTTTGACAGTCTTTACGGGTCGTCAGAAGCCCGAAAGTCTAACAGCCAGTCTTACCAAGGGGTATCGTATTACCCAGTAACTGGGTTGTGGAGGTCATCCGGTTAGACTGGAAGCCGACCTCAAGATAGTTGGGAAAAGGCTTGGCAGATTGATTGCTTTTGTAAGTTTGTGTACTCTTGATAGTTTCATTGTATAATAAAGAACTGAAGAAGGAAGAGGTGATGAAATGATGATGACAATTTAGTGAAGACTTTTTTTTCTAGAATTAATAAATTTCAAGTAACATGGGATAAGAGCAGGAAGATGATGAATCAATAAATCTGGCATACCACCGCAAGCTCATAATCTAGGCTAAAATATTTGAAAAAGTTTCTAGACTTCTAAATCAACCCAATAACAACTAACTACCACATACTTAACTTACACTACTATTGCTTACAATAACACACTCTTATTACACACTCATTAACCAAAACATACACTACAAGTACTCAGAAACACGTAAAATCAAAAAAATCAAAATCAAAATCAAAAGTCATTTATTCAAACTAGGCTGAGAACCAGCACTTTTTGAACGTCAAAGTTCTACATAAAGACAGTCCCCCAAAAAACGCCCGCCCGTCACCACTTCCTAGTGTTTTAGCTGTGAAGAAGAAGTGGCCAACAAACTCCCCAGCAACACATCTGTCTGTTAAGTTTTAAGAACTTGAATCTATATAATTCTAAGCAACAATCTTAACATTATGTAAAACAGAAAAATAAATATATGCCGTCTAAAATATAATCATAAAATTAAATAAAATAATCCGCCACTTGCCAGCTAGCACACTCAATCATGCCATTAAAAACCAACTCAAGCATAAACACTAAACCAAATTAAAGAAGCCTCCATACATAACTGGTGTGCCTGCTTACAAGAACAAAGATTGAAACTATCAAAGGGCTGTGATTCGAAGCCACAAGTGATGAACTAGGGCCATCACACTAAATTTGGTAGACAATTATTATATGAACTCATATAATCTGTTATAACCATAAGCTAAATATGGAGAAAGAACATCAAGCGTAACATTGTCTTGCGTTCAACACAGCGACCAACTATTATTATCTTCTAAGTAGTCGTTGATGGAATAGTATGCTTTCGAACAGAGACTAGATTTAACTTTAGTTTTAAATGCATTAAAAGGCAAGTCAAGAAAAGAACGGGGTAGCTTATTGTAAAATTCGATACCGAGACCCTCAAACGAACCATGAACCCTACGAACACGGTGGGAAGGAACATGAAGTTTATACTTATTTCTGGTGTTAAAATTGTGGATATCACTGGTCTTTTTGTACAAATGTATATTTTGTCTAATGTATAATATGTTTGCAAAAATGAATTGAGATGCCACCGTGAGAATTCCAATCTCTTTGAAAATTTCTCGTAAAGAAACTCTTGACCTTAACCTATAGATTGCTCGTACAGCACGTTTTTGTAAAACAAATATATTTTGTATGTCCGCAGCTTTACCCCACAAAAGAATACCATAAGACATAACACTATGGAAATAACTAAAATAGACTAACCGTGCTGTGTCAACGTCAGTATATTGTCTAACTTTAACGTAAGTACTCATATCCTCATAAACTCACACTCACTTCACATGCCTAAAATACACATACACAGTTATTTACATAATATAACATATAAATAAATAAAAACAGATTCATAAGAATAAATTGAATCCTGTTAACTTGTTGTATTAAATCATATTCATTTAACGTCTGAGCCCCGGAAACTCACCGGTGAGTTTGACAAAAAAAAAAAAAAAATAATCGGCTGTCAACCCGGGTTGTCGTCGGGGTTCAATTTGACAACCCGGATTTTGCCGCAGGGCCTGAGGGGGAATCAATTGGACGAACACTGTCTCTTAAAACACAGGTTTATCCTAGTTTAAGAGACAGGGTTATAAACTTGTTTTGTACAGATTTAGCAACCGCTGTTATGTATAATATTTACTTACTATCTGTAATTTTTGTGAATAAACTTTTATTATTATTGTTATTATATGAAATCGCAAGAAAAACAAATACATTCGCTAAAAAGTTCATAACTCTACAGAAACATCTTGAAGGTCGAATTCAGGACAACTCTGTCACGAGACATTGCGACAATGAGGCAGACAGTTTTGTCGCGTTCGAGTCAATGGCTGCCTATTGTTCTGTTTCGGGAGGCGATATACTTAGATGACTTACTTTAGATAGTGGTTGATAAGGATCAAGAAAATTCAACGGAAGTATGCACGATAGTTAAATAGATTCACTGCGTAGTTTAACAGTCCAGTAATAATGTGTTTATTTATCAGACTATAACTACAATACATATTATACTAAACTAATAAATAACTTAATAAATAAAATATGTACAAGAGGCATAAAAAATCCGGTAGTGGTAAAGCTCATTGGGCATTAAAAAATTCGTCCACCTCGCTGTCAATGGGAAAAGTGCCCAGAACGCTGGCAGCATTGCCACGTTGAATGGCAATGCTGATGCGTTGGCCGAAAAAAAGGCCAGCCCTCTGGTCACGTGAAGAGTCGACTAAAAGTTTGCTGATGTCATGGAAAACTCGATGAGCACTCGGACCCCATGGCCCTAGTAGTAGACCCCAAACGGCTCAAACATATAACTCCCAATAAGGTTGTTATATTTGCGCCGTTTGAGGTTTTCTGCACCAACAGTCCAGTTATAGAACTCGAGAAAGTTACAGCACAATAAATTCTCGTTATAGCGCTCTTCTATGCTATTCTTTAAGAGTCACCTTGCCCATGGCACAGGCAACTGAAGGAACCCGGGTGGGTATTAGTCAGTAAGAGTCTGATACGCCCTCTTGCTCCATTCAGAGGGGGAGAATTTATTTGATGATTTTCTACCCTAAACAAAGATCTTTAGGGAGCAGAATGTACTTGTTCCAAAGCAAAGATTTTTAGGGAGCAGAATGTACTTGTTCCAAAGCGTAGATCTCTATGGAGAAGAACGTACCTACACGTTCCAAAGCAAAGATCTGTATGGAGAAGAACGTACTTGTTCCAAAGCAAAGATCATTATAGAAAAGAACGTACTTGTTCCAAAGCGTAGTTCTGTATGGATAAGAACGTAACTACACGTTCCAAAGCAAAGATCTGTATGGAGAAGAACGTACCTACACGTTCCAAAGCAAAGATCTGTATGGAGAAGAACGTACCTACACGTTCCAAAGCAAAGATCTGTATGGGGAAGAACGTACACGTTCCAAAGTGTAGATCTCTATGGAGAAGAACGTACCTACACGTTCCAAAGCGTAGATCTGTATGGAGAAGAACGTACCTACACGTTCCAAAGCAAAGATCTGTATAAAGAAGAACGTACACGTTCCAAAGTGTAGATCTCTATGGAGAAGAACGTACTTGTCCAAAGCAAAGATCTGTATAGAAAAGAACGTACTTGTTCCAAAGCGTAGATCTGTATGAAGAAGAACGTACCTACACGTTCCAAAGCAAAGATCTGTATGGAGTAGAACGTACTTGTTCCAAAGCAAAGATCTGTATGGAGAAGAACGTACTTGTTCCAAAGCAAAGATCTGTATAGAAAAGAACGTAGGTACTTGTTCCAAATCGTAGATCTGTATGAAGAAGAACGTACCTACAGGTTCCAAAACGTAGATCTGTTTGGAGAAGAACGTACAGGTTCCAAAGTGTACATCTCTATGGAGAAGAACGTACTTGTTCCAAAACGTAGATCTGTTTGGAGAAGAACGTACAGGTTCCAAAGCGTAGATCTGTATGGAGAAGAACGTACAAGAACCTCCAGCCCATTATTCCAGGTGTAACTAGTCCAAGGACTTTTAAATTATGAATGGAAGTATTTTTTCCATTCATAATTTAAAAATCAGTCGGCTGTACCAATTTTATCTCCCGCAGCAGGATAAAATTAAAAGGATATAAAACAAGGAAACATCGGGTAAAAACCCAAAAATACCCATGTCTGATTACCATAGCGATAACTGCACCACAGCAACAGCGTACAGAACCGGAAGTACGTACCACCGCGTTTTAGTTTTGATAAGTTTTTCCTTAAACAGTGAGCTTGTTGCCAGCGTCGAATTCGTTAATATCAGTGAGGCATACCGCTGCTGATAAAGGAGCCCCCTATCACCCTCGGTATGAAGGATAAAAATGGGTAAATCTCTGGTTGCTAGGCTTACTAGGAGGACTGTTTGGTGATTGGTTGGTTATATACTAGGGGATGTGGAAACCCATCTGCTTTATGCACCTCAGGATCTGGAGCTCTACTATGTTATATTATGTATATTTTGTTAAGTTATTGCTTTCAGTTTCAAACGTAAGATTCATCCTTAGTAAGTGCATTTACCAGTGATCTTAGCAGTAGTATCAACGGTAACGACCAAAGGCGATGGATTGCTCCAGGAACTTAAACGGTACAATGCGTGGGTTTAACATGACCAGATACAGCTCATGAGGAAGTTACACACATTTGAAAGTTTAACTACTTACGATCGTTCAAGGAAGTCGGGTTAATAACGTTTATTGAATTTTTAATTAGTTGTTATAATCATTCTCTTTGGCCTTGAATTGACCACTCTATTTACGTGTCCGGCTGATTATATCTGGTGAAACGGATCATGACAGATATATCAGGTGACGGTTTGATGAAAGGGTTTAAGGTTTTATTAACTGCCAACGACCTTGAGTGTTAGCTTGCGTGTTCTGTGCTGAGTTCACGTAACGCGTCGTACGTCCACCTGGTAATAAGACTCACCCATCACATTATAACGTATAAATACGTAATAATAAACATTATCACCAAATTTCAAGTTCATAGGTCAATGGGAAGTTAAAAAATTCTTCGTAACAACATTTTGTGACAGACGACGGACGGACAGACAGACAGACGGACACGTAAGTGAAAACAATAGGGCTCCGTTTTTACCAATTGAATGGTGAACAGTTTGATGAAGAGGTTTAATAGGACCTTCGCAGGATGGCTGTTAGAACCTGAATGAGATTTGCCGTGAATCGAGACGAATGCGATTGGCCCTATGTTAAGAAGTGGACTGCTGTAGGCTGATGATGAGGTCCTTTTTCTGAAATCCTATGTATTTGGAAATTAGAGAAAACTGATGTGAAAAAAAATGTTTATGTTCAGAAAATGGGACCATAAATAAAGAATACTTTGTAAGTTGTAAGCCGTTTCAAGAGATATACAAAATACTTGATGCTGATTCTACTTCAACGTGTTGCACGTGTTCGGCCGTTGGTCCCGGCTGTCAGTCGTGGATCTTTGACATTCAGTCTGAAGCCAGAAAGTCTGACAACCAGTCTTACCAAGGGGTATCGTATTACCCAGTGACTGGGTTGTGGAGGTCAGATAGGCAGTCGCTCCATGTAAAAAATTGGTATTCAGCTGCATCCGGTTAGATTGGAAGCCAACCCCAAGATAGTTGGGATAAAGGCTAGGCAGATTGATAGTGTTGCACGTGTTAATGCCCAGAAAAAAAATCCGCTTTCTTCAAATTCTATTTGTGTAAAAATAACACCAGCATCAGTATATATCCTGATATAATCTGCCATAAAACTCCAACGCAGGAACACATCTTCTGCGGAGTTGATCAGATAAGAACCAGACGATGCAGGAAGACAGTTATACTTTTCTACGCAGAGCTGGATGAAGATTATTTATCACCCACACAATATCTTTAATCTGTCATCTTCACAGCATCACAGCCCTATCCAAGAACAATCTGAGTTTATATTTAGCACATCCTATTTCAGTAACAATTGAATCATTATTCTTTTATTCTTGGACCGTCACGTCGGTTTCCTGTGCTAACAATAAGGTTTTTGGCGGTACGTTTAACGTCAGAACAAGATGGAGTATCCGGCGTCTGCGCAGGCTTGTTAATTGACGCAGGTAACGTAAGACTTCCATTGTAAGTGGTATAAAATAGGAACGAGATTTTTTGTAAGGATGTGCCAAGTTGCAGTAAAGTTCGCAATGATTTAGAACTGCATTGTATTTTAAGAAACTCAGTGAGTTAGTAGGTACTGGAAGACGCAGGGTTGGAAGACTCCCTTAAAGTGGACTGATGACCTAGTGAGGGTCGCGGGTAGCCGACTGATGCGAGAAGCATAGGACCGGTCGTTTGTAGCGACACTCGGGGGAGGCTTATGTCCAGTGTCAGGTGGCCGTCTTTCGGCTGAAATATCGATGATGATGATGATGATTGAGTTAGTTTCATCCGAACACGAGGCATAGACCGGCGTCGTAAGAGTCTACTATTTCTATGTTGTTAACAGTACATGTTAATTGTTGTTGTGAAGAGCATTGGCGGTTCGATGCAACATGCTTGTCCGTAGGTTTGCTCGATGGACGTGTGAAGTGAAAGTGACGCTTTTTAAGGCCCTACTATCAGCCAAGTGGCGCGCCCTCATTAAATAAAAAATTGTAGCATAGCATAGAAAGTAAATATTAAAGAATCCAACGTCACATTTGTAATTGGTAATTGTCTAAAAAATTCTAATTAGTACGTTAGTTAGATTTTTAAAAAATATTGAAAAATATTTTTTTCTTCTGTCACGTATCCAAATAACACCGGCCGGCCAACTGCAAGTCGAACTCACACACTAAGAGTTCCGTACCATTATCTATAAAAACGGCAAAAAAATCACGTTTGTTATATGGGAGTCCCCTTAAATATTGATTTTATTCTGTTTTTTTAGTATTTGTTATCATAACGGCAACATAAATACATCAACTGTGAAAATTTCAACTGTCTAACTATCACGGTTCATGAGATACAGCCTGGTGACAGACGGACAGACAGACCGACGGACGGACAGCGGAGTCTTAGTAATTGGGTCCCGTTTTACACTTTGGGTACGGAACCCTGAAAATGAAGACGATACAGTGCGTGGAAATTTCGCATGAGTTAAAATTGTCGGTAAGTACTACTTTTTAACCGACTTCAAAAAAAGGAGGAGGTTCTAAATTTGACTGTATTTTTTTTTATTTTTTTTATGTGGGGTGGGAAATCATCCAATGACATCTTCCGCTCTAGGGTGGAGTGGGCGGGCGTGTCAGACTCTTACTGAGTAAAACCCACCCCTGTTCCTTCCCTGCCCTAAGTGCCCAGGGGCATAACTTTAACTTTCATAACTTTTTACTACTTGAACCGATTTTGAAGATTTTTTTTTTGTTTGAAAGCTGTTGATTCACATGTGGTCCCATTTTTTTCTTCTCTTTAGACTTCGGAGATACACAATGGAACTCTTCAATAAATGATAGCAAACCTTCTAGAATTGCTGCAATCGCATGTCTGTATATTGTTTTCACCACTTCACAACATTACATCACGCTGATACGCTCTGAAGGGGTATACAGATTTGTGCAGTTCACCCTGATACACCCTAATTTCACCAACTATGTTCAAATTCCCTATTTTTAGGGCTATCAATTCGGGCATAACTTTACTATTAATTTAGTTTTAGAATGGGGTACAACAACTAAAAAGTGAAAAATAAAAAACTTACAAAAAAAATACAACCGACTTCCATAAATAATACAAAAAAATGCAAAATAACTTTAATTTCGGAAGTCGGTGTCAAATAACGAAGAAACTAAACTAGAAACACCGACTTCCGAAATTAAAGTTATTTTGCATTTTTTAGTATTATTTATGGAAGTCGGTTGTATTTTTTTTTTGTAAAAAGATTTTTATTATTCAAACGGGACGTAACTCCCCCACTCCTGAACCTTCATGCATCTTTTCTTTGTATTTTTTTATTCATTTGATAAAGCAAAAAATATGTCTCCATGATTTTTTTGATAATCTCGTGGCTTTTTTTTTTATTTGGCTATACTAATAACAGCCGCACGGGTCGATCCATTAGGTTAAGTTACGTTTGCCGGAGTTGGTCCATGGATGGGTGACCATCTTTACATACCGAGACTCACCCGTGCCTCGGAAAGCACGTTAAGCCGTTGGTGCAGCAGGATGGCTGGTAGAACCTGGATGAGATTTGCCGTGAATCGAGACGAATGCGATTGGCCCTATGTTAAGAAGTGGACTGCTGTAGGCTGATGATGAGGCCCTTTTCTGAAATCCTGTTTTTGGAAATTAGAGAAAACTCATGTGAAAAAAAATGTCTATTGCCCATTTTCTGAACACAATTTACAAACTATTCTTTATAGAATAGTTTGTAAATTGTAAGCCGTTTCAAGAGACATACAAAATGCTTGATGCTGATTCTACTTCAAAGTGTTGCACGTGTTAAGCCGTTGGTCGCGGCTGTCAATCGTGGATCTTTAACAGTTAGTCAGAATCGCGAAAGTCTGACAACCACTCTTACCAAGTTGCATCGTATTACCTAGTTACTGGTCTGTGGAGGTCAAATAGGCAGTCGTTCCATGTTAAATATGCAATGCAATGCATAAATGCTACACTAGGATCATAATCCTTCAAAACTAATGTTCCTCCAACCTATTACCGCTAGCTCTAATCCCGCTGATCGTCCAAACTCTGGTGCACGTTTTCAAAACAATTTTCGCCAAACGTGTCCGACTCGTGTCCAGGTCACGCGAACCCAAAGACCTCGTACTGAACAACGTGCTGCATGGAATCAAACGTGCTGCATGGAATCAAACGTGTTGCAAGCTCAATCTAAGGGGGCATAAATTATAAAACAGTAATCATCGCATTAAAGTCAGGTATCAATCATTAAAGGGGGCGACCAGACTTGTGGCTTGGCGTGTAATGTAACATTTGTGCGAATGGTACAGTTCGTGGCTAAAATAATAACAGCCACAAGGTTCAATCCATCAGGTTAATCTACGCTTGCCGGGGTTGTTCCATAGATGGGTGACCATCTTTACATACCGAGACTCTTCCGTGCTTCGGAAAGCACGTTAAGCCGTTGGTCCCGGCTTTCAATCGTGGATCTTTGACAGTCGTTACGGGTCGTCAAAAACCCGAAAGTCTGACAACCAGTCTTATCAAGGGGTATTATTACCCAGTAACTGGGTTATGGAGGTCAGAAAGGCAGTCGCTCTATGTAAAATACTGGTATTCAGCTGCATCCGGTTAGACTGGAAGCCGACCCCAAGATAGCTGGGAAATGCCGCGGGCAGATTGATTGGTAAGTACAGTACAAGATAATGTTCAGGGTGTACCTAATGGAAATGTGGTCATATCTTAGACATTGCCTATATCTATGGAAATGAACTACTTTCTTCAAGGAAAGTAAACCCAAAAAAATAGACTTAAGGTGGAAGCTCCAGGGTAGCCCGCGAAATTCAAATTTTCTTACAGTTTTTGCTATTTGCAGATCAGTCAGAATCAGGTTATATCTTGGTCAAAATTTGATTCGCGGCCGCAGCGAGTATGTATTTATAGAAATCATCATCTGCCATGCCTTTTCCCAACTATCTTGGGGTCGGCTTCCAGTCTAACCGGATGCAGCTGAATACCAGTTTTTCACATGGAGCGACTGCCTATCTGACCTCCACAACCCAGTAACTGGGAAATACGATACCCCTTGGTAAGACTGAATGCCAGACTTTCGGGCTTCTGAGGACCGTAACGACTGTATGTATTTATAGAAATATAATGGTTAAAATCTTCAATACATCTCTCTCAGTTAGGTGAGTAGAGGTACATGGTTTTTTTTTACAATTGATGCTCTCATTTGACCACTGGCTCACCTGATGGTAAGCGAAGATGTGGTTGACGTTGGCAAGCTTGCCTAGAAGTAACCTATTCACTCTTGACTTAAAGGTCCTCCTGGGTTCTAGCTATCAGGCAAGGCTCCTTAACTGTACGCAACTTTTTTTTTTGCGTATGGATGGGATGTCCGTGGTACATGATCTACCGGTTTCTGGGGAGCCAACTGCCAAAAGTTCTTAGCACCGTTAGTAACCAGTCGATAACAGTTAGTTCTAACCTTTAACGCGTCCGAATTTGAACCGCTGCGTCACGAACTCACGACACTCATCACGACTCTCTGACTAAATTAGCAGCATATGCTATTAAGTGACTAGTTACAATGACGTGACGTCACTCGTTTATTTGAGGAGTGTGGGTACATGTACACACACCGCCGCTAACGTGATCTCGAACGTGTTTGATTGAGATAATAATGGCGCCTGTGGTTGGGACAAAAAGCGTAGGTTATGGGTTCCGGATATCTGTTTTATTCGGGCCCGTTCAGGCTTGGTATTTCTAGATAAGTATTGTGCGCATTAGAGTTGTGTGTTCAGTAGATCTGTTATAACCCCATACTGTGTTTTGCATGTCCAAAAGTTGCTGTCGCCAGTAAATATTATACTAGAATTAGAACGAAACAGAGCAGATTACCATGGCCCCTGCGCAAGGATGTCACGCAAAATCGTGAAGCTTATTCCACATTTTTCTGCCTGGGGTCGCGGATAAATTCAAAAGAGAGTTACCGAGCGTGGCCCTTGGGGCAGACAACTGAAGGAACAAGGGGGTGTTTTAGTCAGTAAAATTCTGACACGCCCTAGCTCCACCCACAGCAGGAGAAGTCATTGGATGATTTCCCACCCTCCAAATATACAAAAAAGAAACATGTGAGGTAGAAGCAAAACCTTCAAACATTTTGGCTAAAACAAAACAAAACAAAAAAACAAAACACTTTATAATGCTTCCTATCTCATTTGAAAACATAAAAACAAAATACTGTACAACTCTACCTATCTCATTTTAAAACACTGTATAATGCTTCCTATCTCATTTTAAAACACAAAAACAAAACACTGTATAATGCTTTCTATCTCATTTTAAAACACAAAAACAAAACACTGTGTAATGCTTCCTATCTCATTTTAAAACACAAAAACAAAACACTGTATAAGGCTTCCTATCTCATTTTCTCCCACGTTAAATCTTATGAATTTATGTGTCTGTCTCTTTTACTGTCGCTTTTTCGTTTCATCGACTTTCAAAACACAAAAAAAAACCATGCTAAAGAAGTTTTCAATTCAAAATAAAAGGATCGCGGTTACTGCTTCAAACAATCCCTCAATTTATTCTAGATATGTAACTCCTAGATATAATTTAGTACATAAATAAATATTATGCATTTAACCATTGCAGGCACGTAGGCAAGCCAATAAAATATGTTCGCATAACGTTGATACTTATGTACATTACCTATATTTACATATTTATATGTAAGTACATATTACTCGTTAAACAGAAACACGTTGACGCTGCACGTTGGGGGAGACGTGGATGGCAGTAGGTAGATAAATACTAGATTTTAAGATGAATCAATAAGATAACTATTTGTAATTAGTTACTTAAGCTCATTAAAGTCTCCTCAATTGATTTGCGTAGAACAATATTTTATTGTAACACTTGTTTACCTACTTAGTTATTCTATCAAACTCGAACGATAGGCAATCAAAATAAAAAATAAAAAAATATTTGTCACTCAAAAATACATGTAACAAGCCAGTCATAATAAAATAGCACACGAATGTAATATTATTATGTTTCTTTCGAATATAGCATATGTTTGAAAGCATTTGCTCCGTCGCTTGTCACTGAAGGTTCATAGGAAGACCAGCATCTGATAGCATCTGTCTGGCAACATTGCTGACATGAACCTTTTTGGCACAGCCTTGAGGCACACGCCATCTAATTTTTTTTTGAAGTGAAAACTTCTATAAGCGCGTTGGACAGTTTTGAGATGGGCAAAACTTTTTTACAAAAAAATAGAACCGACTTCCAAAAAAAAGTGCAAAATAACTTTAATTTCGGAAGTCGGTGTTCCTGTTTTGTGTCTTCGTTTTTCGACACCGACTTCCGAAATTAAAGTTATTTTGCACTTTTTTTGGAAGACGGTTCCATTTTTTTGTAAAAAAAAATTATAGTTCACTTTTTAGTTGTGGTTCTACATTAAATTGTGTTAACAATTCATAGACATACGATAGCAGCAATCGCGGTTGATTTACTGTCAATTTTTGAAGAGTTCCGTTGTCTGTCTCCGAAACCCATCATCAGATCTTTTTGAAATTTAAATGGGACCATTTCAAAATAAACCCCTTTCGAATAAAAAAAGAATTTTGCAAATCCGTCAATATATGACGGAGTTATGCCCGCACATACATAAAAAAAAAAACATCCGAATTGATAACCTCCTCCTTTTTCGAAGGCGGTTAAAAACAATTGAACTCGCGCCTCCGACACCGCTACGCGATTCGCTACGAGAGTGATACGCGATCCGCTACGAATGCTACGACGCTCGTCGTAGCACTCGTGTTCAAGTTTTTTGTTTTCACTTCTGACGGTAATCCCGGAGTGCCAGGTCTTTTTCTTATTTGTTTGAACTTGGTGACCCTCACCAAATATTTTTCTTTTTTTTCTTTCTTCGAATCAAATTTACACTTACAGCTTGTTGTTTATTGACAACTAGCGACCCGCTCCAGCTTCACACAGGCACAAATTATACACTTAAACCTTCCTCATGAATCACTCTGACTATTGGTGAAAATTGCAAGAAAATCGGTTCAGTAGATTTTGAGTTTATCGCGTACAGACGCGTCGAGAGACTTTGTTTCATAATTATGTAGTAATGGTGATAAACTATGGTCTTTTCCATTCTCATGGCAACTGAGACGAGTGGAGTTAATTCAAACTTGACTGAGACTTTAACCTCTGAGTTTGTTTCGGTGTTTCTTCTCAGGGTAGTCAGCTAGGAAACACCGCCCTCATCCAGCTAAAAAAAAAACTGACTTGTAAAATCGTTGTTAAAACCTACTTACCAAAATAAAATTATTTATCATTATCATTTAAACGGACTTAGAATAGAGGCGTAAATCTATTTATTTATTTTGCCATCGCAAAACCTTGATGTGCGTAGCTCTAGCTAATAAGAGAGATCTTTGGTACAAATGAAGATAGCTAATTAGGGCCTAATGTGATTAATTACGGTAAATATAAGGCGATGCACAACGTCAGAACAGTGTAGCTCAGCCAAATTAATATACGGGAGTCTGGAGATTATAATTAAAAAATGAACATAGATTTAGTTTGAATAAAAGCTGCTCTGGAAAACGAATATTCTTCATTTTGACTCCATGATAATTTTCGTGTGAGTTATGCAATTGATTGATTAAACAATTCCTTAATTGATTTTCAATCTTAATTAATTAAACATTCCTCCAACAGCTAAGGTTAAGCCAGGGTTGTTAATTATAAGCTCCTTCTGTATCTTTCTAGCACCATGAATAAAATTTTATTCACAACAAATAAAAAGGTTTTTTTTCCACTCCACGATACCCTAATCCTATCCAAATATACCACGAGAATAACCGTCACTGACATGACGTAGGTAACAATATAAACGAATTAACTATGACGGCATTACTGAAAAAACTATTGACGCAAATCTATATTAGACTTGCCGGAAAACGTAGTATACAGAGCAAAAACTTGTTTGCGTTACTATAAAAAATCAATTAATGCGCCTAGTCTTATCTTAACTATATTGAGGTCGGGTTCAGCTCTTACCGGATGCAGCTGAATACCAGTATTTTACATGGAGCGACTGCCTATCTGACCTCCACAACCCAGTTTCAGGGTAATACGATACCCCTTGGTAAGACTGGTTGTCAGACTTTCGGGCTTCTGACGACCCGTAACGACTATCAAAGATCCACGATTGACAGCCGGGACCACAGGCTTAACGTGCTTTCGAGGCACGGAGAAGTCTCGATTCGTAAAGATTGTCATCCATCCATGGACCAACGTCGACAAGCGTAGCTTAACCTAATGGATCGACCCATGCGGCTGTTATTACTTTAGCCACAAGCTCCTCTGGAAAATGTACAACGAAATTCTGTCCGTACCAAATTTTTTTTTGTGATTTAATTACATATTTACGGTTTTCGGTTTTTTTCCTTCACTTGTGTCATAAGCTAATGCTTCTTGCCAAATTTCATAATTCTAGGTCAACGGGAAGTGCCCTATAGGTTTTGACTCCCTTGAGAAAGTAAAAATATGCGGCATAATCGAACGGGCGTATCTTTTGATTGTGTTGACGTAGAAGTTTGATTTTTTCCGCTCCAAGAGATTGCAGATCTGAGTTTTTGGTATTAATTTCAGGTTGATACCTCCACGCGTTCCTGAGAAAAAGTGTCTTGACAGACGAACAGACGGACATCAAAGTGATCCTATAAGGGTCATTCGGAAAGAAAGAAGAAGAACGAAAACTTTATCAAGCGCAAGTTCGATCGTGTATGGAATACTGCTCTCATCTTCCAAACGCATCAAGCTGGAATCTGCCAGATACCAGCTTGATGCGTTTGAGACAATTGAGAAATGAGCCAAGAGGATCAACGGCAATGATAGGCTCGTCGAGTCGAAGCTCCAAAATCTTGAGCATAGATAGACGCCGAGTTGCTAGCCTGTCAGTTTTCTATCGGTTACATTTTGGGGAGTGTGCGAAGGAATTGCATAATTTGATTCCGCCAAGCCCGTTCCATCATCGGACCACAAGACGTACGGCTATGCGCCACCGGTACATGGTGGACATCCGACCCATACGTACAAAACGTTTTGAGAACACATTCATTGTGCGTACAGCTAGGGATTGGAATTCCCTGCCGGAGTCTGTGTTTCCTGATAGCTACAGCCTGGGAGTCTTTAAGTCAAGACTGAGTAGGTTACTTCTAGGCAAGCGTGCTCCGTCTTCGACCACATGATCGCTTACCATCAGGTGAGCTATAAACAAAAAAAAAACGAGTTGCTCCGATCCCAAGAACATGGGACTATAGCAGGAAGATCATAAAGAAGGCTTAAATTTCAATTTATAGGTTATTCCGTTACTGCACTATAATCTGATCTGGCAATGTTACTGGAAATAGGTCAGATTATACTGGATATATCTTGTGTACGAATAGCTGACCTCTCATTGTATAGGCTGGCACTAGAAATGGGAGTTCAGCTTATACTTGATAATTACGTCTGGCTTGATTGTCGTCATATGTACGAATATGGATGTATATCGAAATTGGTTGGCAACAGATCCGGTTCCGTGGGATATCCGCTGGATAATGGTCGCCAATGACGTAGTGTTGGCTTAGTTTTAATTAACTAACCGGTTTTGATGACGATTATAGACGGTTATAAATATATAATTTAAAGTTAGAGTCCGATATATTACAATTTTCCTTGATAGGGAGTTTTAATGACGTGACGTTTCATATTTGTTTTTTTTATTCAATTTTGTGTAATTTTTTTTCTTGGCCTTTTAACAATATTTTTTTTTATTATTAGCTTCACTTGTGACTAAGTAAACAAATCTTAGAAGTTAAATCTGACCTACTTCCCGGCTTCCGATTGAGCTGTAATTGTGCGTACATGTTTAGTTTCGATGACAGCTAAGTAACGTAATTCTAAATCCAATATGGCGGACTTGTTAGTTTGTTTGTATTACAATGATATTATGGGTATCAAATTAAAGGATTTGCTAAGAAAACACATAAAATAAAAAATAAAGTGTGGTTTTTTTTAAAATAAATGTCCAATATTGTTTGATAATCTAACTTCGGACTAAATATAATTATAATTTTTTACCCTAAATCATCCCTATTCTTTTATCAGCAATATTACCTTAAGTGGTTTGATTGCGTGTTCTGTGCTACGCTGACTCGCCCATCAAGTGTTGTGTTGTGTTGGGTTGGGTTGTGTTGGGTTGTGTTGGGTTGTGTTGTGTAGTGTTGTGATGTGTAGTGTTGTGTAGTGTTGGGTTGTGTTGGGTTGTGTTGGGTTGTGTTGTGTTGTGTTGTGTTACGTTATGTTATGTTATGTTATGTTATGTTGTGTTATGTTATGTTATGTTATGTTATGTTATGTTATGTTATGTTATGTTATGTTATGTTATGTTATGTTATGTTATGTTATGTTATGTTATGTATCCAAAAAAGCATTTCGTAGTTCAATTTCCAGTTAAAGAGTAAGAAAGTCGTAAAGTGATATTTTCGCAACGCTATGTTCTTAGCTCCAAACTTTCTCGCATTTTTTCTCTAAACCAAGGATAAGGTACCAGTCACGGGTGTGTTTGAAAGAGTTACCGCGACCCTGGCACAGGCAACTGAAGGAACACGGGTGGGTTTTAGTCAGTAATAGTCTGACACAAAAGGCGTAGCATGACCAATTCTATCTCTATCACATCTTTACTGCCCGAGCATCATGCTTTACATTGTAGACTTTTGTCGACTGAAGAATAGAAACATTTCTTCTCTTCAGTTTTAACATCGCCATGCTACCTATCTGTCATTTTGTCTATTCTTCCGTCAACATAACCTGTTTCTATGGTGGTCACGCTACGCGTGCAAAGCAGGGAAGTTATTTGATGATATTACAAACCCAAAATAAAAAAGATTAAGTACCAACGCGTTTACGCACTACTTACAAAAACTTAGCAATGATTATATACTGCTCACGTACCTGAAAACACAGATACTTGGTAACTGAAATAACTGATTATTAAGTACTAAGGTAGCGTATTGTTCACACAAAATTAAGGCACAGTTATACGACTTTAAACGGCTTCTAATTGTACATCACGTCTAAACGACTAGTCTTATTTCTTTGAAAAAAATATATGTTACTCTAGAATATTTTTGTCGTAATTTGATCTGAAAATATTTGAAATTTTAATTTTAAAATACTGTGTAATTAATTTGTAAAGTTATGTCTAACGCGGATAAAAAAATTGAGAATCACGCAAAAACTATAAAGCGTATTTTTATGAAACCTTCACCATTTTAAAGATTATTTAATTATTTATAATTTGGACTCAGTGTTATGGTTTAATACTTGTTATTTTATGTGTAGTAAATTAATAATGCGTCTCATTTCGGACAGCGCTCCTTGACGGGCGAGTCCTATCACTGGGACATACGACGCGTTACGTGAGCTCAGCGCAGAACATGCAAACTAACCACTCAAGGTCATTTGCAGCTAATAGCGCCTTAAAACAGACAATTTCTATTTCCATGGACTGGTAATAACAACCTTCACACTAAGAATTTAGCATACTAAATTGACATAATTACGCCACACACATTACCAATTTCACATGATTTTTACTACTGCCAAATGTTTTACCACGTGGCAAAATAAATGCCAGTAGGCAGGTATTTATTTTGCCTCGTGGCCTACCCATTGCCACGGTCCACCTGGCACAAAAAGATATGTCTCAGTGACCGTTGCGAATCTTTTGTGCCCGATACCTATATTTATTATTTCTTTCATCTTTTATTCGCTGGTTGGGCTCTCAAAGGGATGCTCAGTATTATTAAAACCGTTGGCAGTTAGACCTGGGTTTTTCGAGTGCTTTCATTAATAAAATGTCCCCTATTGTTAATGTAAAGGTCATTCAGTCATGCCATATATAGGTATACTAGCTGACCCGGCAAAGGCTGTGATTGAAATGGAAAATAGGGGTGGGGGTAGGAGAGTGAAACATTATTTTGGACCTATTCTTATACCTACCAAATATACAAAGAAAAATTAAAAACGTTGAGCCGTTTCGGAGGAGTGCAACCACAAACACCCTGACAGGAGATTTTATATACCTAGGAGAAGAAACTACCAACAGATTTTTTTTCAGATTTTTCAAGCCCACATTTAAGCTTTTTGCTTGTCGTTGTCAAATAAACAAAACTAAGAAAACCGACTTCCGAAATTAAAGTTATTTTAAAAGTGAAAAATAAAAAAAACATTTTTTAGTTTTCACTTTTAGTTGTGAAAATTACTTTAACTAAAAAATAATACACTAAAAATTAAAAAATAACTTTAATTTTGGAAGTCGGTGTTTGTACTTTATTTCTTCGTTTTTTGACACCGACTTCCGAAATTAAAGTTATTTTTTAATTTTTAGTGTATTTTTTTTTTTTGGAAGTCGTTTGTTATTTTTGTAAAAAAGTTTTTTATTTTTTACTTTTTAGTTGTTATACCCCAGAACTAAAAACCCCAATAACATGGAACGTGGAATTTAAACATTTGGTGAACACCAAAATGTTATCGAGGTACTCGTATTTTTCGTTTTTGTTCAGTTTCTCAAAAAGCGCTAAAGCAATTTCGATAAAATTTATATGGGACCACCTCGGGAGTACACTCTTTCGGATAAAATAAAAATTTGAAAATCGGTCCACAACTGACGGAGAAATCGGCGGACATACATAAAAAAAAAGACACATACATACAGTCGAACATAGAACCTCCTCCTTTTTCGAAAGTTGGTTATAAAGTAAAGTTATGGCCGAATTGATAACCCCAAAAATTTTGAATTTTAACATAATTGGTGAAATTATATAGGATGTATCAGGTTGAGCTGTACAAATCTGTCTATCTCTTCAGAGCATATGAGCGTGATGTTATGTTGTGAAGTGGTGTAAACAATAAACAGACATGCGATTGCAGCAATTCCGAAAGGTTTGCTATCATTTATTGAAGAGTTCCATTGCTTATCTCCAAAGTTCTTCAGATCTTCATCAAATTTAATTGAAAACATGAAAGCACCAGCTTTCAAATAAAAAATGAGAAAAAGAATAATCAAAATTGTTTCACCTAGAAAAAAGTTCTGAGGTAAAACTAAAAAAAACAGTCGAATTGAGAACCTCCTCCTTTTTTTGAAGTCGGTTAAAAACTATTTTCTTTCTTTCTTTTATAATATGTAGGATCTCAAATGTTTGCTGTCCACTTCTAGCTAGTGTCGACTAGCTAGAAGTGGACAGCAACCTCTCCCAAGTTCCTAAGTGTATCGAAATACTTTTCCACTCTATGCTCTTGCAGAACTGTCGGCCTCGTAGAAAAAATCTGTATCTAAATCTTATTCATGACGTTACAAAGCAGACAAACTTCAAAATAGACTTATATTTATATCTCATTAAACACTATTATCAAACAATTTATATTTGCGTTTAAATTAGTCATTTAAACGAAATTAACTTTATCAATGACCGAGTCTTATTTTTAGATGACTGACTAAGCTGCGTTAGAGCTGTGTGTCACGAGATTTTTACAATTTATTTATTTTAGATTGAATAAAACAGCTGCGTAATATATATATATAATCTGAGAAAGTCTATGACTAATATTTTTCTGCTGCACATAAGTTTATAAGTCACTGAGGAAACATTGTGACACGAATATAAAGAGAGCCAAGACAGAGATATTATATCAGATATACACTTACTTACTTACTTCCTTCGACGCAACCCTTTGTGGGTCTTGGTCTTCTCAACGGTCTTCTTCTATATACCGACCTCTGTCTTTGGCCTTCTTTTTTTTATTTGTTACAAGCCCGCCACACTATTCCCAAACCACTGTAACTTCTGTAAGCCAGAATCAATAGTGGCGACCACCAGAAAAAACGCCGAGGCAATGAAGCTCGACGAGTCCCAGAGAAACGATTAAACTGTCTTGGGTCCCGCAACGAAATTAATCAGAAAAGACAGCGGAGGAGTAAGAAATCTGTTTGTGTGTATATGTATGTGTTCTGTCTCTGACCTCCCTTCGCCAAGTTGCTTTTTTATTAGAGATGTGATTGCTCTTGACTCTAGTCTAGGTCAGAGTCGACGATGGAGCGAGCTTACCCAGAAGAAGCCTGTTCACTCTAACTTTGAAGAGATTAGGGTTGTATGCATTCGGAAACACAAACGTAGGTAGAGAGTTCCACTCCTTTGCTGTGCGCATTATGAAAGACGTTCTGAAAGGTTAATGCGAAATAGTGGAATAGTTTTCCTGTCTATTTTCGTCAAATCTTCGTCTACACAATACTTCCAACGCCTCCTGGGTCTTATTCTCTTTTATCACTTTGGCTAGCTAGACCCTAAATCCCAAGACTACTTTGTTATAGGCTATGACCAAGACAGTTTGAATCAAAAGCAGGATTTATTTGTGGCATAATGAAGCTTCATGGGTTATCACTATGTCTTTTTATTTCTTTGGTACGCCCTGTAGTATAAACAGCTGGATAAATTTTTAACCGACTTCAAAAAGAAACTATAATAACTCCGTCATATATTGACGGATTTGCAAAATTGTTTTTTTGTTCGAAAGGGGTTTATTCCGAAATGGTCCCACTTAAATTTCATATAGATCTGATGATGAGTTTCGGAGACAGACCACGGAACTCTTCAAACATTGACAGCAAATCAACCGCGATTGCTGCGATCGTATGTCTATGTATTGCTAACACAATTTAATGTAGAACCACAATTAAAAAGTGAACTATAATTTTTTTTTACAAAAAAATAGAATCGACTTACAAAAAAAAGTGCAAAATAACTCGGTGTCAAAACAACGAAAACAGAAAACCAGAAACAACGACTTCCGAAATTAAAGTTATTTTGCACTTTTTTGGAAGTCGGTTCTATTTTTTTGTAAAACAGTTTTTTACAAATGAGGTTTCATTAGTGACCTAAAGCTTTATGAATTTAGATAAATAAAATCAAAATGGTTTGGTGGTCACCATTAGGTTTTTTTCTGACTATAATCATGTGGGATATAAAAAAGAGAGATTTGAGAGAGAATCTCTCTCTCTATCAAAATAAATAGAGAGAAGATTACAAAAACAAAGGAACTAACTTTTTTCTTTAAATTACGTCTTTTTTTATTCTATTCATTTCTGCAAGTCATAACCTCATTGTTAACGGCTAACCTCGCCATTCATATTTCCTAGAATCCATTCAGTATCTTCCTTAGCCGATATAAAACAATAAGATAAGACAGATTCGAGCCTAACCTATGACCATTGTGACCAAACAAAATCTTATTGATCTTGTTAACTGAATGACGAAACTTATTGTGTTAACTTACAAATATTTCTGGATCCTCTGATCTAAACTAATATTTTTTTAAGGCGTAGACATACGACTTCTTATCATTTAAAATTGACCATCACGTCTAAACGACTAGTTCTATTTCTTTGAAAAAAATATATGTTACTTTAGACAATTTCATCGTAATTTGATAAGTGAATTTTTGAAATTATATTTTTATAACATTGTGTAATTAATTTGTAAAGTTATGTCTAACGCGGATAAAAACAATGAGAATCACGCAAAAACTATAAAGCGTATTTTTATGAAACCTTCACCATTTTAAGATCATTAAATTATTTATAGTTTAGTCTCAGTGTTTTAGTTTAATACTTGTTGTTTTATGTGTATTAAATTATTAATGCGTCTAACTTGGGACAGCGGTTTGATGGGCGGATCGTATGGTGGGCGTTATATAATTACATTATATTATAAAAATATAATTTCAAATATTCTGAGATCAAATTACGACGGAAATTGTCTAGAGTAACATATATTTTTTTCAAAGAAATAAGACAAGTCGTTTAGACGTGATGTTCAATTAAAAACCATTAAAAGTCGTATAACTGCGTTTAACTGATTGAAAGATACACTTTTGCTGAGTGACATAAACTACTTCTAATTTCGGACAAAATTTAAATTGTAGGTACCTATTTTTAAGAAAATAACGTCCAATTTACTCGTACAATCAGTGTTGACTTAAACTAGAACTAAAATGGTATACAGTAATTAGAAATGCTCGGATCCTGTGATGGTTAACAATAATTACAAACGATCGGTCCACAGGGAATGCCTAGGCCAAGGTAACGAAGCCAAGCGAGCGCAAGGTTGGTCTGAAAATTTTCCAGCTTTTTTTAAAGTTACGAGTACTTTCCTGTTGTAAATGTTAAGCTTATAATTAAAAGCCAAAATATTAATGAACGAGAGCGAAGCGAAAAAGTTGTAAGCTCTGCCTACCCTCACAAAAGAAAAGTGTGCACTTAAAAATATATTTCTTTAAAGTACAAAACACAAATAAAACATTGACGTCACATTCACTTGACACCATATAAAGGCATGTTATATTCAAAATTGAGATCAATCAAAGACAAGTAAAAGTGCGCTCGCGCAGGCTCTGCCTGTTAAGGTAAGGTCAGCTTACTGAGTATTGAATGTTTATATAACCGTACATGGGTGTAGGTATCAACTAAGAGAGTTGATTTATGTAAGGAGAATTTACAGGGTTAAGATTTTTTTAATGGCCAGGTAAATTAAGGTGGTCTGTATTCTTAGGATAAACAAAGTGACAAACGAAATGATACAATGTACGGAGTTGATCACATGTCATGGCCTTTTAATAAAGCATGTAAAAAACCCTGTTCGATCCAATAAAGGCGTATTCCTGGTTTAAAATACGTAATAGAAAAAAAAATGTTACTCATAAAAACCAAAAGATACAGATTTTTTATTATTATGAAATATGCGAAATTTAACACTAAATGTGGCAAATTTTCAAAAATTGACAACACTCCACCGGCCGGCGAAATCTTTTCATTTTTACCTATTTTTATTTCAAACGATACCGCCCTGCAAAAAGACCGTCTCGCTCAGGCGGTTTCTTTGACACGAAACTGTTGGTGAACTTTGTCGAGAGCTCAGCGTTGCCTTTGATAAGTATTTCTTTTTTTTTAATTAATTATTTTCATTGAAATATAATAATTTCGTATCCATTAAATGATTACGTATATGTGTACGCAGTACGATACCAAATAATATCCTTCAGGATCGGACAGGGTTTTTGTTACATGCTGTATAGGATTGGCCATCCCATAAATTTACACGTTTTGACAAATTGCTATCGCTGATCTGCTTTATCTCGTGTTGCGCCAATCCCATGTTCTTGAGATTGGCGCAACACGTTTTCTTCTTCCATCCTCCTCTATCAATTAAAGTAAACTAAAAAAAAAAAAACTATGTCTCAGAAAAATTAACCAGAACTTGAAAGAAGACTTTTAAAAATAATATAAGTGTAATATACGGTTACTTTAAATAAAATTTCATTTTCATGTAGACCACTGAACAAAAACAAAATCTGAATAATTCCATACAATCACAAACCCGTTTCAAAAATCGACTAGACCGGAAAAAACAACGAGAATAGAACATTAACACTAAACAAAACTCATTTGAAATTAGAATATTGTCAGAATTATGTTTTAAAGCATGAATAAGTTAAATATGTGAATTGTTATGACAAAATAAAACATTTAAATATACTTGAAATTAGAATACGGTCGGTATTATGTTTTAAATTTATGAATATGTGAATCTTATTGACAAAATTGAACATTTAAAATATATTTGAAATTAAAATATTACCAGTATTGCTTTTATTTAATGAATCAGTTGAATAAATGAATCGTTTTGACAATCGCCTCACGTGTGCGTACGACGTCCACGATATTACGGGATACAGTTAGCATCTTTTATTCATTCAACGATTGTCCCACGGTCGCACCTGGGCAAACCGCGATTTTTTGTACTATTTTTTACCGGTTTTGGGTACGAAACTGCTGGACCGATATTGTTTGCTGAGGACAAAGGGAGAAATTGTGCAAAGATCAGCTGACTGGTTTTGGCAGCTGACTGGTGTGGCAAGTAGGGTTGTAAAAATACTCAATTCTGAAACCACCCCTATTTTTTCGAAAGTGTTCAAAGCTGCACTAGAAGATGTCTTCAAGCTCCTGCCTGGACCGTGAAGCCAAGTACGCAGCAGATGTTATAGTGCGCAAACTCAGGTACATAGTGCGTGCAGTTGTCTCATAGTCCGATGGGACTTTGTCTAACAAACTGTTTATTTATCTGGCAATAGATTTAATAATTAAAATGAAACTATTTGAAGGAAAATTACAGTTTTTCTAGCGACTATATAACAGGACAATCTTTATATATTTCTAATGAACTCATTATTCATTGCCGATTCAAAGGAAATTCTCAGTTTAGTAAAACTAATTACCCCGTTGATGTAACTGAAGCAGAAATTATTACAAGTATAATTATATAATTTAATTACATACACATTTTGTAACTAAGGGCATGTTGGATAATATGATGTAACAAATATGGTATGACAATTGTGGCTGGTGTCATAAAATGAACATTACATACTTAAGTACATAGTGGGTAGATACTGCTAGTATGTACGTTTTATAGCACATTCGCGAGTTAACTGCATTGTATAATTTAAGTCAGAAATTAATAATAAATGAATGGTTTACTAAATGAAAATAAGTCTCACATATTATTTGCCACTAGCAACCCACCCCAGCTTTGCACGAATCAAATTATACCTAAAACTTCCTCATGAATCACTCTGTCTATTGCTGAAAACCGCATAAAAAATACGTTCAGTATTTCTCGAGGTTACCGCGAACAGACAGTCTGACAGACACAGCGAAGACAGTGTTTTATAATATGTAATGATGGTGATGTGACAATTTCGTCTGTAGATCACAACTGAGTCTATTCTTCGGAGAAAGAATAAGCATTGTCATTCAACATGGCATCAACTTTTCACATTGACAACAATATAGGAAAATGCACCTTGTAGTTTTGATTAGGATAGATTAGCTGTACCTACTTTACTGTTAATAAAATTTATTATTATTAATTTATTATTATTATTATTATATGGAGTTGTTGACTCTGAGCACTCTTCCTTTTTAGGCACTTACAAAAACACATATGTACCTATAGCGTAGCATTTAGCCAATAATAAATTTATACCTACATAATTACCTGCACAATTTATATAATGTAGCAATGGCGTTATTTTAAATCAAGTAAATTAGCTTACAATGGCATTCCTACATAAATATATTACATTTGTATCCAATTTAATAGAACACTCAATCCCATTTTCGTAATTAAACGCATTGACTTTTAATTCAATTGATTGAATTTTATCATTATTTATTTTTAACCTTATTTATTACTATTTTTTTAGCTCGTGGCTAAAGTGAGAACAGCCACACGGTTCGATCCATCAGGTTAAGCTACGCTTGCCGAAGTTGGTCCATGGATGGGTGACCATCTTTACATACCGAGACTCCTCCATGCCTCGGAAAGCACGTTAAGCTGTTGGTCCCGGCTGTCAATCGTGGATCTTTGACGGTCGTTACGGGTCGTCAGAAGCCCGAAAATCTGACAACCAGTCTTACCAATGGGTATCGTATTACCCAGTAACTGGGTTGTGGAGGTCAGATAGGCAGTCGCTCCATGTAAAATACTGGTATTCAGCTGAATCCGGTGAGACTGAAGGCCGACCCCAAGATAGTTGGCAAAAGGTTAGGCAGATTGATTTTATTACTATTTTTTTAAAACTTCATACTTACATTTTTTTTTGTACCTAACTTGACTTATTATTTTATTAATTTTACCCGACGACACCAGAAGGAGGGTAATGTTTATAAATGTGTTCTTATGGATCTTTTATGATACGCAATAAATATTTTTATTATTATTTACCCTACTAATATTATAAATACGAAAGTTTGGATGGATGTTTGTTACTCAATCACGCCAGAACGGCAGAGCGGATCTGGATGAAATTTGGCACAGAGATAGATTATAGAGGATATGTTCTTTAGCACTCAATGCATTATATTTTACGATAAGTACAAGTGGGTATTTATACCTATTCTGTGCCTGACATTTAGCCACATAGCCGCTTTTCGCTCGACCTCCATCGATCAGTATGTAATTACCTAGCTAGGTATTATAGTATCTGCCATGCGATGCGAGGCATGAACGGTCATTACATGGTCTGTTGGTCTATGTGAATGGGTACGAATATAGGACGATGTTATGATATAGGTATTTAGACAACACACCCTTAAGGCGCTATTAACAGCCAACGACCTTGAGTGGTTAGCTTGCATGTTCTGTGCTGAGCTCACGTAACGCGTCGTACGTCCTCCCGTCCGAAATTCGACGCATTATTAATTTGTTATACATAAAACAACAAGTATTATACTAAAACACGTATACTAAAACATAAATAATTAAATGATCTTTAAAATGGTAAAAGTTTCATACAACTACGCTTTATAGTTTTTTCGAGATTCTCAATTTTTTATCCATGTTAGACGTAACTTTACAAATTAATTACACTATGTTATAAAAATACATTTGCCAATATTGACATATTAAATTACGAAGAAAATTGTCTAGAGTAACAGATATTTCTTTCAAAGAAATAAAACTAGTCGTTTAGACGTGATCTTCAATTAAAAAACACTAAAAGTCGTATAACTGTTCCTTAATATTTTTTGCTCATTAGATCTTCCGACCTGCTTAACCGTAAACACGGTAGGTCGTAGGAGGTAAGTGATGTAAACATATAACAAGCCACAAAAAATGCAGCTGTTTTGTTTAGACCAAGTACCCAAATAAAAAGAAATATCATCCAAGAATCGTTTGAACTTTACACTTTATCTTGTACCACCTATAGTACTTACCTACAGTTTAACTGGTACAAGGTACAGTAAAAATATCTCGGTCGGAGGACTTTGATATCGGAAAAAGAATTATGGACCGCAAATGGAGTTAGCAGAACACATTGAAAGGCGCGGCGCGGCAGGAATAAGGCAGTGCTTACAGTGACCAAGTTGGTTGCAAGAATTGAAAAAAAAAATTAAAATTTCAAAAAAACCGACTGATAAAAAACTACTAAAAAGTTCCAAACAAGTCACTTTTCAAGCAGTCTGATGTAGTTGGTCGCATTTATTTTAGTTCAGTCACAGATTTGACGCCATTTTTTTAAATCCTACATCTTTATTTGTGGAATCGTCTCCCCGAGCTCTTTAATTTGACACCCCACATGACCAGGTCACAAAAAAATACGACTACACTTACCTAATGGCGGTCGCCATTTTGTTTTTTTTTTCAAAATTCCAAAAGCCAATGTCACTTTGGCGGTCAAGACCAATCGAATAATACCTCGTTTGTTAAAATCCATCCAGCCGTTAAGGCTACAGCGTGTGCCAAAGAAGTTACACATACATACATACTCTCGAAAAACATTTCCTTCTGAGGCAGCTGGGTATAAAGAGTTTTCAACACACTCTAAAACTCGCTCTGACCGCTTTTAAAGCTCAATTACACCTTCCGATTTTAAGGGACCCAATTTAGGAACAAACTAACTATGGAAGCAGGAAGCGAGCGATTGCACTGTCCTAAATTGGACTTCTAAATCGGGCTCCTAATTCGGCATTAATTAAGCCTTTAGGCTTGCAGTATTTTAGGCCAGCCCTCGCTTTTTTTTTGTCTGGTATCAGTGGTATCTCGCAAGTCAACCTATGACGTTGTCGGCTGCTTAACTGGGCTTGCCTGTGGCGGCTTTAATTTATTAAAGCCTCCAGCCAGGGCGTCAATCTACTACCTCTCTCTTTAATAGTTTTTACTAGGATTCTAGCCTTTTTGTTTCATAATTATTAATGTATATATTAATCTATTAGGTATTGATTTTATATATTATTATTGTAAATAATTATAACCTAAGACTACCTACAGTACTGTATTTCCTTTTTCTCTATAAAATCCATACAAAGGTTGTCTTGAAAAGATCGGATTTAGCGATAAGGCCGCCCATTGTGTCACCCTATGTAAAGTTTTCTTCAGAATTGTAACCTATATGGTGTACATAATAAAGATTATTTTTGCGACCCAAATATCGACCAATAGAATTGCACCATTCGACGTCACGTGGTACAACCTACATGGTATTATACTGAAAATTTTTTGAAAATTTTCTAGCTTGTACCACGTGACGTCGAATGGTGCAATTCTATTGGCCGACATTTGGGACGGAAAAATAATCCCCCGAATACCACACGAGCTTCAAAATTATCTGGTATTTCCCGATAGGTTCCCTGCAAACAAATAAAATCGTCAAGTTTTTCAGGTTAAAAAATCACGAGCGCGAATCCTTCATTTGTTTGCAACGAACGGAAATACCCGATAATTTTGAAGCTCTTGTGGTATTATAAGTGAGTATTCTATTGTATTCTATTTCAACTTATTATACAATTTATAGTATCAGGCTAGTCGCCCGCCAGTACACACACACGAAGAAGATAAATTTTGCCAAAGAAATTTATCTTCTTACACGCACGTAAGAAGATAAATTTCTTTGGCGTAACAAGAAAAAAACTTTTTTACAAAAAAAACAACCGACTTCCAAAAAAAGATACACTAAAAAATAATAAATAACTTTAATTTCGGAAGTCGGTGTTTGTATTTTACTTCTTCGTGATTTGACACCGACTTCCGAAATTAAAGTTATTTATTAATTTTTAGTGTATTTTTTTTTGGAAGTCGGTTGTTTTTTTTGTAAAAAAGTTTTTTATTTTTCACTTTTTAGTTGTTATACCCCAGAACTAAAAACCCCAATATAATGGAACGTGGAATTTAAACATTTGGAGAACACCAAAACGTCATCGAGGTACACGTATTTTCCGTTTTTGTTCAGTTCCTCAAAAAGCGCTGAAGCAATTTCGATAAAATTTATATGGGACCATCTCGGGAGTATATTCTTTCAGATAAAAAAAGAATTTTGAAAATTGGTTCACAACTGACGGAGAAATCATTCTTACTGAACCACAGACTATATTTAACTTCAGCGTGTCGGTTCTAGCTAACTTCAGGGTGTCAGTTTTTTGTGATAACTTCAAAAATCCGCGACGCATTTCTCACAATTATTTGTTACCAAATATGTAGGTATAGGGTCATCCAATTCGAAATTCCTATGTTTGAATCACTGTTATACAGCGATAAATAATGAGGCGTGTTTCTTACGACAAATAAAAAAAAATGTTAGCTTGAAACAATGCATTTACGATATGAATCGCTTGATCCTAAAACAACCGCTCGAAGCGTTAATTGTTCAGTTGTTCCATACAGAAACAACATTTCGTGCCGACTTTTTCAGGAAAATTACGGTCAATTCAATAATTTTTCTGCACATATTCTTGCTCATTATTGCCTGTGTTTTTTGTTGTTGCGGGTTATTCTTTAGACATAGGTACGTGTATGCCATAAAAGTTGCAACGTTGGAGCAACTAAAACTCTAGTGTTTGCCGAGATAATTTCCTAAATCGACGAAAAAGTCGTTGTGGTCAAAACCGACCTTGAATGAATCAGCCGCTGCACAATGTAAGACCGTGATTGGTCTGACATCACCTTTACATAAATGAATGATACTAAAATATTATAATAGTAAAAAATAACTTGAATAATATGATATTTTTATGTTTTTTATTTCAATGAATCTTATGAAGCTAGAATTGGATCACCCTCTATATTATGAATATAAGAGAAGTTTCACTCATTATTTTCGAGTAATTGTGTTAGAAAACCTAATGCATGAATTTCTTTTTTCACTTAGAGCAATATAAATTGCAGTACTGTTATTTAAAAATAAATTCAAGTACTGCATGTAGCTCAAAAAAAATATTGAACTCCTACAATTTTCTACTACATTTCAAACGTTTGTGACTATCAAAACTAAACTGTGACGTCACTTACCTCAATACGCCTTGTTTATTGTGTACATCTTATTTTTTTTCCTTATTTTGAATACTTTTACTAATTGTATGTGTTTTAGTCAAGCAGAAATTGCTATTTTAATATTATAATAATATTTTAGTGAAATTTAAAGTACTTTTTACGAATAAGAGTTACTTTGATTCATATATATTTTCGTCACAGTCGGCATTATTGAAAAAGATGCGTTTTGAGATTACGTAGTTTCATCAAAAACATGCAACCTAGAATAAATAAATAAATAAAATAGCCTTTATTTACTCTGACCTTTGCACAATTTGTAATATAATAAAACATACACTATAATATCTATACTTAACTATCTTATACTAACTATACTCATTTCTATTTCTTTTTCCTATATGTATATAACTTAACATTTAAAATCAGTTACCAGGTCAGGCTGTTTTGCGACATAGGCCTCCTCAAGTTCCCTCCACCTTCGCCTGTCCATTGCTGTCCTTCTCCTCAACCTAGAATAATGAACTGTAAAATATGTGATGAATTAAAAAATGAAACAAGTGTACTACATTGTTTCTATGGTCTAAATAAAAAAAAAAATCACGTCATTTATTTCAAATAAACCATTAACAGGCACTTTTAGAATTGTCAATAAGTCGGTCAGTCAGAAAGATGAAGCTAATTGCACATTCCAAGGCGTAGATCTCTATGGAGAAGAACGTGCAAGAAACTCCATGGACACTCTTTTAAACCATGTTATGTACAATATTACAAAAATTCTGTGTTACAATGTATATTAAAAAAATAAAAAAGTTTTGAATTACTTACATATTCCCTATTGTCACTGTAGTTTATCGGCTCCAAGACTACTTCACCTTCGGTTCGGGCGTGTATTCCACCTCGGCTGCAATGACAAAGTTAGTTCGCTTTATCATCATTATCATTTCAGCCGAAAGACGTCCACTGCTGGACATAGGCTCCCACCAAGTGTCGCCACAATGACCGGTCCTGTGCGTCTCGCATCCATCGGCTACCCGCGACCCTCACCAGGTCATCGGTCCACTTTGTTGGAGTAAAGGCACTATTTTCCTCCGGTCGCGGCTAGACATCGGGAATAGAACCTGGATGAGACAGACCCAGCAGTGAGAAAATCAGACTATGGACGATGATCATTATGAAAAACAAAAGAACAAATGACCTCGCCCGTTCCCAGCAGGGGGCCATATGGCCAAAGTGTCGCAGACACAATACATAATCAACAATTCTAAATAAAGAAATCACATGTTCAATAAAAGTCTTCATCTTTTTATACACATAGTAAGTCCACGAATATTGGACCGCACTCAAATAGACACCGCACTGAATCATTTTTATACATAAGCATGTTTAATAAATTATTTCTGGCTGACGATGAATCCTCTCTGGATCATTCGCAATTTCGACAAGATGAATTGAGGGTTTCGTCAGACAAAGATTGTCTTACAGGGATTGATTAGATTCGGGGACGTTTTATAAATCTTTCGACGGGAGTTTATTTATCACAGAGACTTAGTAGAGAGACTGCTGTTTGTAAAGTTGCTCGTTCGGTTAAGTACTTTTTGATGTGAAACATATATTGGCGTGCGAAAGCTGAGACAGCAAACGGCATGACGCTGTCGTGTCACGATGCCCCCACTACGCCGCAGCTCTCGACTCCCTTTTCCCTAGAAACATTTATACGAAAAAAAAACTTTTTTACAAAAAAAACAACCGACTTCCAAAAAAAAAATACACTAAAAATTTATAAATAACTTTAATTTCGGAAGTCGGTGTTTGTATTTTTACTTCTTCGTTATTTGACACCGACCAAGTTATTTATAAATTTTTAGTGTATTTTTTTTTTGGAAATCGGTTGTTTTTTTTGTAAAAAAGTTTTTTATTTTTCACTTTTTAGTTGTTATACCCCAGAACTAAAAACCCCAATATAATGCAACGTGGAATTTAAACATTTGGAGAACACCAAAACGTCATCGAGGTACACGTATTTTCCGTTTTTGTTCAGTTTCTCAAAAAGCGCTGAAGAAATTTCGATAAAATTTATATGGGACCACCTCGGGAGTATATTCTTTCAGATGAAAAAATAATTTAGAAAATTGGTTCACAACTGACGGAGAAATCGGGTAATATACATACAAAAAAAAAAAAAAACATACAGACGAATAGAGAACCTCCTCTTTTTAGAAGTCGGTTAAAAAGTAACAGAACAACAACAACCAACAGCAACAACCAACAACAACAACAACAACAACAACAACAAACAACAATTTTAAATTCTGATAAGTATTAAAAGAGATGTTTCACATCTGCCTGGCGTCCCGTGACGGCCAACTTTTTTTTATTCAGCCTTACGGTTTCACTCCTGTGCAAAGGCCTTTTCCCATTCCTTCCACTTTTCTATAAGCTGTGGTTCTTTACGCCAATTCGCCAGGAAGCCATTCAATGCGACCCGCCATCTTCTCCTCGGTCTGCCGCGACCTCGTCTAGCTTTTACGTTATCCGACATGACCTGCCCTCTCCGACATACATGACACCTCAGTCTTGCAGCTTTTTTAACTACTTGGGAATTTGCGTCGAATAGGTAGTCAGGGAGGTAAAGTGCCTCAATCGAATCTAATATTAATAATTCTGAATTACGAAATTTGTTAGTAGGAGAGAGGAAGAGCGCTTGTTGATGATCCTTCTAAATAAGTATTTCAGATTTTTCCTATCTGTATCTGTTTTTTAGGGTTCTGTACCTCAAAAGGAAAAAACGGAACCCTTAAAGGATCACTTTGTTGTCCGTCCATCTGTCTGTCTGTCAAGACCCTTTATCTCGGGACAAGTTGAAATTAAAATGATACACTCAGGTCTACTGTCTCTTAGCCGGTTCACCCACTGAAGATGCGTCCCGCCGCGGTGCGCTGATCACCTTCTGCGCGCGGAGCGCCTTCCCGCGCATTGCCGCGTCGGCAGTGTGATGTGATAGGCGTGATGTATATATAAATTGAGATACTTGGTATCCAAGTATCTCAATTTATATATGCATAGCGATCACGAATGGTAAAATCTGCCAGCCCGCGCTACGCGACGGGGCGCGGTGCAGTGGGTAACCGTAAAAAAAAAGATACGGCCGTTTATGCCGCAAAAAACGTATATTTCGACACTCTCAAGGGAATCAAAATTTAAAGGGTACTTCCCGCTGTCCTATAATCATGAAACTTGGCAACAAGCAAGGTCTTATAACACAAGTTAAGGGAAAAGTCTGAAAACCGTAAATTTTTAATTACATTACTATAATTAGGGTACCCATAGAAGGAATTCGGGTCCTTAAAGTGAGGCGACCGTATCATGTGGGACATCGTATGAAAGGACCTCATCAGCACAAGCAAAAACAGATTTTAAATTATTTTAACCACATAATTTTCGATAGTTACCGAAAAATTAAAAAAAGAAAAGTTTTTATGATTGTTTTTCGGGCAAAAATTTTCGAAACTCAATTCAAGAACTATTTACATACCCGCAAGCTTGTACGGAACCCTCGGTGTGCGTGCCTGACTCGTTTCTTTCTATTTTACCGATATGTGCAATGCAAATAATTTAAGCATGTTAAACAACCATTGTAATATTAATTAAAAATACTCATAAACCACAACACTTACATAATTTCCGATACTTTTGAAATTTTCCATACAACTTAAATTAATTATTATTGGTAGTAAATATTGATTGTTTATTGCTTAATAAATAATGTTTATGTGTTCAAGAAGTCACTGCACTGAGCACGTGTAGGTGTCTTGTTACGGGTCGCTTTTAATTAGACTTAATTAGTCATTTGGATGCTTATTTAATTAGCAAAGTGATCAACATATCAAATATACATTGTAAAACGTTTGAATCCTAACTAATATCATAAATGCGAAAGTGAGTTTGTTTGGTTGTTACCTTTTCACGCATAAACCAATGAACCGATAATAGTGAAATTTTGCATATTTTTTTTTTTTTAGTTGTCTAGCTCGCCGTCCGATCAGCACCAGGCCCGTGAGTCGACGGCGCGTGGTGCGCCTTAAACAGCCCGTCGATTCTGTTAACAGCTCACCGTGAAAACTTAGGTGGAGTGAGCGTGAAGTGAACTGTCATTCCACCTTGATTGTATGGATTGACAGCCCACTTCACGTTCACTTCACCTAAGTTTTCACGGTGATATTTTACAGAATAGCACTACAGATGTTTGTCAGCCACCACTGACGGGGTCTATCATGCCCGGTGCCTGCATGCTAAGGGGTAGCGGATAAATTCGTAACAGAGTTACCGCGCCCCTGGGCACTCAGGCAAGGAAGGAACAGGGGTGGGTTTTAGTCAGTAAGAGTCTGACAAGCCCTCCCGCTCCACCCAGAGCGAGAGATGTCATTAGATGATATCCCAGCCCCAAAAAAAAAAGTTTACAGAAAAAAAAGGGTCCCGGATAAATTAGAAACAGAGTTACCGCGCCCTCAGGTAAGGAAGCAACAGGGGTAGGTTTTGGTCAGTAAAAGTTTGACACGAAACCCAGAGCGGGAGAAGTCATAGGATTGAAAAATATTTTCATGTTTCGAATGTTCGGCATTTGAACCGAATTTCGACCGAATCCCGAAGGTTCAAACCGCAATTTCGGTTTAACCGAATGTAAAACGAATTTCGGCCCATCCCTACTGTAAATTAATCAGTTGACTCGCCATGTGGTCTTGGCTGATAACAGATGAAGTGAAATTTCCAAATTAGCAGTGTATATGATGAAGCCAGAAACGCCCACCAAATTAATTATTGTAACGGGATTAACACCACAATCTTCATTTGGTAGTTTGATGAGACGATTGACCAACTCAAGCTTGTCCCGAAATTAAACTTGGGGGTAGTTAATGGGAACAACCTTTTTACCCTTCTTGACCTCGGACTACCTTGTTGTTGTGGTGGTCGCAAAGCGACTGCTGAGCGTGAGGTTCTGGGTTCAATACTCGTGTCGGGCAAAAAGTGCAATTGGGTTTCTCAGTATCAGAAATTTCCACCAGGAACTACTCGTAGCAGCCCCGGCGTTTGGAAGTGTGGTGTGTCATCCTCGTTCCTCGAAAAGTACGGAAACCTGTTGGTCCTGCTCCTGATCTCTCGCCCTTCGTGTCGGATTGCCGTCCCACCGGAATATGAGAGTGAAGGAAAAGAGAGTGTTACTGTGTTCAAGTACACACTTGTGCACTATAATATAATCTGTGATGAGGTTGGCCACCGTGATTGAAATTCATTCGGAAGGATTTTTTTTCTTTTCGTCGTAAAGAAACCATTCTCAATTAGTAGGAGCCTTAAGTGCCGTCTGACAGAATCAATCAATCAATCTGCCCACGCCTTTTCCCTACTATTTTAGGGTCGGCTTCCAGTCTAACCATATACAGCTGAATACCAGTATTTTACATGGAACGACTGCCTATCTGACCTCCACAACCCAGTTACTGGGTAATACGATACTCCTTTGTAAGACTGGATGTCAGACTTTCGGGCTTCTGACGACCCGTAACGACTGTCAAAGATCCACGATTGACAGCCGGGACCAACAGCTTAACGTGCTTTCCGAGGCACGGAGGAGTCTCGGTATGTAAATATGGTCACCCATCCATGGACCAACCCCGACAAGCGTAGCTTAACCTGATGGATAGACCCGTGCGGCTGTTATTTCTCTAGCCACGAACTCCTCTTCTGATAGAATCGTCAAGTAAAAGTCTTTTGACTCTAAAGAATACCTGATGGTGTCAAAAACCCGTTAAAACAGACATGAACTTGGGAAGTAGGTCAGAAAAGCTCTAGAATAAAGCTTAAACTATACTCAACAACAAAACTATTGTGGCAACGCAGATATTTCTGTCAATAAACTTAAAGTAAACCGGTGTTCACACTTGTTATTGTAAAGTGCAACGACAACATTTCAAACTATAAAAGTCCAGTAAAAGCTGACCAAACACTGTATAGACCTTCCGTACAATGAGAAGTTATTTTATACTGGATGTGTATAGTTTTATTCGTCGTGTGTACGAAGTTGAATAGAAAAAGTTGGCTGTCACGGGACGCCCGGCAGGTGTGAAACATCTATTTTAAAATTAGAATTCAAAATTGTTGTTAGTTGTTGTTGGTGTTGTAGTTGTTGTTGTTGTTGGTTGTGGTTGTTGTTGGTTGTAGTTGTTAGTTGTTGTTCGTGTGGTAGTTGTATGTTACTTTTTTTCTCATAGATGTTTCTAGGGAGAAGGGAGTCGAGAGCCACTACACCGCCAGGTGTAGTGGCGGCATCGTGGCACGACAGCGTCATGCCGTTTGCTGTCACGGCTTCAAGTCGATTTTACTGCCAAGCCGCGCCAATAGATGTTTCACATCAAAAACAATTTCTGAGTAGGTAAGTACTATAAATATACGAGTTTTTGTTAGTACTAAATTAACATTAAATAACAATCTTATTTATAAATTTTCTCACGCTGTTCATATACTTAAATAGAATTTCTGAAAAACATATACGCTGCCGTGCGAAACTGATGTTTGTTTGTTCTACCAAACTTGTATTGTTGGATATAGCGGTTCAGGTTTTGAAGTTTATTTATTTATGTGTTTATGAAGATATTAATTTGCAACACACTCACTGACTAAACCTGATTTTCAAGTGCTGCCTGCGCCACCAAAATTTATTACATTTTTTGCATCAGGCTGGTCGCCCGCCAGCCCCCAATGGTCGCCGGGCAGCCCACACTGGTCGCAGAGCAGCCCCCACTGGTCGCTGGGCAGCCCCCACTGGTCGCCAAGCAGCCCCCACTGGTCACCGGGCAGCCCCCACTGGTCACCGGGCAGCTCCCACTGGTCGCGCGCCAGCCCCCACTGGTCACCGGGCAGCCCCCAGATCACAGGGCAGCCTTCACTGGTCACCGGGCAGCCCCCACTGGTCGCCGGGCAGCCCCCACTGGTCGCAGGACAACCCCCACGGGTCACAGGGCAGCCCCCACTGGTTGCAGGGCAGCCCCCACTAAACCGCATAAAAATCCGCTAATCCTACAATGGCTTAAAAAATCACACACCGGTCTCGTCTCTGAGCGATCACGAATCGGTTCGAAAAGTTGGATGAAAATCATTTAAAATCGTCTGTGCAACGCAAAAGTGACGTAGATTCATAGACATATATTGATATTATTAATATTGTGATAATTGGCAACTTAGTTACCGCGGTGATACGATTTGTCATAAAGTGACGTTCCTCGTGCTCACACAATATATCATTAGGTGAACTTATCGCAGAGCAAACCAAGAAACTAACCAGGGTCAGTGACCGCTCAAACTGTGGGTACTGTTGCGTATCGAAAACATCGAACATTCTATCACGTAGGAACTAGATGCTTACTACAATTAATGGATTCAATTCCCAGGTTAGAATTACTGCGCCCCTGGACCGCAAAGGGCAACTTAAGGACCACGGGTGGAGTGGGAAATCATGCAACGACAACTCCCGCAAGAAAAAAAAAGGAACACGGGTGCATTTTAGTCGGTAAGAGTCTTTACACTCTCGCGCTCCATCCAGAGCGAAAGACGTCATGTAGTGCTTTCCCACCCTCAAACAAAGTGAGGTTATTTTCGTTAGAAAATACACAGTACTCGTAGCACCAAGCAACCCGGAGACAGGATTTGTGCCCATAAATCGTGCACAGTAACAGGTCATAAATTCGCTTCTCATCATATTTAGGACCTCAATTGAACTGATGAAATTAATTAATCTGCCTAGCCTATTCCTAACTTTATACGTTGTCCATTCTAGTCAGATGCAGCTGAATACAAGTATTTTACATGGATCTGACCTCCACAACCCAATAACTGGATAAGAGGATACCCCCTTTTTTATTGAGGTTGGGAAAACATGAGACGACTTCTCCCGCTTTAGGTGGTGTGGGAGGGCGTGTCAGACTCCTTGGCAGAACTGGTGTCATATTTTCTAGCTTCTGACAACCCTTAAGTATTGTAATCATCCTATCCCTTAACAAAGGCGTAAAAAAAGGTCAATACGTATAAATGAAGTCATGAACTTCGCCAGACAAAAAAAAAAATGAAAACGTTTTTCATTTGTTTATCCTCGTCTCTCGAATGACAAAAGAAAACGTATTGGAACGTCAAACAACGTGCCCCGACCCTGATAACAATCTCTTTTGTACAAATTTACCACACTGGTGACATAATCATCGATTTTGCAGATAGTTTTATAATGTAATTGATATACAAGTGGGCAGAATTGCATATCATCTTGTCTGATAGTCAGAAAATCATATACTTTATGAAGCTCTCCAGTACGTATAGAAAAATTAAAATATGAAAGAAGCCTAGTTCTTTGTACTCGTACCATAATTATGTCCGGTAACTGGAAACTAATAAAATTATTTTTAAAGCTATGTTAATTGGAGTTTTGCCTCCATACCATCATCATAATGTCTCCTCTTGTTCCGTTTCACTTGGTCTTGACGCAACACGTCTTTATAATGCATTCTCTCCTTTGCCAACCGGGGCTCCCTATCCTTCAGTCCCTTTTTTACCAAGCTGAGTAATTCATTTATTATGCGTAGAACGGCCAACTCTTCGCTGGGAACATAGCCAAACAGTTCAATTGGAAACTACTAAAATATAGGCGTCATAACTAAGCGGCTTAGTGTAGGCGAAATGACAGCATCTCGTATTTTGCGGTGTGTGGGCATTGTGGGGGAAGCCCATGTTCAACAGTGGGCGGAAACTGGCCGGTGTTTGGATATGATAATATTAAACTTTATGTTGAACCAAACTGTAATTGACGAGGACAAGGCTTTGCAGTAGGCGGACTTAAAAATGTAGAAATCTCTCAAACGGACGAACAAAAACAAAACAGATACTCGAAGAGTGGATAAACCAAAACCCCGAATTTGAAGATTGTAAGTATGTAGGTGTTGACAAGGAACTAGGTCAAGTCGAAGATGCTAATCAAAGAACTAACACTGTTAAAATGATATTACAAAACATGTTGCTGTGAACAGTGACAATGCGCTGAAAAATGGAAACGCAATTGATGCATTGACGCAACGAAAACAACGGTACAAGTAGACAAAAAAATGTAAATATAAAAAAATGCAGTGACCAGAGAGTTAGGATAAACGCATAAACGCCAAAAAAATGAAATAATATTAAAATCATGAAATCAAAACACCAGATGGCAGAATCAGAACGTTTATTTGGCAAAATCTAAAAACAAACAAGGTTTACATAAAAGAAAAAGCCTCTCACTAAGTACAGCGTAATAAAGCAAATAACAAACTTTATCAAGAAACAGAGCTTCAAGTGATTGCCCGAACAATGGACGAACGGCTACGCAAATAATGGCACAGTAGTAACCTTGAGAGCGATGCCCTGAACCATACACACAATACTGGCAGAAAAGAAAACATTGAATTAAACAAGTACATGGAAAACCTCTTTTCATAGCCCAGAAGAATTTTAAAGACGGGGAGTCTTTAAAATTCTTCTGGGCTCATATGTTCCAAGTTGACCATATAAGTTTGTAAATACTGAGCGACTTATTGACATCATTCGTAAGTCGATTATGGTGTCTGACCATATATAAACGACCTTAAACGGTACCTTGTGTTTCTGATTGTTTATTTTTGTTGTCCACATGTTTTTTTTCTAAACGCCTCCTTCAGTCATCGTTTCAGTATTTACCTCAATTCTAATTCTATTTTTTCTTCCTTTGATTCATTCATTGTTCTTTTTTAAAAGTTTCAATAATATAAATAAACCCTCACCAGAAACTGAAGTGGTTTCAAGTTCATTACCACTAATTTAATTGTAATTCCACTTGACCTTGACGTATTCGGATGTTTTTGAACTGTGAGCGGACAACTAAAAAGATCTACTTAATGATTGGGTCCATGTTTTTATATTCGTGTATTAAGAGGGGACAGGGGCTGTGATTCTCTATACAAATGTATTTCCCTATTTCTTCTTGAATAATGCCTCTAGAACAATATTTTCTTTTTCATAAAATCGAGGTCTGCTACGTATACGTCCCTGTCATTTCCTTTTTTTCAACAACTAAAAAGTAAAGAAAATATGACTCTCCAAAAATTACAAAAAATTGCCCATATATACCGCCTTGATTAGAAGACTACAAGACGAGTTCGAAAAGTTTTTAACATGAAACATTTAATAGGAACCTAGACATACTCTTTCTTATCGAAGAGAAAAAAGGAGAATACGAAACGTCGATCTCGTCAAAAATTTTATGATAAAATCGGTCTGAGCTGCAGTTGTCCCTATCGCACTCTACAGAACACTATATATACAAACAAACATACATCCAAACTTTCGCATTTATAATATTCGTAGGAGGATAGTAGGATTATCCTAAAAATAAGGTAAATGTTCTACGAGTATCTATCTTCTATTCACCCTCTTAAGCATTTATAACAACCTTTTTCAATCACAGATCAATTTCTCTATCATCATGATTGTATAAATTCACTCCTCTCACCAATAGTAACGTCTACATCTTGATAAAAAGATCTAATAACAATATGATATGACAATTATTGACAATCTCACTTATGACGATGCGTCTTCAAGCCACAGTCAACGCAACGTGTTACGAACAACGCGTATCTCTTACCGATAACACAATTGTTCACACATACGAGTGCATATAGCTTAAATAATCGTAAGTGGTTGCCAACCGGTCGGTTGACAATGGCCAGTGTTCAATTGTTGTCAGAAGACACTTACTGATACACACTACATTTGTGTTGGATTATAAACAAATAGTGAGGTGAGATTAGAAAGTATAAAGAGCAAAACAAAATTTAAAAACATACGTACAACATAAAAAAGGCTGAAATTGAGATGGACAGGACACATGCTAAGAGAAGGGATAGTGAAGTGGACGAGACCAGTAACGGAATGGTACCCTCGTGATAGTAAAAGGAGCAAAGGTAGACAAACTAAACGATGGGAAGACGATATGAAAAAGATAGCTGGTCCGGAATGGACGCGCATTGCAAAAGACAGGACAAAATGGAAAGCATTAGAGGAGGCCTTTGTCGAAGGACGAGCTGAAAAACATAAACCGGCTGCAGAATTAAATATGCTTAATATAGTTAAAGTTTAATTGTATAATAGAGTTAAGGAAATGTTAAAAGTAGTTTTCAGCAATAAAGGCTTATTTTATTTTATTTTTATTTTTTATAAACAAATGGAGTAACGTCGACTTTTATTTTAGTATTGTATTGTATGTTGGTTAGTTGTGGAAAGTCGAGAGTGGATGTAATGTTAACTTGGGCGAAAACTATGTTAGTAGCCTGGATCCTGTTAGTGGAGATAGGCTAGACAACAATGGGAAATTTAAATGGTTTATCAACAAGAACTTTGTTTTATAAAACAAAATAAAACATAAAATTCAGATGAATTTTTTTTTTTTTTTTATTGTATTAGAAAGAGTCATTCTTCGCAATTATGATATCAGTTCCAACGAGAAGGTGCCACAAGTTACACAGCAAAAGAAACATTGAACTAATATTGCGAACCAAATTTCCCGATCGCATGATTTCACGAAATTCAGCTGTGATTATTTTTTGTGAGGCTATGTTAAAGACAGAGTCTATACGGACCCACTCGAATTGATTGCAGCTCAAAACTCAAAAAATTTGAATTATTTTCATCTAAATTCTTTGTTTTATTTTGTTATCTTGTTGATAAACCCATTACGTTATTCCCAAAATACTGGTGAACTATACAAGGTGCAGAAGACCATACAACAGTACCTAAATGAAAACATTAGCAATACTTTAATTCCGGAAGATCATATCAAAAAGAAAAACGAACCAGAAACACAACTTCCGAAATTAAAGCTATTTTGCAGATTTTTTTTTTTTTGGAAGCCGGTTCTACTTTTTTTTTGTAAAAAGTTTTTATTTTTCTCTATTTAGTTGTGATTCCCCATTAAATTTTGTTAACAATGCATATTAATGCAATAGCAGCAATCATGGTTGATTTTCTGTCATTTTTTTGAAGAGTTCCGTTGTCTGTCTCCGAAACAAATCATCAGTTTTCTATGGGACCATTTCGGAATAAACCCCTTTCGAACAAAAAATAATTTTGCAAATCCGTCTATATATGACGAAGTTAAGCCCGAACATACATAAATATATAATAATCCGAATTCATAACCTCCTCCTCTTTGAAGTCTGTTAAAAACCATATTAAAATCAGCTGTTCAGTACATTTTGTCGAGATATGCAAACATAAATGTATGGAGCAGCTGACTTTTTTCGCCATTTCAATGTTGGTCCTATAATAAAAGTTGTTCACATTGTAGAGCCAATGTTTTTATAATTTACTGTTGAATCCGCCTTGTTTTTAGTTTACATTTCCCGGTGGTGTATGCAGAGGTATTCCTCGGCCTGCACTATCGGAAAATAGGTACAGAAAATGTATATCCCAGAGGGATAGATAACGTCTAAACTAAAGCATTATATCCACTTTTGTACGTTTGTGAATCAAGCCAATATATATATTTTTTAATGTAAATGATTTATTGTTGTATATATGTAAATGGGAATAAATGTACAAAATATATAAAAAATAAATAGTCAGAGCTGAGTCATTTAACCTCATCATGTCATGTGATTTTATGTTATTGCCCCAAAAACCCAGTATTTTCTAACTCATCATATCTATCGTCATGTTGATATGATTTGGTGAGATTCATAATGTCATCATCAAACCGCTAATAAATCTTAAAACAATACATTTTTAAGTACCTACTACTGATGGGGTCAAAAGTGTAACTCTGTTTATTAAATATCGACATGAATTCATAGCCCTGTTCTTACATCATTTTCGGAATAACATATTGTTTGCAAAGCAAGTTATTTATTTTCCTTAATGAATTCTCTTTGTTTACGGGAAAAATCGTTCATAAATAATTTTATACTAGGTACTCAAGTCTGAAATGATCAATTTTTAACCGACTTCGAAAAAGGACGAGGTTCTATGTTCGACTGTAGGTATTTTTTTTATGTATGTCCACCGATATCTCTGTCAGTTGTGGATCGATTTTCAAAATTCTTTTTTTGTCCGAAAGAATATACTCCCGAGGTGGTCCCATGTAACTTTTATCGAAATTGCTTCAGCGCTTTTTGAAAAAATGAACAAAAACGAAAAATACGTATACATAGATGACGTTTTGGTTCTCTCCTATTACGATTATGTTTAAATGCCACGTTCTATGTTATTGGGTTGTTGTTCTAGGGTACAACTAAAGGGAATTTTTTGGAAGTCGGTTGTTTTTTTTAAATACTGCAAATTCAAAGTTACCATATTCATTTCGAATCTCTAAGAAAGGCTTTTAAAGTAATTTTCAATTTTGAAGGGAAACTGGTTTTATATATTTTTGTAAAATCTGATTCTGTAAATTCAACTTTCTTTCTTATTAAAACAAGCTAAGGCAGAGATGCAGCTAACCTATATTTCTACAGTAATGTTTATGTCCAATACCTAATACACAGCTCAGAGAGAAGTGGATGAAATGGGGACAGGCTTTTGCACAGGACTGACAAACCAACAATATTATATGGGCGATGCCTCTATGTCCAATTGTCCATATCTCCGTTCTTGCCAGTTTATATAAGACATATATTAATTTATGGACACATTTCGTCATAAGTAACTTCGACCTTCATTAGACAAAAATATACTAATATCATCTTTATCTCCGTGCGTAAGATATCGACTACAAAATATACGTATCTCAAACATTAAGTAACTGTGTCTATTTACCTAAAATTTAAAGTATTTACGTTTCAATAAGTTAAGTTCTAAACAAATTTTCGTCGTCAATACCATTTCTTTTTATGTAATGCAAGTGGCATGTAATGGCGATTTTATGCGATGAATTTTGTAATGTTTACATCATAGATTTGTTTGTTTTCGGTAAGAACTTCCAAGGAGGTTATTTGCATAATAAAAAGAGGTAAACTCGTTTATGCAATCTTGATTGAAAAACAAAGAAAATGCATGGCATAGCATTTGCTGTTAGGAAAAAAAAGAGGAGTATTTGTTGTTCTGCAGCTGCATATATCCTTGTAGAGCTGACTTGAAGATTCTCGCTGCGCAGTTGAATTCGCCAACTACTACTATGTTTAACTCCGTGCAGGTCAAAAGATTTCGACTTGTCTGTAGCTCTGTTCGGAGAGGTTATATATGTGTGTATGTTTGTGTAGTGTCCAATGTTATTCCTTTCAATTAATGTAATGTCATTGTATCATCCTTTGTTTTTGTGTAAATCAGACTCAGGCAGTCGTGATACTTGATCACTCAATTCAAGGTAGTTTCTATAATGATTGCAGTATTGTCTTCCATGTTATTGTAAAGATAAAATAATAAGATCAAGTATTTCCTGTAAGTATATTATCAAGTTTGTCGCTATAGCATTCTGTCGCAAGCATTTAAAGTTTTCTTTTAAACAATTGAACGCAAAAGGAAAATACCCTTGATTTTAATCAATGTTGTAAATTATGTCAAGGTTTACTTACGTAGAACAGAAAATAAAGACGTAAAATTCAGTATAAACACATTTTATTCCCGATATAAAACTTAGTCTAGACCTATCACCTACATTGGTATATACTTTGGCTAAACAACTTTTTGGTTTCACTTCACAAAATGTCCCAACACTTTTCTACTGTGGTTTATGCTTTTTCCAAAGGTTCACTTCTCCAGGCGGTTCAAACTTCACAGTACACCTTCGGAATCGTTCTGGACCCGAGGGTAGAAGCCGAACAGCCGGCCACAGCTTCATAACTTCATCCGGGAGGCGGGAGCACGATGATCAAGGCTCCTCGTCCTCGGAGAGAGAAGGCAGCGCCAGGGTGCGGCGCAGCTTCTGCCGTTGAGGTGAGATGGACTTCTGGCGGCGAAGGCCCTCCGTGCTCATCACGTAGGACCTCTGTTCAGGCTCGAAGACTTCTTCGGAGTCATCTTCCACCAGCGCAGGCAGTGCAGTTCCCCGCAGCTTCTGCCTCCTCGGGCAGTCAGTCACGGCGGTGTCCATATCGCGGTGCTTGGGCAGCGACGGGTACACATCGGCGTACATCGCGGAAACAGTTTCTAGTTTCACAACCATGTTGGATACTTGTAACTTTATTGTTTGATATTGAGTAAGGTAAGGTTTAGTTCGCGACGTGCTCTCTTCGAGTGCTCGTTGCAGAGTGCGGGGTGGTCGGGCCGGCGCGGGTATTTATACTCTCCGGGGCCGCGATAAATTGGTTTGTGTGTAGTTCGTCTGGCGTCACTAGCTTTGTATGTGTTTACGTTAAGGTTCGCATTCACTTGAGGCGTGTAAAAACCGTTTTGCTCATATTACGTAGAAGAAACACACCTTTGTAAAATTTTACATCTTTTTGCGTAAACACGTGGCGTTTTGATTACCTTTTTCCAGCGAAGTTCCTCAGAAGGTGTTTCTTATGGTTTTGGGAATGCGTTCACAGAGCTGGGATTTCCAATTTGTGTATCGATTTCGGGCAGCGAACTTTCTTGGTATCCTAATTGAATGAAGATTATGAAAGAGTTTCAAAACGATACATATCTTGAAAACTCATTCCTTCACACCTATAAATCATTACAAACCTTATCATTGTTTTGTTTACATGTCTCCCACGCCAAACAAAATCAATACTCCTAAAAAATCCCTTGTGATGGCCATATCCGCGTTTATGTACGTATCCTAACAAAATAATGGAAATGGACTGGTCTCGTATGCATGAGCTTGACCTCGTTAATCGGATTGAAGCTCCTCAAGTGAGGATAGTGGCAAACTGCACTGCACTGGCTTTGCGACCTTCGAATGCAAATACATTGAGATGCGATGTTACTGCACATCGATTAGACCTACGTTTGTGCATTTCTTAGCCCAGGTGTTTTCTCAAAGACGTGTATTTTACAGCACAGTTTAATTTTCTTTTGAGAAAAATTGTGTTTTTGTTTGAAAAGATTTTTGGTATAGATAAGTGTTTGGTTCGTTTATTTTAGTTTTTCTGTGATCACGTGAATTCCAGCCATGATTTTAGTACTCGCGAAAATCGGCAGAGAAAATATTTTCTTCGGAAAATTTAAGACATTGTTTTTTTTACTGACTCACGCTTTTGCATTGCTCCACATTTTTATTACGTTACTTTAGCAACAGTTTTCTTGTGGGTTACTACGCAATTTTAAAACGAAGTCTTTAATTATTCAAACTTTACGTACAATCGTGGACTTAATATACCAAGGCATTCTCTAGACACCTTTGGGTTAAAGAGAACCTCTGTGGTAGATGTACAATAAATGTAATACTTAAAAATCTAGTGTCACGTAGTTTGTCGGTGCAGTTCTCCGAAACGGCTCGACCGATTTTAACGATATTTTTTTGTACGAGTATATTTGGTAGTGAAAACAGGTTGTGAAATATTTTTCACCCTCCTACCCCCACCCCCCATTTTTTAATAAAAGAAAAAAAACTTGAGAGGTGTCAAGGGACACCCGGATGGAACGAAGTTCCTTTCGATTAATTAGTGAAGGAATTGTAATATAATTTTATTTTTTTAAATTATTAACTACGCACACACGCACGCACGTAAGAAGTTATACTTCATTATCTCATCTCATCTCATCTCATCGCAGCTCAGCTCAGCTCAGCTCAGATCAGCTAAGCTCAGCTCAGCTCAGCGCAGCTCAGCTCAGCTCAGCTCAGCTCAGCTCAGCTCAGCTCAGCTCAGCTCAGCTCAGCTCAGCTCAGCTCAGCTCAGCTCAGCTCAGCTCAGCTCAGCTCAGCTCAGCTCAGCTCAACTCAACTCAACTCAACTCTTTAGCAATAACAACAACTATAACAAAAGTAATTGTAATAATTTTTTTTTTTTTTTTACTATAGCGAAAAGTGTCGTGACAACTTTTCGTAAGAATTTTTTCCGTCTTGCCCCCTTTCACAACGCGCGATAAGGAACTTCGTTCCAATAACGTTTGCTGGGTCAAAAAAAAAGCTAGTAATAAATAGTAGATAATTATTTAAAATCGAAAACACCATCGTTAAGATTATCTAAATAAACTAATAAAATATGAAATATTATACCAAATATGATAAAATAATAATATAATGATAAATACCAAACATGCTTACGAGAACTCTAAATAGACGGGGATTTTCAGGCATACCTAGCAATCAGACTAGGTCAATATTTCTAGGCAAAATTGATTGAGAAACCCTGACCTAATTTTAGGCAAACGTAACACTCTTATCTCCAGATTACTTCAGATAATCGTTTGTTTAGCACAAAAATAGATTCTGATCTGTTCTGAGAATCTAATTTAGATTTTATGCAGCTAGTTCCAGGATTCAATGCTTCCCAATGACCTAGTTTTGCTTGATATAGATCTATTCTAAGAAATAAATACTACATGAGTACGATGCGTAGGTGGAATCAGTTAGTAACTTAGAATACTTATCATTACGCCTGTAATGTAGGAAGGTGCTGGTAGAGATGTACCTTTAGCACATCATCATCAGCCTTTTAGTTCAGCTTTCTTCTGTCTCCTGCTTGATTAGGAGGGAAGTGGGAATTATGTTTTTCTTACTCCTCCGCTGTCTTTTCTGATTAATTTCGTTGCGACTAGATACGATTAAACTGTCTTGGGTCCCCAAGACAGTTAAATCGTTTTTCCGGGACTTATCGAGCTTCATTGCCTCGGCGTTTTTCTGGTGGTCGCCACTGTTGATTCTGGCTTTCAGGAGTTACAATAGTTTGGGAACAAATAAAAAAAAACCAGCCAAGAGTGAGTCGGTCTCGCGCGCAAAGCGTTCCGAACAAATCATATTTTTTTGTAGGTTTTATTTAAACTGCCTCCACCATGTAGGTTTTACTGTAATCTATAAGTTAAGAACTACTTTCTGTATTTTTTAGGCTTAGTGGTTTCGGAGATAAGTGGGGGAAAGGTCACTTTTCTTCTATTTTCTTAAATAACCTCAAAATTATATATTTTATAATTATGTAAAAACATGTTCGAGACCCTCACAATGTTTTTGAAAAATTTTGATTTTTAATTTGCCGATTTTCACCCCAAAAGTGGCTCCCATATTCCAAATTAATTTATTTAGGGTACATGTGTGTGCCAAATTTCAACTCTCTCGGTCCAGCAGATTCGGAGCAAATTGGCTGTGACAGACGGACAGACAGACACACGAGTGATCCTATTAGGGTTCCGTTTTTTCATTCGGACTTTCGGAACCCTAAAGAGCTCGTGGCTAAAGTAGTAACAGCGGCACGGGTCGATCCATCAGGTTAAGCCACGCTTGCCGGGTTGGTCCGTGGATTGGTGACCATCTTTACATACCGAGACTCCTGCGTGCCTCGGAAAGTACGTTAAGCCGTTGGTCCCGGCTGTCAATCGTGGATCTTTGGCAGTCGTTACGGGTCGTCAGGAGCCCGAAAGTCTGACAACCCGTCTTACCAAGGGCTACCGTATTACCCAGTTACTGGGTTGTGGAGGTCAGATAGGCAGTCGCTCCATGTAAAATACTGGTATTCAGCTGCATCCGGTTAGACTGGAAGCCGACCCCATGATAGTTGGGAAAAAGATAGATGCAACGATGAACTCTTTACTGTATTTGGTGATAGCAGTATTAAAGTTTAATTGCTAGATAGTTGGTATCTATAGCCGTTTGTACAAGGAAAATATTTAAGACAAAAAATATAAGGAACAATAAAAAAAAATCGATTCGTAAAATATATAATCGGGCCCTGTTTGTAATGATTAATTTTAATTCTTTTCCTTCCCTTTCTTACATTTCCTTTCCCGTCGTTCAAAAGCATGTTTAAACAGGAAAAAATGCATAAGAAAGTAAAATATTATACCCACTGAGTTCTATACTTTGATTATCGGAAAACAACCTCACCAAATAGTCTAGACCATAAAAATACCGGCCAAGTGCGTGTCCAACTTCTCTCAAATTTAGGGTTCCGTACCAATATTTAACAATTTGTATGGCTTTGTGTCATCCAGATGCTTATACTGTGAAAATTTTAAGACTGTAGCTCCAACCGTTTGTCTGTAAAACCTGTGTGACAGACGACGGAGAGACGGACACGTGAGTCACAGTAATAGGACTCCGTTTGGATACTTCGGGTACGGAACCCTAAAAACCGGCCAAGTGCGTGTCGGACTTCTCACATTTCGGGTTCCGTACCAATGTTACTAACAATATTACTTGTATGGCTTTTGGTCAACCAGATGCATATACTGTGAAATTTTAAAGACTGTAGCTGCGTTTGGACCCCTTTTTTTTCGGATACGGAACCCTATAAAATACTCAGATAAGGATATCTTCTACCGTTTCTATATCCTTACTTGAGACAGTTTAACGAGCACCCGACGCACGAAACATATCTATTTATTGATTCTCTCGTATGTAACTCGCCCAATTCAGTCCGGGGAAAATGGTACCAATAAAAAGCTGGGGGTATTCCGCACCCCAGAGTGTGCTAAAGTACCCCAGCCACCCCTAAGCTCGGTTGATGTGAGGGGTGCAAAAATTTACGATAGTAGAGAGGTGGATGTACGAATGTTTATTTCGTTTGAGAAGAAATGTGATATTGTGATGGGTGAAGCAAAAAAATATCGTGTTTCTCTTTAATGCTGTTTTAAACCACAGGAAAGTGATCATTCGTAAATTTTTAGGGTTCCGAAAGTCCGGATGTAAAAACGAAACCCTTATAGGACCACTCGTGCGTCTGTCTGTCTGTCACAGCCAATTTGCTCCGAATCTGCTGGATCAATAGAGTTTAAAGGGGAATGCCGAAAAAATGCCTGAAATGGACAGAAACTACTAATAATCCTTAATTCTTTTTAAAATAAAATAGGTACAATGAAATAATTCTTAAGTTTGTTTAACTAGGGTAAAAATATAACGATCACTAAATATATTTAACTTGATATCCGCTTATATTTATATGGAGGTCGTGTTTATTTGACGTGAGTAAGTGACATTCAGCCAAAAAAGAATCGTCATATAATCCTTATCGAACTATTTTATACAACTAGTGCAGTTATCATTAATTAAGTATAATTCGACCTGTAGATACCATAACTCTAATTAAAATAATTTAAGTATATAACTCAAGTCGCAAACGCAAAACAATAAATAATAACAAACAAGAAATATAGTAATGTCAAACTGTCACTAAAGCAAAGGACATGTGATTCATACAGCCTAGATACGTTTTCTATTTAAAAAATTATTGATTTGAATTAATATTGACAAGCATATATTATTTTAATTAGACTTACGCCTATATACAGGTCGTATGATACTAAATTAATGATAACTGTGCACTAAATGCATAAAATAGTTCCATATGGATTACTTGATGATTCCTCTTTGGCTGAATATCACTTACTCATGTCAAATAAACACGACCTCCGCAAAAATATAAGCGGATATCAAGTTAAACATATTTAGTGATCTTTATATTTTTACAAACTCAAGAATAATTTCACTATACATATTTTGTTCTAAATAGAATTAAGTACTATTAGGTAGTAGTTTCTGTCCATTCCAGGCATTTTTTTGTATGGCAGAATGGCAAAAATTAAAAATCTAATTATAGAAAAATAAAAAAACATTGATTGATTCTAACTAGAATTTAGTTACAATGTTACTGAGTAATTTCCAACAAGATCACAAGACAGATCTGAAATCTTAACCAATGCACAATCATAAATTATGTCACAGAACAAACACTGTCAGGGTTCCGTACCCAAAGGCTAAAACGGGACCTTATTACTAAGACTCCGCTGTCCATCTGTCACCAGGCTGTATCTTATGAACCGTGATAGTTAAACAATTGAAATTTTCACAGATTATGTATTTCTGTTGCCGCTATAACAAATTTAATATTTAAGGAATAAAATAAATATTTAAGGGGAGTCCCATTCAACAGACATTTTTTCATTTTTAGACCAAGATAAAAATAGCCTATGTGTTAATCCAGGGTATAAGCTATATCTACATTCCAAAATTCATCCAAATCAGTCCAGCCATTTGAGCGTGAAGAAGTAACAAACATACACACTCACAAACTTTCGCCTTTATAATATTAGTGTGATGGTACGGAACCCTTCGTGCGCAAGTCCGACTCGCACTTGGCCGATTTTTATACAACAAGAACAGGAAACAAATTATCTGCTCACGCAAACGAGATAACTTCACGTACCCACAGATACATAGCCAAGTACATAGTAAAGGTATATTGTTTTCCCTCTTTTTTGCTAACTCACCTCGTGTAATAGAAAATAAACACTGTTTACACGACATGCGACAGTATGGCGACTCGAAGATTCCAAGATGTTTAAATTATAAGGTTAGGCGAGAAAAATCTTCCATTATAAAGCATATATTGTACCTGTTAGAACCTTTTTAGACCATGGTCAAAGATTTATAGATTGATTCACATTGAGTGACATTTATTTATCTGTATACACGCTGGCCTGGTGAACTTCGTACTGAATAAAACCAATAAATGAATCCATTCTAGAGATAGCAATGTATGAGAAAATGATTTTTTTTCTTTGATTTTTTCGTAGAATTTTCCGATGTATTAATAGTTATTCTGCTATTCGGGACGTAGACAAATCCAACAATTCAAAATTCATTAAAAAAGCGGTCTATCATAAAATAAATTAAAAGCTTTTTTTAAAACTGGCTTCAGACCCTCGTCATCATGTGTAATGGAAAGTACTCATGATAGAAAACCGGCCAAGTACGTTTCCGACTTCACACATTTAGGGTTCCGTACCAAATGTATTTTTGACTATTTGTATGGCTTTGGGTCAACAACATGCTTATACTGAGAAAAAGACTGCAGCTCCAACCGCTTAGCTGTAAAACCTGTGTGACAGCAATAGGGTTCCGTTTGGACCCTTTGGGTACGGAACCCTAAAAAACATACTAGCCTCAATCCTACCATTTGCCATCAGGGAGTTCCAGTCCCTACATTCCGGCGCCATCATAAGATCACCTCGATGGTACATCATAATATTTGCATTATCACCGGATTTACCTAATAAAGTTAAATAGGTATGCAGCTCTTTTGGAATCCCACAAGTGCTTGAAAATGGTTAGCGAATTTTGTAGCAGACAACTTACCTACATAATAATTAAGAACATTGCAAGATAAATAAAAACTTGTAAAAATACCGAATTATACAAAATTGCTACCTATCTTAGTTATGATATTCATCATCATCATCATCATTTCAGCCGAAAGACGTCGTCACAATGATCGGTCCTGTGCGTCTCGCATCCATCGCCTACCCGCGACCTTCACCAGGTCATGGGTCCACCTTGTGGGAGGCCTTCCAACACTGCGTCTTCCGGTACGCGGTCACCGCTCCAGAACTTTTCGGCCCCATCGACCATCTGTTCTGCGAGCAATGTGCCCCGCCCACTGCCACTTCAGTTTGGCGATTCTTCGGGCTATGTTGGTAACCTTAGTTCTCTTGCGGATATCATCATTTCTGATTCTATCACGCAAGGAAACTCCGAGCATTGCCCTCTCCATTGCCCTTTGGGTGACTGTAAGCCTTCTGATGAGTACCATTGTGAGCGACCATGTTTCGGTTCCACAAGTCATCACTGGCAACACGCACTGGTCATTTATTATATATATTCGTATTACAGTTATGATATTCGTATTCAATAAAATAAGAATATCTAGTACCTATTAGGTACAAACAAGGAAATAATAAACAGTTAGTAAAGAAACAATAAGTCTATGCCCTATGGCACAGGCCTATGCCATGCCCTTCGAGGATACATAGGCTATAAGGAAACTCATAGACACATGCCTATTACCCCGTACTGTTAAAGTATTAATTAAGGCGCTATTAACTGCCAACAACCTTGAGTGGTTAGCTTGCGTGTTCTGTGCTGAGCTCACGTAACGCGTCGTACGTCCACACAGTAATAGGACTCGCCCAACTAGGAGTGCTGTCCGAAATTAGACGCATTATTAATTTATTATACATACTCGTAAAACAAGAGATAAATGTAATAAAACACGTATACTAAAATATAAATGATCTTTAGAATGGTGAAAATTTCATAAGAATATGCTTTATAGTTTTTGCGTGATTCTTATTTTTTTATCCACGTTAGTCATAAATTTACAAATTAATTACACTATGTTATAAAAATTTAATTTAAAGTATTCACATATCAAATTACAAAAGAAATTATCTTGAATAACAGATATTTTTTTCAAATAAATAAAATTATTGGTTCAGACGTGATCTTCAATTAAAAATCATTAAAAGTTACGATTTTTAATTGAAGATCACGTCTAAACCACTAGTCTATGTTGTGTTATACGTAACTGCGCCTTAAAGTATTAATTAAAAGGTGCTAGGCAGGTACGGTAAGTAATTATCGTAGGAAACAAAACAACCATTAATGTGCATTTACAATCAGTTGTGATCAGCAATTTGGGTTTCCAAGCGTGGTTTTCCCGAGGTTATTCGGAAAACCCCTGTTTGTGCTGAAATTGGTCCATTTAACTTATATGAAAATCTAGCTCCTAATAGCATCTTTACTCGTGTCATCATCTGCCTAGCCTTTTCCCAACTATCTTGGGGTCGGCTTCCAGTCTAACCGGATGCAGCTGAATACCAGTATTTTACATGGAGCGACTGCCTATCTGACCTCCACAACTCAGTTACCGGGTAATACGATACCCCTTGGTAAGACTGGTTGTCAGACTTTCGGGCTTCTGACGACACGTAACGACTGTCAAAGATCCACAATTGACAGCCGGGATCAACGGCTTAACGTGTTTTCCGAGGCACGGAGGAGTCTTGGTACGTAAAGATGGTCACCCATCCATGGACCAGCCCCGGTAAGCGTAGCTTAACTTGATGGATCAACCCGTGCGGCTGTTATTACTTTAGCCACGAGCTCCTCCTTTATTTTGAAATATCATAGTAAATACTAATAGTAACTGAAACGAAAATCAGACGTCACGGTTGGCGTAGTGATTGGGCTATTGTCTTATCTGCTATACTGCATATTACAGGTTCGATTCCTACTCGGAACAAATGTAATTGTATGGCCAACTTTTTTAATTAGGTTCTCTTTCAAATTTATCCGCGAGATAGTTTTTCCTGGCCTGGGTGTCTTGTATTTGTGAATTTACATGTTTGTGAACGCACCCACGATACAGGAGTACTTTCTAGTGACAGAGATTCTTAGAATCAAACCTTCAAATCTCATAAAAGTGGTTGACGTTACAACGAGGGACATTTAACCAGACCGCCAAGGCCGGAGGCTGAATCATAGCTAGCTTGAGTCACACACAAATGATTTAAAAATAAACAGCTGGTCTATGGACCTCGGACCTTGACCTTAAAGTCTTAAAGGCAAGCGTGTGCCTTAGTTCGTTGACCCCATCATTGGATGTGATAGTCGTCAAACTTAAGATTAGCCATCAATGGGTATTAAAAATATCCCACCCACATGTAGAAACCGTTTTAGAAACACATTTATTTTGCGTTCAACTAAGGAGCGGAATTCCCTGCCGGGGTCTGTGCTGGGTGATAGCTACAATCTGGGGGACTTTAAGTCAAGAGTGAATAGGTTACTTCTACGCAAGCATGCTCTATCGCCAACCTCATCATCGCTCACAATTTTTTTTTTCGTTTTTTTTTCAGGTGAGATAGTGGTCAAGCGTGAGCCTATTTAGGATAAAAAAAATACTCTTGACTACTAACATGCAATGTTTAGAATAGGTACATCAAATAGAAAATGATAAAGGGTAACCTAAGAATAAGTAATAAGAGTTATTACTTATTCGTAGGGGAAAAAGGAGAAATCGTCTTAAAATAGGATTACTTACTCCAAATAAAGCAATAAATACTACAATTTATCTTTACTTAGAAGCCTATAATTAGATGCCATCGAAAATAGGCTATATACTCCTAAGTAAAAAGCAGGAAAATCGATATTTTCCTGTTATTTTAGGAAAATACGATACCTGGTTATTATGAACTCAACTTTGCAAAAACAAACCTCCATTAAAATGTGTTATTGTGTTTATTTGATCGTTTTTTTTTCTGAACTAACTATGAATAGAATACAGTTAAAACTACAGTTAAAAGAAGTCGGCTAAGAATGCGTTACAAGACCAAATAAAAAATCTAGTTCACAATGTTGAGTTCAACCTTTTTGTAGAGCATTTTATAGTCATTTATTTGACCTGGCCAGAAAAAGAAAACAAAAACTCTTTCGTGTTACGAACTGCGCAGAATCAAAATTAGTTTCTGTTTTTTTTATTTTATATTATTGTATACGTTAGCTAAGTACTTTGTTTTTCTGCGTACTTTTTTCCTTTTATTTTCTACACTATGTACTAGCTCAGAATTCCATATTCAAGATACCTTTTTTATTTGGGGTTGGGAAATCATCCAATGGTTTCCCGCTCTACCTAGAGCAGAAGGGAGTTCAAGACTTTTTCTGACTAAAACCCACCCCCGGTTCCTTCAGTTGCCTGTGCAAGGGGCGTGGTGACTCTTTCAAATTTATCCACGACCCCTAGACAGGCATCGGCCTCGACGGGCCCCGTCAGTTATTGCTAACATTTCTTTGAGGCGCGCGTTGAACACTACGCGCCGTCGACTCTCGGGCCTGGTCCTTATTGGACGGTGAACTACTCATTACTCGGTGCTCCTACGGTGGCCGGAGATCGGCTTACGACCCCCGACGCCCAGGGCGTCTCCTGCGGTGGCTGCAGCGTCTCCGTTGAGTCACCTCTTCCTTCGCGAGCATTACTGCTTCGCAGAAGGAGTTGACAGCTTCCCATTCCCTCTCGCTCCGTACCATGGCCTGGAAAAGTGCCGGGCGCGAGAGGTCGCTGCAGCCGATCGCCTCCACGAGGACACGGTGGTGCTCAGCCCAAGCGGGGCAGACCTCCACCGTGTCCTCTGGGCGATAGACGAAGGTAGACCAATGAGCAGGTGAAAATTGAGGGAATACGTTGAATGCGAGATGCGTATTATAGGATCGGTCAATACGGTAACTTGGAGGAGGTCTGAGTCCAGCTATGGCCGTCTTTCGGCTGAAATTATGATGATGCTGATGATATTGCGGTAAGATTTTGCTCAAAATAAATCTACAAATATAACTTTTAACAAGTCATCTCACAGATTAGATTACATCAAAGAAAACATTGTCTCATGTCCTACATAGAATACTTTAATAGGTCTGTTTGTTTTTCCAAAAGTAGGACAATACGGTAACACTGAGTCACAGTGTGTTCACGTAAAACGGTGAAATCCTTTAATAGGCATGGTGCAAATATATGACTCACGAGACGTAACGGGGTAGACAGAATTGCAACTGGACTGAAAATTAGTGTTGTTGACATGGATCTAGTTTTTGTGATAATGTTTTTAAGGTTCGATGGTCTGAAAATGAAAATGAAGGTATTAATATTTATGTATGAATCAATACATGAATCTGATCTCGAAACATCATTAAAAAAGTCATTCCATACAAATGTATGAGAAAATTATTTTTATCGTGAAATTTTCTAATATTTTATTAGTTTTTCTGTTATTCGGGGTGGAGACAAATCCAACAAAACAAAGATCATTAAAATCTGTCCAGTCATTCTTGAGATATAAATGGTGTAACTAAGCCGACTTTGTTTTATATAAAATGATTTATTTATGTACACACAAAACACTCAAAACAGAGAAGAGGAAATACAGATAGAAGACCACAAAGGTGCAGCATTCAAAAGAAATTTCATTCAGCAGACCTGAGACAGGTAAGTTAAATGAGAAATGTAGAACACAGTGTGTGTAACAAAAATCCTGCCCGATCTAATAAAGGCGTATTCCTGGTTTAACATACTTACTAGAAAAATTGTAAAAAAATGTACTAAAACCAAAAGTTACAGATTTTTTATTTTTGTAAAATATGCGAAATTTAACACTAAATATGGCATATTTTCATACATTGACAACATTCCTCCACCGGCCGGCGAAATCTTTTCATGTTTACCTATTTTTATTTCAAACGATACCGCCCTGCACTAGCCGCGCTGTAGGCACTCTGTCTCGCTCAGGGGGCATGTTTAACACGAAACAGTAGGTGAACTTTGTCGAGCGCTCAGTGTTGCCTTTGATAAGTTTTTCTTTTTTTTAAATTATTTTTTTCAAATGGAGAAAAATAATTATCTCGTACCCATTAAATGATTACGTATATGTGTACGCAGTACGATATCAAGTAATACCCTTCAGGTTCGGACAGGGTTTTTGTTACATGCTGGTTAAAATATAAGGAAACTTAAAATATAATTTGCTACCTATTTATTTATGAGTTTTATTAATTTCTTTTTTTTGCACCTGCAATATTATCTCTCCACCACCCTTGGTTGACTGGTAGAGAATGCCTAAGACAATATGTCCGCCTTTTTACCTCTGTGCAGCAGGACAGAACTCGGATATCTGTGAGTAGAACACTGAAAATACCTAAATAATTGTGTAGAATACTGTAGCTTTATAAATGAAAATGGCAGATTTCTTTACATAGGTGTCAATTACTAAAGTCAAAGTTTAATAAATTTTGATTTTCGACTTTGAAAATCAATGTCCCACAATTAACGACTTGAAAAAGGTGAAGAAAAACACAGATGTTATTAAGAGGCCGTACATAAAATTTTGCTGATTTCGCTGATTTACTTGATTTTGCAGACGTGATTTTACAGTTATAATAATGTATTTCTAAAAGTTTTAATGCACAACATGAAAGATCATTTCAATTGTGATCGAATGAATGAGCTAGACTCCAAGCTTGCGTTGCGTATTATAAGTCGAGATTTGGGTTGTTTTGAAAGATTTTTTATTGCCAAATGTATGTATTTTTTCAATTTTAACTGTAAAATCACATAATACATAATTTCGTGTACGGGTACGGCCTCTTAAAGATACGACGATAAAGATTACTCACATACAGAAAAACTAACATCACACAAGCGGGGAGACTCTCCTTTTCAGTGACTGCAGTGCGTCTCTGGAACTCTCTTCCACACTCCCTACGCGACAGCCCTTCTCTGAATGTCTTTAAGAGGAAAATAAAAGAGCACTTCCTTTCTCAATGACATATTATTAGGGTATATATTGGTGTATATTTGTATATATTAGTATATAGTATTTTGTATGTATTTTATATATAGGGTTTATTTATATAAGTTTATATTGTACACAATCCTACCCTCGAATGTGACCTCACTCTATCACTCAAAGGTTTGCTGGGAGAAAACTCAACTTTGAGTTAAGCTCGCCTTTGTACATAAACTGTGTAATGACTTTATTTTATGTTAAGATTTGGTGTACAATAAAGAATTAAGAGACTTAAGAAGAGAATTAAGAGCCAGCAGCTAGAAATTATTCCGTTTTAAAAATAAACTAAATAATCCGATCATAACCTAAAATAGGTACTTACTCTACTCCTTAAAGTGACATATTATTGACTCATCGGACTGGACACTGAACGTGAAATTCACGTTTACGTCAGTGCTACCACTCACCTAACCTTACCAAATATGGTAATACAAATATGAAATGTAATTTGTATAAACTACGGGAAATGTATTAAGCCACTGACTGTGTACCTAGTGGCGTCCCGTCTAGTTAATATTATGACAACTCGGTTGTTTTTTGAATACTCAATTGTTTATTTGCATTCCACAGTGTGTACCTAAGTGGTAGGTTATAATTATATAAATGATCATTATGGACCCTGTTGGGCACAGCAAAAACAGTAGAAGAGCCTTTGAAAAAACCTAGCATATCGGTCTTCTGAACTAAATCTAAATATCATTATATTCATTTATAGTTTACTATACTAATACTATAAAATTCTTTATGCTTACGAACAAATTTGCAGGTCTCTAATATGTACATACTTGGGCCGGTTTTTTTTTTTTTTTTTGGGGGGTGGGAAATCATCCTATGACTTCTTCCGCTCTAGGGTGGAGCGGAAGGGCGTGTCAGACTCTTACTGACTAAAACCCACCCCTGTTCCTCCCTGCCTCGAGTGCCCGGGGGCGAGGTAACTCTTTCGAATTTATCCTCCACCCCCGGGCTAAGGCGCAGTTATACGACTTTTAATGGTTTTAATTGAACATGACGTCTAAACGACTAGTCTTATTTCTTTGAAAAAAACATATGGTACTCTAGACAATTTCTATCGTAATGTTATCTGAGAATATTTGAAGTTATATTTTTATAACATAGTGTAATTAATTTGTAAGGTTAAGTCTAATGCGGATAAAAAATTGAAAATCACGCAAAAAGTGTAAAGCGTATTTGTATGAAACCTTCACCATTTTAAAGATCATTTAATTATTTATAATTTAGTATACGTATTTTAGTATAATACCTGTTGTTTTATGTATAACAAACTAATAACTGCGTCTAATTTCGGACCGCGCTCCTTGATGGGCGAGTCCTATTACTGGGTGGACGTACGACGCGTTACGTGAGCTCAGCACAGAACACGCAAGCTAACCACTCAAAGTCATTGGCAGTTAATTTTAGCAGTGCGGCTTACAGCTGTCAGTTTGATGGATGTTTACTAGGATTCTAACTAATCTAACTAAATCGCTCAAAGTCCAACAAAAGGAGTGGTTTTGAAACCAATATAGATGGTTTTAAGTATTTATCATCATCTTTCACTTTTCACTCTCTTTTCTAGTGCCCATTCCCAAGCCCCTGAACAAATCTCATCCATTTATTAAGTACTAGGTATTGGTGATTTCTAAGTATTGCCAAGGGATTTTAATACGCTTTCAATACGTCGGATTGAATTGAAACTACGCACACTTATCAAAGACGTTACCTAAGTGACGTCATTCTAAGTCAAAGATGGCGGACTTCCAAAGATGGCAGACTAATTATTTTTTATGCAATTTCATGATATGGATATCAAATTATAGGGTTTTCTGAGAAGAATACCAAAATCCTACTAATATTATAAATGCGAAAGTTTGTATGTTTGTTTGTTTGTATGTTTGTTTGTTTGTATGTTTGTATGTTTGTATGTTTGGCTGAAGGTATCGCAAAAACGGCTGAAGGGATTACAATGAAATTTTGCACACACGTAGGTCATAACCTGGATTAACACATAGGCTACTTTTTATCCCGGTAAATGACAAGACTTAGCGAAGGCTGAGGTGGAAGTAGAAATCCAAAGTTAGGCTGAACGAGCGCACACGCTCAAAAAGTACTAGGACACCAGAAACATGAGAATTATTTCCAGGGCTGAAATCATGAGAGATAAAGACTCACAAAGTACCAGGAGACCAGAATCATGAATAGGTGTTTTCGGGGATACAATCCTAAGCTGTATAGCTTCACAAACCACCAGGATACCAGAATCAAGAAAAAGTGTTTCCGGGGCTATAATCCTAAACGGTGTAGATTCACAAAGTACCAGGCGATCAGAATCACAAAACATATTCCGAAGCTGGTATTAGGAGAGGTAGAGATTTACAAATTACCAGGAGACCAGAAAAATGAGAAGTATTTCCAGTGCTGAAATCATGACCGGTAAAGACTCACAAAGTACCAGGAGACCAGAATCATGAATACGTATTTTCGGGGCTATTTTAGCGAAGGCTGAGGTGGAAGTAGAAATCCAAAGTCAGGCTGAACGAGCGCACACGCTCAAAAAGTACTAGGACACCAGAAACATGATAATTATTTCCAGTGCTGAAATCATGACCGGTAAAGACTCACAAAGTACCAGGATACCAGAATCATGAATACGTATTTTCGGGGCTACAATCCTAAGCTGTGTAGCTTCACACACCCCACCAGGAGCCTAGAATCAAGAAGAAGTGTTTCCGGGGCTTGAATCCTGAGCGGTATAGATTCACAACCTACTTAGAGATCAGAATCACAAAATATATTCTGAGGCTTAAATAAGTTTTTAAAAAAAAATCAAAGTAACAGTTCATAACCTACTAGGAGATCAGAATCACAAAACAAATTCCGAGATTGGTATTAGGAGAGGTAGAGACTTACAAATTACCAGGAGACCAGAAACATGAGGAGAAGTATTTCGAGGACTGAAATCATGAGCGTTAAGACTCACAAACTACCAGGAGACCAGAAACACAAAAAGTATTCCGGGGCAGAAAACGCAAGAGGTAGAGAAAGATTCACAAATTACCAGGCGAACAGATTCACAATAAGTATTCCGAGGCTGAGTACATGAGAGGTAACATCTTGAATAAGTATTTTCCGAGCTGGAATCCTGAGCGGTATAGATTCTTAAACTACCAGGAAAACAGAATCATGAAGAAGAGAAATTTCAGACCTGCACGCGGATGAAGCCAAAGGTAAACTACCAGGGTGCCAAAATCGTGAAAAAGTTAATTTAATATAAATGCCTACGCGGACGGAGCCACGGGCAAGAAGCTAAGCACCAATTTAGGATATGTTCGGGACCCAATAAATGAAACAGTCTCGATATGGTAAACAATTATATTTACCACGGTAAGAGTGACCTATCTTAGGTACCCCGACACACTGAGCGATTGCATGTGCCCCTACTGTCTTTATCTTTGACTTTGAACTTTTACGTTCAAAAACCGTTAATTAGGCTTTTAGCCTAATTTAAATAACTTTTGATTTTGATTTCTACAGAGTTTTTTTAACGTGCTACTCTCTGGAAATACCACTCAAACTTATAATTACACTTTTTACGCGGGCGAAACCGCGGGCGGAAGCTAGTAAATAATAAAACGTGTTTTTAGTTTTTTTTTTTTTTTAATTATAGAAAATTGTTATCTTACCATGTTACTGGGTTGTGGAGGTCAGCATCAATTTGATAGGCACTTTGCAGTACATTGCTCGGTGGACATCGATTATAATAGGCACTACGTAGTACATTTTTGTTTTCCTATCGTCAAAGCAGCAATGTACTGCAAAGTGTCAACTGAGTTAGCGAATATACCTCCAGATAGGCAGTCATCACCATCATTTCTTAGATATAGGCCTTCCCAAGTGTCGCTGTAACGATCGGTCCTGTGCGTCTCGCATGCATCGGATTGTCGCGAACCTCACCAGGCACCAGGTCATCGGTCCTGGCCCTGTAGACAAAGTAACATCGCTTCGTAGCGAAACGATATCCAAATTCGTCATCGTCTCTGAGATATCGATAAACATTTCCTAGCGTTAGCGTTCCTTCGTTATCTTTTTTGGCGATCACGATCGAGGCGAAGGCGAACTCTGAAAGCGCTGCTTGTCTACGCATTTGTATGGGATAAACACGATAGCAATTCGTTTCTTTATGGTTTCGTTACGAATTATAACATTGTCTACCAACTTGCGATAACGATGTCGACAGTCGTGACGTGACTTAGCGCGGTTTATGTCAATCTCATACATTTTAGTCTTTTCTACGAGTAACTTCGAACTCAACCTGGTTGGGAAAAGGCTAGTCAGATTGATGGATATAAATAATTTATAAAAACCTCAAGAATATACCAAGTTTCCTAAAAAAATCTAATTGAAATATAGGCCACGTATTTTTTCTTTTGTCATGAAAAAAAAAAAACGTCGAGTCGGACTCGCGCACGAAGGGTTCCGTACCATTATCTACAAAAACGGCAAAAAAAACACGTTTGTAGTAAGGGAGCCCCCTTAAATATTTATTTTATTCTGTTTTTTTAGTATTTGTTCTTATAGCGGCAACAGAAATACATTATCTGTGAAAATTTCAACTGTCTAACTATCACGGTTCATGAGATACAGCCTGGTGAAAGACGGATTGACAGCGGAGATTTAGTAATAGGGTCCCGTTTTACTCTTTGGGTACGGAACCCTAAAATATAGGACAGGTATTTTTTCTTTTGTAACGTAAACAAAAAATGAGGACGATACAGTGCGTTGAAATTTCGCGTGACCTCACGCTGTGTTACAATTTTTGCCACGAAGTGACGTAAAAAGCCCCCACTCCTTTGATGCGTTTTATATTATTTTGTCATTTCTAATTAATGAGAATACTAAGAGCGATTTGTGGTGTTACGCGCATGGATAGAATTAGGAATGAGTATATAAGAGGAAGTCTGAAAGTGGCACCGCTGACTGAAAAGTTGTGTGGAAATCGGTTGTCGTGGTATGGGCATGTGATGCGGAGGAATGAAGAAAATTTCGTGAGGAAAGTCTTGTGTATGGATGTGGATGACTATAAGAGTAGGGGAAGGCCAAAGAAACGATGGTTGGACTGTGTGAAAGAGGATATGGGTAAAAAGGGGGTGACTACAGAGATTACGACTAATAGAGAGGTATGGAAAAAAAGACATGTTGCGCCGACCCCAAATAAATTGGGATAAGGGCAGGAGAATGAATGAAAATTTCTAATTAGTTTGGTAATGCAAAAATACTTGTCCAATATTTTTTATAATCTAACTTACGGACTACTTAGAATTTTTATTTTATAACCAGGGAACATCCCTATTGTATATATATTGCACGTAACAATAAATGTCATTCTGTAATATTTTGCTAATATTATGATGACATTGACTGTTTCATCGGTGCAAAGTCCAACACAACTAATGGTGTGACCCAACGATGTATCTCTACGTCATTGAAGTGACGTCATGATGACATCAAGAGGAAATTAGTTAATTACCCTTTTTAACAAAGTACCTATAAATTATGTTATTGTATTGCTTTTCCTATTTTCACCATATTAGAGGTTATTTCCCTCTAACAGAGAGGGACAAGCCAAGCAGTGGGGGCATTACCTACTAATTTATTTCGTTTATTCATTTGTTTCATATTACATTATATTTTTAAATATTTCAATTAAATAAAAGTAAAAAAACATTTAAAAAATAGTATCCCACCGGTATCGGGAACAGGGTCCAAGCTACCGGCGGTCAGGGCTCCAGAGAGAGGAACCGCCTGACAATGCGAGCCGTGTCCAGAAGTACTGCTTTCTGAATCAAGCCCTTGATCCAACCGCCTAACGAGAGCCTCCTGAGATGTTGGTAGAGGCTCTTGGCTATTAAGCCATTGGCTGACACGACTATCGGTACAATGATCGCTGAGTCCACATCCCACATGTCGACAACCTCGCGAGCCAAGTCAATATACTTGATTTGTTTATCTTTCTCGGCTTTCACTAGGTTCTCGTCATGTGGGACGGTAATGTCAACAATCATTGCACGCCTCTCGATTCGGTCCACCACCACTATATCAGGCTTATTAGCTACAATAGCCCTGTCAGTGATGATGGACCGATCCCAGTACAATGAGATATGACCATTATCGAGAACTGGGTCGGGCGCATATCTGTAGTACGGCACTTCCGATTCCACAAGAGAGTATTTCAGAGCAAGTTGCTGATGGATAATCCTGGCTACAAGGTTGTGCCTATGCAAGTACTCACCGTTAGCCAGACGAGAACAACCAGAGATTATGTGGTGGATTGATTCTCCCGGACGATGACATGCCCGACATATGTCAACCGTGCCGTCCTTCACAATAAATCTCCGGTAGTTTTTCGTCATGATAACTTCGTCCATAATTGCACAGACAAAACCTTCGGTTTCCCCAAAGAGGTCACCGACACGCAGCCAGGCTACGGACGCTAGTTGGTCTACATTACATTGGTCTAATTTATTATTTTTGTGCCTTTTATAGGCTTTAGTGTCGATATTTTATGCTTATTGTATCATATACATTCATCATCACTATAATTTCAGACGAAAGACGTCCACTTGTCAAGTTGCGGAAGCGGAGTAGGTGACACGTAGAGGGACGTCCGTAGAGGACGACCGTAGAGTAGGAGCACCGTAAATGAGGAATTGGATGAAGGAATAACACACGACGAGTTAAGACGTATATTTTGTTATTTACAACAGTAGGCTTGAATATATGAAGCACTCATTAATAGTACGAACACCATACACTGTGACTAGGTACGTAATTAAAATGTATTATTGCACAACTCTTGGAAACTGGTAACTGTCAGTTATTGAAGAGTAGAAAAATGACAATGATAATGAGGAGTTTCCACTACCTCGGCTGCTAATCTGAACTGATTTTTAATATAAAAACAGAGTATTGACAGAGAAAACAATTAATATTTTAATTTTAAATTAAAAAAGGTAGGAAATAACGTAATTTTGGAATAGAGGCCATAAAATAAACAAGGATTTAACACTACCTTGTTACACACTGCTGGACATAGGCCTCCCACCAAGTGTCGCCACAATGACCGGTCCTGTGTGCCTCGCATCCATTGGCTACCCGCGACTCTCACCAGGTCATCGATCCACCGTGCGGGAGGTCTTCCAACGCTGCGTCTTCCGGTACGCGATCGCCACTCCAGTACTTTTCGGCCCCATCTCCCATTGACAATGTAATGAGTGGATAGGACATCACTTTGTTCACATTATTCTTGTTGGCGCAGCCGTGAGGCACACGCAATGTTATTTCATTTTCTCATGTGATTTTCACACGTAATGTTATTTTATTGTCTCATGTGATTTTCAATGATTGTCAGTTTTTCTTTTTTTTTCTTTTGTGTGCCCGGTGACTGTGAAATAAATGTTTTTTTTCTTTACTTTGTCTAGGGCCCCAGAGACATTGATGTTTAGAATGGAAGTGAAGACGGATGTTGTGACTGATAAAATACGTTATATGGATGAAAAACAGCTATACGAAACTGTATGTAACGTCGCGCAAACCTCCACTGAAAAGGGAGGATCCTTAGACCAGACAGGTGTTGTGTCTGGTCTGAGCACTTAGGGGATATATATATATAGATTGATAATACATATAGATAGATAATAAAGATGATGATTGTCAAAAAAGTTTGTTATTGATATGCGCTATCGTAATGTCAAACCAAACATTTCAGAATTTCACTTTGTCCTGGAGCCTCTCATAGCCAACTTTTGAACACATCACCATCTTGAAAAACACGCCTTTTCTATACCGGTAAAAGGTAAAGCAGGTCATTTTCTTCAAAAGGCATGTTTATCATCCTTACAAAGAATTCAGGTTGAGCGATTTAACCCCTGCCTCTGAGGTGCTCGTCCTCAATAACCTTTTTCCCTTATTTGCCGTTGTTTTTGAAGCCTGGAGCCAGAGGAAAATAGTAGGGTTATTGACATGAATCTGATGGATCTATTGAGATGAATACGTTCTAGATTGATTTGGGTTTTATTTGTGTTACCTTTTTGAGGCTCTAAATATGTTTCTCTTGTGATAGTAGGAATTTTATGAAAATAACCAAATGATTTCGAGAAATATCAGAAAATAATTAAAAGAAAGTGCCGATTACAGAGGGTTTATTATGTTAGAACGTTTGGTTTTCTTAAATTTTCAAGGACTGTCTAAACTGTTCACGCAGGCAACTTAAGAGGGTAGCGCCAGGGTAACCTGCGAAATGAAAATTGCCTACGTTTTTTGCAATTTGCTGTGATTCTAATGATTATAATTCTATAAATATATACTTGCTACGGCCGCGAATCATATTTAAACCAACATACAACCTGACACTGACCTAAAAATTGCAATTTAAAAATTATATCGATCCTAGACAATCAGCAAGATGACATCAGGGCTAACTGGATTTAACTCATGAGGAGCGATGAGCTGCGGCAGGATCTAATGGCGACATGGAAAGAGCGACTGTCGCAACCCAGCGCTGGGCACGCCACAATTGCGGCTTTAAGGCGCCTGTCGGCGGTGTGGCGGTGTCTAGAAAGGCGCCACGGCGACCTCACATCACACGAGGAGCAGAAGGTTCTCACCGGACACGTCTCTTGAGGTTCCTGTTCAGGAATAGGCGGGAGGAAACGCCCGGGAGTCACCACTGTGTGGATCGCCCAGAGGACACGGTGGAGCACAGGTACGGTGGAGGTCTGCCCTGCTTAGGCGGAGCACGTGGAGGCGATCAAGACCCCCTGGGCGTTGGGGGTCGCAAGCCCCGTGCGGGCTTCAGGACGGCGAGTAATGGGTAGCTCGCCGTCCTAGAAGGACCAGGCTCGAGAGTCGACGGCGCGTAGTGCTCCACGCGCTCCTCATAGAAGCAAGCTGAATATAAAAAGCAAAAGAAGAAAAAAAAATACAGTCGAATTGAGAACCGCCTCCTTTTATTGAAATCGGTTAAAAAAGCGCGTTCAGTCATCGTTCAACCGTGCGTCGTCAGCAGCCTTAAAAAAAAAATCTCTCTCTCTTGTCTGTATCTTGTCTTGAATAAATAAATATTATTATTATTATTTTATAGAGATGTCAGCAATACCTGAAGGGACGCGTTAGGGCCGGTGCCTGCCCCGGGTCGCGGATAAATTCGAAAGAGAGTTACCGCGGCCCTTGGCACAGACAACTGAAGGAACAAGGGTGGTTTTTAGTCAGTAAAAGTCTTACACGCTCTCCTGCTCCACTCAGAGCGGGAGAAGTCATTGGATGATTTCCCACCCTCCAAAATAATAAAGGACTGACTCGATGCACGGGACGTAGGTTGAACAATTACGTACTTAACCATGTAAATGAGTAAATCAACAATAAAAACTTATTTAATTAAGAAACTCGAGTAAATAGAACTTTGTATTTGTGACTAACTAATAACAATAATAATAGACACAGAAATAATTAAATTAGGACACAACACAATCGCTACAGACTAACAGACAGACGGACTCTTAACAGAAGACAGATTTCAATTACTACTCTACGTTATCTTAACAGACAGACAGCCAGACAATTGGTTATCGAGATAATTGCAGTGACAGACGGACGGACGCCTTTTGAAAAGCTATGAGAAGATTGTTGGATATCTTGGAGTGTTTGTTGTCGTTTTGAAGCATAACGCAATTGTTGAAAAAACATAGCTCTGTTTTCAAATAGGTGGTTATGATTGCAAATACAGGTATGTGAAACATTTCTAAAACAGCTGGAAAAGATAGATTTATCTTAGTGATCTCCTAACTAAATAAATCTTAAAAAACATAAATAAATAAATCTTAAAATATGACGTCAAATATTCATCCAGATCACTGTCGACTATGTGTGCCCAAAAGATCGCCTATTTGTCACTTCACGTGACCCCAAAGTCTGGTTTTTATCTCGACCAGAGGTTAAGAGGGAACAGGGCCTGCGAGGAATTTACAAAATAGGTATTTGAAGAAACCATTGCCCTCAAGCCTGCCCCCGTAGAGTGCGATAGGGAGAGCTGCAGATCAGACCGATTTTATCACAAAATTTTTGACGAGATTGACATTTTGTATTCCCCTTTTTTCTCCTCGAAAACTGACCCGATTCAATTATATTTGGCACTATTAAATGTTTTATGTTAAAACTTTTCGAATTTGTCTGGTAGTCCTCTAAGAACGGCGGTAAAAATAGGGTCATTTTTTGTCATTTTTGGAGGGTCATATTTTCTTTACTTATTTATATAGTTGCTGAAAAAAAGGAAATGACAGGGACGTGTCAACAGCAGACCTTGAATTTATGAAAAAAAAATGATTGCTGTAGATGCATTATTCAGGAAGAAAAAAGGGGAATACATTTGTATGGAGAATCGCAGCCCCTGTTCCCTCTTAAGCATTGCCATACAACGTGGCAATGCTGCCAGTCTTTGGGTCACACTTCCAGCCGACAGCGATGTGGAGGAAGTTTTTGTCATACTTTATTTTGGTATTCCACTGTCAAAGTAATAGGTATTTGTTATCCAAGGCTGCAAAGGGCGCGAGTACTTGTATTGAGACCTGGGCGTAGCCAGGGTTTCAAAGGTACGAGACAAAGAATAACTTTGCTGCCGAGCGCAACACACACTTTTATACCTCACTACAGCGAGGAAAATTTTAGGTGGAAGAAAAACAGTAAACAAATTAGTGTTCCCCTATTTTAAAAATTAAAAGTTAAATTGCTATAGTTGTAATATTGAAAGCTATTTTTTTTTTGAACTGATAAGCTTGTGATTGTCACTTGTGTACTATTACTAGGTAAATGATTTGGCAAATTTGCGGAAAATTGCTCAATTTCATTGGATTCCATTGTGAATGTTGGAGACACAGACGCAAAGAGTATAATAATAATACAGACGGATTGGCAGGCGATTGAATACGTTTTTTTTTATGCAGTCATCGTGCTGGCCAGTGCGATTATTCTAAAAATGAGGTTGGCGCACTGCATTTTCAGTAGACTAGCAGTATAGAAAATTATTGAATAGAAAGGTTCGATAAAAATTATTAACCTTTTTCCACGCTAGCGGATAAAATGCACTTTTATACTACACCTGCTTGGAAAGTACCTTGATACTTTATCAAATTTACGGTAGAAAGTACGTCATTGCATATCGAACAAATATGCGGGGAGAAAACGCATCTGAGCGGGAGAGAAAAGTGAATGAAAATCCATTTCTTACGTGGATTTTCTTTTTTAATTTTGGGTAAGACTATGCGCCGGTAACCTAAATATCAAAAGCCAAAAAGTTTTAACAGTGAGTTTTTATCTCCAAGTTCGCAAAATGACACTGGCCACTAGCTGTGTGTTGGATGGTGTCGGGCTGGCAGTGCGACCCTGCGGCGGCAGGATAAACAAAAAAGAACATGTGAAAATTGCAGACGCCATTGGCGCCATTTTCAATTTGTGTGTTGTTTGAGGATTCAGTTTTCGTAGAAAGTAAAATAAAACTATCAAAATGATAAGTAGTGATAGTGATGATGAAGATTTTTTAACTCCGCCGCAGTTGAAGGAAACAGCAAAAATACTGATTGATAACCTTTTACCACAGAAATCAATTAAAAAATATAATAAAACTTGTGACGATTTTTTGCAATGGAAAGTGAAAAAAATGCGGCATCTTTTTCTGAAACTGTTTTACTAGCTTATTTCAGTGAAAAAGCGCAAAAAGACAAACCAAGTACGTTATGGTCTATGTACTCAATGTTGAAAAGTACTATATTGACAAGAAACGACATAAATATTCAAGAATACAAAAAACTTACAGCATTTCTGAAAAGAAAGTCGGAGGGATTCCGTAGTAAGAAATCAAAAGTGCTTACTACAAAGGATGTTTATTCCTTATTGCAGAATGCTCCAGATGACAAATATTTGTTGATGAAGGTAAGTTTATGAACAAAATGCACTGGTTTATGATTTATTACGTACCTATTTATGAGTAGAAATCTACTAGGTTTTCATGTTTGATATTTTTGTTTACAGGTTATTTTGATTTTAGGAGTAAATGGGGCCTGTCGTTCGCAAGAACTTGTGGATATGAAAACAGACGATATCGAAATCCTCGAAAATGGAATAATTGTCAATATTCCTAACACAAAAACCAAAATTCAGCGATCATTTGTTATATCGGGCTTATTTTATGAGATAATGAAGAAATATAACGAAATTCGTCCCAGTGACCCCAAAACCAATCGGTTTTTACTACAATATAAAAACAAAAAATGTACGAAACAAGTAATTGGGAAAAACAAAATAAGTACTGTGCCAAGAGAAATAGCTTCCTACCTTAATTTACTCAATCCACTAGAATACACTGGCCACTGCCTTCGCAGAACTTCAGCGACTGTTCTTGCCGATACTGGTGCTGATTTAACCACAATAAAACGCCACGGTGGTTGGAAATCGTCCGCTGTTGCAGAAGGTTACATAGAGAATTCCGGAGAAAACAAAACACGAATAAATAACCAAATATCGGGATCGATTAATGTGCATCAAGACTCATCTCCTCAACCATCAACGAGCGCGGCGATGCCAAATGCCCCTCAGCAGCCAGTTGCCCCTTTGGCACCACAGTCTTCTACGAGCGCAGTGCCAACAGCACAGCCAGTTATTCCTCCTACATCGTCGTAAACATCTCAAACAAACATTAATGGAAAAAGTGTTACATTAAGCTTCACTAACTGCAACAATTTCAATATAAATTTCAATTAGTAAAGATTTAGTTTTTTATTTTCCTCGTAGGTGTAGTATAAAGCACTATGTATCACTCGAGAGAAAGTGCGATTCCCGATCTCGAGTGTTTTAAAGCCCTCGCCTACGGCTCGGGCTTCAAACGACACCCTCGACGGTAATCGGTCACTTTCTCCTCTCGGTGAACAATGTACTATTGCACTCAGATTTCGAATAACAAACAAAATCTTGCCGAGGTTGTGAGGTAATAATAATATATATTTAAAATAATAAATATTTTACAGAAGTGTTTTGTTGAATTTTGTGAGTTGAGAGTCAATTGATACGTTAAAACAAAACATTGGTTTAAATCTCGTTGTTTTTCAATTACGTTGGAACTTTAGAATCCAATAGTTAATAATAGTGTTTATGGTTTTAAAAACTATCCAAAACCAAATTGTAACTCTTAACCTAAAAAAATGGCCATCAAATAACAGCAAAAACTAACCACAAATCGAAGTCGTAACCAAAAAGTGGTAGGTGTCACCGTATAAATGCAAACACCGTTAGTTTATAAAAATCACGTAAAATTAAAAACTTATTATTTTCTAATTCTAAAATTTTGATGAGATATTTTGTATTTGAAGTGTTTGTAATATATCAAGTCTTTTTTTTTAAACTCTTATCGGATTTGGCCACTCTTTTGTTAGGAAAAGGCTAGGCAAATTTTAATTAGGTATTACGTCAATACAAACAAATTCACTCATGTCCATATTTTCTAATGGCGTTCCCCGAACTTTGAATATAAAATGTGTTCCATAAAAATAAAACGAAATTTCAGGTGAAACTCATCGTCGCGACGAAGTGATGCCCTCAAAAGGATATAAAGACCAGTTTTCCTTGTGCTTTGCATACTAAGTAGTTGTTTTTCCTCATTTTGAAGTCAACGCACCTTAATCGCGACATTTACTTGACGAGCGAACATCAGCGTAAGCTGAAAACTCAATTACTTACCTACATAATTTATTGTACTAAGTTATTCACATTTATCTATGTACATGAAACAAAAAATATACTTAACTAATTACAAACACACTAAAAAAACAACCTTTTAACTAACTAAAACTAAAAGTTATCTAAAATATGGTGTCGATTATATTATCGAAAATGCCTCCGTATCGCTGTCGACTGGTAAAGTGCCCAGAAGACTGGCGGCATTGCCATTGCACGTTGTAAGGCAATGCTTATCCTCTGTCCAAGGAAAAAAAAAACCTAAAAAACAACTAGAAAGTTCCATACAAGATACTTTTCAAGCAGTCTGATGCAGTTGGTGGCAGTTATTTACAGTCGGGTTTTCTTTGAAAATATTTTTTATTTTTATTTTCTACATTTTACTGAGTTATATTTTTGGAATCGCCTCCTTGAGCCCTTTATCATCCACTTTGTGGACCCGGTCTTCCAACGCTGCGTCTTCCGGTACGCGGTCGCCACTCCTGAACTTTTCGGCCCCAATGACCATCTTTTCTGCGAGCAATGTGCCCTGCCTGCCCACTGCCACTTCAGTTTATACCTATGTATAAAGAGAATATAATTCCAACAATTTACATAATTCTATTAATCGTTCTGTCCGCATCATTAATTTTGACTTTCTGTGTTAAACTACTGATTCCTTTTATGATCTTAGGGATTCATTATTAAAAAAATATACCTATACCCTTTCACCGTCCTTTCAATTGTCATCTAAATTTTCGTCCAATGAACTTTCTGAAATCAAATCATCAATAACACATTTTTATATCTGACTTTTTTTATTATGTTCTCGATTTTGAATAGAATCTAATTTCTTTATGAAAATTTTCAAGCTACAGAGTATAATTCTTTATATTTCTCTGCTAAAAAATTCAATTTTCATGAAACTGAGTTCAAATAACGATACAGTCGATGACCTTCGTTTTCGCCTCTATTCATTGAACTCACCTCTAACCTTCAAATTGGCGTGGAAAATTCGCCAGACAAATGAGTAGTAATGGGTCCTTGATCGAACGCCCCCTGGCCTAGTTACTGAAATAGTCTACAAACTAGGAGTCAGGATGTCGATTTAATTACGAAGCTTGATTTCTGTAAGGTTAATAGGTTTCTATAAACTACCGAGCGTTTTGAGTGGGCGTAGTTCATTGGAGTACTAAAAAGTCAGGTAACGCAAAAATCTTTTCAAATTAATGTGAGTTCTAGATATTTTTGATATGTGTTAAATAACACACCGTCTACACGATCATTTGTCTTTTATTTTTGATATGTGTTAAATAATAGACCGTCTACGTGATCATTTATCTTTTATTTTATTTTTTTTATTTCAGTTTCACAATTTTTTTTCTTAGAACCTGCCATGATTTCCTACAAAATGTATGAGATTTATATTGCAATTTCTGACTTCTTAGTATTCCAACGATGCAGATAGTTGGTGTGATAGAAGTTTTTGATCAGTATTAGAAACATTATAGACAGATATAAAAAAAATGTGTTAAATCATACAAAATTTATTGGAAAAGTTTTTTGCAATTTGTGACTTCTTTGGTACTCTAACCTGGGTTGATTCCACAGAAGTTTTTGATCAGTATTACAAACAGGATCGATTGGCATCAATAAAAATGTTTGTGTATAATGGTAATTTTCTTGCTACCTGTACATTTTTTTTCATATTCTGTCATTCCGGATCAAAATTTTACGAAAAATTATGGATAGTCCCCTAAGTCCCTTTTCGTCCAGCTGCAACGGTTAAGGTTGTTACCCTTACTGCCCCGCTGAAAGATTCTACCCTGTATATTATGTAGGTACTTATATATCTACACGAAAAACCAAAAAATAAAGCCTAAAAACTATCTAAAATATGGCGTCGAAGAACTCCTCATCGCTGTCGACTGGTAATGTGCCCAGAGAACTGGCGGCATTCCCACGTTTTTTTTTAATTTTTTAAGTTTTATTGCAAGTTTTATTTTTCACTTTTTAGTTGTTGTACCCCAAAACTAAAACTAAAACTGGCCAAGTGCGTATCGGATTTCGTACATTAAGGGTTCCGTACCAAATATTGGTATTAATGATAAATGATTTTATTTTTGTAAGTAGGTTTTAATAACACTTTAGAGACCGATGATGATAGATGAGACCGGTGTTTCCTAGCTGACTACCCTGAGAAGAAACACCGAAACAAACTCAGAGGTCAAAGTCTCTTTTAAAGTGTTCAATTATTTGTATTAGTTAGTAAAGTATACGTTATAACAAGCAATCAAGTTCATAGCTCAATAGGAAGTTCGGGTACGGAACCCTAAAAAGTAAAGTTATGCCCGATTTGAAAGTCTCAATAAATATAATGAGAACATCAATGTAGTCGAAATTCAATTAAATACGCATTATTAAGCATAACTCAAAAACTGCTGGTCTGTTCTAGATCAAAATCTTAATGGGGGCCACATGAGAAGCACCAGCTTTTAAAAAAAAAGAATAGTCAATATCGGTTGGTTCACCTAGAAAAAAAAATTATACAAAAAAATAGAACCGACTTCCAAAAAAAGTGCAAAATAACTTTAATTTCGGCAGTCGATGTTTCTGGTTTCATTTCCTTAGTTTTTTGACACCGACTTCTAAAATTAAAGTTAATTTGCACTTTTTTTATGTTAAAAAGTTTTATTTTTCAATTTTTAGTTGTGGTTCCCCATTAAATTGTGTTAACACTACATAGACATACGATCGCAGTTGATTTGCTGTCATTTTTTAAGAGCTCTGTTGTCTGTCTCCGAAACTCATCATTAGATCTTTATGAAAAATGGGACCATTTCGGAATAAAGCCTTTTCGAACAAAAAAAGAATTTTGCAAATCCGTCGTTATGCCCGAACATACATAAAAAAAAATACAAACATCCGAATTGATAACCTAGACCTTTTTGAAGTCGGTTAAAAATTACTAGGCTAACACACATAAAAAAATACAATCGTATTGAGAACCTCCTCTTTTTATCGAAGTTGAAAAATAGGTCAAAATGTACCTACTCGATAAAAAATTAAGAGCCAATACAGACTCAGATTTCGTCCGAAAAACCCACTTGACCCATACATTCCGAGAAATCATTATACATATAACAAATGTTTGAACTTTGACATTTACAAAGTGGTGGGACTTGGTCTAGCCATGGCGGAGCCAGCCTTATAACCTACTTTCTAGGAAAAACATGTCGGTGGGAAACAGACACGGTGGGGGACGAAAGTAGGACGAACTTATTGATCTTGGCTGGTTACAGGAGTCAGAAGAAAGATGGGATATTCCTCTTCTCGTTACCTATAAGTGCAATTTAGGACCCATAAATATTATATATGATACTTACCATAAGCCTCGTGCAGAAAACCTCAAACGGCGCAAATATGCGAGTTATGGGCGTTATGTTTGAGCCGTTTGGGGTTGAAACACTAGGGCCATGGGGTCCGAGTGCTCATCGAGTTTTCTGTGACATCAGCAAACATTTAGTTGACTTTTCATGTGACCAGAGGGCTGGCCTTTCTTTCGGCCAAAGAATCAGCATTGCCATTCAACGTGGCAATGCTGCCAGCGTTCTTGGCACTTTACCCATTGACAACAATATGGACGAATTTTTCGATGCCCAATGAGCTGTACTCCTCCGGGATCTTTTATGCCGTTTGTACTTACATATTTAATTTTTTAAGTTATTTATTAGTTTAGCTATGTAGGTATATTCATCATTCTCCTGCCCTTATCCCAATTTGTTTGGGGTCGGTGCAACATGTTTTTTTCTTCCAAACTCCTCTATCAGTCATTTCTGTAGTCACCCCCTTTTTACCCATACCATCTTTCACACAGTCAAACCATCGTTTCTTTGGCCTTCCCGTATTATAGCCATCCACATCCATACACAAGACTTTCCTCACGACTTTTTCTTCATTCCTCTTCATCATATAACCAACAAACCAACATAACCGATTTCCACACAACTTTTCAGTCAGCGGTGCCACTTTCAGACTTCCTCTTATATACTCACTCCTAATTCTATCCATGCGCGTAACACCACACATCGCTCTTAGCATTCTCATATTCTCAGCTGCATGCAATTGCTTTTCATTTATCCCTTTTGTAGCACAACATTCTGGACCATACAAGACAGCATTTTTGACCATGGTTTTATAAATCTTCCCCTTAAGTTAAAGGGGAATGCGGGAGTCGCAGATAGTCCCGGTGCCCTGCCGCCATTTCATCCATCCAGTATTAATTCTGTGCTTAACAGTCCGATGTATTTCGCCTTTGCTTTGCACGAGTGAACCGAGATGCCGAAAATCGAAGCAGACTGGGAGAAGCGCGCCATCTAGCGCTATAGCTTCAGAACTGGAGAGACCGCCGAAATCGCAGAACATGTATTCAGTTACATGCATGTGTTGTTGCATGTGTCGTTCAGTTGTTGTATATTGTAATCAAATAATGAAATATTGTACCATATGCTTCGTAGGATTCCAACCTCAAGATAACATTCTCATCCAGCAAATTCAACTGTATTCAAGAAAATAATTTTCTATAGTTAAAAATACTAAAACATGCTTATTTTTTCTCAGTAAAACCCTTTCATTTGATACCCATAACATGAAAATGGATAAGAAATAACTAGTCCGCCATCTTTGGAGTCCGCCATCTTTGATTTAGAATGACGTCACTTAGCTAACCATGCCGATGACAATCATCGGTCCTTGATAAGTTTGCGAAGTTTCAAAGTAATCCGAAGTATGGAAATGGATGAAAATCACATTCAATGATTCGTGTTAAAAACTCCTCTACATGATTAGTCTTTTTCATACCCTATTAATTTTTCTACCCTTCTTCCGGGTTGAAAAATTGTTGAAATAAGAACCCGCTAATTAGTAACTAAACCAATCACACGATATTTTTTTTTGTATAAATAAATTCGCCTGTGTTTTAATCTGTAGTGCTTGGTAACTGGACTTACCCCAGTCGTAAATGTTCATAGTACAGTATGGCCTAACTTTATAGGGAACGTTCACGGAGTAGTCTGTGCCATCTAGTGGAGTAAATTCGAAACTTTTACCCTTTAAAAACTTGTCATTGACATTTCCGTGCCATATATGTATACACACACGCATCATGCACACATGCAGCACGAGTAACGTAGACTGCCATCTAGTGAGTAAAATCCGCAATTTTTTCTGTATAAATACTTGACATTGACATTTTGTGCCGCCATCTATAGTTCCTGCATGTTCCCTATTCTGTCTGTCACCTGTTTGATAAGGAGGGACGTCAAAACTTTTGTCTTTTTTCTTACGGGGAGTAAGAAAAAAGAAATTGTTTACTGTTATTTTCTGATTAATTTCATTTGTTCAGCTGTCTGAGCTTTATAGGAAAAGTCTCCTTTGTAGAAAAAGTCAAATTTTGTTTTTTGTTGGGAAGTTTCATTTTACTTCCTTAAAGAAAGTTTTTCATTGCCATGGGTAGAAACAGTATCTAAAATTTTGGAAATATTTTGATAATGTGGCGATTGCAGACACAGCCTAAACTCAGCGGGTCTGCACCGGCCTTTAGCTGGCAGTTAGGAATATTGAGGAGTCGTTCGAGTATATATTAAAAGCATAGGTTTGATGTCAGACTGGAGTTTTGCCCTTGCAAGTGGGCACACATGTTATTCTTATAAAAATCAGTATAGAGTCTATCGCGCCCTCATCTCTTTTCTTATCCACCTGTAGCCAGTTACCCTTTTACACACCGCACTCTCGCGTTGCCAGCGAGTGAGACCTCTACCCTAAAGATACTACAGCGTCCCAGGATCCCTGCAGGCGGTACTGGTGCCTTGGGGTCCTACAATACTGCCATTTGCGATACACCCTGTGTCAAAAGATTCTGGATAGCTGCAGTTTTCAGTCAATACGTAGGTGATTAATTACTCCTTACATAATATGCGTATCTTTATTTTCAATTATTAATATAATTGTAATAATGTTTAAATAGTCATGTTTTTTTTTTATTATAATTATTTTTAACTAATTTATCTTAATTTTTAATGAATTCCTAGAAGAAAGTTTTTCATTGTCATGGGAAGAAACAGTATCTAAAATATTCCCACCCATTTCCGATACACCCTGTATCAGAAGATTCTGGATAGCTACAGTTTTCAATCAATACGTAATTAATTATCCCTTACATAATTTGCTTATCTCAATTTTTAATTATTAATCATTAAAATAATTATAATACGACAACGCGTGCCAGGTGGAAGGCTCCCCGATGGCTCGATGAAATAATCAGGTGGACCGAATATCTCTCAATTACCCCTTACATAATATGCTTATCAATAACATAATCCTTCAACATCATTCCTTATTTATTTCCTCAAGACAAGCAGTTATGAAAATATTCTAGAAATAGCTGGGAACTATGCGGTAACCCCTACAGTTTATTATTGAAACAATTATTAATTAATATCTTTGAAATAACCTTCGCAATCAGCGATTAATCTCGAGATTAATCGTCGATCTTGCACTTTTCATCATAGTTGTATAATGAAGATATTTCATCATCCCAATAAGATTACGAACATACAAAGATTCACGTGTTTATTTGCGATAGGGATCAGCAGGTAGGTAACTCTATTGATCTAAGTATGTGGAGTCGTTGGATCGGCCTCACTATGTGATGGAGCCCGCTAGCAATGGTGGGTCGATACCAGTTGGAGGTGATCATCCCGGGCCCCTAACTCATGGTAGTGGTAGGAACTTTGGGGGCTTAAGGCCCTGCTACCGGCCAAGTGGTGCCCTCATTGAATAAAAAGTCGTCGTTATAAGCAACAGTCATTAACGAAAAACGGCCGTTTCTGACACTTTTGCCTACTACTTTCAATACGAAACATTCTGAGAGCTGTTTTAACATCGCAAAAATAATTTATGCTCGTTGTAACAAACAATGAGGGCGCCACTTGGAGTCCTACATAACTCGCCGTTCTCCCGAGAAGGAGAGTATCCATGAAGATTTCCCCATAAAAAACAGTTAACTATTGTTACTATTGTTTCGTTATTTCAGGCAGCAGCCACATTATGCCAGTAACTCTATAAATCCAATTAGAAATCAAGAGTGAGATTGGGCATGAAACCATTAAGAATTACTTTTTTTATATTTTTTTTTTCTCCTTTCTTTCTTTCTATCATTGATAGGCTCGTACTTTACCTCTATCTCACCTGCTGGTAAGCTCTGATGTGGTCGACGATGGAGCACGCTTGCCTAGAAGTAACCTATTCACTCTTGACTTATGGACCCCCAGGTTGTAGCTATCAAGGAACACTTACTCCGGCAGGGCATTCCACCCCTTAGCTCTACGCGCAATGAATGTGTTCTCAAAACGTTTTGTGCGTATGAGTTGGATTTCCACCATGAAACTCTGTAACAACGCCCAACCCGGAGATAGAAGTCAGAACACTAAATAAAATTCATTTTCAAGACATATACTCGATAACTGGATCATAACACACTGCTTTTAAGTCCAAGATGTAGTTCCATTCTATTCGATTGGGTTACATAGAAGTGACGAGGTTCTCTATTTGTGAGAAAAAAACGCCAATTTCATAGGCCCCCGACCTCTTATGTGCTATAGATTTTTAATTTCCTACATAAATTTAATTTTTATTTTTAGAAACGAAACTCTTGAACCGTTTTTATTCCAATCGGAACTGACCCTGAAAAGATAAAGGTTTCTAACTCATTCATACAGCTGTAAATCATACTTTAGTTTTAAAATAACTGCGTATTATCCCACGTTTCTAAGTCAAGGTAATCGTGTATTTATATTTGATCGTAAAATATTAATGTTTTTGTTAAATTGAAGTAATTTCAGTACAGAAACGAACATCTTTAGACTTCAATAAATCTAGTCAAGATTTAACAGTCAATGATTTAATTTTAACCAACTTCAAAAAAGGAGGTTCTACGGTATGCGTGTTTTAGGAAGTCTAAGCGGAGAAACAGACAGACGCAGAAGTAGACTTTGATTTTACTATGTAGAGAGTTTACTATGTAGAGAGTTTACTATGTAGAGATTTTACTATGTAGAGATTTTACTATGTAGAGATTTTACTATGTAGAGAGTTTACTATGTAGATATTTTACTATGTAGAGATTTTACTATGTAGAGATTTTACTATGTAGAGATTTTACTATGTAGAGAGTTTACTATGTAGATATTTTACTATGTAGAGATTTTACTATGTAGAGAGTTTACTATGTAGAGATTTTACTATGTAAGGATTTTACTATGTAGAGAGTTTACTATGTAGATATTTTACTATGTAGAGATTTTACTATGTAGAGATTTTACTATGTAGAGAGTTTACTATGTAGATATTTTACTATGTAGAGATTTTACTATGTAGAGAGTTTACTATGTAGATATTTTACTATGTAGAGATTTTACTATGTAGAGATTTTACTATGTAGAGAGTTTACTATGTAGAGATTTTACTATGTAGAGATTTTAGTATGTAGAGATTTTACTATTTAGAGATTTTACCATGTAGAGATTTTACCATGTAGAGATTTTACTATGTAGAGATTTTACTATGTAGAGAGTTTACTATGTAGAGATTTTACTATGTAGAGATTTTACTATGTAGAGATTTCGGGATAAAAATAAATACAGGGCTAGATAATGGTCAAATAAATTGACATATTTTTTTTGTTTTGTACACCATCTGAACCTACACCATCAAAAATAATAGTAAAGTAATCGCCATACTACGTTTGTATGGAAGAATGACCAGTTAGGACCCTTAAACAACAAAAACTGGAAACCTAATTATTATAGTATAAAGAACAAGCAGAAATAAAGACAGCTGTAACATTCTATCATTCTGCAAAAAAAAATTTGAATTGCTGTTAAGTGCCTAAATTGAGAAGGGCTGAACCGATTTAGTTATTTTATGCTATCAGTTTGAGTAAGGAAAACTAGACAAAAAAACCCGAGAAATTCAGGAAAACTGAAAATGCCTATCTGGATTTTTATGTAAGAATTTCGAGACAGGATATTGTAAAGCCGCACTGGTCTGCGCCAAAAAGGTTAATTTCAGAAAAGTTGTCAGACAGATGCTGTGTAAAGCTGGTCTTCCAATGAACCTGGAGTGGCGTGAAATGAATAAATCTCAAATGGAACTTGTAATTCCATGAATATATTCAAGATCCCAAAATTGTATTATCCACAGCTAACCCGAACAACGCTATACCCGATCCCATATCAACAGGCAATTAAGGGTTCACCCAGAGTTCATCAGGGTTGGAGTTCATCCCGCAACCTCTCGGCAGTCTGCGACGTAGCCAGGGGTTATTGACGTTTGTTTCATTAAAACTTCATTTAGGAGAAAATTGCCTAAATAATTGTTAGACGAACAAAAGTTTTTATTCTTATAATGCTTTTTAAAATAAGAATTTTATTTTTTATTTAGTTTGTTGGTAGGTAATCTTATTTCTTTTAATCATCTATACAGGGTGTAACGAAAAGGTGCGGTCATATTTTGAGAACCGGATCTGCCCATGGAAATGAACAACTTTTTAGAAAATTCACAAAAATAAAATTGGACTTTCCTTACAAAGTTTTCATCAGCTGATCAATATTTGTATGAGAAGTAAAATTTTTTTTTTACAATTTCCTCAGGTTTTCTTGAAGAAAGTTTTTCATATCGATGGGCAGATGCAGTTATTAAAATATGACCACACCTTTCCGTTACAGCCTGTATATGTTACGGCTAAAACTCGAAGTGCCTGCCACCTACAGCAGCTGCAGCTACAGTTGGTTACACTTAGGTGTACCTAGCCTATTAATTCACGGGTCGAACTAGATGCAACCTATATCATTCGGCGTGTTATTGTAACCTAACCTCAAAACACTAAAGTTGCTTAAAAGGCGTAGTCGGAGTTCCGCTTCGCGGGGCTCTATAGTTTAAAGAAAATTTAATGCGTAATAAGTTTAAAAAACTGCTACCGGCCACACCTAGTTGTAGCCAGCTAAAGCTAGATGTAGCCGCACTTCGGGTTTTAGCTGTAACATACGTATAAAACTAAGTTGGGTTAGTTACACCATTTATAAAATGTAAGTCAAGAACGGCTGGATTTGTCTCTCCCCCGAATAACAGATTAACAGAGAAGGTTCTATGTTCGACTGTATGTACCTTTTTTTCTAATGTCCACCGATCTCTCTGTCTGTTATGGACCGATATTCAAAATTTTTTTTGTCCGAAATAATACAGGGTGTAAGGTACATGAACGCACATACGTGTACTAGTGATTCAGTACATGATTGTGGACCCCCTAGCGTTGGATTTTTTCGTCGGTCTTTTCCTAATTTTTGAAAAAAAAAATTTTTTTTTTTCACTGTAAAACTGTATAAAATCGTTATACCTATTTACCCCAAAGACATTTTAAATGAAAAATTCAATTAATTATCACGCCCGCGTACCCTCTCATCCGCGTACCCTCTCGTCAGCGTACTCTCTCGTCCACGAACTCTCTCGTCCGCGTACGCTCTCGTCCCCGTACCCTCTCGTCCACGTACCCTCTCGTCCGCGTACCCTCTCGTCCGCGTACCCTCTCGTCCGCGTAGTTCTTGTCGGCGTACCCTCTCATCCGCGTACCCTCTCGTCCTCGTACCCTCTCGTCCGCGTACCCTCTCGTCGGCGTACCCTCTCATCCGCGTACCCTCTCGTCCGCGTACCCTCTCGTCCACGTTCCCTCTCGTCCCCGTACCCTCTCGTCCACGTACCCTCGTCCGCGTACCCTCTCGTCCGCGTACCCTCGTCCGCGTACCCTCTCGTCCGCGTACCCTCTCGTCCGCGTACTCTCTCGGCCGCGTACTCTCTCGTCCGCGTACTCTCTCGTCCGCGTACTATCTCGTCCGCGTACTCTCTCGCCGCGTACTCTCTAGTCCACGTACTCTTTCGTCCGCGTACTCTCTAGTCCGCGTACTCTCTCGTCCGCGTACTCTCTCGTCCGCGTACTCTCTCGGCCGCGTACTATCTCGGCCGCGTACTCTCTCGTCCGCGTACTCTCTCGTCCGCGTACTCTCTCGGCCGCGTACTCTCTCGGCCGCGTACTCTCTCGGCCGCGTACTCTCTCGTCCGCGTACTCTCTCGTCCGCGTACTCTCTCGGCCGCGTACTCTCTCGGCCGCGTACACTCTCGGCCGCGTACTCTCTCGGCCGCGTACTCTCTCGGCCGCGTACTCTCTCGGCCGCGTACTCTCTCGTCCGCGTACTCACTTCTCCGCGTACTCTCACATCCGCGTACTCTCTCGGCCGCGTACTCTCTCAGCCGCGTACTCTCTCGTCCGCGTACTCTCTTCTCCGCGTACTCTCTCGTCCGCGTACTCACTCATCCGCGTACTAGTGCGTCCGCGTATTCACTCGTCCGCGTATTCACTTGTTTGCTTATTCACTCACTTATTTTGTTCACTTATTTGCTTGTTCACTTATTTACTTACTGTGAATGAGGTGTTTTAAGGAAAGGATTTATAAAGAAAAAGCACAGAAACACAAGGTTAGGTATTTATTTCCAATTGGCTTGTCATCAAACGACATCTAGTTGCCTGTTCGCAAAACTAGGTCTTCATGGAGAAGAACGAGGCAAGAAACTCAATGGTAGCTCGTTTTGTATTATTATGTCGACACATCTTAAATAACCGTTTATAACAATAAATCTAATTTATAACAATCACACATAAGCCATATTTACAACGATAAATATCTTGTGGTATATAACAACTACTATCGTAGTAATGGTTATAGCAACGTTACGTTACAATATAGCAACCATAATTAATAAACAAGTTATTATGACCCGTATTTTAAATACACCAATCATCATAATAACATTACATAACATAGTTCATAAATATGATATAAATATACATCATCATCCACAATAAATCAACGAAAGTCAGAATAATATCATACCTTAGATGTTATCGCCTTGAAATCCGAAGAGCAAAATGAGCCGCTCCACACAGGCTCCGCTCTTTTATACCCGTTAACAAATAAGTATGATTCACAAGTACAGTTGAGTCATATCAGTGTTTGACAAATAAGTTTGTTATAAAAATAATTTAGTAAATTCATTAATTAATCTTAACAATTGAGTATAAACAGGTAATAATTACATTATAATTGTATATATATATCACCTGAGAGGATAAAATATACCTACTATTCAAAAGTCTCATTATTATCATCATCATTTCAGCCGAAAGTCATAAGCCTCTCTCAAGTGTCGCGAGACGATCTCCGGCCACCGTAGACCATCATGATAAATGACTGAAGGACAACCAGCCAAGTCGTTAAACGCAACATTTAACCAGATGCCTGGATGTCGTGGCCACCCCGACACGGATAGGTTAGGTTCAAAGGGGAGTACGGGGTCTTGTGAGCGAGCGAAACGAGCTAACTTAGACCCCGCCCTCATATCAATATCAATTGAATCACTAATAAATAACATTTTTTTTTTCTAAACTTGCATACATCTCGAAAACGGTGTGTTATATCGCAAAAATAATGAAAAAATTGACCCCCTTAAATAACCCCCATCTTACATAATTTTTCATTTAACTTGAAGTTTTGAGTCACTTGGCTGAGTCTTGTTCAGTCATCTTCAAAGGGCTGACTTTCAACATGCCAAGTTGTTGAACGTTGAGTGATTCTAGTTGAACTAACTATCGGCCTAGCCATTTAATTGAATGCGGCCTAGGCTTTCAATTGAATGGATTCAACCAGATGGCTGTGACAGTAACACCACCTCGGAGAGATGCGATCTTTGGCGGGAGACGTCCAAACTTCCGGATGATTTCATTGAGCCGTCGGAGAGCCTCTCACCTGGATACGCGTTGCCATGGTAGACCTGGAAAACTTTGAAATCTCCACAGACGAGCCCATCTCGAACGGTTCCGATCTTCAGCGTTCGTGCGGTCTCTCTCCACAGACCATATCCCAACTTCCATCTTGCACCACATGCCCTCTAACCTGTTCACGCATGGATCTGATGACAGCGTCGGCGGACAGCGTTACCGTGGCCGAATACTAGACCAGGCAAGGGATGTAACAAAAAAGGCTAGGGTTTTAATTGAAAGCAAATACTTTAGTTATGCCATATCTACCTCCTTTTGCCTTGCCAAAAAAAATCGCTAAAATCCCGATTCATGCGTTTTAATTAAACCGCTATTATCACTATTACCCAAGGTCTTTAGACCTGTGACAAGGTTCATACATCCGGAACCTGACAAAGTCTGTAGTTTTATTTTATTTTAGCTTGGATACTAGGCTTATTGATGTGCGTTTTGTAATCTGTGCAAAATAAATAATTTTTCTTTCTTCTTTTTTTTTTGTAGTTACACGATGGCCGACTGTCAACGGGGACTGACAAATGCCGACACGTGACGCGCGCGGGGCTTGAGATGTTAAAGTTCGTTCTCATACATTTTGTTTGGAACGGCATTTTTAGTTTATTGAGTCTGGGGCGGTATGAAGTTTGCTGAATTAACTTGTTAATAGATTGGAATGCTTTTAATACAAAAGTATTTAAATATATTTGTAGTCTTATATTAACTATAGTTTTTTTTTATATCATTGATAAGCTCGAGTTTGACCATTATCTACATGATAGAACTGAAGTGTTCTTACCTTCAACCCAACAGCAACGCTCATATGAACGTTGCCATCAATTTGATAGGCATTATGCATTACATTGCTGCTTTGACGAACAGAAAAACAAAAATGTACTACATAGTGCCTATTATAATCGATGTCTCCCGAGCAAAGAAGCAATGTACTGCATAGTCCATAGCAAATTGATGTCAACTGAGTTAGCGAATATTACTGCAGAAGAAGGTATAGGACAATTTATGAATTTAATCCCTACATGTAGAAAACGAACTGCTAATTACATAATTAGCGACCCAACCCAAATTTACACGAGGCGGAGATTGCCAAAAACGGTCAATAAGTTGGGTTTTTTAAAGCAGTGTATCTCTTAAACCGTTAATAATTTTCACAAAAAAAAAATGATATTTTCAAGTCCTATTTAGCATACAGTGATGGAACTCAAAAAATAAATTAGTAATTTTTTTTGTAATTTTCCGGTCAGTGTCAGGTTGTATCTCCTGAAGAAAGTTGTTAATTTTTATGGGCAAATGCAGTATTTAAATATATGACCACTCATTTCCTCAAGGAAATCTTTAGGTACACCCGGTATGTAAGTTTAACATTAATATACGATTAAATTCACACGAATCTTTCAGTTAATTTAAAAATGACTAGCGATTCGCTCCAGCTTCGTATGGGCACCAATACTTCCTGATTCCTGACGAAACATCCTATTTATTGGTGAAAACCGCATGAAAATTCGTTCAGTAGTTTTTGAGTTTATCGCGTACTTGTGTTATAATTATGTAGTGATGTAGTGTTGATGAAACTGAATCAAAATATTTAGCGTACCTAGTAGTAACTAAGAACAACGTGGCCTCATAGACAGACACGTAGGTAATACAGAGACAGGGCTGAGTGTAGCATCAATTTCACTTTTCTATAAATAGGCGGTAAACAAAACATTATTCTAACCTAGTAAATTTCCAATCAGTGCCAACCTCCCTAGGCGTTCCTAGAACTAGGTCACAAAACTGTGACGTCATAACAAAGCATCCACGTCTGTTTCGCGAAACAGTGCGCAGATCGGAGGGGGAGGGGGGATAGAGTACGTCACTATACCCACCCCTCGTTTAAGAATATATGGATCGTACTTATTTTGGTTTATTACTGGGCTGGTTTTTGAAAACGTGTTTTGTCCACGTCATAGCAATTTGACGCTGGAGTTTATTAAAAGCAGTTTTGTCTTAACATCTGACGCAATTTGTACATTTAGAGCTGCTGCTTTGCTGACTGACTGTAAACATTACAACACTGCCTTCAACAATACTTACCTTTCTTTTTTTTTTTGTGCGTTATGGGTAATCATCCAATGACATCTGCCGCTCTGGGTGAAGTGCGAGTGCGTGTCAGACTCTTACTAACTAAAACCCACCCCTGTTCCTTCCCTGCCCTGACCTTAACCTTTGAGCACTACCTTAAGGGTTAAAAAAAAGGTTTAATTGGATGATATCCCGCCCAAAAAAAAAAAAAAAAAAAAACAAAGGTCTACTACCGGCCAAGTCGAGCCCTCATCATCATCATTCTCCTGCCCTTATCCCAATTTATTTGGGGTCGGCGCAACATGTCTTTTTCTTTCTTAGTCCTCTATTAGTCGTCATGTTGATGTCATTGGATGATTACTCAAGTGGCGCCCTCATTAAATAAAAAATCGTAGCATAGCATAGAAAATAAATATTAAAGAACCCTACGTCACGTTTGTTACAAAGAGCATAAAGTATTTTTACGTTGTAAAACAGGTCTCAAAATGTTTCGTATCCAAAGTAGTAGGCAAAAGTGTAAGAAACTGCCTCTTTTGGTAATGACATTTGGCGGGTTTGCGTTTTTTGATGCCACGGTAATCAGCCAAAACTTCTCTATCGATCTGTTTAAGCAGTATTTGTATACTATCTATGGATGCCAAGATAAATACATAAAATCACTGTCAGGTTTCCCTATATTTATATGTAATTCAACGGTGCTTTTTTGTGTGTTACTCAAAATTTAATTTTGTCAGATACGAACGAGCTACACCGCTTTTTCATTGAAATTGATCTGCACTGTAAAACCCGATAAACTCTGCTATCTCGGTATATTTGGACATCCTGAACATCTTTATGCGAATTGCTATCATCCTGCCTGGAGGCGGAGGCAACAAGAGGAAGTAAACGACGAACAACCGGTTTACTGCTTTAACGTTATTATTTGCTGTATTAAAATCGATTAAAGTAGATTGTAGACAGCAGAAAAAAAATTGAAAATAAGTTGATTGAAAAAAAAAATACTGTAGAACAACTTCAACGAAAACCTGTTGTCGCATTGTCGCGTCTCACCTGTCAGTGCTTTAATTGTTTTGCGACAATTCTAGATGCGATTTATTTTACTTCTGCCTGTTTACCGCTAAGCTTAATTGGGATTAGCCACCACCACACCAGACCAACGTTTCACAACCACCGAATTGATCCCATTAAATGCCAGTGGGATATAATATCTCTAAATATAAGGCGGTATTCGTGCATAGTTTTAAGTTTTATTTACAAACAATTGTTATTATAATTTTTATTATATGTATAGTTACTTAGGTTAAGGTATATCTATGGGTCTTTTTGATATGAAAATAAATGGTTTATTATTTTAAAATAGGCTCGTTAGTTAGTAGGTACCTGTGTGGAAGATAATAAAGACATTTGTAATAAGTAAATATATTTATTAATTTTTTTTTTAAATAATTGTCGTTTTTAACCGGCTTCGAAAAATTAGGAGGTTTTATGTTTGACTGTTGCAGAGGACCGCAAAACTTGGAGCCGCGTCGTATGTGGTCGCGATCCTCAGCAGTGAGGAGACGACGAAGAAGAACAAGAAGATGTGTGACTGTACGTGTTATTTTTTTTTATGTATATCCACCGATTTCTCTGTCAGTTGTGGACCGATTTTCAAAATTCTTTTTTTATCCGAAAGAATATACTCCCGAGGAACCATAATCGAAATTGCTTCAGCGCTTTTAGAAAAACTGAACGAAAACGAAAAATACGTATAAATAGATAACGTTTTGGTTTTCTCCAATTACGAGTATGTTTAAATTCCACGTTATATTTTATTGGGGTTTTTAGTTCTGGGGTATAACAACTAAAAAGTGAAAAATAAAAAACTTTTTTACAAATAAACAACCGGCTTCCAAAAAAGAAAATACACTAAAAATTAAAAAATACTTTAATTTCGGAAGTCGGTGTTTGTGTTTTATTTCTTCGGTTTTTGACACCGACTTCCGAAATTAAAGGTTTTTTTTTAATTTTTAGCGTATTTTCTTTTTTGGAAGTCGGTTGTTTTTTTTGTAAAATATGTTTTTTTATTAAAGATAAAGTACAATTATTTAGTACAATAAAGTAGCTAGGAATCTCTGACACTTCACTCACTTTCAATTAATAAAATTCCCACCACCCAAGTTCCAGTCCTCAAAAAACCAAAGCCACACTTCCTACTCATTAAAAAACAAAAAGGATTGTAAGGCGCCGATTTATATAATAAATAAATAAAAAACGCGACGAGAGAGAGAGTTGCAAGTCTTGGAGGCCACAATTCTTGGAGGCCACATTTCCTTTTTGAAATATTGTTTCGGGCGATAACGTGTTCACCCCCCTAAACCTTTACGAAATGAGACAATTTTGTCTTTATCTCATCAGATTCGGTATACCTTAATCTAGGTCTGTACGTTTTTCTTATTTAGTAATTCAATTTAGTTTAATTTAAAAAATAACTTATATCGTACGCAATATTTCTTTGAAATAAAAACATATTATGGACCTAGTTTTTAATGAGGGAAAAACGTTATCGCTTTTTGTATGAAAATTTACAGCTTCACAATCCACTTAAGACCACATTAAAATGTGTGACTACATTGTGTAATAAAACTTATATGAAACATTTTTTTCCTCCTTTCAATTAGTAAAATTCCCGCCACTCAAGCTCAAAAAACTCAATCCACACTTCCTACTTACTAAAAAACAAAACAATATCTTAACCAGGATGTTCCATATTATATTCAACAGCACAGATGGATGATCCCATCCCCCAAAACATCCCATAGCACAGTATACCCATGGGAATTTAAGGGGCGACGTTATTCGGGATTCATATTAATGTAACTGTCTTTTTTTTTCGTCAGCCATAATTTGTTTGTGGTCCCCGTGAGAATATGGTAAGGGAATCTTATGGGTCATGTTACTTTCATAATGGATAACGTAAGGGATGATAATTTATTTTTATTTATGTGGTTTTGTGGTAAATTCCAAAAGTAAAAGTTACGGCGCAGCTATTCAGACATCTAATGGTTTCTAATTGAACATCACGTTGAAATGACTTGTCTAATTTCTTTGAAAAAATATGTTATTGTAGATAACTTTTTTCGTAATTTGATATATGAATATTTGAAATTATATTTTTATAACATAGTGTAATTAATTTGTAAAGTTATGTCTAACGCGGATGAAAAATTGAGAATCACGCAAAAACTTTATAGCATATTTTTATGAAACTTTCACCATACTAAAGATTTAATTACTTATCTTTTAGTATACGTTTTTCAGTATTATAACACTTGTTTTTTTATGTATATTAAATGAATAATGGGTCTAATTTGGGACAGCGCTCCTTGATGGGCGAGTCCTATTACTGGGTGGACGTACGACGCGTTGAGCTCAACACAGAACACGCAAGCTAACCACTCAAGGCCGTTGGCATATAAGCGTAGCTTCCTTGACAAAATTCATCAAATTACGCAAAGACACATTCTAACAAACGCACATGTACCTACCTACTATTTGAGTGTGAATCTTTCAAGGCCTATACACAAATAAAAACATTTTCAGCAAAAAGTAATAACAAGCGTACTATGTGTACAATTGTACAATAATATTAATAACGAACAGTAACAATAATAATAACAAGTGTACTAAACGAACAATTACAGATAGCATTCAACTATGTTGCTTATGAACAAAACAATAAAAATAACTACTTACCATTATCACTGTAGGGCATTATCTACATCGTTGCGCAATGTAGCTGGACAATCCTCATGGAAAATCACCGATATAGTGGTACTGACGAACTGCGCATTTTTATGTACATAATAACTGTAATAAAAACATTATTTTATTGCTATAGTTACGCCGTCAAACAGCTCAGATGAATGAAAATTAAGTTTTATTTTATGTTTAAGGTGAAAACTTTAGGGTAGCTGAAATATAATACCTCCGTGCCTCGGAAAACACGTTAAGCCGTTGGTCCCGGCTGTCAATCGCGGATCTTTGACAGTCGTTACGGGTCGTCAGAAGCACGAAAGTCTGACATCCAGTCTTACCAAGGGGAATCGTATTACCCAGTTACTGGGTTGTGGAGGTCAGATAGGCAGTCGCTCCATGTAAAGTACTGGTATTCAGCTGCATCCGGTTAGACTGGAAGCCGACCCCAAGATAGTTGAGAAAAGGCTAGGCATATCATGCTCCAGGGTAGCCCGCGAAATTCAAATCCTTCAAATTTTCTTACGTTTTTTGCAATTTGCAGGTCAGTGTCAAGTTGTATCTTGGTCAAATTACGATTCACGGCCGTAGCAAGTACGTTTTTACAGAACCGTCATCATTAAAATCATCAATACAACTCTCTCAGTTAGAATTGATGCCAAATGTAAGTAAGTATTTCATGAAATCATGACACCAAACCATGAAACCATGTCCCTACAAACACAAAACTGTGCCGGTAATCTAAAGTTATATTATAGAGTGATAACTATTATTTCATTGTTTTTTTGTAATCTTTTACACACGGTGTCTACATCTCTTTTTTTAACTCTCTTTTCGCAGGTTTCTTTAGAAATAAGCGACACATTTGTACCTATTTTTCCGTTTCCTTCCTCTTTTTTGTTTATTATAAACAACATTATATAATCCTTGAATTGTTGTTTTTTTTGCAGGAAGTACTAATCCCGTTTCGAAAAATTCGGATGTCCCGGTCTTGTAGGACAAGTCAGGGAAGGTTGCGACGCCGCGGTAAAAAGCTAGTATTAAACAGAGTCTGAAACTTGCCTAGATATAAGTAACCTATTCACTCTTGGCTTTAGGACCCCTGGTTGTAGCTATCAGGAAACACAGACTCCGGCAGGGATTGTAATGTAGTAGCTGTATGCAAAATGCATGTGTTCCTAAAAAAATTTGTACATATGGTTGGGATACCCACCGTGTACCAGTGGCGCACGCAAGCAATATTGAACGACTTTCGGCTGAAATGATGATTATCATTATTACCTGAAACCTTTAAAAAACATTGAAAATTTTCAAAATACCGACTGATAAGAAAGACGGTCACTACAGTATGTGTGGTAGATATGCCATACGCTCTACAAAAGTAACGGTCACTACAGTGTGTGGTAGGTAAAGAATACGCTCTACAAAACGAAAATTTAAAACATGAGCCACATTTACGGCCGATGAGTACCGGCTGTAGGTACTTGAAGTTACATGAACTTGATTCTGAGTCAAGGTAATATACTAAACATCTGTTACAAGTGTTGAGTAATTGACGTAGGTTAGGCATGTTTTATAAAAAGTAAATTAGGTGTGGTATATGGAAGTCAGATTTAATTTAATATAGTCTATCTAATTGCCATTCAACGTGGCAATGCTGCGAGTTTTCTGGGCACTTTTTCCTATTGACAGCGATGTGGACGAATTTTTCGATGACCAATGAGTTTTACGCCTTTTTAGAGTTCCGTACCCGATGGGTCCAAACGGAGCCCTATTGCTGTCATTCACGTGTCCATTCCTATCCGTCGTCTGTCACAAAATTTAGCTCCGAAGAATTTTTTAAGTTCCCATTGTTCTATGAATTTAAAATTTAGTGATAAAGGTGCCGATTCTCTTGTTCAATAACTAAACTAAACTTAGAGAATCTCTATCTTTTACCAAAAGGCAGTGCGGGAAAGGACGGCTATAGCTTTGGACTAAGTTAGAAATGTAAAACTATTGTACGCCTTGCACTTTACCGTGTTTTTAATCGACATGTTTTTACGTGTACCCTTAATTTGTATGGAAATATTAGTTCAACTGAAAGAAAGGATGGATGGATTGTGTGAGGAGTAATATGAAAGAAAAGGGAGTTAGTGATAGCGTAACGGCTGACAGGACAGAATGGAAGAAAAAAACGTGTTACGCCGACCCCAAGTAACATAGGATAAGGGCAGGAAGATGATGATGATTAGTGCAACTAAATTTGAAGGCTCTAATTTACGTCCGTATCTCTCTTGTTTTATTAGAGAGAAAAAGATAGGAATAGCCTAAATTAAGTTTAGTTTGTGCACAACAGAATCCGCACCAATGTTTATTATTACGTATATTTTACTAATAAATACTAAGTAATACTTGGTACGGCACCCAAAATGTGTGAAGTCCGACACGCACTTGGCCGGTCTTTTATTTAATATCTTTAATTTATTAAAAAAAATAAAAATAAAAAAAAGAAAATAAAAGAGGAAAAAAAGAGAAAAAAAGAAAAAAAAAAAAAAGAGGATCTTCTAACTGGCCTATTTTTTCCCAATACTGGGTAAAATCCCCAATGATGGCGGCTATAGAAATACACGCTGTGTGAACTGTCTACCTGTTACGGATCATGAGATAGAGCCCAAAAAAAAAAAAAAAAAAAACATTCTGCCTCCCTTCCTTTTCCACACAATTGGGTAAAAGACTAAAAAAACCTATTGGACACGTATTTTTTTCTTTTGACACGTAAACAAAAAAACTTTTTTACAAAAAAAAACAACAGACTTCCAAAAAAAAATACACTAAAAATTAAAAAAATACTTTAAATTCGGAAGTCGGTGTCTGTATTTTACTTCCTCGTTATTTGACACCGACTTCCGAAATTAAAGTATTTGTTTTTTTAGTGTATTTTTTTATTGGAAGCGGGTTGTTTTTTTTTGTAAAAAAGTTTTTTATTTTTCACTATTTTTAGTTGTTATACCTCAGAACTAAAAACCCCAATAACATGGAACATGGAATTTAAACATTTGGAGAACACCAACACGTCATCGAGGTACACGTATTTTTCGTTTTTGTTCAGTTTCTCAAAAAGCGCTGAAGCTATTTCGATAAAATTTATATGGGACCAACTCGGGAGTATATTCTTTCGGACAAAAACAGAGTTTTGAAAATCGGTCCTCAACTGACGGAGAAACCGGCGGACATACATAAAAAAAAAACATACATACAGTCGAACATAGAACCTCCTCCTTTTTAGAAAGTCGGTTAAGAATGAGGACGATACAGTGAGTTTAAATTTCGCATGACGTCACACTTGAGTTAAAATTGTATCACATTTTACTCTAAAGTGACATAACAAGCCCCCACTCATGAACTTTGATGCGTTTTATCTTTGTCATTTTTCATTGATTTTATAAAACAAAAAATACTTGTCAAATAATTTTTGATAATCTAGCTGACGGACTAAACTGAATTATTATTTTTTTACCTTGGGTTTATCCCTATTCTATCCGTTGCTAGTTGGCCAGTCTATTCGTTCGTCTCGCCATCTTCTCCGTAGTCTGCCGCGATGTCGGACCCATATTTTTATTTATTTTGTAGGGTGGGAAATCACGGTGGCCGGAGATCGTCTCGCGGCGCCGGAAGCCCCTGGTGTCTCCTGCGGCGGCTGCTGCTGAGGGCGTGAGGGCGACTCTGTTGTTGAGTCTCCTTCACCCATGCCGCCTCCCTCTTCGCGAGCATTACTACTTCGCAGAAGGAAAAGACACCTTCCCATTCCCTCTCGCCCCGTACCATGACCTGAACCAAGGCCGGGCGCACGAGGACAAGGCGGGGCTCCGCCCAAGCGGGGCAGACTGCCACTGTATGCTCCACCGTGTCCTCTGGGCGGTCCGCGCAGTGGAAACACCCGGGCGTTTCCTCCCGCCTTATGCGAAACAGGAACCTCCCGAAACAACCATTTCCGGTGAGGAACTGCGTCAGGCGGAAGGTGAGGACGCCGCGGCGCCTCTCCAGCCAGTCCTCAAAGAGTACCACCGCAATGGTGGCGTGCCCAGCGCTGGGTTGCGACAGTCGCTCTCTCCATGTCGCCATGAGATCCTACCGGAGCTCTGTCCGCCGAGCCGCGAGGTGTTGCGGCAGTGGAGTTTCGCCTCCTCGCGCAACTCATAGAGGTGCGTGAGGACCTTTGCCTCCAGAATGTCGGACCCAATCAGTGGTTCTTTTTGCCCATTTCTCCTTTGAAATACGGTGGTATTTAACTGACATGTTTCAGCGATAGAGAAACATTTCAGTTCATTTATTAGTATTTAGTTGTGACGTAAGGAGCCTACGTAGGATGGAAATAAGAACAACACGTAACTCGGTCAACGTTAAATAAATATATTTTAAATAGAGAAAGGGTGTGGGGAGGTTTGCAGTCACGATTTTCAATATTCCCCGGGAGATAGCACGCTACTGCCCTGGCTCAGCCTTGGTGTCTCGGGGAAACCACGTTGCGTTTGCCCCGGAGGTGTTGGCCGACAGGTGGCAGCGCCGGCTCGCAGGGTCGACACGAGCCAGGATGATCGGCCGGCAGGTGGTCTAGCCGGCTCGGAGACGGCCTGCTGAGGCCACGCGGGTAAATATGCACCCGGCGTGGAGCGGGCCGCCGTGATGAGTGGCCTAGTGGCCGCGCCACGAGGCACTGCGGCAGGATGGCCGCGATGGAGGACGATGTAGGCGCTCGCTCAGAGCGTAGGGCTCCAAGTCCTCTCCCTCCATCTTCCTAATTGGGGAATCCGTGTCTGGAACACTGGAACTGGTAATCCGGATCTAGGAACCCTGGGAACAATGTCCAGCGTGTCAGAGGTGGAAGATAAGCTTCTCCGCTGATTTTGACACCTTGGCATGAGCAAAGCGGCTGTACGTGCGCTAACAAGTGTGGTTGTCAAAATCAGACGGAGTTTACAAAGGTGAGGAGGAAAAGCATGATGACATTCAAGAGCAGCAGCAGCCACGCGCAAGTCAGCATGTACATAGCTAAGGCTATATGTATGTGCATAGTAAAGCTGATCACGCGGAAGGCGTGATTACAATGTGCGACAGATCTTTTGTAGGTTATGAGCCTTGATTATACAATGCTAGGAAATGAAATTAAGGAAGACATGTTCTGGAAAGAATTACACAAGATTAGGAACACAGAATGCACAAAGCTACCTGTATGCTGTTCAAACACTCACCCAATTACAGGGGTTGGAATCGCGTAATAAGTTGGCAAATATTTGCCAATGCAAACTACAGCTGCTAGGACTTGGCGATCGCTTCACGGCTCAAGGGTGTTCGACAGAACAAAGTGAGGGTGAGTCTAACGCCAACAGCTGGATTAAGATTCAAAAAGGAACCACCTGGCGTGTATCGGGTTTTTATATCTACGCCGTCATTGACAGATGTCATAGAAACCAAAGACAATAGTGTTGTCAGTCAACTAAAATTGTCTATGCTTGCTTTGTGGCTTTTGGTCTCTGGATTTTTCCGTATATAGGTTTCAATCAAGATTGTAACGCCACTACGTTACATAGTTCTGAGCAGAAACTGTTGGTTCGAATTATGTAAGAAAATGTTTATTTAACAATTACAAACATTTCCTTACATAATTCGAACCAAGAGCTAAAGTAATAACAGCCGCACGGGTCGATCCATCAGGTTAAGCTACGCTTGCTGGGGTTGGTCCATGGATGGGTGACCATCTTTACATACCAAGACTCCTGCGTGCCTCGGAAAGCACACCGGCTGTGAATCGTGGATCTTTGACAGTCGTTACGGGTCGTCAGAAGCCCGAAAGTCTGACAACCAGTCTTACCAAGGGGCATCGTATTACCCAGTTACTGGGTTGTGGAGGTCAGATAGGCAGTCGCTCCATGTAAAGTACTGGTAATCAGCTGCATCCGGTTAGACTGGAAGCCGACCCCAAGATACTCGTAGTTGGGAAAAGGCGCGGGCAGATTATAGAAACTCTTGGCTCGAATTATGTAAGAAAATGTTTATTTATCAATTAGCAACGTTAAGCTTTAATAATATTAGATAATAACATTAATAAAACAAACTCAACAAACTAGGAATTCAATATTAAACATCCAAATGACATGTAAACATTTTAAATTACGTTCTACATAAATACCCCACCAATAATAACATAAATTATTATAAATACTGGCTTCTGTCAGCGGCTTCACACAAGAGAACATGCTCCTGGGATAAAAAAGTGTATGTGTACTTAAGGTGATATCAGATGATTCACTTTTCGTTTATTTGCGTTCATTCGGCTACTTTCACTCGAAATGAAACGTTTAAACATGGAATGAAAGAAAAGTGCCGAATGAATTCATTAGTGAACCGATCTAATAATGTTGAATATTGGCATTTGGCATCTTTCACTCCCACTCTGAATGAACGAAAAATGAACAGTTTGAACACAGAGAGAACGTTCACTCAGATGATTCGATCATTTTGTCTCCAGTCAACCGGCTTGGTGGCAAAATGGTATTCAAATGGAGCGATCAAAATACGCTGCTGTTTTTGGAGAATTTTAAAAATTATCAATGCTAAACTAATTCCAAGACGCAGAACTTTATTCGACGACATATTGAAAGAAAAGAGCCAGTGACTTTTCTTTTCTATGTCATTCCAGCTTAGTCGTGTGAACATGGAATGAAAGAAAAATGAAGCATTCACTCGAGTGAACCGTCTGATTCCGCCTTTATGTACGCACTTAAGAAGTTATACTTCTTTGGCATAACAAGATAAAAAACCAAACTGTCACAAAGTTTACAAAAGGAAAACAATCATTCTTTTTTTTTTATTTACCCCGAAGGGAAGGCTAAAGTCTTTTGACTATATTACCTAGTCTTACGTAGTGTATTTTTACCTTTTTTTCCACTAGAATGCAGATGTAACACATTCTAATGTTTTTTGCAGTATTTGGCAACAAATGTGTCGAGTCAGCCTTCTCGGCAAACTTCGCTGAGGTAGTCAATACCAAAATAAAATTCTCAGCTCCATTTTACTGAGATCGCGCCTGTTTCAATGATTTGCGTTGACACTTCAGACACAAAACTACACCAATTTTACATCACAATATCCACTAGGAATCAATAAACGAATAATTAAAACAGCCACTGAACTTTACTCGACAAAATCCCGCCAAAAACAATCATTCTTCATGAACCACTGACCATAGGTAACTTCAGGGTGGATGGGTTCTAGCTAACTTCAACCTGTGAATTTTGTGTGACAGTGATTTTTTTTTTTTTTTTTTTGGGGTGTGGGAAATCATCCTATGACTTGAAGGGTGTGTCAGACTCTTACTGACTAAAACCCACCCCTGTTCCTCCCTGCCTCGAGTGCCCGGGGGCGAGGTAACTCTTTCGAATTTATCCTCCACCCCCGGGCAGGCACCGGCCTTGGCAGGCCCCTACACTTTGCTGACAACTCTTTGAGGCGCGCGTGGAACACTATGCGCCATCGACTCTCGGGCCTGGTGCTGATCGGGCGGCGAGTTACCCACTACTCGCCGTCCGCAGGCCCGGGTCTACGGTGGCCGGAGATCGTCTCGCGGCCCCTGGCGTCTCCTGCGGCGGTCGCGGCTGGGGGCGCTAGGGCGACTCGGCTGTTGCTGAGCCTCCCTAACGTGTGCCGCCTCCCTCTTCGCGAGCATTACTGCTTCGCAGAAGGAGGAGACGGCCTCCCATTCCCTCTCGCTCCGTACCATGGCCTGAACCAGGGCACGGCGCGAGAGGTCGCTGTCGCCTATCGCATCCACGAGGACACGGCGGTGTTCTGCCCAAGCGGGGCAAACCTCCACCGTATGCTCCACCGTGTCCTCTGGGCGATCCTCGCAGTGGAAACACTCAGGGGTCACCTCCGCCTTGATCCGACACAGGTACCTGCCGAAACAGCCGTGTCCGGTGAGCACCTGCGTCAGGCGGAAGGTGAGGGCGCCGTGACGCCTCTCCAGCCACTCCTCAAAGAGGGGCACTACCGCCTCGATGGTGGCGTGCCCAGCGCTGGGTTGCGACAGTCGCTCTCTCCATGTCACCATGAGATCCTGCCGGAGCTCGGTCCGCCGAGCCGCGAGTTGTCGCGGCATGTGTGACAGTGATGCGAGCGCATCTTAAAATTTCACTCTCATAATTTTTTCATAACGCGCCTAAAGAAGTATAACTTCAAAAAGTATCTTATGTGCTATTCCGGACAATAAACTATATCTGTGCCAAATTTCATCCAGATCCGTTAAGCCGTTCTGGTGTAATTGAGCAACAAACACACATTCATCCATTCAAAATTTCGCATTTATAATGTTAGTAGGATTAGGTATAATAGGGAATATGCATGAAAAAAAATATTTGTTATCTAACCGGTTTATCGATGAATATACTAAAATAGAGTACGAACAGTGAAAGCAGGATCAAAATTGATCAAAAATTAAACGAGATATAACAAATTTAAACAAATATATCTGTCCCTCTCTCGAAAACGCTGTTTTCTATGGCAATTGTATGGGCGTCATGCCCTTTGACGTCAAAGAACACGTCGGACTTCTCTTTGTAAGCTTAGTTTTTAAAGCTTTACAACTTCGTCGCTGATGATGATATTTTGAAAATTCCTTAATATTTGTTCACTATAGTTAATAAGTCTTCAATTCAACAAATAAAAAAAATAAAAAAATATATAATGCATATTCCCTATTATTTATTTATCTGTCAGATTATAAGCCGAAACAAGAGCGTCATAGCCGTCTCAGATTTAGCAAGAAACTCAGTGTTTCACGGAAATCCTCAGTAGTGAGTAAAATGGTTGGCAAGCTACCAACATCGAAGGAGAATGATCTTTTACGCTTCAGTAGAAGGGTTTTCTCAGAAGATTGAACTTTTGGGAAGGAAAATGTAGGTAACTAGGTGACATTAGCTAGGGTATTCTCCTATCCGTGCCTGCGGATGGCGAGCAGTGGGGTAGCTCGCCGTCCGATCAGCACCAGGCCCGTGAGTCGACGGTGCGTAGTGTTCCACGCGCGCCTCAAAGGGATGTTGTCAGCCACCACTGACGGGGCCCATCGTGGCCGGTGCCTGCATGCCTAGGGGTAGCGGATAAATTCTGAAAATGAGTTACCGCAGCCCTGGGCACTCAGGCAGGGAAGGAACAGGGATGGGTTTTAGTCAATAAGAGTCTGACACGGGCTCCCGCTCCACCCAGAGCGGAAGAAGTCATTGGATGGTTTCCCAACCCCCCACCAAAAAAAAAGAGGGTATTCTATTGAGTTTATTTTTGTACAACATTTTATATGAATCAACAAATTGCACTAAAATAAATCGTTTTATTATGTATTCGACCCGACTATGTATGTATGTATACTTGTTTGTCCACGATTTTCTCGAAAACTGATGATCCCATTCAGATGGGGTTTTCGTTATTCAAATGCATATTTTTCAAGGAAGGTTCTTAAAACTATCCTCTATCTGATGAAGATCTTCGGAGGTAGACAGTGGAATTAAATAACTACCAGCAAACGACTCATGATTACTGGGACCGTTTGTCTAGGTATTGTTAACACAATTTAATGGGGAACGACAACAACACTTTTTAGTTTTGGTTCCCAAAATAATTGTTTAATTTAAGGCCCCTCTCGTGGTCCAGTGGCGCCCTCATTGAATAAAAAATCGTAGCATAGCACAGAAAATAAATATTAAAAAATCCAACTTGACGTTTGTTACAAAGAGGATAAAGAATTTTTACGTTGTGTAGTTTTACGTTTACGTTTACGTATTAGTAGGCAAAAGTGCCAAAAACGGCCGTTTCTGACACTTTTGCCTACTACTTTGGATACGAAACATTTTGAGACCTGTTTTAACAACGTAAAAATTCTTTATCCTCTTTGTAACAAACGTCAAGTTGGATTTTTTAATATTTATTTTCTGTGCTATGCTACGATTTTTTATTCAATGAGGGCGCCACTGGACCACGAGAGGGGCCTTTAAAAAAAACATCAATATTAGTAATAGTTATTAAATTAAGCAACAATTAGCATTTCAAAACTTGGTATAAGGGGGTGTGGTGGATACATCTCGCTATCTGTTTTGTACGCGCGTAAAAATTCCCGGTCCTTGATATTACGCCATGTTTGTTTTCACTGCTGTCAGACGCGCGAATGACGGAAACGATTGTCAATGACTCAGTTAAACGATCAATTGGCAGCTTCAATGGATCTGTCAATGCCATCAATCAAATTTTTCATCAATTTCTTTCAATCACGTAACTGCGATTGACAATCCCTTCAATTGTAAACGGTCAATCGCAATTGACAATGACGTAAAATTGACAATCTAAATTGAACGTGACGTCATACGTCAGTGCCGAAACATCGATCCTATATTTGAGGTATTGTTACTCTTTCATTGGAGCCTTTTTAGGGTTCATTGAATAGGAATAAATCTTAGATCTACTCGCAAATAAGCCACTATTCATGTACCTCGCTCTCCCCAGTCTTTTTAAGGTTGCATACCCGAAAGGTCCAAAATGGAGCCCTATTGCTGTCACTCACGTGTCCTTCTATTCGTCTGTCCATCTGTCCGTCTGTATGTATGTCCGTCATCTGTCACAAAATTTTATTCCGAAGAATTTTTTAACTTCCCATTGATTTCCACCGACCTATGAACTTGAAATTTGGTGATAATGTTTATTATTACCTATATTTTACTAATACCAATAAATCAAATTATTTCTTTGATAATTCCCTCATTTGGTACGGAACCCTAAATGTGTGAAGTCCGACACTCACTTGGTCGGTATTTTAAGTTGTCTAGTTTTCTTTTCTAAGTATTTATTTTCTATGCTATGCTACGATTTTTTATTCAACGAGGGTGCCACTTGGCCTGTAGTAGGGCCTTAATGTCAACAATAATACCTGAAATCTTGATTTATAAGTTGATACTTTGCTGAAAAATGCATTACGTAATTCTCTCTGTTATTCCCCGTACCGTACTGTAATAGCTATGTAATCAAAAAATATGTTCAAAAACCTAACATAAAACTTTATGGTTTCATATTCGTTGCTAAAGGAATAAAAAAAACCGATTATTTCTAATTTAATAGCCGGTTTTTTTTGGGATTTAGACAGAGTTACATGTTTGAACCGTTTGGGGTTGAAACACTAGTGCTCATCGAGTTTTTCGGGATATAAGCAAACAACTAGTCGACTCTTGACGTGACCAGAGAGATAGACTTTTCTTTGCCCAACGAATCAGTATTGCTGCGTGTAGTAACGTGGCAATGCTGCCAGCGTTCTGGGCACGTTTCCCGTTGACAGCGAAGTGGATGAAGTTTTTGATGTCCAATGAGTGGTTCTCAAGTCAAGTTATTTATTAGTTATGTTGTCAGTTTAAAACTATTTATGTGTTAAAAAAAGGTAGGGATAGAATATTACAATCTTTTGTCAAAACCGTTATAACAGTCAGGGTATATTAATAAGAACAGATGCATAACAATCAGTTCTCACAGTTCCTGGTTGTAATCACCCAAGAATATACTGGCAAGGAGCCAATGCTCCAGCTACTATCTACTATTATGAGAAACAATGATCTCACGCTAGGTAACTACTTAATATTTTACGATCAAAATATTTGGGTACAAGTGTAAATACTAATGTACCGTAAAACGTGGTAAATAGGGATGCAGGGGCGAATCGGGGCGAAACTTTGAAAGGGATTTTAACGCTGAAATAATATAGTTTATTGCCAACAAGGACTTGAATATTTAAACTGAATTACAATTTATTATTTAGTGTCCATATGCTGGCAAACATGCAGGTAGCCCACATGATGGTAAATGGTCTCTGGACAGTCCGGACATCTGCAATACCGGGTGCGCTACGAGTAGCTACCGTTTTCAAAGACGACTTTCAGGAACGACGTACTGGAAAAAAACCTATTTACAAAAAATACAACCGACTTCTAAAACTTGCAAAATAACTTTAATTTCGGAATTCAGTCGGTGCTTGAAACAAAAAAATAAAAAAATAATATAGATATATATCGAATAAATATAGATCGTTATTACGAAGAAACAAAATACAAACAACGTAAAACGTTTTTTTATTTTTCATTTGTTAGTGGTTGTACCCCAGAACTAAAATGGAATTTGAGCACACAACCAAAACGTCATCTGTGTATACATTTTTTGGTTTATGTTGATTTTTCCAAAAAGTGCTAAATCAATTTCGATATATATGGGACCACCTCTGAAGTATGGCCTACCAAACAAAAAAATAATCATCAAAATCTATTCACAAGTAGTGCAGAAATCGTGTAACATACATAAAAAAACAGGTGTATTGAGAACCTCCTCCTTTTGGAATTCGGTTAAAAATACTGATTTTACAAGCCAAAGTTACTGGCGCCACTGTCTCCAAAACATGACCGGTCACGGCCAACAAACGTAAACACTAATTAAATATTCCGACACACCGAACAACGCAGAACAACGCAGATTATGCTAATCCACTTAAACTAATTTCAATAGCCAAGTGCGAAAATTTGCATGACAGTGAATGTTACGCCAATTTCGAGCAATCAACGTCATATGGGCGGAGTGAGCGTGCCTAATGACATGAGATGGGTAAATAACAAGTTTGAAATACGCAATATTGGAAAATGTGTTTTTGTTTTGAACAATTTGCTTTTAACCGACTTCAAAAAAGAGGAGGTTCTCAATTCCTCTGTATGTTATTTTTTTTATTTTTTTTTTGTATGTTTGTTACGCGATATCTCCGCCATTTGTGAATAGATTTTGATGATTCTTTTTATGTTTGGTAGGTCATACTCGTACTTCAGAGGTGGTCCCATATAAACTATCGAAATTTATCAGCATTTTTTGAAAAATCAACATAAATAAAAAATATGTATACACAGATGACGTTTACGTTACACAGATTGTCTCCAAATGTTCAAATTCCATGTTATTGGTGTTATCCATTCGGGAATATCTTTAATAATTAGTTTTACTTATGGTTTACAAAAAAAAACTAAAAAGTAAAAATTAAAAACTTTTTTGAAAAACAACCGACTTCTAAAAATTGCAACATAACTTTAATTTCGGAAGTCAGTGTCAAATAACGAAGAAACAAATACGAGTATATATATATATACCGACTTCCGAAATTAAAGTTATTTTGCAATTTTTAGAAGTCGGTTGTGCTTTTGAAAAAAGTTTTTTATTAAGTTACGTATTACGTGTCTATAATTTCACGTTCAGGAACGGCAGCAAAGTGAAAATCAGAGATGATTCGCAAGCCATGCTCAACCTGCAATCATATCCTGCCTACTCAATCTGCCTAACCTTTTCCCAATTATCTTGGGGTAGGCTTCCAGTCTAACCGGATGCAGCTGAATAGCAGTATTTTACATTGAGCGACTGCCTATCTGACCTCCACAACCCAGTAAGTGGGTAATATGATACCTCTTTTTTTTGGGGGGTGGGAAATCATCCAATGACTTCTCCTGCTCTGCCTGAGTGCCCAGGGGCGAGGTAACTATTTCGAATTTATCCTCAACCCCTAGGCAGTATACGATACCCCTTGGTAGGAGTGGATGTCAGACTTTCGGGCTTCTGACGACCCGTAACGACTGTCAAAGATCCACGATTGACAGCCGAACCAACGGCTTAACGTGCTTTCCGAGGTACGGAGGAGTCTCGGTATGTAAATATGGTCACCCATCCGTGGACCAACCCCGGCAAGCGTAGCTTAACCTGATGGATCGACCCGTGCGGCTGTTATTACTCCACGAACTCCAATCAGAAATCGAAACCATGCTTCCGAAAATCTTGACCAGGAAGAGAGGGATCCCAATAATTATTTTAGTTTTAATTACTGAATGGGCCTGCTCTTGACCCCGATTTTTCGTAATTACGAGCCGTTCACAGGAATATTGTTTTTTTTTCTTTTTAGCTGACTGCTCCAAAGGGAAGGTAATCTTTTTCGAGAGTATGTAGGTCACTAAATATGTTTGTATGTCTATTTCTTTGGCACGTCATGTATCACAAATGGCTGGATTGACGGCGGGATTAGGTTTTTTTTTTTTTTTGAGGTATCATTTGTTAGAATCAGGTTTTTAAATTAGGTTTGACTGCCAAAGTGACATAGGCTTTATGAGTTTTTGCAAGTCCTTATCCTAATTATTTAGTTCTTGTTCAAAGTTTATAAGACCATCATCATTTTATTCCTGCTCTTATCCCATGTTACTTGGGGTCGGCGTAACACGTTTTTTTCTTCCATTCTGTCTTGTCAGCCGACACGCTATTGACGCTATCACTAACTCCCTTTTCTTTCATATCACTCCTCACACAATCCATCCATCTTTTCTTTAGCCTCCCTCTCCGTCTCCATCCATCCACATTTCATTACATTATCGAAGCTTATTAAGACCATTGGCCGCTAAATTTACATCTCACATGTCGACAACCTTATGTGCCGTATTTTGAGGTACGCCTCGTGCGCAAATGTGTATAGTGTACTTATTAATATACGCAGTAGACAAATAACTTGTTCATATTTAACACCTGTGTCTTATTAACATCTTATGACAATTTAAATAAGCCTAATGACCACATTTTACATTGTATTAGAAAATGCGATATTTTTTTTAACACTTTATAATATTATATTAACATAGATTGGCTCCCTCGCGCTTGTCCATGCAATATCTCACCTGATCGTAAGTGATAATATGGTCGACGATGGAGCACGCTTGCGTAGAAGTAAACTATTAAAAACCCCCAGGTTCTAGTTACCAGGAAAAAGAAGTTATGGTATACCTAATAAGTGGGGATCTCTTGGAAAGATGGATGATGTCACACACGTTTCATACACGGAAAACCTTTGAGCCCCACGAAACCATATATAGATGGATCTTATGTCATTATTAGATGGAAACACTTACCTACTACTTCAGGGGAAAGTGCAAACACTTCTTGTGGAGGTAACATTAACTGGATGACGTACTATCCTGATTTATATACACCTGATGCAGACAACCCCTTTTCGTCATAATTTCAGCCGATTTTTTTTTTATAACAAGCAGTGGGCGTGTCCCACTGCTTGTTATAAACCTCCCTCGACTGTCACCACAACTACTGGTCATGTGCGTCTCGCATCCATCGGCTACCAGTGACCCGCGACAGGTCATCGGTCTACCTGGTGGCCTTCCCGAAGAATCGCAATACTGAAGTGGCAGTGGGCAGCCACGTTGCTCGCAGAACAGATGGTCGCTGGGTCCGAAGAATTCTGGAAGACGCAGCGTTGGAAGGTCCTTTCATCAGCGCCAGATAAATTGTTATCTGCAGCCTTTCTGTCTTCTTCTACAGCAAATTGCTCTCAGATACTAGGTGGACAAAAAAAAAAACGAGCGAGCCCGCCAAATTCAAATTTTCTTACGGGTTTTGCAATTTGCAGGTCAAAATATGATTCGCGGCCGTAGCAGGTACGTATTTACAGAACTGTAATCATTAAAATCATCAAAACATATTTATACTGTATACTTGCTACGGCCGCGAATCAAATTTTGACCAAGATACAACCTGACACTGACCTGCAAATTGCAAAAAACGAAAAAAAAATTGAATTTCGCGGGCGACCCTGGCGCTTCCACCTTAACATTATATCCTGAAAAATAACATTAAAACGTTTAGTTCCGATTTCGACCGCGCGCTCTACCATCTGAAGGCTAACTCTACCACCGCGCGCGCTCATTGGTCAAATCAAATAGCGCGTGCTTCTCCGGCTTCCTGTTACACACTTCCAACCCATTTCAGGAAATCACTCCTACAGATTGCAGGAAAGCGAGAGGATAGATGTTACATATCAAAAACAGCTGCCTCATACCGCATACATTTATGTTTGCTTAGCTCAACAATATGTACTGAAAAGTTGATTTTTTTTCGGGATTTCAGCTTTTTTTAGATTTTATTCAGCGATAAGTAGTACCAGTATTTGAATTTACTGTTGTACGGTCGTTTTCACCTTGTATAATTACGCAGTTCCAAAAGACTAGAACAAAGGTTAGCTTTTCCAACTTCCGGGGTCGACTACTTGTTTAAATGGATACAGCTAAATACCATTATTGTTACATCCGAATGTAAGAACAGAACCCTTATAGGATCACTCGTGCGTCTGTGTGTCTGTCTGTCCGCCTGTCCGTCTGAAAGTGCATAGTGTTAGGATTTCAATTTTTTTTTTTCATAATTCCAAAATGTATAGTATTTAAGTTATTTGAGAAAATAGATGTAAAATGACCATTCCCCTCCTTATTTCCGAAACCAGGGCCCTAAATTTAAAAAAAAAATAGACTGTAGTTATTTACTTATAGATTACAGGAAAACCTATAAGAAGTACCTATATGTAGCTTAAACCTGAAAAAATATGATTTGTTCGGAACCATTTGCGCGCGAGTCCAACTCGCTCTTGGCCGGTTTTCCACGAAGCAACTGCCTTCGGTTTTTTATCATTGACAGGGTCTCGCTTGACCACTATCTCACCTGATGGTAACCGATGATGCGGTCGAGGATAGAGCACGCTTGCCTAGAAGTAACCTATTCACTCTTGTCTTAAAGACCTCCAAGGTTGTAGCTTATCAGGAAACAGACTCCGGCAGAGACTTCACACATCGGGTTTCTCTGACTGCGCGTAATTACTTTCAAAGAATTTCGAATGACAGTCGGAACTAACCAAGGTCTTAACGTGCTTTCTAAGCCACAGAGGAATCTCTCGGTATGTAATATTTGGTCACCCGTCCACGGACCGACCGCGCATTGCTTAACCTTGAAAAACGACCTACACGGCAGTTAATATTCAGCCACAGCCTCTTCAATTAATAAATATTCTAATGAGCTCCTAATTTATCACCACGTGAAGCGCCACGCGAAAGTTTTAAGGTCAAACTAGAGTCAACAGTGTGCCAGCAATCGAGCCAAAATCAATAAAATTATCATCTTGGCCAGACGATTAAAAAATATAGGTAAGTGTTCAGACGTCATTGGTCGACCGTCTGGTGAGCGGAGTTTGTCCAGATTTTTCACATAAAACTTACTGAAAATTCGTTTCAGTGTTGATACAATTGTCCTCGTGGAGGCGATCGGCGGCAGCGACCTCTCGCGCCCGGCCGTGGTCCAGGCCATGGTGGTGGTAGTGAGTAGGAATGGGAAGCAGTCTCCTCCTTCTACGTAGCACTAAAGCTCGCGAAGGAGGAGGCGCAACGGGTGAGGGAGGATCAACAGAGTTGCAGCAGCAGCTACCGCAGGAGACGCCGTGCGCGTAGGACGTCGCGAGACGATCTCCGGCCACCGTAGACCCACGCCTGCGGACGGCGAGTAGTGGGTAGCTCGCCGTCGGATCAGCACCGGGCCCGAGAGTTGACAGCAAAACATGACAGGGCCCGGCATGGACGATGTCTGCCCAAAAAAAAAAGGGGTTGTGGATAAATTCGAAACAGAGTTACTGCGCCTCTGGGCACTCAGGGCAGGGAAGGAATAGGGGTGGGTTTTAGTCAGTAAGAGTCTGACACGCCCTTCCGCTCCACCCTAGAGCGGAAGAAGTCATAAGATGATTTACTAACCCCCAAAAAAAAAAAAAATCATAAAATAAAAAACTTTTTAACAAAAAATTCAACCGACGAAAAAGAACTAAAAAGCAAAAAATAAATTAACCTTTATTGAGCTTATTTACCTACATAAAATATCAAATTTTATATAAACTAATTTTGAGTCGGCGCCAAACAACAATCTGATTATTAAATATCTAAATTTTATATGTACGTAGAAATGAAGAAGGCTAGATGTAGGTAATTAATCGTTTTATTATTTGGCGCCGACTCAAAATTAGTTTATATAAAATTTGATATTTTATGTAGGTAAATAAGCTCAATACTCAAGACTTAAAAGGTTAATTTATTTTTTGGTTTTTAGTTCTTTTTCGTCGGTTGAATTTTTTGTTAAAAAGTTTTTTATTTTATGATTTTTTGTGACTCGCATCATCTTTAAATACTCTGAAGCTAATTTCTAATCCTTCATCATTCCTCTTGGCACTGAGCTGATGATGTAACCATCCTTTCATAAGGTTCCCAGGATATTGACCAGTTGAGATTACCTCCAATATTCCTAAGACGTCTTTTCTTCAAAGTATATTAAGTGGTATCTGTCACTAAAACCAGTTTTTTATAACTAACTTCTATTGTTAAGGAAAGATATGGTTTCCATCATCAGCTCAGTTTCATGATGTGATGATTCCGAAGTTTTCTCTCAATTTTATCAGGATTCCATGATCAAATCCTAATGTCCTTGACATGGGACCATCCTTGAGGTATACCCTATCTAATAAAAAAATAATCATTAAGATCGGTTCATAAATGACGGAGTGAGGGCTGAACATACACAAAAAAAAAAAAACATATATACGGTCGAATTGAGAACCTCCTCCTTTTTTTCGTCGGTTAAAAAAAACGGAAAAACAGAAAGACAGACGCGGAAAACGAGTTTGTTTTATACTGTATAGAGATAAATAAGTTTGGGAATGACTGGGAGTGAACAGATGATAGTCATTTCTGTTATCCTATGGTATGATTTTAGTAAAAGAAAACTTTGGATGAATTTGTTGTGTGTATGATGTGTGTGTGCAAAACTCATCATCATCCTGCTCCTTCTCTCTCAAAGATGGTTTTCTATAATGCTGATGACGTATATCAGACGGCATTACTGAGGCGTTAGGTCTAGATACCTGTCAAAACGCTTTAGATAATGTCAAAAACTGACATATGTCAAGATAACGTCAATGTCATGCTTACGTCATTATGTTTTGTTTTCAAAGTAAAGGACCTAAGTGGCGCCAGTGTTGGTAGCGGAAACTTTCCTGATAACCGTCATTTAATTTGGGGTCGGTGCAGAATGTTTTTTTCTTCCATACGTATGCTGGTTCATTAAAACTATTATGAATTACGATTTTCCCGCGACCCTGGTAGATTATATGCACACTTGCTTTTCAATACACTTTATGCATTGGCAGTATAGTCGACATCGGCACTGCTTGCAATTTAAAAAAAATTGAATGTAATGTCAGCTACACTACATTTTCTTTTTTTAACCGACGAAAAAAAGGAGGAGGTTCTCAATTCGACCGTATATATATTTTTTTGCTTTTTAATATCGATCGAACATAGCTTATTCGGCCATGCATATAGATTGCTATGACAGATTTTTAGGTAGGTTTTTTATCCACAAAACATCGAAATACAATGAAACTGCTTTAGCAGACAAGGACCAAATAAAAAACTTTAAACAGACGACATTATGTCGTATATAATTTAAGAACAATATGCCAAACAAAAGAAGCAATAAAAATACAAGTATCCATAATTATAACTTTTATGACAAAACTAGACTTTTAAACAAAGAGTATAATAATAATATGCTTTTATAGTTCTAGTTACCTATTTCAAGGTGTTTGTAACGTATTGCTACAAAACCACATTTTGTAGCACTATATACCTAACCGTTAATCGAAACAATTCAGGTATTCGTAAATTCTAATAAAAATTAGAGAAAGTTACAGGAATTCTGGCTCGCAGAACGGATAGATGATAATGTCGACAGGTTCTGGAGTAGCAAACGCTTACCGAAAGATGTAGCGTTCGAATGCCTCTCACCAGGTTGGCTGAAGACCTGGCAAAGTCCGCAGAAGTCAACTAGTTGCGAGAAACACAGGACCAGTTGTTGTCGCAACACTTGGGGGAGGGCTATGTCCAGCTGTGGACGTCGATGATGATGATGTTCCAATTAATTTTATTAGATGCCAGATTTTTCTCGTTGATTCAGTCCCGTCGCCTACACCTGGGACGACGCATGGGAGAGGTGAGCCTATGTCTAGTCCCAGATAGGGTTGCCAACTTATTTTAAATGAAATAGCGTATATCTGATTTCAGACAGGGTAAATAAAGAGTACCACCATCTTTTGAAAAAGATTACATTTGTTCATAATTCATAATTCTTTATTGTACACCAAAAATTTCACATAGTACTTAGTGGTTACACAATGCATGTACAAAGGCGAGCTTAACTCAATGTTGAGTTTTCTCCCAGCAAACCTTTGAGTGATAGAGAGAGATCACATTTGAGGGTAGGATCCAGTGCACAAAACATATAAACCTACATAAATGTATTTTTGTGCCTTTTGAGCATTTTTAAAAGAATTTTATGATTCCAAACATTCTAAATCTAAGTTAATGTAGATCAAGAGCTTGTTCTTTATTACCTTCAATGAAAATATTGTTACGAGCTGGGTATGGGATAAATTATTTTACAACAATTAATTAACTAAATATCCTTTATTAACTCAACAACTTATAAACACAAACACTCGTTCGCTAATAATCACTATTCTCTTCGTAATCGCTTGTATTCGCATCCGTTCGCATCCGTAGTCGAAATCAGACTGACTCACTCGCTTTTTTTTTTTTTTTTTTGTGGGACTTCTCGCAGGTCAGCCTCTGAGGCTGTCGTCTGCTCAACCGGGCTTGCCTGTGTAGGCTTTAATATATTAAAGCCTCCAGCCAGGACTTATTAAAACTTACAAACTAAGTGACCACGCTAAGGGCACTCCCTGCGGAGTACGGGCCTCGGCTTAGGGCGTCACTGGGGGGCAGCAAGGGAAGGCTGAATCTGGTTTCCATTAATTGGGGAGTTTATTGGCTCAGCGGCACGTGCTGGCGAGAGACGGGGAGGGCAATGACTTAGATTTCGCGACGGGCCTCGCCGGCGAGGTCGGAAAATCGGCGGTCTGTAGTGTTTTCTGATAGTGCTGGTTTCCCTACGGCTCTCTTGGAGCAGGGTTGTGGCGTCATCATGGACTAAGAGGGTATGCCGGGGGCGGCGAATCCTAGAAATTTGGGAGGGAACGTATCGAGTAGCCGATGCGATAAGGGGGTTACGATGCTTAGCAGCAGTTTCAAGGAAGCGCTTGGTGGAGCGTTTCATGAACTGCTGCAAGGTGGGGATTTTGAGGTCAACATGCAGCTCCTCATTCCTCACAAAGTAGGGGGCATCCACCACCTTGCGGAGAAAGCGGTGCTGCAGTGTCGACATCTTGTGGAGGTGACGGGGCTTGGCATGTGCGAACACTGGGCAAGCATAGGTCATGATTGGTCGGATGACCGCGGTGTAGGTACGCAATTTGCACTTGAGTGACAATTTGCTTTTACCATTTAGGAGGAAGTGGAGTCTACCTTGAGCAAAGGCGGCCCGCGAGCGAGCTTGCTTTATGTGCTCGACGAAGGTGAGATGCTGGTCTAGGATTACGCCTAGGTACTTGGCCTGCTTCTCCCAAGGGATCGGCCTGCCGTACATGGTGATCGGACGAGGGGGTCTGACCGTATGTCGCGGTCTAGAGTAGAGGACTGCCTGACTTTTCTCAGGGTTGACCTCAATTCTCCATTTCCGGAACCACTGGCCCAGCTGGGTAGTGTAGGTTTGGAGATTGAGGCCTATCTGAGCGGGTGAACGACCCGAGTAGAAGATGGCCGTGTCGTCAGCGAATAATGCTAACTGGGCCTTTTTGGGTTTAGGGATATCGCTAGTGAACAGCGTGAAGGCTAGGGGGGATACCACAGAGCCCTGGGGGACACCAGACTTTATAGGATGGGGGGAGGATAGAGCGCCCTCTACGCGATAGCGAAAGGTGCGATCCGACAGGTAGTCTCGCAAGATGAGTACGAGACGATCTGGCACACCTAGTTGATACAGCTTATAAATTAAGCCATTGTGCCAGACTTTGTCGAACGCTTTCGCTATATCAAAGTACAAGACACCGGTCGAGTATTTACGCTGGAACCCAGCGCTCATATGCTCGACCATTCGGTATACTTGTTGGACGCACGAGTGTTCGGAGCGGAATCCGAATTGCTCGTTGGGAATGAGACTCTTAGCCTCAACAAAATCTTTGAGTCGCTTATGAATAAGCTTCTCGTAAATCTTGCCGAGGACATTGAGTAAACTAATGGGGCGGTAGCTAGTGGGGTCGGATTTTGGCTTGCCTGGCTTTGGAATACCAATGACAGTGGCCTGTTTCCACGCTTGAGGGAACATATTATTACTTAAGGCGCCATTGAAGATGGCGGTCAAAAGCATAATAAGTTGGGCTGGGAATAGTTTTATAGCTCTGTTGGATATTCCATCAGAGCCTGGGGCTTTTCTGGGTTGAAGTTTCCTGATGACGTCCTCCACCTCTTCGGGAGTGACGGGGGGTAGCGGGTCATCAGGATCTTCGACCGGAGGGATCCCGAAGCTCTCCTTTCGACCTCAGCATCTACCATGTCTAGGTGAGCCTGGTCTACTGGTTGAGAGCTGGGAGAGCATTGGGACTCTAGACTGTCGGCCAGGCATTCCGCCTTTTCGTCATTATCAAAAGCGACACTCTTGTCAGGACGAATGAGAGGAGGCATTGAGGCCTCAGACTTGGAACGTAGCTTTCTTTGGAGGTTCCAGAAAGCCAGGTGGTTGGGCTCGAGTTCACTCAGCGTCTTTTCCCAGTTCGCAGAACGATGCTCAGCAGTACGTCTCTTTACAGCACGCTGTAAGTGACGCATGTGAACCTTGTTTGCGTGACAGGGAAAATTGCTGTATGCACGAATGGCAGCGTTCTTCTCAGTTATCAGACTCCGTACATCCGCTGGGAGTTTCCAGCGACCGCCGTCCGGCCTATTTATACGGTCATGGAAGTTTCCAGAACATTGTCGAACTATCTCATAGTGGAATATTCTAGAAACATCCATGAACTTCTACACAGTACCACAATGGAATGCTCTCGAACCTAGTGGAAACTTCTGCAAACTTCGACCACATTCTCGAACGTTCCAGTGTAATACGGTCGACGTAACAATATTAACAGTAAACTTAAAATTTTTGGGTTACAACAATGGGTATGCATGACTGGTATTAGTATAGTAAAAATTGTGGGAAAAAAAGAGTATTTTAGCGTACTAAAGATTATAAAGTACACCTACATGAAATAGAGTACAATGCTCTATTTAAGAGTACGGTTGGCAGCCCTAACCAGTAGTGGACATTTTTCAGCTGACAGTAACATTTTACTTATAATAACAGACAATAATATAATATTTCGAACAGAAATCGTTACAGTTCATTTCGCAAAATATTATGGCAAGTTATACCATAAATGTGCAATTGAATTCCATGGCATACTATTATTGAAATAGAGTTGTCCGTTATACATATACAAATTTTACCATTGGGAATTACCACCGTTCCTTTAGTTCCTTATTTAGAGTATTATTATATTATATTCAATGGTAATGAGATCTATATTAGGTAAGTGGTTGAATAATTCATTATAAAAATATAATGATGAATCCTAGGACTCTTAAGGTGAAAGCTCCAGGGTAGCCCGCGAAATTCAATTTTTCTTATGTTTTTGCAATTTGGAGGTCAGTGTCAGGTGGTATCTTGTTCAAAGTTTGATTTGCGGCCGTAGCAAGTATGTATTTATAGAATTGTAATCATTAAGGCACAGTTATACGACTTTTAATGGTTTTTAATTAAACATCACGTCTACACGACTAGTCTTATTTCTTTGAAAAAAATATATGTGATTCTTGACTATTTCCGTCGTAATTTGATCTCAGAATATTTAAAATTATATTTTTATAACATTGTGTAATTAATTTGTAAAGTTATGTCTAACGCGGATAAAAAATTGAGAATCACGCAAAAACCATAAAGCGTATTTTTATGAAACCTTCACCATTTTAAAGATCATTTCATTATTTATAATTTAGTCTCAGTGTTTTAGTTTAATACTTGTTCTTTTATGTGTAATAAATTAATAATGCGTTTAATTTCGGACAGCGCTCCTTGATGGGCAAATTCTATTACTGGGTGGACAAACGACGCGCTACGTGAGCTCAGCGCAGAACACGTAAGCTAACCACTCAAGGTCATTGGCAGCTAATAGCGCCTTAAAATCATCAATACAACTTTCTCAGTTAGAATTGATGCCAAATGTAAGAATTTCATTAAACTCATGTCTCACTGATGATGGCGCGTGTGTCGGGTCATTCGGTTCCCTTCAATATGCAATATATTATTTTTTTGTCTGTTTATCTGTTTTTCTGTACGTTTGTTAGAGCATCACGCCAAAATCACTGATTGGATTCGAACGCTAGATTTAAAAAAAAAAATATTTAGTGGTAACCCGAGTAGATTAACATTTAGCGTTTATTTCATCAAAATCAACCCACAAAATCACAAGATATTGAATTTTTAAGTTTAGTATGAAACTCCTACAGCGCTAAGCGTAGCGCTGACATAGTCCTGCACGTACCTATCACGTAAAAACTATAAAACCATTAGATAAAAGTTTTATACCTAAGAAATTTGCGTAACTCTGAGTACAACTTTGTTTTTAATTCGTCGCAATCAAGATGAATTTAGTTTTCATTACGGGATGCAGATACACACAGCGCCACCTATTGAGCAAAGATAACGAACCCAAGATAAGACTCACGAACTGATATTTAACACCAAAACATATTGTTAAGTTATTTTTTAAACTTAAAAATTATACTGTCTAACAAAATAAAAGTGAACATTTTATTAATCGAAGAAAAAAAAGGAAATTCTCAATTCGACCGTATAATATTTATTATAGTAGGTACTAGCTGAAACGACAGACGTTGTCCTGTCGTTATTGTAGTCTTTGGTCTTAGCTATGAACACTGTCAAACGTGCGAAGTTTAAATAGTTGTTAAGTTATCTGAAATTTTGTATTTATTTCCGCATGTTCCTAATTTTTTTCTTTCCTATGAACCAAACACAAAAAAATAGAATTAGCGAAATCGGTCTAACCGTTCACGCGTGATGCAGTGACCAAGGAAATAGGGATTCATTTTTCTATACATAGAAGTATTTTTTTCTATACATACGAGTTTTTGGCGGGATTTTCTCGAGTGAAGTTCAGTGGCTGTTTTAATTATTCATTTATTGATTCCTAGTGGATATTGTGATGTAAAATTGGTGTAGTTTTGTGTCTCAAGTGTCTACGCAACTGGACCATATTTGAAATCATTGAAACAGGCGCGATATCAGTAAAATGCAGCTGAGAATTTTATTGTAGTATTGACTACCTCAGCGAAGTTTGCAGAGATTAGTTGCCAAATACTGCAAAAAACATTAGAATGTGTTACATCTGCGTTATGGAAAAAAAGTAAAAATACAATACGTAAGACCAGGCAATATGGTCAAAAGACTATAGCCTTCCCTTCGGGAAAATAAAAAAGTAGATTATTATGTCGGAGGAAGCAGTTCAAATCAAGATGATTGCTGTTTTCATAGTGAAAGATATCGTTTATTTATAAAAAAAACAATACTTTGTTAAATCTTCATTTAATTTATTTTGATTTGTTGCATTCTGCTATTGTTTAACAACGTTATTAATTAATTAAAGTTACTTTTGTATCGTCCAATCAGAGCTGAGATTTTATCAGAGAGGAGTCCGCCATTTTTAAAAGGGTGATGCGCGCGCATGCGCGATGAGCCGTATCAAAAAATACGGCAATTGGCTGTAGGTGAAACGAAACGTTTTTTCACAGCGTAGCGAATGAAACGAAACGTATATATAAATACATTTTTTATTTTTTTTATTTTGGCTTCGCACAGTTTGTGCATTTAGCCAGTGTCAAGTTATGAAAGTATTTCGTTTTAGATGCAGAATACTATTATTCTTTATTGTACACATAAAACATATACAGAAAAACACAATGGGACAGTTAATTACAAAGGCGAGCTTAACCCAGCGTTTGGGTTTTCTTACAGCAAACCACAAGGTGAAAAATACAAAATTGCTTAGGATTATCATAAGTGCACAACAAAACTCAAAATCTTACATTGTTGCTTAAATAAACTAAACAAATATGTGATACACAAACATAATATATACCTATAATATAAACAAAGAAATTCTATAAAAAACATATTATCATGGAATGAATACTATCACTTTTATCCCACTTTAATGCATATGTAACACATTTTAATGTTTTTCAGTATTTGGCAGCAAATTAGTCGAGTCAGCCTTCTCGTCAAGCTTCGCTGACGTAGTCAATAATACGACAAAATTCTCAGCTTTATTTTCCCGAGATCGCGTCTGTCACAATGATTCCACATATTGTCCAGTTGCGTAGACACTTGAGACACAAAATACACCAATTTTACATCACAATATCCACTGTGAATCAATTTGCGAATGATATTAAAACAGCCACGGAACTTCACTCGAAAAAATCCCGCCAAAAACTCTGAAACGTTTATATACCTAGACTTCAAGAGGCTGCCGCCAATGTTGCCACTAACCCAGAAACTACCACCAATATTCCAAACTGAAAATGTCCTCCAAAACATTGATGACAAGTGGAGACTTTTACCAGATGTCAACAAATTTTCAACAAATTTGTACATCAGCACATCATTCATCATTTGGGAAAACATCCATGATACAACAGACTGCAATACTCTAGATAAGTTAGTAATAATAATGAATCGATTTTGATGATTATTTTTTGTTAAATAGGGTATACCTCAAAAGTGGTCCCATATCAAAGCTCTGATCATATAATCCTGATAAAATTGAGAGAAACCCTCGAAAATTGTGGGCACTGTTTACTTTCAAAATTAATCAGGTATAATTTGCGTTTAGGAATCCTCACATCATAAAGCTGATCTGATGATGGTAACCATACTTTTCCTAAACAATTAGAAGTTAGATATAAAACTGTAGTTTTAGTAGACAGAACCGACAGAAACCACTTATGCTTTGAGGAAAAGACGTCTTTACAATATTGGAGGTAACCTCAAGGAAGGATGGTTATACTATTATATATGTGTATGTGAGTGTGAAAAAAAAAAAAAAGAACTATCAGTTTAGTGTCAAGAGGAATAGTAGTAGTAGTTTTAAATAGTTCATCTACAGTCTGACAGACTTCAATGAGAATTGCCACACAATAAAAAATAAAGTATATAAATACTGAGCAATTGATCACTGGAGGGGCAACATCTAGTTTTAGATGCTCAGAATCAGATTTAGTTTTTAAGTTTATTTTATGTGGCAACATTTTATTTAATTCCTGTGTTCGACCGGGAGTTTGGAATTACGAGGGGGAAAAGATGGATGGGTTGGAGAAGGAGTAAGTTGGGCAAGGAATTCTGACTGGAGCACTGGTGAGGTTCTAATAAAAGTAACCAAGTACATTAATTATTTCAATTACAATTTCAGTAAAGTAAAATCGTTTTTATTAAATGAAGGAAAATAGATGTAGTTAGGGTGGCAATTTGAAGCAGCGCCACCATCCCCGCGCTGACTTATCGTGCGCGCACTCTAGTTATTTTTTGTCCATTCTATATTAGGCATTCGCATGTTATGGGTATCAAATGAGAGGGTTTGCTGAGAAGGGAACGAAAAATAAAATGAAGTCACTCTAAGCATGTTTTAGTTTTTTTATACTGTAATATTTATTTATATCTCTGCTATCTAGGTCTAGGTACCCCTACGTCTTCAAAATATAGGATCTATCTAACAACGTCGCGGCGTGACGTCAGAAGCTTAGCATAATATTATTATCTGCGTAGGTGTGTTTGTTTGTCGTCATAACAGCCGCTCTGTGTACTTAGATCTGTTGTGGAGATCATTACGTGCGCTTTTCCGATAACTATATTGTTGTTATGGTTTTCTCCTTGGATCTGCCCTTGTCTCATGTTTCATCATCATTCTCCTGCCCATAGCCCAATTTATTTGGGGTCGGCGCAACATGTCTTTTTCTTCCATACTTTCTCTATTAGTCGTCAACTCTGTAGTCACCCCCTTTTTACCCATATCCTCTTTCAGACAGTCCATCCATCGTTTCTTTGGCCTTCCCCTACTCTTTTCCACGTCCATACACAAGCCCTTGTCTCATGTTTGAGGTTAAGTCTTCATCACGATTTCAGCTGAAAGACGTCCACTGCTGGATATAGGCATCACCCAAGTGTCACCACAACGGCCGGTCCTGTACGTCTCGCATCCATCGGATAGGTACCCGCGACCCTCACCAGATCATCGGTACACCTTGTTGAAGGCCTTCCAACGCTGTTCCCGTACGCGGTCGCCGCTCCAGAACCTTTCGACCCCATCTGTTCTGCGAGCAACAGTGTTCGTGTCAGTCGTCACGCTATTTCGTAGCATATAATTCGTCCATCTTTAATTTTATGTCCGTTTGGAAACGAGATGGGCTGGGGCAGACGACGTTTTTTCCATCACGGTTAGATCTTACATGGGGCTGGCACAGGAGCTTGGGGTCCTTGGGGATAGTAGAATATCGGGCTCTGTATGATGATAAAGTCGAAATAAATCATGAAACTTCTAAACTCCTTTACATCCAACGATTTAGCAACGAAAACAAGTGTAAAGATGTTTGCTCACAGGTTGATGCTGCAGACAGGAAATAAATCAAGAGTGAATAAGTTAGTTCTAAGTAAGCATGCCTCATGGTGGTCGACATGAGGCATGCTTACTTAGAACTAACTTATTCACTCTTGATCATCGCTTACCATCAGGTAAGATAGTGGTCAAGCGCGAGCCTATTATTGTTTTAAAAACAACCGGCGAAGTGCGTGTCGGGCCACGCGCGGTGTTGGATTCCGTAGTCACCCGTTATAACATGGACCCAGAAGGCGGATTTATGTTTGATACTATGCACATGTTAATTAAGTTCACGGTTTTATGTTTAAATTAAAAACGAAAAAAAGCGTTTGTATTTCCATAATTTTACATGTTTACTACCCGTTTTAAATATTAGATAAGTAAACTAAGTATTTTTTTCATAGGATTTTGTGTTTTGAACGAAATTTTCCAAGTAGGTACCTACATTTTATAAGTTGGTCGACTTAAACCAACAGAGCTAACTTAGCCGTGATAGTTTTCCTCCAAAGTTCGTTATATACTCGTACCATCACGATTTTTTTCAAGCCAACAGTTTAGCTTTTACTGGAGGGCCACATTCGACTGAAACAAAAAATATCACTTTAAAGTTTAATATTTCGCAAACGAATCACTGAATCGAAAAATAGTCTTCAAAACCCTGCAATGATTTTGAAAGACCTATCCAACGGTACACTATAGGATAGGCGAGAAAAAAAAAACAATACCAGTAGGTATGGGAGCTACCATAAAAAAAATCTTAATCAAAATTTTATTATTTCGTTTTCTTGGCGTGATAAATTGTATATACGAGTACCTATGCAGCTTTCTAATACTAACGGTCTAGCTATGATGACTCGGACGGATAAGAAAAGATCGAAGCCTCATGGGTTCCTTGTCCATGTTAGGACTACGGAACCCTAAAAAGAGAAGAATCGTACGTACCTATTGTCTTATTTACTTATAGAAATAAAAATAGGTATCTACACTGAAATTTAAAAATAACGAGGCTTTTTATTTCTCATTGAAAATTATTGTAATTGCTGTTATGTCTCAGTCTTTCTATTAATTTATGTTGCGCAAGAAAAGTGTATTATTGACAATACCTACTTATTTACTTGCTATTGAAACCTTTTTTTTTTTGAAGAATAATAATAACAACCGCAAGAATAAGCGTAATAAATAATAAAGGCAGAAAGGTTTAAAGGAAAAATGTTCACAATAATACAGTGCACTTAAAGTTATTCGAAGAAGTGTAAATAAATAACATATTATTTTGTTCTTATTGACTAGTAAGTAAATATTTACTAATGAGTATTATTCATACTTCACTTAGCACTGAATTCCTTTGTCTTGACAGTTATGTTGGGTTCCTTTAGTTAACCATTCGTAAGTAAATACTATTGGTAGGTAGTTATAGAAACCGGGTAAGGCTAGTAAGTAGTTAAAATAAATAATATAATATTTAAAAAAACAACTAAAAAACACGCTTTTCGTATTTTTTTCAGCACACTCTTTCATTTGATATACATATCTTGGGAATGCATAAAAAACCGGTCAAGTGCGTGTCAGACTTCGCACACTTTAAGATTCTGTATCAAATGAGGGATTTATCAAAGAAAAAATCTGATTTATCAATATATTGGTACTTGTTAGTAAAATATACATAATAATAAACATTATCACGAAGTTTCAAGTTCATAGGTCAATTGGAAATTAAAAAAATCTTCGGGACAAAATTTTGTGACAGACGATGGACAGATAGACCATGTCTCAGTTCCGCAAGGATCTCAAGTGGCTCCCAATCCGTCTTCGAAGGAACACTCGGATATTATGTCTCCTGTTCAACATCCTTTTCAACCCTAAGTACCCTGGCTACCTGCGTGATCATACATCAGTTCAGAAAACTGGTCAAAGAGCATTACCTCTCTATCATCCTATAGTGATATTAATTATAATTTTATGTTTGAATTAGTTTATAGTCTTTATTAATTTATACACACTGTATCTACGTCCGATATCCAACTTTCCAGTCGCAGGTCTGCTGGAAGAACTTTCTTTTGAAATAAGCAGCACCTTTGTACTATTCTTTCTGTAATTATTCTTTTTGTTCTCTTGTGTTTTGTGTACATAAATAAATAAATAGACAAACGGATACGTGAGCGACGGCTCACGGAACCCTAAAAATGACTAGGCTGACTAGCTTTGGGAGTCCGCCGTACTGGATTAGGAATGACATCACTTAGCATGCATTGTCAACCAAACTAAACTGTATTCAAAATTTCAGGTTAATCAGAAGGAAGTGCGTCAAATGTAACTTCTAAGATTTTTTTACACAGTTTATGTAATTAATAGTAAAACTTGAAGCTTATAAAAGCGTGTTAATTACACCACATTTTCACAAGGGATTGCGTTTTAATAACAAAAAAAATCTAGAATCACGATAAAAATGACGCGTAATTCAATATTATTTGTCAAACAACATAAGTAGGTATTAAATGGAGTTAATCGCAACTATCAGTCGATTCTTATCAGCTGGATTTTCCCCTATCACCGTAACTAGGCTCTGATAAGCCATAAAAACATAAAACAATAATATTTTGTGGCGATAAGTGATAATTACATGAAATAGTCATCAATTCTGTGAAAAGTCTAACTCATATTTTGTTAACAAGATTCCCGAATTTTCTGTTGGTTTAACTTTTCCTTGATATTTTTTTTTTGAGTTTAGCTCCAATGGCCAACCCCACAGCAAAAGTACATAGAGATGTCACCGTAAACTAGCAAACACCGTCCGTTTATGAAAAATCACGCAAAACGCAATCAAAAAAAAACGTTTTTAAAAAAAAAAATCTCCGGCACATTGTAAATTATCGAATTTGGATGAGATTTATTTTAATTGAAATGATCTATTCATAATATAACTTAAGGGGAAGATTTATAAAACAATGGTCAGACCTGCTGTCTTGTATGGTTCAGAATGTTGGGCCACAAAAGGGATGAATGAAAAGCAATTGCATGTAGCTGAGATGAGAACGCTAAGAGCGATGTGTGGTGTTACGCGCATGGATAGAATTAGGAATGAGTATATAAGAGGAAGTCTGAAAGTGGCACCGCTGACTGAAAAGTTGTGTGGAAATCGGTTGTCGTGGTATGGGCATGTGATGCGGAGGAATGAAGAAAATGTCGTGAGGAAAGTCTTGTGTATGGATGTGGATGGCTATAAGAGTAGGGGAAGGCCAAAGAAACGATGGTTGGACTGTGTGAAAGAGGATATGGGTAAAAAGGGGGTGACTACAGAGATGACGACTAATAGAGGAGTATGGAAGAAAAAGACATGTTGCGCCGACCCCAAATAAATTGGGATAAGGGCAGGCGAATGATGATGATGATCTATTCATAATATAGCGAGGGACTTCACTCCCGAAAAATTCGTTACCAAATTAGTACCTACTTCTAGAGATTTACTTCCAGCAAACAGAAAATACTACTTACATCTTCTTAACGTTATTATTATGACGGCATCGTTTTCGCAATTGTCGAGCGATGGGCTGCTGCGCTGCGCGTAGCGGGTTCGATCCCCCTACGGAACAAATATTTGTATCGCCTACAGAAATTGTTCCGAGTCTGGGTCTCTTGTATATGTTCGTGCACGCACCGACGATGCAGGAATATTCATAGCACTATTTCGAGGAACAAAAATAGTTTGAAAAACGTGCTAGTTTTTACTGGCAGCCAATACATGTTTTTTTGAGCAGTAGATTCCATGATTGCAATTCCTTGAAGTCAAAAAAACCACTAACATGTGATTTTCAATCTGCAAGTCATTGCTAACATTGAAGTAAGACCAAAAATATACTAGTAATACAGTATGATATACCAATCTATGTCTACATCATGTCTAATAATAAAAATAGCTGTGTCATTCCATACATTTATTAGAGAATTGTGCAATATTTAGTGCCGAAATAACTTTAACACTTTAACTTTTTAGGGTTCCGTACCAACGGGACTCTATTACTAAGTCTTCGCTGTCCGTCCGTCTGTCTGTCCGCAGGCTTTATCTATCTCAGGATCCGTAATAGGTAGACAGTTGCAATTTTCTCAGAATCTGTATTTCTGTTGCCGCTATACCAACAAATAATAAAAATTAAAATAAAAGGGTCTGATTATTAAATATCTAAATTTTATATGTACGTAGAAATGAAGAAGGCTATATGTAGGCAATTAATCATTTTATTATTTGGCGCCGACTCAAATTAGTTTATATAATATTTGATATTTTATGTAGGTAAATAAGCTTAATACTCAAGACTTAAAAGGTTTATTTATTTTTTGCAAAAAAGTTCTTTATTTTATGTTTTTTTTCGTGACTCGCATCATCTTTTAATACTTTGAGGCTAATTTCTAATCCTTCATCATTCCTCTTGGCACTGAGCTGATGATGTAACCATACTTCCATGAGGTTCCCAGAATATTGACCAGTTGAGGTTACCTCCAATATTTTAAAGACGTCATTTCTTCAAAGCATATTAAGTGGTATCTGTTACTAAAACCAGTTTTATATATCTAACTTCTATTGTTTAGGAAAGGTGTGGTTTTCATCATTAGCTCAGTTTCATGATGTGATGATTCCTAAATGTAAATACCTGATTAAGTTATGAAAAGTAAACAGAAACAATATTCGTGCCCAATTTTCGAGGTTTTCTCTCAATTTTATCAGGATTCCATGATCAGATCCTGATGTCCTTGACATGGCACCCACCACCCTTGAGGTATACCCTATCTAAGAAAAAAAAACAAATATACAGGCTATAACGGAAAGGTGTGGTCATATTTTAGGAGCCAGTTCTGCCCATGGAAGTGAACAACTTTCTGTAAGAAAAAAATAGAAAATTCTTAAAAAAAAATTGGAGTTTCCATACAAAGTTATCATCAGCTGATCAATATTTGTATGGGAGGTAAAAAATTTTTTTTAGAATTTCCTCGGATTTTCTTGACGAAAGTTGTTCATATCGATGGGCAGATGCAGTTCTTAAAATATGACCACACCTTTCCGTTACACCCTGTATATGTGTATATATACGGTCGAATTGAGAACCTCCTCCTTTTTTTTCGTCGGTTAAAAAGTAGTCGTTATTATGTGTTAAATAAGGTGGTTAAATGTGCAAAATACCCCGATTCAATGTGCAAATATTGGGTATACGCATTAGGTAAACCAAATCCCATTTATGATAAAATGTTTTTACCCTAAAACCAAAGAGAAACTAAGGAACCTACGAATGCAAGTTTGTAGTTAAACAAATTGATGTAATATACACAAAAAAATTAAATACATCGAATAAAAACCTCCAAAATTTACCTACCCTACATTCAAACTACGAGTACATACTAATTCTACGCAACCCCACATATTTTGATAATCCAAAATTAAGTAAAATCTATCGGCTCAGGGATCTTAGACCATAATATCACCTATTTGCAAGAGGGATGAATAATATTGCCGGTTAAGGCGAATATATCCGCCAAGTGGCGCCCTCATTGGATAAAAAATCGTAGCAAAGCGTAGAAAATAAAGATTGACGAATCCTATGTTGCGTTTGTTACTACGAAGTTAAGGTATTTTTACGTGGTTAAAACAGGACTCAAAATGTTTCGTCCCCAAAGTAGTAAGCAAAAGTACCAAAAACGGGCGTTTTTGACACTTTTTCGTACTACTTTGGATGCAAAACATTTTGAGTCCTGTTTTAACAACGTAAAAATACCTTATCCTATTTTTAACAAACACAACATAGGATTCTTTAATCTTTATTTTCCTTGCAAAGATACGATTTTTTATTCAATGAGGGCGCCACTTATGCGGAGGTTGGCCCTTAAGAGAAGCCGGCTGTTTTTAACAGACTTCAAAAAAGGAGGTTCTGTATTCTATATTTAATTTATATTTTTCAAGTAAGGTTTTAGTATATAATCTAATATAAATAATCTTCTGAGATAGGTAGTGGAACTCTTAAATAACTAAAAGAAATGCCTCGCGATTACTACGATCGTTTTCTATGTATTGTTAACACAATTTAATGGGGAACCACAACTAAAATGTGAAATATAAAAAAACGTTTTAAAGTACCTAACATAAAATAAATAACATGTTTTCGGACTAATGAGCATCGAGCTAGAAGTGGTATTGTACTGTTTAACGAATTTGACGCCAAATTTATTACGAACAGCTGTTATTCTACAATAAAATATCGGTCAACCGATGGAGGTACGTGGTTTTAACGTTCATTATGTCATTATAAAGTTCGCCAGCAAAGGCTGAACGAACTATTCAAAAATTAAGCGAACCTTCATGGAGCAGCTGGTCGATTCTGTTAACAGCTCACCGTGAAAACATAGGTGGAGTGAGCGTGAAGTGAGCTGTCATTCCACCTTGATTGTATGGATTGACAGTCCACTTCACTTTCACTTCACCTTAGTTTTCACGGTGAGATTTTACAGAATAGCACTACTGTCTTCAACGCAACATCGACAGTGATAGCCTATATAGTTTGCCGTGTAACGAAACCATAGCGCGATTCAGAAACCGACCCCGACGGGACAACGCCATCTAGGGAACATAAGGGAGTTAGGCTTCAGTACTGCGGATAACTGTTAAAATCGTTTATGAAGTAATTCATGTTATTTATTATGAAATAATCATAAACAAATAAATCTAAACTTTAATACTTTCGAGAGGAAAGGGAATTGCTCAGTTTGTCAGCGCTTTACTGTCTACTAACGGTCCAGCGGCGCCCTCATTGAATAAAAAATCGTAGCATAGCACAGAAAATAAATATTAAAAAATCCAACTTCACGTTTGTTAAAAAGAGGATAAAGCATTTTTACGGTGTTAAAACAGGTCTCAAAATGTTTCGTAGCCAAAGTAGTAGGCAAAAGTGTCAGAAACGGCCGTTTTGCTAAATATTGTGACGACCTTATGTTGGCAACCTTATGGTGAAGACTGGCACGTTGGAAGTTTGGAACTTTCTAGAAACTCTTGAAACGCCAATTGAGAATTTAGAATTAAGAAGATTTTAGTTTATAGGGAGACTTCACCTAGCCCGCTCGAAGAGGGCACATGTATTAATTTCATTATTCAATATAACATATTAATATTCCAGTTCTCTTTCTTTTATAACACATCACACATAAGCAGTCACTCTTATACACCACCCTCTCGCACCGCGAGCGAGTAAACAAACCCCCAGGAACCTAAAAGGAATCTCCAGGGACCAGCACCAAGAGAAGCTGCTCCAGGTCCCTATAAGTGGTGGAGGCGCCGGGTAAGAGCGCCGTATGTAAGAGTGACGGCAACGGTATCAGTGTGCGGTGGACAAACTGAGGACTGATGCAGTGACAGCATCAGGATAAGAGGAGTATACTCCAAGCTGAGTGGTTCCATTTTTATTAAGTGTTAAATAATATTAAAAGAGGAAACTGCGATACTTTTCGGGACACACGTATGAAGTGTGCCTCGAAGAATTTATCGACGAGTTTGTGTCGATGGCCATTGCCAAGGGGTGGCGAAAAAGCGATTATTCGTTAATTCTTGGTGTCTGGTTAAGAGGAGCTGCGCATTATTTTTTTAAATATACATTCCAGTATGAGATGGAATTTGACACGCTGTGCGCGGAGCTTAGGAGAGAATTCCCATGCAAGTGTGTGTCTTGCAAGCATAGAATCAATCAGTGTTTTTATAATCTTGAGAGGCCGGACGTTGTGTCCGAGGCGGATGAAAAGTCCGAGAATAATCAAATAATATTATTTTCTAAGGAGGACGATGATGACCAGAGCTGCGCTGATGCAGGCCTAGTCAATGATGTCCAGGAATATGAAGACTGCGGTCTGGACGAGGATGACCGAAGCTGTGAAAATGAAGATACAGAATCGGGTCGGTTATTTACAATTATTCCTAGTAATAATATTTCAGAGAAACAAGAGATAATTGTAGTAAAAGAAACATTTGGCGAGCACGAGTCGAATGAAAATTTTATTTGTTTGGGAGTTGTTTCGGCTGATGTTGTCGACATGGAAAGCTGTGAGGTGGAAATTCCGTCGGAGACACATGGTTCTTGTAACGATGATTTTATTCAAGTTGAGTATGTTTCTGCTGATGTTTGTGAGCAGGAGAGCTTCGAAATGGCGGTGGAGTCCAAAGAGCTGTGCGTGCCGGTGGAAGTCATGCAAAATCCTGCTATTATTGTTCCAATAGGTGATGGTCCAGCGGATATCTATCGGGATGAAAACTGCATCATAAATATCACTTCACAACATCACAACATTTCACAACAAATGGAACAGCATTTTTCACAGAATAGGCTGGAGGAGGAGATATGGGCCCTCCCGTATTATATGAAGAGGAATAATTTCCATTTCTTTGCTAAATATAAAATTATTTTTGTATCAATGTTATTTATTCTAGCTGACGTGTATTGTCATAGCAACGTGACAAACAAGTTTTCGACCATAAATATAAGGTATGGAAGTAATAATTACGATGACCCAAATTCTTCGATAAAAATAAAAATATGCGAAAGAGGTCAGGAATTGCTTGTAAACTATTTATTAAAGCAATATTCTGTAAGTAAATATAAGTGTTGGAAATTTAAGAAAAAATTTATAAATTGTTTGTTAAAAATTATTTTATTTTTAAAAATAATTTTAGAGAATAGACAGTGGTGTCAGATGTCATTTGACATGACAAATAATTGTCAGATATCTGGTACGTCAAAATTAGTACGGTTGACAATATAGTAAAAGTTTAAATTTTAACCGACTTCAAAAGTAGGAGGTTCTCATTTCTTTTGTTTTTTATGTGATATTAATCGTTGTGTTTTTGTGTGTTTCATGTAATCGATATGATGAGCTGCACGGACGTGACTGAAGACTGATGGGAGATCTGACCACATATTATGAGAAAAAAAATTAAATTTGTTAGGCGATTATTTGTGGGCAATAGATATGAGTTTCTCCAGAGTGCGATTTTAATAAAGATGTTACTACGGTTAGGAGGTAGAGGGAATTGCGGTCCTCTCTCCTAGGGAAAAATGTGTCCGGGTTTTTTGTCGGTTTATACCAGCTTTGTTTATGGGGTATAATGCCTTCGCAAAGTAGGATCGAGTTGATTCTGTATGGTGTGACCGAGCCCATGACAATTTTTATGTATTATTCATTTAGAGAGTATACTTCAAGTTATATTTATGGAGCACTCTGGGGGAAGTTCAGGAACAGTGAGTAGGTGTTCAGAACAGTGGTCGTTTTTTCTCCTGGTCTTCATAAACGTCCAATGGAGTTAAAATTATTACAGTTTTGAATTTTATTTTTTGTAAACCCCTTCTGGGTAGATGCTAACTAGAGCATCTTAGGTCAGAAAATTTAGCAGAGCAGTGTGGCTTTTTAGAGAGGTCCTCACTGAAGCCATGTGCATTGCCGGGATATGTGGTGCGCCGAATGGCTTAATTAATAATAAGAAAGAAGACCATTTTACTCGGGGTTCATTTTTGGCTATCCATAGGTGGACTCTGCTGCGACATGTACCTCTCATAGGTAGGGCCTTCGCAGTAGGTTTAGGTAGGCCTCAATCGGCTTTTCAAATATTTAGTTGAATAGAAGACTTACTAGCGTATGCGCTTCTATTCGTAGGGGCGTAGCTCATGTGACGACCTTATGTTGGCAACCTTATGGTGAAGACTGGCACGTTGGAAGTTTGGAACTTTCTAGAAACTCTTGAAACGCCAATTGAGAATTTAGAATTAAGAAGATTTTAGTTTATAGGGAGACTTCACCTAGCCCGCTCGAAGAGGGCACATGTATTAATTTCATTATTCAATATAACATATTAATATTCCAGTTCTCTTTCTTTTATAACACATCACACATAAGCAGTCACTCTTATACACCACCCTCTCGCACCGCGAGCGAGTAAACAAACCCCCAGGAACCTAAAAGGAATCTCCAGGGACCAGCACCAAGAGAAGCTGCTCCAGGTCCCTATAATATGTAACCAACAAAGTGCTCAATGAAAATTAATTGAACCAACAAAATATATTAATTCCAGCGTAATTATTTTAAACCGCCGCCGACATAGTATCGCCATATTTTGTTTTCTTGGTTACCAATAGTAACCATATTATTACCATTTTAAAGGAGATTGCAAGTCATTTTGGCAACTTCCGTTCATTAAGAATATTAATTAACTAAATGTTCAGATAAAACAAATACTTACCCATTTTTATTCAGAATATTTAATTTAACTTAACATAAAATTGGTACGACAATACATGCTGTTTATTATTCAAAGTTATCAACACGTTTTTGAAGTTATAAAAATTATGAGAGTAATTTTTTACGATGTGCGTGAATTAAGTGATCGACACTTGAGTTGTTTTAAAAAAAACTTTATTTAGACAAGCAGCGTAACAGTAATTAAGATAGTAATGATTATTCTAAACATGAGACATGTATTTATATTTAATTATTGCTAAGTTAACAATATTCTTATAGACTACTTATTTGCTACTTTGAGGTGGAAGGGGATTTGCTGATGAAGCGAATAGAGTTAGGGTCGTCACACTTAACTCCTCCCTCCCTAAGAGAGAAATTATCTAAAGGCAACTCAGTAGTCTTTAGAGAATTTCGTCTAAGTCTCTTAGTCAATAACTCTCTTCTCTGAAACAAAAACCCAATGACGAATACAATTATTATGGCGTAAATACTTATGGTCCATACACTGATTTTGTCACTGACTATAATACTTTCACCATCACTGACACTATCACTGTACTTTGCTTGGTTCAGCAGTTCCTTGACGTCGCCTAGATCTACTCCTCTGAGATCCATCTGCTTGGCTGACGGGGTGACATCTCTGCGTAGCTCGGGCATCTGTACTGGTGGCAATCTGAAGTAGACTAGACTGGTATTCATGGGTGTTGTGATTGAAATATCAGCTATCTGTAAGGTGCAATGCTGACTTGGCACTAATATGTATGTGCCTCGTAGATTGTGTCTGCGGATCTCCGTTGAACTGTAGAAACAGACGTCCAGCTGTGCTTGTAGAGTTGTATACGTTGCAAACTGACTACAGAGATCCTACCGGCTGCGCCAATTAAGTGATCGACACTTGAGTTGTTTTAAAAAAAACTTTATTTAGACAAGCAGCGTAACAGTAATTAAGATAGTAATGATTATTCTAAACATGAGACATGTATTTATATTTAATTATTGCTAAGTTAACAATATTCTTATAGACTACTTATTTGCTACTTTGAGGTGGAAGGGGATTTGCTGATGAAGCGAATAGAGTTAGGGTCGTCACACTTAACTCGTGCACACCCTCACAAAAAATCAACACCCTGAAGTTAGCTATAGGTAGTCTGTGATTCATGAAGAATGCTTGTTTTCCTTTTGTAAACTTTGTGACAGTTTGTTTTTTTATCTTGTTACGCCAAAGAAGTATAACTTCTTACGTGCGTACATAAATACACACACACTTTTTTACATTTACAGGTGTTTTCAGCGGTTTCCAGATACCACGACCTAGTCCAGACTTTTATTTTCACAATTACATGTTTAAATTACTTGAGTTGTAAGCGAAGTTTACTTTTACAAGAATAAGAATATTTTATTTTCAGATTTCAGATCAGTTTTCCGTACCAGTAAAGAAAAACTCCAAGCAAAAGGGGAAGTTTTTATTCGAAATATCACAGGGTATCAAATTGACGAAAAGGCTGACTTGCTAGCAAAATATGCTGCTAAAAATGGTGAAGAAATTAATGTAACCTAGTTAGATTATACAGAAGTTCTATACCTAAATTTAAAAAGAAGCGCTGTGATGATTGGAAGGAGTATTTTGATAAACGTTCATTGGAAAAAAGGATCTGGTATAAAACCATGCAGGGTCAGCCTTTTCGTGTGCCCTGGTTTATTAATAATAGTTTAAGGGCCGATTTCACAATTCGCTCTATGAACTAAGCTTTATTGAACTAAGCTTAAAAAATAAAAACCATAAAAAAGATTATGGTGAGTTAACCTTAAAAGATACACATATGCTGTCGCGGACTTTTTTTTTTAACTTTAAAAGGTGAACAATTCCGTCATACATAATTTTTGCGTAACTTTAACCGTTTACGCAGCGCACGCATGCAACTGAAGCTCTGAAAAGGATTTTATTATCCCGGTTTTGCCACATTTTTCAATGAAGCTTCGCTCCTGTTGGTCTCAGCGTGATGTTATATAGGCTATCTTCGTCATAGCCTTCTTCGATAAATGGACTATTCAATAATTTTTTTTTTGACGTGACAACGTCTTATAAATTGGTTTGCCGGGTGACACTTCAAGAAACTGCGTTACGCTCCGCTCACGTTATGCGCTCACAATGAGAGCGAGTGAGAGGCACGCGTCCCTTCCACTCGGGCAACATTAAAATTATTTTACCACTCAAAGTCGTTGTCACGTAAAACTTTCGCCCGTATACCGACTTTACAGGCAACCAATTTTTTTTCAATTCGATTCAGTAGTTCCTGAGATTAGCGCGTTCAACCAACCAAACAAACAAACTTGAAGAGTTTGCTTTATGACAGCGGATAAACGCGTTTAAGCGAGCTTAAACGTCGAAAACAGGGCGTTTAGAATTGGTGAAATCGGCCCTAAGTAGGAAATTAGTTGTTACAGCTCAGATGTGGACACATTCCATGTAATAAGGTTGCGTTCATGATGAGGAAAACCACCTCTCCTAATTGTGTGGATTGTGGAGTTTTCGAGGACCTAACTGATGGATTGTGTACGATATGAGTCTGAAAGAAATGATCTCTTTGGAGACTTCAGGTTGAACCGACTTGATGTAGGCACACTCCATAGAATTCTGTCTCAACCAAATGGTGACGATGCGAGGTGTCTTTTCAGGTTCATGACCCAAATGTAATAGACTTTAGTGTAATTATTTAGGGTATGATGGGACTGTCATACGCATTGCGTTTATAAAAGTTCCTAATTTAAAGAATTTAAATCAGTTACTGCTGCGATCAAGATTCGTATATTTTTAGATTTAATTTTTTTGAGGTTGGGAAATCATCCAATGACTTCTCCCGCTCTGGGTGGAACGGGAGGGCGTCTCAGACTCTTACTGATTAAAACCCACCCTTGTTTCTTCAGTTGCCTGTGTGCCAAGAGCCGCGGTAACTTTATTTTGATTTATCCGCGACCCCAGGCAGAATTTGTTTATTATGACATTGGTGCGTATTCTGTTGTGCACAAACTAAACTTAATTTAGGCTATAGCTATCTTTTTCTCTCTAATAAACCAAGAAAGAGACGGACGTAAATTAGAGCTGTCAAATTTCAAATGAAAAAAAAAATGTTTTCAAATGAAAAAAAAATGTTTTCAAAAACATGTCGATTCGAAAAACACGGTGAAGCGCAAGGCGTAAACTAGTTTGACATCTCTAACTTAGTTCATAGCTATAGCCGTCCTTTTCTCGCACCGCATTTTAGTAAAAAGACAGCGATTCTCTAATTTTAGTTTAGTTATTGAACAAGAGAATCGGCACCAATGACAACCAATCAACACGCATGACATAAATATCTACTTCTTAATTTTGTTTTTTTTTTTGCCTGATTACATATCGTGTGCCACAAACACAGACGTACTCACATATTGTATAATCCCTACAAGCTTATTAAATAAGTCCTATACATACCTATTTAAGCAGCTGACTTTAACCATCAACTTCATTCAATTGAATCTTTAAGTACTTAATTGAATACTTATCTTAATTTTCATGCAGGTAATCCTATATCGAGTACCTACCTGCAAATGGCTTACCGAAGATATTAATTACGTGTTATTATTGGTCTCGTCATCAATACGCACGTGTTGATATGTGTGCATTGGCTTCTTGTTATCTACAAGCCGTTCTTTTTCCTTGTCACCTACTGGGTACTTTTCCCATTCACAGCGATGTGGACGAATTTTTCGATGCCCATTGAGTTCTACGCCTCCCCTTTTTATCCCGTTTGCAACATTTTTTTTATTTTAAGCTTGTGTTTTTTATTTTATTTATTTAGGGACAATGAACAGCCACGAGAGCAGTGGTAGCCCAGTGGTAATGGCCGCGACTTACAAGTTGTAGGTCGAGTTCAATCCCAGACAGGCGCTTTACTTTGTGTAAATTATTTCATCACCACTGCTCTCAAAACTGTGAAGGAAAACATCGTGAGGAAACCGGCATGTCCTAGAACTTAAAATTCGAAGACATGTGGCATCCACCAATACGAATTGGGCCCGCGTGGTGGATTACGGGCCACACCCTCTTGCAGAGAGAAGGCCTGTGCCCCAGCAGTGAGGACATTAAAAGGCTGATGATGATGAAAATGAACAGCCACAACTTACAATTTTTAATTAATAATAAAATAAAATAAACCGGCCAAGTGTGAGTCGCACTCGCGCATGAAGGGTTCCGTACCATCGTCCAAGATTATACGCGTCAACTTGTTGCCATTATTAAGATCGAGCAAAAAAAGTAAAAAAAAACACGTTTCTAGTAGGGGAGCCCCCATTAATATTTAATTTATTTCTATTATTTGTTATTATAGCGGCAACAGAAATATACATTCTGTGAAAATTTCAACTGTCTAAATTACGGATCATGCATGAGATACAGCCCGCTGACAGACAGACGGACGGACGGACAGCGGAGGCTTACTAATCCCGTTGATCACCCTTCGGGTACAGAACCCTATAAATTGAGGCAAGAATATTGCAGCCACCTGTATTTTTTTTTTTAATTGTTGATAGGCACGCGTTTGACCACTATCTCACCTGATGGTAAGCAATGATGTGGTCGAAGATGGAGCACGCTTGTTTATAAGTAACCTATTCACTCTTGACTTAAAGACTCCCAGGTTGTAGCTATCAGGAAACACAGACTCCGGCAGGGAATTCCACTCCCTAACTCTACGCACAAAAATGTGTTCTCAAAACGTTTTGTGCGTGGAGATGGGATGTTCACCATGTAAGGTGGCGCATCGCCGTACGGGTTGTGGTCTGGAACGGGCTTGGCGAAATCTAAATATGCAATTACTACTACAATACAATACAATATAATACTAAGGTTGTAGCTATCAGGAAACTTATATATATGAATTATATATCTAAAAGAAACTTATGTGCATTATACGTATTTTAACAAGATTAAAAGTAAAATAATAAATTCTAAGTTACTAATTCTGGGGAACTATTAAATCAGCTCTGGCATTAACTATTACGCAAGTCAATTTAAAAACTAACCTAATGTGAAATTATTCACTCAGTAAAACAACTGAAGAAGCTAACTGATCCTATTCTCATTAAAAAAATCTTAGAATATCTTCAGTTTGTTTACAAGTTCTCATCTAGTGCTTGGGTCACATTTATTGCCGCTGAATGTACGAGTACTTCATAGTCCCGAAGCATTGAACGGTACCGTCAAAGAGTCGTTGTGCTCAAATTAATGGAAAGTACCTTCTTATACATGTTTAAAACATTTAATTTACTGGCTCGGTCATGAACCGAATGCATGTTAGCACCGTGCGTACGTACAAGTTAATATATGCTAATCAAACCATCGTCTGGGGTGTCGCGTTGTAAACACAACAAACGATGCATATTCAGTACTAGTCTGTATTGTTTCGTAAATTACATACATTTAGGTATGCCTAACCTAGGTACCTTTATTTTTTGATGGTCGGAAATCTTCAGATGACTTCTTCCGCTCTGGGTGGAGCATTGAGCAAGCGTGGTGATAGAGCTCATTCCTTCTCTGTGTGAAAAGTGGCCTTAACCCAGTTAACGTTACCAAAGACCATTTTTTATCCACCAATCCGCATTGGGCCCGCGTGGTGGATTACGGCCCACACCCTCTCACAGAGAGGAGGCCTGAAGGTTGATGGAAAGCGTCCGTGGGGTCGCAGTCCACTTAGAAGGTCGGACCAAATTCGCTCATCCCTGGACACAAAATTCTACGCATTTTAAAAACAGATCGTGAAGCATCGTAAAGAGAATGTTCACGTCGATATAAAGCTGGCATCAATTACTAATGCAAAACATTAACACACATAACGATCTATATATTGTTTATATTATTTTAACAACTCTTGCATGCTGACAATTCGTTACGACGATACCACGACCCGCAGTAATGAAGATAACAAAGCGAGAAAGGGAGGTACTGTAGGACCCCAAGGCACCAGTACGGCCTGCAGGGATCCTGAGACGTTCTAGTAAGTTCAGGGTAGAGGTCTCACTCGCTGGCAACGTCAGAGTGTGGTGTATGAGAGTGACTGGTTTATTTGTTCAGTGTTATAAAAGAAAGAGGATAGGGCACTCTTAATAACTATATTGGTAATCACGGCAACATACAAGTGCCCACTTCGGCCAGGCAAGCAGAACTGATCCCTAAAACAAATGTGATGCCTACACATTCTATATTCCAACGGCTCTTTAATAATCTTAACAGCCAGCTGAAGGCCGTTACAGACCCGCTGAGATTAGGCTGTGTCTACAATCGTCACAGTACGTACATTAATTCCCACGAAGTATGCTGGTAGGCTAAAATAGTGTTATTTTTTTTGGAGCGAAGATTTTCTCCAACACGACTTGTTGTTCTAAAAACATAAATGTTTATGAATGTTCTATTACCACTTAGTCGGTAAAGCCGACTATCCGCCCACTGTCGTAGTCGGCGAGTATCCGGCAAGGAGCGCCGACTATCCGTCTTCGTGTACGTATGTATATTTCTCAAACGGCTGGTTGTAAAGTGTAATCATCTCACCTATCGCAATATTGATCTCTTGATCTGGAGTCTTCATTTAAAAACAAATAGTGAGGCATCGTAAAGGGAATAACTTCACGTCGGGGGAATCACGACCCTCAGTAATGAGGCTGTTTTGGTGGAAACTAACCACCACTCCTTTGACTTCTAAGTTTGTTTCGGTGTTTCTTCTCAGGGTAGTCAGCTAGGAAACACCGGCCTCATCTACCTAAAAGTGACAAAAAAAAATTGGTTGTCTGTAAAGTTGGTTTACGGACGATAGTTTAACGTGACAACGTCATAACAAAACATTGATGAAATATAAATGCGGCGCATGCGTACAATGAGCGTAACGGGACACTTTTTCGTGCATGCAGCCGGCGTTCAACGATTTATTAGACGTTGTCACGTCAAAAATGTTGACTCGTAAAAGTGTTGTTAAAACCTCCTTACGAAAAGAAAATCATTTATCACTCCACACTCCAAACGATTCCAACTATAGTGCATAGGCATCATGTGATTCATGTGTCATTAAAATTATATCGCATTGACTTGACATCATCATGGATGACATTAGTTGATAATTGTATTCAATGAAAGATTGGTAGGTACAGTCTTCACAGTATTTTTTGCTTTTATTACGAATTTATTGCGTTTTAATCATCAGCCCGCTAGCTGGAACCTGCAGCTGAAAATAATTGATCATTCTACATCAACACGTCCAACTGCACGACCAAACAAACCGACGGAAAAATAGACAAAATGACAGATAGTAGTAAGGTTTCTACCGTCCTAAGCATGGTGATGTTAAAACTGAAGAGAAAAAATGTTTCTATTCAATGTAAAACATGATGTTTGGGCAGAAAAGATATCAAGTTAGATAAAAATAACTTTGTCTATTCTTGGTAGAATAGAGATAGAATTGGTCATGCTACACCTGCTGGAAAGTGATCTTAATGACCGTTACCATGACAATTCACAAAGCTTCGAACATCAAGAAAGAAGTTCAATAAGATGATTAAAAATTATAATCTCACAAACTAATTTCATATCACCCGCACTCTCCGATAACTCGTCAAACACGTACGACAAAATTCCTAATTCAATTATACAACACGTACATAAAATAAACAAAAGAGATACGAAACTAAAATGTGGCGAAATGACGCACTTTCGATCAAAACACGTCATTCGTAAAAATGTTTCACGTTATCACTTAATCGAGTTGTGTTGTATTGAATCAATTCGATTCTATAAGGGTTACATCACTAGTTACATATATGTTGAGTATTTGCGTAGTTTGTATTGATACGACGTGGATCCGAAAAGGCGTAAGTACCCTTTTTTTTGTGGCCTGGGAAATCATTCAATGACATCTCCCGCTCTGGGTGGAGCGGGAGGGCATGTCAGACTCTTATGCTTATGGGTAGCGGATAAATTATGAAAATGAGTTACCGCACCCCTGTTAGTAGTCAGTAAGAGTCTGACACGCCCTCCCGCTCAACCCAGAGCGGGAGAAGTCATTGGATGATTACCCACCCCACCAAAAAAAAAAAAATGTCAGACTCTTACTGACTAAAACCCACCCCTGTTCCTTTCCAGCCTGAGTGCCCAGGGGAGCCGTAACTCTGTTACGAATTTATCCGCTACCCCTAGGCATAGGCGTAAGTACAGTTGTGGAAATAGATTTTTTTTCTCCCTGTTCAAAATCGGAAGAATCTGGTAAGGTAAGCATCATAGAAAGATAAATTTTTCTCACTGCCAAGGCGTGGCAGACTTACTAAAACCCACCCTTGCTCCTTCAGCTGCCTGGCTCATTGCCGCGGCGACTCTTTCAAATTTATCCACCATCCAGGCAGGCATCGGCCCTAGTGGACTCAGTCAGTTACTGCTGACATCTCTTTGAGGCGTGCGTGGAACACAACGCGCCGGCGACCCAGGCCTGGTCCTTATCGATCGGCGAACTCCCCATTGCTCGCCGTACGCAAGCCCGCGCCTACGATGACCGGGAATCGGCTTGCGACTCGGCGCGAGGATTACCTCTCCCTCACGCGTCCAGCCTCCTCCATCGCGAGCATTACTGCTTTATAGAAGGTGGTGACGGCTTCCCAAACCCTCACGCTCCGTACTATGGCCTGGACCAGGGCTGGACGCGAGAGATCGCTACCGCCAATCGCCTCCAAGAGGACACGGCGGTGCTCCGCCCAAACAGCGTACTTCTCTAATATCGAAATTCGCTTGTGAGGATTATACATACATATTTTACATATAGGTACTATTGTATTATATCCGTAATTAACCGAAGCGTCTTACATCCGATTTCCCAATGTATGATCAAAGTGTTATAATAGACAGCACTTTTAATAACTCGGCCAACTCTGACGCATTTGATCAACTGTTTGTTTTCCTTCCGACCTCTTTACCGCCTCGTTTAGCCATTTCCCATGCATTGTAATTGTGTTTTGGGTTAAAAGCTCTTGTTTTGCACTCATTAACATTACCTACATTACTCTAATAGCATCCTTATGACGTGTTTAGTATAGTTTCATGAGTGTGGGATGCTTTCTTTCAGCTAATAACAATGATCATGGGATGAGGGTTAGTTGTTATTAGGGATCCATAATTATGCCTTTAAGCACCTCTCTGTCATAGGAGTTACAGACAGACCACTCTGCAGATCTGTAGACCCTAAATGGAGGAAAACAAGACAGCAGAAATCCACCCCAGTTCTGAAGAACTGAGCTGGATCGAATAACAAAGCAGCTGAAAAGCGGCTGTTATTATTTTAGCCACGAGCTCCTCTATTTATACTAAAATGTATCTTTGTATTTGATTAAAATGAGTATCTTCAGAAATGAAGATATCCGCAGGAGAACCAAGGTTACCGACATAGCCCGAAGAATTGCCAAACTTTAGTGGCTGTGGGCAGGGCACATTGCTAGCAGAATAGATGCTCGATGGAGCAGAAATGAAAACATCGGGAGGAAATCGGCATGTCCATGTCAACCAGGAGGGCGGCGGCGGGCGAAATACCCATATCCTATTTCTTCTCTATACTATCCAGCACAATCCCATTTGTCCACAATACCTTCGTGAACGCTTTGAGTACTTCGTTCTGAGGGGTAAACCCTGTCGCACTGCAATTTCTCTTCTCCTTCGTAGTCCGCGTCACTATTCCAGCCCCTATAAAGGCTCCTTTTCTGTTACTGCAGTGCATCTCTGGAACTCTCTCACACACCTCCTACGCGACTAGCCCATCTCTGGATGTCTTCAAGAGGAAAGTCAAAGAGCACTTCCTTTCAAATTGACATAATATGTCGGCGAAAGGATTATTCTCCCGAATATCGTCAGTATTCTTGATTATCGTGGGAGTTAATAATAATAATAATAAAGCCCATTTATTTCCAATCTACAAATTGTTATTACATGCATTAAAAAAAATATATATATGTAAAATAAGCTTTAAACGCTATCGCTGCTGTTTTCCATAAAGTTGATCGGAACCCCGTCTCGGGTATAGGCCTCCTCCAGCTTTTTCCAGACCTCTCTGTCTACTGCTTTCTTTCTCCATTCGCTTCCTGCTATAGCTTTTATATCTTCTATCCACCTTTTTCTTGGACGTCCGCTTCTTCTTTTTCCCGTTGGTCCTTCCCACCTAGTAGTCTCAAATGTCCATCTTTTGTCTGTGCATCTTCCTATATGTCCCACCCACCGCCACTTTTGTTTTAGGGCATAGTCTAAGGCATCTACAACTTTCGTTTTTCGTCTTATTTGTTCACTTTTTACTTTTTGTATTCTTCTTATTTTTAGTATACTCCTTTCCATTGCTTTCTGGCATGTTATCAGTTTAGTTTTGATTTTTGTGTTATAAGTCCACGTTTGGCAACCATATGTGAGAGTAGGCAGAACACAGGTATCTAAGACGATTTTCTTTAGGTGGAGGGGAAATTCCCCTTTCAGGATTTCCTTCAGGGACCAAAACTTTTTCCAACTCATGTCAATACGGCGCTCGACCTCTTGTTCTTCATTGTTATCTTCGAAAGATATTTGTTTACCTAAATATACGTAGCTTTTCACATATTCAAGCGGCTCCCCATTTAGGTATATAGCATTAGCGTAGCTGTTTGTCAATACTTTCGTTTTGCTCTCGTTCATTATTAGGCCAACTTTTTCGCTTTCTTCGTTTAAAGTGTTTATCATTTCTTCTAGCTCTTTCCTCGTTTCAGCGAATAGAACAATATCGTCCGCGAATCTGAGGTGAGTAAGTCGGTATTGGTTGATTCTAATCCCTTCAGACTGCCAGTTGAGATTATCAAAAATAAGCTGTAATACTGTTATGAATAGCTTAGGTGAGACTTGTCTGACTCCTCTACAGATCGGTATATCAGGACCTCGTGTCTCTAGTTTGACTTGGCTTACGCTACCCTCGTAGATGCTTTTCAGTACCTTTATGTAGTTTTCGTTTATGTGATACTTATTCAGTGCTTCCCAGATAGCATCATGAGAAATCGTGTCGAACGCTTTGGCGTAATCGATAAAAGCAATATATAGTGGCCTATTGAACTCCTTATACTTCTCCATCACCTGTTGCACTACTTGTATGTGGTCAGTTGTTGAAAATCCGGAACGAAACCCCGCTTGTTCTACCGGCTGGAACTTATCGATCTTCGGGCTCAAACGGCTTTGTAGGGTTGATGTGAACAATTTATACACACTTGAAAGAAGGCTAATAGGGCGGTAATTAGCGATGTCTCGAGGGTCTCCCTTCTTATAGAGAAGGATTATGTCGGATCTTTTCCACTGTTCCGGTACCTGCCCTGTGTTGAGAACCTTGTTGAATAGGTACGTAAGTGGGCGGGCTAGAAGGGCAGCGCCAGCTTTTAGGGCTTCATTTTGTATGCCGTCAGGACCTGGGCTTTTATCGGCTTTGAGTTTTTGGATGTGTTTGATAACTTCTGTTTCGTCCACTGGTAGTAAATCTTCGATGTCTTGAGAAATTTCCGCTGTTTTATCGGTTGTAGTGGTGCAAGAAATTGAGTTAGGTGCTTTGTCATATAATTGCTTGTAGAAATCTAAGGCGCATTTCATAATGTCTTGTCTAGTTTTAGTTTCTTCTGATTTTGTTTTTAAGTTTTGAATCCAGTTTTTGTGCGTGGTTAATTTCTTGTAGGCTTTTTTCGTGCTTCTGTATTCTTTTAGGTTAGCCTGTATTATTTTATTTCTATGGTATTTGTAGTCTTTATCAATGGCCTTGCTTGTAGCTTTAAATAATCTACTTAATTCTTTTTTCGTTTCTTTAGTTTTGTGTTTAGTTTTCAAAAGTTCAGTTCGTGGGAGTTATCAGGGTGAAATGCGAGCACAAAACAAAGTATTCACTGTTCCGTACAATTTAATTCAGATTATACAAAATTATTGACAGTTACAACTATATATTAGTCACTTATTCACTTTTCATTTACGCAATTACTGTGTAATTTATGTCCGAGCAGCGGGTTGTCGCCACCAATAATATTTAATAACTCTTTTCTTAAACTACAATTCGATTCTTCCAGAAGCACAACTCAACACCGACCCAAATCAAAACCTTCCCGCGCAACCTAGCGCCCCATAGCGCATGCGCGCGTCAACCTTTTTAAAATGGCGGACTCCGCTCTGATAAATTTTCAGCTCTGATTGGATGATACAAAAAGCGTTTAGGTAACATCAATTGAGTAACTTTAAATAAATTAATAACATTTTTAAACAACAGCAGAATGCAACAAATCAAGTTAAATTAAATGAAGATTTAACAAAGTATTGTTCTTTACAAATAAACGATATCTTGCACTATGAAAACAGCAATCAACTTGTTTCGAACTACTTCCTCCGACACATAGAATATTTATGTATATTGGTATTCTCTCTCTGTCACTCAAAGGTATGCTGGCAGTAAACTCAAAGTTCAATTAAGCTCGCCTTTGTACATGAACTGTGTGATAACTGTACTATGTTAAGTTTATGGTTTACAACAACTAATTAAAAATTCAAAGACATGTGACATCCACCAACACGCACTGGGTCCATTCCCTCTCACAGAGAGGAGGCTGTCCCAGCAGTGGGAGCGTAGACTGATCATGGTACCATGTTATGCTTGGACGATTATTATTATTTTTTATTTGAAATAAAAGGGCTTTGTCGCACATGCGATTATGCAGCCCTGGTTAGCTTAACAATTATAGCTTAGATAACCAATCAAATAAACTACATCCATATTTTAACCTAATCTTAGCATAGCTAATTTGTAAAGTTCCCTAGCTGCGTGAGAAAGTGGTACAGCTAGAACACTATTACAGTAACCTACCTCTCTAAGTCTAAAATCTATGCTATTTCTAAATTCCTCGTTGCGGACACACTCGGTTAATATGTGATAAACATCATCAACGGAATTAATACAATAATCACATTTAGCTGTTGTTGATTTTGCCATTAGGTATAGGAACTTATTGCACGGAATTTGTGTCCAGAACGAATTAAGAATTTATACACCAAATATTCAGTAGGTACCTACATGTGTGAATGGCCTCCCTATGGCCGACATTTCAAAGTAATCACACAAATTCAAACAAAACAAGTGGTTATTTATCTATAAAATGGAAACCAATTAATAAGTTTTAATTTACAACAATGTAAAACATATTCCTTCAATGTTTAATCAAACAATAATAAATTTCGTAAGTTAACAATCAAACCTTGATATTGATATCCAAATGTTTACATTGTCACGTCTGACTGGGCAGATATCGCTACTGGGCAGATAGCCGAGTGGTCGGTAGACGGTCATTCATCATAAGATTACATGACGTGTGTACGTTTTATCTAAAGTATTATATAGATACTAGTGGTCACCCAGTGTTCGAAATTCGACCATAATTCGGTTGGAGGCTATTAAGGGTCTACTACCGGCCAAGTGGCGCCCTCATTGAATAAAAAATCATAGCATAGCACAGAAAATAAATATTAAAAAATCCAACGTCACATTTGTTACAAAGAGCTTAATGTATTTTTAAATTGTTGAAACAGGACTCAAAGTGTTACGTATCCAAAGTAGTAAGCAAAAGTGTCAAAAACGGCCGTTTTTGGTCACTCCTCTAGTCCTTACGGAGGATCCTATACTGTTCGTGCTGTGGCTGTGCGCCTTTGGATTCTCATCCAAACACTTTAAGGGATAGCTTTTCGTTTGAGATTTTTAGGAGACGAATTAGAGAACATTACCTGCCAACATGACCCATTATGTTTTTAAAAGACATTTGTATATATAATAATTATGTTCAGAACCTGTGTGTGCACACTCTTGTTATTAACTATCCTTTTGTTTTTGTAAGTATTTCTAGGTTATATAAATGAAATAAATAAAAAATAAAAAAAATACTTCATTATTTATTAATGTAAAGTTCTTTGGAAACGCTTTGTTGTTAACAGAAAACAAACACTGACCAAAATTTATAAATTAATAATTTTGTCTTACCTATTATATATTCAGAACACAACGAGCAAAGTCACAAACAAACACTAGTTAATCCATAACCAATTAATTTATCAGCTTCGACTGACGCAAGCACCAAAACCAAATGTTTATTTTACTTAATTGTGTACCTACACGATACACATACCATACTGAATTAATTCAGTTACTTAAATCATACACGCTATTATCAACTGAAAAACTTTGTTCAAAAGACTGTAAATCGCGTGCGTGTTTTAGTCTTCGTGAATGTTCCATTGTACCCCATTGATTTAGTATTCAAAACACAGAAAGGTAATGAAGTAATAAAATACGTTTTTTCAGTGCAAACGAGATGTAATCGATTCGCATATCTAGTTTATACATGTGCTGTTGATTTGCGTCAAAACATTAATTAATACAACGACGACATTCATTGTGGGTGAAATAATTATAATTATTATCAACTAGTAACCCGCCCGGACTACGCACGGGAGCAAAAAGATTTGAAAGGCACGTAGCGCCATCCAGCGTCTTTAATCACGCAGGCTAATAATGCAGCTTTCTACTGGTGTAAGAATTTTCAAAATCGGTTCAGTGGTTCCAGAGATTACTTCTACAAACAAAGTTTGCTTTTAATATTAGTATAGATGAGAGTCGTGCGTATATGGTACTGTGACATCTAAGGAGGCCGCTTGAAAATATGAACCCTGTCAGCAGAGAGGCTGGTTAGTCAAATATAATTTGAAAGGGTAATTCAAATTTAAAATAGGTTTTTAAAATTAAAAAGAAAAGAATTGTTTTGTCAGAAGTCAGGATTAGGCGTGTTGTCAACTTTTCAATGGAGTTTTTGGCGGGAATTTTTCGAGTGCAGTTCAGTGGCTGTTTTAATTATTCGCAAATTGATTCCTAGTGGATATTGTGATGTTAAATTGGTGTAGTTTTGTTTCTCAAGTGTTTACGCAACTGAACAATATGTGGAATCATTGAAACAGGCGCGATCTCGGTAAAATAAAGCTGAGAATTTTGTCGTAGTATTGACTAACTCAGCGAAGTTTGCCGAGAAGGATGACTCAACACATTTGTTGCCAATTACTGCAAAAAACATTAGAATGTGTTACATCTGCATTCTAATGGGAAAAAGTGACAGTATTCTGTATCTAAAACTAAATACTTTCTTAACTTGACACTGGCTAAATGTACAAACCGTGCGAAGCCAAAATTAAAGTAAAAAAAAAAAAACTTGTCAATGTAACAGGATGTTCTTTATAATAATAATACCAATTATAGTTTAAAAAACTAAAAACGCGCTAAGAGTGACGTCATTTTATTTTTCGTATACTCAGCAATGCCTTTCTTTTGATACTCATATCATGGGAACGAAAAAATAACCAATCCGCCATCTTTGGGAGTCCACCACATTGGATTAGAGAATAACGTCACTTAAGTAACCATTTATTGTAATCCAAAATAAACATGCAAAATTTTAGTTAGCTAGTTAGTTTGTTACAGCTGTACCTAAAAAAAAACCGTGCTAAAATAAGAGAACACACGAAGAACTAGAATCACACATTAAGAGTACCACCTCAGAGCTTCACGCCCTTGATACCGGATCAACAGTACCTAGGTACATAATGTCTAACACGTGTTCTCAATTCGGCGGTCTCTCCAGTCCTGTGGAAAATCTATAAGTCCGTGATTAGACCTGTCGTACTGTATGGGTCAGAATGTTGGGCTGTGAAAAAGACGGATGAAAAAAGACTGCATGTGGCGGAGATGAGAATGTTGAGATTGATGTGTGGAGTAACGAGAATGGATAAAGTGAGAAATGAGTACATTAGAGGTAGTTTAAAAGTGGCGCCAGTCACAGAAAAGTAGAAAGGGAACCGCTTATCTTGGTATGGTCATGTAAAGAGGAGGGATAAAACACATGTAACTAAAAGAGTTATGAATATAAATGTGAATGGATGGAGCGGGAGAGGGAGGCTAAAGAAAGGATGGATGGATTGTGGGAAGAGTGATATGAAAGAAAAGGGAGTTAGCGATAGCGTGACGGCTGACAGGACGGAATGTAAGAAAAAAACGTGTTGCGCCGACCACAAGTAACATAGGATAAGGGCAGGAAGATGATGACGTGTTCTCAATTCAATTTTGACATTAGTATGGAGAAGAATAACGTTCAAAGTGAATTGAATACAAAGGTATACCTAGGTAGTTATGCACACTCTAAGTGCACCTCAAGTTATTACGGTTTGTTGATAAACATATCATAATTATGCAGCCGATCTTGCTGATCATATTATAATGGCAATACATTAAATTTAACTGTTGTCATTAGCACATGACACACAGAATCTTATAACACTCTGTGAGGTCTTCATCAAGCTTCCACTTTCCATTTGATCATACCAAAACCATTCCTGTTCGAAGGTTCTCTCAGAGCACACGCATCTTGTGTTAGTTACTAAATAAAACCTTCATCATCATTTTCCTGCCCTTATCCCATGTTACTTGGGGTCGGCGCAACAGGTTTTTTTTCTTCCATTCTGTCCTGTCAGCCGTCACGCTATCACTACCCTTTTCTTTCATATCACTCCTCACACAATCCATCCATCTTTTCTTTGGCCTCCCTTTCCATCCATCCACATTTATATTCATAACTCTTTTAGTTACATGTGTTTCATCACATGACCATACCAAGTTCAGTAGGTGTTTGTACCTATATTATTTTTTCTTTTTTTTTAAATAGCCAGTTCATGTCCACAAACTGTTTTAAAATCTTTTTTTCAAATTAAATAGTGTACTTAGGCCGATGCTCGAATTACCCGACCTGTCGATCAGCTGACCGTGACAAAGTCAGCGAAAAATAACGTCCGCGTGAGCACTCTCGATGCTCCCTCCATGTAGCCCGTGCCTGGAAAGGTATTAAAAGGAACTGACGATGGTTTCGTGATGGTGCAAAGGAGGAAACGCCGTCAACGAACCAACAGGAACCGCTGCGGCACGGCTCCCATAGAGCCTAAAGTAAATATACGTGCCGCCAAGCCGAATACTCCGGTATATTATATCTCTCGCCTACACTACACCACTAAGGCGGAGGACATCCTAGAGTACGTGCGCCAAAAGATAAGTTACAAGCCGAGAGTGCAGCTGCTGGAATCGCGCCGCAACGTCAACTTCAAGGCGTTCGTGGTGCGTGTACCAACATGTTTTCTGCACCTCGTCATGGAACAGGACTTTTGGCCGCAGGACGTGATGTTCCGTCGCTTCCGCGGATAAATGCCACCAGAACGCACAATAACGTAGTGCTAAGTGAAGTGATTACTAACATAGGCTTAAGTTTCTATAAATTGACACAAACTGTATTATAATATAACGGGTGTAAAAAGACAGTTTCCGAAGCCGAAAGCCACATATTCTACCCATTATTTGGATATTTTTTCCACTAGACCATACCTGGGAATCCACTGGTTCTGGAGATATTGAAGGTCAAAGTCGCAAATTTTTAAGTATTTTTTTTTTCATAAGTACCTAAAAATAAATGTCGTTTCCCAGCAATAATTTTTGCGCAAAACTACTTTGTTAGGTCGTAGAGTATGCGTAGTTAACGGCTCTGTGATGTGTCTTTTTACAGCCTGTATGTGTTATTCTGTAAATTATATCTTCTAGCGCCGCCCCAGCTTCGTTCGGGTACAAATTACACATATAAACCTTCCTCTTCAATCACTCTATCTATTAAAAAAAACCGCATCAAAATCCGTTGCGTAGTTTTAAAGATTTAAGCATACATAGGGATATAGGGACAGAGAAAGCGATTTTGTTCTCGTACTATGTAGTGATGGGCCAAAGTAACCTGAAAATAAAGAGATTTATTGTTATTGTTATCATTTAATCCGTTGTTGCTAAATTTTCTTTTGTAAACAGGAGTCAAAGTTTAAGCTGAAAACCATCAGCGCTTAGCAACCCAATACCGACCTAACATAATGCTGACGCTTGAACCTTTTGCTTCCGGTATTATAGTAGTTTTGTGTTTAAACCAATACAGCTGTAACACTGGAGACAATAAACGTTATTCTATTCTAATTTCTAAATACAGTTTTTAAAAACATTGTCTGAAGCCGTTCTTTTTTGACTAGGTACCTACGGTTTTTAAATTACTAATTTGAAATTAAGAACTTGTTTATCGTCTCTATTCAATGTTTATTTTACTCATTGTTTTCTGCACCGGTCGACGTCATGACGTCGGCGCCGGCTGTCGCTGAAAACCAGCGCTGGGGCCCTGTCTTGCATAGGGTCGCAGCACTAAGCTGAGCGATGGCCGTTTTGCGTGGATGTGACGCATGTTTTCCCCCATCTTTTCCTTTTTTTGTGTGTTTGGTCTTTGCCGCAAATAAACATTATCACCAAATTTTAAATTCATAGGCAGTAAGAAGTAAAAAAAATCTTCGGAACAAAATTTTGTGACGGATGACGGACAGATAGACGGACGCATGAGTGACAGCAATAGGGCTCCGTTGGGATTATTTATATGTTGGTACTATGTAAAATTAGTAGGTACGTACTTTGCAAATGATTTCTTTTAATCAAACAATACCTCCATTTCTTTAACTATAATTATTCAAGCACACGATCTCAAATATAAAACCTGTTCACGATTTTAATTTATGTACCTACATTATTATATTTACACAGCTGTATGTACTTACATACGTTTCTAAACAGCAGAAAAGGGGAATAGTTTCTATTTCTGTAAATAACGTGACATACAAACAGACTTATTTTGAAATAACTACGTAGGTATGTTCATAACCTTGTCATCATCGGAAAGACGTCCACTGCTGGACATAGGCCTCCCCAAAGTATTTCCACAACGACCAGTTTTGTGCGTCGACGGTTCCTAAATTACCCTAGATTGATATAATTTTGAGAGCAGTGGTGAATATTGGTCGCGACTTACAAGTTGCAGGTCGTGAGTTCAAACCCAGGCAGGAGTTTTACTCTGTGTAAATTATTTCATCACCACTGCTCTCAAAACGGTGAAGGAAAACATCGTGAGGAAACCGGCACACATCCTACAATCTAACACACCTACAACCAAACCAAGACATACATCCTACAAACCTACATCCTAGAACCAAAAATTCAAAGACATGTGACATCCACTAACCCGCATTGGGCCCGCGTGGTGGATTACGGCTCTCTCTCTCAGAGAGGAGGCCTGTGCCCCAGCAGTGGGGACATTAAAAGGCTGATGATGGTGATGATGGTATAATTTTCGTTTTTCCTAAATATCCTAATTTTATGTCGGTCCTCTTTGTGGGAAGCCTTCCAGCGCTGCGTCTTCTGGTATAGTATTCGTCAAACTTAATGGTGTATGGGAATACCACCAACTTCCATACTGACAAATAAGTAGGCAGTAGGCACCAGACAACAACCGACTTCCAAAAAAGGGTACTTAAAAAATTACTTTAAGTTGGGAAGTCGGTGTTTGTATTTTATTTCTTCTTTAACATGGAACGTGAAATTTAAACATACTCGTAATTGGAGAAAACGAAAACGTCATCGAGGTATACGTATTTTTAGTTTTTATTCAGTTTCTCAAAAAGCGCTGAAGCAATTTCGATAAAATTTATATGGGATCACCTCGGGAGTATATTCTTTCGGATAAAAAAAGAATTTTGAAAATCGGTCCAAAACTGACGGAGAAATCGGCGGCCATACATAAAAAAAAAACACAGTCGAACATAGAACCTCCTCCTTTTTCAAAAGTCGGTTAAAAAACATTCACACAGTTTCCACACAGTTATAAAAATCATTAAATGTCATGGTATTGTCGACTTGACTACACCTGCGCGCAGTTGCACTCGCAGTTAATTTCCCTCACGCCATTCAGTTTGACGAATACTATACATACACGGTCGACACTCCAGAACTTTTCGGCCTCATCGACTATTATCCTGCGAGCAATGTGCCTTGACATGACCTTGTGAGCATGACCTTCTAAAATACATAACAAAAATCTATGTCATCATATGACAAAAGAATTAGTACCAACATGCGGGGTATAAGGGCTCAACAATGGTTGTAATGTGTTTCTCCATCATATCGTGTTAGTAAACACATATATGTGATATATTATGTAGTTTATAGCAAAGATCTACAACAACAATCTAGAGAAGCTATAGATAAACACAAGCCTTACTAATATAATAATACTCGTAAACCACTTCTTTTTTTAAGCTAAGTTTTTTTTTTATTATTTCACTATCCCCGAAGGGAAGGCGAAAGTCTTTTGACCATATTGCCTAGTCTTACGTAGTGTATTTATACTTTTTTTCCATTAGAATGCAGATGTAACACATTCTAATGTTTTTTGCAGTATTTGGCAACAAATGTGTCGAGTCAGCCTTCTCGGCAAACTTCGCTGAGGTAGTCAATACTACAATAAAATTCTCAGCTCCATTTTCCCGAGATCGCGCCTGTTTCAATGATTCCACATATTGTCAGTTTGCGTTGACACTTGAGACACAAAACTACACCAATTTTACATCACAATATCCACTAAGAATCAATAAACGAATAATTAAAACAACCACTGAATTTCACTCGACAAAATCCCACCAAAAAACCGTTTAAATACTTAATAGCGAATTCTTAATTATAATTCACCATTGAACATTTTAAATTAAGAACCTGCTAATTAGTGTTTTAACTAACCACATGGTTATTCTTAGGGTTTCGTAACCGAAGGGTAACCAACGGGACCTTATTACTAAGCCACTTCCGCCCGTCCGTCTGTCTGTCAGCGGGCTGTATTTTATGATCTGTAATTGGTAGACAGTTGAAATTTTCACAAAATCTTTATTTCTGTTGCCGACAAATAATAAAAATAAATTTAAAAGTAAAGTGGGCATCCCTACTAGAAACGTGTCTTTTTTTTGCTTTTTATGCTTGATCTTAATAATGGCAATAAGTAGACGAGTATAATCTTGTACGATGGTACGGAACCTTCATGCGCGAGTCCGACTCGCACTTGGCCGGTTTTTTGAAGTGAAAACTTCTTTAGGCGCGTTGGGCATTTTTGAGATGGGAAAAAACTGTTGAAATTGCGCGCCACCGACAACGCTACGAGTGCTACGACGCGTAGCGTACCGGATTGAAGTGAAAACTTCTTTAGGCGCGTTGGGCATTTTTGTTCAAGTTTTCACTTCTGTCGGCACTCCCGGCGTGCCACTCTTTTTTTTATAAATAAGGCACTTTGTATCTGTCGAACACCAACTGTCTAACTTGCTGGTCCAATCTGCAAAAATCTCACCGTGAAAAATTGAGTGAAGTGAGCTGGCAGTGACCTGTCATTCCACCTTGATTGGATAGATTAAATTGACAGCTCGCTTTATGTTCACTTCACCTAAGTTTTCTCTGTAAGATATTTGGAGATAAAACCTGCAACTACCTAATAGTTCTTTGGTGTTCGATAGATCCAAAGTGTTTATCAATGGCTGGAGATTTTTACAGAATAGTCCTATTCTTATACAAAGTGATTAACTGTCAGCTATATTAGAGATTTATTTATAAAAAAACACTCTGGGAGTGCCGACAGAAGTGAAAACTTGAACAAAAAATGCCCAACGCGCCTAAAGTAGTTTTCACTTCAATCTGCTACGCGATCCGCTACGAGTGCTACGACGCGTATAACTTGTAAAAAGCGCGGTGTTCCATTTTCAACCGCATCATCGATTCATCCACCTATCACGAGGTGAGGTAGTGGTCAAACTCAAGCCAATACACAAAAGCTGTTGGTTTACTACTGCCAGTAAACACTTGACAACATCATTACAGTCCACTGCTGCATATTCGCAGATAATACCGATATGTGTCGAGTGTGTTATCTGCCACAAGTGCTCGTGGGTGGTGAGGTGAGGATTAAGATAGGAACAACTTTCACGAGGGAGCTTCGTGATTCGGTTTCGTTTGCACTCGGAAGTTGTAAGTAAATAACAATTAAATTAAAAGAATAAAACTTTTGTTACAAAAAATAGAACCGACTTCCAGAAAACAACAAAAAAATGCAAAGTAACTTTAATTTCGGAAGTCGGTGTTTCTGGTTTTGTGTCTTCGTTTTTTGACACCGGCTTCCGAAATTAAAAATATTTTGCATTTTTTTGTTTTTTTTTTGGAAGTCGTTTCTTTTATTTTTGGTAACATTTTTTTTTTCTCTTCGCGGTTCCTCATTAAATTATGTTAACAATACATAGATATACAATCGCAGCAATCGCGAGTCATTTGCTGTTAGATATTGAAGAGTTCCATAAACTCGTATGTATACTAAAACCTTCCTTGAAAAATATTTTTAGTATTCATTTGAATAACGAAAACCCCATCCACATCGGGTCGAATACCTCTTTTCTGAAGTCGTTAAACAGCGAAAATTAAAAAAAAAACACAAAAGAGCTGATGACCTTGAAACGGCTGAACCGATTTTGATTAAACATAGTCAAAGAACCATCGCTAGAAAACCTGCTTTCAAATAAAAAAAACGCATTCAAATTGGTTCACCCGTTTAAGAGCTACGATGCCACAGACAGACCGACACACACACACATAGCGGTCAAATTTATAAGACACCCCTCTTTTTGCGTCGGGGGTCAAACAGTCACTTTCGCTCACAATGGGCCTCATCAGAAGGCTTAAAGTCACCCAAAGAGCAATGGAGAGGGCTATGCTCGAAGTTTCCTTGATCGAATCAGAAATGAGAATCGCCAAACTTATGTGGTAGTGGGCAGGCCACATTGCTCGCAGAACAGACGGTCGATGGGGCCGAAAAGTTGGAGGGACGACCACGTACCAGAAGACGCAGCGTCTGTCTTGTGGGAGGCCTCTCCCACTAGGTGGACCGATGACCCGGACAGGGCCGCGGGTAGCCGATGGAGATCAGGACACTTTTTTTTTTTGGGGTGTGAAATCATCCAATGACATCTCCCGCTATAGGGTGGAGCGGGAGGGCGTGTCAGACTTACTGACTAAAACCCACCCCCGTTCCTTCCCTGCCCTGACTGCCCAGGGGCGCGGTAACTCTGAGACTCAGGACAATTGAGGGAGGCCTATGTCCAACAGCGGACATCTTTCGGCTAAAAAGCTGCAGCAGCTGATGACTCTTAAACTAAGCAACAAGACCGCCATTGTACCCATATATGGAAATAAGAATGTTGTGAACGTTGCTGGTGTTACAATTTTGATGTACAACTATAGAATAGAATAGAAAAGATAATAGGATAAAACCCGGCCAAGTGCGAGTCGGACTTTTAAGTAGTACAAAACAATTAAGTATATTGTATCTTAACAAGGAAAAGCGAGGCTGACGGGGCTCCTATTCCTGTCTGCTTGGTAGGTATACAGGAACCGTGGACTGTGTCGAGATGCCCTAAGTTTCCGAGCTCATTACGCTCGCTCTTGGACTAAATACTAAAAGAAAAACATTTTAAAAGAGACTTTGACCTCTGAGTTTGTTTCGGTGTTTCTTCTCAGGGTAGTCAGCTAGGAAACACCGGCCTCATCTAGCTTAAACTGACAAAAAACATTGACGTGTAAAAGTGTTCCTTGTAACCTATTTACTGAATAAACATCATTTATCATTTATCAATGGCGTTATTTTTACAAACGCGGCGGTGGCGACTTTGTTTTATAATATGTAATAAAGTGTTACAAATTAATGTCAGAAGGGTTTATTAAATTGATCACTATTTGAAACACATTTTTTCAACATATTTTTAATATACCAAATGCTCACATCTTTGTTTTCACTAGACAGGCCATCAAAGAGTTGTGCTCCTTCAAGCATTTGCAATATTTCCGTTGTCAAAAGATATTGTTCTGGGTCTCCTTAGTTTATGTTGTTTGTATTTCTGAGGTTATGATAAGTAGTATTTAGATGTACCTGTAATTATATATAGATAAGTTATGTATTGTTCTATTTTGTATATGGGTTTACCTATTATTAAATTATTATTGTGTGCAGGTGCACTAGAAACAATAAAATAAAAGTTATTGCTGTTATTTAAATATTTGCCAAAGAAGGTGGCAATGCTCATTGACCTTGGATAAGTTATTTTGCTTTTTTATATTAACGGCAGGTATGTTTTAGGGTTCCGTACCCGAAGGCTCCAAACGGAGCAATATTGCTGTCACTCATGTGTCCGTCTGTCACACAGGTTTTATAGCCAAACGGTTGGAGCTACGGTCTTCAAATTTTCACACTATAAGCTCTCTTCTCTCATCTTGTTGACTCAAAGCCATGCAAATAGTCGAAAATACATTTGGTCGTCGTCGGGCCGGATCGCTAGTAGTTTAAAACCGGTACTTCACACATTTAGGGTTCCGTACCAAATTTATTTTGGTAAATAAACTCCAACCGTTTGGCTGTAAAACCTGTGTGACAGACGGACAGACAGACAGACAGACGGACACGTGAGTGACAGCAATAGGGAGTGACGTCATTTTATTTTTCTCAGCTAACCCTTTCGTTTGATACCTTGGGGATTCATAAAAAATAACTAGACCGCCATCTTTGTGAGCCATGGTTATTGGATTGGATTTGTTATTGGATTTATGTGACCATGTGTTATTGTATTTAGAATGACGTCACTTAGCTAACCATGCATTTGTATCCAAAGTAAACATGTATGCAAAATTTCAGCTCAATCGGAAACCGAGAAGTGGGTCATATTAGGTCAGCCATGAAATCAGCGTTTTGTATGGAGAAATTTAAAGAAGTTGCATTTTTCATACTAACATTTTCTTAATTTATTTAACAACTATGAACACTAATGTTTTAAAACTTTTATGCAATAATGTTTAAAAACTAAGATAACGTATGCCACTTAGATTAACCAACAAAAATAAGTTTTGGCTGAGTTAAAACAAATATAGTGCTCATTTCTGCTAACAAAACGAGGAGTCATTTTTAAGGGTTTTTTTTTTTGTTTATGAAACTATAAGGTTTTTTTAATATTGGCAGTTGTCTATGACAGTCATTATTCGATATAATATCAAGCAATTGATGAATATTTTAATTCGTAGAAGTGACGAGGTTCTCTATTTGTAAGAAAAAAACGGCCATTTCATATGTGGAGACCCGATAGTTAATTTCAATAACAATAATAAATTATGGTGGCGGTGGAATGAAACCAACGTTGGATGACAGTTACAAGTTTATTTACTTTCTTCAACACTTGACAGACCTATTAGTGGTTTGGTTCTAGGGATAGACCGCGGGGCTATCCTATCCTTTAACCTCCTAGCTAGACTTAGTGTTACTGAGGGGGAGAGTTTTATAAAATATCAACGCAGCATAAATATCTACGTTGAATTCAAAAATTGGCTGATATATTATGTCTTGTTGTATAGAACGTTAACCGTTCCGGCCCGGCCTCCGGCTATATATGTCTTGTTGTAACGAAACCATAGCGCGATCTAATTCGATGCCAACGCCATCTAGTTACTTTTTGGAAGTTACAATAAGGGTAGTAAGTCTAGAGAATTCTCTTTTTGCACGGGCTTAATTAGGAATTAAATTATTTTAAAATATTATATTAGGATTAATTTAAAAGTGTACGTTGTCATTGTACTCGTAAATAACATAATTATGTAGTTTATAAGCAAATTTCTACCACAATTTGATTTTATTGGATTGTTACAACTGGGGTCAGCCCAGTTGCCAAGCACCACGGATTAAAACACTAATATTAGTCGGGTCCATTGTGAGCCGTAACATTTGATTTCAATAATAGGTATAAGGGAAAGAAGAAGGGGTTTGGCAGAAGAGTAGCTACAGAACACCCAAGCCTACCGACAGGGGCGTCCTGCAAGCCATTGCAAGAACCGGGCTCACATCCCGACTGCGGGATGCTACTAAGAAGTTTCAGAAGAAAAACCTAATAACATTTTGCCTGGCACGTGAATAGAACGTGAAAAAAAAATAGTGTGATATTACGCGCATGAATTAGGAATGAGTATATAAGAGGAAGTCTGAAAGTGGCGCCGCTGACTGAAAAGTTACGTGGAAATCGGTTGTCGTGGTATGGGCAGGTGATGCGGAGGAATGAAGAAAATGTCGTGAGGAAAGTCTTGTGTATGGATGTGGATGGCTATAAGAGTAGGGGAAGACCAAAGAAACGATGGATGGACTGTGTGAAGGAGGATATGGGTAAAAAGGGGGTGACTACAGAAATGACGACTAATAGAGGAGTATGGGTGAAAAAGACATGTTGCCACGACCCCAAATAAGTTGGGAGATGGGCAGGAGAATAATAATAATAATTTATTAGCATAAATACACGTTTGACACAATAAGTAAGAATACACAAAATTACAAGTAAATAGAAAAACAAGCAGGAGAAGTTGTGTGCTCAAGATGGGTAAGGTAGGTACAGTCAATACAAGATTTGAGCCCTGTCTCCTAAACTAGGAGGATCCTGTATCTTAGAAGGCAGTGTCTTCGCAAAATATTGTTATTTAGAATGAGGATGTCTATGATATAGGAAAGCCTTTCAGTAATGGTTGTATTGTTTCTGTTTGTAATTTACTATCAAAATTTCGTCATTATTCTGTGGAAACTTTATTGAAACAAGTGAATTTTTCAAAAGCGTGTCGTTGGTAGTTTTCCTACGGCACACTGACGTAAATAAACATTATTGCAGGACTATTGATATTAACAAGAAAATAACCTGTTTGTTGTCTGTATGGCCTTTCAAAAGTAATGTGTTTACACAGCTCGTTTCTTTTGATTTTACGGTTTCCTCCTTATAAAACGTAATAGTGTTGTATTGAGGAGGAAGCTTGTTTTTTTTTTTGTCTCTAATATTTTCTTCAACATTTGTTATATACAGTCGGAAGAGTATTCCACTTTACTGCACACTGTTTAAAGAATTTCAAACAAATGTGCGTTGCAGTGGAGACTATATTCTTAAAACATAATTCTTACAGTTACACACTAAGTAGGCTGCATCTCAGCCTGTGTTTGTCAACACTTATTAGTAGACATAAAAACTCATGGAGTAAAACGTGAAATTATAACCCACACAATAGATACTTCAGTGTGAGTGATTTTCTTCTTAGCGTGTCGATGGCAAAATTAGTTTTTAGATATAACGTTTGGCCCAGTGACAAAAAAGTTGAAAGGGAACCGCTTATCTTGGTATGGTCATGTGAAGAAGAAGGATGAAACACATGTAACTAAAAGAGATATGAATATAAATGTGGATGGATGGAGAGAGGGGAGCCAAAGAAAAGATGGATGAAATGTGTGAGGAGTGATATGAAAGAAAAGGGAGTTAGTGATAGCGTGACGACTGACAGGACAGAATGGAAGAAAAAAACGAGTTGCGCCGACACCGAGTATCACGGGATAAGGGCAGGAAGATGATGATGTTTGGCCTAGTAATCCGCCACGGTAACAGCATTCGCTGACACAGCCATAAGGCCAGGGTCTGTGGAGAGACGTCATATAAACACCGAAGATCAGTCTCTTGAACACGCATTAGAAGTCATAATGCGTCTTGCGAGATGATTCAGAAAGAATTTCTGCTTAATCCCGAGAGAACTCTTCGATGTTGATCGAGATTACACACAACGCTGGATTTGTTAGCAGAGTGTTCGGCCTAGTAAATGCCAGCGGTATTGCCCACGTGGAGTGAAGTTTTATACAAACAAAATCTCCCTTTTTCAGCCCCTAAAAGGTCGAATTTGCCAAAACCTCTTAGTGCTCGCCTACATTATAAACGAAAGCCGTGTGCAAAATTTCACGTTCCTAGTCCCAGTAGTTTCGGCTGTGCGTTGATATGTCAGTCAGTCAGTTTCTCCTTTTAATTAGTACTTACCCTGTTATAAACTTTCAACCCCTTTTTTTTCCCCTTAAGGGTTGAATTTCGAAAACCCTTCCTTAGTGGATACCTACTCTTCACAAAGAACACACCCTCCAAATTTCATGTCTCTAGGACCAGCGGTTTAGGCTGTGCGTTGATATATCAGTCAGTCAGGACTGAATTTTATATGTGCACATATAGATATTTGCCGAGTGATGATTCTTTATACAAGGGCACAATGCATAACTACGTTTCCTGCAACACTAATAAGTGTTCGTAAGTTATCCCTATAATCGGAGGTAGGTATTTCTAATGGTCCGCCGAGCGGGATCGTGAGAGAGCCGAACTCGTTCAGAGAAGAAGACATCGGGCAGGTAGCCGCCTCATCGCCCAAAGGCCGAAATATTTAAGGCTGGTGGAATTCTGGGGTCAAGGGCTCTCAAAGTGGGGATTCTGTCCGCTTACCGAGTAGCTATCGGAAAGACGGCGGCATAGTTATCACGTCGTGTACAGCGAGGCTCAAGGATATGCCCTATAGAGGCGCGGATAAATTCGTAATAGAGTTACCGCGCCCGTGTGCGCTCAGGCAGGGAAGAAACAGGGGTGGGTTTTAGTCAGTAAGAGTCTGACACGCCCTCCCGCTCCACCCAGAGAGTCATGGGATGATTTCCCACACCCAAAAAAAAAGTGATATACGAGTATGTATCAGGCGTTGTACAGAGGGAGCTCCGGGGTGGTCTTCTAAGAGATCACGGGACCCCTTCCATGTGCTGATAGTGATCACCGGGGTGTTTTTAGTGAGGTACAAATGGCCTTGGTCTTTGCCCCCAAGTCCAGGCGACTTTTGATGGTTTCCCTCGATAGCAAAAACAAAGGTAGTTCTAATATTCTAAAGTTTACCAAGCAGGTAAGCCTACAAGAAGTGACTACAAGATAGCCTGTCTACATAACTCTTTCAGAAAAAACTTTTCCATAGAAACAGACAAATACGACCTGTTAACATAATTTAAATACGTAACAGTATAGCTTATCATTTGGTTTACTGCGTTTATTGGGCACAAAACAAAAAAATAACAGAAGGGCAAGCAAACGCTCAGCTAACATTTATCCACCACCATTTATAACTCAAGAACGGCAAATTTTCATGATTTTCGATTTATTGGATTTGTCTCCGCCGTGAATAGCAGAATAACTATAAAAACATCAGAAATAATCACGAAATAAAATTATGAAGTTTATATTAATTTTCTCATGATTTTTTCATTTTTTCTCGAGATGAGAATGCTAAGGGCGATGTGCGGTGTTACGCGCATGGATAGAATTAGGAATGAGTATATAAGAGGAAGTCTGAAAGTGGCACCGCTGACTGAAAAGTTGTGTGGAAATCGGTCGTCGTGGTATGGGCATGTGATGCGGAGGAATGAAGAAAATGTCGTGAGGAAAGTCTTGTGTATGGATGTGGATGGCTATAAGAGTAGGGGAAGGCCAAAGAAACGATGGATGGACTGTGTGAAGGAGGATATTGGTAAAAAGGGGGTGGACTACAGAGATGACGACTAATAGAGGAGTATGGAAGAAAAAGACATGTTGCGACGACCCCAAATAAATTGGGATAAGGGCAAGAGAATGATGATATTAATTTTCTCATACAGTGTGTATCGAACGGCTTTTTGGCTGATATCTCGAGAACGGATTGATTTAGTGATTCTGAGGCGGTACAAAGTTCATCGGGACAGCTAGATATGAATAGATCATTTCAAATATAATGACATCCTTGCGCCAGCCCATCTTCAAAACCTCAAGCGGCGCAAATATAACAACCTTACTGGAAGTTATATGTTTGAGTCGTTTTGGGTTGAAACACTAGGGCTATGGGGTCCGAGTGCTCATCGAGTTTTTCGTGATATCAGCAAGCATTTAGTCAACTCTTCACGTTACCAGAGGACTGGTTTTTTTTTCGGCCAAAGAATCAGCATTGCCATTCAACGTGGCAATGCTGCCAGCGTTCTGGGCACTGTTCCCATTGACAGCGATGTGGACGAATTTTTCGATGCCCAATGAGTTACATGCCTCCATTTTTTATACGGCTTGTACATATTTTATTTATTTTCTTTTATCCTGTTCATCCCATTATGTTATTCATTCATTAAGTTATGTATATTGTAATCAACTACAGGAATATAAGTCCAATATAATGAATCTCATCGAAATTTTATTAATTTATAATATATCCGAGTCTTACCTATTTAAAATAAAGAGTTTACAATTTTACGGAATTTTTCATAAACTGACAATGTTTAAAATTATCCGGTGACATGCACAGGACATCCAGGGCTAAACGATGTACTTGCTTCGGCAGTACATATACTAAAATTGAAACGATACAGAGAAGATTAGCATGGCCCCTGCGCAAGGATGACACGCAAAATCGTGAAGCGTTCCAAATTTTTTTTTTCTGCCCAAGGGTTGAGGATAAATTCGAAACAGAGTTAAATCGCCCCTGGGCACCCAGGGCAGGGAAGGAACAGGGGTGGGTTTTAGTCAGTAAGAGTCTGACACGCCCTCCCGCTCCTCCCTAGAGCGGGAGATGTTATTGGATGATTTCCCACCCCACAAAAAAAAGGGCTAAACGATAGACAAAGAAAGAATAACATTTATTTGACACAGTTAATGAGCCACCATAAACATTACCGGCCAAGTGCGAGTCCGACTCGCGAGCAAAAGGTTCCGAACGAATCATATTTTCTTAATATGTTTAAAAAATTCGACTTCTTACAGGTTTTTCCTTAAATTATCCCTTAAAAATAAGTAAAGAATTGTGTGAAAAATAATTGCCGTCGTATAAAATGCCTCAAAAATTGGGCATACGTGGACTTTCTGCCTCCAATTTTAATAGCACAAGCATCACACCACCACATTATCTGGTAGCGGTCACGCGATAGCAAATAACGTCCACAGCGGCGCAGGCGCAATCTGTTTGTTAATACGTCGCTCCTCGTCATTCAACGTCGCTGTGGCGTGGGGTATTATAATTATCAATTAGTTTTATCTTATTTGTTTACGCAATCATTTGCGATGTTTATTTTACCCTATCGTATTGAGAAATACTAAGTGCATATACCTCTTTGTGAGGTAGGTACGTAAAACAGAATTAATGAGAATTTTATCTTATGTACTGTGACGATTGTAGTCACAGCCTAATCTTAGCGGGTCTGCAGCGGCCTTTAACTGGCAGGTAAGAATGTTGGAGAGTCGATGTATTATTTTAGAAGAGTAGGTGTGAATTTTGCTTTATGTCAGATAAGAGTTTTCGCCCTTGCAAGTGCCCACTTATACCTACCTATACATGTAATTATTTAAATCAGGAATAAACTCGTTACACACCGTACTCTCGCAGTGCAGCAAGCGAGTAGCCAAGCTACGTGACATCCCCCGGAACTTCGAAGAACGTCCCAGGATCCCTGCAGGCGGTACTGGTGCCCCAAGGCACGGAATATGTTGTAGCGACATCTATGACGCCACATACGAACTAAACTCTCAGATACTGACATCGCGCAAGCAGAGTTCTCCCCGCGATTTGAACATATATGTATACAACAATCCAAAATTAATCATCAAGCAGTTGCCCAAACCAGACACAACACCCGTCTGGTCGGAGGATCCTCGCTTTTCACTTTTGGGACTTTTACACCATGTACCTCATACCTCTACTAGGTGATTCCAACCTCGCAAAGTGGGGCAACCACGACAGAACGTCAGCAAGGTGTCAATGTAGAAATGAGTCGCAAACTATGCTCCACCTCCTCGTACTGCCCTCTGTGAAACTACAACCAGTGTCCTCTGCTATAAGCCAGTGGCACAAGAACCAGCCAAGTGCGTGTTGGATTTCGCATATTTAGGGTTCCGTGCCAAATGAGGGAATTATCAATATATTTGGTATTTGTAAGTAAAAATTCATAAAAGTTCATAGGTCAATGAAAATTCTTCGGAACAAAATTTTATGACAGACGAAGGACAGAAGGACACGTGAGTGACGTGAGTCACAGCAATAGGGCTCCGTTTGGACCCTTCGGGTATGGAGCCAGGTGAAGCGGGAAGCCCAAGACCAATCGCGATAGAGGACTACTGTGGACACCCTCCGCCCCAGCTAGCGGACATAGGATCTTATGTCATGTAAGTCAAATAACAACTAAATAAAACAAGCTCATGCAGTTAGAATGCAGACAATGATCTAGTCATTGTGAGTTTCCTTGGAATCTTCAACTACGCAAGACTACGCATTACTCACAACTTGAGACATGAGCACTAAGCAGCTGGTATTGTTAAGGCGCTATTAACTGCCAATGACCTTGAGTGATTAGCTTGTGTCTTCTGTGCTAAGCTCTCGTAACGCGTCGTACGTCCGCCCAGTAATTAGGACTCGCCCATCAAGGAACGCTGTCCGAAATTAGACGCATTATTAAACATAAAACAACAGGTATTATAATAAAACACGTATACTAAAATATAAATAATTAAATCATCATAAAAATACGCTTTAAAGTTTTTGCGTGATTCTCAATTTTTTATCCGCGTTAGACGTAACTTTACAAATTAATGACACTATGTTATAAAAATATAATTTTAAATATTCACCTATCAAATTACGAAAAAAAATATCTAGAATAACATTTTTTTTTTTCAAAGAAATAAGACTAGTCGTTTAGACGTGATTTATTATATATTTCAATTAAAAACCATTAGAAGTCGTAGAATTGCGCCTTAAGGGGGAAGCGCCAGGCCTGCCCAGGGGTTGAGGATAAATTCGAAAGAGTTACCTCGCCCTTGGGCATTCAGGGCAGGGAGGAACAGGGGTGGGTTTTAGTCAGTAAGAGTTTGACACGCCCTTCCGCTCCACCCTAGAGCGGGAGAAGTCATTGGATGATTTCCCACCCCCAAGGGAACCACCCCTGAAGTGCCAGAATAACAGTACTAAAGAGTATTGATGATTTCAATGAATATAATTCTCTAAATACATACTTGCTACGGCCGTGAATCATATTTTGACCAACAATTAAGCAACCTGAAACTGACCTGCAAATTGCAAAAACCGTGAGAAAATTTGAATTTTGCAGTCTACCCTGTATATTTCACCCTAAGTCAAGTAATTCAAATAACAAACAAGCTCATGCAGTTGTAATGCAGACAATGATCCAGTCATTGTGAGTTTCCTTGGAATTTTCAACCATGCATTACTCACAATTTGAGACATGAGCACTAAGCAGCGGGTATTTTTAATATGTAAGCCCTCTTATCAAAACAATTTGTTGCAAAGTAAAAACACTTTACATAGGCGATGACTAATATTGATACAAGCACTTAGATTAGGTACTATTGATGATATATGTCTACAATGTAAAACACTTTTGCGCTATGTAGTCAACCAGCTGCGAATTTGAACTTTGAATGGATTAAAGTATAGATGAACGTGCACACATAGCCCGAAGAATGGCCACAGTTTGCAGCGGGCCAAGTAGGAAAGTGCAACTCCAACCTCGCAAAGTGGGGTTATCTTGACGGAATGGCAGCAGGGTGTGGATGTGGGAACTTGCTGTCCTGCCCTTTGTGCCCCCCAAAACATGTAGCATAAGTGACCTCTGCACTGTCACCTACGACGCCGTAGAAGTGGGAACGTTTTGGGCCAAAAAAAAATTAAAAGTACTGTCCTACCAGCGACACAAAGAAGAAGCCCGAAGAATCGGTGGCAATGGGCAGAGCACGTTGCTCGCAGAACAGATGGTCGATTGAGTCGAAAAGTTCTGGAGTGGTGACCGCGAACCGGAACGTAGCGTTGGAAGGCCTCGCACAAGGTGGTTCGATGCCCTAGTGAGGGTCGCGGGAACCTGATGGATGCGAGATGCTCAGGACCGATCGTTGTGGTGGCACTGGGGGGGGGGCTATGTCCAGCAGTGGACGTCTGTCGGCTACTATATATAAATGATGACGATGATGAAGCTGTGTAGCGCCCCAGCCAGGTTAACCGACTACTATAGAAGCGGCTAGGACACAACTAGCCAATAACGTTCCCACTGCTGGGAACACGGGACACGGGTCCTCCTCTCTGTGAGAGAGAATAGAAAATAATCCACCGGAGAGACCGGGAGTTGGTGGATGTCACATTGTGTTACATTTTTTGGTAGTAGGACCTCCTGCCGGACTCTGTGTTTCCTGATAGCTACAACCTGGGGATCTTTAAGACAACAGTGAATAGGTTACTTCTAGGCAAGCTTGCTCCGTCGTCGACCACATCATAGGTTACCATCAGGTGAGATAGTGGTCAAGCGTGAGCCTACCAATGTTTAAAAAACCGGCCAAGTGCGAGTCGGACTTGCGCATGAAGGGTTCCGTACCATCGTACAAGATTATACGCGTCTACTTGTTGCCATTGTTAAAATCGAGTAAAAAACGCCAAAAGCCGGTGAAGGAAAACATCGTGAGGAAACCGGCATGTCCTAGAACCAAAAATTCGAAGACATTTGACATCAACCAACCCGCACTGGGCCCGCGTGGTGGATTATGGCTCACACCCTCTCACAGAGAGGAGGCCTGTGCCCCAGCAGTGGGGACATTAAAAGGCTGATGATGATTATGAAAAAACGCCCAAAAAAATACATTTCTAGTAGGGTTGTGTTATAGCAGCAACGAAGCAAGAAATACACATTCTGTGAAAATTTCAACTGTCTACCTATTACGGATCATAATATAAGATAGAACCCACTGACAGACAGACGGACGGACGAATGGAAAGCGGAGGCTTAATAACGGGGTCCCGTTGGTTACGCTTCGGGTACGAGACCCTAAAAGGACATTTCGGTTTCGTCACGATGTTTTCTTTCGCCGTTTTGAGAATAGTGGCGATGAAATTATGGACAAAGTACCCAGACAGGAACTTTACTTTGTCCATAATTCGAACCTTTTCACGGGTTGATTGACAGTGAAGGTTCCCCAAGAAATTTTCTTCCCCATTGAACTGGGTGTTGGGAACTTGTGACGGAACTTGGAAGAGGCAGTAGTAATGCACAGATTAAGGAGCAACTTCCTCTAAAACACATGGTCCTCCTCGCCTTGTTTTCCTCATTGCTGAGGGTCGTGGTCTCCTGATCATGAAGTAATCTTTTTATCCGACTACACGAAGCAAGGGAGGGTAATTTGTTTATCATCCTATGTATGTGCTATGTGTTCCTTTGTGGCGCTTTAGAGACCTAACGCGTGGGCCGTTTTTGATAATTCTTACGTCAATTGATTCGTCTTAATCTTGCGAGTGCTACCAAAGAAATGACAGTAATCAAAATACAATATGGCGATGACCAGACGCCATATTGTAAAAAAGACATAATTTAAAGTCGTCGAACTATATTAAATGGGGTATCAAAATAAAAGGGTAGAGGAGGAGATTACAAAAATATAACTCACTAAAATGTAGAAAATAAAAAAAAACTTGAATATTTTCAAAAAACCCGACTGTAAAAAACAACTAAAAAGTTTCAAACAAGTCACTTTTCAAACAGTCTGATGCAGTTGGTGGCATGAAATCAATAATTGAACTAAAATAACTGCCACCAACTGCATCAGACTGCTTAAAAAGTGACTTGTTTTTTTATTTATTTTTTTAGTTCTTGATCATGTTTCGCCACCTGTTCCTATCTTTGACATCGTGGAGCGCATCATGAAGCTTGGTGTTCAGCGTAGAGCAGATTTGGTGCGACTATCTGAGTAGACTATGACCTCTCGAAATGGTAAATAAACTTTGTTCCCATTTTGGCGTAAAGGCGTAACTTAGGTGAGGTCTCTGTCACGCTTAAATGATCGATGGCTCATATAACTATAATTGATTAGGTATCCCACAGCCCGTGCTTGTTAACACATGGCACGCAAATAGGCTAGATAATAATACCCAGCTCACCTGATAACACCGCCGCTAATAATATAGATAAGGGTTTATTTTTATCTCTTATCGCTTCACAAACTGGTTTACAGTTTTATTTTTAGCTACTTCATTGTTAGTCATATGTTTTTTTAGGTATTACCTGATTGTTTTTTCTGGTGTGAAATTGTGAAATTATATCAAGAAACTTACGTGTGATTGAAAAGGAGGTGACTATTGACATGCAGCAAATAGAGATGTACTACTTGTAATGATATATAAGGTGAATAATTTTATTACGACCAAAGCTTAAGGGCCTTCTCGCGGTCCAGTGGCGCCCTCATTGAATAAAAAATCGTAGCATAGCACAGAAAAAAAATATTAAAAAATCCAACTTCACGTTTGTTACAAAGAGGATAAAGAATTTTTACGTTGTTAAAACAGGTCTCAAAATGTTTCGTATTCAAAGTAGTAGGCAAAAGTGCCAAAAACGGCCGTTTCTGACTACTAAAATCAATCGAATCATCTATACATCTCTCTCAGTTAGAATTGATGCCAAATGTCATGATTTCATGAAATACTTACATTTGGAATCAATTCTAACTGAGAGAGTTGTATTGATGATTTCAATGATTATAATTCTATAAATACATACTTACTACGGCCGCGAATCAAATTTTGACTTATATACAACCTGACACTGACCTGCAAATTCCAAAAAACGTAAGAAAATTTGAATTTCGCGGGCTACCCTGGAGCTTTCACCTTAAATGAAATTTGAATAAACACTCTTTAAAGTACCCTTCATCACGACAATTCGATGTGATGATCCTGCTTCTGATTTGTGAGGTTTTGGCAGAGAAAAACATTACTGACCACCCACATCTGCTATGGCTGGTTCGTTTGGTCCATCTTTAGTTTTAGCACTATTGCGACTCTAGATATTCCAAACAGTGAAACCATACTGAAAAAACCGGTCAAGTACGTGTCGAACATCGCCCATTTCAAATAGGTAAAGGTGATAGGAAAAATGAGGGCATTTCAAAGAAAAATACAGATTTACCAAGATACGAGTATGTTAGTAAAATATACGTATTAAATAATAAAGATTACCACAAAATTTCAAGTTCTGAAGTCAATGGAAAGTTAAATAAAAATAAAAACTTGAGAGGTGTCAAGGGACACCCGGATGGAACGAAGTTCCTTTCGATTAATTAGTGAAGGAATTGTAATATAATTTTATTTTTTTTAATTTACAATATTTTTTTATTATTAACTACGCACACACGCACGCACGTAAGAAGTTATACTTCATCATCTCATCTCATCTCATCTCATCGCAGCTCAGCTCAGCTTAGCTCAGCTCAGCTCAGCTCAGATCAGCTAAGCTCAGCTCAGCTCAGCTCAGCTCAGCTCAGCTCAGCTCCGCTCAGTTCAGCTCAGCTCAGCTCAGCAAAATTATATTACAATTCCTTCACTAATTAATCGAAACGAACTTCGTTCCATCCGGGTGTCCCTTGACACCTCTCAAGTTTTTTTTTTATTAGATTGTTTTTCCAACACAATCTTTTTGGATGGACAGCCTCATTAGTGTCGTGACAACTTTTCGTAAGAATTTTTTCCGTCTAGCCCCCTTTCACAACGCGCGATAAGGAACTTCGTTCCAAAATCAAAAAAAATATTGTAAAAAAAAAACCTGACTTTGGTGGCTTCTCATTCCTATATTTTTTCCCAATATTGTATAAAACAAAAAATACAGTATACAATACTCAACGAGCTCTAAACAACGATACCCCACTGAATGGGCTAGGTCAATTTTTTTTTTCATTCCATTTTAGCTGTATGGAAGCCCCCTTAAAAAATTGTATTGATTTGGGTCAACAAGAGGTAAGCATCTTGCTGTGATTTCAAGACTGTAGCTCCAACCGTTTGGCAGTAAAACCTGTGTGACAGAAGACGGACAGACAGACAGACGGACACGTGATTAACAGCAATAGGGGTTTGGACACTTCGGGTATGGAACCCTAATATAAACGTTTTGACACCATTCCCGAGACTGACAGGGCCACGATCATTTCATTTCTGGCCATTCACCAACCCATCCAGGGGGACTATGGGCTGCAGCTGAAAATCAGCGTTGTGGTAATACCTAGTGCTGCCACCTAACATTATGCTGAGCTGATGCCCTTTTGGCACAACGATTTTCTTTTCTTTTTGTGTAATTTTCATTTTTGTTTTATGTAATGTTGTGCCAATAAACGCAATTTTCTTTCTTTCATCCACCATCCACCGTCTTTTATTGAACATGCTTTCATCTTTCCTTAAACCTGCTAGTTCCAAGACAATCGATTTCCTATCAATTTTCTGTTGTGCCCCCTTAGCCAAAATACTTTCAAAATACGTTATTTAACAATTGTTAAATAACTTTTAGTTATGCAAATCAGGCGGCTGCTGCAGCTGCAGAAAACCACAAACGGCGCAAATATTAGATCCCCACTGAAATCAGCGTTTTGTATGGAGAATTTTAAAGAACTTTCATTTTTCATATTAACATTTTCTTAATTTATTTAACAACTATGAACACTAATGTTTTAAAACTTTTATGCAATAATGTTTAAAAACTAAGTTAACGTATGGCACTTAGATTAAGCAACAAAAATAAGTTTTGGCTAAGTTAAAACGCATTTCTGCTAACAAAAAGAGGAGTCATTTTTAAGGTATTCTTTTCTTGTTTATAAAACTAGAAGTAATATGTTTTTTTTTACTATTGGCAATTGTCTATAACGGTCATTATTCGATAGAATATCAAGCAATTGATATTATTATAGATGAATATTTTAATTCATAGAAGTGACGAGGTTCTCTATTTGTGAGAAAAAAACGCCAATTTCATATGTAAGGACCCTATATAACAACCTTATTGGGAGTTTCATGTTTTAGCCGTTTGGGGTTGAAACACTAGGGCCATGGAGTGTTCATCGAGTTTTTTGGGACATCAGCAAACAGCTTGTCTACTCTCCACGTGAACAGACGGCTGGACTTTTCTTTGGCCAACAAATCAGCGTTGATATTCGACGTGGCAATGCTGCCATCGTTCTGGGCACTTTTCCCATTGACAGCCAAGCGAGGGAAATGTTTGATACCCAATAATATTTGATGATATTTATTTAGATTTCTCGGGACCCTGAGGTCCCGGACCTTTGGAAAGCTGACGAGGGGCCGAAGCCAACTCGCAGAGGCCTCAGACGCTTTTTATGTAATGAGGCACCAACCGACGATTATACCTGTACGCACTCTACAAGTGTAGGTACATTTATTATACATATTATTATGTAAATCAGCTGAAAACATAGTGAAAACACAGTGAAAACACGTGAAGTCTACCGTAAACACGCGTGTTAGTCTGTATTAGTGTTTATTAGTATGCTAAATTACACTCCAGTGTAGACAACACGTCACTAGATATTAAGTTGTTGTTGCTAACCAAAGATAATTCGACTACTAGTCATTAATGAAACCTTCGTGAATGAAGGGAAAAGGTAATAAACGATAAAAGTGGTATAAACAAAACACTTGAATATAGTCAATATAGTTAATCACCCTGAAACATGATGCTGCAGTTTTTTGGTTGTATCCTTTCCCGGGAACACACACACTTTCCTATTCATTACGGGCATTTTAAGTACTTGGAATGTCGAGGCTTGTCTAGGTGGTAGTAAATCATAATTAAATTAATATTATAATGCGAAAGTTATTTTGTTTGTTTGTTTGATAAGGCGACAGAGTACGCAATGTCGACCATCAGTGGAGCGACAGCACATCAGCTCGATGTACGTTAGTGCAACTGAATATTTTCACGGCAAACGATGGGACGACGAAACTTTTGATCGATGAACGATAGCGCGACACAATTTTCGCTCGACAAACTAAAGCGCTAACATTGCCTCCCATCATATTTGCCTATACGTTGTCATCATCATTCTCCTGCCCTTATCCCAATTTATTTGAGGTCGGCGCAACATGTCTTTTTCTTCCATACTCCGCTATTAGTCGTCATCTCTGTAGTCACCCCCTTTTTACCCATATCCTCTTTCACACAGTCTAACCATCGTTTCTTTGGCCTTCCTCTACTCTTATAGCCATCCACATCCATACACAAGACTTTCCTCACGACATTTGCATATACGTTGTCAGCGGTACAGAAAAGGACATAGGGTAACAATAACTTTTGAAGGTCACATGGTAGTTACCTGGTATCAAAATAATAATTCTTTAAACAGTCCGTAAGCTATATTATGTAAAAATAGACACATATTTTTTGCTTTATCAAACCAATTAAAAATGACAAAAATAAAACGCATCAAAGTTCAGGAGTGTCACACACCGTGACGTCACACCCGGGCCTGCGGACGGCGAGTAGTGAGTAACTCGCCGCCCGATCTGCACCAGGCCCGAGAGTCGACGGTGCGTAGTGTTCCACGCGCGCCTCAAAGAGTTGTCAGCAAACACGACGGGGCCCGTCATGGCCGATGCCTGCCCCCGGGGTGGAGGATAAATTTGAAAGAGTTACCTCGCCCCTGGGCATTCAGGGCAGTGAGGAACAGGGGTGGGTTTTAGTCAGTAAGAGTCTGACACGCCCTTCCGCTCCACCCTAGAGCGGAAGAAGTCATAGGATGATTTCCCACCCCCACCAAAAAAAAAAAAAACGTGACGTCACGCGAATTTTCAACCCTCATTTTTAGGGTTCCGTAACCGAAGGTCCACACGGAGCAATATTGTTGTCACTCACGTGGCCGTCTGTCCGTCCGTCGTATTTCACAAAATTTTATTACGAAGAATTTTTTAACTTCCCATTAACCTATGAACTTGAAATTTGGTGATAATGTTTATTATTACGTACCTATACTTTACTAACAAATACTAAAACCCTTAAGGTGGATGCTTCAGGGTAGCCCGTGAAATTCAAAATTTCTTAAGTTTTTTGCAATTTGCAGGTCAGTGTCAGGTTGTATCTTGGTCAAAATTTGATTCGCGGCCGTAGTTAGTATGTATTTATAGAATTATAATCATTAAAATCATCAATACACCTCTCTCAGTTAGAATTGATACCAAATGTCATAATTTCATGAAATACTTACTCCAATAGTAGTTTTATCCTGAAGTTTCTACTGTTTCTTTGTAACGTAACTGTTATTGGATGGTTACTTTTAAAATGTGTCTTTTTAAGGCCCGGATATCACCTAAAACGCGGTCACTCTCGGACTTCATAGAAAAGAAAGAGATGCGCGACGACAAATGCTCGCAATTTATTGCAAAATATGAAGTATTTTATCGATTTACTTAGGATTTACTAATAAAATAAAAATTAAAAAAAACCATCACTGGATGCAGCATAGCATTAGCATTTGGAATTTTATGGTATATTTTTTGATAATGAAGGGATAAACTGCGTTTATAGATAATTAAGAGGTATGTTTGAAGATTTTTTTGATGCATTAAAGTATGTTATATTATGTTTTGAGTTCCATCACTGTATGTACAAAAAAAATGCTATTTTCAAGTCCTATTTGGACTTGAAAATAGCATTTTTTTTTTTGTCAAAATTATTTACGGTTTAAGAGATACTTGCTTTGAAAAAACCACCTTTTTGACCGTTTTTAGGAACCTCCGCCTTAAGGGTCTACTACCGGCCAAGTGGCGCCCTCATTGAATAAAAAATCAAAGCATATTAGCATACGAGCCACTTACGAAGTATTATTTCCGAGTTGGAATTAATTTTATGACCGTTCTTGTAAGGATAAAAAATATTTAAGAGATAAGTCATAGCATGCTCAGCTCGTAGAAAAAAAAATTAAAGAATCCAACGTCACGTTTGTTACAGAGGATAAAGTATTTTTATGTTATTAAAACAGGTCTCAGAATGTTTCGTATCCAAAGTAGTAGGCAAAAGTGTCAGAAACGGCCGTTTTTAATATTTACTTTCTATGCTATGCTACGATTTTTTATTCAATGAGGGCGCCACTTGACTGGTAGTAGGGCAACGTTTCCAGGGACTTCTTTGGATCGTGGTAACACAGTGGGTGTCACTAAAAAAGATCGGTTAAGGGCAGTTGAAATACGATCCAGAACCAAAGTAGAAGATATAATAAAGAAAGTAAGACAGTTGAAATGGAGATGGACAGGACACATGACGAGAGATAGTAAGTTAAAAAGAACTAAAAAGCAAAAAATAAATAAACCTTTTAAGTCTTGAGTAATGAGCTTATTTACCTACATAAAATATCAAACGTTATATAAACTAATTTTGAGTCGGCGCCAAACAACAATCTGATTATTAAATATCAAAATTTTATAAGTACTTACAAATGAAGAGGGCTGTAAGTAGGTAATTAATCATTTTATTAATTGGCGCCGACTCAAAATTAGTTTATATAAAATTTGATATTTTATGTAGGTAAATAAGCTCATTACTCAAGACTTAAAAGGTTTATTTATTTTTTGCTTTTTAGTTCTTTTTCGTCGGTTAATTTTTTTGTTAAAAAGTTTTTTATTTCATGATTTTTTGTGGCTCGCATCATCTTTTAACACTCTGAGGCTAATTTCTAATTCTTCATTATTCCTCTTGCCACTGAGCTGATGATATAACAATCCTTCCATGAAGTTCCCAGGATATTGACCAGTTGAGGTTACCTCCAATATTGTAAAGACGTCTTTTCGTCAAAGCATATTAAGTGGTATTTGTCACTAAAACCAGTTTTTATATCTGACTTCTATTGTTTAGGAAAGGCATGGTTTCCATCATCAGCTCAGTTTCATGATGTGATGGTTCCTAAATGCAAATACCTGATTCAGTTATGAAAAGTAAACAGAAACAATATTCGTGCCCAATTTTCGAGGTTCTCTCTCAATTTTTTCAGGATCCCATGAGCAAATCCTGATATCCTTGACATGGGACAATCCTTGAGGTATACCCTATCTAAGAAAAAAAGAATCATCAAAATCGGTTCATAAATATCGGACTGAGGGCCGAACATACATACAGAAACGCTAAACGTGCCCACAATTTTCGAGGTTTTCTCTCAATTTTGTCAGGATTCCACTGTCAGATCCTGATTTCCTTGACATGGGACCACCCTTGAGGTATACCCTATCTAAAAAAAAAGAATAATCAAAATCGGTTCATAAATGACGGAGTGAGGGCTGAACACACACACAGAAACGCCCCACAATTTTCGAGGTTTTCTCTCAATTTTGTCAGGATTCCATTGTCAGATCCTGATTTCCTTGACATGGGACCACCCTTGAGGTGTACCCTATCTAACAAAAAAAGAATAATCAAAATCGGTTCATAAATGACGGAGTGAGGGCTGAACATACACAAAAAAAAAAAAAAAAAAAAACATGTATACGGTCGAATTGAGAACCTCCTCCTTTTTTTTCGTCGGTTAAAAATGGACAAAAATTATAACAGAGTGGCAACCCAGTGATGGCAAAAGGAAAAGGGGAAGACAGGCAGAGATCGATAGACGACATAAGAAAAATTGGAGGCGCTACCTGGTCTAGAAAAGCTAGAGACAGTAATGAGTGGAAACAGCTGGAAGAGGCCTATGTGTCACAGGACACGCTGATCACTAAACCGGAAAACCCTATGTGTTAGATTTAAGTTTTTTAATACTATTAGATTATACTTGTGTTTAGTTCTTCAGCAATAAAGGTTTAATAATAACACAGTGGGTATTCCCAATTAATACACTACTGTTTTAATGGGAATTACCAACTTCTACACAGTTTTATGAATGAGTTCATGACGTAGCGTGAATTGCGAGTCATTGCAATTAGTTTCAGTCCTGATGCAAGCTTCTAAGAAGTCGGAAGGACGTCAGACGACATTGAAACGACGGCTAGGACATTTGTTTCTTCCGAAGAAACATAAAGGTACTCGTACATAGTAACATACCTACACACATTTGTCATGCACGTCACGTAAAGGTATAATTATACTTTTGTAGAAGTCGAAGGACATTAGCTCTTTTATGTAGGGTTCCGTACCCAAAGGGTAAAACGTATCCGCTGTCCGTCTGTCTGTCTGTCCGTCTGTCACCAGGCTGTATCTCATGAACTGAGATAGTTAGACTGTTGGAATTTTCACAGATGATGTATTTCTGTTGCCGCTGTAATAACAAATATTAAAAAGCAGAATATAATATATATTTAAGGGGGCTCCCATACAACAAACGTGTTTTTTTTTGCTGTTTTTATAGATAACTAGCGACCCGCCCCAGCTTCGCTCGGGTACAAATTATACATATAAACCTTCCTCTTCAATCACTCTATCTATTAAAAAAAACCGCATCAAAATCCGTTGCGTAGTTTTAAAGATTTAAGCATACATAGGGATATAGGGACAAAGAAAGCGACTTTGTTTTATACTATTTAGTGATGGTACGGAACCCTTAGTGCGCGAGTCCGACTCGCACTTGGCCGATTTTTTTTTTTTATCGACCTTCAAAAGGTGCCATGGCTTTTGATAAAAAGATATGGGATTTTTAGCTTACTAAAACCACTCAGGTGACCACCAGCACATGGAAGGGGTCCCGTAACCTCGAACCCTCTCTGTTCAACACCTGTTAGGGCACATCCCTGGGAAGACTGTAAAGAGGTCTCCTCTGAGTCTCGCTGTACCACTGTCAATCCTGAGGTCACCTCGGTGGGTGAACAGAGTCCTCACTGAGCGCTCACGACCCCCGGTGTCCCGCCTGCCTTGAAGGACATCGGCCCTACCACTTCAATCACATCACGACCGGCGCATTTCAGTCATTCACATACAGTCAATGTGTGTGGGTGTGAACCTTTAATCAGCATTAGGACAAACGGGTTTATCTTGTTTAGTTCAGAAGTTCTTATGGCCATCTTCCGTCTCCATCATCAGACTAGCTCCATGGTACCATATAATTGTATTGTCACCTAAGATACATAAGTACAATTTGAGTCCAGTCGGACATCGGCAAGTGGGTCTTGCAAGATTTGATTACAGACCAATAACGGGACAGGTGAAACTAAATAAAGGCTTGAATAAAAATAGGCTGTCATGGGGGCTACAGACGGAAGTGATAACTGCGCGTCGCTAGTCTAGCGCAACACGTCACTAGCATGTCGGTGACGCGAACCCATATGATTTGCCTCTACCAAAAATCGCGAAGTGAAAACACACACACACACACACGCATTTTTCCCCCAGTTTTTTTTTTTGTGTTTCTCTGTTTTTTGCGTCATGTTTACCGTAAATAAACGTATTTTCTTTCTTTCTTTTTTTTTCTTTCTAAAATATCTTTAGCCGAAGACTTCTTCAATAAATGAAAGATGTGAACTGAGAAGGATGAGCTGGTTGGCAAAGTGTGAGTCTGAACTTCCTCAATATCCAACACAGCGTGTACACAGCGTGTTTCAGCACTTATTTTGTCAAGGTGCACCCAGCAGTTGAGGTCATGAAACTAATAACTGCGTCATTTATTTTGTGAAAAAAACTACGCATTTGCTATAATTCAGTACGTCCTGAAAAGTCATTGTGTAAAACAAAGGAGGTTATTTTTTCAGGTGCTGCGCGTGCGCTGCTTTTGAAGTAGGTATTTTCTTATACACTACATAATTATTATAAAACAAAGTCGCCCGTCGCGTCTGTCTGTCTGCGATCAACTCAAAAACTACTGAGCGAGAGATTTACTTGCGGATTACACCGTAAGTGAAGCTGGGGCGGGTCACTAGTAATCTACAAAAGAAGAATAGAATAGAATAGAATTGAATATAATAAACATTTATTCGACACAGACACAACACAACAGCAATAAACAAAAGGTAAGGAAAATAATAGTAGGTACAAGTAGCGGCACGTAAGTCTAGCGCTGAACGATAATTGCTGCGCATGGATGGGTGGCGCGGGTGGCGCGCGGGGGCGCGCGGGGAACAGAATGCGACTGGAGAGCCAATCGGCGCTACGCACGCTCGCCCTTCATCCCGCTAGCCCCCTCAGGTACCTTAATTTTTACTTCTGCGCAATAACGGTCAGCGCTAAAGTTTCGTGCCGCTACTTGTACACAAAGATACAATAAAATTGTGCTGAGCGTTCCCATACCGAAAAGGTTACCATCTCAGCATTAAACTAAAACTAACACTTGTTTATCGATAATAATAAAAAGTTTATTGTTATTTGCATATTCTAATATGTTTCATAGGACCGGTTTCCGAATAGCATAATTGGAGTTAAGAACGTTTGAAACTCTAATAAAAACAAAGTACCTACAACTTTGAGAATGAAAACAACTGCAGGCTATGGTATTATAGGGATCCTAGCTCTCTTGTGGGCTGCAGAGCCTCTTAGTAGCCCTTCGACGTTAACGGGGGCGTCGCGTAGCACCAGCACTCGTTGACTCGGTGCGAGAGGACTGTGTGGATGGTATCTATCTACGGGGCGGACAATTAATATATCTGAGGGCGACTGCAATTTACTATATTCAGTATAATATGGAAGATTACATATTAGCCCATTCGCTCGGGCTCGCGGAACCCTAACTAACTCAGTCTGACACAAACGTCAAGCTCAACCTTTCTTCTAAATTTATATCAAACGGCTTTTCAAGAGTTTCTAGAAAGTTCTAACCTGCCCGTCGGCAACATAAGGCCGCCAACATAAGGTCGTCACAGTATATAATTCCATATAAAACAGAAAACAAAAACGAGCGAGCCTTACAATAGCCGCATAATGATGTGTAACATTTGACATCTCACCTTGGTAATGAACAACATTAACTTTCTATACTGAAAAAAAAAGGTTTAGTGCCAATTTCGACCTCACCGACTTATCGTGCGCGCCGCTCTACAATCTGACGGCCAACTCTACCACCGCGCGCGTTCATTGGTCAAATCAAATAGCGCGCGCTTCCCCAGCTTCCTGTTACACACTTCCATCCCATTTCAAGAAATCATCTCCCACAGATTGCAGGAAAGCGAAAGGAAAGATTATACCCATCAAATCAATCTGGCCGCGCCTTTTCCCAACTATCTTGGGATCGGCTTCCAGTCTAACCAGATGCAGCTAAATACCAGTATTTTACATGGAGTGACTGCCTATCTGACCTCCACCACCCAGTTACTGGGTAACACGATACCCCTTGGTAAGACTGGATGTTCGGGCTTCTGAAAACCCGCAACGACTGTCGAAGATTTTAGATTGACAGATGGGACCAACGGCTTAACGTGCTTTCCGAGGCATGGAGGAGTCTCGGTATGTATCCATGGACCAACCCCGAAAAGCGTAGCTTAATCTGATGGATTGACCCGTGCGGCTGTTACTACTTTAACCACGAGCTCCTCTTTATGCACATCAAAAAACAACAAATAAAAAAAACATTATCTTCTCAGAAATAGTCGTTATAAACCATGCAGCTGACTGCACAACAACACCATCCCTGTAAAATTTACAAGTAAGATGCAACCTCAATAACACCTAGCATTACTTAATAATATTCCAAGAACAACGTTGTTTGTCAAGAAGATTGCTCCATATGGCCTTTATATTGTTTGTAAAACCTTTGGTTTAGACAAACAACCGTCTGCAGTTGTTTTTCATATGATTCATCGGCGAAACGAATTGTTGACGAGGATAACAAATAATATATGACTACCTAACGTGCTCTTTGATTACTTTATTTACGTAAATGTGAATGGCATGATGATTCATTGATGACTGAAATTATAATTTTTATAAGGAGCTCGTGGCTAGTCCTGAAAGTCTGACAACCAGTCTTACCAAGGGGTATCGTATTACCCAGTAAGTGGGTTGTGGTGGTCAGATAGGCAGTCGCTCCATGTAAAATACTGGTATTCAGCTGCATCCGGTTAGACTGGAAGCCGACCCCAAGATAGTTGGGAAAAGGCTAGAAGATTGCTCAGATCATCTTGATCTGAGGAAGATTGATTGAAATTACTTAAATATCATCCATTGCCCGCCCACCGCGAGCGGGCAATGAAAAGAAGCATGTTAAACCTAAGAAAAATTCATAAAGTAAAAAGTCATGAAATAAGAAAAAAGACCAAACTTACGGATGCCCTACATCGAGCAATAAAACTAAAAAGGCACTGGGCCGGCCATGTAGCGAGATACACCGACCAGCGTTGGACTCTTAAGATCACTAAATGGACCGGCCCACAAGGAAAGAGAAACGTGGGAAGACCACAAAAACGATGGGTGGACGATATGGTATCGGTGGCAGGCAAAAACTGGATCGGAGCAGCACAGGACAGGGAAAAATGGAAGAAATTGGAGGAGGCCTATACCCTATCAAGGGATATTTGTAAAAATATTTAATATTAGAAAGATGTATAAATTATAACTAACACTAGACTAGAGTCATTTACTAACATTAGATTAAGAACACTTTTTGTAAATAATAAAAAAGCCTTTTAATTTTTATAGAAAATGAAAAGGCTTTTTTTTTTTTAAATATCATCCAAATAAAACCTAATTATCTTCCACCAGCGGCTTCGCCCACGTAGATAGTACTTTCCCTACTATAAATTATAGCTTATGTGCTATTTGAGACTATAATCTATCTCTGTGCCAATTTTCATAAAGATTCGTTCAGCCGGTCTGGCGTGTTTTTTTTTTGTGGAGTGGGAAATCTTCCAATGACATCTCCCGCTCTAGGGTGGAGCGGGAGGGCGTGACAGACTCTTTCTGACTAAAACCCACCCCTGTTCCTTCCCTACCCTGAGTGCCCAGGGCCGAGGTAACTCTGTTTCGAAATTATCCTCAACCCCTGGGCAGGCATCGGCCATGACGGGCCCCGTCGTTATTGCTGACAACTCTTTGATGCGCGCGTGGAACACTACGCGCCGTCGACTCTCGGGCCTGGTGCTGATCGGACGGCGAGCTACCCGTTACTCGCCGTCCGCAGGCCCGGCTGTTCTGGCATGTTTGAGATACAAACATTTAAATTTTCGCCATTATAATATTAGGAAGTTATTTTTTTCCAAAGCATCGTCTAAATTCTAGGTCAGTCAGCAAGATGGCAGCGGGGCTGACTACCGGAATGAATATCGCCACTGGTGGACGATATCTAAGTTCCCCATATTACTATTCGGGCAGCTAAAAAAAGAACTGGCAACTAATGATGAGATACTGTAATACTAAACCGAACGCCAACACATTTACTTGCGAAATATTAACTGAACTAACGAGTGTGATGATTCAGCAAACATAGGTACGAGTAATATATAAAATGGTCAGCTGTAATGGGCAATTAACCTTCTTCTACCCATTATTGGATCATTTTTTTCCACTAGATCATATACCTGGGAATCCACTGGTTCTGGAGATATTGAAGATCAAAGTCGAATTTTTTTTTTACTTTTTAACGAAAATGAATTCCAAGTGTTTTTACTAAACTTTTTTCGTAACAAACATTAAGTACTTGAAATTCCGATTTTTTATTTTGAGAGTTACAGCGGCCCTTGGCACAGGCAATTGAAAGAACAGGGGTGGGTTTTAGTCAGTAAAAGTCTGCGCTAGAAGTCATTGGATTCAATCGATATTATTTCCCAACCTCCAAAAAAAAAGTATGTGCTTCTGGTGTTAACGTAGTTCTAAACTATGGTGTGTAAAATACACTGGACAGCAATTTATGATACTCCTATTTTCAATCACTCCTTTATCATCGATAACTCAAAACTGATTACTTATACAATTCAATTACTTTTCGTCTCCACATAGGTGAGCACTTTTTGAACGTCAAAGATCTACATAAAGACCGTCCCGCAAAAACGCGCGCTCGTCACCACTTCCCAGTGTTTTAGCTGTGAAGAAGAAGTGGCTAACAAACTCCCCAGCAACACATCAGTCTGTTAAGTTTGAAGAACTTGAATCTATATAATTATATGCAACAATCTTAACATATGCAATGATGTTACCTATATAATTTTTAGGGTTCCGTACCTGAAGGGTCCAAAAGGAGCCTTATAGCTGACACTCACGTGTACTACCAACCCGCATTGGGCCCGCGTGGTAGATTACGGCCCACACCCTCTCACAGAGAGGAGGCCTGTGCCCCAGCAGTGGGGACATTAAAAGGCTGATGAAATTTTACTAACAATACCAATATATTGATAAATCAATTTTTTTTATAGATAATTCCCTCATTTGGTACGGAATTCTGAATGTTTTAGGGTGGGAAATCATCAAATAACTTCTCCCGCTCTGGGTGGAGCGGGAGGGCGTGTCAGACTCTTACTGACTAAAACCCACCCGAGTTCCTTCAACTGGCTGCGCCAGGGGCCGCGGTGACTTGACAGGATTACCCATATACAGCTGCAACGTGACGAATTATCATATATACGAGTAGGTACCTGCCTAGTGAAGTATAGGTAACATTCTGATACTCCTTATCAAAGAGGAAGTTGTATTTTTAGTGTACAAATATGGAAGTTATGCTTTACTCATTTACATGAAATTAAAATAAGTAGGTGACGAAATACTTCACATTGAATGGGCGAGGTGTATATTCATCATTATTTGTTTAATTACGTCAACTAATTAAAATTATGAATGGAGTGCTTACTTGTTGAGTAATACTTCCTCCTGTTAGGATGTTACTGCCTACAGTTTATACATCAATCAATCTGGCTAGCCTTTTCCCAACTATCTTGGGGTCGGCTTCCAGTCCAATCAGATGCAGCTGAATACCAGAATTTTACATGAAGCAACTCCGTATCAGACCTCCACAATCCAGTTACTGGGTAACACGATACCCCTTGGTAAGACTGGTTGTCAGACTTTCGGGCTTCTGACGACCCGTAACGACTGTCAAAGATCCACGATTGACAGCCGGGACCAACGGCTTAACCTGCTTTCCGAATACGGAGGAGTCTCGGTATGTAAAGATGGTCACCCCATCTTTACATACCGAGACTCCTCCGTGCGACAACCAGTATTACCAAGGGGTATCGTATTACCCAATAACTGGGTTGTGGAGGTCAGATAGGCAGTCGCTGCATGTAAAATACTGGTATTCAGCTGCATCCGGTTAGACTGGAAGCCGACCACAAGATAGTTGGGAAAAGGCGCGGGTAGATAATTGATGAACTTAAACAAACACCACTATCTACATTAGACTACTCGAAACGTATCTTGTTTAAAACTTTTTGGTTGCTTTTAGTACCTAGTCGGGATTTATGAACATTTACAAAAAAAAAAATTAGGATAGATCTTCATTATATGACTCCTAGGTTAGTTTTATCAATCAAGTTTCTGACAGAAAGTATGTTGTACCCAGCCCAGGCGTAACTTTGCAACTGAGTTACTACGGATTAACTACGAGAGCGCTACGAACAATAACAATCCAAAATAGAACAAGGTAGCAATAAAAATAAGACTATTAGCTAATATTACGTAAAAACTAAGCTTACGTACATAAACACATACTTTTAACTACTTTATTGCAACAACAAACACTCCCGATTTTTACTACCAATCGACACAGTAACCTGATTACAAAAGTTTCTAGCTAAACATAAATAAACATTGTTATTCCCGATGAAGAAATATGAGTAAATACTAGAGTGACCCAACAAAACAAATATGTATGAGGAATAAACAAGTGATATGAAGGGACTGAATAATAGGGCAGATGAACAAGAATACAGTTTTGTATTTTACGATACGACTACGACACGACTTTCTGCAACGGCTGTCTACTAACTAAGCGTAAACAAAACAAAATCAGCCTTTCAACTTTCAATGTTTCCACTGTTGGGACACACACCGGCCTTTCCTTTGCGAGAGGGAATGGGCCTTAACCCATCACGAGTATAAGTCGAAAATCTTCGAATTTTTTGTTCTAGGATATGCGAATCTACCCCGACTTTACACGGGTGAAAAATATGTATATAGGCACACAAACCTTCCTCGGGTCATCACTGTTTTTATTATTGAATACAGTATCGAATCCGTTGCGAGACTTAGGAGAAGTAAGCAGACAAACAGACAGAGACAGACAGCGCCCTTGTTTTATAATATGTTTTAGACTAATTTTAGAGATAATATGAGATGGAGAAGAGAGGTGAAAATCTGTATAATTGTATGTCTGCGTGTCTGGCGGACAAGCCAAGGGTAACTCGCCATCCGCAAGCCCGCCCGATAAGGACCAGGCCCGGGTATTGATGCAAGAGACTCAGTTTAAGGCGTATATATCCGCCAAGTGGCAACCTCATTGAATAAAAAATCGTAGCAAAGCGTAGAAAATAAAGATTATTGAATCCTATGTTGCGTTTGTTACAAATAGGATAAGGTATTTTTACGTGGTTCAAACAATACTCAAAATGTTTCGTATCCAAAGTAGTAGGCAAAAGTACCAAAAACGGCCGTTTTTGACACTTTTGCTTACTACTTTGGATACGAAACACTGATTCCTGTTTTAACAAAAATACCATAACTTATTTGTAACAAACGAACATAGGATTCTTTAATCTTTATTTTCTTTGCTAAGATACGAATTTTTATTCAATGAGGGCGCCACTTAAGGCCTCTTAAAAAGACTCTACTTCATTTTACAAGACTTAAGTCTGGAAAGAAGACTGGACTTTTTAGTATTTATTAATACGACACAATCGTTATCGTTGTCATTTTAGTCTGTCTTTTGGGACTGACTGAAACGACTCGAGTTTTTAACAGGAGTCGCTGTGCTTGATATTCACTACAGCTCAAGCTCTAAGGTTAAAATGTGATGGAAATCTGATTGGGTAGTTTGTATTTTATAAACTCTGTATAATAAATTAATAGTCTCCAAATTAAAACAATGAAGTAGGTACATGATCAGATTTTAGTTGTAACAGTTATTATTGTTTTAAATTAAATTGTTAATAAAAAATACACGACTTTTAATAGTTAACAATAGTTTAACTATGATTTATAATAGTTGTATTATTTATTTTGTCAGTTTCATCATGTTCATCTGTGAGGAAAACTTCACGAGACTCCCGAGGCGTTAAGGCGCGAGTATTTTAGTCTTACAAAGCTTTGTTTCCCCTACCACCAGTTAGCACCACCCAGGGACCATGTGTAGGGACTCAGTGGGTATACTCCTACGGACACGGGTGACTCAGCCCCCAAAACCTTCAGGTTCAACCTAAGGGAGGTTTTCAGTGTTTTTAGACCTGAGGTTAAAGAACTACTTTAGCGATTTTTGAAAAAATTAACAAAAACAAAAAAAAAATATGTATTTGATGACATTTTGGTTGCCTCGAATCACAATAATTATTCCATGTTATTGGGGTTATCAATTTGAGCGGTTTAATTCTGGGGTACAACAAATGAATAGAAAAAAAAAACATTGAGTTAAGCTCGCCTTGTAGGTACATTAACTATTTAATCACTGTGTACTATGATATTTGTTTGGTGTACAATAAAGAATTTAAAAAATAAATACAACCGACTTCCGAAATTAAAATTATTTTAAAATTTTTAGCGTCTTCTTTTTTGGGATTCGGTTGTATTTTTTGTAAAAAGTTTTTTAGTCAGTAAGAGTCTAACGCGCCCTCCTCCACAATGTAATAGATAGTGTCGGATACCCAAGCAATTTGTCTTTTACAAAAAATACAAAATCCAACTGCATGAGGACCACCGCTGTGCCCCGCAGAACTGCGGATCTTCACTGATGGATCCAAAACAGGTACTGGCACGGGTGCGGTGATCTTCTCGGAGGACCTCAACATCCATATAGCCACACCACTGGGGGTCCATAACACAGTCTGCCAAGCAAAGTGCTTGGGAATTTTCCTGACCGCCTCAGCCATCCTAGCTAGGGATGTTAATAAATAAAATAAAATTAGTTTATTTCAAGTAACAATAGACTCATACACAAACATTTACATAAAAGGGGTACAGACAGGATAACAAGCACAGACAAAAAGAACACTCATATTACAACAATATGCCTGCTGCAGCATTGCCGGATATAGGGTCAGTCCAGTCTATTGGCGATCATCGCCAAGACGGTGTTGGCGCTGCCCCGCACTCTGTGCACGAGAGACGCGCACCGCTTGCGCATCGTCGCATGAAAGCAGTCGGCGCGCGCCTCCGCAAACATGCCCGAGGCGCTGCAGTGGCGGGGCAGCCCCAACATCGCCCTGAACGCGTTATTAAACTGGACGCGGAGGGCGCTGTATGCCGCACGAGTATATTTTGCCCACAGGCTGCACGTGTAGAGGGATGTATGTTAAGGACCACTCGGTACGTATACTCTCGGACAGCATGGCAGTCCTGCAAGCGCTAAACAGCCACATAGTTAACTCTGGGCTGATATACGAGTGTCACCAACGCCTAAATCAGGTAGGTAAACACAAAGTAACCATTCAATGGATTAAAGGACCTGTGTCCTTTTCTCTCGATTCCCGTGGCAACGATGCAGCGGACGAACTCGCCAGAAGGTGGTCGAGCATGGCAGCGATGGGACCTGAACCTATTGTACGTCCCCCTTTGGATACTTACGCAATCTGGTAAGGAAACGCACCAGAGATCAACACAACAAGCTATGGGCTGACCATAGCGAGTGTAGGCAGGCCAAGGAGGTCCATTAATGACCGCTTCACAAAGCAAGCCCTACGCCTGACCAAACTTTATTTGCAGAAAGTCACGGCCGTTACAACTGGCCGTGGGTCTTTTAATAAGCATCTCTCTGTCATAGGGGTCACAAACAGTTCACTCTGCAGAGCCAGCATGGAGGACGACGAGACAGCAGCTCATTTGCTGCTAAGCTCCCCAGTAGTCGCTGCATACAGGGCAAAACACTTCGGACATCCAGGTAACCTAAGCGAGATAGTCAGTAACACCAGGGTGCTGCTGGCCTTCCTCGAGGAGCTGGGGTGGATCGAATGACAATGCAGTCCCACCTATACGCAAAATACGCGCCTTGGGCGTGGAGTTGCGGAAACCAGCCCGACATACATACATACATAGTGTCGCCAGTCGGATCGCAGTAGCATCGTTCCCGCATCCTATAAACAAATCCAATGCTCGCGGGGGACAAACATGCTAAGGTCACGCTGCATAAACAGTCAGGACTGATAAGCATTTTATGTAGCTGCTTATTGAAGAGCCTATTGTTATTGTGTTACAATGATGATACAGTTATGTTATGTACGTACCTATCCCTTTATTATGCTGTTGACAAAATGAGATCGGAAATACCCACTGCTAATAACGAAATGTGGTTTTATTCTACGCTTGTATTCCAGCTATGCTGTGGTAAAATTCACCAGACTCATAGTGTCAGTTTTTAGGGTTCCGAACATCCGAATGTAAAAACGGAACCCATAGAGGATCACTCGTGCGTCTGTCTGTCTGTCCGTCCGTCTGTCACAGCCAATTTGCTCCGAATCTACTCGACCGGCTAAAATTTGGTAGGTACACACATGAATATCTGTGAACCAAACACGTACGTGTAACGTAAATAAATGAATTTGAAATATGAAAAAATCAAAAAATTTAAAAAAGAAGTTTTTTAAACTGTAATGTGCTACAAATATCAAATGAAAGGGCTTATTGTAAGGATTTGAAATATTTTTTTTCATAATTCAAAAATGTATAGTTTTTAAGTTATTTAAGAAAATAGATGAAAAATGACCAGTCCCTCCCCCTTATCTCCGAAACCACTAGGCCTAAAATTATAAAAAAAATACAGAATGTAGTTCTTTACTTATAGATTACAGGAAAACCTATAAGAAGTACTTCTTATTCATTATTCATTAAGAAGTATTTCCTACATCCTATAAGAAGTACTTCATATTTTTTCGGGTCTAAGCTACATACAGGTACCTGTATGTAGTTTAAACCTGAAAAAATATGAGTTGTTCGGAACCATTTGCGCGCGAGTCCAACTCGGTCTTGTTTCTTTTTTTTAACCGACTTCAAAAAGAAGGAGGTTATCAATTTGGATGTTTGTATTTTTTTTTATGTATGTTTGGGCATAATTCCGTCATATATTGACGGATTTGCAAAATTCTTATTTTGTTCGAAAGGGATTTGTTCCGAAATCGGTCCCATTTAAATTTCACATAGATCTGATGATGGGTTTCGGCGACAGACAACGGTACTCTTTAAAAATTGACAGCAAATCAACCGCGATTGTTGCGATACAGTTTAGTGGGGAACCACAACTAAAAAGTGAAAAACAAAAAACTTTTTTACAAAAAAGTAGAACCGACTTCCTAAAACAGTACAAAATAACTTTAATTTCGGAAGTCGGTGTTTCTGGTTTTGTGTCTTCGTATTTTGACACCGACTTCCGAAATTAAAGTTATTTTGTACTGTTTTTGGAAGTCGGTTCTACTTTTTTGTAAAAAAGTTTTTTTTTATTAGCCTCTCAACCAACATAAATAAATAAATATAATAACTAATTTTGCCTTAATTATTAAGTTCATTTGAACTTCCTAGTCCATTCCTAGTCAATCCGAAGCTATCACACCTCAAAGTGAGCAGTTTTATAAAACGGTAATTTCAAAGACCTTACTTGTCACGGATGCGTTTGAAAGAGCCACCTTGCCCTGGCACAGGCAACTGAAGGAACCCAGGTGGGCTTTAGTCAGTAAGAGTCTGACACACCGGCGGGAGAAGTTATTTGTAGATTTCCCACCCACAAAGAAAAGACCTAATACTGCCCGTATACATCCAGGTAGGCCGCTGCGAACAGAACTTCGTAAAAGAGTTTCGAATGATCCACCTGATACCCAATGTGAGTGCTGTGCCCCGGTGCAGAATATGATTGACATGCTGGAGGGCCGTGCTGATACACCTGCACTTGTGAGGACCTGATGAACGCTACAGATGCTGCAATTAACGTGGCCACTTACTGGGCCCAAAGCCCTTATTTAATAAAAAACATTTTTCAAAAATATAACCGACTTCTAAAAATTGCAAAATAACTTTAATTTCGGCAGTCGGTGTATATATTTTATTTGTTTCTTCATTATTTGACACCGACTTCCGAAATTAAAGTTATTTTGCAATTTTTAGAAGTCTGTTTTTTATTTTTGAAAAAAGATTTTTATTTTTCACTTTTTAGTTTTTTTAATATTTTTTTTATTGTTTGTTGCACACCAGAAGTAAAAATAAATATTAAAGTTATGCCCGAATAGATAAACTAACGAATAACATAGAATTTGAACATTTGGAGACAGCCAAAACATCATCTGTGTTTACATATTTTTTGTTTATGTTGATTTTTTCAAAAACTGCTGAATCAATTTCGATAAAATTTATATGGGACCACCTCTGAAGTTATGACCTATCATACAATAAAAAAAGAATCATCAAAATCTATTCACAAATGGCGGAGATATCGCGTAACCAACATACAAAAAAAAAAAACTGACGAATTGAAACCCTTCTCTTTTTTGAAGTCGGTTAAAAAGTTAACCATGGACTCTAAAAGAAGAATACAGACACACAGTTACATCCTGCGGCGAGAGTGTTTGAAGGATTCACCACTGCCACAGCCAACTGAAGGTACACGGGTGGATTTTAGTCAGTAAGAGTCTGACACGTGTAGAGTCTGACACGTGTCACGTATAGCGGAGGGACGGAGGAGTGACACGATGAGGAGGTAGAGGAGTACCGTAAAGGAGGAATTAAGACGTATATTTCAATATTTACGAATGGCTAGCTTATATAAAGCTCTCATTAATCGTACGTACATCATACACTGTGACTATTGTACATATTTAAATTGAATGCTGCCTAAAGGGCGTTCCAAATAAACGTGCAATAACGGTCATTGACCCACCTACATTTATTGACATTTTTAATTTGAAAAACGGAATTAATGACTCAAAGCTGTCCCGAATCAACATCTCTCGTGATCCTTAACATTGTCTAATAATGAAAAACGATTTATATTTAATTGTTCAGGTACCTATACGAAGAGTTATTAGGGAAAGGTCAATGTACTTTATTGCAAATTTATCTGAAATATAGTTTAGTTCTATTCTATTCTATTTTTGGTTGATGGCAAGTAGGTAGAGCAGACGTCGACTATTCCGCCAATGTCAAAAGTAACTTGGAAAAGCAAGTGTGTGGAAAAATAATTAAAAAAAAAAAAAAAAAACTGGACAGCAACTGTAGACGTAATAAAAAATCTTCGATTGATATGATCCAGTTGAACTCTGCACTTCACTGTTCTAGAAAACTCTTACAAACTAGTACCTGTCAGTTGCTAAAGAAAATGACAATGATATAGGGGAGCTTCCAGCTCGGCAGTTGAATCAGAACTGATTTAAAAATGAAAAACAAGAAGTAGACAGAGAAGGCAAAAGAATATTTGAATTTGAAAATCAGAAACGTAATTTGGAATGGAGGTCATAAAACAATCAAGTAACGGAAGGAAGGACGTGTCACAAGGCAGCGTGTGTGTGCACACGCTGCCTTGTGACACGTCCTTCCGCTCCACCCAGAGCGGGCGAAGTTATTATTATTACACACAGTTACATACCTACGTAGAAATCGCGTCATTGAGTACCTACTATGCAATTACAAGATATTTATCTCGTTGTTAATTTAACAGAACTGACGCAGTTCCTTACGTAAGATGTGTAAGATTAAATCACACTTAAGGAATCCTGAACAATACAACTGTAATTCACAATGCAGCTATTAGTACCTCAGTAGGTAGGTACTTACTATTTATTGCATTCTACCCACACAATTCAGGAATATTCGCGTAGGTATTATGAAATCACTACAATACAGTCATAACTCGACTATTTCATGTTTGACGACGGTTGACGCAAATCATTAAGATTTTATGGCTCATCATCAATTATTATTGTGACACTTTTCTATTTTAACGGTTCTTTGAAAATTGCAACACTAAGGTAAGACGGCATTATTACATCAATGAGCTAACAGCCTTATTTATACTGCCAGGGTTGTGGGAGTGATCAAAAGAGACACCGAAGCCCTGGAACACGGTGGGTTTTAGTCAGTAAGAGCCTCCCCCCACAACGGGAGAAGTGACTTACGTAGTAAAAATCCATCCCAAAAAAAAACTTTGTCTATAAAACCCGCTAACCAAATACTTTGATTTTTTTTATTTTTTATTTTGGCTTCGCACGGTTTGGGCATTTAGCCAGTGTCAAGTATCTATGTAGTTTTAGATACAGAATACTGTCACTTTTTTCCCATTAGAATGCAAATGTGACACATTCTAATGTTTTTGCAGTATTTGGCAGCAAAATGAGTCGAGCCAGCCTTCTCGGCCAATGAGTATAATACTGAATACTCAATATCTTTATTGCTTTTCCATAAAATATAGGTATGCTTAGGTGGTATGTGTTTATAATAGGAATTGTTATGGACCCTGTCGGGCACAGCAAAAAGGTACAAAAGAGGAAGCTCTATTTTTGGTAGTTATTAGATTTATATGAACTATATCGACTATCTATCTATATGAACTATATATAATAATAATAATGCTTTTCGGCAAGCTTTGCTGAGGTATTCAATACTACGACAAAATTCTCAGCTTTATTTTACCAAGATCGCGCCTGTTTCAATGATTCCATATATTGTCCAGTTGGGTAGACACTTGAGACACATAACTACACCAATTTTACATCACAATATCCGCTAGGAATCAGTTTGCGAATAATTAAAACAGCCGCTGAACTTCACTCGAAAAAATCCCGCCCATAACTCACTTACTGAATTGTTTTTTTTTTAAAGGTCCTAAGTATTAAACGAAGAAATTATTATTCTTATGATAGGTAGGTACCGTTTTGTTTTTTTTTTTTGGGGGGTGGGTAATCAACTTATGACTTCTTCCGCTCTAGGGTGGAGCGGAAGGGCGTCAGACTCTTACTGACTAAAACCCACCCCTGTTCCTCCCTGCCCTACATGCCCAGAGGCGAGGTAACTCTTTCGAATTTATCCTCAACCCCCGGGCAGGCATTGGCCGTGGCAGGCCCCGTCCTTTTCTGACAACTCTTTGAGGCGCGCGTGGAACACTACGCGCCGTCGACTCTCGGGCCTGGTGCTGATCGGACGGCGAGTTACCCACTACTCGCCGTCCGCAGGCCCGGGTTAGGTAGGTACCGTCACAGAATACATAATTATATACTCCTAACGGAGGGTACCGTAGTCATGCTCTAACGTGTGCTCTAAATTCGGTGTAAGTAGCGCCATCTATGCTTTCATCTAAGAACTTTTGATGGTTTCAGTTTCCAGGCTTTCGAGTCTCATAGCACATCTGACATTGGCAAAATTGTCAACATCGGCACCATTACCATAGACAAAAATAGAATAGAATATTTATTCGAGACATGACAGAAGAAAGGCTAAAGATTTTTTTGATCTTAGACTTGTTCTTGGAAGGAATGGAGGGAGGCTTTTGCCCAGCAGTGAGCCAGTAGATGCTAGACATCGTATAACAGACACACCACGGTTCGACGTATTCAGGTACTGAGCGCCCCTGGTACATTTTTACAAGCCTAGAGTTAACTTGCAATATTCGTACAGTGTACTGCGTGCGTGTACGATTGATCTAAGTCCGGTGACAATATAATATTATGACTGGTACTAGGCAGTTCCAGTCCATTTGCAATGAGAACATTTAAAATGGGACAGATGGACTGTTGAATTTGGGCTAGTATGTTTTTTTGACACATGATGAAGTCTAGAAATAAAAAAAAACCGTAAAAAATGCTCCTGGGGCTTTTTTCGAACTAAACGCAAGACTGCAAACCAAACAAAATAAAAGTTTCGAACAGCTCTTTTGGTTTTATAAAATAATTTCTTGAGGTGGATCCAGTGACCGACCCCAGACGAGTCCTCTTGATTGTTCGGCCAACAACAAGAATCATAGGTAGGTACTTAGTCTTAGAAAAGGATAGCCTATGGCTTTGGCTATTCTATGGTCAAAGACTACAAATAAGATTATGCGTATGGTTTTGCCTATCCTGTGGTTTTTGGACAATCCCGCTTCACTTGTGAATTGATGACGAAGAATTTAACTCTCCAATAACCGAAAAACAAAACCAATACAGTATAAAATTCGTATAATAAAAAGAACGATAACATCACTAGCGTAAAGTACAGTAACATTGAACAACATTGGCAAAAACCAGCGCCCGAGCTTTGGACGCCTCGCCTGTATCAACGGCGCATGCTATACGCCGACGATTTCACTCGCTGGATCTTTTTGAGGAGGATCTGGAAAGATAGAGAGATCACGTGAATGACGAACTACGATTGGGTAAGATTGTGCCTACAGACATCCCCAATTTTAGACTATGAAGAACGAATCTTGAAAATTTTGTGTAACTGACTTTTAACTTGGTAAATACGCCTTTCCACCAGAGATGCGCTTAGCAACGTAGCAAAATCATCACCTTCCTGGCCTGATCCCATGTTACTTACTCTAGGTTGGCGCAACACTCTGCGTTCATGGAAGGAACCGCGTCATGCCCTCATTTCGGAAGACGTAGGCGACCTGTCGCTGCCAGCGACAGGTCGTCGTTTGTTCGTCGTTTGTTCCATGGTCGGCAGTGCAGAGTCTTGGGATGCAGTGATCTCCTTCTGTGAGAATTCATTTCGCAGAAGGAGGCTGCTAAAAGGGGGAGGGATATGACTAGTGCACTCCCTTCCCGAACCAGGCGCACCGGGCGTCGGAGAAGGGCGGATAACGCACTCTTCCAGCCCCCCTAAAAAGGGTCTAGGGCCAACGGATTTGGGGACGTCCGTTGGCCCAGAAATAGGGACCCGAGATGGCGGTGCGTAGTGTTCTACGCGCGCCTCTCTTAGGCGTGAAGGGGAGTTAATACCTCACTCCCCACCACGGGACGAGGCCCGCAGACAGCGGACCGGTGCTAGTCCGGGGCAGCGGAAGTCCCATTCGCACCCGCAGCCCTCGAGTCAAGTATATCAGGGAACACCGGGGTGGTCTTTAGTCAGTAAGAGTCTGACAGACCCCTTGGCCCGCCCCAGGCGAAAGATATTCATATTCATGAGGCTTTTCCACCCCGGCAATAAGTTCTTAAGTTAAAGTTAAAAAGGGACGGAACGGAACAGCAAATGTTCCGCTTCGTCCCGTTTTAATGTCGAGTTGCTTATCGGTTTTCTATCGGTTACATTTCGGGGAGTGTGCGTCAGAATTGCATAGTTTAATTCCACCAAGCCTGTTCCATCATCGGACCACTAGACAAAGCGATGCGCCACCGGTACGTGGACATCCCACCTAAAGACACAACACAACACGTTGCATTCATTATGCGTTCAGCTAAGGAGTGGAATTTCCTGCCGAAGTCTGTGTTTACTGATAGCAACCTGGAGGTATTTAAGTCAAACTGAATAGGTTAATTCTAGGCAGGCGTGCCCCAATGTCGACCACATCATCGCTTACCATCAGGCGTCATGGTGGAAGCACGAACGTAACAAAGATAAAAACAATACAACCATCTTTGCTTCCTATCTAGCGATGTATTTGTAGGTATGGGATATTAACTGATCCTTTGATTTCCATAGCAAGGCTTGGATTAGGTTTGGTGGAAATAGGTTCAACGGAGCTAAATTATTCGCATGCAGACAGAAAAAGCAAATAAATACTCGTAGTTTCGTAGCTTAGCTTAGACTAGATGCCTGACACAGCTCCGGTGGAAAGGCAGTCTCACAGAAAACTGCGAAAAAGCTGGCGACTTCGGCAAACGTAAGGGTCCGCACAAACGAGTTACCGGTGGCTGCCACCGGTGGCTAGCGACAAGCAGTTTACATGATTTTTCAACATTTTGTATGGAAACGTGTCAACCACACACGACTGAGTGCGACACGCCACCGGTGGCGGCTACCCGCGTCTGAGTGCCCACGATACGCCTCCAAGTGCGTGCGGCTGTACAGTAGACAGTGTCACAAATTGTGGGTGCCTGTGGTGGGGGTGCCTGTGGTGGTCACCGACCATTAGTTACAGCCACCGACCACTTTCGTTTGCACGTTCATAAAAGGGACTGGCGCGCGACAGCCACCGGTGGCTGCCACGGGTGGTTCATTTCATCTGCGCGGACCCTCAATTAGGTCAACTATTAAAGTAAGTATTATATTATTATAAAGTATGCTTCACAAAATATTGTCCTACCAATGCAATAATACCCTGCTCATCTAGACATCTGTAGCCACACTAGATAAAAGCTCTTATTATAGCAACGACTGTGATAGCGGCATGCAAATAAAAGTTATAAAAGATCAGACGATCGACTAAAAGCCCTTTTCCTGTCCTACGTACGAGTAGTTTCGCCCGCGCACGGATCCGGTCCGCATGCGGGTGATAGCACGCGATACTGGCCACACGCAGGACAAATATTTCGTTCACCGCTGCAGTGTCGTGCATGTCGCCAGTGACTAAACTCGTGCAGAGAGATGAACGTTAAAAAAAAACAATTCAAGAGTAGGTAGATCCATATCTTGAAACTTGAGTCTCTCTGTATCAGTTTTCATTATGCGTACTGTATTGTGACCATACGTGTGACCGGCACGACTGTAAAAACTACACTGGCGAAAGAATAACGCGCATACCCGCATGCGGGTGGCACGGGCGTAGTGTGCGCGCCCGCAACCAGTCCAAAAAACATGTATGAAATGATAGGATGCGGGCAGCCCGCACGTGGACCAGATCCGCACGCGGGCGGCTAAACGCATGACAGGAAAAGGGCCCTAAATATTACAACGTCCGAGTACAGATTTTAGGACATCACATACTGTTCATATCGGTGGGGGCCTGACGATTTGCGTCAGTAACGCTTAAGATTCTGCCTTTTCTGAAAATAGAGATGGGCAGATTTAGAGCTTTGCCGGCAAAGCATCTCTTATAGAAAGTAATGTTTAACAATCTTGCACAAAAACACAATCCAAAATAGTGTGACATCCACAACGTGTTTTAGGCCGGTGTAGTGGATTCGGCCCATTCTCAAAGAGGCCTGTGTCACAGCAGTCGGAACTTTAGGTACGCGCTAATTATGCATCAGTCTGGCAAAGTTCAAAATTTGCGCATTAAAACTTCAGTTTTTGTAAATTAAGAAAATCCGTGCTCTTGGCAATCGTTATGTTTATCGTTACGTAAATCGTGAAGACACAGATACAGTCGTTACAAAACACAGTCACACACAGTCTTTAGTCTTATATAAGAAAGCTCTTACCATATTATCATGATCTATCTTCTTCTGCTGGTTCTTACGGCATACGGCAGCAGAGGGCACAGGCTTCCGGGGGGCCTCCTGTTCCTTTGCAGGTATGGAGCTCTTCCTTGTATTCCTGGCGCTCAAGATCTTTGATAGCAGGATATGGTTGTGCCTTTCGATTTCCCGAAGACGCTCGTTCGTGAAAGACATATTGACTCGTCGATTTTTGGAGCCGGAAACTGACCTGGAATTAGAAGATGGCAAATTTTGCATTTTCTTCTGTACAGGTTAAGTAGTTCTTTAGGAGAGACGTTGCAAGGTAAGTGCAACTGTTTGATTGAATGAAGCCTATTGATTTTGTAGAACTTTCGTTGGGAATGGGTTTCATGTTACTTTGTCGTAGAAAACGCGAGCGTGTGTCTTATTTATGAACACTGACAATGTTTTCCTAAGCAAAAACCACTACAATTTAACTTACCCAAAACTGGTAGATCTCCCAGATATAGAACATGGCGGTTTGCTAGTTAGAGAAGACTGACTTTTAGTTAATTTTACAGAAGACCTCGCAGTGGGTTCTGTACTCGTATCAATCGACTTCGGTAAAGACTTGGCAGAGTCTATAGACCCCTCATCCTCACTCTTATCTTCTTCCTCGCTTTTAACATCTTCAAATTCGTCAGAGTAAGCGTCCTCCTCATTGTAAGCTTCAGAGACTTCATTTTCGGACCCAGATTCTTCTTCGTAGACGCAAGATTCAACGCATATGTTTGGTCTCTTCACTCCGTCGACTATACAACCCATTTCGGAGAGATCTTTGGAGAGTTCATCCACCACGTTGTTATTCTCCTCCTTGTAGCGTTTCGATTTCATCTGTTTACAGTCTCCGGATGAGAACTCGGTGTCGATATAGTTCAGATTTACGTTTTTCTCTCGGCGTGCCATTGTGGAAGCGTGCAAGTACTGCTGCTAAAAAAAGAATTAGCTTACCTACAGCAGGTGCTTGTTTGTATACATACGTAGCGAGAGAAAAGTAGTGTGCCTCAATGTCTAGTGGGAGATACTAATTACTAAATTAACCTTGATGGGTTTCAGTCCAGACCAGACGTAAATATTTACGCTTTTAATATGCAATGCGTTTCGTTTGCGAACGTACTCGTAACAAGACCACGAGCAGTGCCGGACTAGCCAAGTAGCAAGGGTAGCAAATGCTACGGGCCCTGCGCGTTGGAGCCCCCCGCTCCCCGCTTTGACATACAAAAACAGTCATGATATCTATACCTACCATAATTATGTAAGTAGAATGTGTACGGATAACCCGAAATTTGTTCGATTTGATATGGCATATGAAATCTAACCAATTCCGGATTATCAATAAAGACAACGTAGGCAACTGCGTATGTGCCCATCGCTACCTATAGCCCCACAGCATAGGAGAAAAATAACTCGAAGAAGTTTTAATTCGTTATCATTTTCCAAAGAATTAGGGGGGGGCCCTTGGAAGAATTTGCTACAGGCCCCACGTTGGCTTAATCCGGCACTGACCACGAGGTGTATGTACAGCTTCCGCTGTGGTGAAGTTTGTAATGTATTTTTATGTGTCCATATGTGGGTAACTTTATATTAGAATGCCACTTGGCACTGCCACGTTATTTCGACAATAATATGGTCTAAAGTTTGCCATAGCATCATAGGTTAATAAATCATAAACCAGGGAGCAAATCAAAAGATTCTTTGAAAACTAATCACCAAGTAATCGAACCAAATTCATATGTACAGAAAAACCAAAAGCTAACATTTAAATCTACTAAAATTACATGAAGTTATATGAAAATAACATACCACGTGTGGAAAGAGGAACTGTAAATAAAATATCTGAGCAAAAATCTGCTAACGCCTGACAATAAACGTATAGCTAACAAGGTACCGTATACTAGTTTATAATTTAATAAATTTCTGATTACGGTCAATAAATACTAACAAATAGTTTTCAACGAAGCACTATGTAATACGAAATACGAAATAAATTAATATTATAAATGAAAATGAAGCTCTGAAAACAACAACAAAAGACTTTGTGTCAAAATTATCTTGTTTTTGGAATCTTACAAATAAATGTCGTTTCAAAGACCATAAACTGCCAGTATCTCGTCCTCTTTTCTTTCACTATAAACTCTTTTTATATTAATCCTTGATTCAGAAAATAATTAGAAGGAAAAACTTAATAGAAAATCGATCAAGCACTTAGCAACAGTTAAACAAATATCGCGGGGTTTGGTTGCTAAGTTTGCGTTCCGTTTCCATCACAGAGTACATTATAATATTATATAGAAAGTTTCCATGTCACAACTCCGATGCACGCAGCTAATATTTCCAGTTATAGCTTGCCATAACAATAATTTTTCTGATCAACTTTATAAAATTCTGCAATAAAATATAAGGGTGAACTAAAATACATACTGATTTTTATACGAATTATAATCAGGCAACGCATCATGAACAGGACATTTTTAATTTCATCGGAGTCGAGAATATCATCTATTTTTCGGTCGATGTTGACATTTCATATGAATCATTCACTCACTCGCTCGTTCTGCGTTCACATAAAAAGTACCTTTGGATGTGGGAATTCGTGTGTGCGATAATGATTTTTTGATAAATTCCGTGTTATTTAGTTAGATTATAACAAATTTATCATTTAAAATGGTGACTATAATAAAGAACCAATTACTGAAGCATCTATCGAGGTATGTACACCCTTTAGTTTTGTAGAATACATCTCCTGTTCCATAGATTTACTACTGTGATAGTAATTTAATTAATAATTTTCAGTGATTAGAGCTTATGGGCCTTTGGTTTAACTTGTACGCAATTTAGATATGGTTTCAATGTATGAAACAAACGTAATTAACTTGGCACACATGTCTTCCTTTGTTTGATTTATTTATGTATTGTTAGCATACCTGCCTACTGTATTTAAAAAATGTTTTGTGCTAAAGGTGAAATTGAAAACAAGTTATATTACTGTGACTGTTTTCGCCTGAAAATACCACATAGAACAATATAAAATAGACATACACCAAAACATATTCCAAAATTAATAATTATTACACAGTAAAATAGATACTTAAATAAGATTAAATTCTTATTGGAATCTCGAGTCATAAAACCGCGTCTGTCTGACGTGTAAAGTTACCATTCGGTCAAATTCGTTAGTTGGGAGCTACACTACACCATGTTGATGAACTATACTAAATTTGGTAGGTATTGGTTTCAAGGGGAAGGCAAGACCTTGAAAATTTCATGAAACATCTTGTTTACATTGTTCTGTAGCGTATGTATCATGTTTGTTTTTGCTATCCTTAATAAAATTTTTCCTTACTATACGTTTCTTTCTGCTGGAAAACCCCAGATTACCTACTTCTCTTGATGAATTCTCAAATGCACTTTAAGCATTTGAAATCCACTTATATTTTGTTTTTTTATAGCCTAATAAATAAATAATAATAGAGGAACTTGTGGATAAAGTAATAACAGCTGCACGGGTCGATTCATCAGGCTAAGTTATGCTTGCCGGGGTTGGTCCATGGATGGGTGACCATTTTTACATACTGAGACTTCTCCCTGCCTCGGAAACCATGTTAAGCCATTGCTCCTGGCTGTCAATTGTGTCTCTTTGACAGTCGTTATAGGTCGTCAGAAGCCCGAAAGTCTGACAACCAATCTTACCAAGGGGTATCGTATTACCCAGTAACTGGGTTATGGAAGTCAGTTAGGCAGTGGCTCCATGTAAAATACTGGTATTCAGCTGCATCCGGTTATACTGAAAGCCAACCCCAAGATAGACTGATTGCAGATTGAAAGTAGGTGATAGTATTTTATTAAGTGTTGACTTTTGTGTGTAACGTTATAATATGTTATATTGTGGCTACACTGAAGATGAATTTTGAGTGGTAACCTTTCTTTTCAAACTGAGTAAAGAAAGGTAGTTCATCTTTCTTTCTTTCTAATGAAACAAAAACTAAAAAATAAAAAGAATGAATGATCAAAATTTTAGAAAGAAAATGCATTCAAAAGTCATCCTATGAATTATAATTCTTTTTGTGTAGTTGGAAGGATTAACCAGAGCACTCGCAAAAACCAATTCTAATCTATAAAATTGTTTAAAATAACAATCATTTACCAATTTTATTAACACATTTTTGTGTGCTCAGTTAACCCATGTGGTTCAGTGTATTATCACATAATATCCTGTTTTCATTATTTAGTCTACCAATTTACATTTCAAACATAGTAACAAAAATACTGATATCAAACCTTGTTTATGAGCCAATGTTCTTTTTTATATTATCTGGCTGTCTAGCCTAAAAGATAACAAACAAGAAAACTGATTGCCCTCATATTCACAAAGCTGGTAATACTTTAAACGAAGCAATTAATTAATTGCTGTCCGCAATATGATCTGCCTAGCCTTTTTCCAACTATCTTGGGGTGGGCTTCCAGACTAACTGGATGCAGCTAAATACCAGTATTTAAAATGAAGGGACTGACTATCTGACCTCCACAACCCAGTTACTGGGTAATTAATATGATACCCTTTGGTAAGACTGATTGTCCGATTTTCGGGCTTCTGACGACCCGTAACCACTGTCCAAGATCCACGATTGACAGCCGGGACCAACGGCTTAACGTGCTTTCCGAGGCACGGAGTAGTCTCGGTATGTAAAGATGGTCACCCATCCATGGACCAACCCCGGCAAGCGTAGCTTAACCTGATGGATCGACCCGTGCGGCTGTTATTACTTTAGCCACGAAAAAAATAAGCTCCTCGGTAGAGGACATTAATGATAAATATATTGATTTCATATATTAAGATAAAATTTAATGTTCCAAATTATTATTTTTAATTGAATAATAATTTATGGTAATTACTCTTAATTTACTTTGACTGCTTTCATGAATTTTGGCTTTAAATCTAATAACTTCTATGATTAATTTGCACACCGAAATTAAAGGTAAAACAAGAGATCTGTAATTATTTTGCATAAGAACTTTCTGTATTTTATTTACGCAAGTAAATGATTTTGATTTGATTCAATATCATTTACATTTGTGAACTTATTAATTAAATGTATGTCAGCACCAAAAATTACTTGAATAAAATTGAAGTATAATCACAAATTGCAATCATTTTAAAGTGTCTGAGAGACAGTACTTATCAATTTACGATTTGGGAGCACTCTTTAGATAAACAATATCAACTATTTATTGAGTAATTATATTCTATTAGGTTCTGCCAGCCACTTCGCACGTGTGTATTCAGTACTTCCCCCCACTGTAAATTATGGTCTATGTACTATTCTAGACTATATCAGCCATGCTGGCTTGATTGAGTAAGGGTGTTATTACACCAAATCAATCGATCGTCGATCGATGGTAGAATGAATAAGTCGACTAACGATCGTGTCGATGAACGTCGATCGATTGATGGCATCGAGCGACGATCGATCGATTGGTGTAAGAACATCCTAACAAACATCCATCCATCCATCGAAACTCTCATTTACAATATTAGTCGAATAGGATTATTAAGTGTAAAACACAACACTTGTATACCCAACACTAGCCAACACCAACATAGTTGGAAAAGGCTGGGTACGAAAAAAAACAAACACCTGGTTCAAAAACCCTTTAAAAAAAAAATGGTGCCCTGCCTTGAACAAATTAGCCCAACCTAAGTGTACCAACCTGTTTTCTATACAGACCAATATTAGAATGTAAAAGATTAGAGATATGTTGGGAGTAATCTCCGGAACTAAATATCCAATTTAAAAAAAAATAGTGGCGCTCCGGGAGTGCCGACAGAAGTGAAAACTTGAACAAAAGTGCCCAACGCGCCTAAAGAAGTTTTCACTTCAATCCGCTACGAGTGCTGCACTCGTAGCGAGGTCGGCGTCGCGCGAGTTCAATAGTTTCTTCCCATCTCAAAAATGCCCAACGCGCTTCGAGAAATTTTTACTTCAAAAAAATACTGGTAGGTAGCAAGCTACATTATTTGTGGGTGCTATAAATAAATTTAAAAAATATAAATTATTATGCTGTGTTTTTGAAATCCACGCAGACGAAGCCGCAGGCGAAGTGCTAGTTATAAAATAAACATGTACCCTGTTTTGCAGAATAGATAGGTTTCTCATTATTCTGTTTTCATTGAAACTGAATGAATAATAAAACATGGGAGACGATGAAGTATTAAAGTTGAATTATTCATAAATAAAGTTTGCCATGTACTTCAAAGAAATATATTTTTCTAAGATCAAGAAATTCATGTTTAAAATGGATTTGCTTGTTGATAATGTTTTAATTTTCTCAACATTTTCCATCAAAAATAAACAAAAAAAAAAATTTGAAGTTTTCCTTATTCCAATAACTTTTGCGCCAATGGCCAGTATTGCAGTTCACTGCTGGGAAATAGACTAGATTTCATTCGCCCATTTCCGTCCCACAAATGCTCTGTCAGTATAACAGACTTACTAACAAGATCCAAACCAATGTCATCCCATTATTCCCAACTATTTGCTCAACTCGACATACCGCGTAATAATTTCCGCGTCCTCTTCTCTCATCCTTCAAAATGCAGTAATAAATATAAAACTTCTTATCCTTCTACCAGGTTCACAAAGAATCTGTCACCAGAACAGATCTCCCTCTCAGCGCTGCGAGGGTCGGGTGAGCTGCAGGACTTGACATTGGATGAAGAGCTACTGACTGATCTCCTGGAACTGCCTGGGTGGGTCAGGCTCACGTCTGCAAAATGCAACCGAGCTTCCTTCAGGATACAATGGACCAAGCTCAAGACTGTGCCCATTGTGCTGGTAAGTTCAAATTCCTACGTTTTCTTCATTAAACCCACGTTATGTTCTTCATTTTTTACCGCAAACTCTGTTTTCAACGTTCTGCTCAGCGCCGAGAGGATTGCGCTCTGTTTGACTGTCAATGTCTAGTGTCAATCCAGTGCGCGTTTTTCTAATGCCTCGTTAGAAAAGTGCTCGTGTGGACGTGGGATAAGTTTTTGATTCAGACATGACTGGTGGTCTTAGGCTTTTCAAGTTTTCATGAAATATGTTTAAAGTCTACTTTGTCGATCCTTCAAAGCTTCAGTGTTGAACAGCATTCGGTCAGCGACATCGTTGCATCATTTAGTTTTTAATTCAGTGGTTTATTATACAAAACTGCTATAAAATTAAATACAGTAAAACTCTAATAAAATAATTAAGTCATATAGATTGTTTATAAAAATAGTTTCAGAATGAGTTTATCGTTTTAAATTCGTTGACCGACAGGCCGTTATCGGTTTTTGTATTATTTTAATAATAGTAAACAGGTGAATACATCGTACAATGTATCATGTATTGCGAGAAATAACATAGTTCTGTAGTTCAATAAATTATAACTTTAATCTATTTATAAAAAATGAATGTTTGTCCTGTCCCTGTCCTATGCGTTCCTTAACCTTTACTCAGATTGTGATGAAACTTTGGTAGGGTCTTCTGAGAATGCCCGCGAGTCTTTCTGGCCAAAAAACAAAAAAAAGAGTGGCACTCCGTTAGTGTCGAGACAGAAGTGAAAACTTGAACAAAAATGCGCCTGAAGAAATGTTCACTTCAATCTGCTACGAGATCCGCTACGAGTGCTACGCGTCGTAGCACTCATAGCGGATCGCGTAGCGTTGTCGGTAACAGTGTTGCGAGTTTTTTTCCCATCTCAAAAATGCCCCCAACGTGCCTAACCGTTATCACTTAAAAAAAAAAACTTAAACGAACAATCATTGAAAATCACATGAGAAAATAAAATAACATTGCGTGTGCCTCACGGCGGCGGCGCCAAAAAGAATAAAGTGAATAACGTGATATTCTATCCGTTCATTTCACTGTCAATGGTCGATGGGGCCGAAAAATTCTGGCGTGGCGACCGCGTACCAGCGTAGCGTTGGAAAGCCTCCCACAAGCTGGATCGATGACCATGTTGGTGTCAGTGCCGGTGTCGGTGGCGAGTTCAATTGTTTTTCCCCATTTCAAAAATGCCCAACGTGCCTAAACAAGTTTTCACTTCAAATGCTATATAAATTTAAAAAAAAAGATAACACTTTTCCTTAAGGTGGAAGCGCCAGGGTAGCCCGCACAATTCAGCTACCCTGGAGCTTCCACCTTTAGGTGGAAGTGCCAAGCAAGTATGTCTTCAAAGAATTATAATCATTAAAATGATCAATACAACTCTTTCAGTTGGAATTGATGTCAAATGTAGTATTTCATGTAATCATGACATTTGGCATTTGGATGTGAATTTCGCGGGCTACCCTAGAGCTTTCACCTTAATGTGGCATTGCAACGCATGCGGTACAGCTAGTTTATTTATACAATTTTCGAAAAATTTCCTACGTATTCTCCGAAGTTTTATCACAATAGGTAGGTAACTATTGTAGAATATAAGCTTGTTTACTGCTACCTATTATATTTATACTAGCGACCTACGCCGGCTTCGCACGGGTGCAAATTATGTAGGTACAAACATGGGCATACCCACGGTGGGGCAAGGTGGGGCATTTGCCCCAACCTGTTTCCTGACTCGAAGCTCACAATTTTTGGGTTTATAAGTAAAAAAAAAATTAAAATCATTGGGTAACTTTCAAAATGACCCCGCGAAACAATGCAGTAGTGTAGTAGTGCGGCTTGTCGGCCTTTGCATGATGAGTGTGCATACGGGGAAGGATTAAGGAAGCACAACATTTTTAAAACGAAATTTTATCTAGATTTAGCCAGAACTCTCGCAGGTTATTATTGAAATAAGGGGGCGAGGGGGGGGGGTCTATGCTTTCCTTATTTTTGATGACATGGGGTTGGGGGTCTAGATGGTGACATATGGCAACCCACACATTGTCTATGCTTGAAAACGAAACGCATACTTGGGGATTCCCACAAATAATGAATACATAAATCAATAAAAAAAAAACAGAATACTTACATCAAAAGAAAAATGCATATACCAATGTTTACGCGTGGGAGGTAAATAATTGTAATAAATCTGCTTACGTAATACTTGAACGGCCCCTAAGGTGAAGAAAATTAATTACATTAAAAATATTAGTTAATAAAAAGTTTTTTTAAATTTCCTACTACTTATCGAGTTTATTTACTTCCCCTTAAAAAAGTCTGAGTATGCCCATGGGTACATAACCCTTCCTCATTTACAGAGCGACTGTTGGTTAGTGCAAACCACGTAAAAATTCATTGCGTTGTCATGGATAGCGTTAGGAGTTAGCGAATAAACAGACAAACGCGGAAATCGAATTTGTTTGATACTATGTGGAGAAGATTTCAAGAAATTAAAATTATTCTTCTGTGAAAAGTGAAGTGTAGTGGAAAAACTTCAAATATGGCTTTTGAATACAACACAAAGTAATAATGCCACTAAGATCTAAAATACTGAACCCAGCTTCACAGTAGTCGCAGTAATTTTATTATCTTCACACGTTTTAATGCTAAATAACTACCTACCTACAATGTAGTTTGTGCTCATTAAAATTTTCCATAACAATATTATTTATTTTAAATGCTAAAGTCCGTCTGGTTGCATTTATAACCGACTTCAAAAAAGGAGGTTCTGTATTCGACCCGTATGTATGTATACTTGTTTGTCCGCGATTTTTTCGAAAACTACTGATCCGATTTGGATGGGGTTTTCGTTATTCAAATGCATATTTTTCAAGAAAGGAAGGATCTGATGAAGATCTTCGGAGATAGACAGTGGAAATCTTTAATAACTAACAGGTAACAGCAAATGACTCGCGATTGCTGCGATCATACTCGTACCTATGTATTGTGGGGAACCACAACTAAAAACTGAAAAATATTGTTTTACAAAAAATCTTCTTCCAAAAAAAATACAACCGACTTCCATAAAAAGTCTCTATCACAAACTTTAGCTTAAGACGCTAGTTTCAGTGAAGCCGAATATTTGGCCAATTTTCGGCCGACACCGAAACTCCAGCCGAAACCGAACCTTCGGTCGGACACAAATTCGAAGTTTATGAATAAAAATGTCTGATTTAGAAAATTAAAATTGTTCCTAACTCAGTCATTTTAAGATTTAACGCCTTAATGATCTCAAAAAAAAACATGTCTCATTTAAGATTTGTGATTTAGTACTTAAAAGTTAAATAAATATTAATTTTTGTAATGATTACTTATCTTTAATAAAATGTATATCCTATATTTCCTATAAATATAATTAACCTAATTAAAATAACAAGCATTTTAATAAAAAACACCTTTAAAAAATTTCGTTGTCGTTGTCAAAAAGTCGAATTTATCCTATAAGTTCAGGGCCTGCAGTCTCAACTTTGATAGCGATCGCTACGTCCTAACAATTGGTCGCTACGTCGGAAAAATAATTCATTTTCTAGATAGGCAACAGACACGGCGTAAATTTTAATTTGCAAGCACTATTTACAACACTTGCATGTTAAAATTTACGCCGTCTCTGTACATATTTCAAGAAAATCAATTATTTTTCCGACGTAGCGACCGATCGTTAGGACGTAGCGATCGCTATCAATGTCGAGACTGCAGGGCCAGGAACGTGCCTATCTAGGGTTAATGCTTGGTTAATGTGCTCTGAGACGCTCTTGAGTATTCTCTAGTTTCTGATTTCCAACGATAAGTAAAGCACAGACCGCTCATTATTAAATATTAATTACTAAACTAAATGAGCGATTACACATCGAACACGCTAGTATGGAATGGTCTACTTTGTCAACTTTCATTTGTGATAGTGTACAGTTAAGGCGTATATATCCGCCAAGTGGCGCCCTCATTAAATAAAAAATCGTAGCAAAGCGTAGAAAATAAAGACTAAAGAATCCTATGTTGCGTTTGTTACAAATAGGATAAAGTATTTTTACGTTGTTAAAACAGGACTCATAATGTTTCGTATCCAAAGTAGTTAGCAAAAGTGTCAAAAACGGCCGTTTTTGGTACTTTTGCTTACTACTTTGTATACGAAACATTTTGAACATCTTATCTTTTTAGTATCAAACGCAACATAGGATTCTTTAATCTTTATTTTCCTTGCAAAGATACGATTTTCTATTCAATGATTTTATACCTAGGAACTAGTTACTCTGTCAGCGGCTTCGCCCGTGTGAATGTCGAAAGGAAACTAGGTACCGGGATAAAAGTATCCTATCCCAACCCAACCCAGGCAAAACGGTGAAGGAAAACATCGTGAGGAAACTGGCATGTCCTACAACCAAAACTTCAAAGACCAGTGACATCCACCAACGCGTATTGACCCGCGTGGTGGATTAGCGCCCACACACTCTCGCAGAAAGGAGGCCTGTGTCCCAAATGTGGCCAAATTAAAAAAGCCTGATTGTGAGCATGCTTATGCTTAACCCAGGTTAGGGTCCGTTCATGTATTACGTAAGCAGATTTATTACAATTATTCCCCCTCCCCTCCTTGCCAGCGAAAGTAAGCAAAGCTCTTACCCCTCCCTCCCATGCTTACGTAAACATTGGTATGCATTTTTCTTTCAATGTAAGTATTCTGTTTTTTTATTGTTATTTATTCAAGAGCGTATATAGTACCTAAACGTATTCATTATTTGTCGGAGTCCCCGAATTTTAGTTGCCATATGTGTAAAAAAGTAAATAATTACTGCTGACGTAATCACCATCTAGATCCCCCAACCCCCTTTTCATTAAAAATAAGCAAAGTACCTAGCCCCCACCCGCCCTCCTATAGTGCTTACGTAATACTTGAAAAGCCTTTAAGATCTACACAATACTCGCATTTTGGTTTAAATCCGTTCAGTCTCGAGGCGTGATTATTACCATAATCTAAACAAACAGACAACATTAATAATATTAATAGGGTAGGACATAATATAGTTTCAACATTCCACTTTGTATATTAACTTAACTATCGGGTGTATCGGTAAACTTTTGCTCTAACATAACTTTGCACGCTCTGCTGTGTTTTCCAATAATGGTATTATAATACAATCAGAATGCCTAACTATAATAGCTAAAGGCACTTGTCCCACCGCCAACGATGAGCGAGAAGCGACTGGAGCTAGAAATTAGGAGTGAGGCGTATTTATCGGAACAGTTTAAAAAAACAGGTTTTTAAAAGTAAAAACATGGAACAGGTATCGCAAAACCAAAAATTCAGTTCCAGTTCCTGCCTGCTCCGCAACCTACAACAAACCAACCAAATTAAAACATGGCCGTAACTGGTGTGTGTACGCTCTTCTCTATCTAGCTTACGGATGTTTACGTTATTAGAAAGAGAGAGAGATACAAACGGAACTTACATGGAACAGTTTGAAATAAGCTCTTTTCTCTTCTGACTTATTGTAATAGACAGAGATAGCCTCTGTTCTCTGAAACAAGCTCTTCTCTCTTCTGACTTATTTTAACAGAAAGAGATAACATCTGTTCCTGCCTCACGGAATGAAACAAGGCACTATATTATAAATTTGTTGCAATCAAAGAGTCTTTGGTTGCAACGTAAAAGGCTGTTATTTTGGAACAGGGTTAGCTGGCATAGCTAACCCTGTATCTATATCTATTACTATACTTACATCTATTACTTCTGTCTATAAAAATTGTCCATAGAAGTAATACTTTAGGGATTACTTCTGTCCTTAAATAATGTCCACTGTAGTAATACTTTAGCTATTACTTTAGTCCATAAAAATTGTCCATGGAAGTAATACTTTAGCTATGTCTTTTTGTCCATAAAAATTGTCCGTAGAAGTAATACTTCAGGTATTACTTCTGTCCATAAAAACGTCCATTTAGAAGTAATAGTTTAGAAATTTACTTCTGTCTATAAAAATTGTCCATAGAAGTAATACTTTAGCTATGCCTTCTGTCCATAAAAAACGTCCATAGAAGTGATACTTTAGAAAATTACTTCTGTCTATAAAAATTGTCCATAGAAGTAATACTTTAGATATTACTTCTGTCCACAGAAGTAATATTCTAGGTATTACTCCTGTCCATAAAAATTGTCCATATAAGTAATAATTTAAATATTACTTCTGTCTATAAAAATTGTCCATAGAATTTATACTTAAGGTATTACTTCTGTCCATAAAAATTGTCCATAGAAGTAATTAATACTTTAGGTATGCCTTCTGTCCATAAAAATGGTCCATAGAAGTAACACTTTAGGTATTAGTTCTGTCCATAAAAATGTCCATATAGAAGTAATACTTTAGAAAATTACTTCTGTCTTTAAAAATTTACCATAGAAGTAATACTTTAGGTATTACTTCTGTCCATAATAATTGTCCATAGAAGTAAAACATGCATGGGCATGGGCATGCCGTCGGGCGTTGAGGGATTAAGGTATTACTCCTGTCCATAAAAACTGTCCATAGAAGTAATACTTTAAATATTACTTCTGTCTGTAAAAATTGTCCATAGAAGTAATACTTTAGGTATTACTTAAATGACTTCTTATATCTATTACTATACTTACATCTATTACTTCTGTTTATAAAAAATGCCCATAGAAGTATTACTTTAAATATTACTTCTGTCTATAAAAATTGTCCATAAAAGTAATACTTTAGGTATTACTTCTGTCCATAAAAAATGTCCACAGAAGTAATACTTTAGAAAAAAAACTACTTTAAAAATTTACAACTTTCTTCAAGTCAAAGTTAATTCCCAAAAAAAAGACGTTCAGTACAAAACTATCATCACCTGATCAAAATTAGTGTGGGAAGTCCAATATTATTAAATTGATTATGTTATGACTAACTTGAAAAAAATTGTTAATTTCTATGGGCAGACGCAGTATCTACAAGATACCAATTAAATTAAAATTTAAAAAAAAAATCTCAACGCTTATAAGAAAAGCGAACATTTAAAAAACACAAAAGAGCTGATGACCTTGAAACGGCTGAGCCGATTTTGATAAAACATGTCTAAGAACCATCGCTAGAAAACCTACTTTCAAATAAATAAAAAAACGGTTTCAAATCGGTTCACCCGTTAAAGAGCTACGGTGCCACAGACAGACAGACACACACACATAGCATAACACTACTCTTTTTGCGTCGAGGTTTAAAAATATGACCACTTACTTACGGTACACATGTATAAACCCAAAAAAATCCCCTAAATCCAAATCAATTCTACAACATCAGAAACAAACCAACCTATTACAATGAAATTAAATTTCCATTATTTTCTTTATCTCTTGATAATTCGCAACACAAACAGAGATTTCCATTAAAATCGTTAATATTAAATGTGTATCCCGTATCAGAATGTTATCCTGTACCTTTGTCGGGAAAGGATTATGTTTCATTCCCTGAAGGCTTATGAGATCGTTATCCGTATTTACTTTTGTATCAAACGTATGTTCCGAGCTTTTTTTGTTTAATCGATTTTAAGGCCCTGTCCGCACCGCGCGATTTTTTTTTCTCGCAATGGGGTATTTTACAAAAAAAAATAAAACTAATTAATCCGTCAGTTAAATAACCAAAAAATATTGGACACGTATTATTTCTTTTGTCACGTAAACATAAAATGAGGGCGATACACTGCGTTGAAATGTCGCGTGACGTCACGCAGCGTGAAACTTTTTACCACCAAAATGACGTAACGAGCCCACACTTCTGAGCTTTGATGCGATGATTATTGGTTTGGTAAGGCGTGGGACAAATACAAGAGGTGTCGGGCGGTGGCGAGGCGCGGGCGCAGCGCCACTTTTTTGGTATTTCATACAAAATGTATAGAAGAGGTGGGGCGCAAGACATACTGAGACGGCGGGGTGCGGGCGTGTAGCGGGCGCCGCTTTCTCGCCCACGGCGCACCTGAAGTTAAGGGCCTACCTCCCCGTAAGTGGCGCCCTCATTGAATAAAAATTCGTATCTTAGCATAGAAAATAAAGATTAAAGAATCCTATGTTGCGTTTGTTACAAATAGGATAAGGTATTTTTACGTTGTTAAAACAGGACTCAAAAACGGCCGTTTTTGGTACTTTTGCCTACTACTTTGGATACGAAACATTTTGAGTATTATTTTAACCACGTTAAAATACCTTAGCGTCTTTATAAAAAACGCAACATAGGATTCTATAATCTTTATTTTCTACGCTTTGCTACGATTTTTTATTCAATGATGGCGCCACTTGGCGGATATATACGCCTTAAGCAATATTACTGTAAAGTTTCATCAAAATCCGTTCAGTAGTTTTTGCGTGAAAGAGTAACAAACATACATACTCACAAACTTTCACATAATGTTAGTAGGATATAGTAGTAAGTAGGATAATAATCTAATGAATGGAATGAGCCAAACTATAAACTATCGCTAAATAAACGTCACCAACCATAATCATTCTAATTAGATTACGCAAACCGCATTTACCTTTGACTAATCCGCGACAATATGATTATTATGATTAACTCAACAGAGACGCTAATATTGTGGTAATGGTATTAAATTGAGCAGTGGTGGCCCAGCGGTAACGGCCACGACTTACAATTTGTAGGTCGTGAGTTCAAACCCAGGCAGGCGCTTTACTTTGTGTAAATTATTTCATCACCACTGCTCTCAATTGTGGGAGAGGCGTTAACCACGTGTGTCCATTTGTACGGGATCAAGAAGCGCCTGCAGACGATAAAATAAGAGGGCCAAGGGAACTACGTCCGCACGCGCCCCACGATTCGGCCAGTATAACTTCTATGTAGGAAGGGCCATGGGAAGGTGGAGGGAGTGCTCTCAAAACGGTGAAGGAAAACATCGTGAGGTAACCGACATGTCCTAGAACCAAAAATTCGAAGATATGTGACATCCACCAACCCGTATTGAGCCCGCGTGGTAGATTACGGCCCACACCCTCTCACAGAGAGGAGGCCTGTGACCCAGCAGTGGGGACATTATAAGGCTGATGATGATGATTATGATGGTGGTATTAAATCTGAAGTTAGTTGACATCAGTAAGGGTCGCGAGTGTTTGAAAGAGTTTTTTTTTTCGTGGGGTGGGAAATCATCCAATGAGATCTTCCGCTCTAGGGTGGAGTGTCAGGCTGTTACTGACTAAAACCCACCCCTGTTCCTTCCCTGCCCTGAGTGCCCAGGGGTGAGGTAACTCTGTTTCGAATTCGAATTTATCCTCAACCCCTGGGCATCGGTCATGACGGGCCCCGTCGTAATTGCTGACAACTCTTTGAGGCGCGCGTGAAACACTACGCGCCGTCGACTCTCGGGCCTGGTGCTGCCCAGCCTGAGACAAAATACTTTTCTGATAGCGTTCGCGCTAACGATTAGTACAAAATGTATTGCAATGACATTAACTGCGGAGACAATTTTCACGTGACTCACGTCCAGGTAATGTCATTGCCATACATTCTGTACTAAGCGTTAGCGTGAACACTAACAGAAAAGTATTTTGTCTAAGGCCGCTGATCCGCCGGCGAGCTACCCATTACTCGCCGTCCGCTCCGCCGCCGAACATGGGTGGGTCGTAGTCAGTAAAGGTGGTTTTACACCGGCGAACCGAGGCCTGGACGGGATGGGCGAGACGAGCGATTGACGGAGAGAGACCGTGCGGCCCCTGGATGACCGATTTATAAAGTAAATAAAAACTCTTCTTAGAGCAATAAAGTTCAATGTTGTACTAACAAATATTACAATTCTCGCGTATCTAGACCATTTACACCAAAGATGGGCGGGACGTGGATAGAAATTTTGCCATAAGTACAAATTTCAATTCTCTCCCATCCCATCCACACCTCGCCTCGCTGGTGTAAAAACCACCTTTAGAGTGACCGCCCTCCCACTCCACCCAGAGCGGGAGAAGTTATTCGTTAGAAGCTATGTGATGGTTTCCCACCCTCATAAAAAGTTGACATCATTATGCAAAATACCCTCTTATTGCATAGGTACTTAGCTTCTGCGGTTTCGCCCGCGTGAAAGTCGAAAATTATACCAAGGGAAAATACTTCTGAGATAAAAAAAGTATCCTGTCTTATTCCAAGACATGGTCTACCTGCATGCCAATTTTCATCCAACTCCGTTCAATCGTTAAGCTTAAGACGTGAAGAGGTAACAAACATACAGACAAAGATCTTGCGCATTTATAATATTAGTCAGTATGGTTATAGTAAATTATTGATTGGTAGGGTACGTGATAATTTGGCAATCTATGAGTAATGTGTGCAATCCAGTGCTGATAAGATATCGATCGGGCCAGCCATGTTTGTTGAAGAGTCCTCAAAAGTTGAAACCTAGCTGGATTTGCAGTGCGTTTGTTCGGTTTGATTTGAGCTATGAATTGATTCAAAAACATAGATGGATAGTCGCGCGCGGACTGGCAACGTCGCATTTCTAGAGGTTTCTTGTGATTATTTTTAACCGACTTCGAAAAAGGAGGAGGTTCTATGTTCGACTGTATGTATGTTTTTTTTAAAACGAAAAATACGTATACCTAGATGACGTTTTAGTGTTCTCCAAATGTTTAAATTCCACGTTCCATGTTATTGGGGTTTTTAGCTCTGGGATATAACAACTAAAAAGTGAAAAATAAAAACCTTTTTACAAAAAAACAACCGACTTCCAAATAAAAAATACACTAAAAATTAAAAAATAACTTTAATTTCGGAAGTCGGTGTCAAATAACGAAGAAATAAAATACAAACACCGGCTTCCGAAATTAAAGTTACTTTTTAATTTTTAGTGTATTTTTTTGGAAGTCGGTTGTTTTTTAATAAAAAAAGATTTTTATATTAAATTTAAATGAAAGTAGGTAGGTACAATGGTTTCTCAGTCAATTAACTAGATCGTTATATTTTATCATTATTTTTAACGTTTACTCTAAAATATGTAATCGTACTCGTATACGTAGTAATACTGCAAAAAGTACCACCGAAATTAAAAGTAGAAGAAGAATGCAAAAAAAAATTTGTTGTAATGTAATTTTTCATGCATAAAAATACCAGCGATGTAATTATTTGACTGAGAAAAAATAGTAATTCATTTAAATTTAATAAAATAATCACAAACATCCTCTAGAAATGCGACGTTGCCAGACCGCGCGCGTGAACGCTCTTCACTAAATTAGTTCCACGACTCTTTTACAAAAAAATCATAGTTCTATGGGTACGATGACGGTCTTATCGCTAACAGCGATATCTTCCATACATCCTTTGGAATATTTGCATAGATAATAAATGACTGAAATCGTTAACTACTTATTTGAAAAAGTAACAATATACCAAGCAACAGAAAAATAATTTAAAAATGTTTCAGCGTTTATGTATGCTCTATTAGCGCTATCTTTCGGCAATTTTGTAAATCAATCGGATTTTTTTTAGTCGGTTTTTCGTTGACGTATTATCAGTCTGGTTAAGGCCCTGTTAAGGTATAGTTACGGAGTTAAGGGTCTACTACCGGCCAAGTGGCGCCCTCATTGAATAAAAAATCCAAAGTTGTAGGCAAAAGTACCAAAAACGGCCGTTTCTGACACTTTTGCCTACTACTTTGTATACGAAACATTCTGAGACCTGTTTTAACAACGTAAAAATCCTTTATCCTCTTTGCAACAAATGTGATGTTGGATTCTTTATTATTTATTTTCTATGCTATGCTACGATTTTTTATTCAATGAGGGCGCCACTTGGCCGGTAGTAGACCCTTAACTCCGTTACTATACCTTAACTAAGCTCCCACTGGTCACTAAAACCAGGGCAAAGTACTGCGGAAACCCAGGTAACCTCCGAGAATAACACCAGGGCGCTGCTGGCCTTCCTTGAGGAGCTGGGGTGGATCGAAGGACAAACCTGTCTCACCTTCTTTTTTTATGGGTGGGAACTCATCAAATAGCTTCTCCCGCTCTTGGAGTGGGAGGGTGTGTCAGACTCTTACAGACTAAAACCCACCGATGTTGCTTGTGCCAGGGGTTGCATGTGACTCCTACGATCACTCGTGAGACCCTGGCAGAAATCTGTGTCACCTGTACACAAGATACGAGCTTTGGACGTGGAGTGGCGGACACGGGCCTAGTGTGAGATTTTTAAGGTGGAAGCTCCAGGGTAGCCCGCGAAATTCAATTTTTCTTTCAGGTTGTATCTTGAGGAGCTCGTGGCTAAAGCAATAACGACGAGACTCCTCCGTTCCTCGGAAAGGCACGTTAAGCCGTTGGTCCCGGCTGTCAATCGTGGATCTTTGACAGTCGTTACGGGTCGTCAGAAGCCTGAAAGTCTGACATCCAGTCTTACCAAGGGGTATCGTATTACCCAGTAAATGGATTATGGGGTTCAGATAGGCAGTCGCTCCATGTAAAAAATACTGGTATTCAGCTGCATCCGCGTTAGACTGGATGCCGACCCCAAGATAGTTGGGAAAAGGCTAGGCAGTTGATGATGATGTCAGGTTGTGTCTTGGTCAAAATTTGATTCGCGGCCGTAGCAAGTATGTATTTATAGAATTATAATCATTAAAATCATCAATACAATACAACTCTCTCAGTTAGAATTGATGCCAAATGTCATGATTTCATGAAATACTTACATTTGGAATCAATAAGAAAATTTGAATTTCGCGGGCTACCCTGGCGCTTCCACCGTAACGCACTCAAACGCGTTTACGTAATCGTTCGTTTATGTCAAATCGCGTAGAACAAAAGAAGTTACCCGTTATTGTCACCAGCACGCGTAGCATGACCACCATAGAAACAGGTTTGTCTACGGAAGAATAGACAAAATGACAGATTGTAAAAAGGTTTATACCGTCCTAAGCATGGCGATGTTAACTGAAGAGAAGAAATGTTTCTATTCTACAGTCGACAAAAGACTACAATGTACAGAGTGATCTCGGGCAGAAAAGATGTCAAGTTAGATAAAAAGAACTTAGTCTATTCTTGGTAGAATAGAGATAAAAGGGTTTTTGTAACTTCAAATGCGTAATTTCGAAATTTAGAAAAAAAAACAATCGAAAATTCAGGTAGTTTGATTGAAAAAACAAACTTTTTTACAAAAAAAACAACCGACTTCCAAAAAACAAATACACTAAAAATTTAAAAATAACTTTAATTTCGGCAGTCGGTGTTTGTATTTTATTTCTTCGATATTTGACACCGACTTCCGAAATTAAAGTTATTTTTAAATTAGTGTATTTTTTTTTTTGGAAGTCGGTTGTTTTTTTTTGTAAAAAGTTTTTTATTTTTCGCTTTTTAGTTGTTATACCCCAGAACTAAAAACCCCAATAACATGGAACGTGGAATTTAAACATTTGGAGAACACAAAAACGTCATCAAGATATGCGTATTTTTCGTTTTTGCTCAAAAAGCGCTAAAGCAATTTCTAAAAAATTATATGGGACCACTTCGGGAGTATATTCTATCGGATAAAAAAATAATTGTGAAAATCGGTCCACAACTGACGAAGAAATGCGCGGACATACATAAATAAAAAACATACATACAGTCGATTATAGAACCTCCTCTTTTTTCGAAAGTCGGTTAAAAAAGTTGGGAATAAGTACATTTTAGTAAAAAAAAAATTGTGACTTTGACCTTCAATGCCTCCAGAACCAGTGGATTCCCAGGTATGGTTTAGTGGAAAAAAAATATCCAGATAATGGGTAGGAATAGAATACGTGGCTTTCGGCTTCGGAAACTGTCTATTTACACCCGATATGTCCCTCCTCCCTCGTGCATTATTAATGAGTGTCTAATGAAGTATTCAGGTGATTCTCAAGTATTTTCGTGCCAAGAAAGGTACGTCGATGATTAATGTGTTCTAATTGCGCATCAGTCTCGACTTCGCCTTAATTCAGTTAACCTATTTCACTTCAGTGAACTTTTAACTAAGTAGGAAGACGCTCAGCGAATACTATTTGCGCTGCTTGAAGATTTAGGTGAAAATACGCAGGCAAGAGTTTCCTAGGACAGAAAATTAAAAATTATGGCGCGTATTTAATTAACTTCGTAAGTTGAGATCTTCAGACATAACATACATAATCAGCCTATTAAGGTTCCCGCTGTTGGGACACAGACCTTGTCTCTGCGCGGGGGAATGGGCCTTAATCAATGACTATAAAGCCTTTTAATTCTCTTTGGCCTTAATCCACCACACGGGCCTAGTGCAGGTTGGTGGAGGTCACATGTCTTTGAAGTTTTAATTCTAGGACATTATGGTTTCCTTACGATGTTTTCCTTCATTGTTTTAAAAGCAGTGGTGATGAAATAATTTACACAAAGTAATGTGCTGTTTTGTTACCGATCTCTAAATAACAAGTCCTTAAAAAACTTGAATATGAGGAAGAATTTGAGGACATGTTTAACTTGAAAAAATAATGGTTTTCTTTAAATATGAACGGAGATGGCGTCAATCTTATCTTGAAGGAGTTATTTTTCATGGAAACTTACTGTTAAAATATTATGGGACATAAAAATTAGCCTCCTTGCACCATTAATATCTTAGCTACCGAATAGTTATTGGTCGTTAGCGTTACGCGATCGTTAACTTGGTCGAGACTATCGGATATGTCCATAGTACCTATTTAATAGGTATCATAAGAGTGAATAGGTTACTTCTAGGCAAGCGTGCTCCATCATGGACCATATCATCATATTACCATCAGGTGGGATAGTGGTCAAGCGCGTGCCTATCACAGTTAAAAACAAAAAATAAATAAAGAGTCTTCTATTTACATTTTTTTTTACTTTTTAGTTACTCAACATGTTTCGTATAAAAAGTAGGAAAAAGTGTGAAAAAGTCCGTTTTTGTGGTACCCTGCCTACTGCTTTGGATACGAAACATTTTGAGTCCTATTTTAACAACGTAAAAATACTTCATCCTCTTTGTAACAAACGTGACGTTGGATTCTTTAATATTTATTTTCTATGATATGCTACGATTTTTTATTCAATGAGGGCGCCACTTGGGCGGTAGTAGGGCCTTAAGGGCCTACCACCCCATAAGTGGCGCCCTCATTGAATAAAAATTCGTATCTTAGCCTATAAAATAAAGATTAAAGAATCCTATGTTGCGTTTGTTACAAATAGAAAGAAGAAGAGAGTAGAAGAAAGTAGAAGAGGTATTTTTACGTTGTTATAACAGGACTTAAAGTGTTTCGTATCCAAAGTAGTAGGCAAAAGTGTCAAAAACGGCCGTTTTTGGTATTTCTGCTTACTACTTTGTATACGAAACACTTTGAGTCCTGTTTCAACAACGTAAAAATATCTTAAGCTCTTTGTAACAAACGCAACATAGGATTTTTTAATCTTTATCTTCTACGCTTTGCTACGATTTTTTATTCAATGAGGGCGCCACTTAGCGGCTATATACGCCTTAAGTAAATCATTCATTAGTAACTTCTCCCGACTCAGAGCGGGAGGGCGTGTCAGACTCTTACTGACTAAAACCCACTCGTGTTCATTCAGATGCCTGTGCCAGAACCGCGGTGATTATTTCAATTCTCATTCTTTGCCTTATTCTGTGAAGTTATATAGAATCTTCCGGCAATATAATCTCTAACTTACTAGCAGTACCTGCCTACGTGTCAATGCCAACACGTTATTAAAACAATGCAGCCTAAACGTAACTACGTACCTACACTGCGAACGCTATGTTGCATGATAATGCGGTTTTGAGTGGATGTTTGCACTTATTTTGTTTGTAGTTAGGTTCTGTATGAAACCGAACAGACATTCGAACTTCCTACTTCGACTGCCAATATTGCTTTGGTATTTTAGAATTTATCCTCGCATTTTCTTTCTTCTTGCCTTATACCCTGTCACGGAAATGGGTGGTCAAAATTAAATGAGAATGAACTTTTGCCCATACTAATTTTGATCAGCTGACGATAGTTTTGTACGGAAATTTCAATTTATTTTTTTGGAAATTAACTTTGGTTTCCTTGAAGACAGTTTTTCATTTTTTTTTCATAGGCAAGACCGGTATCTAAAATATGACCATGTATTTTCATTACACCCTGTACACACCAGATATGTCAATAATTCATTATTTAAAGTAATTCACTTCCAGCTTTTTGGTTATATCGTCACTAGATATTGAGAACCATCAGTCCCGCTAAGTTTCACTAGCAGTTTTATTTTAACCTTATATTGGTGCCGATTCTCTTGTTCAATAATGAAACTAAAATTTGAGAATCGCTATTTTTTACTAAAAGGCAGTGCGAGAAAAGGACGGCTATAGCTATGAACTAAGTTAGAGATGTCAAACTAGCTTACGCCTTGCGCTTTAAGGATGATTCAAGTTACACCGTGTCGCCACCGGGCCGTGCCCCGGCCGGGGGGCATGGCGTCGAAATATCGGTGGCAATTGATTCCCGGCCGGGGCACGGCCCGGTGGCGACACGGTGTAACGTGAATCATCCTTTACTGTGTTTTTAGTCGAGATGTTTTTACGTGTACGCGAAATTTGTATGGAAATATTAGTTCAACTAAATTTTACAGTTCTAATTTACGTCCGTCTCTTTCCTGTTTTATTAGAGAGAAAAAGATAGCAATAGCCTAGATTAAGTTTAGTTTGTGCACAACAGAATCGGAACCATGATGTCGTAGCCTGCATTCGGAAAATGTATATTTTTCTTCAATACGTCATTTGAGTTACAAGCTTTTATTTAACTTATAATGTTTGTAGGTATGTAGGTGGTCCGCTTCATGTAAACCATTTTACAACCACTTGTTGTTTTCCGATAGAGCTGAAATTTAGCATATATATACCTATTTAAGAAATTGACTATCCTTTACACATGATGACGAAAGCCCAAGTTAGTTAAAAAAGAAACTCGAAATTTATTACAGTATTGTTGAATTCAGCACCATTTCCTTACCCAGTTCTGAAGTATTTTGCGCATCAAAAACCCTTTCTATTGACTCGTGTCTCGATATCTTATTCATTCTCCACAAAACAAACATATCTATTACTTCTACTACATTATCAGAAACATGAACAATTTTCACAGACACTGAACCCTAAATAAACAATGAATAATGCATTGAAGCCGCTCCGCTTGGCTGGACTTAGTAACCTTGATCTTACGACTGATGATTACGCTATTATTTGCTCATATCCTGTAGCTACTAAGTCTTTATGTAAGTGAATGTAGATGTAAGCCTCTGGAAGTTTTATAAGGGCTTTTAGTTTCTTAGATTTCTCTAAAGGATTCTGGCAAAGTGTGGATTTGTGTCCCGTTGATGGCTATAGGTTACCCCTCCTATTACGTGGTTCTTAATGTAACTTGACTTACATAAGGCGCAGTTATACGACTTTTAATGATTTTTAATTGAACATCACTTCTAAACGACTAGTCTTATTTCTTTGAAGAAAATATATGTAACTCTAGACAATTTCCTTCGTAATTTGATATGTGAATATTTGAAATTATATTTTTATAACATAGCGTAATTAATTTGTAAAGTGATGTCTAACGCGGATAAAAAATTGAGAATCACGCAAAAACTATAAAGCGTATTTCTAAGTAACTTTTACTATTTTAAAGATCATATTTTTATTTTTATTTTAGTATACGTGTTTTAGTGTAATACCTGTTGTTTTATCTATCTAATATCTTTAAACGAGCAATTCTTGTATATATACATAATTATATTATAATCAGCATCTCGGAAACGGCTCCAACGATTTTTATGAAATTTAGTATGCAAGGGTTTCGGGGGCGATAAATCGATCTAGCTAGGTTTCATTTTTAGAAAACGTCGTTTTATTCATGTAAAAGCCGAGAGAAGCTCGGTCATCCAGGTACCGTAAAATAAATTAATAATGTGTCTAATTTCGGATAGCGCTCTTTGATGGGCGAGTTCTATTTCTGGTTGGACGAACGACGCGTTACGTGAGCTCAGCACAGAACACGCAAGCTAACCACTCAAGATCTTTGGCAGTTAATAGCGCCTTAAGATCCTGTGCCCAAGTTGGGGCAGAGGGCATCCACAGTAGTCCTACATCGCGAGCGGTCTTGAGCTTCTCGCTTCACGACATTCCGATGCTCGTCGCTGCCGCCAATGCGGTGCGGCGCCAGGCATGATGGGAACGGTTACGTTTCCTTTTCCCTTGAGGATTCCAATCCATAGCTTCTTCTTAATGTGAAAATGTACATAAAAATCTTTGAGGACTTTTAATTTAACACTGAAAAGCGTAGGGTCCAGGGTCACACGGTGGAGCATATAGGGTATGGGTAGCTGTCACCTTGGAGTAGGGAGTAAGCGGAATGCGTAAGGGAGGCAATCTTCGCGCCCTCATGCCTCTAGCCGCCGCAGGAGACGCCCTGGGCGTTGGGAGTCGCATCCACTCGTCTGCAATTTCTCAATAGCAGCTCAGAGTCTAGATCATTCTAAGTATTCTTCCCTGGTTGATGGCTATTGCTCGCCCTCTATAACAATTACTAGAACATAGCCAAATGTGTAGGTACTTCACTCCAGGGTCGCGGGAGTAGTTGAAAAGGTCACCGCGACCCTGAAACAGGCAACTGAAGGAACACGTATGGGTTTTAGTCAGTAAGAGTCTAACACGCCCGCCGTCTCCACCCAAAGCGGGAGACGTCATCCGATGATTTGCCAAATTAAAGAAAGGTGATCCACTCCTGTATAACTCTTCCTTCAGGGAATTTGGCTTGATGTTACGTGTTTATGTGTATCCTGCGGCTTCTAGTTTTCTTATTGTGAGTTATTGTAGATACGAAAAGGTCTCTCTCTGAAAGGACTTTTACTCAGGTATTTTATATTCACTCGGGAAATGTTCAAGATATATTTTTCTTTTTAGGACATGCGTATTTGCGGTTGTAGGTAGATATGTTATTCTTTACTGCTTGTTTTAACAGAAAAACATACTTTTGCTTCAGTTCAGTGTGATCTTTGAGCACGATTTCAATGAGATAATTATAACAACTTTGTTTTCTTGAATTGTAATACAAAAGGTAAGTCCAAGAAGTTATACCTACTTTAAATGTAAACAACTTTTCAAATTAAATTAACGGAACTATGATGTATGATGACGTACATAAAATGCAACACAAGAAATAATGTAAGTAAATGTCTGCTTCAATACCTTGATTCGAATTATGCCCGCGGCGTCTGCGTTTTATTTTCCGGGAGGTATCTCGATTCTAACTTTTCCCGCGGCGCCTGCGTTTTATTTTCCGGGAGGTATCTTGATTCAAACTTTGCCCGCGGCGCCTGCGTTTTATTTTCTGGGAGTTACTTAGATTTATACTTTGCCTGCGGTGTCTTTTTTTTTTGCATTTTATTTTCCGGGAGGTAATTCATAATGCCCGCGGCGTTTGCGTTTTTTGTTTCCGGGATGTACCTTGACTCAAAATTTGCCCGCAGCGTCGGCGTTTTATTTTCCGGGAGTAAAAATGGCTTCCATCGTAAGTCGAGGGAATTAACAGTGAGAGAATCAACCGAGTAGCAGTAATTTGCAAATCAGTATTGCCGGATTAAGGCGCTATTAACTGCCAATGACTGAGTGGTTAGCTTGCGTGTTCTGTGCTGAGCTCACGTAACGCGTCGTACGTCCACCCAGTAATAGGATGGTTAAGGTTTCATAAAAATACGCTTTATAATTTTTGCGTGATCCTCAATTTTTTATCCGCGTTAGAAATAACTTTACAAATTAATTACACTATGTTATAAAAATACAATTTCAAATATTCTCAGATCAAATTACGACGGAAATTGTCTAGCGTAACATATATCTTTTTCAAAGAAATAAGACTAGTCTTTTAGACGTGATATTAAATTAAGAATCATTAAAAGTCGTATAACTGCGCCTTAAGGAAAATGTGTTCTTAGAAACAGGAACTTGTTGTTATGTTATGCACTACGTTATGTCACGTAGCGGAAAAACCCACTTGCTAATTGGATGAACTACTGTTTCTAAGTATCAGTATTTTACCTACCTACGTATATTTTTGTGATATCCAAAACAATTTTCGGCTAATGTGAATGGCTATTATTATTATAAGAGAAAGGAAAAACTAAAGAAACTATAGATAAATGGATTGTTTAAAAGATGATCAGCCTTATTTACTCGTATACAAAATCTAATATGTAATCCTATGGGGATTACTTTAAACACCTATGATTCTGCTAATTAGTATGTAAACTAATCAGATACACAAAGAAGAACAGAGATATGCTTAGATTTTTTTTATAAATTAACCTGAATATGTCTGAATGAAGTAAGATCCCAAAGCCGCCAGACATTACTTAGTTGTTTCAAAATTTGTGGGGTCGATTGTGTTAGTATTTTACTTTCAACGCACGTATACCTGCTATTTTGGGCCGAATGGTAAATTTATCGGTATCAGACGCTAAAGTTACGTAATATAGGTACATTGTTCACTTTTCCTTAACTTTGAGTGCTAATTTTCATGTCCGTTTTACAAAATATTATTAAAAAAATCATAGTTAAAGAATATTTTAACGCCTAATTAGTTTTTATAATAGTCTTAAGGGGTGACCGAGACCTTTTTTTTCACCCGGAGTTACGTGCTGTAAAATAAATAATGAAAATGAAGACATATCAATAAAGAAAGAAAAACATTTATTTGGCGACAGTCACCGGGTACACACAAGAAAAATAAAATGAAAAAGTGACAATCATTAAGAAAAGATAATGATAACATAGCGTGTGCCTCATGCCTGCGCCAAAAAGGTTCATTTCAGCATTGTTGCCAGACAAATGCTATCTGACGCTGGTCTTCCAATGAACCTTGAGTGACAAGTGACGGAGCAAATAGTTTTAAACAAAGTATCTTTATATACAAAATTCAAAGTCCTAACTGCCTGATTTATCAATCTACAGCCTAAACCGCTGGTTCTAGAGACATGAAATTTAGAGGGTGTGTTCTTTGTGAAGAGTAGGTATCCACTAAGAAGGGTTTGTCGAAATTTATCCTTTAAGGGGGTGAAAAAGGGATTGAAAGTTTATAACGGGAGAAGTACTAATTCCACGCGGGTGAAGCCGCTGGCAGAAGCTAGTATCCAATGAACAAATCTTACGTTCAAAGTACAGTTTTGTTAGTATAACACTACACAATCCCACATATTTTGTAAATCAGAAAAATAAGAACTGTCTGGCGGTTCTGGGATCTTAGACTAGAGGGTGACTCAGATGACGACTAATAGAGAAGTATGGAGGAAGGCATGTAGCACCGACTCCTAATAAATGTGATAAAGGCAAGTGAATGATGATCTATTGTTCGTACGTTTTTCTTGTTTTTCCCGTTAACAAAATATAATCATTCAATATGTTTTTATGATACATATTATTAATATCTAATCTATTATTAATAGAACATAGCTAAGCTATACATCTATCATGTAGTTTCATGCTTATCTATTGTCAATACGTAGAGAAGTTGGGTATTTTCCTGTGTTTATTTTTGTACAATATCTTATGCTAAAAACAAATAACACTCAAAAGATTTCTTTTCTGAAAACAGCATCAAAATTGGTTATTAAGGCGCAGTTATACGACTTTTAATGATTTTTGATTGAAGATTACGTCTAAACGACTAGCCTTATTTCTTTGAAAAAATATATGTGTCTCTTCGTAATTTGGTATGTGAATATTTGAAATTATATTTTTATAACATAGTGTAATTAATTTGTAAAGTTACGTCTGACGCGGATAAAAAATTGAGAATCACGCAAAAACTATAAAGCGTATTTTTATGAAACCTTCACCATTTTAAAGATCATTTAATTATTTATATTTTAGTATACGTGTTTTAGTATAATAAATTAACAATGCGTCTAATTTCGGACAGCGCTCCCTGATGGGCGAGTCCTATCACTGGGTGGACGTACGACGCGTTGCTTGACCTCAGCACAGAAAACGCAAGCTAACCACTCAAGGTCGTTGGCGTATAACTGCGCCTTAAGACTATTTTAATGCGCTAGGCTGTCTACAGACCGCCTACAGAAATGAACAACTTTCTTTAAGAAACTTATAGGAAATTCCCAAAAAAAAATTGCACTTTCCTTACAAAGTTATCATCAGCTGATCATAATTAATATTTTGATCAGTTGATTATAACTGGATAGGAATAGGAATGATTTCAGGGTAAAAACTATGATAATAATATTTAGTCCGTAAGCAATATTTTTTATTCATCAAAAACACTGGACACGTATTTTTAACCGACTTTCGAAAAAGGAGGAGGTTCTATATTCGACTGTATGTATGTTTTTTTTTTATGTATGTCCGCGCATTTTCCCGTCAGTTGTGGACCGATTTTCAAAATTCTTTATAATCTCCCGAGGTGGTCCCATATAAATTTTATCGAAATTGCTTTAGCGCTTTTTGAGAAACTGAACAAAAACGAAAAATACGCATAATTTGATGACGTTTTTGTGTTCTTCAAATGTTAAAAATGCCACGTTCCATGTTATTGGGGTTTTTAGTTCTGGGGTATAACAACTTAAAAGCGAAAAATAAAAAACTTTTTTACAAAAAAAAAACAACCGACTTCCAAAAAAAAATCACTAAAAATTTAAAAATAACTTTAATTTCGGAAGTCGGTGTCAAATATCGAAGAAATAAAATGCAAACACCGACTTCCGAAATTAAAGTTAATTTTTAATTTTTAGTGTATTTTTTTTTTTGGAAGTCGGTTGTTTTTTTTGTAAAAAAGTTTTTTTTTGTTATAACAAATCAATGAAAAATGACAAAGATAAAACGCATCAAAGTTCAAGAGTGGGGGATTGTTACGTCACTTTCGAGTAAAAAGTGGTACAATTTTAACTGAAGTGTGACGTCATGCGAATTTTCAACGCACTATATCGTCTTCAGTTTTTCTTTACGTGACAAGACAAAAGAAAAATACGTGTCCATATTTTTCGGTTATCTAACTGACGGACTTTTTTTTTAGACGGTTCGATTGGCGCAGTGGTTGAGCGTTCGGCTGCTGCGCTGCGTGTCGCGGGTTCGATCCCCGCACGGAACAAATATTTGTATGCCTTACAGATAGTTGTTCCAGGTCTGGGTGTCTTGTGTATGTGAGTTTAAATGTTTGTCAACGCACACATGATACAGGAATAATTCCCAGTGTGGGGCAACGTTTTCAAAATGAAAATTAAAAAAAAAAAGTATTTAGTCTCATATTCTAAAATATGACCACGCTTTTCCGTTTCACCGTTTATATGTTTATAAACTTTGTAATGATTATATTATAGACGTGTCTGTATCACTGGCTGACTCCACTCAGATTCCTAGAAAAGATATTAATAACACAAGCTTTTTGCTGTGTTTATTAGTGTTTTACATTCTATGTTTAAGGCTGACGTCAGACACAAATACAAAAAAAAACTGTGCCATGTTGTCTTAGATACGATATAGTCTTGGAAAACCCCGTATTTTTGTTTACAACGAGCTGAATGTCTTCCTTGTTGGTGGTTGACCTTTAACTGGTGAACTTTTGAATGAGTGAATGATTGTTTTATGCTGATATGTATGGCTCTTATTGTATCATTAAGGTGAATGCTCCAGGGTAGCCCGCGTTATTCAAATTATCTTACGTTTTTTTACATTTTGCAGGTCAGTGTCAGGTTGTTTCTTGGTCAAAATTTGATTCGCGGCCGTAGCAAGATTGTATTTATAGAATTATAATCATTCATCAATACAACTCTCTCAGTTAGAATTGATGCCAAATGTCATGATTTCATGAAATACTTACATTTGGCATCAATTCTAACTGAGAGAGTTGTATTGATGATTTTAATGATTAAAATCTTAATGCTCAATTATCTACAAGTTCATACATAGTAAATGACTTTCTTTAAGTAGCTACCAGAAATTTCTTATTTGCTTATTATTTTATTTCTCAAGTCAAAAGTCATAAGAAGGAGGTTATCAAATCGGATATTTGCATTTTTTTTCGTATGTTCCATATATTGACGGATTTGCAAAATTTCTTTTTTTGTTCGAAAGGGGTTTGTTCCGAAATGGTCCCATTTAAATTTCATATAGATCTGATGATGGGTTTCGGAGACAGACAACAGAACTCTTCAAAAATTGACAGCAATTCAACTGCGATTGCTGCGATCGTATGTCTATGAATTGTTAACACAGTTTAATGGGGAACTACAACTAAAAAGTGAAAAATAAAAAACTTTTTTACAAAAAAATAGAACCGACTTCCAAAAAAAATGAAAAATAACTTCAATTTCGGAAGTCGGTATCAAATAACGAAGACACAAAACCAGAAACACCGACTTCCGAAATTGACGTTATTTTGCACTTTTTTTTGGAAGTCAGTTCTATTTTTTTTTTTCAGTTTCAACTTCAAATCAATTGACCATTCTAGATACCGAATTCAGTCTTAACTCCATACCCCACTACTGGATCCTTTTTGCTCCCCTTTTTTGGCGCCCCTCCCTTGACTTTGGTGCATTACTGAAGATTCCTTTCGGTGAGCTTGTGATAGTATAGGGTGTATTGCTGCTTACAACGCGCAGTTATACGACTTCTAATGATTTTTAATTGAACTTCTTTAATTGGTCTTAACGACTAGTCTTATTTCTTTGCAAAAAAAATGTTACTCTAGACAATTTCCTTCGTAATTTGATATGTGAATATTTGAAATTATATTTTAATAACACAGTTTAATTATTAATTTGTAAAGTTATGTCTAACGCGAATAAAAAATTGAGAATCACGCAAAAACTAAGAAGTTTATTTTTATGAATACGTGCTTTCGTATAATACCTGTTGTTTTATGTATAATAAATAAATAATGCGTCTTATTTCGGACAGCGCTCGTTGATCGGCGAGTCCTATTACTGGGTGGATGTACGACGCGTTACGTGAACTCAACACAGAACACGCAAGCTAACCACTCAAGGTCGTTGGCAGTTAAGGGTCTACTACCGGCCAAGTAGCGCCCTCATTAAATGAAAAATCGTAGCATAGCATAGCATAGAAAATAAATATTAAAGAATCCAACGTCACGTTTGTTACAAAGAGGATAAAGTATTTTTACGTTGTTAAAACAGGTCTCAGAATGTTTCGTATCCAAAGTAGTAGGTAAAAGTGTCAGAAACGGCCGTTTTTTTTTATAACTTAAAAATGCAGTAACATTGTATACTGCACTTTTTCTTAGCGCTCCATTTCAATTGAAGAAAGAGACAATACGTATTTAAAATACAGTAAAATGTGTTAGTGCGTTTATCCTTAGTATTTGTATATAAAGAACCTATTATTAAATACTAACTAGAAATGCAGTATGCTTTATTACTGTGCTACTATTTAGAATCAGACCATAGATTTTTCTAAAATGCATAGGTTCATCATTTTCCTGCCCTTATCCCATGTTACTTGGGGTCGGCGCAACACGTTTTTTTCTTCCATTCTGTCCTGTCAGCCGTCACGCTATCGCTAACTCCCTTTTCTTTCATATCACTCCTCACACAATCCATCCATCCTTTCTTTGGCCTCCCTCTCCCTCTCCATCCATCCACATTTATATTCATAACTCATTTGGTTACATGTGTTTCATCCCTCCTCTTCACATGACCATACCAAGATAAGCGGTTCCCTTTCAACTTTTCTGTGACTGGCGCCACTTTTAAACTACCTCTAACGTACTCATTTCTCACTTTATCCATTCTCGTTACTCCACACATCCATCTCAACATTCTCTAAAATGCATAGGTTATTAGCAGTAATATTTCTTACTGCGTTATTATTTAGCACAAGACAATTTTATACATGTCAAAGTACGAAGAAAGTCCGTAGTAAAGTTGGACCTCAGTTAATAATCTGGGAGTTACAGCCTGGCCACGGGACATGTATGTATGTCGGGCTGGTTTCTGCAACTCCACGCTCAAGGCGCGTATTTTGCGTACAGGGCCACGGGACATTCGCTGCTGCGAATTTTCGCGCGGTGCGACCGGCGAAGCGTCTGGCGACTAAAACAAATGAATAGAAATGTACTAATCATGCCACGCGTAGAGGCGACCGGCGAAGTTTGCCGAGCGAATTGCAAGAGCTTCTGGCGGCGCGACGGGCGACTGAAACAAATGTATGGCAGTACGGCGGATGCCTCGTGGCATATAGTGCAGGCAACGGGCTGATTAAAAAGTTATAAATAATTTTATTTTCGATGAGTCTATGTCATATAATTTAGAATACTTATTCAAATTAACTTAATTGTCTAAATAAGTATCCCTAAATCTTTAAATATTTTATATACCTACATACATTATGTCGTATGTAGTGTACATACCTTAACGTCATAAACATTTTTTCTGCAGCACTGCATTTACCGTTTTCTCCAGTTCTGGTTGTATATTTACAAGAATATAATCAAAGGTTTCGACACTCAAACGGGTATAATTGAAAAAAAAAAGAGTGGCACTTTGGAAGTGCCGACAGAAGTGAAAACTTGAACAAAAGTGCCCAAACACGCCTAAAGAAGTTTTCAAATCAATCCGCTATTCGAATCGCGTACCAGTATCAGTGTCGTTGTCGGTGTCCGCGTCGGTGTCGGCGTCGTCGCGCGTTTTGAATAGTTTTTTGCCATGTCAAAAATGCCCCACGCGCCTAAAGAAGTTTTCTCTTCTAAAATCTGGTTATAGTCCGTATTTATCGTACTTCTTGTGGAATTCTCCATTTTTACCCCGATCCTTATCCAAATCATGTCCTCCACAATCTCTTCCAAATATATTATCTTGAACCGAAAAACTAACTTTCCAAGCAAAAGCGAGATAAACTTTGATAATGACATTTCGCTCTCGGTCTACTGGTCGCGGTCTAGTGCCCGTGGCCTGCAAACTGTGCCGCGCGAATAGACGCCCCGACAGACGCAACCGCCGATCGCGTCGCCCTTCCCCGTGGCCAGGCTGTTAGTGGGTTTCGAAAGGGTGCGGGCGGGTAACTGATTTATTCGCCGAAAACCACGCGCCGTCCGCGTCAATCGCCGAGCATCGCCATTGATGAATTGTGTTTGTGAAGCGCGGCGCGGGACTAAAATTACGTGAGTATTTTAGAGAGTTTCTATTATAATAATTATTATTTGAAAATGTATGACAATGGTTTAATTTTAACTGAAAAATTTTGCTTTTAAAATAAGTTTCTGTCAATTGCTGTGTGGTTTAAGCTTATTATAAGTATGGTCATTGGTAACGTGTGCCGTATTTTCTTTTTATAATCTTATTATCTTAAATTTAAACCAGAAATCTTACTTTGAACTAGACATCTTACTTTGAACTTCTGCTTTTCGTAGCGTAGTAAGTCAGACTGGTAATTGGTAACCTCGCCTAACACTGTGTTAGAGTTTGCAACTTTTCTTTTAACAAACGATGTTCTAGTTATAACTGATAAATAAATATTTATTTTCAGGAAATGGCTACTACAAAGGACAAAACAATTAACAAAAGTACAGAAAAAAAAGAATTAACTTATATAGAAACAATATATTTAAGACAGTATGACTATAACAATTTTAATGTCATATTTGATTATAAAAACGAGTACAAGAATTCTTTTCTATATGTACAAATGTTTGGGATAAATAAATTGACTTCGGGTTTAAAAAAGGACCACTTACTGGAAGAAAACATTCCTGCATCAGCTGAGATGGAACTCCCTCCAACAGCTGATATGGACCTCCTTACATCATCTGAGATGGAAGTCCCTATATCAGCTGAGATGGAAAACCCTCCAACAGCTGATATAGGCATCCCTGCATCATCTGAGATGGAACTCCCTATATCAGCTGAGATGGAGCTCCCTCCATCAGCTGAGATGGATACCTTACCTTTCTGAGTACTTACCGGCAAAATGCCGAAACGTCCGAAGAGATCGAGATTTTCACCGAGCAGACAAAGTTTCTAGACAACATCAGAAAGAACATAACTTATATCACTCAACACCTCAACAATCTTTTCAGCATTGTGAATTCTTAGGTTGTTATTCAAATGTATTTGCTTGCTGTGAACAATGTTTCTGTTTTCTTTGCATGAACCATTACGAGAGCCAAACACCTTTCAATAACTGTATAAATCATCAATCTTACAGTGTAACTGAAAATCATAAGAAAAAGCATGTTGAAACATTGTCTGCACCAGTAAACCATGATAAAGAAAACAACTTGAACGTGATCAGCAAAAAAAACAGAAAATAACGAAGCAACTAACTGTGTGTTTCACTGGAATATGCAAATTGCAAGGAAGAAGTTTCACTGGAATATGCAGATTGTAAGGAAGAATTTTTCTTCACTTGTGGAAAATGTCTTTGTTTTCTTTGTTTTCCTCATTTTGATAGTGAAAACAACACACATCAGCCACAGAAACTACAATAGGCACAAGTGAATGCGCTATTGACTAAAAAAGGCAATCCCCGAAAAAGAAGAAGATTCCAAGAGACGGTAGAGAAAAGAAAAGTAAAGAAAACCAAATTTAATATGGAAAAAACTTTCTTTGAAAGCGCTATGTCCGGAAACGTGCATAAAAAAATGTACAGTGAAAATCACTGAAAATCAACGGAAAATAATAAACGAAGAATATATTGCTCTAAGCTGGGCTAGGGGTTGGTTTATGAAGAGTCAAGTCGAGACGAAAACTATTGCGAATAGAAAAATGTTAAAGATCACCAAACGTAACGTATCATACTCATATTTTTTTCAATTAGGAACTGAAAAATATGAAATTTGCAAAACATTTTTTCTCACGACGTTTGGCTATCACGCGAAAAATGACAGAAGATTACTAACAGCGTTAAAAAGGCCAACTAATGAACAGAAAGATAAAAGAGGTCTTTATGAAACAAGAATAAAATAGATGCTGAAATTATTAAAGATGACGTCAAATCGTACAATCTAGTTATATCTCATTACAGACGAAAGCATGCACCACTTCGTCTTTACTTACCAAGTGACGTAATAGTTTGTAACATGTACGATTTTTTTTGTAAAAAATAGTCTAACCTAAAAGTCTCTTATGAATCTTATCGACAGGTTGTACGAAAGGACATGAATATCTCTTTTGCACATTTGGGAAACGAGGAATGTGAAGTTTGTGCCCATCACATACAACACTCCATAAGTTTATGTAAAAGTCATAAAACAAAATATGTACAGGCGCTTATAAAAAAGATGCAAATAATAGTGAACATAACTTGAATACAAATATTATTCTGTTGATCTACAGAAAGTTATTTTGTTACCACGTATGGAACAATTTAAGAGTGCAAATTTTTGTCCAAGAATAATAGTCTATAACGAAAGTTTCGTTCCATTAGGAACATGCAAGAAAGACTCAATTCCTTTTGCAGCAATCTGGAATGAAAGAAAGAAAACGAGTTTATTTGGCACACACAGATACACACAATGTGGGTACAAATAAAAATAATAAAAAATAACTTAATTTTATAACAATTACATTGTGTGCTCCAATTGTTTGAATTGAAAGCACGTCTGGACGTAATCAAGAAAACATCATATCAACCTTTACAGCTTTTTTAGTTAACAAACGCGACAAAGATCACATTATTTTGTGGATGAATAATTGTTCAGACCAAAACAAAAACTGGGCGATGTTGTCTTTCATTTAACATAATTAACAGCAATTTGATTTCCGCACAGACAATAACACTTAAATTTTTCGAACCAGGGCATAAATTTATGTCTGCTGCTGCTCATCACAGAGTCGAGCAAACTTTACAAAAGAAAAGAAAAGTTTACGACTTTAACGATTTTATTGATGCTGTGAAACAAGCTCAAAAACCTGTCGACGTTAAAATCATGGAAGTATCCGATTTTTATTCTTATTTTGATCTTTCTTCAATTCACAAAGTACGTATTAGTCCAAGAGTTTACTTAAAAGATATCGTGGTTGTTGTAGCAAAAAGGGGCACATACACGTTAGATTATAAAACAAGCCACGATGAAAATGAGTACCAAATTCTAGATTTTCTTCAGATAAAATTTGTGAAAAGTCAAAGTTTGCCTGAGGCTACACAAAAACACGCCCCGGGTATAAAGGCGAAAACTAAATCGGCCATAATTTATAAGCTTTTAAATCTGATTCCCGATACAAAGAAGGAATTTTGGCTGTATTTGCCCGTAAATAATAATAATGAAACTGATATCGAAGAGGCCTGATAGTTACTTTTTAAATATTTAAATTGTTTTGTTAAACTTAAGAAATCTGATAGATCTTTTTAATGTTAAGTACGTGCCAATAATTACTGATTGATCTCCGTATTTGCCATATACATGGATAATTAATAAGCCGTGATTAAGATACCTTAAATGTTCGAAATAATAAAGGAAGTTTGGGTGAATTTGATATTAATAGATTTTGTAAAGACTATAGAATTATATTGTTACTAGATTTTATTAGTTCATTGTAACTGGTGATAGTTATAAGTCCTCGTCGACACAGGTAATTAAATATGTATCTTAAATATTTGAATTATTTTGTTAAAGTTAAGAAGTCTGATAGATCTTTTTAATGTAATGTAGGTACATGCGAATAATTACTGATTGATCTCATTATTTGCCATAGACATGAGTAATTATGCTGTGATTAAGTAAGATGCCTTGAATGTTAGAAATAAGGAAGGTAGTTTGAAGTTGATACCTATTTGTTATTAATATTCCTAGATTTTGACACTTTATGTCATAAGTATAAGTCCTCATCGATACAGGTAATTAAATATTAATCTATGATTTTGATCTCAACATGATGTGCCATAATACTTGCCTGTGATTATAATAATATTGTGTTTTAAGATTTATTTTGAATATATTTTTTTATTAAATTATTTGTATCATTTACCTCTTTTTAATATATTATAGATATAACCAAGTTATTGTGGTTTTTTTTTACTTTTGTACACTAATTTATATTTGACGACACGGTTGGCGCAGTGGTGGAGCGTTCGGCTGCTGCGCTGCGTGTCGTGGGTTCGATCCCCGCACGGAACAAATATTTGTATGGCCTACAGATAGTTGTTCCGGGTCTGGGTGTCTTGTGTATGTGAGTATACATGTTTGTGAACGCACCCACGACACAGGAGTAACTCCTAGTGTGGGGCAAAGTTTTTAAATAAAAAAAATTGAAAGCTATAAGTCACTCATTTACTGCAGTTATGATTTGTAGTCAGTCTAAGCATGGCGTTATGAAAATATTATGTGACTAATAAAAAATGCAGTAATTGTGTATGAGATAGTTTTATTTGTCATTTAAAATATCTTATTTTTTAATATTTATGTCGTTATATTTAATTAGGAAATATTTAGGATAAATATAACCAAATAAGCGTGCTTTTTCATACTTAAATACTATTTTTAATAGCTTTTTATAACTAGTGCACTGCGTTTTTTAATTGGTAGTCGGAGTGATAATAATAATTGAATTAAATGAAATAAGCGCAGTAATCAGCACTTGCTAGTAGAAAACGCAGTAACTCCAAACTTACTGCTGTTATAGCTTGTAATACTGGATTTAGTCATCTGTTAGAATTGATTCACGTAAAGATAAAACTGTGCATTGCTCTTTAGTTAGTACCTACGAACGGGGTGAATAGAAACGAAGGGGTGAATGGAAACAAAACTTTGAGTAGGATTTTCACTAAGATACCCTAATATTGGTTTTTAGTAAAGCATCGATTTAGTTTTTATAACAATTCATAAATAAATTGGAGTACATAAATGCTACAAACAATTTCGAAATAACGTGAAAAAAATGTGAGCCGTCACGGGACGCCTGGCAGATGTGAAACATCGACATTATTTTGTAAAAGTAATATGCAGAAATGAACGTACACCATTTGACCGGTAGTAGACCATTAAGTGGTTACGATAAAATAGGAAAAAAACAGAAAGGGACGAAAAGCCATATTGATAACATTTGCTAACTTTAATAAGCTTAGTTTAAGGGTGTCCTAGTCGGTCATTCTTCTATACAAATGTAGTATGGCGATTTCTTTACTATTTGATGGTGTAATAACAAAAAAAAAATCTTACTATTTGATGGTGTAATAACAAAACAAAAAAACATCGTATAGCGTGGCGACGCGTCGCCACGGCATGCGTCGCCACGCCAGAAATCGGTTTTACGTGCGGCTATAGATGTTTCACATCAAAACCCCTTCAAAGTTTTGCTTCTATTCACCCCGGCTTCCTATTCACCCCGTTTGACGTAATGAAATCAAACTGCGTCAGTGATTGAAACAAAAGAAACTCGCTCTTTGAACTTTTGCAATTCTTTTGAAAATGTAAGCAATTGTTTGCTATTTTTATTGCCCTCCTTAAAGGTCCTTCTCTGTTATAACATTTCTATAGCTTCGCGTTTGACCTTTTGAAACAAAAAGCCATTTAATCTAAAGAGTCATTGAATTTACGTAATGCTGGCGTCTTTGAATTTATATAATTTACTGTTGGAGTGATTATACCTTTTTTTCGTTTATACATTTATTGTTGGTAATGGGTTAATCTTTACAGCCTGACACCGGTAGCTGGAAAGTTCACCTATGCTTTACTTAAGATAGGTGAACCTTTTGGGGCTAAAATGATCAAGCTAGTTAGAGAAATACTAGCTCACTACACGGAGCACGCAACATAAAATTGTCTGTGTGAGACTTAAGGCCCTTCTCGCGGTCCAGTGGCGCCCTCATTGAATAAAAAATCGTAGCATAGCACAGAAAATAAATATTAAAAAATCCAACTTCACGGAAGTCGGTGTTTGTATTTTACTTCTTCGTGATTTGACACCGACTGCCGAAATTAAAGTTATTTTTTAATTTTTTAGTGTATTTTTTTTTGGAAGTCGGTTGTTTTTTTTTTGTAAAAAAGTTTTTTATTTTTCGCTTTTTAGTTGTTATACCCCAGAACTAAAAACCCCAATAACATGGAAAGTGGAATTTAAACATTTGGAGAACACAAAAACATCATCAAGATATGCGTATTTTTCGTTTTTGTTTAGTTTCTCAAAAAGCACTAAAGCAATTTCGATAAAATTTATATGGGACCAGCTCGGGAGTATATTCTTTCGGATAAAAAAGAAAGAATTTTGAAAATCGGTCCACAACTGACGGAGAAATGCGCAGGGTCGAACATAGAACCTCCTCCTTTTTCGAAAGTCGGTTAATGAGTTCAAATTCTGCTGCCAAAAAAAAATCTTAAATGGGATGGTGTGAGGTGAGTGAGGTGAAAATTAGAAGACGAGGATGTTATGTACAACGAGTATTTACAAAAGGAACAATTTACCACTTCCATAATACCTTTCATATTTCATTCATAGAATGTTTGCATATAGGTAATTGCAGAACCAAACGCAAAGTCAAAAAGAGTGTATTAAAATGAGTTTATCCTGTTTAATAGGCATAACTCGTTAGATTGCCCTTCAATTTAATGACACGGTTGGCGCAGTGGTTGAGCGTTCGGCTGCTGTGCTGCGTGTCGCGGGTTCGATTCCCGCACGGAACAAATATTTGTATGTCCTACAGATAGTTGTTCCGGGTCTGGGTGTGTTGTGTATACATGTTTGTGAACGCACCCACGATACAGGAGTAATTCCTAGTGTGGGCAACGTTTTAAAAAAATATATATATATGTATATTGTGTAGGCTTATTTTATCAGTCAACCAATGATATATTAAATTCTATGATGAATAGAAACTATGATACAAGTTTCATTTACAACAGTAAGAAGTAGCAAGGCGAAAGAGCCTTCGTGCTATGCATGTTTAAGGCGTATATAGCCGCCAAAGTGGCGCCCTCATTGAATAAAAAATCGTAGCAATGCGTAGAAAATAAAGATTAAAGAATCCTATGTTGGGTTTGTTACACATAAGATAAGGTATTTTTACGTTGTGGAAGCATGACTCAAAGTGTTTCGTATCCAACATAGGATTCTTTAATCTTTATTTTCTATGCTAAGATACGAATTTTTATTCAATAAGGGCGCCACTTATGGGGAGCTAGGCCCTTAAGGGAATAACCTTAATAAAATATACCTATGTATATATTTAGCGGACCTAAGGCTTATTTAAAGAGTAGCTAGCCGCTCTAAATAATGATGAGGCAAAAATATTACCATAAGTAGTGTGATTATGGCTTATTTATGGAGTAATCATCCGGTCCGAAAGATTCTTATGGTTTAGAGCCATAGATTAAAGTAGTGATCAAGGGGTAGACCATGATCGGTAATGATTTTGGCTTATTTAGGGAGTAATCAACCGCTCCATAGAATACTTGAACTGTATAACCACCGATGCAGCAATCGTGTGTTATGTTAATTAAAGGGGAAATAATTAATTAATGAAGTTATACAGGGTCTAAAAATGACTTTATACAGGGTCCTACATTTAATTGGAGAAGAGTAAGTAGGGAATTACGATGGAAAAGGTAATTTCGAATAAAAAGAAATTCGCGAGAAATAATCAAGAATGTGTGTTTGATTTAGGGTTTTAGAAATCGGCTTAATATCTGTGCCAACATCCTAATGGCTTAGGAAAAGTATCAGTGAGTTCATATACTAGAGGAGAAATCTTTCTTATATACACGCATTTTATAAATTTCGGTGCAAGTTTACTGTATAAAATTTTGTCTGAAGAGCTTATAATGTGATTGACCTTCGTTAAACTCTAAGTGCTGATGATGTTTATTGTAAGAGGTCGCATTACATTGGTGGGCGCGCTAAAGGCGGGTTTGAACTTCGGATAGGATTGGGCTAAGGAACCCTAAGTTATCTGCGTATTCATCTCGTGGTGCGAATGTAATATCATCTGTTAGGTCTGTTGATTTTTAAATCGAGCCGCAAGTGACAAGTTCGCGTCCAAATATTAAGAAAGCTGGGGTATATTTAGCAGTTTCGTTGACTGAAGTGTTAATTGCGAATAGGATTTTGTGGATATTTAAATCCCAAGTTTAATTATTGTTTTATTGTAACGCTCTGTATTATTAACCATTGGGGTATAACGACTTGTATAATGAACTTTGGGAATCTTGTAAGATTGAAAAAGATTTGATATTTCATAACTTGTTAGTTGTGGCGCGTTATCTAATATGATTGTTTCTGTTATACCATAGGTCATGAAAACCAAATTCTCTAAGATATGCTTAATTATTGATGCTGTAGAGTTTTTTATTGCATAAATCAGACAGTATTTTGTAAAACAATAAGCTACTACAAAAATATATTTATTATGTTTTAAAGTTGTCGGTAGCGGTCCAATTAAGTCGATTGATATACATTGAAATGGGCGAGAGCAAAGTTTTGGCTTACCCATTAAACCGATGGTAAGTTGAGTTTGATGTTTGTAGGCAAGGTTTCACATTTAGTAATGAAATCAGATACATTTCTGTACATACCTGGCCAAAAATATCTTGTCTTTGATACGTTTTGAAAGTACCGAAATGCGCACAGGTTGGGATTGAGTGATTTTCTGTTATTATTGGGATTCTATATTCTAAAGGAATGACTTCTTTCCAATTGTATTGTGATTTTAATAAAGTATTTGCGCTTGAATATTTATACAATTTGTTATTATTGATAATATAGTCAGGGGTTGAGCTGGGGTTAGTGCTACATTTGGAGTAAATCGAAGTATACCAGGGATCGTTTGTACGCGATACACTGTGATTAGGTTCATATTTAAATTGTATTATTGAAAAAAAGGACCATGCCGAAAACTCTTGAAAACTGATAACTGTCAGTTATTGTAGAGTAGGAAAATGACAGTGATATGCAGGAGCTTAGTCTAGCTAACTGATTTTTAATATAAAACAGAGACTTTTGACGGAGAAAACTAGTAAATTTTGAATTTTAAATTAAAAGAGGTAGGAAAGAACGTAATTCGGAATGAAGGTCATAAAATAAACAAGGTTTTTTTAACACTGCCTTGTTACAGATTCCCATCCATGGACCAACCCCGGCAAGCGTAGCGTAGATCCATCAGGATGGATCGACCCGTGCGGCTGTGTGACACTTTAGCCACGAGCTCCTTTTAAAATAAATAGTTTTAAAGTTATTTTAGGTAATAGATGAAAATTGACCATGCGCCCCCTTATTTTTGAAACTACTGAGTCTAAAATGTTGGAAACAATACATGATATAGTTCTTTACATAATTACATAATAATTATGTGGGAGTTCATGCAAAATGGGTCCAGTGCTCGGCATTTATTTTGCGAGATATACGCAGTTTTGTAAAGTTGGGTGAAAAAATGCATTCGCGATTTTAATGATTAACAATTAATTATAAATAAAATAATTACTTAAAAAATTGTGTATAATTTTCATACAAAATGTATGGGTAAAGTTTTTTTTGCAATTTCTAGGGCTTCAAAAGTGCCTTTATGTGACAACGCCATATTACGTAGGTACTCTGTTTTTAAATATTACACATAGGTGTCTCTATTCGTTTTAAGAAGGGGATCCTTCTAGCAATTTAGCAGCAATGCCTGAGGAAGCAACTGCCAAAGCAATCCCACATTCGACTTTCGTACTCTAAATAGTAAAAGGGACCAGGGAGCGTGGAATTTTATCTCAATAAAACCACCCCGGTGATCACCATATGCACATGGAAGGAGAAAAAAAAGTGGGGCCTCGTGACCTCTTAAAAGACCATCCCGGGAGAAAAAAAATACAACCGACTTCAAAAAAAAAGGGCAAAATAACCTTACTTTTGGCAATCGGTGTCAAATACCGAAAAAACAAAACTAGAAACACCGACTTCCGAAATTAAGGTCAAAGTCGAAAAAAGTTTTTTTTATAGGTACTTTAAAGAGGTGTACTTTTCTCCAAATCAACCATGATCGTCAGATTAGAGTCAGCATCCCAAATCCTACTAATATGTGTGAAAGTTTGTGAGTGTGTATGTTTGTTACTTCTTCACGCTCAAACGGCTGGACCGATTTGGCCGAAATTTGGTATGTAGATAGCTTATAGCCTGGATTAACATATAACCTTTTATTCCGGTCTAGGCGGGTGAAACCGCGGGGCGCAGCTAGTTAGTCCATATATCCCACCTATCTTTGCTACGAAGTCCGCTATTGACTACTTTCTCACCATTTAATATAATATTCCTTGTCTCCAGAGCCTGGACGAGGTGCATATAGCTCTAGAAGTATGCCAGGAGCCGCGAGTGATGAACCCGAGCGCAGCCGGAGCCATCCCAGCGCCGGGGAAGTACAGCTATATACACAAGGTAAGTAATCACTTAATATAGCATTACATCATCATCATTTAACTTTTTAGTTGTGATTCCCCATACATAATACATAGACTAGCGATCCACAGTAATATCGAGTCATTTGCTGTTATTTATTGAAGAGTTCCACTGTCTATATCCGAAGATCTCCATCAGATCCCAACGCATTATATATTTAAACCTTGCTTGAAAAATATGCATTTTAATAACGAAAACCCAATCCAAATCGGACAAGTAGTTTTCCAGGCAATCGTGGACAAACAAAATTTTTTTACAGACGACGGACAGACAGACAGACGAACACATGAGTGACAACAATAGGGCTCCGTTTGGACTCTTCGGGTACGAAACCCTAAAAATTAGCTTAAAATCTATGTCTTTCTCCAGGTTCCTGTCTATCTTTATGCCATGAGTAATTAAATTTGTTTAGCGGTATAAGTGTGAAAGCGTTAACAAACAGACAGACCATTACATTCGTATATAATAATTATAATAACTCACTTCTGCCTGCACTTTCGCCCGTCCGCCCGTAAATACTTTATCACCAATTTGAAGAGTAGATTGAGAAATCCACTCTTAGTTTAAGAAAACTAAGTTCATCATTTTTTTATATCACTGATAGACTCGCGTAGAACCCCTATCTCACTTGAAATAAATCAAATGTCAATATTGATTGTTGCAATTTCATGTTTCAGGTGATTGATGGAATCTCAGTGGCTGTGAACCACGTGCAAATAGATTTTAATTGTGAAGCATTCACCAGCAGTGTTCAGGTAAGACTCATGTGCAAATACGAAGACCTTATTCAAGGTCAAATATTAGTTAATTAACAGCTGTAACTTAAGAGCCTACCTCCGCATAAGTGGCCCCCTCATTGAATAAAAAATCGTATCTTAGCATAGAAAATAAAGATTAAAGAATCCTATGTTGCGTTTGTTATAGATAGGATGAGGTATTTTTCCGTTGTTAAAACAGGACTCAAAATGTTTCGTATCCAAAGTAGTAAGCAAAACTACCAAAAATGGCCGTTTTTGACGCTTTTACTTACTACTTTGGATACGAAACATTTTGAGCCCTGTTTTAACAACGTAAAAATACCTTATCTTTTTTGTAACAAACGCAACATAGGATTCTTTAAGCTTTATGTTCTACGCTTTGCTACGATTTTTGGCGTATATATTGGCGAATATACTTAACAGACATGTTGAGTATCGATATTGAACATGAACCTGATGATAAAACTCAACGAACATGTCACATAAAAAATATCATATAATTCCTAATGGTAATTCAGCCCGCCATTTGGTTTTTATCGACATTCATATAGCCTATGTCACTGTGATCAATACAATAGGCTAGTCTCCTAAAAAAAACATAATTAGTCTGGCAGTTAGATTCCCAAAAAATACTGGACACGTATCTTTTTTTTTGTCACATAAATATAATGTTATATGTGTATAAATAAAAAATAATAATGTTTCTATATCTATTTATACACACTGTGTCTACATTTCTCAACCAACTTTCCAGTCGCAGGGCTGCTGGAAGAAATTTCTTTTGAAATAAGCAGCACCTTTGTACTCTTCTATCTGTTTTGTTCGTTTTTCTCTGTAAGTGTTTTTGTGTGTGCATAAATAAATAATTAAATAGACAATAAATGAGGACGATTGAAATTTCGCGCTACGTCACGGTGTGTCTTTTTACCACTAAGTGACGTAACGACTTGGTGAGGGTCGCGGGTAGCCGATGAATGCGAGACGCACAAGACCGTTCATTGTGACACTTGGGGGAGGCCTATAATCAGCAGTGGACGTCTTTCAGCTGAAATGATGATGACGTAACGAGCCCCCACTCCTCAACTTTGATATTTTTTATCTTTGTCTTATTTTACTGATTATTACTGACTGGCCTGTTGGTCTAGTGGTTAGTGACCCTGACTGCTATGCCGGAGGTCGTGGGTTCGATTCCCACCCAGGACAAATGTTTGTGTAATGAGCACGATCATTTGTTCTGTGTCTGGGTGTAATTTATCTATAATATGTATGTATTTAGAAATATATAAGTATGTTTATCAGTTGTCTAGTACCCATAACACAAGCTCTGCTTAGCTTGGGACTAGATGGCGTTGTGTGATAGTTGTGGAATATTATTATTATTATTATTCGTTTATTTATTTTTATAGACACATTATTTACATTTTTAAATATTTAAATATAAATAATAAAAAAAAACATTTAAAAATATAAAAAATAGTATCCCACCGGTATCGGGAACAGGGTCCAAGCTACCGGCGGTCAGGGCTCCAGAGAGAGGAACCGCCTGACAATGCGAGCCGTGTCCAGAAGTACTGCTTTCTGAATCAAGCCCTTGATCCAGCCGCCTAACGAGAGCCTCCTGAGGTGTTGGTCGAGGCTCGTGGCTATTAAGCCATTGGCTGACACGACTAGGTATCGGTACAATGATCGCTGAGTCCACATCCCACATGTCGACAACCTCACGAGCCAAGTCAATACACATTATTATTATTGGTTTGGTAAAGCAAAAAATACCGTGTCCAATATTTTTTGATAATCTTACTTAGGGGGACTAAATAGAATTATTATTTTCATATCCAGGAAACTACCCTATTCTAATCATACTACATTTTAAAATCCATCCAGCAGAAATAGGCAAACCAACATACATACATCCGGGCCTGCGGACGGCGAGCAGTGGGTAGCTCGCCGTCCGATCAGCACCAGGCCCGTGAGCCGACGGTGCATAGTGTTCCACGTGCGCCTCAAAGAGATGTTGTCAGCCACCACTGACGAGGCCCATCGTGGCCGGTGCCTGCATGCCTAGGGGTAGCGGATAAATTCTGAAAATGAGTTACCGCACCCCTGGGCACTCAGGCAGGGAAGGAACAGGGCCTGTAGACAAAGTGACATCGCTTCGTAGCGAAACGATATCTAAATTCCTCATCGTCTCTGAGATATCGATAAACATTTCCTAGCGTTAGCGTTCCTTCGTTATCTTTTTTGGCGATCACGATCGAGGCGAAGGCGAACTCTGAAAGCGCTGCTTGTCTACGCATTTGTATGGGATAAACACGATAGCAATTCGTTTCTTTATGGTTTCGTTACGAATTATAACATTGTCTACCAACTTGCGATAACGATGTCGACTGACCACGTGACTTAGCGCGGTTTATGTCAATCTCATACATTTTAGTCTTTTCTAACTTCGTTATCGTTTTTAAGTTGTTACTTTGTCTAAGCCCCCAGGGGTGGATTTTAGTCAGTAAGAGTCTGACACGCCCTCCCGCTCCACCCAGAGCGGGAGAAGTCATTGGATGAATTCCCACACCACCAAAAAAAAAAAAACATACGTACATACTTACGAAAAACATTATCCTCCTTCTGAGGCAGTCGGGTAGAATATATTTTTCTAGACGCAGTAACTGCAGCTGATACCGGTTCAACGGCTGCGGGCTTGCATTATGAGTTTAGAAAGTTTATTTTATCAGTACTGTAGCTGGGGATTAAACTTGCAGTAAAGTGTTATTACATAATTAAACGAACTTACCTGAAGTGAAGTTCTATTGTAATTATACTCAGGCTTAGTCCGAGATATCTTCTATATTCACTATGTAGTTCCACAATCCTCGCATTGTGTGTGCCGCGACTATTTAGAGAAAGCGAAAAGCTTCGTATCCAAACAGACATATGCCTGCTGACAACACTATATCTGTAACTCATTCATTCAGAGCATTATTAAAGGATAATGATTTCCAACCTGACTCTAGGGACATTATAAATGATAATGATAAGGGCGGGTGGGAGCCCAGTATCTCGGACTAAGCCCTTCGTATAATTACAATAGAACTTCACTTCAGGTAAGTTCGTTTAATTATGTAATTATACTCAGGCTTAGTCCGAGATATCTTCTATATTCACTATGTAGATGTTCAGAGAATTGTTGGAAATCATTGCATGATATATATAGTATACAATTAAACACTTATTAAAGATCTAAACAAAAGAATTTATGTGATTTATCACATCAATCTAATCATAGGTAACTAATTAAGGTAATTCTAATTAATTGACTACCAATCTTTTATTTTACAATTGGTTTTTGTTAAAGTGTTAAGTACTTTACTTTTCTGTATTTAAATAATAATAATAAACTTGTCTTATCCAACGACTAATTGTTTGGTTACTGACGCAGGCAGTTTTTTTTTTTTTTTTTTACTAAATAAGTGAATTATTCTGGGTCAGTGAATTCTATGTTATTCAATCGGATAACTGACAATGATTGTATACATTAAGCAGTAGTAAGAGCTAACAAAATTACCAATTTCTTAGTTAGTTTTTTCTAAGTTAAGGCAACCATTTCTGAATATGATTCCGGACAACAGATAGATCCCATGTATCATTATACTTAGGTCTAAAAAGTTTCAATTTGAAAACACCTTAAAAATCTCTTCATCTGTATATCTGTTCCTAAACTTGTATCTACTATAATTAGAGACAGCGCTGAATGGCACATGTTAAGAGTAGCGTATGTTAACATTTCTGTGAGAAATTTCAAACTCTAGTATGGACCACTCATATACATTTTCTCAGTTACAAAACTTTTTAAGTGCTGCTGTTTATTGTTTAATAGTTTTTTGTGATAAGGAAGCTAAAGCTACAATGACATTTTTTTTTTTTTTTTTTATTGCTTCCTTTTAAGATGGCAGGAAAAAACTGTTGTAGTATAACTTCGTCCTGAAAGGTGGTAGCACTTCCGAAATTGTCAATTCGTTAATAAAGGGGTACCAGGTTTGTAAGGTCCATGGAAGAAAAACTAAAAAACCTGTTGCCTCATCACAAATATTTTTTTTTTCCATACATTTGGAAATCATTGAAAATGGAAGGAAAGCATAACATAAGTTAAATGTTGACCAGTCTACAGTGAGTGTCAATATTTTTTGTATATAGATCTCTGTGCCAGGATATGTATCTGCTGCAATGCTCTGGTTGCAAACAGATTCTTATTGGGTTCTCCAAGTGACTGTAATATTTAGATAAAATTTGCTACAAAATTCCCATTCTGAATCTATATTTTTATTCTGGATTCTTGTTCAGTTTCTTTTTTTTTTTTTTTTTGTCTTGATGTAAGTGGCAAATAACCGTATTGTACGGATCTCACCCCACTGCCATATATTTCTAGCTAGAGAATTAAGTTTTTGAAGTCCTTCAAGTACAATATGCAATTGCTGTGGTATTATTTATTCTGAACAATATCTGACCAGAGTGTAAATATTTGGCAAAATATTGCAACCCCAGAAAAGCAGCTTAAAAGTTCCCCAAAAATTGGTTGTCTAATGTCCAAAACCCATTTGCATCTTTACCATTACAGTATTCCGCAGCCTGTCCCAGATGCATCCGAATATATTTCCAAATTAGATTTAAACTGTCTTATTAAATCTTTTGACATGTTAATTTGACTACCCCACCATCTTAAATCATTAATACCCATGATTGCATCAAAGTCATTGTTTGATGCACACAAAGCCTGATGTTTCCTGTTCAAATGTTTTAGTGTACAAAAAACCATATGACACCGCTGGAGAGCATACTACCAAGTTTTGCAAATTCTCTTATAGTACAGAAAAATAAACAAATGTTGTGACCTGTTGGTCTAGTGGTTAGTGACCCTGACTGCTATGCCGGAGGTCGTGGGTTCGATTCCCACCCAGGACAAATGTTTGTGTGATGAGCATGATCATTTGTTCTGTGTCTGGGTGTAATTTATCTATAATATTGATGTATTTAGAAAATATATAAGTATGTTTATCAGTTGCCTAGTACCCATAACACAAGCTATGCTTAGCTTGGGACTAGATGGCGTTGTGTGATAGTTGTGGAATATTTATGTATACATATAACATTATATAGATAGGAATTACCTTTTAAGCAAAAATTTGCTTGTGTTAGGTACTTCCGTTCTTCCAGTTTACAGTATTACATAAACATAAATGTGAGAAATTTAAACAATAAATTCAATTAAAATAACAATAAAAATTAAAATCAGAATTAAAATTACAATAAAAATTAAAAATTAAAATTACAATAAAAATTAAAAATTAAAATTAAAATTAAAATCAAAATTAAAATTAAAATTAAAATTAAAATTAAAATTAAAATTAAAATCAAAATTAAAATTAAAATCAAAATCAAAATCAAAATCAAAATTAAAATTAAAATTAAAATTGCGCACAGGATGTGTATGTGATGGTGTGTATGTGTGTGTGTGATTGTGTCAATGTATGTATCTTCCGAATTATGTGATCGTATGCAGGATTGACTCGATTTCTTCGTAACTTTTGTTTGTCAGCCATTGAGTGAGTGTTTTTTTGCAGTCATGGTATGTCATAGAATATATGTTTTGTTCCTTATTTAGAATATTGTATATGTGTGACGATTGTTTTGTATATTGTCTCTTAGCGAATTTGGTTTTAACAGGTGTTTCTGGAGCGACATTATTCTTTCTCCTAGATTGTGCCCTGGAAGAGATGAAGGGTAGGGATTTATGTTTTGTTAAGGCAATTTGAAGAATATATAATTTTCTAACCGACAAAAGATTCGAGGTTAAGTATAGATTTTCAGTGGGGAATCTCGGTGGTTTGAAGAACATGACCTTCAGTAGTGCTCTCTGCGCCCTCTCCAGTTCCAAAAATTTTGTTTTTGTTGCACCGCCCCAGATTGGCAAACAGTACATTATTACTGATTGCCCCAGGGAGATGTAGATTTGCCTGATTAGATCCTTAGTAGCCACGTGACGAAGTATGTTGAAGGTCCATATTAGTTTCCTAACTCTACCCATTATTAGTTCTAAGTGCAAGTGCCATGATAGTCTTTGGTCGAGCATAACACCAAGGTATTTAGTACTATTGACCTTGTTTATTTTTAGGCAAGAGCAGGTATTGTTGGAGGAGTCGGCGCATGTGTGGATTTTAATCTGGAGATCTTGTGATGGTTGTGAATTGTTGTATATGGAGAAACAGATGTAATTAGTCTTTGACACATTTAATGTTAAAAGGTTGCGATCGAGCCAGGCAGCTATCGTAGACAAGCCACGTTCGGCAGTGTGGCCAACGCTATCCCATGATCCTCCCGAAAAAACTATTGCTGTATCGTCTGCGTAAGAGAATATGTGAGCATCTTCTAAGGACATATTGCACAAAGTGTTTATATAAACAAGAAACAATGTTGGCCCTAACACACTACCTTGTCCTACTCCGTATGTGACGGTTTCTTCAGAACTTGAGACCGATCCGATTTTAACCACATATCTACGCTCACTAAGGTATTCCTGAAACAGCTTAAGTGGTACTCCTCTCACGCCAATGTCTTCTAACCTGTGTAGAAGTGTGGGAACAGAGACTGTGTCGAAAGCTTTTTTCAGGTCTAGAAATACTGCCAGGCACCTACTTCCATTGTCCACTTTTTCAGTGACAATGGAGGCAAGCGCCATAACTGCATCTTCTGTAGATTTGCCCTGTCTAAAGCCAAACTGCGAGGGTGAGATTATATTATTTTTTGAAAGATATCTAATCAAGCGTTGGTTAATTAATCTTTCGATTATTTTAGATAAGGATGGGAGGACTGATATTGGCCTGTAGTTTGACGGGTCAGCTCTGTCCCCACTCTTGTACACAGGTGTTATTACAGCATGTTTTAGAGCAGTGGGAAACGTTCCTTGTTCAAAGCAGAGGTTAACAAGGTGAGAGATAATTGGTGAAATAATTAGCTGTGCAGCCTTTAAGAAACTTACAGGAATTTTATCCCAGCCGGAGGCACTATCAGATTTTAGGCTCCGGATTACGGCTGCGACCTCATCAGGGTCCGAGTTGAGTAAAACGAAAGACGAGACTGGCGGATTTGGATCTCTTAAAGGTGCATTACGTCGGTCGTGATGGTCGTTGTCAACTATTCTTTCAGGGTTGTTTAATATGTCATCAGCCAGGTGCTTGCCTATAGTGGAGAAGTATTTGTTAACGTTGTTTACTGCTTCGCAAGGGGTTGCGGCTGATTCCAATAATTCTGTGTTTTGCGTTTTCGGTGGCTTTCGTTGGGTAATAGTGTTAATCGCATGCCATAATTTTTTAGGGTTTTTGTTTGTGTTATACAATTGATCGCAATCATATTTACGTTTTTGTTTGTTTATAATGCAGCTACAGTAGTTCCGGTATCTCTTAAAGGTGATTTTCAGAATTTCATTGCAAGGGTCTAGTTTTAATTTTTTTTGCATATTGTTACGGTTCTGTATGCAGCGCAATAAGCCTATAGTCATCCATGGTTTAATCAGTCTATTTTTAAGGGGAATTTTTCTAACATGAGTGCTGGCAATGAGTGTTTTTTGTAGTAAACTTATTAGCTTATCTGCTAAAACATTCGGGTTAGTTAAGTTTAAAAGGTCTTGAATATTGTTGTTTTTTAAGAGTTCGATTGCATTATCAACGTTTGTTATTGTTTTAGTCTTATTTATTTGATGTTTTTTCGTTAAATCAGATAGTTTTAGAAAAATCATAAAGTGATCGGTAATAGTAGTGTCAATAATTCCAATAGATGCAGATCTTTTGTTTGGTCTCAGCTTTAGAATAAAGTGATCTAAGCAACTTTTGTCTCTAGTTGGAAGTGCGTGTCCGGGGAGCAGTCCGTGCATTGCCAACATATTTAAATAATTCAGTCTATTTGAGCGCTCGAATGATTGCTCTTCTTGCCTATGAATTAAGTTTATATTGATGTCACCAGTAATTATTATGTTTTTATTAGAGGCCACTGTAGCTAAATGGAGAGATAAAGAGCTAATGAAGTCATCCGCGTTTGTTTTTGATGGAGAGCGATATATACCTAAGACTATGAGATCGGGCTTAATGTTTACTTGCAGGCAAGAAGCATGAGTTAATTCAATTTCTTTTATTTGATACTTATGTTTATTACTAATGAAGACGACGACACCGTCAGCTTTATTTAAATGTTTAGTAGTGCGGTCTGCCGAGTAATTATTTAATTGAGGAATATTTTTATTGGGATTCAGCCTGCATTCACTTAGAACAATAAGGTCAGTAGTGAAGTTGAGATTAGCTAAGTTAAGTTGTAGGTCGTTAAAATTAGAATAGATACTTCTGATATTCTGTGAGATAATCGTAAAGTCAGTGTTTTTAATCTCCATTGCAGTGCTAATATTGCGAAGAGTGAAATTTGATACTTGTGATATTTCTGTGTTGTCAATTTCAGTTATTGTTGCTAGAGTGCTATCCATAATTGTAATTTAGGTAGGAAGCTACAAGAAATATGCAGACGTTTGTTAGTTTTGGTGTATTTGTGAGTGTCTGTGTGTGTGTTATTTATATAAAAAGGTGTGACTTGCAAGGAAGATCGATAATTGCGTGTTTTTAGTGTGTGCGTGCGCTCTAGAATAAGATACTTTAAACTCGCTAATCTAGTTATTTTGAACTTATACAAAATGTCCTTATACAAAATCGTTATAAAAGATGAACTTGAGCTATAAGCTTTACATAGAGTATTATGCGTGCTCGATAACCATGTCGCACAATTAATTATAACTAGTCATATTTCTTGCATAAGTTTACTAATGTGCATTTCACTTTTAATTATTATTTTAGGGGAGTTTTCATCTTTTTTGACGCATACCTGGCCGAAGGCTGTCCAGCAGTATTTATAGGCTTTAGATTTAGCCAGATCGCGGGCGAGAAAATGCAAGCGTGCCCCCTTGGTGGTTAGCTGCTCCGATATGTAGATGGGGGTGTATTCATTAGTCTTGAATCCTAAGTGCTTTGCACATAATTTCTCTTTGTTTGTATGGTTGAAGTTTCGAGTCGATTTCAAAAAGTCTGTTTTTAAGATTGTGGATGCTAGCTCGATGATGATAGGCCCATTTTTCGCGTCGCCTCGCTTGTTTGGAACCCGGAAAATGTCATTTATGTCGTTTTGTTGGATAGGACAATTAACTTCTTTTGACAGATGCGTAACCATTGTTATTAAGTCGTCTCTGGTTTCTTTATTTATTTTCGGTGCATTTTTTATCTCTAAATTTGTTTTTCGGCTTCCCCGTTGCAGGTCTTCGATTCTATCCTCCAGCAAGACAATGTGGTTCTCATCCTTCTTTGCCCTGATTTCAAGTTGTTCTATTTTCTTCCTCATTTCTTCGTTTTGGGCGGAGAGGGAGGCCATGGCACTTTCTATATTAGTGTTCGTATCCCTAATCTCCATCAACGTGGAGGACATTTTTTTTATTTCTTCGCTCTGGGTTGTAATCAACGACGATATAAGTGTTTTCACTTCCTCTTTAAAGTTGCAAAAGTCTAAATCGTAGTCAGGCTCTCGCGCCCGTTTGGACCGATAGGAGACAAAGTTGGGTGGAGTATGTTGACTATCCATACCAACGGAGATGTTTGACTCAGATAGAGATTTATTTCCGGAATGCTCCATTGCAAGTACCAGTGTGTTATTAATTGTATGTGACTGAATTGGTTGATATATTACGATTCCTTTCTAAAATGTTATAGCAACAGTTAGAGGCAGCTGCAGCGATGAGTATCCTATATCGCCTGACAGATATTCAAAGTAAAACAGGCCAGTACAGCTTGCCGAAGCAATAACGTCAGGCGTTTAAGATGTATGTTTGATTAATTAACTGTGGGTAATCATAATAATTTTTGGCATATTCCACTCACTGGGTCAATTAGTTTAGATGATTTAACTCATTAATCACAGCAACAACGATGCAACTAATACTACCACAGTTCACCAGCCACTTGATTTGTCCAGTCACACAAAAGGTTCGCACTTTTAGCCAGTATTTACACTAAAAAAAAAAATATTATTTAACGAGAGCACTTTAAACATGACCTAACTGACAGTACCAATCAATAGGAGATATTATTATTATTGTTATTTGATTATATTTCTTAATCAACAAACAAATCGATTCCCTTATTAGAAGTTACTGACAATGACATTTCTTGTGTATTTAATAGGAATCCTAAAAATTCAGCAATATTGGATGGGACAATGTTACTCTTTTCCCTATTTATAATAAAGCCTAAACATTCCAGTAAAATTTAGGTCATCTGACAGTTTTGAAAACTTTCCTGGTAATTATTACTAATACAAATAATATCATTCAGATAACTAACTGATTTTTAACCTTTACTTCTAAGGAAATTGATTACAGGCTTCAGTATCTGTATGAATGTAAAACGAGCAGTACTGAGACCAAATGGCATGCATTTGAAGTCATACATTGTATTCTGAAACCAGAACCTTAGATATTTTTTATCTTCACCCATATCAAGAAATATGTTTTTTTTTTTTTTTTAAATTAACTTACAAAGTGTTCATATGTCTTTACTTTTAAAAAGTTCTGGTGAAATAAATGTATTCAAACATTATAGATTTAAAAATAAATCTAATTTCTCCATTCGATTTGGGTATGGTAGAAGTCTTTGAAAAATATTGTCTATAACTGGTACACATTTTGTAAGTATTCCAAGGTGTAACAATCTATTTATTTCTATCAAAATAATAAAATTTTCTGTCAAATGATTTGTATTTTTTGCAACATATTCTTGGTGTGGAGCCTCTGAAAAGGGATGTAATGACCTTTGGACCCAGATAAGACAACTTTGTCTTGTGTTATCTTTAACCAACAAGAATAGATAAGTCTACCAGCAAAAATATATACCTCTAAGTTTGCCGTACAGACGGCTTGGCTGGAAGACTTTGTGGGGGTCTCGACTTGTAGTGTTGTGTCTGCTGGTGATATCTGCCTCCCCCCCCTGTTTGATCTGAGTTTGACATACTCAAACGCGGAGGGCCCTGAAGTTGCCCTGTTTTTTTTTTTTTTTTTTTTGGGATAATTCTGAGACTTTCTTGGTTAATTGGATTATTTCTGCGAATGGAGTTATTTTGTTTAATGATGGTGCCAGCTAATATTTTAATTGCTGTGCCAGCTTTTACATTTTCTTGAAATTTCTCCCCAAAAAGGAAACTCATTCCATTTTTGATTATTAAGTTTTTCCAATATTTTTATCCAGATTCGGGATTATTAGCTTTTTCTGGTGATTGTGTCTTGATAATTGAGGTCCATTAATAAGCATGTGACATCACTGATTATTAAAATGAGTTTTATCTTGTTAACACCAACTTTTATAAGTTTGTGGTGGCAAATAGGGCCGCTATTGCAACACCCATCTGTTGTTGACATTCTTCAACTCTCGTGTCTCGGGCCTACATAACATCGTTTAACAGTCCCTCCAGGTCTTTGTTAAGCTTAGGGCATCTAGAAGCTTGATGTTAGTAGGTAGCTACTAATTACTTCTTTACAGGTGCTTTCATATCTTGTTTCAGGCCTCGGGTAATAATACCTTCAAACCTTTTTACCAGTTCTATATGAATATCTGGTCCACATACTCTTTCTGTAGATACAGTTAGACACCTTAATTATGGAATCATTTAAGATTTCAATTGGAGGATCATCTTTTGTGTTCTCTACACACAGCACCCATAACAAGCTCAAACAAATATGCTTCATTTTCTATAAGTTACACAGCAACCAGCTGTATACACCATTATGGTAATAATGTAAGCTATACATATTGCCACCCCGTGGCTATTTAGTAAAGAAAATTTTCCTTTACCACAATGAAAATTATGGTACCATATTGACACAACTTATGAGCGCTTTTTCCAGCGCTTCAGTCGACTCAGATCAGCCAGCGGCAGTGAGTCACACAAACAATATTCTATTGCAAAAACTGATAGGACTTTTCAGTTGACCTCACTCCACCGGAGTGCCTGTAATAACACGTACCACGTGTCGTAGAAAAATAAAAAACAGGAACGGTCACAAGTTAGGTTACAGCCATCGGCAGCAAGTCACACCAACAATGTTCTATTGCAAAAAACGGCAGGGCTTTCCCAATTTTCCCATTGACCTCACTCCACCGGAGTGCCTTTAATAACACGTACCACGTGTTGTAGAAAAAAAAACAGGTTCGGTCACAAGTTAGGTTACAGCCAACGGCAGCAAATCACACCAACAATGTTCTATTGCAAAAAACGGCGGGGCTTTCCCAATTGTCCCATTGACCTCACTCCACCGGAGTGCCTTTAATAACACGTACCACGTGTTGTAGAAAAAACAGGAACGGTCACCAGTTAGGTTACAGCCAGCGTCAGTGAGTCACACAAACAATGTTCTATTGCAAAAAACGACGGGACTTCCCCGTTGGCCTCACTCCCCCGGAGTGCCTGTGTGATACGTACCACGTATCATAGAAAAAAACAGGAACGATCACAAGTTAGGTTATCAAAGTTATCTTTTGTAGAAAACTTGCCTGTAAGTTCTGTGCCCGCCATGTCGGGTATTTCATCGACATCATTTTCTTAATAATTGTACGAGTCGTATCACTGGTGTTGGCGCCGAAGTCGGTGATGGTGAACGACTTCCTCTGTTTTTATTTGCCTTTAATTTCTTTTGCAACTTATTAATCTTCTTTAGATACCACTCTTTTCTAGACTCACGCTTTCTTTTCATTTTTTAACGCTAAAAACCACAAAACTAAAATTTTATGTATAAAATTTGACAAGCACACACGGCGCGAAAATAATGAATGAGTTACAGATATAGTGTTGTCAGCAGGCATATGTCTGTTTGGATACGAAGCTTTTCGCTTTCTCTAAATAGTCGCGGCACACACAATGCGAGGATTGTGGAACTACATAGTGAATATAGAAGATATCTCGGACTAAGCCTGAGTATAATTAAATACAGACATAATGCAATATTGCTCATCCCATATACGGGTCCAATATAATAACGGGTTCAGGATGTTGATGGGGTTGCCCCGTTTCTGCAGTGCATCAGGTATGTTTGCCCAAGCACACGTTGATGGCTTCCATGCCACCGTCAGAAAGAAATCTGCCTCCTTGCTCTGCAGAGTGCGGGGGAGCTCCAACTCCATCCTGAAGACCATAGCGGGGAGGTACGAGTCTCCTTTATTAGGTGATGTTGTTCGAAGATGTATTTCGAACAACAGCCTTGTTTCCAAATAGATAATAAGTTTACTAACATAGGTATAAGTTATCTTTCTTTTTGTTTACTAACCCATATGGGTGTTTCTTGTCCGAAATAAAGATTTTTTTTTTTTATATAGCAAATAGCGTGATAATTTATATCCTAAATGTTGACTAGACCTATAAGAATTATTTTTGCAAAATTTGAACAGAATCGGTTTAGTAATTTTTGCGCCAAGTGAAAACGTCTCTCACATTTCTACTGTTTTATTGCATGTATAACTTAATCGTTATAAAATATCAACACATCTGTTAAGTTTCACCAGTAACCTTATGATATACTATGACTGCTATAGATAAGATTCTTATGGAGGCATTTTGTTCAATAATCATTAAAAATCTGTTTCTTACAGATCTCAAGAGTGACAGTGGAGTCACGACTGCCTGACGGTCGCAAGGGAGACCTAAGACTGACTAGAATCAAATCGCCTGACACGGGACAACTGCTTATTTTTAAGGTAAATACAACCATTACACACTTGCACTTCGGTTCAATGTTCATTAATTCTGTAACTGCACTTAACCCCTTACTGGGCACGGAACATCTCTAATTTTTTTTAAATTCATATTGGAACAGGCTAAGGTTAGAGATCATGCTGCCTAGTCATCAGTAGTGTATTTTTATATATTTTTCCATTAGAATACAGATATATCACATTTTAATGTTTTTTGCAGTATTTGGCAACAAATTTGTCGAGTCAGCCTTCTCGGTAAATTTCGCTGAGGTAGCCAATACTACAATAAAATTCTGAGCTCCATTTTACCGAGATCGCGCCTGTTTCAATGATTCCACATATTGTCCAGTTGCGTAGACACTTGAGACACAAAACTACACCAATTTTACATCACAATATCCACTAGGAATCAATTTGCGAGTAATTAAAACAGCCACTGAACTTCACTCGAGTGAACATCTCTCATATTCGTTATCAAATCGTGACATGCAATAATTAATCTTATTGCCATCCAACAGGAGTTGGAATGGCAAAGCGCCCGCATAGAAGCCAGAGCACATGGTGCTGCCAACGCGAATCTTCCGCCATTGCGACTGCTATTGGGGAATACGCACTGTCGAATTGTTATCAAGAAGAGATTATCAGGTAAGGTCCAAATTAATTTCTATTCCTTTGTCATTGGCATTAGAAAAGACAAAATTTCAACCTTTTATAACAGTTTAACAGTACTTCTCAGTAGTTTTAGTAGAATTTGTTAAATTTTCATTCGAAACTGCATCCATTGGGATCAGTTTGGATTATCACACTGAGTCATGAATGCATCTGATCTTTCCAAATAACCATCTTGTAAATGGTTTATCTCGAGCAGTGGTGGCCCCCGACTTACCAACTGTACGTCGTGGGTTCAAACCCAAACAGCCGCTTTTTAGGGTCCCGTACCCAAAGGATTCAAACGGAGCCCTATTGCTGTCACTCACGTGTCCGTCTGTCCGTAAATGTCACAAAATTTTGTTGCGAAGAATTTTTCAACTTCCCATTGATCTACTTGAAATTTAGTGTTGTTTTCTCTACATAATTATGTACTACTACTGATAATATAAATGTGAAGGTTTGTGAGGATGTATGTTTGTTACTCTTTCATGCAAAAACTACTGAACGGATTTTGATGAAACTTTACAGTAATATTGCTTATAACACATAGGCTATAATTTGTAATGGGGGGGAAGAACAAGGTCAAGATGTATAATTTGGACCTGTGCGAAGCAGGGGCGGGTTCACTTATGTACTATAAAAATAAAACTTTCTTCCAGACTGCGCAGTCGTAGGATCTCGTCTCGCGATATGCCCGGAGCCGCTGGCCTGGGCTCTGACGGATGGCCAGCTGCGCGCCATGCTCGCTTGTGCTATAGCGCTGGCTAAACCCGTGCAGAAGGCCACTGCTGCTGCCACCAGGATCAAAGCGCTGAGGAAGGTAAGACAACCATATTTCATCAGACTGCACAGTCATAGGATCTCGTCTCGTGATATGCCCCTCTGAAGGATGTCCAGCTGCGTGCCATAGCGCTGGCTAAGCCCGTGCAGAAGGCTACTGCTGCTGCCACCAGGATCAAGGCGCTGGGGATGGTAATACAACCATACATCATCAGACTGCACAGTCATAGGACCTCGTCTCGCGATAAGCCCCTCTGATGGATGTCCAGCTGCGTGCCATAGCGCTAGCTAAACCCGTGCAGAAGGCTACTGCTGCTGCCACCAGGATCAAGGCGCTGAGGAAGGTAAGACAACTATACATCTTCAGACAGCGCAGTCATAGGATACCGAGACTCCAGTCACCAGACAGTCGTTACGGTAGTTAGAATTCATAAAAATCTGACACCAATCTTGCCATCAGTCTTGTCAGTCTCTTGAAATATTTAGGTGTACATTATTGCCTGGCAGGGCCGCGGGAGTCTTTGAAAGAGTTACCGCGACCCTGGCACAGGTAACTAAAGAAACACGGGTGGGTTTTAGTCAGTAAAAGTCCGACACGCCCTCCCGCTCCAGAGCGGGAGAAGTTATTTGATGAACAACCACCCAAAAAAAAAAAATCTTGCCAACTGAGTATCCTGTTAGTGAATAGTAGTGGGTTTGAAGTCAGATAGACAGTAGCTCCATGTAAAATGCTGGTACTCAGCTGCATCCGGTTAGTCTGCAAGCCGACCCTAATAGCCTTTTAGCCCCAACTAGGCTAAGACTAGGCAGATTGATTTATTGCCTGAGCCCCAGTTTGACGGATACGGGAAACGGTGGAAAGCTATATTCCAACTTTGTCTCCACAATGTTGGCGCAACAAAACAACCTCATTCCGGCAGTCGGAGGCGACCTGTCGCTGCCGGCTGTGGTTCGTTCCATCGTCGGCAGTGCAGTCCTGGAATGCGGTGATCTTCTGTGAGAATTTCATCTCGCAGAAGGAGGCTGCAGAAAGGGAAAGAGAGATGACTATTGCACTCCCATCCCAAACCAGGCGCACCGGGCGTCGGACAAGGGCGCATAACGCTCTCTTCCAGCCCCCCTAGAAAGGGTCTAGGGTCGATGGATTCACATCCATTGGTCCGATGGCGGCGCGTAGTGTTCTACGTGTCTCTACGGGACGAGGCCCGCAGACGGTGAACCGGTACTAGTCCGAGGCAGCGAGCGGAAGTCTAATTCGCACCCGCAGCTCCTGACTCAAGTATATGAGGGAACACCGGGGTGGTCTTTAGTCAATAAGAGTCTGACATACCCCTTCGCCCGCCCCTGGCGAAGGACATCCATGCAGATTTACCACCCCGGCAAAAGAAAAACAGTGATTCGAGTCCCGCACGGAATAAATATTTTTACGGCCTAAAGATAGATGTGAACACCTATAACGGTATAGTAGTAATTCCTAGAGTGCAACAACGATTTAAAAACAAATGTTGCGCTGAGCAGAGCCACGTAGGTGCGTTTACCTGACAGTTATGTCTTTAAGCAGGAGTGACTAGGTACTTATATTAAGGTGGACCAACACAACGACACCATGTGCAAATTCGAGCTTTATGAATGAATATAAGCTATCAGTATTTTCGCCTTTTTTGACATCACACAGCACATTTTATCTCCTACTTATTGCCTTCTTCCACTTTAGGTGAAAGTTTCTAAGTCCAGCATTCCATATCCAGCAGTGACCTGCAAATCAATCATTTTCTTTTGTCGTTACAGATCGAAGAACCCCTAGAACAAATCTCCAGCAGATCAGCGACTGGCGAACGAGACATTCTAGCGCGAATGTTCGCTAAGCACGACGTCAGAGAAACTTCCTACCACCTGCTGGCGCCCAGGATAGACCTGCATCTGTGTGATGATCCAGGATGTAAGTGTAACACACAGAACAGAGCAGCAACCTCCTAGCGCGAATCTTCGCTATATTAATTCGCTATACTGAATTATTTTTACAAGCTTCCATTTAACTTGCAATGTGTGTATGTAACTAACTATGTTTGTTCGGGTGGAATCTTGCAACTCAAATTAGACCCACTTCCCGATGTCCGATTGGACTCCAATTTGGTGGGCTTGGGTGACAATACAATGATATGATACCATGGAGCTGTTCTGATGTTGAAGACGAAAGATGGCCATGGGAACTTCTGAACTAAACAAAATAAACCCATCGAGTCTGGGCTCGATTGATTCGTCTTGAGGAGCATTTTACGCCTAGATAAAATTTAGGGTCTGATAATAAAGCTTGAAGGTGGTCATGACATCTCTGTGTTAAAACAACATAACCCCACCTAGTTTGGGCTCAATTGATTCGTCTTGAGGAGCACTTTACAACTAGACGATATCCAGGGTCTGATAAAGTAACTGAAAGGTGGCCACAGCATCTCTGTGATAAAACAACAACCCCACCGAGTTCGGGCTCGATGGATTCGTCATGAGGAGCACTTTACATCACATCATAATATCCGTAGAATATTTTAAAACATCACGCCTGATCTAAAATACTCACCCACTAAAAAGTTAAAAATAAATTAAAGGCAAAAAAATATTTTTAAAAACAAGCTTTTATCTGAAAGTTGAAAATAAATTCTACTAAGTATTTGACGTATAGGTACTTACCTATATTCTTAAAAGCTTGAGGCACTACCTACCTACTACTATCTTTTTAGTGGATAAGTATTTTAGATTAGGCGTGATGTTTTAAATATTCTACGGATATTATGATGTGATGTAAAGTGCTCCTCAAGACGAATCAATCGAGCCCAAACTCGGCTGTTTTTTTTCTTTAATTTATTTTCCACGTTTATCTTAGGTATATTGTTCTGTGCCACTGCATCGTTGGTCTCGTGGTTGAGAGCGCAACTGCTGAGTGTGAGGTCATGGATTTGATTCTCGGAACGGGCAGATTACTATTTATATTGGGTTTATCCATTAGGAATTACTCAGTAACAGCCCGGTATTTAGAAATTGATGGTGTGACACGCCAGTGCCTCGGAAAGCACGTAAAGGTCCTGCGGCTGATCTCTCCCCGGTCGTGTCAGATTGCCGTCCCATCGGTTTATGAAAGTGAAGGAGCAGTGCACCTGTGTTGGTGCACACACTTGTGCACTATAATATCTCTTGCGCTTACTTGGTTAATCTGCGTTGAGATTAGCCACCGTTAGCGAAATTCTTTCGGGAGAATTAATTAAAACATTTTTTTAAAATACCCTCAATGAAAAGAAAAAAAAAGAAAGAAAATACGTTTATTTACGGTAAACATGACGCAAAAACCAAAGAAACACAACAAAAATGAAAAGCTGGGGGAAAATATGCGTCACATCCACGCAAAACGGCCATCGCTCAGCTTAGTGCTATGACCCTATGCAAGACAGAGCCCCAGCGCTGGTTTTCAGCGACAGCCAGCGCCGACGTCATGACGTCGACCGGTGCCGCAAACAATGAATAAAACTAAATATTAGACAGCGTAATAAATATTAATATTTAGGTGGCAACATTCCGTTCCCTGCAACTTAACGCACGCGCCGCCGGCTTTTATTTTAATCTGTGCCACTCAGCTGTCAGTAAACTATCTTTGACAATGTTAATATAGGTTATATAATAAAAAATACGAAATAACATGCCGGCACTTAGCAGGCATTACGCAATGACATTATTATTACAATGTATATTTTTGGTAGAAAATCTATGGTAACTACAGACTATATCATGCCCCGAGTGATTGAACCTTTCCACAGTATAAAAGGCCTTGCATTATAGTAATAATCGTGGTCTAAAACGCGTGAGTCGACATGTACAATTTTGTACATGTCGGTGCCTAACAGGTTGTTATCTACGTCCTATATTCCACAGTGGGCCGATCAGAAAAGCCTTCTCTCGCGAACGGCGGTGCCCTCCAAGTGACGCTGGTTAGCATGCAAGCAGACCTGTTCCCTTATCACAAGGCGTCTGATGATAGAAGACATTGGAGAGGATACAGGTTAGTTATACCAACATCATAGTTTCAGCCGAAAGACGTCCACTGTTGGGCATAGGATTCCCTTAAGCTGGTTAATTCGACCGGTCTTTTTTATTTGTTTTTGTTTAACTATAGGGATATGCATGCCATTTTTATTTTCCAAATAGTATACTTAATAACCAGAGGTCGGAATTAGGTAGAGTTATTTATGTACTTACACTGATTTCATACAGCGAAAGAATAAAGTGGATATGCCTCAAATACCGAGATTAATTTAAAGAGCAGAAAAATCCCGTGATTTATTAAATAAAAAAGCTATTCACTTTTACACAATTTAAACCACTGCACGCGCGACGTTGCCAAATTTACATCAATGACATCGGATGTCCGAAGTTGCAAAATTCCAATGCGCACACGCGCAATGTTGCCACATTTGTAGTTCACACAACATAGCTTGTGAGAACAAAAGAAAACAACACAGGTTTTTATTATTATTTATTTGTAATATTGTTGGCCACACGGGATTGTCGATTAGAAATCTCGGGCAGATCCATATTAATATTAACATTTTGATGCAAGTACATGTCGTGTATGTAAAAAAAAAGAGGAGAGATGTCGCGTATATTGTTAACTATGTGGTTGGGATCCAAATTATAATATAAGTTAGGTTGTGGGTATTTAATAAAAATCAGTTTTGGTAAATCCGTCTTTCATTAAACAGTACATAAATAACTCTACCTAATTCCGACCTCTGTTACGAGTAATAACTATAGTAAATAACTGTGAAAGATTTTTTAAACATCTGCATCAGAACCGAAGTCATAAATAAATTTTAAAGTTGATAATAGAAAAAGAAGTCCGACGTGTTATCTGACGTCAAAGAGCATGACGCCCATACAGCTACTATAGACAACAGCGTTTTCACGAGAGGAACAGATATATTCGTTTAAAATTGATATATCTCGTTTGTTTTTCAATTAATTTTGATTCTGTTTTTACTGTTAGTATGCGATTTTTGTTTTTAATTATCAATATATCGGTTACATAAGAAACATTGTTTTTCCTTACCCGAAGGGTAACCAACGGTACTCTGTTACTAAAACCTCTGTTGTCCGACCGCCTGTTTGTCAGCGGGCTGTATCTCATGATCTGTAATAGGTAGACTGTTGAAATTTTCATTGTGTATTTTTATTACCGCTATAAAAACAGAAAATAATAAAAATACAAGAAATGTGATTTTTCGGTTTATGGTACAGAAAGCTTCGTGTGCAAGTCGGACTCACATTATTACCGGTTTTTTTTATATTTAAAAATTCCGGTTTATGTATCTTTAAAATCTTGCTCCTGATTCTTTTGCTCCCCCATCTCATTTCTAACCGTTTTTGCTTTCGCCTTGCCTTTCCCGCTAACTCTGAACCGTATGATTTGCAGAGAGGCAGCTACTCCACACAGTCAGTGGCTGTCACAAGCTCTGTCTTCGTTTTGTACCACACTACTCGAGAACTTAGACCCCAGGCCACTTACACCAAGTACTAAGGTATGTTCACAATGTATTATTTATAGATTTATTATCAATGTTAATTTATGTACAGGGTGTACAGAAAATGCGCGGTAATATTTTAACTAGCGCTTCTACCGATAGAAATTAACACAACATCAACAACTTTCTTAGAGAAGGTAACAGTAAATTCGGAAAAAAAAAGAATTTTACCTATACAGGGTGTAAAACGACACATACAAAGTAGTTTTTCGCAAAAATTGTTGCTGGGAAACGACTTGTATTTTAAGGTATGAAAACAATAACTATTTTACTGCGCGCAATGTAACGTGAACCCAGGCAAGTGGAGTGGAGTCCCATCGTGGCCGGTGCCAGCATGCCTAGGGGTAGCGGATAAATTCTGAAAATGAATGAGTTACCGCACCCCTGGGAACTCAGGTAGGGAAGGAACAGGGGTGGGTTTTAGTCAGTAAGAGTCTGACACGCCCTCCCGCTCCACCCAGAGAGGAAGAAGTCAATGGATGATTTCCCACACCCCCAAAAAAAAAAGGCAAGTGGGGTTAAACCCCGCCCCTTCGCTCTAAGCCACGTAGGTACTTGTCGGATACGTTTGATATTCATTGCGTTTTTGTAACTGCAAATGCGTAAACAACGAAATTTCGAAAAAAAAAAATTGAAAATTCAGGTAATGTTTGTTTGGATAAAAGTTTAGTAATAACACTTGGAATTCATTTTCGTAAAAAAAGTAAAAAAAAAATTGCGACTTTGACCTTCAATATCTCCAGAACCTTCAAATTCCCAGGTATGGTCTAGTGGAAAAAAATGATGCAAATATTGTGTAGAATATGTGGCTTTCGACTTCGGAAACTGTCTTTTTACACCCGATATATTATACTAATGTTATTCAGCTGATGATAACTTTGAGGAGCTTATGGCTAAAGTAATAACAGCCGCACGGGTCGATCCATCAGGTTAAGCTACGCTTGCCGGGGTTGGTCCATGGATGGGTGACCATCTTTACATACCGAGACTCCTCCGTGCCTCGGAAAGCTCTTTAAGCCTTTGGTCCCGGGCTGTCAATCGTGGATCTTTGACAGTAGTTGCGGCTCGTCAGAAGCCCAAAAGTCAGACAACCAGTCTTACCAAAGGGCATCGTATTACCCAGTTACTGGGTTGTAGAGGTCAGATAGGCAGTCGCTCCATGTAAAATACTGGCATTCAGCTGCATCCGGTTAGACTGGAAGCCGACCCTAAAAGATTAGGCAGATTTTTTTGAAGTTATACTTCTTTAGGCGCGTTATGAAAAAATGATGACAGTGAAATTTTAAGATGCGCGCGTATCACTGTCTCACAAAATTCACAGGTTGAAGTTAGCTAGAACCGACACCCTGAAGTTAGCTATGGTCTGTGGTTTTTTCATCATTTATGAAGAATGATTGTTTTCCTTTTGTAAACTTTGTGACAGTTTAGTTTTTCATCTTGTTACGCCAAAGAAGTATAACTTCTTACGTGCGTACATAAGTACACACACACTTTTTTTTGATAACATCTTTGTACATTAATCCAATTATTATTGGGTTATATGGAGGTTAAATACAAGACAAACTGAAAAATCTGCTTTATAAGACAGGATAAGATGAAATGTTGTACATAGATAGACCGCCCAATTTTTTTTTCTTTTTTACCAACCCTGGCAGTGAATCGACCCGTGCGGCTGTTATTACTTTAGCCACAAGCTCATAAAACACTAACTGAGATGTAACTAAAAATTGATAGACCGTGCACAAATTAAATCCAACGTTCTTTAATTTACAATTTAAGCCGTTTGTCCTGGCTGTCAATCGTGGATCTGGGACAGTCCTTACGGGTTGTCAGAAGCCCAAAAGACTGTCCAGTCTTACCAAGGAGTATCGTATTACCCAGTAACTGGGTTGTGGAGGTCAGATAGGCAGTCGCTCCATGTACAATACTGAGATTCAGCTGCATCCAGTTAGACTGGAAGCCGACCTCAAGGTAGTTGGGCAAAGGCTAGGCAGATTGATTGTTCTTTAATTTACATCATTTTTTTTACCAATTGCTGAGCAATATAGTTGAGGCTGTTTATTTCCAACTTCTCTATATCTACATAGTATAAAGCCGCGTTTCCATTATGCAAGTGCTTGCTCGTACAGCGACTCGTTGACAATTTGCAACTGACATTTGCGCGCGTAACTTGCATAACACTTGCACACACAAGCGTCAGTTGCGCAATTTGTATACAAATTCAAAACTACTCGCATGCAACTTGCAGCTTGCACGCATGCATATATTAACGTTTCCATTACTCAAGCTGCATGGAACTTGCACCTTGTATGTATGTGTGTATGTCGGGCTGGTTTCCGCAACTCCACGCCCAAGGCGCGTATTTTACGTACAGGTGGGACGGCATTGTCATCCGATCCACTCCAGCAGCACCCTGGTGTTACTGACCATCTCGCTTAGGTTACCTGGATGTCCGGAGTGTTTTGCCCTGTATGCAGCGACTACTGGGCAGCTTAGCAGCAGATGAGCTGCTGTCTCGTCGTCCTCCATGCAGGCTCTGCAGAGTGGACTGTCTGTGACTCCTATGACAGAGAGATGCTTATTAAAAGACCCATGACCAGTTGTAACGGCCGTGACTTTCCGCAACTGAAGTTTGGTCAGTCGTAGGACTTGCTTTGTGAAGCGGTCATTAATGGAGGGGAGTGCCTCCTTGGCCTGCCTACACTCGCTATGGTCAGCCCATAGCTTGTTGTGTTGATCTCTGGTGCGTTTCCTTACCAGATTGCGTAAGTATCCAAAGGGGAGAGGCACAATGGGTTCAGGTCCTATCGCTGCCATGCTCGACCCCCTTCTGGCGAGTTCGTCCGCTGCATCGTTGCCACGGGAATCGCTGTGTCCTTTAATCCATTGAATGGTTACTTTGTTGTGTTTACCTACCTGATTTAGGCGTTGGTGACACTCTTATATCAGCCCTTGCAACTTGCACCTTGCATGCGTGCTACTTGCATAATGGAAACGCAGCTTAAATCAAAGTCGCTCACCGCGTCTGTCTGTTTCTTCGCTAACTCTTCGTATTTTAATGCGGTTTCAGTAATAGAAAGAGCGATAAACGAGGAAGGTTTGTGTGTATAATTTGTACACGTGCGAAGCTCGGGCGAGTCGCTAGTTTTATTATAAACTGATTGCTTTGCAGACGAGTCAACCCGAGAAGCCTGAAGAGCTGGTATCTAATGGTATCAAACACAAGCAGGCGGCCACACAACAAAGTGCTTCCAACGCTCCGTCCACTACCACAGCTACCTCACAAGGTAAATGATAAATGATTTTATTTCTGTAAATAGGTTATTAACAATACTTTTACACGTCAACATTTTTTTTTGGCTGTTTAAGCTAGATGAGCGCAAAAAACTTTGATATACGTGGATACTGCGCTCTTACGTCGGAAATACAGGAGGAGGCATGCTGTTTGCCGACGACATTGTTCTGGTCGCTGAAGATGGACCTGAGATCCAGAGCAGATTGGAGAAATGGCAACAGAAGCTGGAGAAAGTTGGCTTGAAAATCAGCAGAACCAAAACTGAATACATGTTCTGCGATTTCGGCGGTCTCTCCAGTTCTGAAGCTATAGTGCTAGATGGCGCGCTTCTCCCAGTCTGCTCCGATTTTCGGTATCTCGGTTCACTCGTGCAAAGCAATGGCGAAATATATCGGACTGTTAAGCACAGAATTAACACTGGATGGATGAAATGGCGGCAGGTAGGCAGATAGTCCCGGTGGACTATCTGTGACTCCCGCATTCCCCTTAAACTTAAGGGGAAGATTTATAAAACAATGGTCAGTCCTGCTGTCTTGTATGGTTCAGAATGTTGGGCCACAAAAGGGATGAATGAAAAGTATTTGCATGCGGCTGAGATGAGAATGCTAAGAGCGATGTGTGGTGTTACGCGCATGGATAGAATTAGGAATGAGTATATAAGAGGAAGTCTGAAAGTGGCACCGCTGACTGAAAAGTTGTGTGGAAGTCGGTTGCCGTGGTATGGGCATGTGATGCGGAGGAATGAAGAAAATGTCGTGAGGGAAGTCTTGTGTATGGATGTGGATGGTTATAAGAGTACGGGAAGGCCAAAGAAACGATGGTTGGACTGTGTGAAAGAGGATATGCGTAAAAAGGGGGTGACTACAGAGATGACGACTAATAGAGGAGTATGAAAGAAAAAGACATGTTGACAAATAAATTGGGATAAAGGCAGGAGAATGATGATACGTGGATACTGTGCCTTATTGCAGGGAAAGTTAACATAGTGACAGCCGATTTTTTAGGGTTCCATAGTCGTAACATGGAACCCTTATAGTTTTCATAACTCCTGCAGTAATTACGATCGTCCTATGATACAGGACGATGCTAATAACGTTTAAAACGTAAACTCAATTAATATGTTTGTAGTAATAAACATAAAGCCCCCTTCTAAGTTCGAATGTTGTAACGGGTGACTACGGAACCCTACACTGGTGTTTATAACGGGGGAAGTACTGATTACACGCGGGCGAAGTCGCTGGTAGAAGTTAGTGTCACATAAAAGGCCTTACTTATAATAAAAAACTGGTCATTTCGTGGTGGATTTCGCACGTTAAGATGGAACAGGGGCTGCTTTTCTCCATACAAATGTATTCTTCTGTTTTCTTCCTGAATAATGCCTCTGGAGCAATCAAGCCCGTTTCATCAACGGACCACAAGACGTACGGCGAAGTGCCACCGGTTCATGGTGGACATCCCATCCATACGCACAAAGCGTTTTGAGAAAACATTCATTGTGCGTACAGCTAGGGAGTGGAATTCCCTACCGGAGTCTGTGTTTCCTGATAGCTACAACCTGGGAGTCTTTAAGTCAAGAGTGAATAGGTTACTTCTAGGCAAGGGTGCTCCATCTTTGACCACATCCATCATCACTTACCATCAGGTGAGATAGTGGTCAAACGCGTGCCTATCAACAATTAAAAAAAAAAAACATTTCTTTTTCATAAAGTCAAGGTCTGCTGTTCACACGTCCCTGTCATTTCCTTTTTTTCAGCAACTAATAATTATAGAAAATATGGCCGTCAAACATGACAAAAAATGGCCCTATTTTTACCGCCGTTCTTAGAAGACTACCAGACAAATCAGAAAAGTTTTAACATAAAACTTTTAATTAGTACCTAGACGTACTCTTTCTTAAAAAATTGGTGCCAAAAATAATGGAATCGACTCAGTTTTCGAGGAGAAAAACGGGGAATACGAAATATCGATCTCGTTAAAAATTTTGCTAAAATCGGTCTGAGTTGCTGCTGTCCCTATCGCACTCTACGGGGGCAGGTTTGAGGGAGCATGACGGCAATAGTTTCGTCAAATACGTATTTTGTAAATTCCTCGCAGGCCCTGTTCCCTCTTAAAGGTTCCGTAACATATATTGGTATTTGTTAGTAAAGTATATGTAATAATAAATATTATCACCAAATTTCAAGTTCATAGGTCAATGGGAAGTTAAAAAATTCTTCGTAACAAAATTTCGTGACAGACGACGGACGGACAGACAGACGGACATGTGAATGACAACAATAGGGTTCCGTTTGGACCCTTCGGGTACGGAACCCTGAAAAAAACCGTGTGATTAGTTTAAACACTGATTATCAGGTTCTTATTTCAACATTTTCTTCCCGGAATAAGGGTATAGATGGCGGCACATAAATGTCAAAGTCAAGTGTTTATACAGTAAAAGTTGCGTGTCATCACCAACCTTTTAATGTCCCCACTGCTGGGGCACAGGCCTCCCCTCTGTGAGAGGGTGTAATCCACCACGCGGATCCAATGCGGGTTGGTGGATGTCACATGTCTTCGAATTTCTGGTTCTAGGACATGCCGGTTTCCTCACGATGTTTTCCTTCACAGTTTTAAGAGCAGTGGTAATGAAATAATTTACACAAAGTAAAGCGTCTGCCTGGGTTTGAACTCACGACCTACAACTTGTAAATCGCGGCCAACACCACTGGACCACCACTGCTCATGATGCGTGTGTTTATACAATGTACATATATGACACGGAAATGTCAATGACAAGTTTTTAAAGGGTAAAAGTTTCGAATTTACTCCACTAGATGGCACCGACTACGCCGTGCACGTTCCCAATTTCGGTGCTAATTTTGTTTTTAGTTATCATATCAAAAGCACCGAGAACCTCTACTTGTATAGATAAGTCGATGAATACAAAGCAAGGTCCCGTGTAGCAATTTCTCCAATATCTAAGAAAAAAATAGCCTCAAAATAGCTTCAAAAATGGCTTCGCGGACCACCTCGTGTGCTGCCAGGAATTACAGGTTAAGAACCACTGACTCAAAGGATAAGACGTTTGATATCTTGAATTAAGAATCGGCTATTCAGTATTTTAACTGTATATAGTTAGAGAAATTTACAAATAAGCCTAAAAATCTTGCGTTTATTTGCAGCGTCGCCGACTAGGACACGCATCCTACAGCAGCTCGGCAAGCTGATGACCACGTGTCTAGTACTAAGGATAGACGACTTCACTGTTAATAAGGTAAGCAAAAATGTTTAAGTTTTTTTTTTTCATTTCAAACTAGTTTACAGGCTGAACAAGATACCGCATGCCACTAACAAAATTATGATAATAATTTATCTCGGTAATGATCGGTTACAGAAATTGTCATTTTTGAGCGCGCAATGTATTGTAAACAATGCTATCTCAACGCTCCGCACTACTACTTACCTACACTCGCGCTGGCCGAACGCGCCGCGCGCGGTTTGTATGTAGGTATTAGGCCGGCAACGTGAATAAACTCTAGCGAAACAGCTGATTTAATTACTTTTTAATAAAAACTCATTGGGTTGGATAGGAATAACGATTTTGAACAGTCCAAAGTAAAAAAAAACTGCAGAAAAAATTAAAACATGAGGAAAACGCCGACGAAACGTTCCAACACTAGGTGGTCCAGATTCATGTACTGAATCACTGGTACACGTATGTGCCTTACATGTGTATACAATTTACATAATTATAATATAAAATACCTAATTAACTATAATTAACTCGTTGCTTTACCTGTTTTCGAACAATCCTCTATGAAATCTGTTGTTCTTTATAAATAGCCCAGAGCTTCCAAATGTAATATAAGAAAAAACTAACAGGGCTTTGACAAGAAGTGTGCCGCAAAGCTAAAACAAAAACTCTTAACTAAATAAAACTTAAAATACGGCGTCAAAAAATCTGCTGGCTGCTGTCGACTGGAAGTGTGTCCAAAAGACATTTAACTTTAGCACCTTTTTTTTTAAGTTCAAAGACGAACTTACGCCTTGGGGTAGCGGATAAATTCGTAACAGAGTTACGCTCCCCTGGGCACTCAGGCAGAGAAGGAACAGGGGTGGGTTTTAGTCAGTAAGAGTCTGACACGCCCTAGCTCCACCCAGAGCGGGAGATGTCATTAGATGATTTCCTACCCTACAATAAAAAAAAAATGCCTTAGACATTCTCTACCAATCAACGACGGGTGGTGTCCCACTGCTGGCAAGGAAGCGACTAACTATCGGCTATTTTGACGCTCAAGAAACGTACAATAGAATACATTCCGTGTAAACAAAAGAGATGCATATATTAATAGTTCTCAATTCTCAATTCTTTATTGCGTACCATAATGTTTATAGTTGGTAGGGAAATTATTATATTAGTCACAATTATGGACCCTGTCGGGCACAGCATAGATCAAGTAGGAGAGAGGAGGAAGACAACTACTGTTTTATTAATACAATTAATAGAATTCAATTAAACAATTATATAGTTTTTTATTAATTTATTTTTTATTATGTACCTACTAATAAGTTAGTACCTAACATTGTGTAAAACCATTATTATATTATAGTTTTATTCACTTTGATTATTCGTTCGTATATACATATAATTAATTATTTTTAACTTATTGTTATTTTTATTTATTACTAAAGGTGAGTTATTTATTGGACGCTCCATATTTATTAAAATATACTTAAATATATATGTGTAAAATTTTCGTATTATGAGTAGGTAGGCGTATCTTTTAGTGAGTATTTGTACATAGAAATAGATAGATAAGAAGTTACTTATAATTTATCATTTAAGTATTCACTTATACTATAGTAGCATTTGCTTACCAGGAAAAGCTTTAATTTATTTATGAAAATGTTGTATTTATTTAAATTCTTTATTATTTCGGGTAACTTATTATAAATTTTTATGGACATGACAAAGGTACTATTGTATGTTGATATAGTTGATCGCTGACTGTTCACACCGCCGGCTAGGACTAGCTCCACAAGTTTGTCGCTGAGCGACAAGAGCTATCAAAGATAATACTCGCTCAGTGATGCTCGCTTGGCGGTCAGAACTGCCGCCGAGAGACGTAGCGCGTGCAGTGTTGCGCAGAACTAGACGCCCCGAGCGAGTGTTGCGAGTAATCGCCCGTCGCACTCGGATACTTGCTTATAGTTCAGCGACAAAACTAGCGGAACTACACACTCGCTATTCGCTGCTCGTCAATTCGTTTTTAGGGTTCCGAAAGTCCAAATGAAAAACGAAACCCTTATAGGATCACTCGTATGTCTGTCTGTCTGTCACATTTCATTTGCTGCGAATCTACTAGACTGATTAAGCTGAAATTTGGTATGATGACTCAATTAGAGGAATGGAGTTGTAACGTAAATTAATGAATTTTGAATATGGGGGTCCCTTTAGGGGTAAATTAAAAGTTTAGCAATCTGTACCGAGCTACATATCAAATGAAAAGGCTTACTGTAAGGGTCTCAAATATATTTTTTTAATAATTTTAAAATGTATAATTTTTAAGTTATTTCAGAAAATAGATGAAAAATTACCATTCCCCCCCTTATCTCCAAAACTACTGGGCCTAAAATATAAAAAAAATACAGAAGGTAGTTCTTTACATATGGATTACAGGAAAACATAAGTTTAAAAAATAACCTGAATAAAAATTGATTGTCTGTAAAGTTGGTTTACGGACGATAGTTTAACGTGACAACGTCATAACAAAACATTGATGAAATATAGATGCGGCGCATGCGTACAATGAGCGTAACGGGACACTTTTTCGGGCATGCAGCCGGCGTTCATCGATTTATTAGACGTTGTCACGTCAAAAAAAAACATTCGGAACCCTTTGCGTACGAGTTGGACTCGCTCTTGGCCGGGTTTAGTTCGAAGCTCTACTCGCTACTCGCTCATCGTTGGCGGTGGGACAAGTGCCTAAGCAGAAGTTTACCATAGTTTTCCACATCGCAGGTATCGACAGGGTCGAGGTCCCGCGAGGCGCCGCGTCCCCTGGTGAGCGCGGAGAAGGCGACGCTCCCGGGCGACGCGGGACTGCTGCACGCTGAACTTACATTTTTCTACTATCCTGGCGATGTGTGCTTCCCTGGTAAGTTATCCTACTAATATAAGTTTGGATGTATGGATGTTTGTTACTATTATCACAGATAATATAATACTAGTGTACAGATGCCTCACCCCATACAAAGAAACGGTACCGCCGTAACTACGGGGTTTTGGCTTGCACAAGCAACTTTTGTTCTTCGTTCGGGCCCGTCCTCTACACCTCGGCGACGGCTTGCAAGTTGAATGAATTTACATAAAGTCTTACCGATATTTTCTCACACATTGAGGAATTACTTTATAGTATTTCTGGCACTTCATAACAGTTTTATTGTTATGTGTCACTACAAATTTTAATGAGGCGAATGGATAAACTCTAAAACTTCAAACAGCTCCATCTATTGGTACAAGAAATATAAATGCCTAAGGATTTCTTCCAAAACATCTAAATTTGAATTAGAAGCCAATTATTCCGCAATTTTATGCTTGGGGTAGTTTATTAAATAAGAAAATACAGTTTTTACTATATTTTTTTCTAAATATTAATGTTACTTACACTTCAATAAGAAATCGATGCATATTACGCCGTCTATTGAAATTTATTTGAACTAAATTTTCTTTGTTCGAGATGAGACCCCGTACTATTACGCAAAAACTACTGAAGGGATTTTGATGAAACCAGATGATGAATATAGCTTAATGCGTCAGAATAACAAAGGTATAGGCTTATAATTTTTTATTATTTTTTTTTTCTTTTTTTTTTTTTAGGCTTATAATTTATAATGAGGGAACGTACTAATAACACGCGGGCGAAGCGAAGCAAACGCGAGTTTGAAAGACACATCCCGGGATTTGGTGTTACTTTAAATTTCATTCAGACGCTTACATTTTATTGTATTTGACTGGCCTGTTGGTCTAGTGGTTAGTGACCCTGACTGCTATGCCGGAGGTCGTGGGTTCGATTCCCACCCAGGACAAATGTTTGTGTAATGAGCGCGATCATTTGTTCTGTGTCTGGGTGTAATTTATCTATAATATGTATGTATTTAGAAATATATAAGTATGTTTATCAGTTGTCTAGTACCCATAACACAAGCTCTGCTTAGCTTGGGACTAGATGGCGTTGTGTGATAGTTGTGGAATATTATTATATTATATTATTATTGTAAACAGTGCCCTTACAGTCCGGTCAAAATAGACATTCAAGGTTACAATAATTCGCATAGAGCTGAAAATTTATTTAAATGTTCTGAACATAAATGAAATGTCACAAGCTCAAAGTTAGCATCTAGCGTCCTAAAGCAACTGTGACTAATCAATCTGCCTAGTCTTTTTCCCAACTATCTTTTTATTTTGGATGTGGGAAATCATCCTATTACGCGGGAGCGGGAGGGCGTGTCAGACTCTTACTGACTAAAACCCACCCCTGTTCCTTCCCTGCCCTGAGTGCCCAGGGGCGCGGTAACTCTGTTTCGAATTTATCCATGACCCTGGGCAGTTCCCAACTATCTTGGGTCGGCTTCCACTCTAACCAGATGCAGCCGAATACCAGTATTTTACATGGAGCGACTGCCTATCTGACCTCCACAACCCAGTTAATGGGTAATACGATAGCCCATGGTAAGACTGGTTGTCAGACTTTCGGGCTTCTGACGACCCGTAACAACTGTCAAAAATCCACGATTGACAGCCGGGACCAACGGCTTAGCGTGCTTTCCGAGGCACGGAGGAGTCTCGGTATTTAAAGATGGTCACCCATCCATGGACCAACCCCGGCAAGCGTAGCTTAACCTAATGGATCGAGCCATGCGGCTGTTATTACTTAAGACACGTGCTCTTCTAAAGCAACTGTGACCGTCGAAAGTTATTGTTCTTTCCCTCGGGAACAGTACTTTTATTCTGTAGTTAAGAGGGAACAGGGGCTGCGGTTCTCCATACACATGTGTTCCCCTTTTTTCTTCCTGAATAATACCTCTAGAGCAATCATTAAAAAAAAAAAAAATCAAGGGCTGCTGTAAACACGTCCCTGTCATTTTCTTTTTTTCAGCAACTAATAAGTAAAGAAAATATGAACCTCCAAAAATGACAAAAAAAAATACCCTAGTTTTACCGCCGTTATTAGAGGACTACCAGACAAATGCGAAAAGATTTAACATAAAACATTTAATAGGGACCTAGACATACTCTTTCTTTCTTAAATTTGGTGCTAAAAATAATTGAATCGGCTCAGTTTTCGAGGAGAAAAAAGGGAAATACGAAACGCCGATCTCGTCAAAAAACTTGTGATAAAATCTGTCTGAGCTGCAGCTGTCCCTTTCGCACTCTACGGCGTGAGGCTTGAGACAGCACGACGGCAATAGTTTCTTCAAATACCTATTTTGTAAATTCCTCGCAGGCTCTATCCCCTCTTAAGGTACCCTATGTCCTTTTCTGTACCCCTAACAACGTATATGCAAAATATCATGATGATCGGTTCAGCGGTTTAACCGTGAAAAGGTAACAAACAAACTTACTTTCGTTTTTATAATATTAACTAGCTGAGGCGACATACGTTGTCCTGGCTTAACTATGAACTGTCAAATACGCGCAGTTTAAATAGTCGTTAAGTATTCTGAAATTTTATAATTTTAATTCTTTTCTTTTATTAGAACCTTCTCCTGACAATAACAAAAACAACAAAAAAAGAATTAGCGAAATCGGTCCAACCGTTCACGCGTGATGCCGTGACTAAGGGAAATTCTTTTTTTTTATATATACCTATATACTAGCTGACCAGACGGACGTTGTTCTGACGCGCGAACTGTCAAACTCGCGAAGATCGTTAAGTTTTCTGAAATTTTCCAATTTTCTGCGCAACTTTCCTATTTTTTTTTTATAAGAACTTCCTGATAATAACAAACACAACAAAAACAAAATTTGTGAAATCGGTTCAATCGTTCACGCCTGATGACCAAGCAAATAGGGTTTCATTTTTATATATTTTTTTATAGATATTAAGTCTCCGTCTGATTCAGTTCCTTTTTTCCACAGTACCAGCCCCAAAACTCTACGTACAACTAAGCCCAGTATTGGTGTCAGTTGACGTGAACAGCGTGGTGTGGCTGGGCGCCTTCCTACCGCACGTGGTCCCCAAAGACCAGACCATGCCAGAGGACGCACCGCCTGCCTACATGGATGTTAGGATGGAAGCCATCATGCCCAAGGTACGTAGTTTCCAGGATATGAGGAGTATCAAGGAACCGGCTGCAAAAATAAGGATACGATGTTCAGCGTTGGAAGGCCTGAACAAGGTGGATCGATGACATGGTGAGGGTCGCGGATAGTCGATGGATGCGAGACGCACAGGACCAGTCGTTGTGGTGACACTTGGGGGTGGCCTATGTCCAGCAGTGGACGACTTTCGGCTGAAATGATGATGATGCTATATTCCATTTGGATAGGTAATTAACTAAAGGTAAACAAAAAATTTGCCACAGGCGTCAATACTGTCAATGGCGTCTGGTTAACCGCCTAAACGTAATGACTATTACTTCGGTTGTCGTACTACGTCAAAGTTGTTCTTTTCAATTTGCGGTCTACCTTAATGCCTCTCTAAAAACCGACCAAGAGCGAGTCGGACTCACGCGCAAAGGGTTCTGAACAAATCGTATTTTTTTCAGGTTTTTTTTACACTACCTCCTCCTTAAAGGTTTCCCTGTAATCGATAAGTAAATAGCTGCTTCCCGTTTTTTTTTTTTTTAAGCTATTGCATAGCTTCTATTGCGGGCCTTGAGCGTGGAGACCGAATCCAGAAATTCCGTAACGAAAATAACCTAACACCCCCCACTCCGACCGGCACAGCGGTGATACTTTTTAGTTTTGCCATCTATCGATGAATAGTGATGATGATGATGACGATGACGATGACGAAGACGATGATGATGATGATATTTATCTTGTTACGCCAAAGAAGTGTAACTTCTTACGTGCGTGTAAAAAGTGTAACTTGAATTAATATTAAAGAAAAAAAAAACAAAGGATAAAAAAACTGCATAAATAAAATAAATAAATAGTTATAATTGCATAACTTGATAAAAAATGCTATGCAATAGCTTTACCGGGGCAGTCTCCGAGTGCCACACATCTTTTTTTTTTCAGGTTTAGACCTAATGGTTTCGGAGACAATGGGGAGGGGAATGGACATTTTTCATTTATTTTCTTAAATACGAGTAACTTTAAAACTATATATTTTAAAATTATGAAAATAAATACATTCAAGACCCCCACAATGCGCCCTTTCATTTCATATGTCGCACGGCACAGTTTGAAAAACTTTTTTTTTTTTAATTTTCCGGATTTCACCCCAAAAGTGAAATTAATTTATTTAGGCTACACGTTCGTGTTTGGGTCACAGATATTCATGTGTGTACCAAATTTCAACTCTATCGGTCCAGCAGATTTGGAGCAAATTGGCTGTGACAGACAGACACACGAGTGATCCTATAAGGGTTCAGTTTTTTCATTCAGACTTTCGGAATCCTAAAAACAATAAATTGGATAACGTTGCTAAATTGAAAAGTACAACTTTGATGTAGTACGACAACTGAAATAACATGTATTACATTTAGCCGGTTTACACGATGATGTGGTATCATCGCTTACCATAAGGTGAGATGCTGGTCAAACGCGTGTCTGTTGTAAGTAAGAAAAATGGTAAGCCTATGTTGTGAAGTGAGTACCTTTTGGCTACTGTGATAAATTGCGATTTTATAAGTCTCCTATATGATGATCAAATCAAATTGTAAAATATGTATTAATGTCTATTTTATCTATACACAGGTCGTTCTAGAAGCGGGTTCAGAACATGTTTCCCAGCAGCGCGACCGTCCAAAAGAACTGCAGATATGTACCGCCAGAGCAACGCTAACCAACGTCAGAGAATCGCCTAGAGCCAGTTAGTTTTCACTACTATTAATCGATGGTTCTTCTTTTCTATGTGTGATTAGTCAAAATTTAATTAAAATCTGTACATGTTTTGACTAGCTGAAAGCTGTTTGAGTCTTGGGCTGACGATAACTGCCAGATAAAGAAATAAGCTGCATAATCATACCTAGTGCAAGGGTCATGGTTGTTTACACAAACATAGAGTACGGGGACGGCCAAATATGCGGCTGATCAATGATCAGTTAATCAAGCTATCGACTTAACATACAAACTATTGTTAGTGTGTTTAGTGAGATTTTGCAAGCACGAATATGTTAGTGGCGCCTCTCGTTGCTATTGGCGCCTCTCGTTACTATTGGCGCTTCTCGTTGCTATTGGCGCCTCTCGTCGCTATTGGCGCGGCGATTTTACTTACCACGCCCACTTACTACTACATTTTACACGTCAACCAACACAATTTACAGAAATGTTTCATACAGCTTCGAGTTGATATCAGTAGTAGGCGCCTTCTTTCAGCTCAATTTCTTACTTCCTTCTCACTTCATCCTCTTGAAGTTCAAGTCTAAATACCGATAGGCTACAGGCCGTGTTTGTTGCAGACTCAGCGGGCACACGAGCCGATCTGGCGGCCATCATCTCCGCTCTGCGCCGCTCCGCTCCGCCCAGCGGACAGTTCCCGTGCGCTCACACGGACATGGACCCTATACATGAGCAGTTCATATTGCACGCCGACAGTGAGCATATTATTAAAATATTAAATTAATCTTCACTTCTTTTCACTAATGTTTGCAGTTATTATCTATTTATATAATAACTGGCAAAATTATATACTTAATTGTATAACTCATCTTGAGCACAGGACGAACATTAACAAAACTATTACAAATATGTTATATTATAATTATTAATGGGCGGTTTTACCGCACAGGGCAGTTCTGAATTTAACCGACTTCAAAAATTAAGGTTCTGTATTCGATCCGTATGTATGTATTTACTAGCTTGGAATAAGTACTTCCCCTATTATAAATTATAGCCTGTATGTTATTCTGATGTATAAGCTATATTATTGTAAAGTTTCATCTAAATCCGTTCAGTAGTTTTTGCGTGACAGAGTAGCGTACATCCTCACCAACTTTCACATTTATAATATTAGTAGGATGTTTGTCGGCAATTTTCTTGAAAACTACTGATCCGATTAAGATGGGGTTTTCGTTATTCAAATGCATATTTTTCAAGGATGGTTTTAGAACATTAATAAAAAATTAAGATCTGATGAAGATCTTTAGAGATAGACAGTGGAACTCTTCAATATCTAACAGCAAAACACGTGATTGCTGCGATCGTATGTCTATGTATTGTTAAAACAATTTAATGGGGAACCACAACTAAAAAATTAAAAATGTTCGAAATATTTTTTCTGACTTCAAGATGACTCAAGAAACAGCATTTTTACTTCAACATAGTGTTTTTCACTGCGACTTATATATTGTGTTATAAATCTCCAGTGCTTAACTAAACCACAAATATAATAAAATAAAAATGGCTTTTGCGACTTATCTATTGTGTTATAAATCTCCAGTGCTTAACTAAACCACAAATATAATAAAATAAAAATGGGTTTTGCGACTTATCTACTGTGTTTTAAATCTCCAGTGCATAACTAAATCACAGGTATAATAAAACTAAAAATGGCTTCTGCGGCATACTTAATGCGTTTTAAATCTTCAGTGCTTACTTAACTAAACCTCAAGCATAGTAAAATAAATATGACTTCTGCGACTTATCCACTGTGTTTTAAATCTCCAGTGTCTAACTAAGCCACAAGTATAATAAAATAAAAATGGCTTCTGCGACTTATCTATTTTGTTTAAAATCTCCAGTGCTTAACCAAACCACAAGTATAATAAAATAAAAATGGCTTCTGCAACTTATCTATTGTGTTTTAAACCTCCAGTGCTTAACTAAACCTCAAGCATAGTAAAATAAATATGACTTCTGCGACTTATCCACTGTGTTTTAAATCTCCAGTGTCTAACTAAGCCACAAGTATAATAAAATAAAAATGGCTTCTGCGACTTATCTATTTTGTTTAAAATCTCCAGTGCTTAACCAAACCACAAGTATAATAAAATAAAAATGGCTTCTGCAACTTATCTATTGTGTTTTAAACCTCCAGTGCTTAACTAAACCACAAGCATAATAAAATAAATATGGCTTCTGCGACTTATCCACTGTGTTTTAAATCTCCAGTGTCTAACTAAGCCACAAGTATAATAAAATAAAAATGGCTTCTGTGACTTATCCATTGTGTTTTAAATCTCCAGTGTCTAACTAAGCCACAAGTATAATAAAATAAAAATGGCTTCTGTGACTTATCCATTGTGTTTTAAATTTCCAGTGTCTAACTAAGCCACAAGTATAATAAAATAAAAATGGCTTCTGTGACTTATCCATTGTGTTTTAAATTTCCAGTGTCTAACTAAGCCACAAGTATAATAAAATAAAAATGGCTTCTGCGACTTATCTATTTTGTTTAAAATCTCCAGTGCTTAACCAAACCACAAGTATAATAAAATAAAAATGGCTTCTGCAACTTATCTATTGTGTTTTAAACCTCCAGTGCTTAACTAAACCACAAGCATAATAAAATAAATATGGCTTCTGCGACTTATCCACTGTGTTTTAAATCTCCAGTGTCTAACTAAGCCACAAGTATAATAAAATAAAAATGACTTCCGCGACTTATCTATTGTGTTTTAAATCTCCAGTGCTTAACCAAACCACAAGTATAATAAAATAAATATGGCTTCTGCGACTTATCTATTACGTAACTAAATCTCCAGTGCATATATAAACCACGAGTATAATAAAATAAAAATGACTTCTGCGACTAATGTAATGTGTAATCTCTGGTGCTTAACTAAACCACAAGTACAATATTTTTTTTTTACTAAAAATAGAACCGAAACATTGCAAAATAACTTTAATTTCGGAAGTTGGTGTTTCTAGTTTTGTTTCTTCCTTTTTTTGACACCTACTTCTAAAATTAAAGTTATTTTGCAATGTTTTTGGAAGTCGGTTCTATTTTTTGTAAAAAAGTTTTTATTTATCACTTTTTATTTGTGATTCCCCATTAAATTGTGTTAACAATGCATATTTATGCCATAGCAGCAATCGCGGTTGATTTGCTGTCATTTTTTGAAGAGTTCTGTTGTCTATCTCCGAAACTCATCATCACCATTTTATAATAAAACCCCTTTCGAAGAAAAAAATAATTTTACAAATCCCTTAATACAAATCGGGTGTAAAAAGACAGTTTCGGAAGCCGAAAGGCACATTTTCTACCCATTATTTGGATATTTTTTTTCCACTAGACCATAACTGGAAAACCACTGGTTCTGGAGATATTGAAGGTCAAAGTCGCAATTTCTTTTTTTACTTATGTACGAAAATGAGTTCTAAGTGTTATTACTAAACATTTTTCCAAACAAACATTACCTGAATTTTCGATATTTTTTTCAAAATTTCGTAATTACGAATTTGCAGTTACGAAAACGCAATGAATATCAAACGTATCCGACAAGTACCTACGTGGCTTTGAGCGAAGGGGCGGGGTTTAACTCCACTTGGCTGTGTTCGCTTTACATTGCGCGGAATAAAATATAGTTTTATTTTTCATAATTAAAAATAAAAGTCGTTTCCCAGTAATCATTTTTGCGCAAAACTAATTTGTTAGACGTACAGTATGCGTAGTTAACGGCCCTGTGATGTGTCTTTTTACATATACAGGGGTATATGACGAAGTTTTGCCCTAAAATGCATTAAAAAATTATATATATATTTATATAAACATCCGAATTGATAATCTCCTCCTTTTTGAATTCGGTTAATAAAATAAAAATGGCTTCAACGATGTTTATTTGGCCCCCTTCTATTTAAATTTTTTTTCTTGATGTTTGAACTTGGGATTTGTGTGAAATCAACAGATCCATTAGGATTTAACACTCTTTTTAAGGTTCCGTACCCGAAGGGTCCAAATGGAGCCCTATTGCTGTCACTCACGTGTCCGTCTGTCTGTCCGTCCGTCGTCTGTCACACAGGTTTTACAGCCAAACGGTTGGAGCTACAGTCTCCAAATTTTCACAGATAAGCATCTTGTTGACCCAAAGCCATACAAATTGTCATTTTTTTTTATAATGTTTGTAGGGAAGCCTCCCATCCCATACAGATAAGGGGGGGCGCGAAACAAAATTAACTATCTCGTCAAATGGGGTATCGTTGTTTAGAGCTCGTTGAGTAGACAAATATTATATTTTTGGTTTTAAAAAATATTGGAAGACAAAGGAATTAGAAGCCACCAAAGTCAGATTTTTTAACAAAATTTTGTTACGAAGAATTTTTTAACGTCCCCTTCGGCTATGAACTTGAAATTTTGTGATAATGTTTATTATTACTTATATTTTAGTAACAAACTCCAATATATTTTGATAAATTAGATTTTTTCTTGGAAATTCTCTCATTCAGTACGGAACCCTAAATGCGCGAAGTCCGACTCGCACTTGGCCAGATTTTTTAGCTTCACCTGTTAAAATCTTAGATGTTAAATTTAACCCACTTCAAGGTTTCCGATTGAACTGAAATTTTGCATATATTTTTAGTTTAGAAGACATTGCATGGTTAGCAGTGCCGGAGTAAGCCAGCGTGGGGCCTCTAGAAAATTCTACCAGGGGCGCCTATTTTATTTTATTTTATTTATTAGGGAAAACAAGCAGTGACACATTGCAAATTACAGAAAACAATAAAATAAAATGTGATCTAATGTGTAACCAACAACATTTTCCACAGAATACTACTAATATAATATCTTTGCATTGTATGCGATTTAAACTTACATAAAACTAACAAACTACAACAGTTCAGAATTTTAAACACATTGTTTAAGCTGCTTTTAGATTGAGTACAAAAACACTAGTGGAACATTAAAAAAACATTAGAAAAATAGGAAAAATACGTGAAAATAATATATGATTATTACAATTTAAGTGATTCTAGAACATTGTATTAAAAACCCTAAATCTTTTTAAAATGATAATGAATTAAAATGTTCCTTAATTCTTTGACTTATTTTTCTCACAGGCCGCGGGCCCTTAGGTAGCGATGGGCCCATAGGCAGTTGCCTACATTGTCTTTATGGATACTTCGAAATTGGTTAGATTTCATATGGTGTCTGGACTTGTTCTTGTACGCCCAATCCATTCAATGCGCGGGGCCCGTAGCATTTTCTAATCACTGATGGTTAGTTAAGTGGCGACATTCTAAATCCAACGTGGCGGACTCGTTATTTTTTTATACATTCCCATGATATGAGTATTAAATACAGTACAATTTTTTTCTTAATGTCCCTCGGCAAACTTCGTGTGTTTCGTCAGTCGTCGGATTTCTATCAGTTGCCTTTTGCACTCTCAATCGACTTGGAAGTATAAAGAGTTGTTAATACTCTTTTAACTTAATTTAATTTATTTAAAAAAATGGGAGGAAAAAAGTTCAAAAACTTGTTTCTGAAGCTTGTGGTGTTTCAGTCTGAACTGTAAAGAATATTGAAAAAGAAAATGATAAAAACATAAATCAGCTTCCCTTCCCATCACCAAAAAGAGTAAAAAAGACCAAACAATTTCGTTTAAATTTGGACGATTTTGACTATTGTGTCATACGTGACATGATTTGCGATTTTCATTTACGATTTAAGGTCTACTACCGGCCAAGTGGCGCCCTCATTGAATAAAAAATCGTAGCATAGCCTAGAAAATAAATATTAAAAAAAACTTGAGAGGTGTCAAGGGACACCCGGATGGAACGAAGTAGCTTGCAAACTTTGTACCTACCCACCAACCCCCCTACCCCCTTCTGTACAATGTGTTAATGAACTGAATAAATTTTTATTTATTTTTATTTTTATTTACCCACCAAAAATACAAGAAGTTTTTATTAGATTGTTTTTCCAACACAATCTGTTTGGATGGACAGCCTCATTAGTGTCGTGACAACTTTTCGTAAGAATTTTTTTTATTAGATTGTTTTTCCAACACAATCTTTTTGGATGGACAGCCTCATTAGTGTCGTGACAACTTTTCGTAAGAATTTTTTCCGTCTAGCCCCCTTTCACAACGCGCGATAAGGAACTTCGTTCCAAAAATCCAACGTCACGTTTGTTACAAATAGGATAAAGTATTTTTACGTTGTTAAAACAGGTCTCAGAATGTTTCGTATCCAAAGTAGTAGGCAAAAGTGTCGGAAACGGCCGTTTACAAACGTGTGGGACTTTTGGATGTTTGGCAAACCTTGAGTTGGGACTTTTGGATGTTTGTCAAACCTTGAGTTGGGACTTTTGGATGTTTGTAAAACCTTGAGTTTGAACTTTTGGATGTTTGCTGAGAATATGAAAAGTAAAATAACGTCACTCTAAAAAAGCGTATTTTGTAGTTTTTTTATTAAACTAAAATTTAATTTAACTGCCGTTTTCTAATCCTCAGATTTGGACGACATAGACCGCGGCACCGCAATCAGTCCCGAACTGCTATGGCGCGAAAATAGATCGGTGTGGTGCGCAAGAGTAGAGCCACTGTGGGCCGACTTCTGCGGCGCTAGAGCTACTAACAACAAACCTGCGCCTTTGTTGGATGCAACGCCTCTTACAGCTTGGGTGAGTTTTTTATTAATCATCTAGGCTATTTCCAACTATCTGGGGGTCGTCTTTCAGTTCTACCGAATGCTGACTGATAGTCGACCTCATCATTACTGCTGGGTTAAAACCTCCACCAAGGGTTTCAAACACAGGCAGGCGCTTTCATCATTATCAGCCTATAGCGGTCCACTGCTGGACGTAGGCCTCTCGAATTGCACGCCATTCATTCAGCAGGCGCTTTACTTTGTGTAAATTATTTTATCACTACTGCTGTCAAAACGGTTAAAGATAACATCGTGATGAAACCCCCCTAGCCAAATAACTTTTCTATTATCGTTTACGCTAACACTTACAAAAAAATAGAACCGACTTCCAAAAGAAGTGCAAAATAACTTAGTTTCGGAAGTCGGTGTTTCTGGTTTTGTGTCTTCGTGTTTTGACACCGACGGTCTATTATATATTATATATATTTTTCACGTTTTAGTTGTGGTTCCCCATTAAATTGTGTGAGCAATACATAGACGTTCAATCGCAGCAATCGTGGTTGATTTGCTGTCATTTTTTGAAGAGTTCCGTGGTCTGTCTCCGAAACTCATCATTTTTTATTTTTATTTTATTGGGTTTGGGACAAAAAACAGTTACATGCAAAGCTTAACTAAAGATTCTTAAATTAGCACAATAATTAGAAATACATACCTAATCTATTCTATATTTATGTTACTACACATGTAACCCACACCATTGTCCACGAATTCACATAAACAAAAGTTAAATGAAAACAGACATACAGTGTGCATCATAAAATACTTTTAAAAAGAAGAAGAAAGAAATATATTTATATATATACCTACTTAAGAATTTAGTAACTCTATTGCTCTTGCCTTGAAACGATGTTTGGAAAGAGTAAATATATCAAGTTCCATAAAGTGAGTGTTGTACGCGTCAACGAGACGACGAAGAGGCACGCGCACCCCGGCGTTATTCCTGCACCAGTTTGTGTGGAACAGCTGAGGCACACGTACTCCACGAAGCATGACAGTTCTAGGTACTGTATAATGTAGACTATTTGATAAAGGAATGCAGCCGAATCTATTATTACATATACCATGCAGCATCATTACACCCAGAAGAAATCGTCTAGATTTCAAACTAAGAACATTATATCGTATCAGTAATTGTTCATAGGAGACTTTAGGACGACAACATCTATAATTTATAGTACGTAAACATTTCTTCTGCACAATTTCTAGCCTATCCTTGTACTTATCATATAGAGGATCCCAAATTTGGACGGCGTATTCCAACTGCGACCGAATCAGGGTCATGTATAATATTAAGAGTGTAGAGGCTCGCACAAAGCTACTTGAAAATCTCTTCACGAGTCCATACATTTGAAAGGCCTTTTTTACTATATTGTCAATATGAGTATCAAAATGCAGGCTAGAGTCAATCGTTACACCCAAGTCACAGACAGATTGAACTTCATTAAGTATTATGTTATTTAATGAATAATTAAATTTGACCTGATTTTTATTTTTAGTAAAAGAGATTGTGTAACATTTGGGAAGACTAAGAAAGAGTTTATTTTTGAGGCAGTATTCATAAAATCTATCAAGGTCTTGTTGTAAATAACAGCAGTCACGAATATTATTACACGTGATATAAATTTTCATATCGTCTGCATACATCAAGATACACTCACATTGAGTTGATAAAACAATGTTTAATGTCATTAATAAACAATATAAATAGAAAAGGACCCAATACTGATCCCTGTGGAACCCCGGATGTAACAACTATAAAGTCAGATTCATGACCATTAATGACGATCTTTTGAGTCCTATTGAAAACATAAGAGGCAAACCATCTGAGCAAATTGCCACGTATACCATTATAGGCAATTTTCTCCATAAGCAGGATGTGATCCACCTTGTCAAAGGCCTTCTGAAAATCCGTGTAAACAGCGTCTACCTGTACCTGGCGGTCCATATTTTCAAAGAGATAGTTCACAAAGGTCATGAGGTTAGTGGTGGTAGAGCGACGTTTGACAAAACCATGTTGTTCGGGTATGATAAGATGACGGATATGAGGGTATAGCGCACTATGCACAAGTCGTTCAAAAACCTTTGACAAAGTGGAAAGAATAGAAATGGGACGATAATTCTCTACATTATTTTTATCGCCACTCTTGTACACAGGGGTGATAGAGGCTCGTTTCCAGACTGTAGGAAAGACCCCCTCCCTCAAACATTTATTAAAAATTATATGTAAGGCTGAAGACAAGTGGTCAGATGTACTTATGAAGAAGGAAGGTGGTATGCCGTCGGGTCCGGCTCCTTTAGAAGAATCCAGTGACTTCAATGCTGTACGTATTGATTCCTTAGGCAAGTAAATGTCAGAAATACATGGTGAATTGTCTTCATAACAATTAGACGGTTGCCACAGGTCTGGGTCAAAGGTAGAGTGGGGAGGGTTCATAAACCGAACAAAAGAAAGTTGAAAACAAATTGCATATTTCCTTGGGGTCATCGGAAGAAATATTTTTGTAAAACATATTAGCAGGGTACTTAGCTTTGCCTTTTTTAGAAGAGACATACGACCAAAAATACTTAATTTATTTGGGAATACTGTCCTCAACTGATTTCATATATCTCTTATAACATTTAGCGGTCTCACTATGAAAAAATTTGCGATAATTTGAAAAATGCACATAATCAGAGCGATTACCATATTTTTTCCACTTAATCCAAGCATGTTCTTTAGCTTTAAATGTTTTTATTAGAGAACGTGAAAACCAAATCGGAAATTTTGAGTTTTTAGTATAAGTTAACGGAGTATGTGACCTGATAACTCTATAAATAGTTTCATAAAAAAAATCAACAGCCATCTCAGAAGAATGATGAGATAATGACTCTTCCCAATCTACGTTGCCTAAGTCGTGTTTAATGCCATCATAGTTGGCTTTATAAAAGTTGTATCTGCGAACCGGATGGCATTTCATCGGTTTGAAACGCACATCTAGATGAGTTAATATAGAAAAAGGGGGATCATCAGATCTATATGAAATTTAAATGGGACCATTTCGGAATAAACCCCTTTTGAACAAAACATTTTGCAAATCCGTCAATAGATGACGGAGAATATAAATTAAACAAAACACCGTATCTCTCCTCAGCTATGTTTCGACGAAAACTTCTCCCGCATATGGATAGTAGCCCGCACCAGTGGACTAGCCGGTCTTCAGATTAACCACTACCAGATGCTGTTCCTCATGAGACAGCTGGAGAGGATCTCGGAGATGACCGCCTGGCTCGCCCACGACGCGGAGAGGCAGCCTGATGCTGAAGACGGGTAAGATCTAAAAAAAAAAACTTTTTTTTATCTTTTACTTTTTTTAAGAATTTTTTTTAAATACATACGTAAGATCACTGTCAGCTAAGTGCTCATTGTTACCATTTTAGACAGGGAATTTTATCTATTTATTTAAACTTCATTGCGCGTGGCTAAAGTAATAATAGCCGCACGGGTCGATCCATCAGGTTAAGCTACGCTTGCCGGGGTTGTTCCATGGATGAGTGGCCATCTTTAATACCGAGACTCCTCCGTGCCTCAGAAAGCACGTTAAGCCGTTGGTCCCGGCTGTCAATCGTGGATCTTTGACATTCGTTACGGGTCGTCAGTAGCCCGAAAGTCTGACAACCAGTCTTACCAAGGGTTATCGTATTACCCAGTAACTCGGTTGTGGAGGTCAGATAGGCAGTCGCTCCATGTAAAATACTGGTACTCATCTGCAGACTGACAAACAGTAGACTGGAAGCCGACCCCAAGATAGTTGGGAAAAGGCGCGGGCAGATTGATTGGCGGATTTTGTGCAATAGTGGTACATAGACGGACTCAATGGAACAAGGCTTTTCTACCAGTCAACCTTAGGGTTAAAGAGACCGAAACTTTACTTGTACGGACGTATTATTGAGAATCGTTACGGGTTAATTAAACCCGAAATATGGCATTTTGGTTGCCTGTTACCAAGTCGTATCGGGTGAATCTCCTGGCGTTTTGCAAAAAATAATGACTGAGTGTTGCTGACAAAGACGAATCGTGGGAAGTTCAACTTTAATACACTGGTATTAAAGTATACCTACTAATAGTATTCATTGCCTAGCAGTAATAGTGTACTTTGATTCTATTGTATTAAAGTCGAATTGCCCACGATTCGTCACTGTCGGCAACACTCAGTCATTATTTTCAGCAAAACGCCAGGAGGTTGACCCTATCATGTTTGCGGTATTGTTCGTCAGAGTCACCGTGGCTCGGAACACAAAGGGACAGAAAGAACACTGGTCGGTTTTAGTCAGTAAGTCTGACACGCCCTCCCGCTCCACCCAGAGAAAAAAAGGGGGTATCTTGTTACCCAAGACATAGGTCAAATAGGCAGTTGCCCCACGTAGAATACTGGTACTCAGCTGCATCCGCTCTTCTCTGAGAATATCTTCCACTAAAAACGTATATGTACGTACATACGTAATGCTATTTCGCTACAATTTTAGGTATGGCACATTCACTTTAACACGAATATGTCCGAACATTTGGCCGATACTTCGTAAAAACACTTCGGAGTAGACCCCCTGACATAACACCCGTCTGTACTTTTAACCGACGAAAAAAAAGGAGGAGGTTCTCAATTCGACCGTATGTATATTTTTTTTTGTGTATGTTCACCCCTCACTCCGTCATTTATGAACCGATCTTGATGATTATTTTTTTGTTAGATAGGGTATACCTCACGGGTGGTCCCTTGTCAAGGACATCAGGATCTGGTCATGGAATCCTGATAAAAATTGAGAGAAAACCTCGAAAATTGGGCACGAATATTGTTTCTGTTTACTTTACATAACTTAATAATCAGGTATTTGCATTTAGGAATCATCACATCATGAAACTGAGCTGATGATGGAAACCATACCGTTCCTAAACAATAGAAGTTATATATATATATATATATATATATATATATATATATATATATATATATAAAACTGGTTTTAGTGACAGATACCACTTAATATGCCTTGAAGAAAAAACGTCTTTAGAATATTGGAGGTAACCTCAAGTGGTCAATATCCTGGGAACCTCATGGAAGGATGGTTACATCATCAGCTCAGTGCCAAGAGGAATGATGAAGGATTAGAAATTAGCCTCGAGAGTATTAAAAGAGGATGCGAGTCAAAATATCAAATTTTATATAAACTAATTTTGAGTCGGCGCCAAACAATAAAATGATTAATTACCTATTAAGTGTGAAAGAGGATATGGGTAAAAAGGGGGTGACTACAGAGATGACGACTAATAGAGGAGTATGGAAGAAAAAGACATGTTGCGCCGACCCCAAATAAATTGGGATAAGGGCAGGAGAATGACCTACATCTAGCCTTCTTCATTTCTACGTACTTAAAAAAATTAGATATTTAATCATCAGATTGTTGTTTGGCGCCGACTCAAAATTAGTTTATATAAAATTTGATATTTTATGTAGGTAAATAAGCTCAATACTCAAGACTTAAAAGGTTTATTTTTTGCTTTTTAGTTCTTTTTCGTCGGTTGAATTTTTTGTTAAAAAGTTTTTTATGGTATTTGTATTTTGTTTCTTCGTTATTTGACACCGACTTCCGAAATTAAAGTTATTTTTTAATTTTTAGTGTAGGTATTTTCTTTTTTGGAAGACGGTTTTTTTTTTTGTAAAAAAGTTTTTTATTTTCACCTTTTAGTTGTTATACTCCAGCACTAAATACCAGTAACCAAGTAACATGGAACGTGGAATTTAAACATACTCGTAATTGGAGAAAACTAATATGTCATCTATGTATACGTATTTTTGTGTTTGTTAAGTTTTTCAAAAAGCACTGAAGCAATTTCGATAAAATTTATATGGGACTACCTCGGGAGTATATTCTTTCGAATATAAAAAGAATTTTAAAAATCGGTCCGCAATTGACAGACAAATCAGTGGACATACATAAAATACATAATACAGTCGAACATTCTCCTTTTTTAAAGTCGGTTAAAAAAAATCACTTACAATTTCTAATTTTTTTAATCCAATCATTTCTCCATACTTACTTCATTTTCTTTAGGAAATCTAGTAAAAAGAACATAAAACAAAATACCTAGTAATAAATAACCTAACTAAATTGATTTTAATAAAAAAATAAAAAATACTCCCTAATAAAAAATTTATGATCTACCTCACAAAAAAAAAACAATTTTTCCATATTGCGGGTAATTTGCACAGGTGAATATTCACAACACTGGCCTTGTCATGAATTTGGTAAATGAAGATTTATTTAATGTATGTAATCGGGAACTAAATGAATTAATTATTCATTCACCTATGAAACGTGATTCCTGGATTTTTTTTCTTTCGTTCACTACGGTTTTTACACCATTTCACCACACAAGACATCTCGTATTTTTATATAGACGTGTCGACTGTGTTGACGTTTGCGCGCGTAATGGCTGACTAATGTGTGAATGTGTGCGTGACGGAGAAGACTGGTCGACTCTGAATGACACAGTTTTGTTTTAGCGAGAATCTGTCCGAACTTTTTTATACGTCCATGCCTACACACTCGATTATCTGAACTAGGTCTCCGACGCTACTATTAACACCACATATTAGGCCCAAACAGTATAACTATGTAAATGTACTACGACACGAAAAGAAGATGATGGGTACTTATTCTACAATATTCTCTTCCAGGACTATAGTTGTAGGCGTAGTGGTACCAGCAGTGGAGCTGACGTTCGTGCTTCCCTCCAACTGCCCCGGACAGGAGTCTTCCAGGGATCTGGACAGCGTGCCACTCGACTCCTCCAGTTTGCAGGACTTGAAGATGGGTGAGTGGATTTTCTAATTGACTTTAGCTTAGAAACTTGTGTTACATTTCGGTCGGCAATAGGGTTAGCTCGTATAAAAACGCCATATATCTATTGGCATCCAATTTATGACCAAACTGAGTTTAGCTAGAAAATCTTAGTATGGTTGGGACAAAGTGAATAAAATATACAGGGTGTAAGGTACATGAACGCACATACGTATACTAGTGATTCAGTACATGATTCTGGACCACTAGCGTTGGAATTTTTCGTCGGCCTTTTCCTAATATTTGAAAATATATATATTTTTTTTTTAAACTGTATAAAATCGTTATACCTATCTACCCCAAAGACATTTTAAACGAAAAAATAATTAACTAAATTGTTTCATTTAAAATGTCTTTGGGGTAGATAGGTATAACGATTTTATACAGTTACAAGTGAACAAAAAAAATTTTTTTAATGAAAAAGTAATTAATTAAATTTTTTCATTTAAAATGTCTTTGGGGTAGATAGGTATAACGATTTTATACAGTTTAAAGTGAAAAAGCCGACGAAAAATTCCAACGCTAGGGGGTCCAGAATCGTGTACTGAATCACTAGTACACGTATGTGCGTTCATGTACGTTACACCCTGTATATACTTTGGTTCAAGTGGTAAGAAAACCACTCAGTTACTATATATGATTTACCATTAAATACTGCTAAAATATTTTTTTTTGTTTTTTAGGTTTATGTAAAAAAAAATAATGTAATGAATGTGGGTAGGTGATAAATTAATGCCATTTAAACGGTCTTAGTTCAACGTTGGTGTTTGATTCACGTATCCCTAACTCAAACGACTTTAACAACTATATTTTTTACATTATGAATATTGTAGTTATTGTAAATGAAGGAACATAAATGTGTATTTTTATTCAAAGTAAAGTTGGTAAAATTATGTGAATTTAATTTTTTTTACTGAATGTTTTACGTGGGAAAATGTTTTGTCCATTTTTAAAGTGAAAGCTCCAGGGTAGCCCGCGAAATTCAAATTTTCTTAAGTTTTTTGCAATTTGGAGGTCAGTATCAGGTTATATGTTGGTCAAAATATGATTCGCGGCCGTAGCAAGTATGTATTTACAGAACTGTAATCATTAAAATCATCAATACAACTCTTTCAGTTAGAATTGACGCCAAATGTCATGATTTCAATGAAATACTTACATTTGACATCAATTCTAACTGAAAGAGTGGTTTTGATGATTTTAATGTTTATAATTCTATAAATAAATACATACATGATTTGACTACATACATGAGACATGTTGCGCCGACCCCAAATAAATTGGGATAAGGGCAGGAGAATGGTGTATTCTATAAAGACATACTTCCTACGGCCGCGAATCAAATTTTGACCAAGGTACAACCTGACACTGACCTGCAAATTGCAAAAAACGTACGAAAATTTGAATTACGCGGGCTACCCTGGCGCTTCCACCTTAAGTAGAATGACGCATACAGGGTGTAACGGAAATGCGTAGTCATGTTTGAAATACAGCTTTTTCCCATAGAAATGACCAACTTTCTTAAAGCAGTCATAACAATTTGTACGGTAAGTCCAATTTTTTTTTTTTTTGGGAATTGACTATGGTTTATCTGAAGAAAGTTGTTCATTACTATGAGCAGAAGCGGTATTTAAAATATGACCACTCTTTCCCATTACACCTTGTTAGAGGCATAGGTGTCGTCCTAATTGGCAAGGACCGTACAATGACACGATGCGTTCTCGTCGTGCGATGAAAATGGTCTTACGATGACTCAACAAGGGTGTCTTAATAGGGAACGTGCACGACGAAGACTCTGCCACTTGGTGGCGCAAATCCAAATCATTTATGGAAACAATTAGAAAATCATCACATAGAACTGAAAAAAAACCGACTTCCAAAAAAGAAAATACACTAAAAATTAAAAAATAACTTTAATTTCGGATGTCGGTGTTTGTATTTTATTTCTTCGTTATTTGACACGTTTTCGTTATTTAATTTTTAGTGTATTTTCTTTCTTGGAAGTCGGTTGTTTTTTTTTTTGTAAAAAAGTTTTTTATTTTTCGCTTTTTAGTTGTTATGCCCCAGAACTAAAAACCCCAATAACATGGAACGTGGAATTTAAACATACTCGTAATTGGAGAAAACAAAAACGTCATCTAGGTACGTATTTTTCGTTTTTGTTTAGTTTCTCAAAAAGCGCTGAAGCAATTTCGATAAAATTTATATGGGACCACCTCGGGAGTATAGTGTTTCGGATAAAAAAATAATTTTGAAAATCGGTCCACAACTGACGGAGAAATCGGTGGACATATTTAAAAAAATATAAAAAATATACATACACGCGAACATAGAACCTCCTCCTTTTTCGAAAGTCTGTTAAAAATAACATTTAACTAAGTGGAAATGTATTGTTGCATTTCGGGATGCTTGAACACTTCAAAAAAAATATAAATAACTCAAATGGTTTAAAATTCTATACCTTTGCTACGAATAGTACTCACTTCCGATGTGGTTATGTGATAAACGACAAAAGTGGATAAATGCAATAAAAAACATGTAAATAATAGTTTCAAAAACCTCTACAAATTAGGTACTAATAATCTTGTTTGTAAAAATAGCTAAGTTTTGTATGTAGTGGTACTATTCAATACAAATAAATCTGTAAGCGAACATAACCTTCTACTTCTAAGACATGCCCGGATTCGAACATTTGTTGGCCTTTTGACATATTCTGACCACGCGGACGATCATTATTAATTGGCCCGTACCCATATTTTCTCATTTTAATCATAATAAAAACGATATAATATAATGTAAACAAATAGACGGCAACACAGCTCTGAATAGTTAATTTTCTTACCACACCGTGGCGCTTGTGTCGATTTGTGCTGACACGTTCCCTATAGATCGCGCGATGCTCATCGTGCGATGCCGTGAATTACGTGTGTTTCATTTGTACAATGTGACGTCTCTAACTATGCCATGGTGTTGCCCCTCGCCCTGCTCGCTCCATGTCCCTCGCGTTATCGTGCTCGCGCGATGATGCATGAACAATTAAGACACTCAAAAGAGATCGGTATAATTGATTACATGATCGGACGATCAAAACCGCCAACGATCGTTATTAAACATTGCCTGTGCTCGTGCGATAGCTTGCGAGCCTCAATTAGGACACTCTGACGAAATCTGTATATTTGAACTCATCGTGCGACGGACGAGAACGCATCTTGTCATCGTTCGATCCTTGCCAATTAGGACGAAGCCTTACGTGAGATATCACAATAGATAAATAGCATTACAGAAACCAAGATGTGCCTAATACACAAATACAAACGGACTATCGCTTCTTTCTCTTTCCAGCTTCTTCTCTAAACTTCTGTTAATTATTCTTTTAAATTATGTTGTTTCTTATTTATCCTTGTATTTATTTCCACGTCTTTCGGTGGGCAGAGCACCAAACTGTCTCTACGCTAGGCGCGTCGACGCCGCTTGAGGAGAACTGCAGTAAGTTTTGGGTTTCGAAGATACATAATGCATCAAATGCCCATTGCAAAACAGTTGTCATTGGTATCGCCTAGATTACTAACAGCACCTTGACTAACACAGCATCTATACATATAAAAATAACAAGCCAAATCAGAAGTTAAATTTCACCCACTTTCTCGGTTTCCGATTGAGCGGAAACTTGCATACATGTTTACTTTGGATGACAATGCATGATTAGCTAAGTGACGTCATTTTAAATCCAATATGGCGGACTAGTTATTTTTTATGCATTCCCATGGTATATCAAATGAAAGGCTTTGCTGAGTAGAATATGAATAATAAAATGACGTCACTCTAAATTTAAGATGGCGGAATCCTAAAGATAGCAAGCAGACTTGAAGCGTGTTAATTTTTAATCCTTTTGTGTGAGTAAGCCTGTTCAAATAAATATTAATTTTTGTATAGGTACTCATGCTTACGTAAAAACAGTTGATGTGTGTGCCTGCACTTTCTTCTTCTATTTATTTATTTTTACGCACTCTTGCACTGGCCAGAATACAGTTCTGGCAACATTCATGACACTTCCAACCAGCCATTTTATAGCTAACCGCTCACAGGTTTCTTTCTCCTGAAAACATGCTGTAGTAGATGCGCCACTTAAGCCATAAAAGGCCTTATTTATAAAAAAGATAACCGCTTTAAACACTGATTAGTAGATTATTAATTCAAAATTTTCCATCCGGAAGAAGGATGGAGGGGGGTGGTAACTAAGGTTGCCAACATTTCTTTGCGAAATATAGTATTTTTCAATAGCAATAAAAATATAGTACAATGAAATAAATAATATTTTATAGAAAAAAAATTATAATTTTCAAAAAAATCCCGACTGCAAAAAACAACTAAAAAGTTCAAAAACAATTTACTTTTCAAGCAGTCTGATGTAGTTGGTGGCAGTTATTTTAGTTCAATTAAAATACAAAGATTGTATTTGTCTTATTATTTTTAAATTTGACGTTATTGACAAGTTCGGAACGCATTATGACAGATGGATTCGGATACATGCTATTTCATAAGTAAAAAGTTACTGAAAAGGCGCGTCCATAATTTAAAAAAAAATAGGAATTGTTTGTTAGATTTCGGTGTTGAAAATACAGTATTCTAGCGTACTATAATTATGTTTGCTTGACAGTATATAAGTACGCAGACCCGAAATATAGTACAATACTATATATTATGAGGAGCTCGTGGCTAAAGTAATAACAGCCGCACGGGTCCGTGGATGGGTGACCATTTTTACAAATCGAGACTCCTCCGTGCCTCGGAAAGCACGTTAAGCCGTTATCAATCGTGGATCTTCGACAGTCGTTACGGGTCGGCAGAAGCCCGAAAGTCTGACAACCAGTCCTACCAAGGGGTATCGTATTACCCAGTTACTGGGTTAGGTCAGGTTAGGTCAGGTTAGGTTAGGTTAGGTCAGATAGGAAGTCGCTCCATGTAAAATACTGGTATTCAACTGCATCCGGTTAGACTGGCTGCCGTCCCCAAGATAGTTGGGAAAAGGCGCGGGCAGATTGACTATATATTATAGTACGGTTGGCAACCCTCTGATAAAGTACTGAGTGATCATTTGAAGATTTCGTCTTATAGACAGCTGATTGTGATAGATGACACGTATGCTATCTTGCATTTAGAATCCGCTAATCAATATTAAGACGAAGCGTATGGTTATACAGTTTTATAAATAAGGCTGATAATCACCGCAGTTTTGCTAAAATTTGTCACTGATTGATCTAATTTAAATCAGACTAAAAATACTAACATCGTTGGGTACTGCAATTATTATACAAGGTGGCTTTTAATTCGTTGGCAATCCTTCGGGGTGAGAGAGTACTCATAATTATTAACAACTTTCACTATGGGGCCAACCCAAAATCTCGATAAAGCAGTTGAAGGGTACATACAGGCCAAGAACAGGGAATTTCCTAATCTTTCTCATCTCGTCCTTATTAACAGTTGTTGAGAAAAACGCATTTAAAGTTTAGAAGTTATACATTTTTTGTTGAGATCAAAGTATGCTGCATTTTTTTCAATATCTAGAGCGTGAAAAAATGTTCAACCGTAGAACATTTATTACACGTTAGACGGTACAGGTCAACGGCCAAGTCACATAACATTAAATATAATAATAATAATAATTTCTTTATTTGTATAGAATGCAGGTGTTACAATAATGGTGTTAATTTCAGATATATCCCCAGTACATTCTGCCTGTTGCATACAAAAATAAAGGGGTTAACTTACAGATAATTTAGAAATTCAATTACTTTTTAGAGATAAGCTCCATCGAGACTTGGCTATTTTTTACAGAATGTTTTTGGTGGGATTTTACCTTACACGTGTTACCAGAACAAAATAAAAAAAAAATAGAAAACCGTGGCATTCCCTGTCCTTTGAGTTTTGCGAACGGATATCCGTCCATCTGTTCGGCCATTTTGGCGCGAAAGCCCGGATCTGTCACGTGCATCGCGGGCGATTCCCGCGATTACGGCGCGTCTGATTAAAATGACGATATCTCTAAAGTTACGATAGGAAGCTCTCTACAAATTATGTTTTTAGAATCGTTATTAAATTTGCTAACTTATTATGCATAGATTTGTATAGTTTTGCCTTGTAATGTATTGGTAATTGTAATGTGTGTTCAGTGTGAGGGATTTTTTCCCCGTTTCTTGTGTAAAGGTCATTATAATTCACAAAAGAAACCATTAATCTAAAAAGTTTTTATATTATTTAAATAAATACACCATAGTCCACATAAATCAATCAACAGAACACACCACGTAATACATTTATTTCATCCTAGAAGCATAACAAAAACATGACGTCATTTACACGCGCCGCGTTCCGAATAAAATAATAGATATGTTTAAACGTCATCCTTTCATTTAGAGTACTTGACAGAGACATTATATCGATTTTGTTCTGTCTCCTAGACTCTGTGCAAGTTTGAGCAAGATAGATATTGTTTTTATAAGCAAATTTACGTCAAAACTTATAACAGTGACTAGGGGACATTTTGGTCCCCGCTACAGACGCGAGAATTTGACATGAGGACGTATCGGTCCCCCGCAACAGATAGAAGGTTAAGTACTGAACAGCACTTTTTTTTTATACGTCTGAGATGCGCCCATAATTAACATGAGAACTTCCCTCCCTGCAAGATTGCCATTAAATTAAAGTCATCCTGCAAACTTGGAAACTATCCACAGATATTCTAGCCAAGCCACAGCTGTGCTCCCTTAGTAGTCTACCCAGTTCACCATATCATACTATGACCGTGCTAGGTACGAGCAACTGTAAACAAACTTATTTAATTAATCCATTTAATCACGTTATTATTAAAGGATAAATAACTAGTTTGAATACAGCTGGCATCAGGGTGTTTGCTAGCATTATTTGTTATGATTATAGTCGCTCAATTGACTGACATCATGATTATAAACCTTCCTGATTAGGAAGGTCTAAGTAGCTAAATATCTAACAGCGCGAAACTTCTAATGAGGCGTAAGTCTAATTAGCAGAATGTCCATGAAGCAAAACGCCCAACTATCAGATGGTCTGTATAGCCACGGGGTCTCATCTCGAACAAAGAAAATTTAGTTCAATGAAACAAACAATAGATGGCGTAATATGCATCGATCTCTTAATGAACTTAATGTAACATTAATATTTTGAAATAAAATATGGTAGGAACTGTATTTTCTTACATAATAAACTACCCTAAGCATAAAATTGTGAAATAATTGGCTCCTAATTCAAATTTAGATGTTTATTGGAAGAAATCCTCAGGCATTTATATTTTTTGTACCAATAGATAGCGCTGTTTAAAGTTTCAGAGTTCATCCATTCACCTCTTTAAAATTTGTCTAATGAAACATTTTGAAACAGTAAAACTGTTATGTTATGAAGTGCCAAAAATACTATATATTAATTCCTCAATGCGTGTGGAAATATTGGTAAGACTTTATGTAAATTTATTCAACTTGCAAGCCGTCGCTGCTAACACCATCTAGCGAGGTCTAGAGGACGGGCCCGAACGAAGAACAAAAGTTGCTTTTGCAAGTCGAAAAGCCGTAGCTACGACGGTACCGTTTCTTTGTATGAGATGAGGCATCTGTACGCTAGTATTATATTATCTGTGGTATAGCAGAACATCTATTTAGCAAATCGTCAGATTCTCAAAATGTCTGGATACTCAGGCACAAAACATTGCAACGGGAGGAAAACGTACACGGCATTATAATATGTATATACAGATACTTTGGTCTATATGTACTCGTAGCGTGTAGGTATCATATCTTTTTAATTGGTGACTGAAACTTATTGTCATGAACGCTATCCGACTCAGCTTACGGAGGGCCATTCGTGTTCTAGCCATCGAGTCTGCCTCAGTTTTACATTTAATAAGACTATTAATGTAAAACTGAGTGTGTGATTAAGTTGAACTATTTTCCTAAGAATATAAAAGTGACTGGTTAATTCTAACCTGACACAAGTGAAGGATTTTGGGATATGATTACAAAAGCAAGGAAAGAAACACGTCACGGTCTACTGTTTCCATAAGAACGCATCAACAGCGTACCATCCCTGTACATAACGGCCATCATATGCGGTTATAACCCGTCTGCTCACCTTTCCGCCTGACATGCATGCATATTTTACCGATTTAGTGGGCAAAGTCTCATACTTTTCAATATAAAGTATACTTTTATGCCTGACACGTTCCTAGCATGGTCATGCTATGGTACGGTGTATTGGACAGACTCCCTAACAAAACCGACAGTACTATCGTAATGTCAAAACTAACTTGCGTAACTCTCAGTAGGTTCCGACACTACAATGGCGCCGTCTATGCTGGACCGTGACAGTGGGGTCCTAGCCACTGCATCCGTGGAGATCTACCAACCCATCGTCATTGAGGAACCGCCCTCGCCCAGCCCGGGGATGGGTTTTGGAGGTATGTTTTAGTTATTAAACACGTTGGTAGTTTAAAAGTGGCGCCAGTGACAAAAGTTGAAAGGGAGCCGCTTATCTTAGTATGGTCATGTGAAGAGGAGGGATGAAACACATGTAACTAAAAAAGTTATGAATATAAATGTGGATGGATGGAGTGGGAGAAGGAGGCCAAAAAAAATATGGATGGATTGTGTGAGGAAAGAATATGTGATATGAAAGAAAAGGGAGTTAATGATAGCGTGACGGCTGACAGGACAGAATGGAAGAAAAAAACGTGTTGCGCCGACGCCAAGTAACATAAGATAAGGGTAGGAAGATGATGGTGCGTATGGTGGTCCTGTAGATTTTTAGTTTAGAATTATTTACAACCAGAAATCTTAACTCAAGTTGGGGATTATGTTCTAAAATTAGACCACCTTACCAAGTACACCATTCTGTTCCAGGTTTCTCCTCTATGCGCCGCGGTCTCACATCTCTAGTCACGTCAATAGACAGCGCGCTCACTCGCGACGACACGAGGAGTGACGCAGCCTCCACTGCGAGCTCTGACAGCGACAGATATGTTGTGGTCGGACTGGCCGCCGAGTCGCCCGATGACGCTGATATGGCATTCAGGTACGTTAGACACTTGTCTCACTTCTCTAGTCACCTCAATAGACAGTGCATTCAGGTACGTTAGACACTTGTCTCACTTCTCTAGTCACGTCAATAGACAGCGCATTCAGGTACGTTAGACACTTGTCTCACTTCTCTAGTCACGTCAATAGACAGCGCATTCAGGTACGTTAGACACTTGTCTCACTTCTCTAGTCACGTCAATAGACAGCGCACTTACTCGCGACGACACGAGGAGCGACGCGACCGCGAGCTCTGACAGCGATAGATATGTTGTGGTCGGACTGTCTGCCGAGTCGCCCGATGACGCTGACATGGCATTCAGGTACGTTAGATACTTGTCTCACTTCTTTAGTCACGTCAATAGACAGCGCACTTACTCGCGACGAAACGAGGAACGACGCGGCCGCGAGCCCTGACAGCGATAGATATGTTGTGGTCGGACTGGCTGCCGAGTCGCCCGACGACACTGACATGGCATTCAGGTACGTTAGATACTTATCTCACTTCTCTAGTCACGTCAAAGACAGTGCGCTCGGGATGTCACGAGAAGGGACGCGGCCTCCACTGCGAGCTCTGACAGCGACAGATATGTTGTGGTCTACACAGTGTATATTGTTAAGAAATAAATGACATTACTTATGGTCGGATTGGCTGCCGAGTCGCCCGATGACGCTGACATGGCATTCAGGTACGTTAGACACTTGTCTCACTTCTCTAGTCACGTCAATAGACAGCGCGCTAGCTCGCGACGACACGAAGTGTTATTACTTTAGCCACAAGCTCCTCCTACTTGATATTCTTATATTGTAAAATAAATCCTTTTCCATTGACAACACATCACTCACTTCTCTTTGACAATCCAATTATTTCCCTGAATCCTGTTCTGAATTTTTAATATTTGACCGACCAACCTGGCTGCTGACAAGGATAATTGCTATCTTTTACTAAAAGGCAGTGCCAGAAAAGGACGGCTATAGCTATGAACTAAGTTAGAGATGTCAAACTAGTTTACGCCTTGCGCTTCGCCGTGTTTTTAGACGACATGTTTTTACGTGTACCCTTAATTTGTATGGAAATATTAGTTCAAACTAAATTTGACAGCTCTAATTTACGTCCGTCTCTTTCTTGTTTTATTAGAGAGAAAAAGATAGCAATAGCCTAAATTAAGTTTAGTTTGTGCACAACAGAATCAACACCAATGTATGGTTAGCTAAGTGACGTCATTGTTAATTCAATATGGTGGTCTCCCAAAAATTGGGGGCTAATTATTTTTACGCATTCCCATGGTATGAGTATCAAGTTAAAGGGTCTGCTGAGATGTATACGAAGATTAAAATGAAGTCACTCTAAGCGTGTTTTCAGTTCTTTTTTAAACTATTTAGACTAAGTGTAATATTATTATAGCGGTAAGCTGTCGTAATATGCACGCGTAGCATGACCATCATAGAAACAGGTTTTGTCGACGGAAGAATAGACAAAATGAAAGATTGTAGAAAGGTTTCTACCGTCCTAAGCTTCTTCTGCTTATCCTTTTCCCTACTATCTTAGGGTCGGCTTCCAGTCTAACCGGATGCAGCTGATTACCAGTATTTTACATCGAGCGACTGCCTACCTGATCTCTACAACCCAGTAACTGGGTAATTCGATACCCCTTAGTAAGACTAGTTGTCAGACTTTCGGGCTTCTGACGACCCATAATGACTGTCAAAGATCCACGATTGACAGCCGGGACCAACGGCTTAACTTGCTTGCTGAGGCACGGAGGAGTCTCGCTATGGAAAGATGGTCACCCCTCCATGGACCAACCCCGGCAGAGTGACTGGCTAATTTTTGAGTCTGGTAAGAAAAAACATGAGGACGCGCACTCTTTACTCTTTTATTAATGATTCAATGAGTACATAAGGTGTGCCCTATTCGGCAGGCACGCTAGAACTAACTCGAAACAATCGCAATCACTTATTCGAATATTCTAATATGAACATTCGAACTACTCTTCAATATTACCGACTACCAGCTGAAGGCCCGTTTTCACTCGCCTATAGGCTGTGTATACAATCGCTACAATATTGTGTGACCACACATCACTCCTTTAATTCACAGAGAGTTCGAGCATGGTCGTGCATCAAGCGGCGTCAGTGGTGTGGAAGTGGCAGCCGAGGTCGTGGAGCGATCTTCTTCGCCAAGTGACCACTCCGTCACCAGCTCCTGTAGGAGAAGAGATGTCGTATGTCTTTCAATTTACATAAACACACTTCTTTTTTTCTAGTGAACTTTATGGAAAGAAGGTAGAGGCCATTACACTGAACAATAAGGGTGCGTTTCCATTGAAGCGGAGCTGAGATGTGCAAGAATCGTCCATTTACAGACGAGACGAGTGACGCGATGAGGATTTTAAAATTGTCATTGGTAGATACCTGCACGTCTCAGTGTAATCGCACCCTTACTGTTTTTCAAATCCTATCCTAATTCCTGGATTGGTGGATAGAGGCATGGATGTTTGTTACTAAATCATGCCAGGACGGGTGAACGGATCTGAATGAAATTTGGCACAGAGATAGATTGTAGTCTAGAATAGCACATAGGCACAGATAATATAATACTAGCGTACAGATGCCTCATCCCATACAAGGAAACGGTACCGCCGTAACTACGGGTTTTCGACTTGCACAAGCAACTTTTGTTCTTCGTTCGGGCCCGTCCTCTACACTTCGCTAGATGGTGTTACCAGCGACGGCTTGCAAGTTGAATGAGTTTACTTAAAGTCTTACCAATAATTTCTCACACATTGAGGAATTATTTTATGGAATTTTTGCCTCTTCATAACAGTTTTACTGTATCAAAATGTGTCACTATAAAAATTTTAAAGAGACGAATGGATAGCCCCAAATAAATTGGGATAAAGGCAGGAGAATGATGATGAATGACGTGTTACGAGTATATTTAATCTTGTATTGACGTCGCACAACAAATAGCAAGCTTTGCTTCTTTCCTGTTAGAAAGACAAAGCTGCTTGTCGTTCGGAGTTTTAACCTTAATAATTATTACGTATATTTTACTAAAAAATACCAATATATTGATAAATCTGATTTTTTCTTCGAAAATTGCCTCATTTAGTACGGAACCCTAAATGCGCAAAGTCCGACACGAACTTGGTCAGTTTTTTCAGTTCATCTAAATGTGCGGTCTATCGTTTATTCGTGAATATTCGGAAACACGAACATCGTCGAAGTGCAAACTTTACTATTGTAGAATGAATTATTTCCGCAGGGCATACCATTAGTGTTACTATTACTATTACAGGATACTGGCTTCTGCTAGCGGCTTCACCCGCATGTTAAAAAGGAGCCTATGTTTTAATCTATCTGTGTGCAAAATTTCATTCAAATCCTTTCAGCAATTTTTGCGTGATTGAAACACAAACATACAAACTTTCGCATTTATAATATTATTAGTAGGATTTTAGCACCTTCACAAGACATACTCAAAATTGATCTCTAGTACAACAGGCGGTCTCTTAAAGATTACATTTAGAGTCTAGAAGGCAAGAGACTGGCCATTGTACACTCACGAGCAAAAATATGGACACAAGCAAACTTTACTTGTAAACTCGAGTACCTTAAAACCGTCCATTTAAGATACTCGAGCTTATAGTAAAGTTTGCTTGTGACTGTACACTTCTCGTTACAATTTTGTTGTATTTGAAGATATAAATATCTGTCCAAATCTTCGTCCAAAGATCTCGACGAGCACTTGGCGCATCAATAACATCCACTTAGTGCACCAGAGCGGCGCAGGGAGCTCCGCCCTGCGACTCGCCGCCGACGACCTTAAGAGCGACGAGTGTAACGCCATACCCTGGGATGAGTTCCAGGTGAGTTTGCTGTTTATGCTGTTCAAAAGGGGGGCTGGTGTTTGTGCTGGAACTGTTCTAAGTTGGCTGGTGTGAAAGTGTTGTGTCTTAATAAATTAAGTAGGATTTTACCGTAGTATCTACTAAATATTTAGTTTAGTTTATTTATTAATAATTATCAAAAATTACATGTCAGGTTTGAAGAAAAAAATTATTTAAAACACAAGTCATTAAGTGTACATTACAAAGAGCGTCAAACACAAATTATCATAAATTAAAAAATAAAATCATATGTTATAAATACAAAAAATAATAATTGCAAAACTTAGGTAACTAAAACCATTATTTTAGGTCATATAATGCCTGGGTGGTTAGCCAGTTTTTAAGCTTAGCTTTGAACGCATTGTCAGACGTCGCGCGTTACCCGGGCCTGCGGACGGCGAGTAATGGGTAGCTCGCCGTCCGATCAGCACCAGGCCCGTGAGTCGACGGCGCGTAGTGTTCCGCGCCTCAAAGAGTTGTCAGCATTCATGACGCGGCCCGTCATGGCCGATGCCTGGCCAGAGGTTGAGGATAAATTCGAAACAGAGTTACCTCGCCCCTGGGCACTCAGGGCAGGGAAGGAACAGGGGTGGGTTTTATTCAGTAAGAATCTGACTCGCCCTCCCGCTCCAGCCAGAGCGGGAGATGTCATTGTATGACTTCCCAACCCACAATTATTATCCTTTATAAAAAGTGGACATAATCGAGTGTCTATTTGATGAATTCTCACATCTATGTTAATCTATGAAGCTCAAAGTCCTGAGTGTCGTTTTGATTCGCACGCCAGCACGTTTTGCGATCAAATTCCACCTTTGTTGCTCTTAAAAGCAACCCAAGTGTGGTGAAGCTATTTACAAGCTCCACCACATACTGTTTGTGCTGTCGGAGGCGTTGCTTAGGTCTTCTAGGGTATAGGTAAACGGGAATTTGGGGCACTTCAGTAAATAGTTTATAGTATGAACAGAAGCACTGCACTCGCAATGGATGTTTGTGGGATCAATAATAGGGTTTTTGACTCAATTGTTTTTATTATTTGTATCAAAAAGTTACTTTATCCAAAATCTTGAATAGGGAATATGCATGAAAAAAATATTTGTTATCTATCCGGTTTAACGATGAATATACTAAAATAGAGTACGAACAGTGATAGCAGAATCAAAATTGATCGAAAATTAAACGAGATATAACAGTTTTATACAAATATATCTGTCCCTCTCTCGAAAACGCTGTTATCTATGGCAGTTGTATGGACGTCATGTCCTTTGACGTCATAGAACACGTCGGACTTCTCTTTCTAATTATCAACTTTAAAGCTTTATAACTTCGTCGCTGATGATGATATTTTGAAAATTCCTTCATATTTGTTCTATCACTATAGCTAATAAGTCTTCAATTGAACAAATAAAAAAATATTATGCATATCCCCCCCTATTGAAAGAACTTTTCGAATCCATTCAAAATTAAGCAAATTAGAAAACCTTTCAAATCTCGTGGAAGGGGAAACTGTCAAAGTAACAGAAAAAGGATGCACATGTATATGTATGACGTCACCGTCATTAGATTACGCGCGTACAAAAGAGATAGCAAGATGTCCCCACCACGCTCCCACTCTTCCTTATGCCAATATTTGAAATGCTAATTGCAGCTTCATTCAATAACCAATATTGATGCTTTTGGCAAAAAAATTTTTAGCGTTTTTTATTTGCATTACATTTGCTGTTTCATTGAAAATATTGTGCCTACCTGGGTACACAAAAAAGTGTTGTCTTGCAAAATAAACCTTATATCCACATATGAGCATGATACTCAGAAACCTTAGCAATGTCCCATGGTCCATCACCAACATGAAAATACACCATCATCTTAAGATGAACACGGTGAAGGCAGAGATACTCAAAAGTACAGAGATATACCAGGAGAAGCTAGAAGGGCATCCCAACGAATTGGCTGCTGAGCTGACAACTCGAAGCTATAAAAAACGGCTGAAGAGAAAAGACATTCTGACCTTAGACATAATTATGTATTGATGAGGAGATGTCCTTGCTGGAGGACACACTCAAACTGCCATACCTAACAACCGATCTGCTTATAGCCTATGCTGATTGCAGATTAACGAAGAAAGAAAAATATCCACATATGTAGATCTGATTAAAAGCAAAAAGTTGTAAACTCCGCACGACAATTTGGATAAATTTGTGGTTGAAAGTCGCGTTATGATACCCATTAAAGACCATAGCAACATATCTACTTTTACTGCAGTGCATTGAAGTCCGAGTCTGGTTCACACAGTCTTATAGCAGCCAACTCTGAACAGTTTCAAGCAAAAAAAACAGTGGCACTCCGGGAGTGCCGACAGAAGTGAAAACTTGAACAAAAATGCCCAACGCGCCTAAAGAAGTTTTCACTTCAAAAACTCTTATGTGCATATTCAAAACATTGTACTAAAAATGGCCATTTCTTCAACAAAAATATGCAATATTTAACTCTGCAGTGTCTGCCCATTGGACATTTTTATTACAATTCGATTCCAAACATCCTACACATTCACTGGTTTTATATTTTTTCCACACCTGTTTGACAATATTTAGTATTCTTACTATAGTGAAAAAGTAAACATACATACTAACATTATCCGACAACGTTTTTTATACTTTTCAATAAGATTTTCTATTTAATAAGTATTATAACCCACAATTTAAAGATTTACAAGTATTAAAACAAGCCTCACAATACACAATATTTTGGTAACTTAAAGCGGAGTTACTTACAGTAATATTTAATAGCATGCGTCGATATTTAAGAGTCCGCAGTATCTTTTATTTTCTGACCTTACATTTAACGATAGACTTCAATCATAGGCAGAGGCAGTGTCATTGGTTTGTTTAATAATTTATTTTTTTATTAGTCACTGTATACGCTTCTTGAGGTCTTAATCTCAGGAATAAATAAATTTAAATGTGTTTTTTGTGTAACACGCTCTTATTAGCTTGGTGTGTATGTGTAATGGAATCTTTGAACGTGATGTTCACCCACTTCAAAACGTCGGATTGAATTGTAACTTCACACATTTATCAAGGACCGATGACAATGCATGGTTAGCTAAGTGACGTCATTCTAAATCAAAGATGGCGGACTAGTTATTTTTATGCATTTCCATGATATGGGTATCAAATGAAAGGGTTTGCTGAGAATAATACGATAAATAAAAAAATATAACGTTTTTTTTCTTAACTATAAAAAATTATAAAAATTTCAACTGTGTAGCTATTACGGATCGTAAGATACAGCCCGCTGACTGACGGACGGACAGGGGAGTCATAGAAATAGGGTCCCGTTGGTTACCCTTCGGGTACGCAACCCTAAAAAAGTATTATTATTTGAAAAATCATGAAAATATTCTTTGTTCAACATTGTACTATACCCAAAAGGTCTAGTTTGGTATAATTATACGATTAATGTAGAATACCAAGCTTTCATATAACTTGCAATGTTCGTATGTAAGTTTTGCAAACCATTTTTCGAACACTTCTTGGTATCTGATAGAGCTAAAATTTGGCTTAGTTATGTAAGTCCGGTGACAACATTGATCGACTTCAAGCTGATCTGGGCCTGCAGATTCGACATAGTTAACGATCGCGTAACGACCGAATTCGTTCGCTAAGAAATTAATGTTGGAAGGAGGCAAACTTTTATGTCCGTAATATTATGACAAGTTAATTTAATTGTTACAAGCGGTAAAAGTTATTCATTAAAATTTAAATAAATTATAAGTTTATAGTGCTTGCAAGTTAAAATTTACGTCGTTTCTGTACATATTTCATAGTATGTTAGTAGTTATGATCTAAAATATTTCCTCACAATGAAGGAGTTTTTTTAACAGCTAGTAATTTAGCGATTGGTAGCTAACGTAAGTTTCGTTATCAATGTCGATACTGCAGGCCCTGCAGTCTCGACATTGATAGCGATCGCTATGTCCTAACGATCGGTCGCTACGTCGGAAAGATAATTGATTTTCTTGAAATATGTACAGACACGGCATAAATTTCAACTTGCAAGCACTATTTTTCATGAAAATTGATCTGCTGGTCTCTGTACATATTTCAAGAAAATCAATAATTTATCCGACGTAGCGACCGATCGTTAGGACATAGCGATCGCTATCAATGTCGAGACTGCAGGGCCAGGCCCTGATGATGGCCCGGATGTAGGGACTGGAACTCTCTGATTGCAAATGGTAGGACAATTGAATTTGGGCTAGTACGTTTTGTTATCATGAGTACTTTTAATACACATGACGACGAGACTAAAGGCCCTGTTTAAAAAAAAATTGCCTATATTATTGGATGGCATACAAGCAGGCTGTCGCTATGTTAGTATAAATTCATAGGCTACAAAGAACATCTACAAAGCCAGAGAAATCGCAGGTGCGTGACCTTTTCAGTTTTCCACCACCTGAAAAAAATCTCCTGATTTTTTTTTTCTTTATTATGTAATTGAAGAATTTAACAGATGGGTAAGCGTATGCATCAACTCATGTTTTTCTTGTGGCTTCAATGACGCTGCCTCATCAGATTATGTGCATGATCGTATCATCACAATCATCGTATTTCGTACCCAGTAAGGTGTATCGCTGTAATACTAAACTATGTTGATAAGGCTTCGGGTTTAGAAGCGAGCGATAGTAAGGCGACTGTTTTGTTGCCCGCCTCTGACACTCAAAATGAAACGTTAGTTACGGTCATTACAGAAGTTTGTTTTCAAGTAATTTTGCCACCTTTTTTAACTAAACGATTCCATGTATTTTTGCGGTGATTTTATTAACACAACAGTAGAACTTTACTAAAAAGGAAACACATTGAAGCAATAGCAGTTTCAATTCAGACTGATAATATTTATCTAAGTATAAAAATAACACCCACCGATATTCCATCTCAAAATTAAAAATAATGATTTACACTGTTACCATACAGTGGCTCAACTGTAGCCAAACAGTGGCTCAATTGTTGCCAAACAGTGGCTCAACTGTAGCCAAACAGTGGCTCAACTGTAGCCAAACAGTGTCTCGCCTAACAGTTACACAACTGTGGTCCAACTGTTGCCCGACAATCGCTCGCTTCAAAACCCGTCCTCAAACTGGAATGCATCCATTTTATCTCTAACTATATGTGTCTATGTGTGTTTTTTCCTCTATGGCAATTCCCGCCCGCTCGGCTATCGTGAAACGAAAGAACCGTCTCAAGGTATTTAACATGCGATCTATAGATCTGATCTATAGATCCTTTGACACGATGTAGTGGTATCATTATGTTGAGTGCCGCCCATAGATGTAGAGGTTATGTGTCGTAGCCAAGGGGGTTTGTCTGTGTATGAGTGAGTGAGACGAAAGATGTTTCTGTCTCAATTTTCATTTGTTTTGTTTAATATAGTGCTTGTGTTTGGTTGTCAACCTAAATTTTACGAATTAAACTATGTGAGTCTCGTCTCACGAAAAGCTTTGAGAAACAGTTAAAGAATTTGATGAAACTATCAGTAATTCTCTTTGAATGATTAACAATTATTATCGCTTACCATAAAAATAAGCCTCATTAAAACAGTCAACAAATTATGGAAAAATGAGCAATCAAATTTCATTAAGTTAATTTTTTTATTTCCTGTTTTAACACAACTTTCAATCTGAACACAATCACTTTTCTTCTATCGCTATCTTTTGACCAGAAACATCTTTACAATGCTTCATTGCTATCTGTTACATGTCCGCCATTTTAGCTTCGCCAGCGCCACCTGAGGGCACAGGTAGGATGCATTTCGCAGCCTGTATAAATGTATTGTTACTCCACGCTATGCTATCCCAACTTTGGGCTTCCAACGGTTCAAGAGATAACTGCCGTTATCCTTTGTAACCTATTTTAGCATGGTAAAATTAATCATTTTTTGAAGCTATGCCAACCCAGTGTCTAAAAATAAAAAAGAGTAAATAACATTCTAAACGAATTATCAGTATATTTTAATGTTTTTCTTATATATCCTTTCATATCTAAATGTTACATATTCCAAAATTAAAACACAAATATCAAAGTAAATAATATAAACTATAACTATACTACTATCTATACTATTACCTCTGCTGAGCTTCTGCATGTAACAAAAACTGTTATGTGAAAAGATTTACACCACTTAAAAATTAATATAATGTCTTGTTCTAAAAACTAAATGGGTGCATTTGTTCCTTACCGTTAAATTACTAAATACCTTAGAAATTATTATACAAAGTGTAAAAAGACACATCACAAAGCCGTTAACTACGCATACTGAACGTCTAACAAAGTAACTTTGCGCAAAAATTATCAGGCAAGTGGAGTTAAACCCCGCCCCTTCGCTCTAAACCACATAGGTACTTGTCGTATATGTTTGATATTCACTGCGTTTTTGTAACTGCAAATGCGTAATTTCGAAATATTGAATAAAAAACGAAAATTCAGGTAATGTTTGTTTGTAAAAATGTTTTGTAATAACACTTTGAATTCATTATCGTAATAAAGTAAAAAAAAAATTGCGACTTTGACCTTCAATATCTCCAGAACCAGTGGATTCCCAGGAATGGTCTAGTGGAAAAAATGATCCAAATAATGGGTAGAATATGTGGCATTCGGCTTCGGAAACTGTCTTTTTACACCCGATATTATTGTTTAATTTTATCAGGCGTTGTTATCTACCAAATTAAATTTTGTTTTGATCGTGATTGTAATCTTTATTGAATTTGGTTAATACTTGACTCCTTTTTTAACATTGATAAGCTAGCGTTTGACCACTATCTCACCTGATGGTAAGCGATGATGTGGTCGAAGATGGAACACGCTTGCCTAGAAGTAACCTATTCACTCTTGATTCAAAGACTCCCAGGTTGTAGCTATCAGGAAACACATACTGGCAGGGAATTCAACTCCTTAGCTATACGCACAATTTGAAACAGAGTTACCGCGCCTCTGGGCACTTAGGCAAGGAAGGAACAGGGGTGAGTTTTAGTCAGTAAAAGTCTGACACGCCCTCCCGCTTCACCCAGAAAGAGAGAAGTCATTGGATGATTTCCAACCAAGGAAAAAAAAAACTGTACGCACAATGAATGTTTTTCCAAAACGTTTTGTGCGTGTTGTACCGGACTTATATTTTAAGTGGTGTAAAACTTATCCAATTAGTGTTTTTCTAAGTGTTGCATGTCCCGCACAATCCTTTCATCTCCATCCACACTTAGTGTTGTGACTGTGTTTGTGATGTGATATCCGTTTTTTGTAAACATTTTAATTATTCTGATTGTCTGCTGATACTTTTGAACGCGACTTCTAGCTGCAACATGAACTAACTGCAACCAAGCAAAATATATCTAAAAACAATTTGACTTAAAACAACTTGAATACTTATACATGATTTTAAAATAATTTTCAAGAACTTCCAACTTTAGCGTTAAGAATTCTAAGTTTAAAAAAGAAGATCAAGGAGAAAGAAGGAGGGGAGAAGAGGAAGTTGGTTTTCAAATACGCGTTTGTTACAAAGTTGCCTTAAAAATATTACTACGGGGATTTTGAACTTAATTTTCTTAAACATACAGTTTTTTGTTCCACAATTTAATAATAACCTCGAAATCCGAATTGAAATACAACTTATCGCAGTATCTTATCTGCCAGTAAGAACTACAGGAGACCAAGTAACGTGTTCATCAAATGAAATATGGCATAAAAAAACAAATGACACTGGTATCTTACAAACAATGACAAGTTCCATCTTTAAACCTCTTCTGTCAAAATTCCATTCAGTTCAAAACAAGCGTTCAACAGTATCGGCCTTACCCCCTAAAACCTATTGTCGTCTCCCTCCCTGTCCTCCCGTAACGAGTCCCTCTGAACACAGAACAAGTTCTCAATGCGAGCGCGCGCTTGGACGGAGCCGCCGGTCGCAGAGGGTGACGAGTTGGTGCCAAGAGATGTGCCTCTGGTCGCAGCCAGGCTTGTCAGGACGCAGATGCCGAGGGAACCGGAGGCTACGGTATGTAGAATAAAATACTACATTATTTTTTTAATTTATAAAGCCATTATTTTATTACTATCTGCGACTCCCGCATTCCCCTTAAACTTAAGGGGAAGATTTATAAAAGAATGGTCAGATCTGCTGTCTTGTATGGTTCAGAATGTTGAGCCACAAAAGGGATGAAAGAAAAGCAATTGCATGCAGCTGAGATGAGAATGCTAAGAGCGATGTGTAGTGTTTCGCGCATGGATAAAATTAGGAATGAGTATATAAGAGGAAGTCTGAAAGTGGCACCGCTGACTGAAAAGTTGTGTGCAAATCGGCTGTCGTGGTATGGGCATGTGATGCGGAGGAGAATGAAGAAAATGTCGTGAGGAAAGTCTTGTGTATGGATGTGGATGGCTATAAGAGTAATGGTTGGAATGTGTGAAAGAAGATATGGGTAAAAAGGGGGTGACTACAGAGATAACGACTAATAGAGGAGTATGGAAGAAAAAGACATGTTGCGTCGACCCCAAATAGATTGGGATAAGGGCAGGAGAATGATGATGATAACTTACCTATGGACTAAATATAATTATTATTTGTATACCCAGGAAACATCCCTATTGCAGGCAGAAGCGCTAATCCACCTGATATAGTTCAAAAGGTCGATCCTATCTCCGTCACTCTGACCTAGACTAGAGTCAAGAGCAAATCCATCTCTAATAAATAAAAAGATTTTAGTCACGGGGTCTCTTCTCAAACAAAGAAAATTTAGTTCAAATAAATCTCAATAAATGGCGTAATATGCATCGATTTCTTATTGGAGTCTAAGTAATATTAATATTTTGTAAATAAATATGGTAAAAACTGTATTTTCTTATTTATTATACTGCCCTAAGCATAAAATTGTGGAATAATTGGCTTGTAATTCAAATTTAGACGATTATTGGAACGAATCCTTGTACCAATAGATGGCGCTGTTTGAAGTTTTAGAGTTTATACATTCGCCTCTTTAAAATTTGAATAGTGACACATTTTGATACAGTAAAAGTGCTATGAAGTGCCAAAAATACTATAAAATAATGCCTCAATGTGTGAGAAAATATTGGTAAGACTTTAAGTAAATTCATTCAGCTTGCAAGCCGTCGCTGCTAACACCATCTAGCGAGGTGTAGAGGATGGATCCGAACGAGGAACAAAAGTTACTTGTGCCAGACGAAAACCCGTAGTTACGGCGGTACCGTTTCTTTGTAAGGGATGAGGCATCTGTACGCTAGTATTATATTATCTGTGTTTTAGTCAATAAATTATGAACGTTGTCTACATATTCCTTTACAGAGTTTTTTTTTTCTTGTTTATTCTTCTCAGGGTCTAGCACCTTTCGAAGAACTACTGGAGGCTCGGATCCGTGACTTGAGCATTGCTCTGAACATGAGCACTGCATTAGCACTCGCTGAGCTGATTGAAGATGAAGTGGTCATACCACCCATGCCGCTTGAAGTAAGACGTTTTTATTTATTTAATTTTCCCAAAATCCCAGCCTAGCCAGATTGCGCAATTTAGCAAAGAATTTTGAAGATATGTTGAGCTAAGCGCAAATTTTCAAAAACAAGAGGGAGAACATAAATTATCCTTGAAGACTGGTTGCGCATGCGCAACTTTGTACAAATTTGCAAAAACCAGTGGCGCTGCTTAAACTTATAAACTTACAAAGCTTTATGCAACTTATCGCAGAAAACGTTCGAGTATGTCTATTTTTTGTCGTAAAAATATAAACATATAAATAAAAAAACAACACAGTTCCCGCTCTAAATCAAAAATCTATCTACTTCCAGGTACTAATAGAGAACGTAAAACTGCACCTTATAGAAGACCGTCCCACACGCTCAATTTCATCCCCGCCCCCACAGCCCTTAGACATAGACCTGACTACCCTTCGTATGACGCGGGACCTAGAGGGGGTTGTTCGTCTAGGCCCCCCTATCTCCACCCCCTCCACTGTAGCTTCCCCAGCCACCCCACAGCCACAGCCAGAGTTGGACGAGGCCAGAGACAAGATCGATAGGCTGAATAGAGAAAATGAGGAGTTGAGGAAACGGCTGGTCACACTGGCAAGAATTGCGGAGGATAATCGGGAATTGAGAGCGTGAGTTACTTGTTCTTTATGCTTGTATGAATTACGAAGATGGTTATTTTGCCTAGAGCAGTGGTGGCCCAGTGGTGACGGCCGTGACTTACAAGCTGTAGGCCGTAGGTTTGAACCCAGGCTGCTTTCAAAACGGGGAAGGAAAACATCGTGAGGCAACCAACAGTCCTAAATCCAAAACTTCGACGAAGTTTGACATCTAACAATTCGTATTAGGCCCGCGTGGGATTACGACCCACTCCTTGTCACAGAGAGGAGGCCTGTGTCCCAGCAGTGGGTACATTTGAGTCTGATAATGCTATGCTATTATGCTTATTTAGCTTAGGCGTAGAAAAATTTAATCGGGTGAATATTGGACCACTTAGTTTGTTTTGTGTTGATAATACAAGAGGAAGCGCCAGGGTAAACCACGAAATTCAGATTTTCTTACGTTTTATGCAATTTGCGGGTCAGTATCAGGTTGTATGTTGATCAGAATGTGATTCGCGGCCGTAGCAAGTACTTATATTTAGAACTTTAATCATTAAAATCATCAATACAACCTTCTAAGTTCATATAGTTCGTATGGAATGACTATTTCATGAAATCTGGACAGTCAATAACAATTCTAGCTTAGACATTAGTATTGATGATTCTAATGATTATAATTCTATAGATGCATACTTTCTACGGCCGTGAATCATATTTTGACCAACATACAACCTGACACTGACCTGCAAATTGCAAAAAACGTGAGAAAATTTGAATTTCGCGGGCTACCCTGTACATTTCGCTTTAAGTGTGTTTCTGACGCTTGCCGGGGTTAGTGCATGGATGGGTGACCCCCCGTACCTCGGAAAAGCACGTTAAGCCGTTGGTCCCGGCTGTTAGTCGTGGATCTTTGACAGTCGTTAGGTACTGGTTGTCAGAAACCCAAAAGTCTGACAACCAGGCTTACCAAGGGGTATCGTATTACCCAGTAACTGGGTAGTCGCTCCATGTAAGATACTGGTATTCAGCTGCATCCGGTTAGACTGGAAGCAGACCCCAAGATAGTTGTGAAAAAGGTTAGGCAGATTGTGTGTTTATGGTTTTCCCAAATAGTTTTAATCTCAAATGGTGTTCCTATGATATTATAAATTTTCATGAGTTCACTGAGTGATAAGGATGTCAAATCTTTCGCGAAATCTTAAAATAATATAACTGTACGCATTTAAATATCTGCCGCATTTCAAACGTGAAATAGGCAAAAACAACCACCGAATGGGTCTCGTTAAGTGCCAGACGACATCGCGCCAGACTAACGCGAAGATGGTGGGACGAGTTCGACTCCTACCGAAGGCCTGTACTAGCAAAGGAGTTATTTGGAAGAGGTAGAGTGAGGCTAGTTAAATAGTACGCATTAAAAGGCTTCCCTGAATAACGAAAGCTGATGTTTTTTGAAGTGAAAACTTCTTTAAGCGCGTTGGGCATTGTTTAGATGGGAAAAAACTATTGAACTCGCCCGCCACCGATACCGACACCGCTATTTGGATTGAAGTGAAAACTTTAATTTTTAGGCGCGTTAGGCATTTTTGTTCAAGTTTTCACTTCTGTCGGCTTCTCCCGGTGTGCCACTCTTTTTGAAGTGAAAACTTCTTTAGGCGCGTTGGGCATTTTTGTGATGGGAAAAACAATTGAACTCGCCACCGACACCGCTGTTGGGATTGAAGTGAAAACTTCTTTAAAAAGTTTTCACTTCTGTCGGCACTCCCTGAGTGCCACTCCTTATTATTATTATTTTTTTGTTTTCACTTCGCATTGATTCTGCATTTAGCCAGTGTCAAGTTAAGAAAGTATTTCGTTTTAGATACAGAATACTGTCACTTTTTTCCATTAGAATGCAGATGTAACACATTCTAAAGTTTTTGCAGTAGTTGGCAGCGAATGTGTCGAGTCAGCCTTCTCGGCAAACTTCGCTGATGTAGTCAATCCTATAATAAAATTCTCAGCTTTATTTTACCGAGATCGCGCCTGTATCAATGGTTCCACATATTGTCCAGTTACTTAAATACTTAAGACACAAAACTACACCAATTTTACATCACAATCATCATCATCAGCCTATAGCAGTCCACTGCTGGACATAGACCTCTGTACTTGCACGTCATTCAGCTCGGTTCTCGGCAACTCTCATCCAGCTGCTACCAGCCACCCCGCAAAGATCATCGCTCCACCTAGCCTGAGGGCGTCCTACCTTACGTTTGCCGATTCGCGGTCTCCACTCGAGAACACATCTACCCCAACGATCATCGGTTCTACGGCTAATATGGCCGGCCCATTGCCACTTCAGCTTGCTTATTCTGTGAGCTATGTCGACAAAGTTGGTTCACATCACAATATCCACTAGAAATCAATAAGCGAAAAATGAAAACAGCCACTGAACTTCACTCGACAAAATCCCTCCAAAAAACCCCAAGCTTTTGTTTTCATGATGAATATTTACAGGAAAGTGGAAGAAGCATCAGTGTTACGACAATGCGTGCACGCAGCTCAACAAGAGGCGGCCAGCTTATTGGCTGACAAACAGGAGCTTCTAGAAGCCATGCGTATATTACAGGTAATATTCACAACGTAGTTACTACTCCTTCACAGAACCCCGAGTGTGAGTTTTTACACGCTTTAATTTAATTAGCAATGTATGTATGTAACTAACTATATTTGTTAAGATCAGGGAAAGAACAGGAGTACTTTTAGTCAGTAAGAATCTGACACACCGCAATCTTGCAACTCAAATTAGACCCACTTCCCGATGTCCGATTAGACTCAAATTTGGTGTATACAATTCAATGATATGTTACCATGAAGCTGGTCTGATGATGGAGACGGAAGATGGCCATAGGAACTTCTGAACTAATCTAGATAAACCCATCTAGTCTGGGCTCGATTGATTTGTCTTGAGAAGCATTTTACGCCTAGACAATATCCAGGGTCTGATGATGAAGCTGGAAGGTGGCCATTGCATCTCTGTGATAAAACAACATAACCCGACCGAGTTTGGGCTCGATTGATTCGTCTTGGGCAGCATTTTACAGCTAGAAAAAAAAAGGGTCTGATGATGAAGCTGGAAGGTGGCCACGGCATCTCTGTGATAAAACAACATAACCCACCGAGCACATTTAATTTGAGATAGCCGGTATAAAAGCTTGTTTAAAAAAGATGTTTTTTTTAACTATAAACTTATTTAACGTAGTCGATAGCGTTAAAGTAAACGTCAATTTGTACTAAAACTGTAAAAGCGCCGCCTGGTGACAATAACGAGTAACCTCTTTTTTCTATATGATTTGACATAAGCAAACATTTAAGTCCGGAATACACATGCTACTAAAAGAGCACGCTTGTTGGTTTCTAGGTAGTGTGCTCTTTAGTAGCATGCTCTCAGAGTGTCTACATTTGCTCATGAAAGCACAGAGCTCAGTAGCACACTTATTAAGAGCATACTCTTTAGTAGCACGTCTGAAATACACATGCTTATTATTTAGCATTTAAAATGGACGTTTCTTTTCGGAATTAAATAAATTCAGTAATATTATTACTTTGAACACATTTAATTAATTTACATTCCGTAAACATTCGTAATTTCTATAGAGAAATACAAAATTTAGAGTTTTATTATCGCCCCGTCGAGCCATCGTGACTACGCAAACAAATCAAGTAGCATGCTCGCATAGAACGCGTTCAGACTTGCTTTGGAGCCACCACCTCTCACCCGCGCCTCACACCGTGTACTAGTAAATAGGCGTGGGCAAAGTGTATCATTTTTGCGATTGGAACATTTGCGTCTGGATCACTGAAATAATCCGAATCACTGATATGTTTCATTTGGATCATCGGCTCAAATGATATAAAATTCAGAACGAAACAAATGATATGAAATACAAAGCGTTTACTACTGAGTCAGAATTATATGTAAACAACGCCGAATGTTGCATTGTATTTTTTTTTAAGTGTACAAAATATAGTACATTTTAAAATGTAAGAATGTAATGTAAGAATTAAGATTATAAATAAAATCGATCTTCCTTCATACTTTATCCAGGCTTAGGACTGACGGCTATTCGATAATTTATGGCCAGCTGGCTAAAACGCTTGTTAGTGCAAACATTAAAAATAAGCAAATAACAATCATATAGTATTTGATATGTAAGCGCCATAATGGTCATTTTTACGTACATGGATAACTACAACGAAAAACTGTGAAAGTATGAGTGATACGAGTACACATGTCATTAGGTATCTCTTTCTGACTTGTATAGATTGTATTATGTCACCTGCTCACTCGCGAGTCGCGGTCCAGTAGTAAAGTAAATCAGTGTGTCTCAGTTTCCCTCTCTCGCTCACTTTTCACCGCCGCGTCGCGCGGAAAGAGCACGTAGCAAAGTAATGATTCAGATCCAAATGATGCGTTTGAAACGTAGTTATTGAACCAATCTTTTGAATCACTTCAAAGATCCGGATCAGTGAGTCGGTTCCGTAAAGAGTTACACACCTCTACTAGTAAACTCGAAAACAGAACGGTTTGCGATTAGTAGCGTGCTCATTCATAAGCATGCTCTTTTCGTATACACATGCTTATTGTATGCGTACGTACGTAGGATTTTCTCGAAAGAAGCGTGCTCTTGTGCTACTAGGTAGCATGTGTATTCTGGACTTTACGCAAACGCATTCGAGTGCGTTTAAAAACTCACACTAGGCCCTCAGTTCTTCTTCTTTTTGACTCAAAGGTTTTTTTTTGAGGGGTGGGAAATCATCCAATGACATCTCCCGCTCTGTGTGGAGCGGGAGGGCGTGTCAGACTCTTACTGACTAAAACCCACCCCTGTTCCTTCCCTGCCCTGAGTGCCCAGGGGCGAGGTAACTGTTTCGAATTTATCCTCAACCCCTTGGCAGGCATCGGCCATGACGGGCCCCGTCATTATTGCTGACAACTCTTTGAGGCGCGCGTGGAACACTACGCGACGTCGACTCTCGGGCCTGGTGCTGATCGAACGGCGAGCTACCCATTACTCGCCGTCTGCAGGCCCGGGTTCGGGTCGATGGTTAACCCTACAGTTAGGCCTAGTAGGTGGCCACGTTTATACCTCACCAGTAAAGTCGCTTTAAACGTGACCGACCACCTTTGAGTCATCGATGGTGCAGAGGGCCTAGTCTGAGTTTTTTAACGTACTCGAACGCGTTTGCGTTAACGTTTGCTTATGTCAAATCGTACAGAAAAAAAAAATAAGTTTACCAATTATTGTCACCAGGTGGCGCTTATAGTTTTAGTTCAAATTGACGTTTAGTTTAACGCGATCGAGTACCTACGTTAAAAAACTCACAAGCGGGGTGTATGGGCACTTGTCAAACCCTAAAAATAGGTCATACTTTGATCAGGGAGTCATCATCATCATCATTCTTCTGCCCTTATCCCAATTTATTTGGGCTCGGCGCAACATGTGTTTTTCTTCCATAGTTCTCTATTAGTCGTCATCTCTGTAGTCATCCCCTTTTTACCCATATCTTCTTTCACACAGTCCATCCATCGTTTCTTTAACGAGAACAGAAGGACTTTGGTCAGGGAGTACCCCTGACTGAAGTATGAGTCTTTTACAGTTCAGTGTCCCAAAGTGGGAAACACGTCAATATCACTATTCGCGCGTCAATAAACCGATTATTGACCGCGTCAAGAACGGCTTTTGATGCGCTAATAGCAATTTTGACTTGATTTTGAACGCGGTGCTGGTCATATACGCTCACCGATTGTGAGTACTACGCACCTGGCCAATCTGAAAGAAATCGTCATTATCATTATTTTAAGGCAATTACCATAAAATATGTCTTGTATATTTTCTAGGAGCAGATATCAGGTGGCTGTCGCGGCAAAAGATAGCGGTCGCGAGGCGGTCCTCCGCAGGGCTGCCTCGACTGTACAGCGTGCTGCGGAGACCAGCAGACGTAAACTAAGGAAATATGCTCGGATGAAACTTGTAAATGTACCACGTTAGGACTTGAAAGATGTTTTGTATACACCCTGTATATGTACCAGGTAACGCTAGCTACACTCTGTATATACCAAGAATGGACTAAGGTTGAAAGAAGTTCTGTACACTTCTGTATATGTACCAGAAAGGTCAGAAGAAAGATACATACACCTGTATATGTAAGTAAAGGACTTGGTCAAAGGAAAGATTTAGTGATGTAGACCACAGCCATTATATTACTGCATATGTACATAATTATGTACCCAGAATAAGGAAATATGGTCGCAAGAATGATACGGCTAACATATTGGCTAAAGAATTGGTTATCTGTACTTGTGTTAAGAAAAAAAAAACTTAGGTCGTTGTAGAAAATAACCGTTCTATTCAGACTCATGTACCAACAAGTTAAGACTTGTTCGATAGGAAGATTTAATGGCGCAGTATCCTGTATATGTAACAAGAGTAGACTCAAAGTAACCTTTATAAGGACAACCATCATAAATCCATTGTATATGGTAGGTACCAATAATCAGAAAAATCATTTTTTTATCTGAGGATCGTATTCACGGTAGTGTCGTTGAATACAGACATAATGCTCACTCCCCATAGCAAATAGCGTGATAATTTTTAGCCTAAATGTTGAGCAGACTTAAAAGGATTATTTAAACGAAATTTGAACAGAATCGCTTCAGTAGTTTTTGCGTCAAATGAAATAATCGCTCCATTTTTCTTATATGTAATACCGTTTTATTATAATTATCTATATTTCACCGGATAGGTGCAAATACCGTAAGTTTGTAATAAATATATTATTAATAGATAATTTCAAATACAATCAGTCTCGTCCACATATTTTGATGATTTACAATGTGTCCGAATCTTATTAAAAAGAAAGAGTTCACAATTTTACATGCTTTTTCATAAACTATCGTTGTTTACAATCATCCGGTGACATATTATATACCAATTGGGTTATAATAGGCTAGTTCAATAAACAGATCTCGGGACACCTTGATTATATTTTAATCGAGATACTAAGCCAGACTAAATCTGTATATTGTGTGATGGAAAAGGAAATATTCTTTGGCCATATGAAAAGTTATATTTGAAACATTAGACTAACTTGTAACGAGGAGGTGAGGTGAATATTCATCATTTATAATGCCGCCCTCTATCTGAAAGTTTTATCTCACTATTATGAAGTTTTTAAGTACTTACAACAGCATTTAAACGATATGATATAACAGTTATAGAGCTTTGCTATTATAATATATTTACACATTTTATTTTTCTACTAGTCTTTCTTGGCATATCAAAAATTAATCATTTTATTAGAACTGGTAATACAGCCAAAATTTTACTTTATTATATTGAATATTTATTTATACAGGGTGTAACAGAAATGTAAGGTCATATTTTAAACTCCGTACAAAGTTATTATCAGCTGATCAAATCCCATACTAAATGGAAAGTCCATTTTTGTTCTTATTTAAATGATGACGACCCATTTTTGTTACAACCTGTATTTAAATTTTATAAATGAAAATGAATTGACAAAAGTGATCTTATATACTTAATGCATATTACAAAGGTGGGTACATAATCGTGGAATGTTTAGAAAATGTTAGGGATTTCGGCTGCTTTTTACTTAAATTGTTATTTATAGCCTTAGCTAATATATAAAAATCTCGTGTCACCGTGTTTGTGGTTGCACTCCTCCGAAACGGCTCGACCGATTTTAATGTTTTTTTTGTGTTGGTAGATTTGAGAATAGTACCCCCCATTTTTAAACGCAGTACAACGTTTGCCGGGTCGTCTAGTTATATAAAAAAATAACCACGTGGTTAGTTCAAACACTGATTAGCAGATTCTTAATTCAAAATTTTCTATGAAATTTTATTTGTATTTAGAACTAAACATATGTTTAGCGAGTTTTATAAATAAGGCTGTTAGTGTAGAGACTAGGCTTTTCAGACTCAGTTTTACATGGAATTTGTTAAACATAGCGAAGAGCATAGAGAGTTTTTTATGACATAGAGTGGTACGTACAGACGTCGGTCCTGAGCCTGATCTCTCCCCGGTCGTGTCGGATTGATTCGTCCCATGAGACCGGACTATGAGAGTAAAGGAACAGACAGTGCACCTATGCTTGTGCACTATAGATGGCGGCACTTAAATATCAATGTTAAGTATTTATAGAGTAAAAGTTGCGGATTTCACTCACTAGATGTCAGTCTACGTTATGCGTGCTGCATGTGATGGCACGTAAATGTCAATGACAAGTTTTCAAAGAGTAAAAGTTTCGAATTTACTCCACTAGATGGTACAGACTACGCCGCCGTGTGTGTGAAATCTCTGTTGAGATTGGTCACTGTGGTCGAAAATCGGGAAGGTCGGGTGGATTAGTGATTAGTTAGTGCATTGCCTACCCTTTTCAGAGATAATTGTATAAAAAATTACTATTTCTTTTATATTTTTTTTTTTGTTAAAAACAGGATTGATTTAAAGTTAAAAAAAACACCTTTGTTTTAACTTTTAATCAAATCCATATAAATTTAAACCAGCTTCAGCTAGCGGCTCCTCCCGCGTGGTAAAAAGTAGCCTATGTATGTTTTAATCCAGGTTATAATCTATCTGTGTACAACACAAACATACAAACTTTCGCATTTATAATATTAATAGGATTCGAAAGTAACTCTGTCTGTCTGTTACCTCTTTCAGGCAGAACGGATTTGGATGAAACTTGGAATAGGATATAAGATACTTTTTATCCCAGAAGTATGTTCCTTTGGGATATTTTCAGCTTTAACGCGGGTGAATACGCCGTAAGAAGCTATTGTTTTAAAAATTTAGCAATTTTTAACAACTGTATGTAACACCAAAATCATGTTTATAATGCATGTAAAAACGAGTATTAGTCACAAGTAAATTGGCCATACACTACGTATATTTTAGTGTAAATTAAAAACTTTTAATATAGTTTTGAACTGAATGGCGTGCAATTCGAGAGGCCTATATCCAGGACTGTTATAGGCTGATAATTATGATGATGACGATATTTGTGAACAGTCCCAATCGAGTATAAAATATATAAGAAAGTAAGATTTTGAAAATGTTGAACGTAAAGGTAAAATTCTGAAATGTTACCTCAGTATGAAAATTAATAGGTAATATTAATATTTAATTCCTTTTTTTTTATTCGCAATGAAGGCATAGTACTAAGAAGAATAATTCAAATATGTAACTGTCAGCATCAGTTATATTTGGCGCCGTATTATGACGTTTTAATGTCTTCATGAATCCAATGCGAGAAAGAAATGCAGCTATACATGACCGATAACACCATCCCTTTTTCGCAACGGAGTTCTTTTTTTTTTTTTGAGGGTGGTAAATCATGAAATGACCTCCCGGTCTAGGTGGAGCGGGACGGAGTGACCCAAACAATCCTCTAACCCTTCGCAACGGTGTCATGATGACATTAATACCTTACAATACGGTCCTCATATTGCCTGAAAGGTAATTTGATGCTACACTTATAAAATTAAGATGTTATGGAAGGTTTCAACAACTAGAGACTGTTTCAAACATGTGTAATTTTTTTCACTTAATTGTTTGACGAATTCATAAACCTTATAAGGAACAAGTTTTTCAAACATTTGAATGTACTGTTAGGTCTTTACCTATAAAGAAAAAAACGGGTCACTTTGAGCTGTGATAACTCCAGAGCGACTATAATTTTTTATAATTTTTAAGTTCAGGTTCAAATAAACCTTTTTTAAATTAGTTATTAATTTGTTTCTTTGATTTTTGTTTTTTCTGTAGTATTGTTGTATGTATTACCAATTTTGTATGAAATTTATGAAAACCCGTGTTTTTTTTGGTATACGAGTTCTACCGTGGCAACATCATCATTCTCCTGCCCTTATCCCCAACAATGCGTCTCAAACGGTACGTTATATTAATGACGTATACGGACCTTCTAACGAATGAGCTGTGTATTTTTCTTTCAATCACTTTTTTTTGGAAAATGTGACCTCACAAATTACCCTTCTTCTCTGTGCGGTTAAGGGATAAAATTTACAAAACGAAAGCTAACATATAGCTCGTTTGTTAGAAGCTGTACGTCAATAAGTTATACGTCATTGATATTGCGTGCCTTTTGAAACTGATGGTTTCCACGTTGGAACTTGTATTATGGAAAAGAACATTTTTGTTTTTTTGAGATTTCATCATTTTAAATATGGTAACATTACACCCAAAAAAACAAACCCAAAGAAACAAATTAGCTAAATTTAGAAAAGGAGTAAATTGTCAATCCTAAGTTATCACAGCTCAATGTGAGCAGTTTTAGAAAAAGGCAATTTCATAGGTAAAGACCTAATATTATAAAGTAAATTACAGAAACAAAACAATGCTGGAAATGACTGTACCCCAATTTCTGAATTAAGAATTAGAAGCATGAGTATTTGTCAAACTCTACTTTTGCCTGTACCGGCCAAAGATTGGCATTAAAGTTGGGTTTGACACGTTCTTATCTCCAAATCTCAATTTTGAAAGCGGCCCTATCTCGAGATGTAGCTAACTACCCACAGAAAACATCACAGGGAATCCTAAAAAGGCTATGAGAGAGTAACATGAAGGTTATTGAAACAATAGGGCTGCTTACGTAAAATATTTAATTATTTAACAAGCACTAAGAGGCTTTCGATGTACCTACGTTATCATATACTAAACTATATTTTTAATGTAATCGTTCAATATTATTTTGGTGCCAAAAGCGCAGACTGTATTCAAATATACAACTATAGATTTTGTTTTTTGGCTAGAAACTTTCACAAAACCGTTACGTCTTCCATTTTCTTTTCAATCGATATCAAAAAGACGTTCCTTATTCAAATATCTTACATAATAATGTCTATCAAACCATAGTCCAAAGAACATTGTCTATGCTTGTATATTTTCATTTTAAAAGAGGTTGTACATAAAAAGTTTTATATTTTTTTTAATGAAATGATCATTTTATTTGTGTAATATTTTAAAGTATTGTACATAATTTTATGAAGTGATGTAATGTAGCTATTTTTTCAGATCTTTTAACTGTTTATTGATAGTTTTTTTCATTAAGAGGATTCCATTTGGATAAGTTGTGTTAAGGTGTTTATAGAGGGATTTAAATCTGCTCTTGAATGGGAACAATTTCGCCTCAAGTCCTTGAGAAAAGTACTATACTAAACCATCTTTGAAGTATTCTTGTTGACATACTAGTCTCAGTATTGAAATCCCTCTAATAACACCTTAAAATATATATATATAAAATAACTATCTAATATAAAACTCTTTCAAAAGTTCAGTGAGAAAATTTTTAGAAGTAAACTTTTGATAGTATTTAGATATTTACCAAGTCCTCTAGATTGTTAGCCAGTTGAAATCGGTTCGCAGTGCAATGTCTACTAAAATCTAGTTGTGTTTGTGTCTTTTATGATAATGCTGTTGAATGATGATAATAATTTAGTGAATAACTGTTGAAAAACCCTACCTCGGTATTGCTTTTTTCAGACATGGTGTATACGCGGATAAAGTACAAACTCATACTGTTCACATTGTTGACAGATTTTGGCATTTTTAGATACCTAGACGTTCATTCTGGTAGCTTTAAGAGCATCAATATTGTCAATGACAAAGACAGTAATTGACAGACATTTTGTAAATTGGGCAAATGCCTTGTACTGAACAAAACTCTTACAAAGAATCGTTTAACTGAAAGCTGAAATATTATCACCATATACCGGCTTTTTATATCACTTGTTAAAATGCGATGTATTACAATTTGGGGTAGCTCTATATATCTTACAATACATTTATCTCTTTTACTCAGTGTTAGGATAAAAAAACTCGTGCCTGTAATAATTAGGTACATAATATATCTGCTTTATGGTCGTTGCTGCCTTTTTATACTCTCATCTATTTAATCGATGTAACTTTTAAGAATTAAATTGTCCTATGTTCGTCTGTCTGTATTTTAGCACAAGGATCTTTCGGCGGGAACAAAACGGGAACTAAGGTCGCCATCTTGTTTTTTACAATGAAATTTCACAACTGTTAACTGACAACGCCAGCGCCCCATCTCCGGACTAGTGCTGGCTGGCCATCTGCGGGCCATGTCCCATAGTGGGTAGTTAAGAGTTCACTCCCTATACTAATTCCCCTTTTTGCCATCTCGAGTCCTGATTGGCAATGTCAGTTTTGACGCCATAAGATCTTTGAAGCACTTATGATTCAAATGACATTTAGTTACAGATAAATTTGTATTTAAAATTCAGTGGTGGAGGCATCCTTATTCTTTTTACCTAATTGAAGTTACTAAATGTCATTTTTAAATTTATTAGGTATATTTTCTATCTTTTGTAGTGTTGTTTGGTATTGGTACTGGTACTCTGTCCAAGGTATGCTGTTTCTTCGTAAGATTTGTGTCGAGCAATCCGACTATTGAAATGTACCATAAAGTTGTTGCGATTTATTTAGTTACGAAGGAATTGTTAAAATTAAATTCAATATTCTATATGTTGGTTGTTTTATTTTTGACCTATTTTTCTGCAAGATCAGCATTCAGCAAAATAATGGCTAGCTAGAGTAACTAGCTTCAACTCTCTTGGGAAACTATTTTCTGCTTTCCAAGAAAAAAGTAAGAGATAAAGCATTGCCAAAATCCTCATGAAACTCTGCACACTCGCTTTTACCATGGAGTTGGGCAGAAATGAACGTAAGTACCTTATTTTTAAAGTGTATCATATATGGTACGTACGCAGTACGAACTTTTCACTGGAACTAAAATTATTAATAAGTCATTACAGATTATTTAATTTAGGCATGGTGGACGACTGCTTTTATTACATGAGACATAACCATGGATTATTAGGTTATAGGTATATTATAGAAAACAAAATATGGTAGGTACATAAATACACTTCTGCTGACTAACCCGTGCGTCGGGAAGAACAGGCAGGTTATTTCATAATGATTAATTGTCGTCTACACCGCCTCGGCCGTTTCAGCATAACGAAACAAAATTAGGAAATAGGCAAAAGACTGGTTGAGTGGTTGAAACTGTTGAAAGCAGAGGGAAACATTGTAGACGCTGTTAACAAATTGGGGCGTCACTGTTCAACTATACAACCCACAGAGTATATTATAATATATAGAAAATACAACCTATTTTAATTTCACTTGACATTTAAATTCAAAGCTTCAACTTTGATGCGTGTATCCGAACGTAGAATTTGATTAATCAAAAGCAGCGTTACCAGCTCTGTAAAAGTTACCCCTATTCAATGCTAAGTTTACGTCCAATCAAAAAGGGAGCAGTTCTCAGCATGTAATTGCCGAGGTAAACGCAGTTTTTTAAAGTTAGGTGAAAAAACTTACTTCGCGATTTTTATTGATTAATAAATGCTCAATTATCGACAAATTCATAGATCGTAAATGACTTTTTGATGTTTTTATGTACCAGAATCTTTATTAATTTTTTTATTTGCAAATCAAGCGTATTCAGAGTTTCAACACACAAGTCCCGCGGCGTCCCGGAATGCCAGTGCGAAAATTCCATTTGCCTTTCCAAAAAACCCGATTTACGCGTTTCAAACCTCTATTATTTTACTGTTGCGCAAGGTATTTTATCCTGTGGCAAGGTTTACACACTCTTAATATGATATAGTCTGTAGTTGCACGATGGCCGACTGTCAACGGCGCTTGACAGGTGTTGACGTTTGACACGCGCGGGACCTGAGTGGTTCTTGAATATTTTAAAGTGATTTTTAAATATTTTTAAATTTTATCAATTGACTATTCTAGATACCGAAACTAGTCTATATCTAGTAGGTGAAATATCTAGTAGGCTCCACCCTAACCCGCGAAATTCGAACTTTCTCACATTTTTTGCAATTTGCAGGTTAGTGTCAGGTTGTATCTTGGTCAAAATTTGATTCGCGGCCGTAGCAAGTATGTATTTATATAATTATACTAATGAAAATCATCAATACAACTCTCTCAGTTAGAATTGATGCCAAATATAAGAATTTCATGAAATTCTGACACTGACCTCTAAATTGCAAAAAACGTAAGAAAATTAGAATTTGACGAGCTACCGTGGCGCTTCCACCTAAACCACATATCACAAAACGTTATTTAAACCGTTAAAATTGATCGCATTGAAATCCATTTTCATAAAATTCACTTTAATGTTGCTTTTTCATAGAGTTGTGAAAGTATTTTCTCTGGAAATTTCGCTCTTACTACTATAGGACTCAAACATGTCAGCTAAACCAAAGGCACTAATAGGATGTCGTCTGTGACAGCTTATCATTACAAATATTATAATATCCCCTCAAAAAATATAGTTCCAGCTGTAAATTAAAAATAATTAATTAAACAATCTAAAGTCCAGAACTGATTATTCTTTAAGTCTGAATCAGAATGTGTCTATAATGCATTGTTTTTTATGGCTGGTATTACAGTGTTTAGTGGGGCAGTGTTGTCTCACATTTGGCAGTTAAAATCAACCGAATTTCATAAAAACGTGCTAACGTCATGAGGCATCATATTATAGTGCCACCCATTGTAGTTTACACTTAGTTTTGTTATAGGTATGCCCCTTGCAAAACATCGTCGACTATTTACCAGAATGTTTCGGCTTAGAAACGACAATCAAATTGTTAAAATCCCAGATGTTATTTTCTTGGTATTCAACAGAAGTCGAAATCAACAATTTCAATCGTTTATTGGTCCCTCCTTTTTTAACATTTTCCAGGGTCATTTAATATTTTGGAGTGGTAACATAAATACACGTGAGTCAAGAAGTGGGAATAACGTGACTTTCATATGGTGGCAACATTTTTAGTGATGGCCGATGTTTCAACTTGAACGGGATGCTAACGACCGTTGCCGAATTTTAGTGTTGAAATTAATCTAGTTTCTCATAATTCGGGTTTTCTATGTGAATATTATATACTCTTTTAACATTTAGCGTGGTATTGTGTGTTTATTAGTGACAAAATTGTAAGTGTTGTTCGGTAAAGAATGTTTGTTGTGCTTTCGCTGTAACAGGATCACTGAATAATAAAATATTGGATTACTGTTTGCTGTTTATTTAATTGTTGTGGACTAAAGGTAAGTCGCGTTACTTCATAAGCTTGTAATATGTCTAGTTTAAGTGTTATGTGACGGTTTTTTAATGCCACGAAAGCTGGTACGCGTGATATGCGACAGCCGCGCGCCCGGGCCAGATAACGGAAGATTATAGTAGATTGCAAAGATTCTGATAAGATTCCTTTCTTCACGGCACTGCGAAGTCCTTAGCACACACCATAAAACCTGTCTTACGTACACAAAGCGACAAGTGTTCGTAAAAACTTGTTTGAACGTAACAAACACTGAATTGAACATGCTTCATGCTCTATTTCCCACTGAAAAGTTTGATATAAATTGAGAAATCGCAGTGAGAGGTATTTACGTACCCATTAGACATTTCGTGCAACATATTCCACTTAGTTCTGCACCACAAACTTGGTGGAAAGGTGTTATTTCCTTTATTAAAAACTTAGGTTATAGAACTATTTTTGAACATTTGAATTCATACCAAACTTCTCTTGCTATTTTCTGATGATTTACCTGATTCTATAAACATAAGTACTATAACTTGAACAAAAGTTTATTACACAACAAGGTATTTGAATCTAAAACTTCTAAAGAGTTTCCTCACTTAAAACTTAGTTCTACCTCAATGTAAACAATTTTAAATTTTTCATTGACATTTTTTATCTGATGGCCACTCACATTTTCTTCTATGTTCTTGACCTAATGTAATGTTTCCTTCCTAAGAATTTTCCCACAGTAAAAAATGTCGTATTTTATTTACTTACAATTTAAATTTCAAGTTCTTATAGTATTTGATTTCAAAGTTACTATATACTCAATCCAATTCAGTGTTTTAATATAATTTCATTACAATCTGATAGGTATTAAAAAAAATATTTTGGAGTAAATTCCGTAATAATTGCAATTCTAAGTTCTACAACAGGAATCAGCAACAGGCGGCTCGCAAACCCCTTTGGTGCAGCACAAACTGAAAACGATGAAACAACATATGTAGGTAGTTTCACATTATTTGCACCGCACTTTCAGTCCACCGTCCGCTGGTAACCAGAGGAGACGTAGTTTTATTTTGGTTCACTCCTGTCCATTATTAATAAGTATTGTTTGTGTTTCTGTTGCTGAACGCTTCGCTACTCGCACATATATTTGTTCAAAAGGTAAGAAATTTTATTTTATTTGCAAGCATTAATTTTATCAATATTTTTTGTTTATTACTTTGTACCAAAGACTTTCTGGCTCTAACTTGTATCCAGAGCAACTCAAAGACAAAGCACATTCTTTTGACTGCTTCTCTCTGGCAATGGACCAAAGTACCGTATGTGTCGGACACAGCTCAAGGGATTGATGAAAACTTCACTATTTATGAAGAACTCGTGAAAATGTGCAGTTTAAAGGGATGTATGAGGCCCTAGAAATACTGCAATTATATTTGGATAAGTCTATTTGGGAAGACAAGTGTCACCACCGATGAAGGTAAGAATATGAGTGGCTAAAACAGAGGTGTTGTGGGGAGAATTTTAAGCAAACTGGAAGAGTCTGTGTCTGCCCGGCCATCAATATTTCACTGTATTGTTCATCAAGACGCATTCTGTTGTAAGATTTTATCTTGTTAAGAAATAATGGCCATGGTAATAACTACTGTTAATCTTATAAGAAGAAATGAGCTCACACAACGTCAATTCCAAAAGATTTTGGAAGATTGGAGGCTGATCACAGCGACTTAGTTTACTACTGTGAAGTGAGGTGGCTCCGTCGAATTGCAGTATTGAAACGGTTTTGGGATTTGAAAACAGAACTTTGCGAATTCATTGAAATGAAAGGGAAGCCAGTACACAAGCTTTCTAATAATCAGTAGACTATAGATTAAGCCATTTATTCTTAACCATAGAAAAACAAGTATTACTGTTGGTTAACGGGCGCACATTTGGACTCGATACTGGCATTTCCACGTCTAAAATGCAAGCAGACATACAAAAACTTCCAAGTCAAATGCAGGCACAAAATTCACATTAGATTTTACTATTTTTTAAATATAAAAGAGTACTCGATACTGGCATTTCCACGTCTAAAATGCAAGCAGACATACAAAAACTTCCAAGTCAAATGCTGGCACAAAATTCACATTAGATTTTACTATTTTTTAAATATAAAAGAGTGTAAAACTATAATAAATGTTATACAAAATCAATCAATGCATTTTATTTTAAATATAAAAAGTAGGTGTAACTACATTTAGATTTTTAACCCTGGCATATAATAAAATGCAGCCCGCACTGATTCACTAGCCACTAGCGTTGCCGACCCCTGTTCTACAATATCCATTTAAGGTGATTACCTACAAATTCATATTTGTAATCAGTATCCTGTTAAAAGACTATATTTGTCATGTTTATATCAATCAGGTAATCAAAATAATTATATTATGTCATACTTTAAAATAAATATTGATAAAGTAAAAATAATACTAATCAATAATCAATGCCATAGTACCTACAGCTAACAGCCAAAGTGTATGAATGTTTCTGTTATTTAACCCGTGGCGAGTCAGTATAGATTTTAATTGTGTCTCGTCCACCATGTGTCCGTTAGACGCGCAAATAGTTACCAGTTCATGTGTGATTCAAGAAGAAAAATCAAATTCTAAAGATAATAATCAACCTGCCTAGCTTTTTCCCAACTATCTTGGGGTCGACTTCCAATCAAACAGGATGCAGCTGAATACCGGTATTTTACATCGAGCGACTGCCTATCTGACCTCCACAATCCAGTTACTTGGTAATACCCCTTGGTAAGGCTGGTTGTCAGACTTTCGGGCTTCTGACGACCCATAACGAATGTCAAAGATCCACGATTGACAGCCGGGACCAACGGCTTAACGTGCTTTCCGAGGCATGGAGGAATCTCGATATATCTTTAGATGGTCACCCATCCATGGACCAACCCCGGAAGCGTAGCTTAACCTGTTGAATCAAGCCGTGCGATTGTAGACTTTAGAAAGATAACATTTACATAAAATAACCCACTGAGATTAATTAATTTAAAAACGCATAATCTGAGAAAATCGGTGCATTTTTGGCATAATTTTGATGGATTAAAACACACAACAGTTTGTGTGAAGATTCTACCTGGTCTCTACATAGACGCTTTCACTATTAGAAAGAGTGATAAAGGAACGTTTGTGTCTTTATTTGGGATGACGACAGGGTAAAAACAAATGTATTTAGTCCGTAAATTAGATTATCAAAATATATTGGACTCGTATTTTTTGCTTTATCAAATTAATGAAAAATTACAAAAATACAACGCATCAAAGTTCAGGAGTGGGGGCTTGTTACGTCACTTTTAAGGGCCTACCTCCCCGTAAGTGGAATAAAAAATCGTATCTTAGCATAGAAAGTAAAGATTAAAGAATCCTATGTTGCGTTGGTTACAAATAGGATAGGGTATTTTTACGTTGTTAAAACAGGACTCAAAGTGTCAAAAACGGCCGTTTTGGTACTTTTGCTTACTATTTTGGATACGAAACACTGAGTTGAGCAAAAGTGTCAAAAACGGCCGTTTTTGACACTTTTGTTTACTACTCTGGATACGAAACACTTTGAGTTGAGCAAAAGTGTCAAAAACGGCCGTTTTTGGTACTTTTGCTTACTACTTTGGATACGAAACACTGAGTCTTGTTTTAACAACGTAAAAATACCTTAAGCTCTTTGTAACAAGCGCAATATAGGATTTTTTAATCATTGTTTTTTAAACTTTGCTACGATTTTTATTCAATGAGGGCGCCACTTGGCGGCTATATACGCCTTAAGTAAAAAATGGTACAATTTTAAACTAAGAGTGACGTCATCCGTAATTTCAACCCACTGTATCGTCTTAATTTTTTGTTATCTTCACAAAAGAGAAAACACGTGTCCAATATTTTTTGGTAATCTATCGGATTAATTAGATCTTTTTAGTCGTCTCGCCTATTTGGTGTGAGCTGGGGCGGGTTCTAGTATTTAATAATACAGAGTACTCCCAACCATATCACTGAGCGGGTTCTGCTGATGGTTGGTAACAATTATAAAGCTATTTTGTCTGCTAACTAGACGCGCGTGGGGTTAAGCGTCGCCACACACTTACCGTTTCTTTTCTTTGCTTTGCTTTTCTACTTAGAACAGAGTCTTTAGACAAAATACTTTTCTGTAAACGTTAACGCTGACGCTTCGTGCAAAATGTATGGCAAAGACATTACTGGGCGTAAATCACGTGACAGTTCTCTGTCTAACGCTTCGTGCAAAACGTCGTCGCCATACATTATGCACGAAGCGTTGGCGTTAACGTTTACAGAAATGTATTTTGACTAAGGGGGCAGATCAGTAAAGAATTGAAAACGGGGGGAACGCCACACACCTACCGGTCACCGGGCTTTCTTGATTTGCGCTAAGTCGTGATTGGCCAGCACGTTCTGTTCGGCGACGTCGGCCGGTTGCATTCTTACCGGTTCTTACCGGGTGTTCTTACCGGTGCTCGACGGTAGGTGTGTGACGATCAGTACATTTTGTATGGCATTCTTGCCTTCCGTTTTCAATTCTTTTCTGATCTGTTCTAGTTAGAAAAGCAAAGCAAAGAAAAGAAACGTTAAGTGTGTGGCGACGCTAAAGCCAATAATTTGCCTAGAAACATTTTTAAATACCTAGCAGTATCACAAGCTACCAGCTAGCTAAGCAGTAATATTTCATGACATCACTGACATATGCCACCTTTGCACAAGGCCAGTGCTTGATAATTGCCAATAGCATATTTGTTTCCTATTTAATGGTTGTGACTATATATATATATATATTTTTATGTTTGATAGGCTCGCGTTTGACCACTATCTCACCTGATGGTAAGCGATGATGTGGTCGAAGATGGAGCACGCTTGCCTAGAAGTATTCACTCTTGACTTAAAGATATAGTATTGGTTGCAACACTTGTAACTTTATTATTGTCCATTTATGGGAAGTTTACTTGGTTATTTTTTTTTTTTCACAGAAAAAATTAAATGTAATTTTAAAGAGGGTTCCATTATCTATAAAAACGGCAAAAAAATCACGTGTGTTGTATGGGAGCCCCCTTAAATATTTATTTTATTCTGTTTTTTAGTATTTGTTGTTATAGCGGCAACAGAAATACATCATTTGTGAAAATTTCAACTGTCTAACTATCACGGTTCTTGAGACACAGCCTGTTGACAGACGGACAGACAGACAGACGGACGGGCGGCGGAATCTTAGTAAATCTTAGGGTCCCGTTTTACACTTTGGGTACGGAACCCTAAAAAATAACAATACCGGCCAAGAGCGAGACGGACTCGCGTGCAAAGGGTTCCGAACAAATCCTCATAATTCTTTATTGAACACCACATGAAAACCCGAATATTAAAAAAAATAAAAAAAGCCCCGATCCCGAAACCCGAAATTTTAGGCCTATTGGTTTCGGAGATAAGGGGTGGGGAATGGTCACTTTTTTCATCTATTTTCTTAATTTCAAAATTATATATTTTAAAATTACGAAAAAAATACATTCGAGACTCTCACAATGTGCCCTTTCATTTGATATGACGCACGGCACAGTTTGGAAAACTTTTATTTTTAATTTTTCGATTTCCACCCCAAAAGTAGCCCCCATATTCCAAATTAATTTATTTAGGGTACATGTTCGTGTTTGGGTCACAGATATTCATTTGTGTACCAAGTCTCAACTCTATCGGTCCATCAGATTCGGAGCAAATTGGCTGTGACAGACAGACAGACGCACGAATAATCCTATAAGGGTTCCCTTTTTTCATTCGGTCTTTCAGGAACCTACACTCTCCCACTACTGGGCAAAATCCTCCCCAAGTTCTTCCAGGAACTCTTCACCCGTACTTCCTCAAACCAGCCCTCGCAGTACGCGTCAGATTCAGTTATTATATGTATACATATCAAAGGGGAATTTTTTCAATAAAATGTATGATCTTGCACTTGTGACTAATAAAAATAAGTGACAAACATTATCAATGGTAGGTAGTTATTGCAACTGGGGATTTACCACCCATCCTGTCACTGACTTATTGATTTTTGCATTCATTTATTATAAACAACCTAAAGGCTAATTATAATTATTACATCCCATCCATACGCACAAAGCGTTTTGAGTTTTCGTATGCAATTTTCATATTTTTTTAAAAACTAGGTCCATACAAGTTTTTATTTTAAAGAAATATTGCATACGAGTTATGTTATTAGTATCTAAATATCTATATTTTTGACTTAAAAACTTCTTTGAGCGTTTTTATTCTATTTTTAATTAAACCAAACTAAGACCAAAATTGTCTAATTTCGTAAAGGTTTATGTGGCTGAAAATATTATCGCCCGAAACAATATTGCAAAAAGGAAATGTATGTAATTGCCTCCAAGACTTGCAACTCTCTCTCGCCGCGTATCGGCGCTTCACAATCCTCTTAATGACGTGTGTGAAGTTGGCGTTTCACTGCGCAGTACCCTCCCCTCAAGCCCGCTGTCAAAATAATTTGCTACAGCGCAGCGACCCGCGGAACGTTCTGATCCGCCATTTAGTTTTAATTCTACCTGCACATAAGCCTCAATAACCCCACAACATCAACAAAAGCAGTGTCCTAATTATCTATTTTCGATGTACTTATCTCATTTCCTGAATGGATTGTTAAAGATATTAACACGGAGTTAATTTTAGCTAGTCGTATGCCGAGTGAACGAAGCGGTCACCTATTTGGCAAGCCGCCATGTTTACCATCATAATCTTACAAATCATGTTATATTTTTTTTTATAAACCTACTTTGGTTTTAGGCGAAGGACTCATCATTATTTATGGTCTCTTCAACTGTTGTAAAAATATAATTTGTCCGAAATTAAACATGGTTCTCTACGGTCGACGATTTGTTCAAAGTATTTACGTTATTTTTTACGATTAACATAAAAAAAATTGTTTAAACATCCAATAAATAAATTGTCCTTTAAGTTTTTTTGTTGATGTTACTAAAATTATTTAATGAATAATTTATTTTACGACATTACAAATCAAAAACAATTTTTTTTCGAATGATTCACGAAAAATGTGGTTCTGTATAATATTTCTTGAACTTGATATTCATAGCAGAATAGAAGTAGGTCTAGTTAAAAATAATTTACAACTCAAACAAATTAAGAGCTGATTAGAATCATAATTTTAGGAACTAAACTCAATTTCGTTTCATTTACTTTGCACTAATAATCACGCTAGCGCGTCGGCTGGACTGGTAAAAAAAACGGCTCTGTACTTTAATACCAGTCGCTCCACATATGAGTAATATCAAATAGTAATTAAAACAGTACCATTCGGGTCGAACTAAGATAACGGTACGTGAAATTGGACATCACTTGTTTTTTTCCAACCTGTTCGCAAACTGATATTAGGTATGTTGATACAGAGTGGGTGTACTATAAGTACACGCTGTGCCTAATCTCTTGGAATAACAGGCGTGATATTATGTTACAAAGTATGGAAATGGTGCTTGTGAGAGCTGGATGAGAGTAGCTGAGGATCGAGTCAAGAAGAAGATTATTTCCGGATCAGACTGCGGCGGATTACTAAAGGCTGATGACGAAAATGACAGAGACCAAGGAAATACAAGTCCTAATATATATTATAAGTGTTAAAGAAAAAAGGTACGGAATGAACCAGGAAAGACGGAAATACCATTTACGTAGATCTACATCTGCTTACTTAGTTCTCTAAACCCAATGAACTTTACCTAGATCTTGGTTTTACCTTCAACCACAGAGATAGTAAAGGTATCAAGTTTTAATCCCTTTATCATGATCATAGTAATACCAAGTAGATTTAATTAAGAGCCTTCACTAAAGCTTCAAAACTTAGACCTACATCGTAACGATCATCCGACTCAAGATTCTAACCAGTAATCTAAGGCTTAACTATCAAGATTCTAGGATTAAATGCCTAAAAACTTGAGCGTTTTAGAGGTAATTATGGAGGCCTAATGTTTGACACAATTTGTCTAAGATCGTACGTATAATTCCACTTAGATAACCGAGAAACTGTATACCTACGTTTAAAATCCGTTGAGAATTTTAAGGCGCAGTTACACGACTTTTAATGGTTTTTAATTGAACAACATGTCTAAACGACTGAAAAAAATATATGTTACTTTAGACAATTTCCGTCGTAATTTGTTCTCAGAATATTTGAAATTATATTTTTATTTTAACATAGTGTAATTAATTTGTAAAGTTATGTCTAGCGCGGATAAAAAATTGAGAATCACGCAAAAACTATATAGCGTATTTTTATGAAACCTTCACCATTTTAAAGATCATTTAATTATTTATAATTTAGTCTCAGTGTTTTAGTTTAATACTTGTTGTTTTATGTGTAATAAATTAATAATGCGTCTAATTTCGGACAGCGCTCCTTGATGGGCGAGTCCTATTACTGGGTGGACATACGACGCGTTACGTGAGCTCAGCGCAGAACACGCAAGCTAACCACTCAAGGTCGTTGGCAGCTAATAGCGCCTTAATGCGAAATATCATTTAATACGAAAGCACCCAGTTCTGCAAAAACTGAAGAATTTGCGACAAAAAGTGGCAGTACAGTATTTTTACCAAAGAAAGCCTGCCGTTACTTTTGTCGCGTCAGAAATTGGTTGAATAACATCAAAACCAAGTGCATCAGTCTATAATGCAATCTAAAGTGTTACTATCTATCACTACAAGTTATATTGGGTTCCTACTTATGAATTTAGCGTTTTTTTCTCACAAATAGAGAACCTCGTCACTTCTATGAATTAAAATATTCATCAATTGCTTGATATTCTATCGAATAATAACCGTCATAGACCACTGCCAATAGTAAAAAAAAAACCTTATTACTTGTAGTTTTATAAAAAAAAATACCTTAAAAATGTCTCCTCTTTTTGTTAGCAGAAATGAAACCACTATTTGTTTTAACTTAGCTAAAACTTATTTTTGTTGCTTAATCTAAGTGGCATACGTTATCTTAGTTTTTAAACATTATTGCATACAAGTTTTAAAACATTAGTATTCATAGTTGTTAAATAAATTAAGAAAATGTTAGTATGAAAAATGCAACTTCTTTAAAATTCTCCATATAAAACGCTGATTTCATAGATGGGGAGCTAATTTAATTGAAAATAAACCTGGTAACCAGTATCAAACCTTCCTCTTTATCTATTGAATCGCCTCAAAGATTATGTGTGACATAAGTACAACTCAAAGCACCCGAAGAGCAAAGAATCGGTCAACAAAACATCGATTTTTTCCGCGCAAATGAAGATATAAAACAAGTCACCAAATCCACGCAAAAACACGGTATCAAATATTGCGTATCGTCGAACATCGCCAGCTAAGTCGGTAATCCGGCCCGGCCCAGATTAAAGACATGAATGGTCCAATGGAATTCGGGAATGGGATAACGGCCGAATCGGCCTGAACGGACGCTCGGCAAGGCCGTTGCGCCTGTCACCCAACCGGTTCTTACTAGCGTTTACGTAGCCGACTTAGCTTACAAAGCGGACAAAAATGTACTTTAGAGTCTTTTGAAATAATTGGCCGTGTAGAGTGGTTACTCTTGATATTGTAGAGGTTATTGAAAGATGGCATTTTAATGTTTTGAAAAGTTATCATGATAAAGGGGTAAATCCAATAAAAAAACCCAGAAAAAAAAAGCCAGTCAGTTTGTAACCGACTTCAAAAAGAAGGAGGTTATCAATTCGGATGTTTGTATTTTTTTTTAACCGACGAAAAAGGATGGAGGAGTTTCTCAATTTGACCGTATATATATATATATTATGTATGTTCGGGTATAACTCCGTCGTCTATTGACGAATTTGCAAAATTCTTTTTTTGTTCAAAAGGAGTTTATTCCGAAATGGTCCCATTTAAATTTCATATAGATCTGATGATGGGTTTCGGAGACAGACAACGGAACTCTTCAAACATTGACAGAAAATCAACCGCGATTGCTGCTATCGTATGTCTATGAATCGTTAACACAGTTTAATGAGAACCACAACTAAAAAGTGAAAAATAAAAAACTTTTTTACAAAAAAATAGTAAGTAGTCGGTTCTATTTTTTTGTAAAAAAGTTTTTTTCCTGATAGTGGAGTCAAATACCTGGTAGTCTTTAAGTCAAGAGTTAATAGGTTACTTCTAGGTAAGCATGCTCCATCTTCGATTGCATCATCGCCTAACATCAGGTGATATAGTGGTCAAACGCACGCCTATCAACGATAAAAAAGACAGATTGTGTTAGAAATTATATGAAACAAATGGAAATGAACATGCTGACAGGAGAATGGAAGAAAACGTGTTGCTCCAACCCTAAGTAGCCTGCAAGAAGAAAATAAACATTATCACTATCACAGCCAGACTTCAATCACTGATTTCATAAGTCTCGCTTGGTTTCTACCAGCTTCATCCAATAAAAACCGGCCAAGAGCGAGTCGTACTCGCGCGCAAAGGGTTCCGAACAAATCATATTTTTTTCAGGTTTGTTTTAAACTACTTCCTTCTTATAGGTTTTCCTGTAATCTACAAGTAAAGAACAACTGTCTGCATTTTTTTCAAAATTTTAGGCCCGGTGGTTTCGGAGATAAGGGGGGGAATGGTAATTTTTTATCTATTTTCTTAAATAACTTTAAAACTGTATATTTTAAAATTGTGAAAAAATATGTTCAAGACCCTCACAATATGCTTTATCATTTGATATATTTCGTATAAAATTTTTGTTTTTTAATTTTTCGATTTTCACCCCAAAAGTGACCCCCATATTCCAAATTAATTTATTTAGGGTACACGTTCGATTTCCTTTATTAGTTCAGCGGATTCGGAGCAAATTGGCTGTGACAGACGGACAGACAGACACACGAGTGATCCTATAAAGGTTCCGTTTTTTCATTCGGACTTTCGGAATCCTAAAAAACAAGTTTTATCAAATTGTAGACACGAAGTCAAACACCGGGCTCAAAATAAGTCGCTAACGAAGTTTGTTCTTAGCTTAGAGGACCCGCCTCGTTGAACGATGATTAGGAAGCGTTCGTTAATTTCCTCTATCCGCAAGCGGCTCGTTTCTCAAGTTACGTTCAGCGACCTGCCGAGTTTTCTTCGCATTCCTATTTACTAAAAGTATTGGCATTACATAATAAATACAGAAGCTATTTAAAACTTCGTTCAATAAACCCGCAAACTAAAATGGCGATGGCACGGTTTCGGTTTAGGCCAGTTACCGCCAAAAAATAGAACTAGGGGCTGAATATTCGGCTCCGCAGAAACTAGCGTTTTTGAGCTGAAGGTTCGTCTGTGTAATAGTTGTTTCACTAATTTACTTAGTGTTCGGAATTCGGTGTCAAATAAATAAGAAACAAAATACAAATACCGACTTCCGAAATTAAAGTTATTTTGCAATTTTTAGAAGACGGTTGTTTTTTTTTTTCATAAGAAAAACTAATAGAAATATTAACCCCGAATACATAACCCTAATAGCATAGAGTTTGAACATTTGGAGACAACCAAAACGTCATCTGACCGTATACATATTTTTGTTTATGTTGATTTTTACAAATTAATATGGGACCGCCTCTGAAGTATTACCTAACAAACAAAAAAAGAATCATCAAAATCTATTCACAAATGGCGGAGATACCGCCTATCACCTATCAACACAAATACAAAAAAAAAAGAATAAAAAAACATGCATACGAATTGAGAACCTCCTTCTTTTTGAAGAGGTTTAAAAAAAAAAATTTTGGGACGTTTTTCCCTGACCAAGTAGAGTTACGTTTCGACCGAAACTGGAAAAGAAACAGAAGATTCGGTCAAAAATCGTGTCGGTCGGACATTAATTTTAGTCCGGATTACCTACTGCGGTCAAGTAACCACATGCAGCTCTACGAAAAACCTCCTTAAACTCGTAAAGTCTTAATGCAAAATGACAATATTCCTTTTCGCTTACCAGTACAAAGTATTCAATACATTATTGAGCAACAGAAGTTTTGTTGCAGTAGCGATTTTATTACCCACTGTCACTAAGTACCAGTAAATGACTCACACAAGGACAACTGGGGCATATTTGACATAGTTTTTACACCGCTACAATATCTTTATCTGTGAGTTTTATTGGCAGTATTAAAATGCAATTATTTCTTATTCATGTCGCTTTAATGAACGAAACTTAGTAAAAGTCACGTATTTTTTACATACGAACTATAAAACGAAAGGTGTTAATATATACAATTTTTGTAACGCGACTTAAGTTAGTAGTTCTAATCAAACCACCAGCATTTTTGTGTTTTTCAAAACTTCTTCAAGAAAGACTCAAAACCTATTTTACGTCTTTAATCCTTCTATTTTAGGTAAGGATTAACCATCAGAACTCCCTTTGGGAAATTGAGTTTTCACGGGGCACCCCTATAATACGAGTACCTTAACAAATCTAAACGGAAAATATGAGGCGGGCGTAATGGTTTCTGCCAAGGGCTGAACGGTATATTTGGGCACACCTATGGGGACCATTGTATGACAATGCTGTTAGAGGTCAATGCTCCAAATAGTTGGGGACGTTCTTATGACTTCTGCTTATGCGATATGGCCTTCATTCAAGAGCGATGAACCTTGCTAAAGTGAATAATATTGATCGACAAAAACGTTGGCCGGTTCATTCTGCTTCGCTGTTTAGCTTCCGACCATTGTGACATTTTAAGGAATGCTTTGAAGACATTCTTCGCTACGTACAGGCACTTAATGAAGATTTTATTATGTAATCTTTAACCAATTAACTCTAATGGCACGTGCAATCATTAATGGGCAAAAAATTCTAAGAATCTCTACAAGTCTACATAGTATAAAACAAGCCGCTTTCCTTGTATCTCCGTTTATCCGCTAACTCCTCTTCGACCACGAATGCAAAAAGGTTTGTGTATATAATTTGCACCTGTGCGAAGCCCGCTAGTAAAGTATAAAAAAGAGAATCCAACAAGTTGTCAAATACAAAGTCTCGGAACGGAACATAAAATCTATTTGAAACGATGTTGCTACAAAGTCAGAAGAAAATAGACTAACCAAGACTCGCTGTACAGTAAATACGAAAAATTGTATAACTCTAAACAACTTTGCTGGCAAGACAAAATAATATCACCCGAACGAAAAGGCTGACCCAATTTCAACGTAATATTTTTAGAGCAACCTCTTTTAAAATGCAATTTCCGTGCCAAAACCATTTTACCAAAACATCTTAGAGTATTTTCGATCTCACCTTGAAATTGAGATGATCTAGAGGTTGTTTATTAATAAGGTCTGAAGCTGAACGTTCAAGCTCAAGGCATTATTATTTTATGGTAGTCGTTTGTCATAAACCGGGGCAAGTGTCAACGACTTCGCCCGACTATTCGAGCTCAGAATAGACTCCCTAATTACTTAGTTGTCTCAAATTGGTATTACGAGCGTTCCACAGGCAGACGCTAAGTCATGATAAAAAATTTCGCCTCTGACTCATTTTGCATTGTTAATTTCAAAACTGGTTGCGGTTGATTGCTTTTGGGGGATTCCAGAAGCCAATAATGACCAATTATGTACAATTAGTTCTTGTGCTGTAGTACCTTTGATTGGGTGCGCAATCATCTTCTTAACGTATGGAATTTTTGATTCGATTCTCTTGGGATACTTTTCGCTGCCGAAATTGTTTATTTCAAAAGACAGGATTCTTTTTTTTACCAAATTCCTTAGAGCCTCAACATTTTTCTGAAGGGTCCATGCTTATTAGCCAAATTGATCCGAGGTTTTTGACACAGACTGATTTGGAGTTAGTCTGTTCTCTGTCACGAAAATGTTCAGGGCTCATTTGTTTGATGTCCTCTACACAACTGGCACTTTGTCAGGCGTGCATTCTCATGATTATCATAACCACTCTCGATAGAACTAGGCCAACTCATCTATTATATCGTGCACATCATCATGTGGCTGTCAAAACTGCGCACGCCATTTTCATATTAGGTAACGTCATGCAAGCACTTCTTCATCGGTCATTGTTCCGGTGTGTTACATACAGACCTTGGTGAAATTGTTTAATTTCGAAACAGTGCAGTGCAGTGATTCTCTGGCCGTCGAGTAACTAATGATAGTGGAAGCACGCTCGACCGCCCGCCATGTTGCAACCAGGCCCAGGCTATTTCCGGAAGCGCTTAGAAATTGGACCGTGTGCGGTTTTGCCGTCCGTCCGCCGGCTTCTGCAATAGACCTTGTGTTTGGATATTCTGCGTTTTATTCAACGTTTCGTTTCCTTGATTATTAAATGCCGTTCCCTTTCCGAATGGTGCGGAAAACGATAAATTAAGGTGTCCAAAAACAATTTGTCTAGTTTTAGTAATTGCTTCTTATCCTTTGATTATAAATTCAAATATAAACAGGATGGAAACTAAACTGGTCCTTTTGCAACTATTAAAACTTTTGGGTATCCTTTAGTCCATGATTTACATAGTAATCTAAACTTTCGGAAGTTCAGTTTTAATTAAATAGATTGCTTTGTATCGGTCTAATAGCCGAGAGTGCTTGGTGATTATTTTTATGGTAGTGGTATTCAAAACCGCGGCCGCGCCTTGGTTTGTGCGTGAAGTTGGCAAGATTGGAGCAGCCTAATTTGTGGTGGTAACCCACTTATTATTATTTGCTCCAGATTTGTAGTAAAATTTCTTTTGATGTTTTGTTTCAGTTTAATATCGTCTTTTTTTTTATTATGTAAGACAGTGTTACTGCTTCCTCGCGTGTTTATAGCCTGCATGATCAGATTCTTAGTTTTATATACTTCATTCGTTATTCAACAATTCTTTGCAATGTTGTTTCGTCTGCACCTGTGGTCGTGGTGTTTTTTTTTATGGACTTAAATAACAGCTAGACGGGATCGCGGCAAACTGAGGAGAAGATGGTGGAACGCCTTAGGTGGCTTCGTGCCCAATTTCCGTGCAGAAGTACAGCTCAGAGAAGTGGAAGGAATGTGGCGAGGCCTTTGGCCTGGAGTGGGAGAGCTCTTAATTGTATCCCGGGCCGATTCATAGTAGCGGACGGAAGTGTGGGGTTTTAGTCGGTAGGAGTCCGACATAGCTCTCCGTTCTCCCCAGACGGAGAGTATCCATGAGGATTACCCACATATAACTACCTCGTTACCCTAGTGGTCGCACAGGATCTGAATTCGATTCTACGATCTGACAAAGTTATTGGGTGCTTCTATCCGAAATTTCTCAGTAACAGTCTGGAGTAGGATTTGTGCTCGGTTGATGGCAAATGGCAACAGGCTCCCAACCTACTACATTGGACTTGTATAAACTGACGAACTGTAGGTGTACTATAGGTGCCTGGTACACCTCTTTTTAGTCCACTGGGGATTACAGGCGAGATGCTCATCACAATCATTTCAGCTGAAAGACGTCCTCTGCTAGACATAGGCCTCTTCCAAGTGTCACGTTAACGACCGGTCCTGTGCGTCTCGCATCCATCGGATTTGGTTCATCTTGTAGGCCTTGCCTTCCACCGCTAAGTCTTCTGGTACGTGGTCGCCACTCCAGAATCCTTTGGCCCCATCGACCATCTGTTCTGCGAGGAATGTGGGGCTGCTCAAGTGCCCACTGCGTTTCAAGTTTGGCGATTTTTTGGGTTATGTCGGTAACCTTCGGTCTCCTACGCACGAGATGCTATATTAAAATAAATTAACTACTTACAGTAGTCTCGAGGAGCTCGTGGCTAAAGTAATAACAGCCGCACGGGTAAATCCATCAGGTTAAGCTACGCTTGCCGGGGTTGGTCCATGAATGGGTGACCATCTTTACATGCCGAGACTCCTCCGTGCCTCGTAAAGCACGTTAAGCCGTTGGTCCCGGCTGTCAATCGTGGATCTTCGACAGTCGTTACGGGTCGTCAGAAGCTCGAAAGTATGACAACCAGTCTTACCAAGTTACTGGGTGTGGTTACTGGGTTGTGGAGATCAGGTAGGCAGTCATCATCATCATCAGCCTTTTAATGTCCCCACTGCTGGGGCACAGGCCTCCTCTCTGTGAGAGGGTGTGGGCCGTAATCCACCACGCGGGCCCAATGCGGGTTGGTGGATGTCACATGTCTTCGAATTTTTGGTTCTAGAACATACCGGTTTACTCACGATGTTTTCCTTCACCGTTTTGAGAGCAGTGGTGATGAAATAATTTACACAAAGTAATGCGCCTGCCTGGCTTTGATCTCGCGACCTACAACTTGTGAGTCGCGGCCGTTACCACTGGGCCACCACTGCTCTCTGATAGGCAGTCGCTCCATGTAAAATACTGGTATTCAGCTGCATCCGGTTAGACTGGAAGCCGACCTCAAGATAGTTGGGAAAAGGCGCGGGCAGATTTACCTACTTACAGTAGTCTATTTTACAAGGTAGTTACTATTTAAGAATTATAAGTAGCATCAAACCTGTAGCCTATCTACACTTGTATAAAAGCAAGTGAAACAGTGCGTAGATAAAGATTTATCGATGCACTAACCTACTTACTTGTACCTGTCTGTTACGTTATCGCGAACAATGCTAATTGCTGAATTTTTAAAACAATTACGAAATGCCGACGTTAATGCTTGCTCGCCATTTTGATGCTTGCACTGCAGAAGGACAGTGAAATCTTTTAGCTGGTTGTTTTTTTTTTTTGTTGAACTATATCAATTAAAGATTTTGTGTGTGTGTGTGCGTTTTGTGTGTGTTATGTGCTGTCCAGTTTTTAAATATTTTTTAAATTAACTGTAATATATGCACACTTGCTTTTCCAATTTCCTTCAGACATTGGCAGCATAGTCGACATCAACCCTGTTTGCCATTAATAAAAAAACCGGCCAAGTGCGAGTCGGCGTCACTCACGAAGGGTACGGAACCGTTCGTGCGCGATTCAAACTCGCACTTGGCCGTTTTTTACTCCTACCGTTAACACATCATTGCCCAAGTTTGCAAGTCAGCGTCCACGGCAATTTCAGACTAGCAGTTATCTTATTCCACTTCCCAGTTATGATGGTTGCTCTCATAACCATTATCGTGGAAAGAGCAGAAAATATACTTTATGTTGCCATAACGGCTTGTCAACACATTTTAGTTTTACAGTTTTTAGGGTTCCGAACGTCCGAATGAAAAAACGGAACCCTTATAGACTCGTGTGTCTGTCTTGCTCTGCTGGACCAATAGAGTTGAAATTCAGTACACACATGAATATCTGTGACCGAAACACGGACATGTACCCTAAATAAATTAATTTGGTATATGGTCACTTTTGGGGTGAAAATCGGAAAATTAAAAATCAAAAGTTTTTCAAACTGTATCGTGCGATATATCAAATCAAAGGGCACATTGCGAGGGTCTCGAATATATATTATTTCATAATCTTGAAATATGTAACTTTTAAGTTATTTTAGAAAATAGATGGAACAAGACCATTCCCCCCCCCCCCCCCCCCCTCCTTATCTCCGAAACCACTGGGCCTACAATTAAAAAAAAAATACAGAAAGTAGTTCTTTGCTTATAGATTACAGGAAAACCCACAAGGTGGAGGCAGTTTACAAAAAACCTGAAAAAAATATGATTTGTTCGGAACCCCTTTGCGCGCAAGTCTGACTCGCTCATGGCTGGTTTTTTTTCTACCATAGTTTTATAACAAGAAAAGATATAAGAACTAGATTTTTGTAGATACACACATAAACTCGCGCTATTTTCCCAAAGAGGTTTTCAGAAACTATATAAAGTCACCTGAAATGATGTGTTGTTTAAACAATATTTTTATGAAAAGGTGAGATAGAGGCAGAAGCTAACCGAAAATAATATACTTAGCCTAAGGAATTGTCAAAGCTAGAGAGATTCCTTTTAACGGTTAAAATCATGAGCATTGAATGGTCTTTGTCCAGAACAAAGATGGTAGGTGTTCCGTATTAAATTATTTATCAGAGATTTAATATGAACAAGTCGATGCCATATAATGTTCAATGGGCGAGTTTATCGTTAACAGCGATCTTTAACATACAACCTTTCTGAATGTCCGTCCTACAAGAGTCATTTACCTTATCCTTAGGAAACTCAAGGCCTTCACTAACATCAAAACATCAATAAAACGTAAAACTTCTTCCTTTATCAATAAAATTCATACCAGTTATTGGCATATCTGTTTTGGGCAACCATTGCGGACCTGCTGCGAAAGTAATCAAACGAATTGGAACTCTGAACTCCCAGTAATAAAGACAGTTATGGTGTGGTTGATCTGTGGTAGGCTCTGAATGCGTGGGCCGACGGTATTTTAATGGCTACGAGACTTGAAACATGTTATTTTAGTTGCGTTTCGCTTTCCGTTACTGTTGCGTTGGGAAAGATTTAGTAAAGGCAATTGAATAATTGCTGATGGTGTGAGGATTGAGTTGCAGCTTTTCGGGGCATGTTTTGGTCGGGAATGAAGAAAGTATGTGTGAAAGGGAAAACTTGGGTTAATCGTTTGTTTTGTGGCGAAATTAAATATTCTGCAAATAAAGTGTTGACAGACTGGTCCTTTAAAACAAGCGTTTTTAAAATTAAATTATTTATAAGCTCGCGTTTGACGACTATATAAAATTAATGATACGTTATTATGCAGTCCAGACGTAACCTATTCACTCTTGACTTAAATACTCTCAGGTTATACCTAGCTAGACCTTTTTTTAAATTTTTATTAAAATTATTTTCTCTTTTAATTTGTTTTTTCATCTGTGAAGTTGGTGACTGCCGCCAAATAAATATTTTTAAATTTTTATTAAACTAATTTTCTCTTTTAATTTTTTTTTTCATCTGTCAACTTGGTGACTGCCGCCAAATAAATTATTTTTCATTTTTATCAAAATAATTTTCTCTTTTTATTTGTTTTTTCATCTGTGAACTTGGTGACTGCCCCCAAATAAATATTTTTTTCATTTTTATTAAAATATTTTTCTCTTTTAATTGGTTTTTTCATCTGTGAACTTGGTGACTGCCGCCAAATAAATATTTTTTCTCTCTTTTCTTCTATCCTCTTCTTCTGTTTCCTACAAAGACTCAGGCAGGGAACACACTATTAAAACAAGGCTTTAATATCTATTTGCGATCACTAATCAATTTTACCACGGCATTAAATGGCCTAAGTCATTTCACCCATGTTCGAAAGCTGAAGGAAAATATTGGTCTTCCGAGTCAATGTTTAATGTTAAACTCAAATAAGTCTAAACAAGCATTTCGTACGTGCCGATGGAAGTTTCAAAGATCATATACAAATAGAGTATTGTATTTCGATGGGTTCAAGTAAAAGCATATTGAGCATTATATCTATAGAATGATTGGCTTATTATGGCCCCAAAGACTTTGACAATATCCCATCACCCGCTTCGTTGGTAAAAAAGCTAAAGACAGACTTTCAACACGCGAATGAAGTGGCTTTAAGTGTGCGTAATGTTTTCCTGGCTTAAGAAATGTGGCAACACCTATTTTAGCGCCAGTGAAGTGACTTGAGGTGTGCAAAATGTGTTCCTGGCTCAAGAAATGCGAAAACTTGAGGTAAAGTCAACAAACATAAGCTTCGACTAATTCCCAGCTTAATGTAATCTAATTGTCGGATTCAAGATATCCGCTTACCTTGGAATGTCAACAATTAAGTAGGAATTTTAAACTTAATACGCTTAGAAAGAAATTAAAACCTCTTTTACACTTTAATGAACAGCTTTCTAGTACGGTAAAATTTTCGTGGCACTGTTAATGTCGCAATTCCGCAAATCGTGTGACATACCGCAGATTTTTGGCGGCAACCCAAAAATATTTTTGCAATCCTCAGAATTTGGAATGATAATGTAAGTGAGAATTTACTTACCACTGTGCACTGTTTACATTTTTCGTATACAGAAAGAGATTAAAACACATGTACAGTCTTATACAGAAATAATATTATTATACCACACGCTATTGAGTGACGCCATTTTATTTTTCGTATTCACGGCAAACCAAAACATATCATACCATCTTTGGTAGTCCGTCATATTGGATTTAGAATGACGTCACTTAATAACATACAATGTCATTTTAACATGCGTGCAAAATTCCAGCTCAATCGGAAACCGGAAAGTGGGTAAATTTCTTCTAAGATTTTATAAACGTGTTAAAAATTGTAAATGGCTGAGAAATAACTTAATACAGGCCAATAAGCTGAGTAGGTAAAATTAATTTGATACGTGCAAGACATCAAAATTCCGTTCAGATAGTACGTAGTAGAGTAGGTGTGTGCCTACCCTGAAACATCATCATCTTCCTGCCCTTATCCCATGTTACTTGGGGTCGGCGCAACACGTTTTTTTTCTTCCTTTCTGTCCTGTCAACCGTCACGCTATCACTAACTCCTTTTTCTTTCATATCACTCCTCACACAATCCATTCATCTTTTCTTGGCCTCCCTCTACATCCATCCACATTTATATTCATTACTCTTTTAGTTACATGTGTTTCATCCCTCCTCTTCGAATTACCATACCAGGATAAGCGGTTCCCTTTCAACTTTTCTGTGATTGGCGCCACTTTTAAACTACCTCTAATGTACTCATTTCTCACTTTATCCATTCTCGTTACTCCACACATCTATCTCAACATTCTCATCTCCGCCACATGCAATCTTGTTTCATCCGTCTTTTTCACAGCAGTACGACAGATCACTACAGTACGACAGGTCTAATCACGGACTTATAGATTTGTGCCTACCCTGAAACAAAAAATAAATATTTATTCCCTATTCACCGTATTGCTTTTTCCGTCAACAGCCAAGAATTTGATTTCAGGACAAAATATATATGTACACTTCGTTACCATTTTTACGCGTCTTCGCAATTTTGTCGAAGATATTTATTCATACAATTCGTAACATGATATTCTTTCTGAAAGAAACAGTCCTCATACACAGAACATCATTGTAGGTTTATTTGGTAGATTTAATTTGGTACTAAAGCCCTCAGTTTCGATTCGAAGGACCATTTGATCAATAGTAAGATTTACCCATAAGTTTTCTCTTTAAGCCTTCCATTGCGTAAGGAATCCCTTGTTAGTTCAAGGCGAATTGGATTTCAAAGATATCTTTTTGAAGTCCGTTTATAGCCCTTACTACTGCTTAGAGGTACTGTGAAGGCTTCAGGGGTTCTTCTATAGCTTGGGGAGCTGTGTCACTCGCTGGCAGCGAGGGGTACCTACGTGTGGCAAATCTATTCTATTCTAATCTATTCTTTACTTGGGAAGTGTGCCTTAGCAAATCAAAGGCAGACACCGCACTTTAAAAACTGTTATATTTTTAGCTAATACAAACATGTGCCCTCTTCGACGGGCTACTCCGGAATACCTCCTCAAACAACAGAATATTTTTATATTTGCTTAATCTAGTTCATCATTCGAATTACTCTTCAAATATTGAACAGTGGGTATAACCAGCCAGCAGCGCCGGGTTCACATGTGCCGCATGAGCGCCGAGTTCACATGTGCCCGCAGTACTTTGCTTTTCGGTTAAATTGTGTATGTCCCAAACATTTACAGACTAGCTTTTGTCGGGGCTTCGTGTGCGTGACCAATCCTATAAGAATCACACATTTTCAGGGGTAAAAAGTAGCCTGACACTGTGTCCCAGGAGGGTAATGTTTTTTTTATCATATGAGTTTAAATTTCTATGACCAAACTGCTCGATCGGCATCATATGTTTGTTGGCGTAAAGATAATAGTCCGGTCAATCTAGACCAAAAAATGAGAGTGAAGGTACATAAAGTCCCAACAAGCTGAAAATCAGTAAAATTGTTCAAACCATAATTATAAACAATTTTTAAAAGTTCCCCATCATTCCCGTGTATGGAAATTTTTTTATTCAAGGTCAAAGGTAAAAAAGTGAGTTTTTCGCCATTTGCAGCAAAACGGTAAGTTTTATCGTAAAAGTACCTCAGACAAAAATTGTAGATCATAAAATTATCTATAAAAATGTATCAATACTTTTTCTTACGAGTCACCGTTTCTGAGATATAACGATTCAAAAAGTTATAAAAGTTGTTATCGTCATAATATGCACGTTTCCACGCCACCTATGAGGTAGTGTACTTAGCGCGTTTTTTTTAACGTGGTTTCCCCAGTAGGCCTACTCCACAGGTCAGTTGTGATCCTGTTTAATGTAAAACTATTGCAAAATAACGGAAATTTTCAAAGATAAAAGCGATGTAAATTAAAAAAAAGTGGTGAAGTTCATTCGCCTGATTCGTAAGTTTCAAATTCATCTTGTTCTTCTTCTTGAAATTTCATTCGGTCCAGCAGATTCGGAACAAATTGTCTGTGACAGACGGACAGACAGACAAACACACGCACGAGTAATCCTATAAGGGTTCCGTTTTTTCATTCGGACTTTCGGAACCCTAAAAACAGACAGACAATACATAAATTATTTAGTTTCGTAGCTTAATTGAAACAGTTTTCCTATAGAACATACTCAAGCAGCCTATCTTTTGAATTCACAATTGTATTAATAACAAATAATCTACAACTTATGTGTCATACTTTTAAGTATTGTAATGGCAGTGCTAAACGGTACAACTGTAGAGTATTCTGCAAATTGGAATGTCTGTCTGGGTATGTACTTCAAGGACCTACTCATTGTGAATAACTAGGTTTTGCCGATCCTCTTCAATAGATTGCCCCGAACCGATTGTGTTGTATTGAACTGTAAACGATAATTCTGCTGGCATTTAGTGTGTAATTAGTGTGACTTACTTTTATTTATTTTTTTATTTTGCCCCACACTAGGAATTACCCAGACCGGGAACAACTATCTGTAGGCCATACAAATATTTGTTCCGTGCGGGAATCGAACCAGTGACACGCAGCGTAGCAGCCGAACGCTCAACCACTGCGCCAACCGTGTCGTCAGTATACTATGTTGTAAACAAGTATTAGGTTAAGATATCCAATAAGCTGTATTCTGGCAAACTACGATATCGATAGCTATTTTCGCATTTACACAACACAAGTATCGTGAAAATTCCCATAGGCCAGGTCGCGGGTGTGTTTGAACGAGTCACCCGGGCCTGCGGACGGCGAGCAGTGGGTAGCTCGCCGTCCGATCAGCACCAGGCCCGAGAGTCGACGCCGCGTAGTGTTCCACGCGCGCCTCAAAGAGTTGTCAGCAAAACATGACGGGGCCCGTCATGGCCAATGCCTGCCCAGGGGTTGTGGATAAATTCGAAACAGAGTTACCGCGCCCCTGGGCACTCAGGGCAGGGAAGGAACAGGGGTGGGTTTTAGTCAGTAAGAGTTTGACACGCCCTCCCGCGCCACCCAGAGCGGGAGATGTCATTGGATGATTTCCCACCACACAAAAAATAAAAAACCGCGGCCCTGGCTCAGGTTTTAGTCAGCTATAGTCTGACCGGCTTTTTTATTGATTCTGAGGCGGTACGGAGTTCGCTGGGTCAGTTTTGAGTATAAGTTAAAACACAACGTTACAATTTTACAAGTTAGAGCAGACGAACTAAAAAAGGTAAGGTAAGAAGTTGGTATCTCACCACATGTCAACACCCAAATGTACCTAATTATGCAAAAAATTATCGGTCTCGTTATCGCCGTGTGAAAAACACCTAACTTTTGCAGAAAAATACTTTAAGTAGGTATGCAAATTGTCGTACTTTTTCGGCCAAATCTTTCACGGCTACTCTCAAAACACTTTTCACACAAAGTCAAACTGCTTCTTTCGCAAATTGAATCCTAATCAACTTTATAATTAATTTTATAGAAACAAGTTTAATATTAATTATCGTGCCCCTCATTAACGCATTAATTGTCAACATCACCATAAGTAGGCTATTAACATAATTAGAATTTGTTAATAAACTTTCCTGCTAAACCGGAGAACTTAATTTAAATGGTAAAAAAATACGAAAAGTTAATGGTGTTTCCAGATATGTTGTTCTTTAAAACGCCATGGAATTGTTGGTTTTACACGACATGCCACTGGCTAGATAGCTGTATATTTGTATAATTAATTAATTTAGTTTCTTTCATTAACTTTAGGGATCCATGAGTAGGTACCCCATAAAAGTTTACATTGGAATGTAACTTAATCATACGGCAACGGTTCTTCACATCCGTTATTCTCGGAATATATTAATAAAATATTACTTTTAAAAAATACGAAATAATACGCTTAGAGTGACGTCATTTTATATTTCATATTTTTCTCGGCAATCCCTTCCATTTGATACCCGTATTATGGAAATACAAAAAAAAAAACTAGTCCGCCATCTTTGGGAGTCCATCATATTATATTTAGAATGACGTCATTTAGCAAAACAAAACATGAAAGCCTAAACCTAACCCAACCCAACCTAACCTAAACTAATCATGGTTGCAAAATTTAAGCTCAATCGGAAACCGCGAAGTGGGTCAAATTTAACCTCTAAATTTTTTTTTACATATTGTGAAGGTAAAACAAATATAAGCGTGTTTGAATACTTTTTGTAAGTTGAACCTAAACCTACGTTACTGTCATTGCAAACTTTGCAAGAAAGTACAAAACCTCTTAACAATACTAAATTCTCAACATTCCAAAAGCTTACTCAAACACTGCGCTTACAACATCACTGTCCAAATACAACCTGCCAACATTATTTACATCCATAGCATGTTCTAACCCTACTCCTCGGACAAAGCGCTTTAAAAAACACGCAATGAATATCGTACAAAGAGTTACAGTCGTTTTAACTGTACCCTAAGGACTTTCAATCAAAGGTCAGTGATATTGGCATCCCGCTGCGACCAATGGCGATTGTGAACTGTCTAGCTTTGATAATAACTGTTAACTTTCAAGGCTGTTCAATCGTAGGTTGAGCTTCCTTATTTGATATTAATTTAATTAAAATTGAAGGTGATTTCTGTCAAGACCCTTTTTCTCAAGCACGCGTGGAGGTATCAAGCTGAAATTAATATCAATTACTCATGTCTGTTAACACTTAAAGCAGCAAAAAAATCAAACTTCTAAGTCAACGCAATCAAAAGATTCGGCCGTTTATACTCCGTTTTTGACACATGTCAAAATTACACACAAGGGTATGAACACCTATAGGTTACTTCCCGTTGACCTAGAAAAATGAAATGGCAAGAAGCATTAGCGTAGAGCACGAATAAAGGAAAGAGTCCGAAAACCGTAAATATGTAGTTAAATCACAAAAAAGAAATATAGTACGGTAGAGCCCTAAAATACAGTGTGAGTCAGTATAATGTGCACACATCGAAATGAGGGAATCTATGCTTAATTTTATCGACGAAAAAATATGAAAACAAAATCAAAATATTTTTTGTATATTACAAAACAATCGAAAAAATCTGTGTAACTTTTAAACTTAATGATCTATTACGATGAAACAAATGATTGGAAGCAATTTGGCGTCCTCATAAAATGAAAATTGTGAATAAAAACTACCCTCAATTGAAAATAAACATGTTTTTTTTAAGCAAAAATCTGTTTTTTTTTCATCTTTTTAAAAAATGTAATTTTATTTAGATTTTGTTTTTATATTTTTTCCGTCGATAAAAATAAGCATAGATTCCCTCATTTCGATATGTGCACATTATAAAGACTCACACTGTATATGATTCGCTCTTGGCCGGTTTATTATTCTCCTGGTAATAAAAAAAAATTTTACAGCATTCCAGGTTACTTCAACAGCTAATCAATCATTGAATTATTTTATCCAACTTCCTGTGGCAAGAGTTTACCACACACTTTGATAAGCTATATTTTCCGTCATCATGATATCAAAATATGGTCATGGAATATCCAAACAGCAATACATACCTACACACCGTGGAGATCGCCTAAGATTATGTTAAATGTATTTCTAGGTACTGTGCTAATTTAAGAAATTTTGGTTAAGATTGGCATTTTTTTTTGGTTCTGTAGTTCTCTAGTCTCTAGTTGTTCAAACCTTCCATAACATCTTAATTTTATAAGTGTAGCATCAAATTACCTTTAAGGAAATATAGGGACCGTATTCATCATCTGCCTAGCCTTTTCAACTATCTTGGGGTCGGCTTCCAGTCTAACCGGATGCAGCTGAATACCAGTACTTTACATGGAGCGACTGCCTATCTGACCTCCACAACCCAGTTACTGGGTAATACGATACCCTTTGGTAAGACTGGATGTCAGACTTTCGGGCTTCTGACGACCCGTAACGACTGTCAAAGATCCACAATTGACAGCCGGGACCAACGGCTTAACGTGCTTTCCGAGGCACGGAGGAGTCTCGGTATGTAAAGATGGTCACCCATCCATGGACCAACCCCGGCAAGCGTAGCTTAACCTTATGTATCGACCCGTGCGGCTGTTATTACTTTAGGGACCGTATTATGAAAGTAAATTAATGTCATCATGATACCGTTGCGAAGGGTCAGAGGATTGTTTGGGTCACTCCCCCCCGCTCCACTCAGAGCGGGCAATGTCATTGGATGATTTCCCACCCGAAATCATGCAATGACATCTCCCGCTAGCGGGAGGGCGTGTTAGACTCTTATTGACTAAAACCCACCCCTGTTCCTTCCCTGCCCTAAGTGCCCAGGGGAGCGATAACTCTGTTACGATTTTATCCGCTACCTTGGCATGTAACTGTTATTTTACCCTAACAAATAAAATAAATAATAAAGTAACCTCAATCAATCTGCCTGCCTACCCTAATTCTAACAACGTCCTTGTGACGAATTTTTAAGCAAATCTCAATGACATGATTTTGGTGACTAAATCGGGTTTTACCAAGAATTCATTAGCACTCCTTATTAGCATTGTTCCACAGCAAGGAAACTTTTGTATTGATCGTTTTACGGCACGCAGCAGCAACAGTTAGTTGGCCATATTAATCATATTCATGCTTTGACTTAGGTACGCAGTCATTATTTAACGACTGGAAAAGTGCCTTCTACATTTCTACAGGGTGTAACCGAACCTGCTTGAGTCGTGGACTGGTGGTAGTGTTTGAAGGAGCCACCGCGGCCCTCCCGACACAGGGAACACGGGGTGGGTTTTAGTCAGTAACGGTCTTACACCGGCCAGGCGAGGCAGCGTGGATAGAATTAAATTTGTAAGGCAAAATTGAATCCACACCCTGCCAATCTTTGGTGTAAAAGGTCTAGATGCCCGAGGATGTGCGAGGCGAGAATTGAAATATTTGTTTGTATGTACGATATTTAACTCTATTGCTCTAAGAATATAGTATTTACTTTGTAATACAAATCTCGCACCGGCCATCGAGGACCTGCACGATCTCTCTCCGTCAAGCGCTGATTCGCGATGTCTCGCCCTGGCACGCGCCGGCTCGCTCCGACCATGGCGAGACATCGCTGCAAACTATACTGTCCAGCTCACAGCACAGTGCTCTTTCTCCAAACAACGTAAACGTAAACGTAGAAGCGATGGCCAGCGCGTGACATCGCGAGCCGGGGCTAGGCAGCGCTGGCCATCGCGAGGCGTCTTTCGCCGGTGTAAAACCACCTTAAGAGTCTAACACTCCTTCCCTCTCCACCCCGAGCGGAAGAAGTTATTTGATGATTTCCCACCCATGAATAACTTTCTTCAAGGCAGTCATAGAAAATTCCCAAAAAAAAATTGGACTTTCCGTACAAATTTATCGTCAGCTGATCAAAATTAGTATGAGATGTCCAATTTTTTTTCCGATATTGGTATGACTTTCATGAAGAAAGTTGTTCTGTTCTGTGAACAGAAAGAGTATTTAAAGAATCTATATATATTTTTTATATATTAAAAAACAAACGAAAACAAAACAGTGTAACTTTTAAAGTAAATGATCTATCGCGATGAAACAAACTCCTTAATGATTGTAAGTAATTAGGCGTCCTCATAAAATATCTGTTTTTTATTATCAATTTAAAAAAAAAAAAATTTTTTAAATATTTTTTCCGTCGATAAAATCAAGCATAGATTCCCCGAATTTCACTATGTGCACATTATAAAGACACACTGTATGACCACTCATTTTCGTTACATATGTATTTATGATGAATTCTGTATTGAAATTTATGAGGTCTAACCATGGCATTGTGTAATTCTTTATCACTTTGCTTGGAATTTATTTGAAAGGGCTTGATGGAAAGGCGGTGTGGGAGCATTACTTATTTAAAGTGAGAGTTTAAGCCAGTATTCTGTGCTCTCCAAGTGAAATGTAGGACGATAAATTTCGCTGTAATCATGAATGCCTTAGCCTGTAATGTCGTGTGCTTAAGATAAGTTCTGTTTTATTACTTCTTAGTTGCTAAATTAGTTTAAGGGTAACTAGATTAGCCTGATCTTTCGGTTTTGTTACTGATCTAAGATCCTCAGAATGGTCCTTTCGTGTCGATTTTGACTCAAACTTTGTCCGACCAGTATGCAGCCACCTGGATAGCTTTGCCATTGGCTTCGTTTAAATCATTCAAGGTGCTGGTGGTTGTGCAATGGGCCAACACGGTCCTTTCGTTTATTATCGTGCTTGTGTTGATGGCAATCCGGCTGTAATATCTGCCATGTTCTGTTCTTTTTCAAGACTTTCGCTTACTGTAAGAACTGGGTATACATATTACATAATAATCATCATCAGCCTTTTAATGTCCCACTGCTGGGTCACAGGCCTCCTCTCTGTGAGAGGGTGTGGGCCGTAATCAACCACGCGGGCCCAATGCGGTTTGGTTGATGTCACATGTCTTCCAATTATTGGTTCTAGGACATGCCGGTTTCCTCACGATGTTTTCCTTCACCGTTTTTTTATTATGTAATTAATTTACTAGTTCATGATTTTGTACCAAGCTATCATCTATCCTTTATTATTAATCCTTGATTTTTTAATTTTCTATTTATTTTCTGTACTTGATTATTCTAATCAATAATATTATTATAATCTTACACTTCGCCTTTGACAATTATTTCGTCCACGTTAGCCCCTGGGCGGTTCACGTACGATTACACATCACCCCTCGAGGCCCGTCAAACCCGTTCCTAAGTAATACCACAGCAGACGAGACAATACAATTTATAAGATCAATCCGGTCGAAATTCTCGTCAATTACGTATTCGTATTCATTCTACTGATTTTCGCCCATTGCTACTAACTCGCAGTACTCCAGTGAGATATTTGCTTAGACTAGAATCAGTATAGACGGTGCGTTGTTCTATGCGCGCCTCAAATTAGATGTCCTGGGTTGCGGTTCGCGCCTCAAATTAGATGTCCTGGGTTGCGGTTCGCGCCTCAAATTAGATGTCCTGGGTTGCGGTACGCGCCTCAAATTAGATGTCCTGGGTTGCGGTTCGCGCCTCAAATTAGATGTCCTGGGTTGCGGTTTTTTTAGGTACGCGTTTGATATTGATATTTGTATATATGTTTATACGATAATATTTTTTTCTTACTCCTCCGCTGTCTTTTCTGATTGATTTCGTTGTGGGACCCAAGACAGTTTAATCGTTTCTCTGGGACACGTCGAGCTTCAATGCCTCAGCGTTTTTTCTGGTGGTCGCCACTGTTGATTCTGGCTTACAGAAATTACAGTGGTTTGGGAATAGAGTGGCGGGCCAGTCACAAAAAAATAAATAAATTGTACGGTTTTGAAAAAGAGTCACGCGGCCCTGGCACACGCAACTGAAGGAACACGGGTGGATTTTAGTCAGTAAGAGTCTGACACGCCCTCCCGCTCTACCCAGCCCCCCTAGCCATATTACTTTTCTATTATCGTTTACGCTAACGCTTAGTACAAAATATATGGCAATGACATAACCTGCGATAAGTCACGTGACACCGCTCTACGCAGGTAATGTCATCGCCATACATTTTGTACTAAGCGTTAGCGTAAACGATAATAGAAAAGTAATATGGCAGTAATATGGCTAGGGCGGGAGGAGTCATCTGATGAATTCCCACCCGCAAAAAAAGACCATATTTACGAGTATCATTTTACACTGCCACATCATCATTCTCCTGCCCTTATCCCAATTTATTTGGGGTCGGCGCAACATGTCTTTTTCTTCCATACTCCTCTATTAGTCGTCATCTCTGTAGTCACCCCCTTTTTAACCGACTTCGAAAAAGGAGGAGGTTATCAATTCGGATGTTTGTATTTTTTTTTTTTTTTTATTTATGTTCGGGCATAACTCCCTCATATATTGACGGATTTGCAAAATTCTTTTTTGTTCGAAAGGGGTTTATTCCGAAATGGTCCCATTTAAATTTCAAAAAGACCTGATGATGGGTTTCGGAGACAGACAACGGAACTCTTCAAAAATTGACAGCAAATCAACCTCAATTGCTGCTGTCGTATGTCTATGAATTGTTAACACAGTTTAATGGGGAACCACAACTAAAAAGTGAAAAATAAAAAACTTTTTTACAACCGACCGACCGAAATAGAACCGACTTCCAAAAAAAGTGCAAATAACTTTAATTTCGGAAGTCGGTGTTCCTGTTTTGTGTCTTTGTTTTTTGACACCGACTTCCGAAATTAAAGTTATTTGCACTTTTTTTGGAAGTCGGTTCTATTTTTTTGTAAAAAAGTTTTTTTTTACCCATATCCTCTTTCACATTTTACACTGCCACATCTGCTTAAACAACTATTATATTATAGCCTGTTCTAGCCCTTGGCGGTTCACGTACGATTACACATCACCCCTCGTGGCCCGCTGAACCCGTTCCTCGGTAATACCATAGCAACGGTACGTTCGCTTGCGTTAATACAATTTAGAGGATTGCGGTCGAAGCAGACTTAGTCGGCTCTTGGCCTCGGGGCGGCTTGATCCGTTTGCTAACAAACAGGGTGAGGTGACTTGCTACTTGTAAATAAGTAAATAGTTCTTTTAATAATTTTATTCTTTTAGTTGTATCTTTTCCTAGGAGGAGGAGCTCGTGGCTAAAGTTATAACAGCCGCACGGGTCGATTCATCAGGTTAAGCTACGCTTGCCGGAGTTGGTCCATGGATGGGTGACCATCTTTACATATCGAGACTCCTCCGTGCCTCGGAAAGCACGTTAAGCTGTTGGTCCCGGCTGTCAATCGTTGATCTTTGACACTCGTTATGGGTCGTCAGAAGCCCGAAAGTCTGACATCCAGTCTTACCAAAGGGTATCGTATTTCCCAGTAACTGGGTTGTGGAGGTCAGATAGGCAGTCGCTCCGTGTAAAAATACTGGTATTCAGCTGCATCCGGTTAGACTGGAAGCCAACCCCAAGGTAGTTGAAAAGGCGCGGGCAGATTGATTTTGTTGTATCTTTTCCGTACCCGAAGGGTCCAAACGGAACCCTATTGCTGTCACTCACGTGTCCGTCTGTCTGTCTGACGTTTGTCACACATGTTTTACAGCCAAACGGATGGAGCTACAGTCTTCTAATTTTCACAGTATAAGCATCTTGTTTACCTAAAGCCATAAAAATAAATTTGGTACGGAACCCTAAACACTTAACCGGTTTTTTTTAAACACGCTTTTAGTACAACTATGTAAAAAATCTTAGAAATTTAATTTGACCCACCCCAGTTTCTGATTGCGCTGAAATTTTGCAAACATGTTTAATTTGGATGAAAATGCATGGTAAGATACGTGACGTTGTACTACATCCAATATGACGGTCTCCTTTCTTAGCGCACCTCTAACTTCCAGTTGACTTTTCACCTAAAATCTTCAACTTGCTTTTATGATTATGAATGCTAGCAAGAACCTTGTTGGCTATTTGAAAGCTTTTGACTGTCTAAAGTTGAAGGTTGTGCAGAAATTGATGACCATTGACATCAGTAATCTTGAAGATTTCTGATAAGGTCTACAATGCGAGATTGACAGTTCTATTCCTGAAGCCAAATATTGCCAAACTGCAAACACTACAGATACGCTAATCAAGTCTTCTATACAAAAATTCTAACGTACCAAAAATCAATCTACATAGCCTAGCCTTTTCCCAAAATCTCCATGTAAAATGCTGAATATCAGTATTTTACATGGAGCGACTGCCTATCTGACCTCCACAACCCAGTTACTGGGTAATACGATACCCCTTGGTATGCCTGGATGTCTGACTTTCGGGTTTCTGATGACCCGTAACGACTGTCAAAGATCCACGATTTAGAGCCGGGACCAACGGCTTAATGTGCTTTCCGAGGCACGGAGAAGTTTCGGTATGTAAAGATGCTCACCCATCTATGGACCAACCCCGGCAAGCGTAGCTTAACCTGATGGATCGACCCGTGCGGCTGTTATTACTTTAGTCACGAGCTCCTCAGTTAAAATTCTAACGTAACAAAATGCCTATAAAGGGGAACGAAAACCAGCAAATCAAGTCTCTCTCACTGGGAACATAATTCTCAAGCTTGAATACGGAGCATTATCTACATGACTACATCTGTAAATCTCCCCATAAATGTAGAAGGCACACCTGAGTTCAAAGCATTTAGCGTCCATTCTTGTCCATTTATCAAACAGGTTATACATACATATAAAATGATATTAATGACCGCGGGAATTCTCCAAACGAAGAGCCTATTTTGCTTCCCTAAATCATTAAAACCTGCACATTGTTACTACAAAAACAGAGTAACAACCTCGGACCACACTCAAAATTAGACTCTATTTTGTTATTTTAAAGTTGGCTTTTGTTAAAAGAGGTTTATGAAGTACGTCTTGAATGGATGTCGAGTCGAGGGCTGGCCAAGGACAGCCATTGTCAAGATTTGCCCTGTTTACGGGATGAGCTGTGCGCCCAGATGTACATATATCGTATAGAATAAAGGTCATTTTGTGTGTTAGATTGAATTTATGTTGTAGTTTGGAGCTTGCAGCTGCTTTGAGCTGGTGATGGTAAAAATAACTCGTGTGTCTTGTAACTAGGGGACGGTCCTAAGATTCTTTGGTTTATGTTAGCAATATTATATCATGTTGAGCAGCTTTTTCTGCAATATCTAGAAAGAAGGTGGCTTTGGTTGAGATGTATGGAAGACTAACTTCTACCAGCGGTTTTGCCCTCGTGGAATTGGTACTTCCCTCTTAATAATTTATATCATATGTGCTATTTCGGTTTGTTTTCGCCTCCTTTTTCGGAAAATTAAAAAAAAGACAATTTCCTTTTTCTCCTCTTACTAAATCAAGTTCCGATTTCGCCCGCTTTTCATTTGTTTTGCAAAGTACAGTCGGTTGAATATGTGTTTGAAGGGTCTACTAGCGGCCAAGTGGCGCCCTCACTGAATAAAAAATCGTAGCTTCTATGCTATAAAAAATAAATATTAAAGAATCCAACGTCACGTTTGTTACAAATAGGATAAAGTATTTTTACGTTGTTAAAACAGGTCTCAGAATGTTTGTATCCAAAGTAGTAGGCAAAAGTGTCAGAAACGGCCGTTTTTTGTTTGGACGAAGGTTGTTATTGTATTACTTTTTGTCACATAATTGTGACATACCCCGGATAGCTGCGTGGGCACTTCCACTTGTTTTTTCTATTCCGTGGTGAAAACCGCATGAAAATCCTTTCATTAGTTTTGAATCTAATCGCGAACGGACAGACACGACAGGGACTTTATTTTTAAACGACTTAAAAAAGGAGGAGGTTCAATTCGTCGGCACCTTTTTTATGTATGTTTCCCGATTACTCGAAGATGGCTGGACCGATTTGGATTTTCAAAGGCTTCCCAGGTGGTCCCATATAAATTTTTATCGAAATTGCTTCAACGCTTTTTGAAAAACTGAACAAAAATGAAAAATATGTATACCTAGATGACGTTTTGGTTTCCTCCAATTACGAATATGTTTAAATTCCACGTTCCATATTATTGGAGTTTTTAGTTCTGGGGTATAACAACTAAAAAGTGAAAAATAAGAAACTTTTTTACAAAAAAAAAAACAGCCGACTTCTGAAAAAGAAAATACACTAGACTAAACATTTAAAAATAACTTTAATTTCATTATGACACCGACTTCCGAAATTGAAGTTATTTTTAAATGTTTAGTCTAGTGTATTTTCTTTTTTAGAAGTCGGTGTTTGTATTTTATTTCTTCTTTATGACACCGACTTCCGAAATTAAAGTTATTTTTAAATGTTTAGTCTAGTGTATTTTCTTTTTTAGAAGTCGGTGTTTGTATTTTATTTCTTCGTTATGACACCGACTTCAGAAATTAAAGTTATTTTGAAATTTTTAGTCTAGTGTATTTTCTGTTTTGGAGGTCGCTGGTTCTTTTTGTTAATTTTTTTTTTTATAAAATCTGTAGTGATGCAAAAGAATTAAATATTACTTTACAAACAAAGTGTAAAAAAATTGTTACATTCTAAACTGGACACCAAAACAGCTATCACCTACTTTTAAAAATGTAGGCGCCTCCAATTAAATGAAACTTAGCCGACTGTCATTACTGTCTTAAATGCTTTTAAATTGTCGCCGTCTAATTGGTAACTCGGCCTTATTAACTAAGCAAATACTTTAGGGCCTGTACCTAAGTTGTGTAGTGAGATGATGCGAGAAGAATTTTAAAAAGGGCTGTTTTAAAATCGGAAAAAAAAAACTTGGCTAGCGGTAATGTGTGGAGGTAACAAGATCTATTTGAATGACACTGTGACGCCTCAAAGAGGTCAAATTATGAGAGTACCAATCTTGTCAGGAGACTGGCTGATAAATGATAAATGATAAATGATAAATGATAAATGATGTTTATTCAGTAAATAGGTTACAAGGAACACTTTTACACGTCAATGTTTTTTTGTCAGTTTAAGCTAGATGAGGCCGGTGTTTCCTAGCTGACTACCCTGAGAAGAAACACCGAAACAAACTCAGAGGTCAAAGTCTCTTTTAGTGTTCAAATCCATACAATGTGGACTGGTTAGATCCTATGAGAACCATGTACGTTTATGTCTGGGATGAGCTTTATGAAGAAAGCAACACACGAATTCGAGTGGACCTGTCCAGACAGTGCAAGCATTTGTCAGTCATCGCGAAGCTCAACTCAGAACTCTGAGGTGCTCAACGAACCGACGAACAATACCAAAGTAAGGACATTTGAGTAGGCCGCAAAAAATACTCAAACTGCCAGACAATCATAAAATCTACATGAATATAACGACATATATAGTTCTCGCATTCACATTATTCTATATGAGGACCATGCAGCTTAATGTCTGTAGTGGTCTTTTGAAGAAAGAACCAAACATATTTGAGTGGACCTGTCCAGTCAGTGCAAGCATTTGTCAATAGTCGAAAAGCTCAACTTAAAAACCACTAAGGAGCTCAATGACATGACGAACAATACCAAAGAAAAGACATTTGGGTAGGCCGCAAAAGTACTCAAACTGTCAGACAACGTTGAAAATTACTGTAAAAAGGAGGAGAAAATAATAATAATAACCCACATAGTCCTCACATTTACAATAATTAAGTAATCAAAAAAAAAATAAAAATATAATACTTTACAAAGTAAATATTTGTATCAAACAAAATAGTAATCATAATATGTCAATCAAAAAATAAAAATAAATATAATACTTAACAAAGTATTCAAGTCAAAAAAAAAAAAAATAATAATTATAAAATGTCAATAAAAAAATAAAATAAAAAATATAATACAAGGCTGGTCGGTGAAATATACTTTTAACGGGTAATGCAAAATTAGAACAGTTGTTTTGTTTGTAAGGGATTTAGAAGGAACTTTCGAAACAGTCACAGAGCATTACGTCTCCACCATCCCGAAATTATATTTATTATAGATATTTATTTTAAATTTAAATATGTAAATTTGTTTTTTGTATAGTTAGGTATTTTTATGTATGAATTACTTACGTATTCCAGTTTATTTTAAGTTTTCATACCTATTTATACACACTGTGTTTAAACTCATTCAAGTTTCCTATCATAGAGTCACTCAGCTCTGCTGGAAGAAACTTCTTTTGAAATATAAATCTATTAATATAAATATAAATAATATATTTTTTTTCTCTTTTAAGTGTTTTGTGTGCATAAATAAATAAATAATATTCAATATTTCGTTCTGGTGATTATTCTATTATCACACACTTCACAAAATAAGAATACAATCATACACTAGGAATACCGCTGCCGAGCTACACACGCCCGTCTTCACAATACTGAATCTGGAAGATATCTACGTTACAGAAATACCTATTCTCCGGATTTCCAAAATGATCTGAACCGTTTTATGTGATCCCGTAATGTTTGCTAACACACAATTTCCTCGAATAAGCCTTACCTGAGTCTTACGAAAGGGAATATGATAACTTTCCGAAATTCTATTAAACAAACTTCGCGAATAAGGAAGGCAAATATTTTGGATTTGCTTTCACTCGAATCGGGGGGTTGAGGGTAAACACCACGGTTATTGATCTGATAAAGTAGTCGACTTGACAAGTGACTGACAAGCTTTAAATAAGTTTATATTTAAAAAAAAAAATTGTAACAATCTTCTATACCGGCTATCTAAATTGAATGTGTAAAATTACGTGTCCGTGCCGTTGAGCATCGAAGAGTTCCTGGAGGTAATCCTATGTCGATCCAGGTCATGCTTATCATTAAAACGCATTGTCACCAGAACTAAAGGAGTATGCAAAATTTCAACTCAATCGGATACCAAGAAATGGTCGAAAAATGGTTTGCAAATTTCGACGGACAACCTACAAACAAACTTACGAACAGAGTGTAAGTTAAGGGTCTACTACCGGCCAAGTGGCGCCCTCATTGAATAAAAAATCGTAGCATAGCCTAGAAAATAAATATTAAAGAATCCAACGTCACGTTCCTTACAAATAGGATAAAGTATTTTTACGTTGTTAAAACAGGTCTCAGAATGTTTTGTATCCAAAGTAGTAGGCAAAAGTGTCACAAACGGCCGTTTTTGGTACTTTTGTCTACTACTTTGGATGGTTTTTTTGGTGTACCAAAAATCATCAGCGAATTTTCAACAAAACTTACGAAGGCTAATTTCACGTTCCTGAAAAAATAGACCTCAAATAATGCAAGCATTGTGCTCAAGAAAGTGCCGTGGGGATGCCCCCAAGGACAAAATAACTTTCTTGAGCCCCTTTGTCTTCCGACAAAAGGGGGTAAAACATTGTAATAATCCTACTGGCCTATATAACTTTTACAAAAGGTGATGAACAGAGTTGACAAGGATTATCTTTTAAGCTACCTGGATATTATTACAGGGGTGAAAGATTAAAATAGGTTACGACGTAAAGGCGAAACCTACACAGCACAGTTTTACTTTACCTTCAAAAGATTTTTATAAATAAATAATATGTATAGTATTTATTTATAAATAAATATTTAAAAATTATTAAATAAAAATAAATAAAAATTATAAAAATAATTTTTATTTATTTTTATTTAATAATTTTTATTTATAAATAAATAAATACAATTTCTTTTTCTTTCGGGATCTAGGGTTTGGTTCACCAATAGATAGAGTGATTCATGAGAAAGGTTGTATATGTTGGACCCGTGCGAAGCTGGAGCGCGTCGTTAGTATAATATATTTAAACAAATGTGTGTTAAAGGTTTGTAAATTATGTTTTTTTTTTGTGGGGTGGGAAATCATCCAATGACATCTCCCGCTCTGGGTGGAGCGGGAGGGCGTGTCAGACTCATACTGACTAAAACCCACCCCTGTTCCTTCCCTGCCTTGAGTGCCCAGGGGCGATGTAACTTTGTTTCGAATTTATCCTCAACCCCTGGGCAGACATCGGCCATGACGGGCCCCGTCACGTTTTGCTGACAGCTCTTTGAGGCGCGCGTGGAACACTACGCGCCGTCCACTCTCGGGCCTGGTGCTGATCGGACGGCGAGTTACCCACTGCTCGCCGTCCGCAGGCCCGGGTAATTATGATTTAGTACGTAACACAGGTTTTGGGATATCTTGTCCAGGTTTCTTAAAATACGTGCTTACTGAAATACTCGCTACAGTACTTTATTGCTTATCAGAAAAAACGTAACTCGTTATTCAATGTCTTGCCCTGGCAATTATGGAAGGAAGTCATAAGGAAAGAAAACAAAGGATATAACATTTTATTGCTTATTGATAGCCACAAAGTAATTGTTTTGTAACAACTTGTCGAAGTAGATCCTTTGATTGTAATAGGAAGGATATGAAAAACTTGAAGGTAGTTCATGTATAGTGCCACGTCCGCCGACAGAGCCGTCCCGCCGTCCGTTTTAGTCAGTTGCGATAAATCCTAGTTAGCGAACGGACGTGCGTGTGTGAACAAAAGGAATAATATTTTTAAATAAAATTATTAAAAATTGTCTTGTATTCCTGAACACCTTTCGTCGTGTTGTTGCATAAACAAGTATAATTAATTTATAATATTTTTTTAAGTTCTAAATAAGTTTTTATTGCGGTTCGAGTTGGTTCAAAATAATACTATGAAGGATTTGGAAAGTCCTTTGCTTAGCAGATGGATAGCGTAGGCTAAAAAATAAAAACAACATTTCCTGGCATTGCGCAAATTCAACCATGGATATCTAGTATTTTATTTAAGTTTTCTTTACAATATTAAGACTAACCGCAGTTTTCTTTTGTCCACAGAGCTTGTGCAAAAAGTGAAGTGCATTGATGAAACTTCACTAAGCCTTTGAAAGAAAAAAAAGCGTTGCCACGCTGCCCGGTTTTCTAAAATGTAAGTTTTATCCTTGATCTTTCAGATACACATGGAATACGGCACAATATCAGCTTCAGCGCCACTTGGCTACCCAGTGGTAAATCTGGTAGTGGTCCTGACTTACCCTGGGTAGTACCCTTAGCTTTGTGTAATTTATTTCACCACCACTGCTCTCAAAAGGAAACATTTTAAGTGAACCGGCGGCATGTCCTTGTGCCAAATAAATTCGAAGACATGTGACATCTATTTCGCACTGGGCCCGCGTCGTAGGTCCTTCTCTCCTTTGTCCTGTGTCCTGTGTCCTCGGACACAGGCAGGAGGCCTGTGTCCGAGGACACAGGACACAGGACAATATGTGGAATCATTAAAAAAGTCGCGATCTCGGTAAAATGAAGCTGAGAATTTTATTATAGTATTGACTACCTCAGTGAAGCTTGCCGAGAATGCTGACTCATTTGCTGCCAAAAGCTGCGAAAGCATTACAATATGTTATATCTGCATTGTAATGGAAAACATAGTGACTGTATTCTTGATCTAAAAACAAAATACTTTTTTAAACTTGGCATTGGCTAAATGCAAAAACCGCGAAAAGCCAAAGGTGAAAAATGAACTTGAGGATAAAAATTAACTCGACACCAAAATACACGACATTGGTGCCGATTCTGTTATGCACAAACTAAACTTAATTTAGGGTATTACTATCTTTTTCTCTCTAATAAAACAAGAAAGAGACGGACGTAAATTAGAGCTGTCAAATTTAGTTGAACCAATATTACCATAGAAATTTAGGGTACACGTAAAAACATGTCGACTAAAAACATGGTAAAACGCAAGGCGTAAACTAGTTTGACATCTCTAACTTAGTTCATAGCTATAGCCTTCCTTTTCTCGCACTGCCTTTTAGTAAAAGATAGCGATTCTCTAATTTTAGTTTAGATATTCAACAAGAGAATCCGCACCATTGTATCCCAAAAGTAAACAATATCTTTAAAGAATGAGAAAACCAATTATGTTAGTGTGTTGTGTAGGCTGTCTTACATTATGCATGAGATTGGATTGAATGTCGTAACCTTGAACTTGACCTTGGTGATATACATATGTGTAATTTACTCCTTACTAACTTCTGCTCGCGGCTTCGTCTTCGTGAGTTTATAATCCTAAAAGAACGTAATGCCAGGATAAAAAAAGTATCTAGCTTTTGTCCAGGGGCCCAATTCTGTAAAATAACTAACTTGTCAATAGTGTGTCAGTGGTGTCTCTATAGAATACCAAATGTCAATCATTTAGTATTCTATAAATTATTTATGGTCATTGACTTGCCACTGCAGTGCCATTGAAACGCCATAATAAGACTATTGTAATAATTGGTAGTCTGGTCTACTGTAATATGTCAATAGCATTTTGAAGTTTTTGCAGAATACCAAATTTGCAACAGTGGCAAAATAATGTCTGTTGTGTGTCGATAGAGTGTCAATGGCGTGTTGCTTAAGGCGTATATATCCGCCAAGTGGCGCCCTCATTGAATAAAAAATCGTAGCAAAGCGTAGTGTTACTGTACTTTACAAGCAGAACGTTCTACGTACACTGCTCATATGACGATTTACTAATAGGACAGTGTCGTTTTGATTACGGGTCGTTCGTCAGCTCAATCGGATACCAACAAATGGTTTGCAAATTTTAACGGCCAACTTACAAACATACGAACAGTGCTAGCTAAATAAAAGCTTGTAAAAAGGCACTTTTTCCGACTTATAGTCGGAAAAAGTGCCTTTGCTCGTGCTCCTCAACAGGTTAGGTCCACCTTGTGGCAGCAAAGATCTAAACATCCAGACTTTCCCACTTAAAATATTAGTAGGGTAGTAAGATTTTCTTAATTTTGTGACTACCCGCAGTATCTGCGGAATTGCTTGTTTTTAGGGTTCCGTACCAGAACTGGTAGGACCCTCCAAATGGAGCCCTATCGCTGTCAATTACGTGTCCGTCTGTTTTTCTGTCTGTCTGACCGTCGTCAGTCACACAGGTTTTACAGCCAAACGGTTGGAGCTACAGTCTTCAAATTTTCATAGTATGACCATCTTGTTGACCCAAAGTCATACGAATAGTCAAAAATATATTTGGTACGGAAAACCAAAATGTGCAAAGTTCGACACGCACTTTGCCGGTTTTTCATGTAATAGCGGATTCTCTTTATAGGTACTTAGTACGTTATACCTAGTACTTAATTTGGTAACGACCAATTAAGTCGTTTTGGTGATATTTTGCAAATATTAGCGGTATTAGCACATTTATGTGAAAGTAAAATTGTCTTTTACGATTTCTAATACGCTTGTTTGGGTTTATAATGGCTCAATGTGGTTCTGGATGGAATATTATGTTACGAGTATTGTGTATCTGAATGGTCTGATAGCATCTCTATTCATCTATTCTCCTTTTTTGAGGGTGGGAAATCATCAATGACTTCTAACGCTCTGGATGCGATGCTGGAACGAGAGGGCGTGTCAGACTCTTACTGACTAAAATCCACCCGTATTCCTTCAGTTGCCCTTGACTTTCAGGGTTGCGGTGACTCTCTTTCAAACACTCCTATGACCCTTTTTTTTGGGGTTGGGAAATCATCCTATGACTCCTATGACTTCTCCTGCTCTGAGTGGAGCGGGAGGGCATGTCAGACTTTTACTGACTAAAACCCACCCCTTTCCCTTCCTTGCCTGAGTGCCTAGGGGCGCGGTAACTCCGTTATGAATTTATCCGTTACCCCTTGGCATGCAGGCATCGGCCATGATGAGCCCCGTCAGTGGTGGCTGGCGTCTACGGTGGCTGGAGATCGTCCCGCGGCCTCCGACGCCCAGGGCGTCTCCTGCGGCGGCTGCGGCTGGGGGCGTGAGGGGCACTCCGTTGAGTCTCTCTCACCCGTTCCACCTCCTCCTTCGCGAGCATTACTGCTTCGCAGAAGGAGGAGACTACTTTCCAGTCCCTCTCGCTTCGTACCATGGCCTGGACCAGGGCCGGGCGCGAAGGGTCGCTGCCGCCTTTCGCATCCACGAGGACACGGCGGTGCTTCGCCCAAGCGGGGCAGACCTCCACCGTGTCCTCTGGGTGATCCGCGCAATGGTGACACCCGGGCGTTTCCTCCCGCCTTATCCGACACACTCTTTCGACCCTGGCAGCTTTATTGAACACCATAAAAAATACAATAGAAGTTTATAATATTAATAGGATATAATTTGTCATTGACTACCTCGTTGGTCTAGTGGTCAAGCGCAACTGTTAAGCATGAGGTCCTGGCGTCAATTCTCAGGTCAGCAAAAATGTTATTAGGTTAAAATCTACCTATGACAAGATACGAGTAAGTCACACACATTATTTTGAAGTTATACTTCTTTTGGCGCGTTATGGAAAAATGATGTGAATAATTTTTTACGAAGCGCGCGCACCGTCACAAAAAACCGATACCCTGAAGTTAGCTAGAACCGACACCCTAAAGTTAGCTATAGGTGCGGATTCTCTTGTTTCATATCTAAACTAAAATTAGAGAATTGCTATCTTTTACTAAAAGGCAGTGCGAGAAAAGGACGGCTATAGCTATGAACTAAGTTAGAGATGTCAAACTAGTTTACGCCTTGCGCGTCGCCGTGTTTTTAGACGACATGTTTTTACGTGTACCCTTAATTTGTATGGAAATATTAGTTCAAACTAAATTTGACAGCACTAATTTACGTCCGTCTCTTTCTTGTTTTATTAGAGAGAAAAAGATAGCAAAAGCCTAAATTAAGTTTAGTTTGTGCACAACAGAATCAACACCAATGTCTATGGTTCATGAAGAATGATTGTTTTCCTTTTGTAAACTTTGTGACAGTTTGGTTTTTTATCTTGTTAAGTCAAAGAAGTATAACTTCTTACGTGCGTACATAAGTACACACACACTTTTTTTATCCTTTTGAACGGGAAGTAAGTGATTTCAAATCAACTGTTATTTGTTGTTATTTTCTTGGTACACTGTTAAAGTGCAGCTGTAAAGGTGAGTCTAAAGGTCTAAAAGAGCTTCATCTTTACGATCTGAGGAGATAATTATAGATGAATGGTATAATTATCTAGTAATTAACCTGTAGGTGTGGTTTGTTGAAGGAAAATAATTTAATAAATCGTGCTTGTGGTTTAAGGATCAGAGACTCAAATGTATTGGATAACTAGCTTCTGCCAGCGGCTTCGCCCCCGTGGAATTAGTGCTTCGCCCATTATAAATTATAGCCTATGTGCTATTCCAGACTTTAATCTATCTCCGTGTCAAATTTCATCTAGATCTGTTCAGTCGTTCTGGCGTAATTTAGTAACAAACATCCGTCCAAACTTTCCCATTTATCCGTCTGTCCGTCTGTGTGTCTGTCCGTTTGTGTGTCTGTCCGTCGTCTGTCACACAGGTTTTACAGCCAAAAGGTTAGAGCTACAATCTTCAAATTCTCACAGCATGCATCTTTTTGACCCAAAGCCATACAAATAGTCAAAAATACATTTGGTACGGAACCCTAAATATGCGAAGTCCGACACGCCCTTTGCCGGTTTTTTTTTTATTTTAGAAGAGAAATACTTTATCCTCTTTGTAACAAACGTGACGTAGGATTTTTTAATATTTATTTTCTATGCAATGCTACGATTTTTTATTCAATGAGGGCGCCACTTGGTGGGTAGTAGACCCTTAACTGAGCCACTTCTTGACAATTCAAAACGGTTAAATTAAAATAAATGCCTTAAGTCTGAGTTTTGATACAAAACGCTAATCCTAAACAAGACCCTCTAATGTAAACTTAGAAAAAGTGACGAATTAGTCGTCTGTCACCATAATTGAACCCGTCGCTCGCTAATTGATGACTACCCCAATCATACAACGATCCACGGTCGTTGCACCCGGGTGCGCTTGCGCCGATGTTTCAATAATTTAGGCGTCTGTCTGTCCGTCGCGGATGGACGGAGATGCATTCAGCGGATGGGCACGTGCTTATTTTGAACAACGTACTCTGTTAAAAGTAATGAGTGAATTTATGTTTATGGGAAGGAATAAGTTATGTGGCTACAAAGGTTTCCCTGTTGCTATGGGATACAAGAATTATGTGAGTAACGCTCGTGCTACACGTATGTGGAAGCGAGGGCAGACTGCCCTGGCGGCTTATAAGAAAGATAGGAAATTGCATTTGTAATCCTAATAAAAAAAAAACGACCGGACTTTGCACATTTAAGGTTCCGTACAAATGAGGGAATTATCAAAGAAAAAATCTGATTTATCAATTCGCTACGACGGACGGTGACGGTGTCGCTCGTGTTCAATTGTTTTTCCCATCTAAAAAATGCGCAACGCGCCTAAAGAAATTTTCACTTCAAAAATTCGTGTTATGAGTCTGGCAAATCTGTTAATCCGCGATCTTTAAAAAGAAGATGAAGTTACAGTCTCCGCCACAGAAATTCAAAAGATTTCTTTAATCTTAAACAGACGTTTGAGCCAGTGGTCCCTGGTAATCTTAATAAGGATTCCAATTTAGATAAGTTAAGCTGTAATACGGCGCCTACTTATCTTAATATGGTGATTCATATTTAGATATAGTATGACGGCGGTGCTTGGTTGGCGGATCTTCAATAGGATTCGCAATCCCGCAAGCTTTAATATTTTCTGGCACTTTTATTTTAGATAGATATGGTACATGCTAGCCTTTTTTAACCGACTTCCAAAAGGAGGAGGTTATCAATTGGGATGTCTGGTTTTTTTTTCTTTTTATTTTTGTTCGGGCATAACTCCGTCATGTACTGACGGATTTGCAAAATTTTTTTTTTGTTCGAAAGGGGTTTGTTCCGAAATGGTCCCATTTAAATTTCATATAGATCTGATGATTGGTTCCGGAGACAGACTACGGAACTCTTCAAAAATTGACAGCAAATCAACCGCGATTGCTGCGATCGTATGTCTATCAATTGTTAACACAAATTGATGGACCACCACAACTAAAAAGTGAAAAATAAAAACTTTTTTTACAAAAAAATGCAACCGACTTCCAAAAAAAGAGCAAATAACTTTAATTTCGGAAGTCGGTGTCAAAAAACGAAGACACAAAACCAGAAACACCGACTTCCGAAATTAAAGTTATTTGCTCTTTTTTTGGAAGTCGGTTGCATTTTTTTGTAAAAAAGTTTTTTTTATTTGTGGGTTGGGAAATCATCCAATGGCATCTGCCGCTCTAGGGTGGAGCGGGAGGGCGTGTCAGACTCTTACTGACTAAAACCCTGTTCCTTCCCTTCCCTGAATGCCCAGGGGCGAGGTAACTCTGGGCAGAGTACCTACTAGCTTCTGTTAGCAGCTTCGTCCGCATGGAATAATACTTCCCCCATTATAAATTAAGCATATATTATGTGCTATTCCAGACAATAATCTATCTCTGTGCCAAATTTCATCCAGATCCGTCCAGCTGTTCTGGCGTGACCATTCAAAATTTCCTATTTATAATATTATTAAATACAATAAATCATATACAAATTTGATAATTTGTAATGCAAGAGGTGCCATGAAAAAAAAAGTGATTTTTCATAAAATTACTTCATAAATGACTAAGTATACGTCAAATTAACAGAGCCATTAAGGGCCGATTTCACCATTCGCTCTATAAACTAAATTTTACTGAACAAAGCTTAGCCTAAAAAAAATGGACTATTCAACTCAAAAATAATTTTTATTTCGATCCAGTAGTTCCTGACATATCACACACAAACTTTTCAGCTTTATGACAGCGGCTAAACGTGTTTAAGGCGCTATTAGCTGCCAACGACCTTGACTGGTTAGCTTGCGTTCTGAGCTGAGCTCACGTAATGCGTTGTATGTCCAGCCAGTAATAGGACTCGCCAATCAAGGAGCGCCGTCCGAAATTAGACGCGTTATTAATTTATTTGTATTACACATAAAAAAATAAGTATTAAACTAAAACACTGAGAATAAATTATAAATAATTAAATGATCTTTAAAATGGTTAAGGTTTCATAAAAATACGCTTTATAGTTTTTGCGTGATTCTCTATTTTTGATCCGCGTTAGACATAACTTTACAAATTAATTGCACACTGTGATAAAAAAAAATATGATTTCAAATATTCTGAGATCAAATTACGACGGAAATAGTCTAGAGTAACATACATTTTTTTTCAAAGAAATAAAACTAGTCGTTTAAACGTGATGTTCAATTAAAAACCATTAAAAGTAGTATAACTGCGCCTTAAGCTCGCTTAAACGCGTTTAACTGGGCGTTTAGTATTGGTGAAATCGGCCCTAAGTTAGACATCAAATTAACAGAGCCATTAAATGATCGACTCGACTAACACTTAAAATAAGAAGTACCTAACACGCGTGATCAAGTCATCAAACAGCCGATCATCACGACAAATATGCCACACGCATAATGGCAGGCAATACACCACATGTTTATATGGTAGTTCAGTCAATTAGTATGCGAGTACCATAGCTATTGAGCATAGAGTATAGAATGCAGCTACTAGAGACGCCGAAACAAAAAGTTTAGCGTCAGAAATCATGAAATAACTTCTATAGCTCTGGGTGGAGCGGGAGGGCGTGTAAGACTCTTACTGACTACTGACATCTCTTTGAGGCGCTCGTGGAACACAACGCGCCGTCGACCTACCTGGGATTGGTCCTTATCGGATGACCCATTGCTCGCCGTCTGCCCCACGTGCTTCTTTTGGAGCAAACTGCGAGCAAGACGTGGGAATAAGCACTAGCAAAAAGAGGTCCTATGCTATCAGTGGACCACTCCGATTTAGTCCACTGATGCATATACCCATTAGTGGACGAGGTCGGAGTGAGGATGATGATGTCAATTTCTAGAAGTAAACGGTGACACTCACGGGCACGCTTGGTTTGAATGAACACTATTGTCAATGCCTTCTCTAGCATAGGTGACTCTGCTCTGAGGCTATTACTATTTAAGCAGGATCGGCGCCCGCGCACGATGCCTGCACGATCGGCAGTCGTGCGCGGGCGCATCGCTTTTGAGGGTTAATAAGTATTTATGTATCGTTCTGGCACTTCTTTTTAGCGTGTCGATGGCAAAATTATCTAAATATTATTTTTGGCTCAGAACTCAGCGACGGCAATCACATTTGCGTTTGCATAAGGTCCTCACATGTACAGGTGATAGGGCATGCGGAGCAAGATGAGATTTAGGCCATGGTTTGAGAAACGCCGCATAAACACCGAAGATGGGAGCCATCCGAGAACCCTCACCTGTGGAGGTTGTCTTTACTGCGGCCAACCTGAGTATGGAGTCTATTTAAAGTTTTCCGGCTTGGCCACGACAACGCGTGCCCAAACGGAAGGCTCTCCGATGGCTCGATGAAATAATCAGGTGGACCGAACTTCTCTTCGCCAGAGGTCGCATCTTTCTGAGGCGGAGTTGCCATCAGATGGACTGTGATAAAGTTATGTAGACTTTTAAAATTTTTTGATGGTTATACTTGGTTGCAGACTAAGAACTAAGCTAGTTTCGCTTATGTGCAAAACTTCGTCACACAAGTATGAAAAATTACTTCATATATGCTTAGCAAAACTAACTTAGCTTAGCTCTTGATATGCAACCGGCTTTGTCGATTGATTGTTTTGTTTTTATTCTGATCGATTTCTTCAAAGAATTCTGAATGGTTAATTCTGGAATGGAGTCTGGTCTTTAAGTCTACTTAATCCTAACCATTATCTTTAATTCTTTCTCTCTCTTTGCTAGTCTTATACCACTATTTGGGGTCGGCTCTTGCCATCTTTGTTCACCAGACGTTTGAATGGTTCATTCTGGAATGAAGTCCGGTCTTTAAGTATACTTGATCCTCACCATTGCCTTTAATTCTTTCTCTCTCTTTGCCAGCCTTATACCAATATTTGGGATCGGCTCTTCCCATCTTTGTTCACCAGACGTAGATACGACCTGAAGGCAGCAAACTTAGATCCAGAACAGATGTTCTGGATCTAAGTTTGCTGCCTTCAGGTCGTTGTTTACGAAGGACAACCATGTTAGGTGAGTCTTCTTCGTTTTTTTTTCGGACCGGTGTCGAAGCACAGGACTTTAAACAAACTAATAAACTAGGTACCGTAAATACATAGAACTAAAGAGCTTCTATCAGATATCACCACGGATGTAATGCATCATTCCCCTTCATACAATTTCCTCTGTTTATAACAGACGCATGGATACACACTGTATTTATTAAATATATCCAAAACAATCTTGTTTACTCATTTGGAATGCTAACCGAACTTCCTTGTTTACAAAACAGCTGAAATGGGTATAGTATTAACCGCTCTTAAATTACTTAAGCCATTTATTAATAGTTCCGTGTTTATTCGTAATAGTATGTAAACGGCTTAAGTGAAGAAAGTTTGGGGTTGTGTGTTGTCATTATTGGTGTTTACTGTGCAAACAGGCTTGCTTGTGTGACGAATGTGACCAATAACTATTGAAGAATTGACTATATGTACCATACCTGTAACACCTTTTAACATGTTTTATGCAAATAAATTATTTGATTTGCAATGTTCCTCTATGTTTGCGTAAAGTCCTGCTTAACTACGTTTCAATTGACGGAAAAATAATTTAATTTTAAAATCTATTGGAGATAATATATTCAACTTTAATAATATAAATGTGAAATTTTGTGAGGATGTATGTTTGTTACTCTCACGCAAAAACTACTCAACGGATTTTGATGAAACTTTACAGTAATATTGCTTATAAATCAGAATAACACATAGGCTATAGTTTATAATGTAGGAGAAATACTAAAACCACGCGGGTGAAGCCGCTGGCAGAAGCGAGTAGTTATTTAAATAGATAATGTCTGTGTTAATAACATCCAGTTACGCTGACGACTTAGTGTTGCTGAGCCTATCCCTCAGTGGTTTAAAAAAATTGCATTCGTGAGTCATATGCTGTGGCTCACGGTCTGAGGTACAACGAAAGGAAGAGTGTTTGTATAGTCATTAGAGGTAGCAATGAACAACCAGAGCATATACCACGTGTCTATCCGAATGAAGTGCCTCTGGAACGTGTCTCGCAGTTAAAGTATTTAGGGCACATTTAGACAGAGACCCTGAAAGACGATGCAGATATCGAGCTGGAACGGAGAGCGTTGTCGGTGCGTGCTAACATGTTGGTCTATAGATTTGCAAGGTGTACAATAGACGTAGAGAGGAGGCCTGTGCCCCAGCAGTGAGGACATTAAAAGGCTGATAATGATGACAATAGACGTAAAAGTAACACTGTTCAGAGGTTACTGCCAAAACTTTTACACTAGCGCTTTATGGTTCAACTACACCCCACGGGTCTACAAGGCTCTTCGCGTAGAATAACGCCTTTAGGATTCTGGTGAGACTCCCTCGATTCTGCAGCGTGTCAGGCATGTTTCCTGACGCAAGAGTAGATGACTTTTATGCCATTATGCGTCAGAAAACAGCATCTCTGATGCGCTGGATTTGGGGGAGTGCCAACGGAATCCTAAGGATGATCTCTCAGAGGCCAGTCGGCAGTGCTGGGGAGATTTACCCAGCTTCACGTGGCAAGATGACTTCAATGATCATTGTATTTGTTGATATGTATTATTTTGCTTAATTTTTTTTTTGACCTTATTTATTTTATTATTTTGAATTTTTAATATGAATTATAATTTGATTTGTTTTTAGTTTTAGTACTGACTAACATAGTTTTAAGACCGTTGTTATTAATGGACATTATTAATCTGAAATAAATTAATTAAAAAAAAAAAAACAGATGTCACTGCACTGGACATTTTGCGAATTAGACATTCTGCTAACCGGACATGTTGCGAATTGGACATTCTGCGAACTGGACATTCTGTCAACTTTGACATTCTGCGAACTTGACAATATGCGAACTGAACATTTTGCGAATTGGCTATTTTGCGACCGCTGGACATTTAGCGAATTGGACATTCTGCGCCTAAACGTCTTTACCCCTCCCGCGTCTACCGGCCTAGCGCATGGGCCGTAAAAAATTAAAAATCTATTGTGTACTGCTAACTAGACGTGCGACGTTATAAAGATGTGGTTGATCTAATTGGTTCCTTTTGTAGGTAATTGGAATCTATTTATATGATTATTTTTTAGCAGTTTTTGGGCATTTGTAAAATTCCCTGGTGTTATCCATGCCCTCAGATACCCATGGTATGTCCTATGATATACTGATGAAGTACCAGTTATAAAATTATGATCTCAGTTGTCCCGATATTTCAAAATTTTCTTACAGTTTGCATTACAGCATCTTATAAGAAAGATTGTCTGTTAAGGGACAGTCTACCATTTTTTGTCTCATTTTCTCAATTGACCTCATAATTCTGTTTCATTGATATTGTCACAGAATTCAATCATTTCACTTAGTCATTGGGTCACCTTTGTCATCACCACCCAGTCACCAAGTTCACAACATGACTCGACATTCCAGTCCAAGCTCAACGAGTGATTCAATGTTCATCAATTGTGTTGTATCAATTGAGTCACAGACGCGGGCGCATTGCGTAATTTTCTTGTTTAATTTTCGCGGATCGCGGGGTTATTAGCGTCGCCCGTATTGGCGCGCTGTTACGCATGCATCGTTACGTGAGCGTGCGCAACTCACGCGCATACGAGTAGCTGTAGTAAGTGGTCGTGATGTAGACGAGGAGAAAAGGCCAATATTTGATTTAATGCGCTGTTATATGCCAACTGCCTTAAGTGTTCTGTGCTGAACTCACGTAACGCGTCGTACGTCCACCCAGTAATAGGACTCGTCCATCAAGGAGCGTTTTCCCAAACTAGAAGCGTTATTCATGTATTAAACATAAAACAACAGGTATTATACTAAAACACGTATACTAAAAGATAAATAATTAAATTATCTTTAAAATGGTGAAGGTTTCATAAAAATACGCTCAATAGATTTTTGCGTGATTCTCAATTTTTATCCGCGTTAGACATAGCTTTACACATTAATTACACTATGTTATAAATTAATAATTACAAATATTCGCATATCAAATTACGAAGAAAACTGTCTAGAGTAACATATATTTTTTCCAAAGAAATAAAACTTGTCGTTTAGACGTGATGTTCAATTTAAAATCATTGAAAGTCGTATAATTGCGACTTATAAATATTTATTTTCTATGCTATGCTACGATTTTTTAATTCAATGAGGGCGCCACTTGGCCGGTAGTAGACCCTTAAACGAGCAATTCTTATAGATATCAATCAATCTGCCCGCGCCGTTTGCCCAACTATCTTGGGGCCGGCTTCCAGTCTAACCGGATGCAGCTGAATACCAGTATTTTACATGGAGCGACTGCCTATCTGACCTCCACAACCCAGTTACTGGGTAATACGATACCCCTTGGTAAGACTGGTTGTCAGACTTTCGGGCTTCAGATGCTGCGATTGACAGGCGGTACCAACGGCTCAACGTGCTTTCCGAGGCACGGAGGATTCTCGGAATGTCAATTCTTATATATATAATCTGAATTTCGGAAACGGCTCCAACGATATTAATGAAATTTAGTATGCAGGTGGTTTCGGGGACGATAAATCGATCTTGCTAGGTTTCATTTTTAGAAAACGTAAAACCGAGCAAAGCTCTGTCGTCCAGGTACTAATTAAATGAGCCCGGTTCTAAATATGATTTGGCAACTTTATATTAGTCGAGTATCTGACTGTGACTTTGAATCCTTCTAAATGAAGATTCAACTCTGTCACTGTTCCTTTTTGGAAAGGGACCGCTCTTTTTTGGGGTGGGAAATTATCAAATAACTTCTCCCGCTCTGGGTGGTGTGTCAGAATCTTACCGACTAAACCCCACCTGTGTTCCTTCAGTTACCTATGCCAGGCCCGCGTTGACCTACTCATTGTACAGCGGCAACGAAACAGAAAGTCTTATGAAACAGACCTTCTGCTTCAATCCATTGCTGCCAATAAACTAGTAAGGTGCGCGGAACCGTCTGCTATTTTGTTTTGTTATGTAAAGCTGTGGGGAAATGTGTAGATATGATAATTATTGTGTGAAGAGCGAAGGTGGCTTGTTTAATCGTATTCAATATTGCGCGAACGCAGCGTTGAGAAAATTACGTGGTCTGTAGAATTTTTACTGTTTTGAAGTACGAAGAAAAGATTAATGGATTATGTGAGAGATGGAATAGTCTAGACTCTAGGAGGTAAACGTTGAGACGGTATAAAGGGTTATAGAAGAAGAAAAAGACGTGGTAGGTACACTAACCCCAGACCGAGACAAATTTTTATGACTAGGTAGTGTAGGGAGGGGAGAGGGGGAGGGGTGTAGGGGTAAGGAGCTCGTGGCTAAAGTAATAACAGCCGCACGGGTCGATCAATCAGGTTAAGCTAGCAGCTTAAGTCCGTGGATGGGTGACCATCTTTACATACCGAGACTCCTCCGTGCCTCGAAAAGCACGTTAAGCCGTTGGTCCCGGCTGTCAATCGTGGATCTTTGACAGTCGTTACGGGTCGTCAGAAGCCCGAAAGTCTGACAACCGGTCTTACCAAGGGGTATCGTATTACCCAGTGACTGGGTTGTGGAGGTCAGATAGGCAGTCGCTCCATGTAAAATACTGGTATTCAGCTGCATCCGGTTAGACTGGAAGCTGACTCCAAGATAGTTGGGAAAAGGCGAGGGCAGATTGATTGAGGTAGTGTAGGGGTTTCAGGGAATTGAGGAGCTTTGTCGTACGCTTGCAGCGAAAGTTGTGGAGAACGTTGTGGAAACTGGACTTGTATCATCCATCATTCATTCATCATTTATCAGCCTGTTAGTGTCCCCACTGCTGCGGCAGAGGCCTCCTCTCTGTGAGAGGGTGTGCATCGGAATCCACCACGCGTGCCCAATGCGGATAGGTGGATGTCACATGTCTTCGTGTTATTGGTTCTAGGACATGCCGTTTTCCTCACGATGTTTTCCTTCACCGTTTTGAGAGCAGTGGTTATGAAATAATTTACACAAAGTAAAGCGCCTGCCTGGGTTTCAACTCACGACCTACAACTTGTCAGTCGCGGCTGATACCACTGGGTCGCCACTGCTACTTGTATAGTGTAACAAATCAAAAGCAGGAACTCTTGGAACTTACATATTTTTGAGCTAACACAAACGAATTAATTCTATATTCGATTTACTCTGCAAGTGTCGAACAACCTAGCTGGCCAGTCGATGTCTGGTCCACACCTTCATCGAAGCCGCAGTACTACCTATCATCATCAGCCTTTTAATGTCCCCACTGCTGGGGCACAGGTCTCCTCTTTGTGAGAGGGTGTGGGCCGTAATCCACCACGTGGGTCCAATGCAGATTGGTGGATGTCACATGTCTTCTTGTACTACCCAAGCGCACCGCATTTTTTTTAGCAGAAGTGAAGAAAAACAACAAGGACTTTAAAGTGCAGGAAGACAATTATATTAATGATTACCTAAATATGTAACTTATGTTTTCTCAAGCCTGTAGAGCAGTTTGGCAATATTCTGTTGTCACTACAACATATTATAAAACAAGGCCCCCGTCGCGTCTGTCTGTCTGTTCGCGATAAGCTCAAAAACTACTGAACCGGTTTTCATGAGGCTTTCACCAATAGGCAGAGTGATTCATGAGAAAGATTTTGTTGTATAAATGTGTACCCGTGCGTAGCTGGAGCGGGTCGCTAGTCACACTAATCCTACTATGCTACTAATATTATAAATGTGAAAGTTTGTGAGTGTGTATGTTTGTTACTTCTTCACGCTCAAATGGTTAGACCGATTTGGATGAAATTTAGTATGTAGATAGCTTATAGCCTGGATTAACACATAAGCTACCTTCTATTCCGGTCTACGCTGGTGAAACCGCGGGGCGCAGCTAGTATAGGAATAAAGGCGAAAGTTTATGGGTGTATTGTGTTTTGTATGTTTGTTACTTCTTCACGCTCAAACTGCTAAAACGATTTGGATGAAATTTAGTATGTAGCTAGCTGATATCCTGGATTAACACATAGGCTACTTTTTATCCCGGAATACGCGAGTGAAACCGCGGGGCGCAATTATAGTATCTATTCTAATAGATACTATAGGTTGTAGTGGGTAATCTATGGATCTACTGAACCGATTTTGCAAATTCTTTTACCAATAGAAAGCCACGTTATTTGTGAGTGTCATACTATATATGGCTATAAATTTTTGAAAACCACGCGGGCGAAGTGCTAGTACTGTATATAGCAGCTATATTTCTCTCTTATATTTGATTGCATGAACTCTCACTGACTAGTCAATATATCTTCTATTTACACTTCCTGCAAATATCCGCTGTATTTCATAATAAATCCAAAGCTAAACAAGGAACGAAATAAAGCCGTAAATTTATCTTCAGCTCATCTTTTGAGGAAGCAGTAAAATTCCTTGTCAAGAGAAAATGTCACTCTTGGGCGTCGGAGTAACGTGTTGTAATGAACTATTGTGATTTGACACAGTGTTTTATGTTTTACTATTGTTCGGAACATTAAATTAACACTCAATTTACACAAACATGATGATGCATTTGTTTTGCTGTTTATTTTATTGCGATATATTCGAGAAATATGGTTGTAGGTGGTATATTCGTTTTGAAATGTGGAAAAGTGTCATGATTTGCACGTATTTATTTATTTTTAACCGACTTCTAAAAGGTTATCAATGCCGATGTTTGTATTTTTTTTTTAATATGTGCCGTCATTTACAGACGGATTTGCAAAATTCTTTTTTTGTTGGTAAGGGGTTTGTTCCGAAATGGTCCCATTTAAATGTCATATAGATCTGATGATGGGTTTCGGAGACAAACAACGGAACTCTTCAAAAATTGACAGCAAATCAACCGAGATTGCTGCGATCGTATGTCTATGAATTGTTAACACAGTTTAATGGGGAACCACAACTAAAAAGTGAAAAATAATAAAAGTTTTTTACAAAAAAATAGAACCGACTTCCAAAAAAAGTGGAAAATAACTTTAATTTCGGAAGTCGGTGTCAAAAACCAAAGACACAAAACCAGAAAAATCGACTTCCGAAATTAAAGTTATTTTCCACTGTTTTTGGAAGTCAATTCTATTTTTTTGTAAAAAAAGTTTTTGCTGTATCCACTGCTAATCTTGGCTGGCATGTAATAAATAAATAAACCGGTCAAGAGCGTGTCGGGCCACGCGCAGTGTATTTCTTTATTACTTTATTACTATGAACTTAATTGAGATCACGGTTTTACGGACGTTTAAATTAAAAACGAAAAAAAGGTTTTAGTTTTCCAAAATTTTACAGGTTATACCCGTTTTCTAGCTTCATATAACTTACCCTATTTTTTTTCTAAGGATTTTGTTTTGTGCGAAATTTTCCAAGTAGCTACATTTTATAAGTTGGGACACTTTTACTCTTAAACTAACAGAGCTAACTTAGTCGTGATAGTTTTCCTTCAAAGTTCGTTATATATACTACCATAACGTTTTTTTTTAGATTTTTAAACTAACAGTTTAGCTTATAGTGGGGGACTCTCGATTAGAACAAAAAATACCACTTTAAAGTTTAATATTTCGCAAACGAATCACTGAATCGAAAAATAGTCTTCACAACCCTGCAATGATTTTGAAAGACCTATCCAAAGACGAGAAAAAAAGTCATTCCACTTTACATGTCTGAACTGATCTGCATGAAAGGCACAGAGATAGTTTACAGTCTGGAGTACATACGAGGTAGTTTAAAAGTGGCGCTAGTGACAGAAAAGTTGAAAAGGTACCGATTACTGGTATGGTCATGTGAAAAGGACGGATGAAACAACTAAAAGAGTAATGAATATAAATGTGGATGGATGGGGAGGGAGAGGAAGGCCGAAGAAAAGATGGATGGATTGTGTGAGGAGTGATATTAAAGAAAAGGGAGTTAGTGATAGCGTGACGGCTGACAGGACAGAATGGAAGAAAAAAACGTGTTGCGCCGACCCCAAGTAACATGGGATAAGTGCAGGAAGATGATGATGAATAACACATAGGCTGTAATATAAAATTCAAAGTCCTGGCTGGACTGACTGATATATCAACGCACAGCCTAAACTGCTGGTCCGAGAGACATGAAATTTGGAGGGAGTTTTCTTTGTCAAGAGTAAGTATCCACTAAGAATGGGTTTTTCGAAATTCGAATTAGAGGGTGAAAAAGGGGTTGAAAGTTTATAACGGGGTACAAGTAGCGGCACGTAAGTCTAGCGCTGAACTATAATTGCTGCGCATAGGTGGGTGGCGCGGGTGGCGCGCGGGGAACAGAATGCGACTGGAGAGCCAATCGGCGCTACGCACGCTCGCCCTTCATCCCGCTAGCCCCCTCAGGTACCTTAATTTTTACTTCTGCGCAATAACGGTCAGCGCTAAAGTTTCGTGCCGCTACTTGTAGTACTAATAGCATGCGGGCGATGCCGCTGACAGAAGCTAGTCTTCTATAATTCAGGTTGTGTATTGTCTATAATCCAATCATGGAACTTCATTTCATAGTCATGATCTGAATCAGAATTTTTATTTGTGAGCATAGGTACATTTACACATTGTGTGAGATGTTAAATTTTTACTGGCTCGATATGCTTATGTATAGGCCTATTTTTCTCGCCATATATCTATCATCGATTGGACCAGACAATGAGTAATGGTTTCATTGCCACCAGCGTGTTCTCATTGTTAGATAATTATATGTAGATTTCTACTGGTACGTAACAATAGGCAAGTGTGGGGCAAGTTACTCGCTTGTTACTTGTAAAGGGCTTTTTGTACTGTTTGTCTTGAAATAATCTAGCCAAATGGCTAATGGGTCCTTTACCCATCCACTCCGTTGAGCTTCCCTCACGCGTCCCGCCTCCGCCTTCGCGAGCATTACTGCTTCGGAGACGGCTTCCCATTCCCTCCGTATAATGGCCTGAACCAGGGCCGGGCGCGAGAGGTTGTCGCCACCTATCGCATCCACAATTCTTGCACCTTGAATGATTGAAACGCAGCCAATGACAAAGCTATCCAGGTGGCTACATACTGGTCGGTCAAAATCGACACGATAAGGACTACATATCGTGATTTGGGTCGATAAATTAATTTTTTTAAGATTAATTTTGGTTGCAACACCTAGTTGTTAGGGTTCCGTACCCGACGGGTCCAAACGGAGCCCTATTGCTGTCACTCACGTGTCCGTCGGTCCGTCGTCTGTCACACAGGTTTTACAGCCAAACGGTTGGAGCTATACAGTCTTAAAATTTTCATAGTATGACCATCTTGTTGACCCAAAGCCATACAAATAGTCAAAAATACGTTTAGTACGGAACCCTAATTGTGCGAAGGCCGACACGCACTTGGCTGGTTTTTAAACGTAGCCATAAGATTGCAGCAAGTTCAGAGTTAACAACTGTCAAAAATTATACTTTGTTTTCAAAAACCTAGCTAGCGTTTTAGAAAGGTTTTAGACTGAGTGTTTGGCAGCATGAAACTTGGAAAAGATCTACTTTTCCGAGTTTCATGCTGCCAAAGACTCAGCCTAAAACCTTTAAGTCTTTGACATACAAGTAGGCTGTGCAAGCAACCGATGCTTCTGCCTATTACTCAGTACACTCAATTTAATTTAAATTTAATTTTAAGTAATATTAAAATATATTTTTTTAGGGTACCGCACCCAAAGGGTAAAACGGGACCCTATTACTAAGACTCCGCTGTCCGTCTGTTTGTCACCAGGCTGTATCTCATGAACCGTGATAGTTAGAAATTTCACAGATGATTTATTTCTGTTGCCTCTTTAACAACAAATACTAAAAAAAAACAGAATAGAATAAATATTTAAGGCGGCAAAAAAATCACAGTCAGTCAGTGTCAGTTTTTATAGATAATGGTACGGAACCCTTCGTGCGTGAGTCCGACTCGCACTTTGCCGGTTTTTTTTTTTTTAAATGGCGTAGACTGTTCTAAAGAGTTATCACGGGCCTGAAACGCAAAGGGCAACTGAAGGAACTTGGGTTGGTTTGAGTCAGTAAGAGTCTGACACTCCCTCCCGCTCCACCCAGAGTATAAGAAGTTATTTGATTATTTCCCAGCCTTTAAAAATAAATACCCAGACATGCAAGGCAATAATGCCTAATGTAAAGAAAATAAGTTACTAAGTTCGTGTTGAAGCTATCACTTTAAGAGGCCGTGCACGGAATTTAGGCCGACAACATAGATTTACGTGATTTTAGAGATGTGATTTACATCTCTCGTGATTTTAGAATTCTCGTTCAAAAAATTAAAACAGCAAAAAATAAACTTCAGTTCACCATCAATCCATTTCTTGAGAAAAAAATGTAAAAATTACAAAAACTTCGCAATAAAAAATCTTTTAAAACAACCCAAATCTCGACTTATAAATACGCAACGCAAGCTTCGAATCTAGTTCATTCATTAGATCATAGTTGAAATGATCTTTCATGTTGTGCATTAAAACTTTTAGAAATACATTATTTTAACTGTAAAATCACGTAAATCAGCTAAATCGGCAAAATTTCGTGTACGGCCTCTTAAGTTCCACCAATTTGCTAACCTTTCAATCTTCCCCAGCGCACTCTTAAATAGCTCCAACATCATTACAACTTCCTACACAATTTTTCTCATATCAAATCGCTTTCGTCACGCAAATAAAATCTAATTTCAAATTAATCATTTTTTCTCACAACTTTCACTCTTATCTTTCATTCACACTTTACTACCAAGCGTGTTCCTATTCTATGACCCACTAAGATGGCGCTTTTAATATCGAAGCTATTATATTTATTAATCATATTTTAAGTTCGATTAAGCTGCGATCACATTGGGAGAGTTTAGTTAATTGTTTTTTTTTTTACTTTTGATAGGCACGCGTTTGACCACTATCTCACCTGATGGTAAGCGATGATGTGGTCTAAGATGAAGCACGCTTGCGTAGGAGTAACCTATTCACTCTTGACTTAAAGACTCCTAGGTTGTAGCTATCAGGAAACACAGACTCCGGCAATTCCATTCCTTACCTGTACGCACAATGAATGTGTTCTCAAAACGTTTTATGCGTGTGGATGGAATTTTCATCATGTATGTTTGATCTAATGTAGGTGTAGAAAAAGAAAGAAAGTAGACTTCTTCCCCTATGGCCTCTTGTGCCTTAGAATTGAGATAGATCTAATGATTTTAACTTAATTTTCATGTTTTAGGTTATGGCTCAAACAACTTAGGTAAGTCCTTACCTATTAAATATGTACTGTTGGTTAGTTATATAGATAAACATTTTCATTGTACATCAACATTCTAATAAAACTCTTTCACAAGATATGAAACTTGTTTCTGCCAGCGGCTCCGCCCGCGTGGAATTAGTGCTTTCTCCCATTGTGAATTATAGCCTAGGTAGATGTTATTCTGATGTATACTACTGTTAAGTTTCATCAAAATCCGTTCAGTAGTTTTTGCGTGAGAGAAACAAACATCCATACACCCATTTTCACAAACTTTCACATTTTAAAGTACGATTGGCAAAATTATATGTTAGTACTAATGGTGGTCTTATTACGGACATCCACACCTTCGAGACAGCGTAGCTAGCGTATCTCTTCGTAAATCAGTTATTTGTGTCTATAGTTTAATCTTGTAACTAAAATTACTCGTAGTGCAGTAAATGTTGACTAGAGACTGAGACCTGTTGAAGTTTTTAGTATTAATAATCGTACTGGCTATTAAAGAAAAATTGTTCTATATGCTATATATTTTTGACGTGTATCTGTCACTGAATTTTTTCCTTCATGTACCAATGTACTTATAAAATAAATCTTCCAATCCATATTCAGAGCAACTATATTTTTTATACAACAAGACCTACCTTCGCATCGGAGGTAATTGTGAAATTCCCTACCGAAGTCTGTTTCCTGATAGCTACAACCTGGGCGTCTTTAATCCAAGAGTGAATAGGTTACTTCTAGGCAAGCGTGCTCCATCGCCGACCACATCATCGCTTACCATCAGGTAAGATGGAGATAAAGCTAGAACCTATAAAAAAATGTATTCCAGTCCAGTAGTACTCTACTGCCACTGCTAGCCTTCAAACTCGACCAATGTGAACGCAGCCTAACACCATTTTATTGCACAATGGTGATTTTAGCATGTTTAGCTGCAGTGAAATGGTGTTGTTTTGTACAATCAGCTGAGAGGAACGCTCGTAACCACGATAATCAATACTGTTATTGCGTCGTAAAAAGTAACAACATTTTTTAATAATCGGTGGCTGTGTTAACATGAATATTATGCAGAAGTACCATTCTGTTCATGAAATCATGCACAGCTTAAAGCAACCACAACTGTGCTAAATCGGGTCGCGGGACTGTTCAAATTTCACCGCGACCCTTTATGGAACGCAAATACCAACTGAATCAATACGGGTGGGTTTTAGTCAGTAAGAGTCTGACATGCCCACCAGCTCCACCCAGGTCACGAGTCATCACAATCAGATGATTTCACACCTTCGAAAAGAGAAATAAAGAGTGGCAGTCCGGTAGTGCCGACAGAAGTGAAAACTTGAACAAAAATGCCCAACGCGCCTAAAGAAGTTTTCACTTCAATTCAAAAGCGGTGTCGTTGTCGAGTTCAATTGTTTTTTCCCATATCAAAAATGCCCAACGCGCCTAAAGAAGTTTTCACTTCAATTCAAAAGCGGTGTCGTTGTCGAGTTCAATTGTTTTTTCCCATATCAAAAATGCCCAACGCGCCTAAAGAAGTTTTCACTTCAAAAAATAAACACTGTGCTAATCTAAAAAATCAAAAAATCTTCCTAGACTTAACTATATTGTGGTTGGCTTCTGGTCTAACTCGATGCACCTGAATACCAGTGTTTTACATGGAACGACTGCCTATCTGACTTCCACAACTCAGTAACTGGGCAACACGATACCCATTGGCGAGACCACTCGTCTCGCAGACTTTCAAGGTCCTTTTTTTAGGGTTCCGTTCCCGAAGGGTCTAAACGGTGCCCTATTGCTGTCACTCACACTAATACCCGTATGCTAAGTTTAAGTTCTGATTAGCGAATTCTAAATTCAAGATAGTTGGATAGTTGAGAGCAGTGGTGGCCCAGTGGTATCGGTCGCGATTTGCAAGTTGTAGGTCGTGAGTTCAAAGCCAGAAAAAAAAGAAGGGTGCTTTACTTTGTGTACCTAAATTATTTCATCACCACTGCTCTCAAAACGGTGAAGGTTAACATCGTGAGTAAACTAAAAGTACTTAAACTAAAAATGTACTAGAACCAAACATTCGAAGACAAACACACACAAAAAAAAAAAAAAGAAAAAAAAAAATTAAAAATTAAAAAAACCCGCATTGGGCCCGCGTGGTGGATTACGGCCCCCACCCTCTCACAAAGAGGAGGCTTGTGCCTGGTGATGATGAAATTCAAGATATCATACGTCTAATCTATCACATTCAGCTGTAGGTATTAGATAATATGGGACAAAACCAACTTTAAATGGATTTTTCAGTTCTTTACCATCTATCCTTCTTTCGGGTGAAAATAATTGGATGAAGAACCTGAGTGTTTTAACTAATCACATTTTTTTTTGTAATTAAGAGCCAAAATAAAAAAAATGTACAGGTTGCTTTTTTTTTCATTCAATGACCAACTTTTAGGGGGTTAAAACAGTTGATATTGAATAACTTTTTTTAATTGAGAACGGGTACTTAGTCCATAGTTGTAAGTTATTATTAAAAGTAGGTAAACTGCTTTCTCATGATTTTATACTTCTGTACTGAATAATGTTGTGATATTATATTACCGAATGCAGCGCAATGCGACATTTTAATAACATTTCTGCGAACTGAAATTATTGTAATAAAACCCTTTATGTATTTCATGATTTATTATTTTATTCGGCATTCGGGGAATGTCACCTAATGTCATTGCGGTGTTGCCAGATGCGAAATTGATTAATTTATTAACATAATTATAATTAACATCCTAGAAATAGAGCACGCGTATCGAAATATCTCTCGTAACATAATAGGTAGGGACTAGTATTTTGATTTACAGAAAATCACCTCTAAGTAGCTGTTAAAAATTTTAAAAATACAGGTTAATTTTTTTAGGTGTTTAGATCTTTGTGAACAGTCTGTTCGTCCCGATATTTTTGACGCTGACTGTACTGTCGATGTACATTGTAGTACATATGCATCGGACGAGTTGGGAATGAGTCGAATACATGTGTTTAACACCAACCCTCACTGCACCCGCGTGTTGCATTACTGCCCATTCCCTCTCCTTGAGAAGAGGCCTGAGTCCCAGCAGTGAGGACATTACAAGGGCTGATTTTTTATTTATTACAACTTTATGCACAAAGGTACAAAGGCGGACTTAATGCCTTATGCATTCTCTACCAGTCAACGAACTTAATGCCTTATGCATTCTCTACCAGTCAACAGACTTAATGCCTTCTGCATTTTCTACCAGTAAACGGACTTAATGCCATACGCATTCTCTACCAGTCAACGGACTTAATGCCTTATGCATTCTCTACCAGTCCACGGACTTAATGGCATACGCATTCTCTACCAGTCAACGGACTTATTGCCTTATGCATTCTCTACCAGTAAACGGACTTAATGCCTTATGCATTCTTTATCTGTCAACGGACTTAATGCCTTATGCATTCTCTACCAGTCAACAGACTTAATGCCATATGCATTCTCTACCAGTCAACGGACTTAATGCCTTATGTATTATCTACCAGTCAACCATGGGTGGTGAACAGATTACATGTCAGGTGCATCGTTAATCGGTTGGAAGTATAAAATATTATGCTTATGTTTAAAGTAATCCAATTGCCTTTACGTCCTTGATCTTTTCAATATAAAATATGGATAAAAGTTCTGATCGCAATAAAAACGCAAGGCCCACCATAACAGCTTCGGTATTTATAAATGCCATAAATATTACAGAAGACATGCAATCAACCCCAATTGGGAGTGGTTATTGATGTAAGTTATATTTTAATTACACCTCATTCAATGTTATTACATCATTATACCTGCCACTATACTTTGTTGCAAATGTTGGCCATGGAAAATGTCGGCAGGAAAGTTATGAATTTGGATGGTTATATGAGTAGAAGCTCGTGGCTAAAGTAATAACAGCCGCACGGGTCGATCCATCAGGTTGAGCTACGCTTGCCGGGGTTGGATCCATGGATGGGTGACCATCTTTACATACCGAGACTCCTCCGTGGGGTAACGTAGGGAGTATCGTATTACCCAGTAACTGGGTTGTGTAGTTCAGATAGGCAGTTGCCCCATGTAAAATACACTTTGCATACAAAGTTGTTATCAGCTGATCAATATGTATGGGAGGTAAAAAAAAAAAATTGAATTTCTTCAGGTAAATTCTAAAATATGACCACACCTTTCCGTTACACTCTGTATACATACATACAAACATTGCAAGTTAATTAAAAGCTTTTAAAATACATTTTTGCGCGTTTGACACTATCTCACCTGATGGTTAGCGATGATGTGGTCGAAGATGGAGCACGCTTGCCTAGAAGTACCTAACCTATTCACTCTTGACTTAAAGAGTCCCAGGTTGTAGCGCAAAGTTCGTCAAAATGGCGTTTCACTTTTCTCTGATGAGTTTTAGAAAACTCAGAGTTGATGGACCACTTTTCTGTTACACTATTCGCTTCCTTTTTTAACCGACTTCAAAAAAGAGGAGGTTCTCAATTCGACTGTATGTTTGTTACGCGATATCTCCGCCATTTGTGAATAGATTTTGATGATTTTTTTCTTGTATGGTAGGTCATACTTCAGAGGTGGCCCCAATACAAATTTTATCGAAATTGATTTAGCACTTTTTGAAAAAATCAACATAAATAAAAAATGTGTATACACAGATGATGTTTTGGTTGTCTCCAAATGTTCAAATTCCATGTTATTGGTGTTTTGCATTCGGGCATAACTTCAATATTTAGTTTTACTTCTGGTGTACAAAAAAAAAACTAAAGAGTGAAAAATAAAAAATAACTTTTTTAAAAATACAACCGACTTCTAAAAATTGCAAAATAACTTTAATTACGGAAGTCGGTGTCAAATAACGAAGAAACAAAAAAATATACATACACCGAAATTCATGTTGATACCTGTAATTATTCCAAACAAATTTTCAAACGCTTTAAGGCATTTGAAAGATCGGTGGCTTTCGACTGAAGTGTTTTAGAGACTGAATCGATAGTTTGTAGAATTTTGCAGTGAAAAACCAACAACATAATAAAATTGTAGTTCTCAATCTTCTTCTTGAGTGAAATAGCTTCATTCCTTTCATTTGATTTACAATTTTATTTGATTTACGCTTTTTGGACTTCAACAAACCGAACTTTTAGAGCAAAAATAGCATCATAACGTCCTGCTCATCTAGTAGGGCTCAATGTTTTTAATGTTATCGAAGTTGAACCCCCTTCTTATTAGTATAAGGCAAGAGAATGATGATAAACCACCGAATACTGTCGCAATTATTAGCCATGCTTTTACATCCAACAAAGTATGTCGAATCAGCGCCTATACTGGCGATACCATAGTCATTATAGACCTGTAAAGAAACTCTATGGTATTTAATAGTGTGCAACAATGTGATTTATCTTGAGTATTATTATAATAGACATTAATGCCGGTTTTATAACGATGTATTTTGTTGTAAACATGCCTGTTAGTGGTGTAATAAGTCCATTTTATTTATAGTGTTTAAATCGTTAGTCGTAATCTTGTTGGTGTTGGTACATTAGGTGAGAAAGTGTTGATGGTTCTGGTGGAAATGGTTGCCAACTGTTTCCTTGCTTACCTCTGAACTTTTTTCAAGTACAGAAAAAACATATTTCTAATGGTTTACAACATAATTAACGGAGCTCAGAATCATTTTGTCCAAGTCATTCAAAAACAAATAAACAAAAAAATCTTTAAGACTCGCAAGTGCTGTTCAAAAAAGCCCGGCGGATGACATCCATCACAAAAAAAAATAAAACCGACTTCCAAAAAAAGTGCAAAATAACTTTAATTTCGGAAGTCGTCCGAAATTAAAGTTATTTTGCACTTTTTTTTGGAAGTCGTTTCCCCCATTAAATTGTGTTAACACTACATAGACATACGACTTCAGCAATCGCAGTTGATTTGCTGTCATTTTTTAAGAGTTCCGTTGTCTGTCTCAGAAACTCACCATCAGATCTATATGACATTTAAATTGGGCCATTTCGGAATAAACCCCTTTCGAACAAAAAAAGAATTTTGCAAATCCGTCTATATATGACGAAGTTACGCCCAAACATATATAAAAAAAGCAATCATCCGAATTGATAACCTCTTCCTTTTTGAAGTCGGTTAAAAAACGAAGACATTGGCTTAGTCTACCAACTCGCATTGGGTCTTTTTTAGGGTTCCTTACCCGAAGGGTAACCAACGGGACCCTATTCCTATGCATCCGCTGTCCGTCCGTCTGTCAGCGGGCTGTATGTCACGATCCATAATAGCTACACAGTTGAAATTTTCACAGAATGTGTATTTGTGTTGCCCCCAAGGGAGCCCCCTTAATTTTTAATTTATTTTTATTATTTGTTGTTATAGCTACTATAGAAATACACGCTGTGTGAAAATTTCAACTGTCTACCTATTACGGATCATGAGAAAAAGCCTAAAAAAACCCAAGAAAAACACGTTTCTAGAAACGTACTTTATTGGTTTTTAGGGTTCCGTACCCAAAGGGTAAAACGGGACCCTATTACTAAGACTCCGCTGCCCGTCCGTCTGTTTGTTTGTCCGTCTGTCACCAAGCTGTATCTCATGAACCGTGATAGTTAGATAGTTGAAATTTTCACAGATGATATATTTCGGTTGCCGCTATAACGACAAATACTTAAAAAACAGAATAAAATAAATATTTAAGGGGGCTTCCGTACAACAAACGTGACTTTTTTGCCGTTTTTATAGATGATAGTACGAAACCCTTCAGGAGCTCGTGGCTAAAGTAATAACAGCCGCACGGGTCGATCCATCAGGTTAAGCTACGCTTGCCGGGGTTGGTCCATGGATGGGTGACCATCTTTACATACAGAGACTCCTCCGTGCCTCGGAAAGCACGTTAAGCCGTTGGTCCCGGCTGTCAATCGTGGATCTTTGACAGTCGTTACGGGTCATCAGAAGCCCGAAAGTCTGACAACCAGTCTTACCAAGGGGTATCGTTTTACCCAGTAACTGGGTTGTGGAGGTCAGATAGGCAGTCGCTCCGTGTAAAATACTGGTATTCAGCTGCATCTGGTTAGACTGGAAGCCGACCCCAAGATAGTTGGAAAAAGGCGCGGGCAGAATGATGGCAGATGATGAGTACGAAACCCTTCGTGCGCGAATCCGACTCGCACTTGACCGGATTTTTGTGTTTTATGGTGGCAAATCATCAAATAACTTCTGGGGAAGTGTCAGTCTCTTAGTGACCAAAACCCACAAGTGTCCCTTTAGTTACCTGTGCCAGGGCTACGACTCCGGGCAGGCATCAGCCCTAGCCGGCCCCGTCACTTACGGCTAACATCTCTTGGAGCACGCGTAGAACACAACGCGCCTTCATACTGTTCGGTGCTGTATGCAGAATACTTCAGCACTCCGACTAGTCACCGTGAAAAAACATGCTACACTCTACACACATAATTACGCTGTTATGTCAACACGTGCCCAGTATTACCTATATGAATCACCGATCACCGTATTCACCTTCAAGGTTGGAGTGGATTCCGATGTAAAAGCCGCCACCGGTGAGCCGGTGACTAATCGTCTTAATAACTCCTATTGTATAATAATAATCAATAGCGCGAGTATTGTTTGTGTTTTATTGTTTGAACTTGATTAGATTTTTGGTACTATCTTTTGAGAATGTGTAAGTTTAAAAAATAAAATAAAAAAACTTTTTATTTCAGACACATTTGGCCCATAACATTGATAGTATTACACCTAGAAACTATAACCCTGCTGTAAAGCCAATAGGGGAATGCCCATCAGTCATAGAAAAAAATGCCAGAAATGGACTATTAGTCCGTAATTTTATTTAAAATAAAATATGTATAATGAATGAAAGAATTCTTAAGTTTATTTAACTAGGGTAAAAATCATCCGCCTTATTTATAACGCCCTACTTAAACAAACTTTTTTTTTTTGGTGGGTTTGGGAAAATATCCAATGACATCTTCCCGCTCTGGGTGGAGCGGGAGGGCGTGTCAGACTTACTGACTAAAACCCATCCTTGTTCCCTGCCCTGAATGCCTAGGGGAGGGAATTCTTTCTTTATACACTAAATATAATTAAAGACTATTAGTAGTTTCTGTCCATTTCGGGCATTTTTTTTTTGCATTCCCCTTTGTCAGCTTGACAGACGAAATCAATCAAATTCCCAATTTCAAATTCCTAATTCAGAAATGTCTGGAAGAGATAATGTCTGGAAAACAAAAATTCTATCACTGTAGAGTTTTATACGTCTCCAATAGTTTTTGATAATTAAACTGTCTAGGGTTCCCGCAACAAAATTTATCAGAAATAAAAAAACAGCGGAAGAGTATGAAAAAAACATAATTTCCATTTTTTTTCTACTCCTGCGCTAGCATATAGTCTTAAGGCGCAGTTATACGACTTCTAATGGTTTTTAATTGAACATCACGTCTAAACGACTAGTCCTATTTAAAAAAAAATATATATATATGTTACTCTAGATAATTTCCGTCATAATTTGATCTGAGAATATTTGGTATTATATTTTTATAACATAGTGTAATTAATTTGTAAAGTTATGTCTAACGCGGATAAAAAATTGAAAATCACGCAAAAACTATAAAGCGTTTTTTTAGGAAACCTTCACCATTTTAAAGATCATTTAATTATTTATAATTTTGTCTCATTGTTTTATTTTAATACCTGTTGTTTTATGTGTAATAAATTAATAATGCGTCTAATTTCGGACAGCGCTCCTTGTTGGGCGAGTCCTATTACTGGGTGGACGTACGACGCGTTACGTGAGCTCAGCACAGAACATTCAAGCTAACCACTCAAGGTCATTGGCAGTTAATAGCGCCTTAACCAATAGAAACCCCAGCTCATGGTCCATGTAACACCGACCCAGTATTGCGATCAACAGTACCTATTGTTACCACAGAAATCCCGCTGTGCCGAACGACGTAACACGACTCAAACAGATGACTGTATTAAAACCTACGCAGGTAGTCCACCGGTAGAGTGGAACTTGCGAATGTCGTGCGCCGGTTCCGATGCGCGTGCGCCGGTGCGACCCGGCCGTGCCCCTGTACCGTTACAACGTCGCCGTGGCACTGCGGTTACATAGCTGCAGGGAATTGCTTAGTTGTCTTAAGAAAGAAATGTTTTTACTGTTTAATTTTTTATCATTGATCGGTTCGCGTTACCACTATCTCACCTGATGGTAAGCGATGATGTGGTCGAAGATGGAGCACGCTTGCCTAGAAGTAACCTATTCATTCTTGACTTAAGGGTCTATTACCCGCCAAGTCGCGCCCTCATTGAATAAAAAATCGTAGCATAGAATGGTCCATGGATGGGCGACCATCTTTACATACCAAGACTCCTCCGTGCCTCGGAAAGCACGTTAAGCCGTTGGTTCCGGCTGCCAATCGTGGATCTTTAACAGTCGTTACGGGTCGTCAGAAGCCCGAAAGTTTGACAATCAGTCTTACCAAGGGGTATCGTATTACCCAGTAACTGGGTTGTGTAGGTCAGATAGGCAGTTGCTCCATGTAAAATATTGGTATTCAGCTGCATCCGGTTAGACTGTAAGCCGACCCCAAGATAGTTGGGAAAAGACTAGGCAGATTTTGATAGCATAGAAAATAAATATTAAAGAATCCTACGTCACGTTTGTTACAAAGAGGATAAAGTATTTTTAGGCAAAAGTACCACGTAAAAATACTTTTTATTCAATGAAGGCGCCACTTGGCCGATAGTAGGGCCTTAAAGACCTCATTCAGGTTGTGGCCCCGAAATCCAGTGGTAGTTTGGATAAGACCTGTTTGAGAAACTGTCATTGGACACATCTCAAAGCCGGGACGAGACTTATCCCGACCACCTTGGAAGTGGCCCTGATAAATTGGACTGCGAAAACCCAATTATGTCTTTAGTTCTGGTTGATTAAAATCTGGCATTTACAAGAGGTAGGGCATGAAGCACGAGCAGTCACCTAGCATACATATATTTGTAACTTGAAGTCTATGCAGATGTAATGGTAAAATTCGAATGCATAGCTATCCACACTACACGACCCTAGCATTGGAGAGGGAACTCCATAATAACTTTTATGAAACGAGTAACTACGTAAAGGCCGGCTGTTTCATTAAAAGTTTTTGTGCTTAATTTTGATTCTTGGTATCCATTCTCATTTGCATTTAATTTCCCCTTGCGGTTAAACGGAACGAATCAGCTATTTAGATTCATGTATTGAGGGTGATAGATACTACACCGATTATAGCAGTTTCATTAGTGAATAACGATTTAACATTCGCCTTTCCTATATATTTTATGAATGAAATTGACGCATTAAATTTTAATTTAAGTCTTTGATTAATTTTCAAAGGCCTTATTACTCCGGAGATGAGTTTGCTAATGCCAATAAAAATAAAAGTCAGTGGTAACATGCGAGAAGACTGAAAGGTGTAATTGACGAGATAAGTTTTAAGTCCGAAAGGATATTGAGAAAAGATGCTGACAAAAGATGAGATGGATGATTGTGTGAAAAAGGATAATATTCATAGAAATTAACCAAAGTCATAGCCCGATCTTTGTTTTCCTTATCTTGCAATAGTTTTACACCAACCGGGGGTTGTCCTTGGGTGCAGTTGTATCGCGCGTACAGGGATAATCGGCGGTCGGGGCCTCATTTCATAACGCTCCCTCTGCGAGTTGTCTTCGGCCTCTCGTACGCCTTCCAAGGGTCCGGGACCTCAGAGTCTCGAGAAATCTTTAAAAAATACAGAAGAAAGTAAAGTGCTCAATCAGGGCAAAAAATTATAGATATTTAAAGATTCTTCGGTCGCTGTTTAATAGAATCTTTCTTTTGCGAAAGGTTAGCTTGATGTATGTTTGTTACTCTATCACGCCAGAATGGCTGAACGGATCTAGATGGAATTTGGCACAGAGATAGATTATAGAGTCAGTCTCTAGCGGGCGAAGCTGCTGGCTGAAACTAGTAGAATATTATTGATTTCTGAGTACAGCTATTCTCGAAACATGCTACTACAATGTTAAACCACAATGTTTTAGCATACAGAAGCGTCAAAACACACGTAAAACAGTAGTCACTAGTAATTGTAATTACTTACTAGCGCAAAGCCATATATCCCCATTTATGACCGCCAATGAATGACGGATATAAATGCCTGTCTCAGTAACGGTCACTCGCTTGGTTGTGCCATAAATATTATAGAACCATAAGTGAAAGTGTGCGTCCCACTAGCTTATGGTTGGTCTTAGTAATATACGTTATGAAATTGATTAGCACAGATTTATAAATTTTTGTTATCATGGGAAATTAATAGCTTTCGTTTTTAGGGTTCCGTACCCGACGTGTAACCACCGGGACCCTATTACTACGACTTCGCCGTCCGTCTGTCTATTTTGTAAATGCGGATCTTCTTTTTTTGGGTAAGAAATCATCAAGTAACTTCTCCCGTTCTGCGTGCTGCAGGAAGGCGTGTTGGAAAAGGAACCCAATTTAGGAACAGGCAATTTAGAACTAGGAAGCTAGCGATTACACTGTCCTAAATTGGACTCCTAAATCGGCAGTGTTGTTTAACTCTTCCAAATTCAAGCCCCTAGACAGAATATCAAAAGTCGCTAGAAAGTCTCTAAAACTGATTCTACCAGGAGCGGACCAAAAAAGAAACAGAGCGGTCTCAGACTTATTTTCTAGGAAAGGGACCTAGGGAAATTTAATTTAATTTTGAACACAAAAATAATAATAGCTCATTTGTAAATTAAATTGACAACACTTAGCTCTAAATCGTAGTGATGCGATTACACTATCCTAAATCGTACACAATTTAGGAAGTCAAATCGGGACCTTGCAATATCACTAAATAGGACACTAACTGCTCTAACTGCTATTACACCTTCCTGTTTCCTGAATTGGGTCTCTTGAAATCGGAAGGTGTAATTGAGCCTTTACTGACTAACCCACCCGTGCTGCCTCAGCCAGCCATTTCAAATACACTCACGACCCTGGCGGAAACATAGTTCTAATTCAATGGGTATCGATGACGCCGGCCTGACGGTCCTAGTTCCGTCCGACCTTGTGCGCACTTTACAAAATAAATCCGTAAAAACGGATATTTGGGCTCGAACTGCCCTTGGAAACCTGATGGCCCGTGACGAGACACAATACTTTTATTGTACCAACCTTTGTTGCTTGACAAATAAAAGTTTCATTGAATAATTTTAGTAGCGGACATTGTATGTTGTTTGTATTTTGGATTAAATGACGCAGATCTGAACTTGGTATTTTAATCCTAGAAATTCACTGGTTTGAATTTCGAAAGAAGTCCAAGAGTCATAGCATAATCAGCTTCTTTACTTTCCAACTGCTGGGACACAGTCCTTCTCTATATAAGAGGGAAAGATTCTTAAGGTTAGCTTGCGTGTTTTGCTCACGCAACGCGTCGTACGTCCACCCAGTAATAGGACTAGCCCATCAGGGAGCGTTGTCCCAAATTAGACGCATTATTCATTTATCATACATAAAACAACGGGTATTATACTAAAACACGTATACCTAAAGATAAGCAATTAAATTATCTATAAAATGGTAAAGGTTTCATAAAAATACGCTTAATAGTCTTTGCGTGATTCTCAATTTTTTATCCGCATTAGACATAACTTTACAAATTAATTACACTATGTTATAAAAATATAATTTCAAATATTCTCAGATCAAATTACGAAGAAAATTGTCTAGAGTAACATATTTTTTTCAAAGGAATAAGACTATTCGTTTAGATGTGATGTTTAAAATTATTAGAAGTCATATATCTGGCACGACGCGGGCCCAGTACGGGTTGGTCGAGAGAGATGCAATACTCAAATTATTTTTCTATAAAACCACAAAACAACGGTAGGAGAGTATGTCTGTTGTATGAGATAAACCCTTATCACGTGTGTCGCGAAATTTGAGCCCAAAACGCTCATATTTCGCGACTGTGTGACGGTATTTGATCCAACAGCTACGCAGATAACACTAGGTTAGATAAAAGTTCTAAGCACAACAACATTGACCTATTGGCCTACTCCTCTTTGTTAAAAACAATACGATATTGTAAAGATAAAGTAATAATGGCTATTGTTCTTAATCTTGAATTCAATCGGTATCTTTAAAAAATCTTTACTTGCCTCGTCATTTGAAGCCGCAACTTAGAAATATTGTAGGTATACTGGTAAGCCGCAACTTTAAACTATTGTAGGTATACTGGTAAGCCGCCACTTAAAAAATGTTGTAGGTATACTGGTGCGCTGCAACTTTAAAAATATTGTAGGTAATAATAATAATAATAAGAATAGCTTGATCCAGAAGGCAGTACTCCTGGACACGGCGCGCATAGTTAGGAGGTTCCTCTCTCAGGAGCCCTGACCACCGGTAGCTTGGACCCTATCCCGATACCGGTGGGATACTATTTTTTATATTTTTAAATGTTTTTATATTTTGATATTTTAATATTTAAAAATGTAAATTGTATGTTTAAACTATAAAATAAATGGAATAATAATAATAATATTCCACAACTATCACACAACGCCATCTAGTCCCAAGCTAAGCAGAGCTTGTGTTATGGGTACTAGACAACTGATAAACATACTTATATATTTCTAAATACATACATATTATAGATAAATTACACCCAGACACAGAACAAATGATCGTGCTCATCACACAAACATTTGTCCTGGGTGGGAATCGAACCCACGACCTCCGGCATAGCAGTCAGGGTCACTAACCACTAGACCAACAGGCCAGTCAAGGTATACTGGTAAGCCGCAACTTTAAAATATTGTAGGTATACTGGTAAGCCGCAACTTAAAAATATTGTAGGTATACTGGTAAGCCTCAATTTAAAAAAATGTTGTAGGTATACTGGTAAGCCGCAACTTTAAAATATTGTAGGTATACTGGTAAGCCGCAACTTTAAAATAGTGTAGGTATACTGGTAAGCCGCAACTTTAAACTGTTTTAGGTATCCTGGTAAGCCGCAACTTCAAACTATTTTAGGTATACTGGTAAGCCGCAACTTTCTTCCTCCTTCTTTCTTTTTTCTTTCTTTGTCTGGGTGTCTTATGTATGTGAGTTTAAATGTTTGTGAACGCACCCACGATACAGGAGTAATTCTTAGTGTGGGGCAACGTTTTTTAAAAAAGAGAAAGAGAAGAGACTGGTAAGCCGCAACTTTAAAATATTGTAGGTATACTGATAAGCCGCAGCTTAAAAAAATATTGTAGGTGTACTAGCTTCTGCCAGTGTTATTAGCCCGCGTGAAATTAGACCTTACCCCCTTACTTTAAATTTGTACCTAATTAGTACTGTATCTCGATAATACATTTTAGCCTATTTCCTAACCCAGACTATAATCTATGTGCCAAATTTATACAGTTTCGTTTAGCCGTTCTGGCGTGATTTAGTAACAAACACCCATCCATGCAACCAAACTTTCGCATTTATAACACATTGTTTTTATTAACCCGCAGGTACTACCAATCCTTATAACACTTTACCTAGTTTCAGAAAACCTCATTAAGGGCCGATTTCACCATTCGCTCTATAAACTAAGTTTTACTAAACTAAGCTTAGCGTAAAAAATAAAAACCATAAAAAAGATTATAGTGAGTTAGCCTTAAAAGATAGACCACATGCTGCCGCGGACTTTTTATTAGTTTAAAAGGAGAACAATTCCGTCATACATCATTTTTGCGTAACTTTAACCGTTTACGCAGCGTACGCAACTGAAGCTCTCAAAAGGATTTTTTTCCCGTTTTTGCCACATTTTCATTGATACTTCGCTCCTGTTGGTCGCAGTGTGATGTTATAATGCCTATAGCCTTCCTTGATAAATGGACTATTCAACACAAAAATTATTATAATTTTTCAATTCGATCCAGTAGTTCCTGAGATTAGCGCGGTCAGCCAAACAAACTCTTCAGCTTTATGACAGCGGCAAAACGCGTTAAAGCGAGCTTAAACGTCGAAAACTGGGCGTTTAGTATTGGTGAAATCGGCCCTAAGTCTACAACTAGTAAATCGGCTAAAATCCAAGTGCCACAATGACATAAGAATGTTGCCAAGGTCTCAAAAACGACCAATTCGATCTCATACCCTGACATTAGCAGAATCATTGAACATTTATAGCTTCAAAATTGAATTGAATTGAACCTTAGCTACCGTTACCACCACACAGCAAACAGGTGCACACTTTTCTTCCGAATTCCTCACAACCGGTGAAACGCTAGCCCCAACTTTGTCACGACGTACGCTTAAGTAGTAAACCATGAAACGCAACTTCGAGTAGGTACACAGCGTTACCAGTTTTACCGCAAATATGAAAGCAGAGGCAAACAGTGCTAACCATGGCTTGTGGGCCGAAGTCGAGGGAGAAAGGTGTATAATCCCATTAGAGGCTGAAGGTAATTCTTTTATGTCATTGCTGTTGGCTCTTGTTAGAAGTGGTGTGGTGTGAGTTTATGAGCGGGGCGACAAAACCTAATTGGCTATCCTTATCTTAGGGTTCCGTACCCGAAGGGTAACCAACGGGACGCTATTACTAAGCCTCCTCTGTCAGCGGGCTGTATCTCATGATCCGTAATAGGTAGACAGTTGAAATTTTCACAGAGTGTATTTCTGTTGCCGCTATAATAAAAATAAATTAAAAAATGGAAACGTGTCTTTTGCTCGATCTTAACAATGACACCAAGTAAACGCTTAATGCTCACAGAGTTTGTATTTCTATATTCGCTAAAAAAGTTTAATAAAATAAAATTTGATGGTACGGTACCTTTCATCCGCGAGTTCGACTCGCACTTGGCTGGTTTTTTAACGATTATAGGCATCCAAATCCACACCTTCAAAACTCATTATTTCAATGTTTAGTTTTATTCAGAAACTTGCTGTCCTCGAACTTCGTACCGCCTCAGAATCAATAAAAATGGTTCCATACAAAATGTTTATGAAAATTAATTTTCTTCATATTTTTTTTTGTGAATTTTTCTTATGTTTTAATAGTTATTCTGCTATTCGGGGCGGAGACAAATCCAACAAATCAAAGATCATTAAAATCGGTCCAGCCTTTCTTTAGTTATAAATGGTATATCCCGACTTTGTTTTATATATTACAAGGTATCAATAATTTTAAGTAGCAGTTTCATTTTCAATGTAAATAATCAAAAGCCGAACACGAACATATATTATTATGTATGGCCTCCAATCATGAATGAACAAGCAAAAGTAATCAATCACCGTGTAACGTAGTGTCATTGCATTCATGAAAAATATTCCCATTACCGGCTTGCGTGTTTCATTGTTTGCTTATTCATGAAACTGGTTGATTTATTTATCACCTGTTTAAGGTGTTATTAACTGCCCACGACCTTGAGTGGTTAACTTGCGTGTTCTGTGCTGAGCTCACGTAACGCGTCGTACGTCCACCCAGTAATAGGACTTGCCTATCAAGGAGCGCTGTCCGAAATTAGACGAATTATTATTTTATTAACAGGTACTCGTATTATACTAAAACACGTATACAAAAATATAAATAATTAAATAACCTTTTAAATGGTGAAGGTTTCATAAAAATACGCTTTATAGTTTTTGCGTGATTCTCAATTGTTTATCCGTGTTAGACATAACTTTACAAATTTATTTATTACACTGTGATAAAAAAATAAAATTTTAAATATTCACATATCAAATTACGAAGGAAATTGTTTAGAGACACATTTTTTTTAGACATACATATATTTTTTCAAAGAAACAAGACTAGTCGTCTAGACGTGATGTTCAATTAAAAATTATTAGAAGTCGTATAACTGCGCCTTTTATCATAATATGTACCTATATAAGAGGGATTAAACGCGATTTCGATGACAATCTTAACACGTTTGTAGTGTTGACGGTTAACTACTTTCTATTCATCATCAATTTTTTTTTCTTAGCCTATCGAGTCCCACTGCTGGGCAAATTATATTATTAGCCTTCGCAAGTTCTAAAGCTGCAAGTTCTTATTTTATTCTCGAATATTTGGCTTGCTGGTAGAAACTAGCCATGAAACATAGGGCTCTTTCATGACTGTTTTAGTAGATACTTACTTCCCGAGAGTCGACGGCGAGTAGTGTTCCACGCGCGCCTCAAAGAGAATATGTCAGCCTCCACTGACGGGGCCTATCATAACCGGTGTCTGCATGCCAGGGGTAGCGGATAAATTCTTAACAGAGTTACCGCTCCTCTGGGCACTCAGGCAAGGAAGGAACAGGGTCGGGTTTTAGTCAGTAAGAGTCTGATGCGTCCTCCCGCTCCACCTAAAGCGGGAGAAGTCATAGGAAGATATCCCACCCTCAAAAAAATTAGTAAAGACTTAATTAATAATAATTCGTATATTAGAACTAGCCAAGTCAGACCTTAGGCTTCAATATACAGGGTGTAACAGAAAGGTGTGGTCATATTTTAAGAATTGCATCTGCCCATCGATATGAACAACTTTCTTCAAGAAAATCCGAGGAAATTCCAAAATTTTTTTTTTCCTCCAATACTAATATTGATCACCTGATGATGACTTTGTATGGAAAGTTCAATTTTGTTTTTGGGAATTTTCTATTTTTTCTTAGAGAAAGTTGTTCATTTCCATGGGCAGAATCGGGTCTTAAAATATGTTACATCCTGTATTATCCTAAGTTATAAGAAGAAATGATATTCTTATTCTTTCTTTTTCTTTGATATTCTTTTTTTAAATGATTTTTTTTTTTTATTTATGTTTTTATTAATATTATGTATTAGTTTATTATTTTTTAAGGTTACTAATGTTGTGTATTTTATCTATGGGCCTTAGATGCCTGAAAATAAAGAATTATTATTATTATTATATTCTAAGTTGTTATAAAATAATTTATGTTGTTATAAATAAATTTCAGGACTGACGATTGAACTTGGCACCCATTTAGATCTCACTTCCTTTGTCGTTGAAGTCAACAACCAAGGCATATATCATAATATTGAACTTGGCTCTCATTTCACATATGTATGTGTTTTTGATGGGATAATATTCTTTCTATAACATTTATGGCGTATATAGCCGCCAAGTGGCGCCCTCATTTAATAAAAAATCGTAGCAAAACGTAGAAAATAAAAAGAATGCTATGTATAGTAAACCACTACCCACTCCTTACTACTTTGGATACGAAACATTTTGAGTCGTCGTTTAACAATGTAAAAATACCTTATCCTCTTTGTAACAAACGCAACATAGGATTCTTTGACCTTTATTTTCTGTGCTAAGATACGATTTTTTATTCAATGAGGGCGCCACTTATGCGGAGGTTGGCCCTTAAAGAAGCCATGATAAGATTACTTTGCAGTGGCAATATTTTCTGGAATTTTGTCTCTGACCTTGCGTCGATACTACAGTTGTTTTAGCATGTGCACAGCACATGTCGAAAAGTGTGTATCTAGTACCATAGTGAATGGATGGCGTCTTCAAGGTTATTGATTTCGGTGTTCAATTAAACGACTTACCTAATATTTCTTTACATTATACAGGTTGACTTTTAACTTGAAAGCAATGTTTCTAGAGGTGAAAGTACTCAATAAACAATATAAGTAAAATAATAAGCAATAATAAATAAATAAATAAAAAAAACTATAAAAACACGGTTTTGTAACTAGCCGAACTAAACAGTAAAAAAAAAATTCTATAAGTTCAATTATTGAATTTATATTAAATAAATATTTTATTGACAGATATTGGTAAAAGTAAAGTAATTAGGTACGAGTATATTATAAAATATCTTAAAAGCAACCCACGCTTTTTTACGATAAAATTGAAGATATAGAATTATTGGAACGAAGTTCCTTATCGCGCGTTGTGAAAGGGGGCTAGACGGAAAAAATTCTTACGAAAAGTCGAGACGACACTAATGAGGCTGTCCATCCAAAAAGATTGTGTTGGAAAAACAATCTAATAAAAACTTCTTGTATTTTTGGTGGGTAGGTACAAAGTTTGCAAGCAGATCAAGCATTATCTAACCAATTTCGTGTGTTAAATCTAGCGTAGCTTGGAACGCTGAGCTGAGCTGAGCTGAGCTGAGCTGAGCTTAGCTGATCTGAGCTGCGATGAGATGAGATGAGATGAGATGAGATGATGAAGTATAACTTCTTACGTGCGTGCGTGTGTGCGTAGTTAATAATAAAAAAAATATTATAAATTAAAAAAAATAAAATTATATTACAATTCCTTCACTAATTAATCGAAAGGAACTTCGTTCCATCCGGGTGTCCCTTGACACCTCTCAAGTTTTTTTTTTCTACTTTTTGGTTTTAATCGGAAAAAGTTATTAAATATTTATTGCATTGTAATCGGTCCTTGATAAGTGTGCGAAGTTTCAATTCAATCAGACGTTTCGAAGTGGGTGAAAATCACGTTCTAAGATTCCGTTACATAGATACATACCAAGCTAATAAAAGTGTGTTTAATAACTGGCCACGTTGCAAGAATACACCGGACAGATGGGCAAAAATCGTCACATATTGGACGCCAGGACGTTGCCGTCGAGTTTGGAAGGAGAAAGGGGAGACCTTTGCCCAGCAGTGGGACACAATGTAGGCAAACAAAAAAAAAGTAATTATGGGCTCAACTTTGAAATATGATGAAAAGTGGTTCATAATGTAGGGATTAAAATGTAGATCCATCTTCGACCACATCATCGCTTACCATCAGGTGAGATAGTGATCAAACGCGTGCCTATAAAAAGTAAAAAAAAATATAGTTGAGTTACTTCACATGTACTGTATTTTAAGTTATTTCAATACACGCACGTTTACCTCTTATAAGTCATAACTTACACCACTCTCAAATTTTCAATACACAAACAATGAGCATAACGGCCGGGAGCGCACGCGCATAATGCGCGTAGTTTCTCACAACGAGTGTGTTGACAGGTGACACGAGACATCTACCTGTTACGTACGGCACTAATGGCTTGACAAATTACGCTGCGCAGCCGCGGTTACGTCAGGCGACTGATGGCCAGAAAAGGGCTTTTTGATGTAATTGAGTGGAGTTGTCTTTTTAGAAGTGAAGTTAGATTATCTATTTATTTTATCAATACTAGTTTATGTTTTTCCTTAAACTTAAACAAAGCACACTATAAGACGTCTGGGGTCTGTGCTAGCATGACATGGCCCTTTTGGGGTTCTGTACCCTAAGGGTCCAAATGGAGCCCTATTGCTGTCACTCACGTGTCCGTCTGTTCGTCGTCTGTCACACAGGTTTTACAGCCAAACGGTTGGAGCTACAGTCTTCAAATTTTCACAGTACAACCATCTTGTTGACCCAAAGCCATACAAATAGTCAAAAATACATTTGGTACGGAACCCTAAATGTGCGAAGCCCGACACGAAATTGGCCGGTTTTTGGGGTGGGATATCATCAAATAACTTCTCACGCTCTGGGAGCGAGAGCATGTCAGACTATCACTGACTAAAACCAGCTGTGTTCCTTCAGCTTCCTGTGCCAGAGACCGTGGTGACTCTTTGAATCATGATTTAAAATTTTTTTGTGTTTTTTTTTACGTGATTAATTGTAACATACATTGAAGAAGTCGCTGATTCCTGAAATACAGGTACTCTACCTAGGTCAGGAGTCAGGGTTTCATTTTTAACCGACGTGTGTTACGCGATTTCTCTGCCACTTGTGAATAGATTTTGATTATTCTTTTTTTTCTTCGTTTGGTAGGACATACATCAGAGGTGGTCCTATAGAAATTTTATCGAAATTGATTAAGCGCTTTTTGAGAAATTGAACAAAAACGAAAAATACGTATACCTCGATGACGTTTTGGTGTTCTCCAAATGTTTAAATGCCACGTTCCATGTTATTGGGGTTTTTAGTTCTGGGGACACAACTAAAAAGTGAAAAATAAAAAACTTTTTTACAAAAAAAAAAAACAACCGACTTCCAAAAAAAAATACACTAAAAATTAAAAAATAACTTTAATTTCGGAAGTCGGTGTCAAATAACGAAGAAGTAAAATACAAACACCGACTTCCGAAATTAAAGTTATTTTTTAATTTTTAGTGTATTTTTTTTTGGAAGTCGGTTGTTTTTTTGTAAAAAAGTTTTTTATTCTGTAAACTGTGTTTGTGATAATAAAGAAAGAATTATTATTATTATTAATTATAAACACACCGGCGACTCTGGCAAGCTCATAACATGGCCTGAGAGTTGATCAACGCGCTATAAAAAGAGTTAAGTCTTTAAATATAAAGTAATAAAATACTCGTAATTGAGTTAATTTTATTCAGCTCATCCAATGACTTCTAACCCACCCCTGTTCCTTCCTGCCCTGAGTGCCCAGGGGCGAGGTAACTCTGTTTCGAATTTATCCTCAACCCCCGGGCAGAATAGCTTGCGCTTTATGTTTTTACTGTTCATTGAGTCTCTAATGTCGAATGTGAATGATCGTTATATCCATAACAGCCTTGGGCGGATTATCGTTAACCAATGTGGTGGCAATTTAAATCATCTTCCTTGACAGATATTAAGTTCTTAGAATGAAAGTAGGTTATCGCAAAGGTGCAAGAGCCTATGTTTAATTTATTAATCAGAATTTAATTTGCAGATGAATCATATTTTCTCTCAAAGACTTTTCATTGAACGTCGGGCCCCGCTCAAAGACAGTCATTGAAAGAAATCCTTAATAGTATAAATTTATTCTTAGAATGAGTGTCCGATCGAAGATTCGGTTTCTGCCAAAAAACTGGTTCCGACTGGAGTGTTTTCGGACAAAAAGTGGCCGAATATTTGACTCGATCGAAAATAGCGTCATTGAGCTTTTTTTTTTATAAAACTTTGCCCCACGCTAGGATTTACGATTACTTTTGTATCGTGGGTGCGTTCACAAACATGTAAACTCACATAAACAAGACACCCAGACCCGGAACTACTATCTGTAGGTCATACAAATATTTGTTCCGTGCGGGCATCGAATCCGCGACACGCAGCGCAGCTGCCGAACGCTTACGCACTGCGCCAACCGTGTCGTAAAGCTGACAGCTGACAGTTGTGATGACCTAAAAACTGACGGTCTCGGTCGTCTACGTGTGTTATCCATTCGTGGGTAATCATAGATTTATTAATGACTGATAAAGATAACTATCAAGATTTTTTTGTTTTATTGCAGTTTTCTGTTACCACAGTATCGGTATGGGTCGGTACTTTTTCTCTAATTAGAACTAAAATTACTGATGGTTTATGTATTGAATCTAAATTCCGATCTGTAACCGGACGCGCCCCGCCCCTTCGCTCTAACCCGCGTAGGTTCTTGTCGGATACGTTTGATATTCATTGCGTTTTTGTAACTTCAAAAAGACTTACAAAGTTAAAATAAAAGTTAATTTTCCTTTTGAACTACACTCGACAGAAACGAAAGCTGTTCCAACGAAATATTTTAACCACATATCTTCGATAGTTGACGGCCGTTAATTGCAGTTCGATCTCAGTGATTATAGTGCGGTCGTTTAATAACCGCCACATCTTACCCGAGAACCGGTGGTTAAAATACAAACTATGTTTTGAATGCACTTATTGTAGAGCTGTGTGATTATTGGTATCGGGATTTGTGTGCTATAGAAATGTGGAGTAGAATCTTTTAAAGGTGTGCCGTGTAATTTAGATACGAGTATGTTGGCTTTCTAAATAGTGCTTTTTGTAGCGTTATTGTGGCTCAAGTAATAACAGCCGCACGGGTCGATCCATCAGGTTAAGCTACGCTTGCCGGGGTTGGGCCATGGATGGCCGTTGATCCCGGCTGTCAATCGTGGATCTTTGACAGTCACTACGGGTCGTCAGAAGCCCGAAAGTCTGACAACCAGTCTTACCAAGGGTTATCGTATTACCCTGTAACTGGGTTGTGGAGGTCAGATAGGCAGTCGCTCTATGTAAAATACTGATATTCAGCTGCATCCGGTTAGACTGGATGCCGACCCCAAGATAGTTGGGAAAAGGCTAAACAGATTGAAATTGGGCGTTGGAGTCATCGTTCTGCTGTCATAAGGCTGTGGGCAAACTGATATTCTTTAATACCGAAATGACGCGGGTCAATTCCCAAACATGTTGACTTCTCGACAACCGGTATCGAATATATTATGTACCTACTAGTTTCTATATTAAAGTATTAGTACTATTAATAAATTATAGTTAAAAAATATTTAAAAACAAGTTATTATCTGAGACAATGAAATACAATTTAAAATTATGTTCTAGTAAATATTTGGCGTGTAGGTACTGTAGGACCCTAAGGCACCAGTACGGCCTGCAGAGATCCTGGGACGCTGTAGTATCTTCAGGGTAGAGCTCTCACTCGCTGGCAACGCGAGAGTGCGGTGTATAAGAGAGTAACTCGCTACGGGCGGATAAGAAAAGAGCTGAGGGCACTTTAAATAACTATATTGGTAATCACAGAAAAATACATGTGTGCACACTTCCAAGGGCAAAACTCCAGTCTGACCTAAAACAAAATTGACATCTACTCTTTATAATTATTGCATAGACTCTCCAATATTCTTAACTGCCAGCTAAAGGCCGGTGCAGACCCGCTGAAACGAGGCTGTGACTCCAATTGTCACAGTACTTACCTATATTTTTAGAAGCTTGTATCATTTTATTGTCACCATAGAAGATACATAAGTATACCAAATTTGAGTCCAATCGGACATCGGGAAGTGGGTCTAATTTGAGTTGCAAGATTCCACCCGAACAAACATAGTTACATACATACTATACAATACTATACATACGAGTACATACATTGCAAGTTAAATAAAAGCTTATAAAAGGAATTGAATATGTGTTTTTCTGATGTATAAGTAATATTACTGTAAAGTTTCATCAAAATCCGTTCATTAGTTTTGCGTGAAAGAGTAACAAACATACATCCTCACAAACTTTCACATTTATAATATTAGTAGGATGAGTAAGATCCAAGAGCCGCCAGACATTACCTATTTTCGGATTAACAAAATCTTTGGGATTGAGCGGTGTAAGCCGACGGCTTATTTACCGGTATCAGGTCCTAAAGTTACGTAATAAGCAATATTAACTTTTCTTAAAGTCTAAGGTACTGATTTTTATTAGTATTTGCTGTCACTCACTGTGTCCGTCTGTCCGTCTGTCTGGCTGTCCGTCGTCTGTCACAAAATTTTGTTGCGAAGAATTTTTTAACTTCCCATTGATGAAGTATGACTGAAATTTGGGTATAATGTTCATTATTACGTATATTTTAATAACAAATACTAAAATATTCATTTTCCCTCATATGGTACGGAATTGTAAATGTACGAAGTCCGATACACACTTGGCCGGTTTTTTAACCTAAATAAAAGGAGGAGGTTCTCAATTTGTCTGTATGTTTTTTTTTTGTATGTATGTTACTCGATTTCTCTGCCATTTGTGAATCGATTTTGATTATTCTTTTTTTGTTTGGTAGGTCATACTTCAGAGGTGGTCCCATATTTATCGAAATTTATTAAGCTTTTTGTGAAAAAAATCAACATAAACAATAAATATGTATACACAGATGACGTTTTGGTTTTCTCCAAATGTTCAAATGCCGGGTTATTGGGGTTATCCGTTCGGGCATAACTTTAATATTTAGTTTTACTTCTGGGGTACAACAACTAAAAAGTGAAAAATAAAATCCTTTTTTCAAAAAAAAATACAACCGACTTTTTAATTACAAAAAAACTTTATTTTCGGAAGTCGGTGTCAAATAACGAAGAAACAAAATATAAACACCGACTTCCGAAAATAAAGTTTTTTTGTAATTAAGAAGTCGGTTGTATTTTTTTTTGAAAAAAGGTTTTTTTTATATCTGTTTGACAGAACATTGTTCAATAATATTAATAAAGCTTTTGTACCTATTTGAACGACATCTCCAATACAGCCATCGAAATGAGGCTACAGATGTTAGAACCAGGTGCGAACATCAAAGACAGAAAATCTTGTTGGTTTTGGTCTTCAAACCTGCTGGTTACAATAATGAATAGTAAACGTTTGATGACGGTGGCAGGTAAAAAAAAGGTAGCTAAGGTTGCCAGCGGTACTCTAAAATAGAGTATTGTACTCTATTTCATGTTGGTGTACTCTATAATCTGTAATACTAATAGAGTACGCTAAAATACTCTTTTTTTCACAATGTTTACTATACTAAATACCAGTCATGTCTATCCATTGACATAACCCAAAAATGTAACGTTATAAAAATAAGCTAAAAATATAGAGAAATGTGAGTCCAACAATTCTTTTAAAAATTATGAAAAATTTATAAGTGCCGCAAAAGGCACAAATAATCCTTTTTAAAAATTAAAAAATATGTACTCCTTTTTTCTAAGGGGCTCTTTAACCCTGTCTGAACTCAAATATATTCTATATCAATCTGCTTGCGCCTTTTTCCAACTATCTTAGGGTCGGCTTCCAGTCTAACCGGATTCAGCTGAATACCAGTATTAGAAATCAGATATACGCAATTACTTTTAAAAATAGTTGGCAACCCTACAGGTAGCCCCACTGCCCCACCTGTCGTGTGCGGTGGAGCGTGGCAGACATGTGGCGAGCATCCGTCATAGACTCGTAAAGTTGAACGTAATCTGTAGTCTTTGTTATGGGAAGATCAGATACGTTTGAAACAGGTCGGTGGAAGATACAGGTGCATTACCAGTTAGCTCGTGGTAGCCAGGTGCATGGTCCTACTTTGAAAATACGCTTGTAATTAAAAACAAAACGGGGGTATAAAGAGATAGCACGAGGCAGTCTGGTTACTGTTGTGTTTATTGTATTAGTATTCTCCTTCAATGATACGGGGTCAATCAAAAGTAATATGTACTTTGGCAGATATGTGATAACGACGGATGTCGTAGACTCATAGAATAGAACGTAATCTTTAAGGCTCAATTACACGTTCCGATTTCAAGGGACCCAATTTAGGAACAAACTAACTAGGAAGCAGGAAGCGAGCGATTACACTATCCTAAATTGAACTCCTATATCTGGCTCCTAAGTCGGCAGTGTTGCCCACTCTTACAAATTCGAGTCCCTAGACGGAATATCAAAAGTCGCTCTAAACTCTCTTAAAAATTGATTCTACCAGGAGCGGACTAAAAAATAAAAAGAGCGGACTCAGATTTTTTTTCTGGGAAAGGGACTTTGTGAAATTTAATGTAATTTTAAACACAAACAAAAATACTACTAGCCCATTTGTAGCGAAAAAGTCGCTAAATTGGCAACACTTAGCTCTAAATCGGAGTGATGCGATTACACTATCCTAAATCGTACACAATTTAGGAAGTCAAATCGGGACCTTACAATCTCACTAAATCGGACACTAACTGCTCTAACTGCTATTACACCTTCCTGTTTCCTAAATTGGGTCCCTTGAAATAGGAAGGTGTAATTAAGCCTTTAGTCTTTGTTACGAAAAGGTCAGGTGCCTGGTTCCAAAAGACTTTTATGGGCAGACGAAACCAGGGCTTCTCGGTAATCTCGCTCCATCGTCGACTTTGTCTCTGTCGCCTCTGACCTAGACTAAGAGTCAAGAGCAAACCTATCTAAAATAAAAAAGTAAAGGGATAACACGTGGTGGTGTTTGGTTACTTGTATTTGGATTTCCTCTCGCTGGTACGAGTGGCAATGTGGAGCTCGTAGCTAAATGATAACAGCCGCACGGGTCGAGCTTGCCAGTGTCGATCCGTGGGTGAGTGACCATCAACACATCGAGTTTCCTCCTTGCTTCGGAAAGCACGTTAAGCCGTTGGTCCCAGCCGTCCTATAAACATCTATGACAGTCGTTACGGGTAGTCAGAAGCCAGAAAATCTAACACCAGTCTTGCCAAGGCGTATCATATTACTCAGTTACTGGGTTGTGGAGGTCAGATAGGCAGTCGCTCCATGTAAAATAATGGTATTTAGGTGCATTTAGCTAGACTGAAAGCCGATCCCAATATACTTGAGAGAAGGCAGGACAGATGGAACGGGGGTCAATCAAATATAATATGGAGCTTGGCAGATATGTTGCATCCGTCATAGAGTCGTAGATTTGAACTTAATCTGTGGCTCTCCGTAATGGGAAGATCAGATACGTTTGAAACAGATGGGTCGAAGATACTGGTGAATTAAAAGTTAGCACCTGACGGTCATTGAAAGAATCATTACCTACGGGATACAATAATTTAATAATGATTCTTTAAAAGTATTTTTCCAAATAATTTATTTCATAATATTCAGAATGTTAGTATAATATAACTTAAAAGAAATATACACAAACTAACAATAATACCTAACATGTACAAATGCGTATGAAAAAACAACTCACTGGGCATCAAAAAATTCATCCACATCGCTGTCAATGGAGATAGTGCCCAGAACGCTAGCAGCATTTTCAGATTTATTTTTTTTCCAGATTGGTGTGTATTTAAAAGAAGTCTCTCAATATCATCAATAAGCTTTGTGTTGTACGTTTATGGTTTTATATCAAAGTTAACTGGCCTGTAAACATTGAACAGAGATTAAAACAGTTTCATAGTGAGAAATCGCTGTTAATTAGGTATCTATTGATAGAAAGTGTATGTTTTAATTATACAAAGACTATTAAGGCTTCACCACGTTTAATTAACCACACTCACTTTGGCTGCAGAAGTTCAACTCTCAAATAATTATGTACGGCTGTGCAGTTCCACTGCAGGCTAAGCCCTGATTCCCTCCATACACTTTCCCCGGCTTCTGCGATATTGGGCCAGTCCTTTGTGAAGGAGTCCGGCTCGTTCTGCCATCTTTTGTGGGCCTGCTGCGTTGTATTTTGCTAGCGTTTAGGATCCACTATCCACTAATCTTCGCCCATTGTGAGATAAAGAAACTGATTTTGTTTTTCGATGGTCTTTGCTTGACACTAATGCTTATCAGAACATACTAAGCACTATGTTATGTAGTAATAATACAGGTCGAATGAAAGCTTATGGCGGCTTGAAGCACTCTTCTAGTCGCTGCGCTGTAGCAAATTCATGTGAGGGCTGGGGTACTGCGCAGCGAAACGCTAACTTCACAGACGTCATTAACTTTGAATCGAACTAATAAATCTGAAAATAATATTAGTTAGTGGGTACTGTATTAGTAGTCACATTGAATGAACTATCTATACATAATGGTCATTGTCCCACGTACATTTATTGACACTTTTAATTTGAAAAACGGAAATTATGACGCAAAGCTGTCCCGAATCTACATCTCTCATAATCTTTAAGGCGTATATAGCCGCCAAGTGGCGCCCTCATTGAATAAAAAACACGTAACAAAGCGTAGAAAATAAAGATCAAAGAATCCTATGTTGCGTTGGTTACAAAGAGGATAAGCCGTTTTTGATACTTTTGGTTAATACTTTGGATGCGAAACACTTTGAGTCCTGTTTCAACAACTTAAAAATACCTTATCCTCTTTGTAACAAACGCAACATAGGATTCTTTAATCTTTATTTTCTATGCTAAGATACGATTTTTTAATCAATGAGGGCGCCACTTATGCGGAGGTAGGCCCTTAACATTCTCTAATATTGAAAAACGATTCATATTAATTGTTCAGGTACCTAAGAAGAGTTATTAGGGAAAGGTCAATGTACTTTATTTCACATTTATCTGACGCCTACTATAATTCGTTTCGACTTGGAAACTGGGTGCGACATTCACAATAGACTGCTTTTATCCTTAACGCCTTAGTGATTCTATAGTTTGCTTTTCATCTTTCTGCAGAATGGTCCTTCTGTATTTTGCCTCTCTAGAAAATATAATTAGAATTAAAATTATGTTCCTAAGCTTTAATTTCTATTCAATCGGTTGCATGAGATATTCAGATGCTTAATGGAGTTTTCATGTTTTATAACTGACTTTCCTTAGGATATTAATTTTGAAATTACTGTATTTATGGATTGGTAAACAGATTAGCTTTTATAAATATTAAATATGCATGGTTTTCCACCACCATGCGAAGTTTAAATATTCTAGTAGGGGTGTGTGTAGCTCAGCAGCGGTACTTCCTGTGTGTTGTACGAGGGTCATTCAATAAATACTTAGCCTACAAAAAGTAAACGAAAATTTTGGAAAAGTGGCAATTTATTTTTCAACATAGTCTCCTTTTAGTTCGATACACTTAGCCCAGCGATGCTCCAACTTTTTTAACCCGTCCGAAAAATAGTTTTTGTCAAACTCTGCAAAATAGGCCTCCGTGGCGGCGATAACCTCCTCATTCGATCCATATCTATTCCCGGCGAGTGATTTTTTCAGATTAGGAAACAGAAAGAAGTCACAAGGGGCCAAATCTGGAGAAGACGGTGGATGGGGCAGCAATTCGTAGCGTAATTCGACCAATTTGGCCATGGCAACGGCAGACGTGTGAACCGGTGCGTTGTCGTGGTGAAACAGCACTTTTTTCTTCGCCAGATGGGGTCGTTTTTTCTTTAATTCGGCGTCGAATCGGCCCAATAAATCGGCATAGTAAAGCCCTGTAATTGTTTTACCCTTCTCGAGGTAATCGATGTAGATCACACCTTGTGAATCCCAGAAAACGGTGGCCATAACTTTTCCGGCCGATTTTACAGTTTTCGCCTTCTTTGGAGCACGTTCCCCGGTCTGGATCCATTGTTTTGATTGCTCCTTGGTCTCTGGTGTGTACCAGTGGATCCAGGTTTCATCGACGGTCACAAAACGACGCAAAAACTCCGCTGGATTCCGCTTAAACAGCGCCAAACACGTCTCCGATGTGGTCTCACGGTTGCGCTTGTTTTCTGGTGTGAGTAAACGCGGCACCCATCGCGCCGACAGCTTTCTCATGCCGAGTTCCTCGTGAAGAATATGATGCACTGTTCCTTCTGAAATGCCTACAGTCTCAGCTAGCTCCCGAACCTTCAATCGGCGATCTGCCAATACGAGATCATGGATTTTTTAAATGTTTTCCTCCGTAGCAGCTGTTTTCGGTGCACCTGGACGTGGTTCATCAAAAACCGACGTACGGCCACGTGCAAACTCGTTGAACCAATTCTTGACGGTGGCCATCGATGGAGAAGAGTCACCGTACACAGCATCCAAGCGCTCTTTGATTTCGATGCGCGTTTTCCCTTCCAAAAATAGGAATCGAATCACCGAACGATATTGCTCTTTTTCCATTTTTGTAAAACCGATCGACACGTTCGCTTCCATAAGTTGTCAAATTAAAACAAATGAAGGGATTGGAATGAAAATTTGAAAAAAGAATTAAAAAAGAATGTGCTACACTGTGGTAAAACTCTTTTGAAACTACAGCGCCCTCTGGCGATGAGGCTAGGTACTTATTGAATGCACCTCGTATGTTATTCGTGTGTAAATAATACGCTGGATCGCACGTCGATATAATATTCTGTTATCTATCTTGTTACATTGACAAAAAACACATATTAAATCACTTTTGACAATCAATTAATTTTTAAAACTCGAATTAATGTTTACTTCTTTTTTAATCGACTTCGAAAAAGGAGGAGGTTCTATGTTCGGCTGTATGTATGTTTTTGGAACGAAGTTCCTTATCGCGCGTTGTGAAAGGGGGCTAGACGGAAAAAATTCTTACGAAAAGTCGAGACGACACTAATGAGGCTGTTCATCCAAAAAGATTGTGTTGGAAAAACAATCTAATAAAAACTTCTTGTATTTTTGGTGGGTAGGTACAAAGTTTGCAAGCAGATCAAGCATTATCTAACCAATTTCGTGTGTTAAATCTAGCGGAGCTTGGAACGCTGAGCTGAGCTGAGCTGAGCTGAGCTTAGCTGAGCTGAGCTGAGCTGCGATGAGATGAGATGAGATGATGAAGTATAACTTCTTACGTGCGTGCGTGTGTGCGTAGTTAATAATAAAAAAAATATTATAATTTAAAAATAATAAACTTATAATACAATTCCTTCACTAATTAATCGAAAGGAACTTCGTTCCATCCGGGTGTCCGTTGACACCTCTCAAGTTTTTTTTTTATGTATGTCCACCGATTACTCTGTCAATTGAGCAACGATTTTCAAAATTATTTTTTCATTCGATAGAATATACTCCTGACGTGGTCCCATATAAATTTTATCGGAATTGCTTCAGCGCTTTTTGAAAAACTGGACATAAACGAAAAATACGTTTACCTAGATGACGTGTTGGTGTTCTCCAATTACGACTATGTTTATAAAAAATAAAAAACTTTTTACAAAAAAAAAAAACAATACAACAAACGTTATTTGACACCGACTTCCGAAACTAGTTATTTTTTAATTTTTAGTGTATTTTTTTTTGGAAGACGGTTGTTTTTTTTCATATGTGCCTTGAGTTCTAAACCCTCTAAAGAGATTCTTATGAAGGCGTCTCTCTACAGGTATCTAAGGCGGTCCTTACTTACCAGATTCCTTAGATACAGAATCGAAAATACGCGTGTTCTGCTTCATCAGAAATGTCACCTCATTTTTAACCAACGAAAAAAAGGAGGAGGTTCTCAATTCGACCGTATATATATATTTTTTTTCTGGTGTTTTTCATTCTCCAAAAACACGGATATAAAGTCACATATATTTTTTTTCTGGTGTTTTTCATTCTCCAAAAACACGGATATAAAGTCACAGTTGTTTATAACATGACCATCCAAAACGGCCGTAGGGAGGCAGGCGGTATCGTAATAAATAAATTAAACTGCGCTAGGTGGCGTATCGTCGTAATTGATCGTTACGTGTGTCTTCCTTGAGGCAGGTCCGAACCGCATTCCGGTATGGGCATAGATTATCTGTGGGCAGACGAGGCCAGGGCATTGATAGAGTCACGTTTGGCGCCATCTGATGAGGCACTGGCAGTCTGATTTACATAATTATGTTTTATTTAATTACTGATAGCACTTCGCCCGCGACTTCGCGTGGATTTCAGAAATGTATAGTCTATGACACTCACAAATAACGTGGCTTTCTATTGGTAAAAGAATTTTCAAAATCGGTTCAGGAGATCCAGAGATTACCCCCTACAACCTCACAGACTCACAAACTTTACCTCTTTATAATACTAGTATAAATTGACGATACGGTTGGCGCAGTGGTTGAGCGATTGGCTACTGTGCTGCGTGTCGCGGGTTCGATTCCCGCATCTAATCTCCGCAAATATTTGTTTGGCCTACAGATAGTTATTCCGGGTCTGGGTGTCTTGTGTATGTGAGTTTACATGTTTATGAACGCGCCCATGATACAGGAGTAATCCCTAGTGTGGGGCTTCAATAAAAAATAATATCGTTTCTGTCAATTGTTTTAAGTTGATGTGGCCAGTTTCTGAGCCCAAAGAATTTGAAAGTTAGGGAACCATCAATTCGAAAGAAGAAGAAGTTGACTGGGTCTGAATTATCTTCAGCGCTAAATGTATTGAGTGATTGATGGTGCAAGTGGGTTATAAAGTAAATAAATAAATTCTTTATTTCACCAAAAGCAATTTTACAATAAAACTTACTAACACATAAAAGGCTTAATACAAAGGTGAACAGGTATTTACATACTCCTAAAGTAGGTGTAAGTTCCTGTGACTTGAGGAGTCAAGTAAGACATCATATTGGTGCAAAGCTGAGTTTTTAACAATCTGGGAATGAGAGTGTAAAGTCTTTGCCCTAAGCGTTTAGTAAAATGACTATCTTATTTTAATAAGCCTGTTAGTACAGCCAGTGGCTACTATATTAATCTCCCTTTAAAGATCTGACTCTAACACTGGAAAATTGACGCGTAGCTGAGTTTATAACTGGAAACGTGTTGGCTAAACTAGCGTGCAAAGTCGGTGCTCTAAGCTTGTGGTTAATAGGTATAGCAAATATCTCATTTTAATAGCGAATATATATTAACCTCCCTTTAGAGAGATCGGAGACATTAAGATATGCTGAGATAGATGTGCTTATAGTATTATAGCAAAGTGGTTAGTAGAAAGGTTAAGACAAATCGGTTGTTTGTGTCCCTTTCTTGAGGCAGGTCCGGCCGCATTCCGGTGTGGACATAGACTATGGTAACTTGGAGATGTGCCAGTATTTTTCAACACATTATAAAGTCCCCCGCCGCGTCAGTCTGATCGCGATAAACTCAAAAACTGCCGAACGGATATTCATGTGGTTTTCACCAATAGACAGACTGATTCATGAGAAAGGTTTTGGTGTATAATTTGTACCCGTGCTGAGCCGGAGCCGGTCGCTAGTGTGTTATAAAAGAGCGAAGTAGATGTTGGTGCAATACCTGCTGAACCGCTGAGATAGTGTGGATAGAACTGAAATGACATCTGAACAAAGAATTTGCGCTCCGGGTAAGCCAAAAAAAAACTACATTTCATCAGGTTTCCTGTTACGCCTGTAAAAATACGAGTAAACAGAAGATTATGTATTTATGCAGAAAATAATGATATTTTTTATTGTACACGTGTAATTAACATTAATTTCGTCGCCATCCCATTGCGTTGTACTTCTAGTAGAAAATTATAACGTGTTTGCCCATGTAATCTTTATAATTCAATCTTAATTTATCAGACACGATACAGAGATAATTTAGTACCACTTAATTAGCAACCACTTAATGCCGATATAGACATTTCTTAGGCATTATATTGCCGTGACCAACGTCCTGTCTAGTTCTAATCTGTTTTATCATCTGTGGCGGTTCTTGACGTTGTATAATAGTCCGAGTACAACTTCAGTGCATTAATGAGATGGTCTGGACCGCAATTTGTTGCGATACGAGTCCAGAGACCAAAGGTCTTGTGCACTGTAGGTATCCGGCTCGAAGGACCACGATGTGCAGTTTTATGTCAGTGTTTTTGTTTTATAATACTCCGAGTACAACTTCAGTACATTAATGCAATGGTCTGGGAGACCGCAATTTGTTGCTGCGATACTCCCAGGCACCAAAGGTCTCACTGTAGGTATCCGGCTCGAAGGACGAAGATGTGCAGTTTATGTCAGTGTTATTGCGGTTAGGTTATTATTCTGCGGTTAGCCGGTTTACACGATAATTGTGGTGTAAGTGTTGGTACCTATCTGTGAATGTTCTAGAGCAGGGCAAAGACCTCCTCATACTCAGAAGAATCGAAGATAACTACATAATATAAAGCAAGGTCACCGCCGCGTCTGTCTGACTATCTGCTATCGATAAACTCAAAAACTACTGAACGGATTTTCATTCGGCTTTTACCAATATACAGAATAATTCATGAGGAAGGTTCAGGTGTATAATTTCTTTGCACGGGGCAAAGCTGGGTTGAATCTAAACTTCTTTTCTTGTGTTAGTACTGTAATTCAGTGCCAAATTAGAAAGTACACAATACAGTTTCGAATTCACAATCAAATGTCAAATATCATGATTTCATGAAATACTACATTAAGACGGCATTAATACTAACAGAAAGTTGTATTGATGATTTTAATGATTACAGTTCTGTAAGTACTACGTACTTGCTACGGCCGCGAATCATATTTTCACCAACATACAACCTGATACTGACCTGCTAATTGCAAAAATCGTAAAAAAAAAAATTGCGGTTCACCCTGGAGCTTTCACCTTAACCTTCGGGCCATCACGACATACCTCTACGTTAGTTATGGATTAAGTAAATATTTTCTCGTTTCTCAAGCTGTTTCAGTTTTGCCTATGTCCAGATGTGTCTGTATAATAATACATAATAGGTAGGCAGAGCTTTGGCAACTGGCAGCTTGTCTGTAGATTCAAGTTGCCAAATTGTACATTGTTATGCCAAATGTAGGTGCTTGACTTTTAGTTACATTTACTTGCTGGCATTTACAATTTTAACAGGAATCTCTGATTCGTGAAAAGAAGATAGGAACGCTAATAATAATAATAGTGGTAAGGGAATTTTGCTCTTCAGTCTACGTGCATAAGACATAAAATCTAAGTTTAGCTTAATCTCAAATATGGGATCCTAGTATCTACTCGACGAATTTTTTCTATTTTGCGGAACGAACTCAATTCGTACCAGACTGACCCGTAGAAGCAAAAAAAAATGTGGAAATGTGAAAAGGAGGCGTTAGTCTTGCAAAAGGATAATTATAATTAAGGCTAGTTAATTTAGATATGTTTCAAAAGTTAAAATTATGTTCCTATTTTAGGGTTCCGTACCCAAAGGGTACAAACGGAGCCCTATTGCTGTCACTCACGTGTCCATCGTCTGTCACACAGGTTTTACAGCCTAAGTCTTAAAATTTTAACAATTATCTTGTTGACCCAAAGCCATACAAATAGTCAAATTGTTCGGAACCCTTAAATGTGCGAAGTCCAACACCCGCTTGGCCGGTTTTTTTTTAACTATTGATAGGCACACGTTTGACCACCATCTCACCTGGTGGTAAGCGATGATGTGGTCGAAGATGGAGCACGTTTGCCTCGAAGTAACCTATTCACTCTTGTCTTAAAGAATCCCAAGTTGTAGCTATAAGGAAACACAGACTCTGGCAAAGAATTCCACTCCTTAGCTGTACTAATCTAATACAGTTATTATTTTAAAGACACAATTCACTCTTATTACAGTTAGTGCAATGTTCGCTAAGAATTAGCTCTTGAAACCAGCTCGTTAGCAGTCAGAAATTTCTGCGTGATGTAGCAGAACGTTTTCTTTAACCTCCAGTCAAGCGTTAAACTATCGAATTGCTTGATTAACTACGTTCTTTTTAAGTCCTGTTACTAATTTTTATTTATTTTGACACTATTGTTATATTGTAGCGTGATTTGTCTTTTATCTATTATATATTTAAAGTTGCTTTTCTTGTTAGATTATTTTAATCGTTACGAAAATTCCGATAAAGTTTGTTTGGAAAAAAATAGTAATAACACTTATATAATAGAAAAATAGTTTTAAAAAATTTGCTGCTTTGACCTTCAATATCGTCTATCTCCTGAACCAGTGGATTCCGAGGTATGGTCTAGTGGAAAAAAATGATCCAAATAATGGTTAGAATATGTGGCTTTCGGCTTCGGAAACTGTCTTTTTACACCCGATTTTCTCTGGAGGAGTGAAGACATGATGGATGGCTGTAAGAGTAAGGGAAAGTCTAAGAAACGATGGATGGACTGTGTGAAAGAGGATATGGGTAAAAAGGAGGCGACTACAGAGATGACGACTAATAGAGGAATATGGAAGAAAAAGACATTTTGCGCCGACCTCAAATAAATTGGGATAAGGGCAGGAGAATGATGATGATATATATTTTATCTCGCTTATCCTGTAGTGTGGACTATCGTTGGATAGGTATTTCAAAAATTTAAATTAAAAGTGATATTTTTTGTTTAGAGTCCAGCGTCCCCCCCCCATCCCCCCTCCCCTCGCCTCTAAAAGCAATACTGTTGGCTTAAAAATCTGAAAACAATTGTAATAGCAGTATTTATAACAAACTATGAATGCACTATTGTTATATTGTGGTGTGATTTGTCTTTTCTGTATTTTATATTTAAATTATTTTCATCCGTTACCAGGTGTTGGCTTACAATGGCGAGGATAAAGATAGCGAAGTATCGCTAACATTTTGTGTTCTTTCAAACCGGATAAGTGCGGGTCCTAAAAGCCGGATTTATACGTGTGAAATTACAGTTCTGTCTCTTCAACGGTATAGCACCCGTCAAAGTGGATACAGCCACAATTCAATTAGGGTAAGCGAACACAATTACCGCAAGCGTTAATCCTGTTAAAATGATACACACACTAACACGACACAATAATAGAACAGAACACCCTATAATATGACATGGTTCCTCGTGTTGTAGCATAATAACGTATCTTGAGAATTATTGAGTACAAGACGGCATTAAAAGTAGATCATGTACTCGTAGATGCTGTAAAAACTTTAAAAAGTAGATCATTATTGAAAAAAAAAACCTGCCAAGTGCGAGTTGTACTCGCACACGAAGGGTTCCGTACCATAAACTGAAAAAAAAAAACAACATGGACTGTATCTCATGATCCGTTATAGTTAGACAGAACTTAAAATTTTCACACTGCGAAGGTTTCTGTACCATTATCTTTAAAGACGGCAAAAAAATCACGATTGTTATATGGGAGCCCTCTTAAATATTTTTGTTATTTATTATTTATTTATTATATTCTTTATTGTACACCATGCATGATACATAAGTAAAGAAACTTAAAAACTAAAGCAAATACAAATGGCGGCCTTATCGCTTTCCGCGATCTCTTCCAGGCAACCTAGAATGGAGAGTAATTGCCTGGACAAGATATGGGGCTGTCATTGGTGTGACATTACAATATTCAATACAATACAACAGATACACATATACATACATATGCTGTATAATATATACACAAATTTAATATATATACACATATAAAGTAAAAATAAATGACGACCAACGATAATCACAGTGACAGGTAGTGTGGTGTGTGGTGTGTGGTAGGTGGTGTGTGTGTTTTTATTGTTTTAAGTATTTTTTGTTATAGCAGCAACGGAAATCTAACAACTATCACGGTTCCTGAGATACAGCCTGGTGACAGACGGACGGACAGTGGAGTCTTAGTAATAGGATCCTTTCCTAACAATCGTACACGATATTCTTAGGTTTTATTAAAAACCAGATACTATGTGCATACAGTATTGAACCAATTCAAGAAAAAAACAAAACTCATTTTTTATATCCTGCAACCACTTGGTAAGAATATTTTTAACTTCATATCAAAATTAAGGCGCAGTTAGACGACTTCTAATGATTTTTAACTAAACATCACGTCTAAACGACTAGTCTTATTTCTTTCAAAAAATATATGTTGCTCTAGACAATTTCTTTAATTAATATGTGAGTATTTGAAATTACATTTTATAACATAGTGTAATTAATTTGTAAAGATAAATAAGCTAACGCGGATAAAAAATCGAGAATCACGTAAAAACTATAAAGCGTATTTTTATGAAACCTTCGCCGTTTTAAAGATCATTGAATCTTATTATAATATTATAAACATGAATGTAAGTTTGTTTGTTTGTTACGCTTTCACTCGATGGCTTTCACGCGAAAATTACTTAACCGATTATCATGAAACTTTGTACACACATTCTTGAAGTTATTAGAAGTAACATAGGAAACTATTTATGAAAAAAAAAAAATTACGAAAGATACGCATAGCTAGTCATATTATAAATGTGAATGTAAGTTTGTTTGTTACACTTTCACGCGAAAACTACTTAACCGATCATCATGAAACATTGTACACATATTCTTGGAGTTATTAGAAGTAACATAGGGATCATTTTAATGAAAAAAAAAAATACGAAAGATATTTATATTTTAATATACGTGTTTCAGTAAAAAACCTGTTGTTTTATGTATAGTAAATAATGCGTCTAATTTCGGACAGCGCTCCTTGATGGGCGAGTCCTATTACTGGATGGCCGTACGACGCTGTGAGCTCCGCACAGAACACGTAAGCTAACCACTCAAGGTCGTTGGCATATAAAACTAAGTGGCTTTCAACCAGTTCAAATCAAAAGTTCTAAAACCAAGGACCTTTGGAATGTATGTCAGAAGCCACATAAAACATAATATATTCAGTAGGTATATTAATCATTGTAATCTTGACGATCAACATCTACACATTAGCTCATATTCTATTGGTAATCAATACATAGTGTAGTGATATCATAGGGGTAAACAAACAACATCGTACATCTTATGTGTTAGTTTGTATTCTGAACGTTAGTTGGTTTAAGGAAGGGCGTGTTTATCATGTTAATGGGAGTGTTATAATTAGATACACAAGTACTTTTTGGTTCCGTACCCATAGGGTCCAAACGGAGCTCTATTGTTGTCACTCACGTGTCCGTCTGTCTGTCCGTCCGTTGTCTGTCACAAAATTTTGTTACGAAGAATTTTTTAACTTCCCATTGACCTATGAAGTTGAAATTTGGTGATAATGTTTATTATTACGTATACTTTACTAACAAATACCAATATTTGGTACGGAACCCTTAAATTAATGTGTGAAATCCAACACGGACTTGGCCGGTTTCAATTATTATTGACTGGCTTCTGCCAGCGGCTTCGCCCGCGTGGAATTTTATTAGCCTAAGTTACTCCTTATAGCCAGCTACCTGCCAGTAAAATCTTATCAGAATCGGTCGAACCGTTCCGAAGATAAGCCGAAACAAACGGACAGACATCATCATCATCATTCTCCTGCCCTTATCCCAATTTATTTAGGGTCGGCGCAATATATCTTTTTCTTCCATACTCCTCTATTAGTCGTCATCTCTGTAGTCACCCCCTTTTTACCCATATCCTTTTAAAAAACAGACAGACATATAGATAGACAAAAAATTCAGAAACTTATTTTTACGCAAAGGTATTGTTCAAATAACTGATGTGTAACATTTTTTCCTGTTTATTTCCTGCAATCTGTGCGAGTGATTTCGTGAAATGGGACGGAAGTGTGTAACAGGAAGCCGGGGAAGCGCGCAATTAGATTTGACCAATGAGCGAGCGCTATTTCATTTGACCAGTACATATTGTATGGATTTGAACACTTTAGAAGAGACTGACCTCTGAGTTTGTTTCGGTGTTTCTTCTCAGGGTAGTCAGCTAGGAAACACCGGCCTCATCTAGCTAAAACTGACAAAAAAAATGTTGACATGTGAAACTGTTGCTTTTTTTATTGTTTATATACCATCTCAGCTGAGAGATGGTGTACAAACGTGAGATGGTAAGCGATGCTGTGGTCGAAGATAGAGCACGCTTGGCTAGAAGTAACCTATTCACTCTTGACCTAAAGACTTTAAGGTTGTAGCTATCAGGAAACACAGACTCCGGCAGGGAATTCCACTCTTGTTAAAACCTATTTACAAAAATAAAATCATGAGCGCTCGCGGTGGTAGAGTTGGCCGTCAAATGGTAGAGCGCGCGCAAGATAAGTCCGCGCGCTGTCGAAATCTGAACTAAACGCTTTAATTTTATTTTTCAGAATAGAACGTTAATGTTGCTTATTACCAAAGTGAGATGACAGAAAAGTGAAAGGGAACCGCTTATCTTGGTATGGTCATGTAAAGAGGAGGGATGAAACACATGCAACTAAAAGAGCTATGAATATAAATAGGATGAAAGAAAAGGGAGTTAGTGATAGCGTGACGGCTGACAGGATAGTAACATGGCATAAGGGCAGAAAGATGATGATTACATAAGTGAGATGTCTGGTACACATTATATGCGACTACTGTAAGGCTCGCTCGTTTTTTCTTAAATCAAACCTACTGTAGTTTACATTCAAATGATCCTTCAACAGTATAGCAAATCGACCAGTCTGTCGAAACCGAGATGGATCGATGCTAACAATTCTGTAGGACCCCAAGGCACCAGTACGGCCTGCAGGTATCCTGGGACGTTCTAGTAGTTTTAGGGTATAAAAGGGTTACTGGCTACAGGTGGATAAGAAAAGAGATGAGGGCGCGATATTATAGGACCCCAAGGCACCTGCGGCCTGCAGGGATCCTGGGACGTACTTCATAGCGGTTTGTCGCACTCGCTGGCAACGCGAGAGTGTGGTGTACGAGAGTGACTGCTTACGGTGTATAGTGTTACAAAGAAAGAGGAATAGGGCACTCAAAGTAATTATATTAATAAATTATAACAACATGTGTGTCCACTCCGGCCGGGCTAGCTGAACTGAACCCTAAAACAAATGTCTTCCCTACACTTTCTAAATTCAAACGGCTCTCCAATAACTCTCGAACATTCTAACATGCCAGTCTATCCGGCACAGACCCGCTAACATGAGGCTGTGACTATAATTGTCACAATATACTCTATACTGATTTTATAAGAATTACATGTGTGCCCACTTGCAAGGGCAAAATTCCAGTCTGACATCAAACCTATGTTTTTGATATATACTCGAACGACTCTTCAATATTCTTAACTACCAGCTAAAGGCCGGTGCAGACCCGTTGAGTTTAGGCTGTGTCTACAATCGCCACAATACCGACTGCCACAAAAAAACTATTTCCGACTGCTACATACACACGTTTACTAATCGCCAATAAATGTGCGTAGAAGTGTGTTGAGTTCCGTTGTGTATTTTCCGCAGGGAAAATGGTATTAGTGGACCCACATCAGCGTGACCGTTCCGATCTCTAGTTTAACAGTTGATCCCAACCTTGGGTCTACTAATCGAATGTCGATTTCGTCTGAAAGGTTCTTAACGGTAAAATGGGTTCTCTAGATGTTTCTGATGTATCGGAGTATATTAGTATCGTTACATTTTCGTTGGGTACTGTTTTTGACGGCAAAGTAATTTTATAGGCGTTTGGTATCCAAGTTCAGTGTTGTGGCATTACTTGATCAAGTGTGTTACTAACGTAACGGCTCCTCCTGTTTAAATTGTTCCTGTCGTATTCCGGCGCCGCCTGTAGTTTGTAACCATGACCTCAGTAACATCATTTCAGCCGAAAGACGTCCAATGTTGGACATAGACCTCTCGAAGTGTTGCCACAAGGACCGGTCCTGTGCGTTTCGCATCCATCGCCTACTCGCTACACTCACCAGGTCATCGGTCCACTTTGTTGGAGGCCTTCCAATGCTGCGTCTTCTGGTATGCACCACACCAGAACTTGTCGGCTCCATCGACCATCTGTTCTGCGAGCAATGTCCTGCCCACTGCCAATTAAGTTTGGCAATTCTTGGGGCTATGTCGGTAACCTTGGATCGCCTGCCATCTCGGTGCAGTTCAAGATAAATCCAAACTAAAGCTGAAGCCAATCAAAACTTGATGTTTATCTTAATATTATCTACTGCTTTGTTTCAAACAAACTCTTCCTAATGTCGAACTTCCTCTTTAACTTCTTCAAAGCTTTCAATTTTGCATGTTGTTGTCCAACACAGCAAATAACTTTTTAAAAGACGAGGTTTGCTTAGGTATATTTTTGCTTAAGGCGCAATTAACTGGCAATTACCTTGAGTGGTTAGCTTGCGTGTTCTGTGCATTCATCACGTAACGCGTCGAACGTCCACCCAGTAATAGGACTCGCGCATCAAGGAGCGCTGTCCGAAATTAAACGCATTGTTAAAACACGTATACTAAAGTATAAATAACTAAATGAAATGATCTTTAAAATAGTGAAGGTTTCATAAAAATATGCTTTATAGTTTTTGCGTGATTGTTCCATGCGCGCCTTTGTGGGAGTAAATGCGGTCGTTGGATCGGCCTCACTAAGGGATGGGGCCCGCTAGCAATCCCGGGTCGTGCTCTTGAGTTTAATTGTATCCTAGGCTCCAGACTCATGGGTCACGGATAAATTCTAAAAAGAGTAACCGCGCCTCTGGGTGGGAGAAGTCATTGGATGATTTCCCACCACCAGAAAAAAAATCAGACTCATGGTAGCGGAAAGAACTGGGGGTTTAGTCGGTTGGATTCCGACGTGACACTCCGTTCTCCCCAGCCGGAGAGTCCATGATCCATCCATCATCCATGAGGATTCCCCAAATAAAAAGAAAAAAAGTATATCTTTTCGTGTTATCACCTAGCTTATGCTAAATTACTAATATACTGCACATTTTTTCAAACTATCTGCTTTGCATTTACTGCAACTAGTCATATAGTAACTTGTTTAGATATGTCTGAAGTTAACTGCATTGCTGCTACAATCCATTGTGTCTTATCAACCTCACAATCAGCATTTACTTTGTTAGTTACGGGAAACGGCTTTGTCAACTGTGTTTCTATATTAAGAAACATTTTAACTTAGTTCTTAATCTTGTTCGTTTTCTAGCTTCTAATTTGCACTCTATTTGGCTTGATTGTATCCAAACACAGTTGGTTTAGCAATAGTAAAACAATCTCTTAGAATGTATCTTTCATTAGTGACTTTTGTTAGGGTTCCGTACCCGAAGGGTTCAAACGGAACCCTATTGCTATCACACACGTGTTAGTCGGCTGTCAGACAGGTTTTCAAACGGTTGGAGCTACAGTCGTCAAATTTTCACAGTATAAGCATCTTGTTGACCCAAAGCTATACAAATAGTCAAAAACACATTTTTTGATACGGAACCCTAAATGTGCGTCCAACACGCACTTACCTACTCACTCGTGTCGTAAAGACCCTCAGTCTGTGTTTCCTGATAGGTACATCTTATGCGGCAGGGAATTCCACTCAAATAAAGAATTCATTACCTTGTACTAATCTCTATATCCCCAGCGGTTCTAAGGACAAACCCTTTGTTCCGCCTCCTCACAAGTCCACCTTTTCTATTAAACATAGCAACAACACTTAAGGTGGAAGCTCCAGGCTAGCGCGCGAAATTCTAATTTTCTTACGTTTTTTGCAATTTGCAGGTCAGTGTCAGGTTGTATCTTGGTCAAAATTTGATTCGCGGCCGTAGCAAGTACGTATTTATAGAACTGTAATCATTAAAATCATCAATACAACTCTCTCAGTTAGAATTGATGCCAAATGTCATGATTTCATGAAATGCTTACATTTGACAGCAATTCTAAATAAAAGAGTTGTATTGATGATTTTAATGATTATAATTCTTTAAATACATACTTGATACGGCCGCGAATCAAATTTTGACCAAGATACAACCTGACACTGATCTGCAAATTGTAAAAAACGTAAGAAAATTTGAATTTCGCGGGCTACCCTGGCGCTTCCACCTTAAGGAAACAAACAAAAGCTTGCTTAATCCAATTTGGTGAAACTTGCCCAGGAAACGCTAACTTCATCACTCACAATTTGCGACAGGCTTCCTCGCAGTCTTATCTTTTGGCCGCAGTTGGTTTGCCCAAAATATCTTTCTTGGCTTTTCGGCCTCATCTGTTCGTAGTAATTTAGCAATCAGTGTCTCTTGCTTATCTTACCCATTTAGAATTGTTACTTACTAAGTGGGTATAATTGATTGTATCTATGGATTTTGCTTTAATATATGGTTTTTACCCGGTTTTGGTTTTGTTTCAATGGTTTTTGAGCTCGTGACTAAAGTAATAACAGCCGCACGGGTCGATCTATCAGGTTAAGCAACGCTTGCCGGGGTTGGTCCGTGGATGGGTGACCATCTTTACATACCGAGACTTCTCCGTGCCTCGGAAAGCACGTTAAGCCGTTGGTCCCGGCTGTCAATCGTGGATCTTTGACAGTCGTTACGGGTCGTCAGAAGCCCGAAAGTCTGACATCCAGTCTTACCAAGGGGTATCGTATTACCCAGTAACTGGGTTGTGGAGGTCAGATAGGCAGTCGCTCCATGTAAAATACTGGTATTCAGCTGCATCCGGTTAGACTGGAAGCCGACCCCGAGATAGTTGGGAAAAGGCTAGGCAGATGATGATATGGTTTTTACCCCGACGCAAAAAGAGGAGTGTTATAAGTTTGACCGCTATGTGCGTCTGTCTGTCTGTGGCACCGTAGCTGTTAAACCGGTGAACCATTTTGCATAAAGTTTTATTTTTAATTTAAAAGCGGGTTTTCTAGCGGTCGTTCTTAGACATATTTTATCAGAGTCGGTTCAACCGTTTCAAGGTCATCAGCTCTTTTGTGTTTTCTAAATGTTGACTTTTCTTTCAAGCGTTGGGGTTTTTTACACTTTTAATTTAATTGGATATCTGGTCTTGTTTATTATGGTCCTGTACATCATCATCATTTAAGCCGAAAGATGTCCACTACTGAACATAGGCTTCCCCAAAGTGTCGCTACAATGACCGGTCCTTTGCGTCTCGCATCCATTGGATTCTTCTCACACTTCTCACATCTTCTCAATAAGATCTTAAATTCACTGGTAGATCAAACCTAAGCGTGTAAAAGAGTATCGCGATCCTCACCAGGTCTTGTGCATCACATCTTCTCAATCATCATCATCTTTCTGCCCTTATCTCATGTTACTTGGGGTCGGCGCAACATGTTTTTTTCTTCCATTCTGTCCTGTCAGCCGTCACGCTATCACTAACTCCCTTTTCTTTCATATCACTCCTCACACAATCCATCCATCTTTTCTTCGGCCTGGATCTCCCTCTCCATCCAACCACATTTATATTCATAACTCTTTTGGTTACATGTGTTTCATCTCTCCGCTTCACATGACCATACCAAGATAAGCGGTTCCCTTTCATATCTTCTCAATAAGATCTTAAATTCACTGGTAGATCAAACCTTAGCGTGTTAAATGTATGCAGACAGAGTGAGTGCTTTCTTAAAATATTAAAATTATACACGAGAATTCCTTTTGTAACAAAGGTGGGTGCTAAGGAATAATTTTAGAAAATTCATCACCAAGGCTAAGACAGGGGAAGAAAGTTTGTATTTTTTTCGCACTTAACTTTGTCCTTTATATAAGTTTGTATGGAGTTACTCCACTTTGTATTTTATATTATTTCATTGTTTTTTTTTTGTCGTATTTATTTTTCTAACATCTCTCTCAAAAAAAAAGAGAAGTAGACACCGTGTGGAAGAATATTCCTTACGGTGTCTACTTCTCTTTTTTTTCCATCTCTTCTCTCACAGGTATGCTGGAAGAGATTTCTTTAAAAATAAGCATTACCTTTGTAGCTATACCGTTTCCTTCTTCTTGTCTGTACATTATATGTGTGTACATTAATTATTAAATAAAATAAAAAACCCCAAGGCGACCAGACATGTAAAAAAAGACAATCAAGTCCCCATCTGTTACAGGCATGCCCCTGACGTGTCTTATCTCACATGGACACAGTTCCCGTCGTATTTACCCCCTTCCCCCACCGGGTCTGGTGTTGAACTGTCGTCAAGCAGTGTAATATATTGCTCAGTGGATTTGACATTATTTATTCACTGTGCCAACCCCTTCTGGGTGTTGTGGCGTTTGGAATTCATTGTTAGTGGTGCGAGAATTTAATGATGATCTAGAATGTGTCAGGCGACTTCATGATAGATGATGCTATTTTGAGATAGGATAGTCGTAGTTAGGAATTGTATTAGAGATTTTTTTTTTGAACATATTAAGAAACCTGACTGATAAATAAAAGACCGGCCAAGTGGGAGTCGGATTTGTGCACGAAGGGTACCGTCCGTCCATTTATAAAAACGAGAAAAAATCTCGTGTTTGTTGTATTGCAGCCCTCTTAAATATTTATATTATTCTGTTTTTTAGTATGCGTTGTTATAGCGGCAACAGAAATACATCATCTGTGAAAATTTCAACTGTCTAACTATAGAATAGAATAGATTTTATTATCTTACCACAAATTACAGCATATAGTTAGGTTAATCTACAGATACAATTTTATACTTAATTTGTGGAAGACTGGTGCCTAAACTAAGTTTTTTTTCAAAACCTGTAAGTCAGGTCACCAGGCCCCCATAACAATTTATTACTGCAGAAATATTGTGCTGGAGACGTTTTGTTTAAAATCACAATAGTAATTATTAATTGAATCATTATTATTACATATCTAACTATCGCGGTTCATGAGATACAGCCTGGTGACAGACGGACGGACAGCGGAGTCTTAGTAATAGACTTCCGAAGTTATTTTGCAATTTTTAGAAGTCAGTTATATTTTTTGTAAAAAAGTTTTTTATCGAATAATGTGGCTTGTTTTTCTTAGAGTACTTTAATGAACGATATCTTACTTAGCCAGTTCATCAAAACATTGACAGCTCTATTCATGGCATCAGACATTTTGGCACACATCGCAATAACTCCAGATATTTCACCTAAATAAATGTATCTACACAATTCGCTCTCCGTGACTCGTGTTGTTGTTCACATAACCGTTCGCCAATTGCTCTTACGTCAACTATTCTGTTCACTCTTGCTTTCATTTCAATGCTTTCAGCGCTACATTCGTTAAAAATATGAGCATCTAATAATATACCTGGAACAGTTAAAAATTGTCTATTAATTTTAATGTCTCGTTTATCGCTCGTAATTGCACCTTTTCTTTCTTCAATTTCCATTGGTGACGCAAGACACGGCAGTGATATATTTGAAAGTCATCCTGTTCATTGCTGGTTTGTTTTTTGAAGTTAGACTTCTTTTGGCACGTTAGGGAAAAATGATGAGAGTAAATTTTTACGATGCGCGCGCACACCGTGACAAAAAACCGACACCCTGAAGTACGAGTAAGCTAGAACCGACACCCTGATGTTAGCTATAGTCTGTTTTCCTTTTGTAAACTTTGTGACAGTTTGGTTTTTTATCTTGTTACGCCAAAGAAGTATAATTTCTTACGTGCGTACATAAGTACGCACACACTTTTGGAACGAAGTTCCTTATCGCGCGTTGTGAAAGGGGGCTAGACGGAAAAAATTCTTACGAAAAGTTGTCACGACACTTTTTGCTATAGTATAAAAAATAAAATTTTATTATAATTACTTTTATTATAGTTGTTGTTATTGCTAAAGAGTTGAGTTGAGTTGAGTTGAGCTGAGCTGAGCTGAGCTGAGCTTAGCTGATCTGAGCTGAGCTGAGCTGAGCTGAGCTGAGCTGAGCTGAGCTGCGATGAGATGAGGTGAGATGATGAAGTATAACTTCTTACGTGCGTGCGTGTGTGCGTAGTTAATAATAAAAAAAATATTATAAATTAAAAAAAATAAAATTATATTACAATTCCTTCACTAATTAATCGAAAGGAACTTCGTTCCATCCGGGTGTCCCTTGACACCTCTCAAGTTTTTTTTTATATTTTTATAGTCTTGCGTTTGACCACTATCTCACCTGATGGTAAGCGATGATACGGTCGACGATGGAGCACGCTTGCATAGAACTAACCTATTCACTCTTGACTTAAAGACTCCCAGATTGTAGCTATCAGGAAACACAGACTCTGGCAGGAGTGGCAGGGAATTCCACTCCTCAGCAGTACGCACAATGGATTGTGCGTGTATGTGGGATGTCCACCATGAGTACCTAGCGGTGGCGCATCGCCGTACGTCTTGTGGCCTGATGATGAAACGAGTTATTACAGTTTTTCCTTCTTCAATTTCCATTGGTGACGTAAGACACTGCAGTGATATCATTGAAAGAGTCATCCTTGGCATGCGGCGTTTGAAATTGAGTTTCGTGTTTCGAGGAATTCTTGAAATATTGGCGACCTGAATGACGCAGTAAGGCTGACTGTCCGGATGAGAGGAAAGGAGCGGAGCGGAGATATGCCAATATTAACCACTGAAATTGCATAAAATCTCCGCTCCACTTCAGAGCTCAGGGATTTGCGAAGTAGTTTAAAAATTCATACAAAACTGAGAGAGCGGAGAAGCGGTAAACAACCGGCCGCGGAGTATTCACGCCCGCTCAAATTACTCGTCACGTGTACTCGGCCTAGCTCCGCACAGTCTGCGACTCCGCTCCGCATTACTCCCTCGCTCCGCAGAGGGCTTCGCATCAATGGACAGGCAGCCTAATGCCCGTATTTCATGGACTGTTTTCAGGTCAGGTGTCGAATTTTATTAGTATAGTTATGCATGAGATGTGTGAGTAATAACACCCACGTTTTGGGGACAGAATATGAAGACGATACAGTGGTTTGAAATTTCGGATGACGTCACACTTAGGTTAAAGTTGTACCACTTTTTTACTTAAAAGTGACATAACATGCCCCCACTCCTGAACTTTGATGCGTTGTATCTTTGTAATTTTTCATTAATTTGATAAAGCATAAAGAAAAATAATTTCGGAAGTCGGTGTTTTTATTTCCTGTTTCTTCGTTATTTGACACCGACTTCCGAAACTGAAGTTATTTTACAATTTTTAGAAGTCGGTTGTATTTTTTGAAAAAAGTTTTTTATTTTTTACCGTATAGTTTTTTTTTAAATTATTTTTTTAGTTTTGATGTACACCAGAAGTAAAACTAAATATGTTATTGTTATGCCCGAATATCGATAACACGAATAACATGGAATTCGAACATTTGGAGACAACCAAAACGTCATCTGTGTATACACATTTTAATTGTTGATTTTTTCAAAAAGTGCTGAATTAATTTCGATAAAATTTATATGGAACCACCTCTGAAGTATGACCTATCATACAAAAAAAGAACCATCAAAATCTATTCACAAATGGCGGAGATATCGCATAACAAACATTGAAAAAAAAAAAAACACACAGACGAATTGAGAACCTCCTCTTTTTTGAAGTCGGTTAAAAAATACGTGTATAGTATTTTTTGATAATCTAACTTACGGACTAAATAGAATTATAATTTTTTGACCCTGTGGTCATCCCTGTTCGCTGCATAATACGAGTATGCTGACTTATTCATTTTATTCGCTAGATTAATTGAGTTTTCAAAATCTATTCTAGAAATAACTAAAATAATTTTCCCTAACTCATTCACTTCGAAGTCTGGCATTGAATAAACCGAATTAAGCGTTACGAATTCCCGCTAGCATTGAACTCTAGACGGGCTTTCCAATCTTTCATCAGAACATAAAATAAGCTTCCTTGATAGATATGGTTACATATTTCTTGATCTGTCTGTTTTGTTCAGCCCACTTCCATCTACACATTACACATGGTATTCCTATTACGAACCGCCTGATATAAACTGCAAGCTCTCGCAGATAAATATACATTATATTACATCTTGCAGCAACAAATTACATGTGTCTTGGGGTTCTTTGAGTGGAAATAATAAACTAAATAACTTATTGACAAAAAATTTGACAACAAACTAAAAAAAAAACAGTGTGATAATCTGACATTACGAGTAGATTGAACTAGAAGAGCTAAATTAGACGAAAAATTACAAAGTATTAGAAAAATATGGGAAGACATAATGAATAAGTGTTTTTTTTTAATTGAAATAGTGTGCATAATAATTAGAATACTATTTTATATTATATTATTTAATTGATTTTTATTTAATTTATTGTATTGACATTATATTTAATTTGATTTCTATGATTTAATTTAAATGTTTTATTAGGTTTATGTGACTTGCAATGTTATGGGCGAAATTACCTGAAATAAAAGAATTATTATTATTATTTATTTATAATAATCACTATCACTACAAAGTCGTAGTATAAAACAAACTCGCTTGCCGCGTCTGTCTGTTTATCCGCTAACTTCTAAACCATGCAACGGATTTTGATGCAGTTTTCGCTAAAAGAAAGAAACGAGGAAGGTGTTTATGATTAGTACCCGTGCTGAGTCGGGGCGGGTAGCTAGTGTACTACAGAAAAACCTACAACCGACTTCCAAAAAAAAATAAGACACAAAAAAATGCAAATAACTATAATTTCGGAACTCGGTGTTTCTAGTTTAAAGGTTGTGGTTGAAAGTCGGTTGTTTTTTTTTTTTTTGTAAAAAAGGTTTTTATTTGTCACTTTTCAGTAGTTGCACCCCATTACTAAAACTAAACAGTAAAGTTATGCCCGAACTGATAGCCCAAAAAACATGGAATTTTAACCTAATTGATAAAATTAGGGTGTATCAGGGTGAACTGTCCCCCATCTAAGTACCCCTTCAGAGCGTTTCAGCGTGATGTTATTCTCTAAAGTGGTGTAAACAATAAACAGACATGCGATTGCAGCAATTCCAGAAGATTTGCTATCATTTATTGAAGAGTTTCATTGTCTATCTCCGAAGTTCTTCATCAGATCTTCACCAAATTCAAATAGGACTACCTGAGAAGACCTCTCTCAGACCCTTTCAAACAAAAAATAATTTTCGAAATTGACTCAGGCGTCTTCGAGTAATCGGGGAACATACATAAAAAAAAATAAAAAATTCGGCGAATTTAGTACCTCGTCCTTTTTTGAAGTCGGTTAAAAAGAAAATACCACAGTAAGTTTTCAATACAGTATTGTAACTTACTGCACACTAATAACATCAGTCTTAATTCTTTCACTTGACTAGACATTGACGCATCTCGTTAAACCACATAATTGTGAAGAAGAATAAATTTATAGTTAAAAAAACATTTTTTTAAACAAGCTTATAAACCGGCTATCTCAAATTAAATGTGCTCGGTGGGGTTATGTTGTTTTATTACAGAGATGCCCGTGGCCGCCTTCCAGCTTCATCATCACACCCTGGATATTGTCTAGCCGTTAAATGCTAAGACAAATCAATCGAGCCCAGACTAGATGGGTTTATCTTGTTTAGTTCAGAAGTTCCTATGGCCATCTTCCGTCTCCATCATCAGACCTTCTTCATGGTGTAACATCATTGTTTTGTCACCGATGACACATAATATATATATACACCAAATTTGAGTCCAATCGGACATCGGGAAGTGGGTCTAATTTAAGTTGCAAGATTCCACCCGAACAAACATAGTTACATACATACATACATTGCAAGTTAAGGCCCCTCTCGCGGTCCAGTGGCGCCCTCATTGAATAAAAAATCGTAGCATAGCACAGAAAATAAATATTAAAAAATCCAACTTGACGTTTGTTACAAAGAGGATAAAGAATTTTTATGTGGTTAAAACAGGTCTCAAAATGTTTCGTATCCAAAGTAGTAGGCAAAAGTGTCAGAAACGGCCGTTTTTGGCACTTTTGCCTACTACTTTGGATACGAAACATTTTGAGACCTGTTTTAACAACGTAAAAATTCTTTATCCTCTTTGTAACAAACGTCAAGTTGGATTTTTTTATATTTATTTTCTGTGTTAAGCTACGATTTTTTATTCAATGAGGGCGCCACTGGACCGCGAGAAGGCCCTTAAATAAAAGCTTGTAAAAATAAGTAATTTATTACCTCATTGTTGAAACCGACAAACGGCTCATTGAAAGACGAATATTTATTGTAGAAAGAAAATCCTTGAAACAAAACCTTTCAGATAAAAAAAAAAAACAGAAAACTATATCCTACAGAACCACAAGTCTTTCAAAGCACTTAACTGCATTAAATCTTGCGTCCTTGCCACTCATCGTTAGTGCGAGAGAAACAAAACATAGAGTGGTTGGACTCATGGGAAATGGTTTATGTGATCTAACACTTGAAAGGGGACGCTTTATGGGTTAAAATCGCAGAATGCAGCTGGACAAACGCTACATGTGAAGTAATGGAATCCACTCGGTAACATACTTCATACGTCTATGGGTTCTTGGTAATGGGATTTGCTTTCGTACAAAAAGTTATATGAGTATCGTCTTGTTTTGTAAAGCAATCGTACAAAATGTGTAGCAAGGAAATGTATTTACCCGACTGCGCGACGCAAGGGAGGGTAATGTGTTTATCTGCCTGTGTGTGTTTGTGCCTTTGTGGGACTATAGAGACCAAACGCGTGGGCCGATTTTGATAATAATTTTTACGTCAATTGATTCGTTTTAATCTTGCGAGTGTTACTAAAGACATGACAGTAATCAAAATACAATATGGCGACAACCAGACGCCATATTGTTCCGTTTTTTTATTCCGAAGAATTTTTTAACTTTCCGTTGACCTATGAACTTGTTTGGTGATAATGTTAAGTATTCATTTACTACATACTATTCCATATTTGGTTGTTTTCCTCTATTATTAGAACAATACTACCCTATTCTTCATTCTGTGAAAATAAATTTATCCTAAAAGTAACGGACAAAAACAGCTGAGGTCATTTCGACACAGCTCAGAATTGAACGATAAAGTAATTGAAAAAGGACTCAATAAAAATAATATACTGCAGACCCCGAACGTACCCCATAAGGGTAATGACGCTGGAGGTCATAAAGATGGCTTTAGCTTTAGAAAATTGTTTTAAAGTTGCAAGGACCGGGATCTTTTAAGTAATACGAGCTTAAGGCGCTATTAGCTGCCAATGACCTTGAGTGGTTAGCTTGGGTGTTCTGTCCTGAGCTCACGTAACGCGTCGTACATCCACCCAGTAATAGGACTCGTCCATCAAGGAGCGCTGTCCGAAATTAGACGCATTATTAATTTATTACACATAAAAGAACAGGTATTAAAATAAAACATTCAGACTAAATTATAAATAATTAAATGATCTTTAAAATGGTGAAGGTTTCATAAAAATACGCTTTGTAATTTTTGCGTGATTCTCAATTTTTAATCCGCGTTAGACGTAACTTTACTAATTAATTACACTATGTTATAAAAATATAATATCAAATATTCTCAGATCAAATTACGACGGAAATTGTCTAGAGTAACATATATTTTTTTCAAAGAAGTAAGACTAGTCGTTTAGACGTGATGTTCAACTTAAAACCATTAAAAGTCGTATAACTGCGCCTTAGTGTCAAGTGCAATAGACTTGATAAATTAGAGGGTGGAATGGAAATACTAATAGGTGGTGTTATTTTAAAAACCGCTTCTGCCCGTAGGATTGAACAACTTATTTGCAAGAAAGAAATTGCAAAATCCGAAAAATTGTCGTCTATCCACGCCTGAAAAAAACACGTTGAGGATTTGTGTAAAGGTTTTATGAATCAACGTGATAATTAACTTTATTAAGAGGAATCTATTTAAAATAAGTATTGCAATCAAAAATCATAATATGAATCATATTGTCATCTTTCCCAATTTTCTTTGTCTGTAAACTCCTGTTTAAGGAAAAGCTACCGACACGATGAAATTCAATGTTGAAAATATTCCTCCCATTCTAATTTTGTTCAGCAGACGATAACTAAGGGCCGATTTCACCATTCGTCACAGTAGTGAGTTAACTTTAAAAGATAGATATATGCTGTCGCGGACTTTTTTTTCAACTTCAAAAGGAGAACAATTCCGTCATACATAATGTTTGCGTAACTTTAAAAGCATTTTTTTCCCGTTTTTGCCACATTTTTCATGGATGCTTTGCTCCTGTTGGTCGCAGCGTGATGTTATACATATAGCCTATAGCCTTCCTCGATAAATGGGCAATTCAACACAAAAATATTTTTTCAATTCGATCTAGTAGTTCCTGAGATTAGCGCGTTCAAACAAACAAACAAACTCTTCAGCTTTATGACAGCGGCTAAACGCGTTTAAGCGAGCTTAAACGTCAAAAACTGGGCATTTAGAATTGGTGAAATCGACCCTTAGTATGGTTAGTCCAGTTGTTTTTGGGAATTTACTATATTCTTGAAGAAAGTTATTCATTTCCATGGGCTGAAACAGTATCTTAAATTATCATCAGAGATTGTGGTTTTTTATAGCTGTCTTGGTCAGAAGCGCGTACTGTGAAACCTTCAGGGCTTCAGGAATGCTTCTATAAATTGGGAAGCTGTGTCACTCGCTGACAGCGAGGGGTACGTGTAGCAAATGTAATTCTTTACTTGGGAAGTGTGCCTAGCAGATCAAAGACAGACAACGCACTGTAAAACTCTTATATTTTTAACTATTACAAACATGTGCCCTCTTCGACGGGCTACTCCGGAATAACTCCTTAAACAATATAATGTTTAATATTTTCCTAGTCTGGTTCATCATTCCAGTTACTCTTCAAATATTGAACTGTATAACCAGCTAGTAGCGCCGGGTTCACATGTGCCGCAATTCTTACAATCTTCTCAATTCACGTGCATTTTATGTTTCTTGGTTTAACCTTTCATTAGTGCTCGATTTATTATTTGTAGTTTGTTTATTTCAAATTCATACAGTTGAGTTTCTTGGCTGGCCTGTACTATGCAGTGCCAACTACCACTACGGTATTTGGTTAAGTATGAGTTAACAGTTCTTACACGATTACCGCAGGAACTGTTTCTGGCTTCATTTAACTAATGTGAATTCTTTGTACAGTAACCAAAACTGTAACTTTTTCTACAAATCTTAACCGAGATCTCGTTTTAACTTTATAAAAATCAACCAAGGTCTGTTTTCAAAAAAACAGTTACGCGACATACGGTAGTGGTAGTGCAGCTATTATGTTATCTTTACGTGTATAATTTCCGTGTGTACACAAATAAGTCGTTTTAATAATAAGTAACAGTCATCTATACACATCTTAGACATAATACCTCGATTGTTTTCGGTGATTCTCGTTGCCTTATTAACACAATGGCGGCTGTGTGAACTGAGAAACACGAATATGTTAACACTTTCAATGAATCAGCTCCAACTTCACAAGGTCGTTTCTCCTACAATTCGTTATTCAGCTGAAAAAAACTGTTATTTCCTCTAATCTGTATTGTTTTAACGTTCATTTTTGTCTGAAAATTATTTTAATGATTGCTCTGATTAGTTTGTTTCGTTGCTCTTTAGTGTTGAGGTTCCATTCTGTGTCTGTTCGTCGGAAAATCGAGTGTCTCGGGTTTTATCGTGTCTGTGTTTATGATAGTGTCTGTTACATTGTTTGTTTGTTTATAAAAGTGCGTAGGTACTATGTTGCGAGAAACTGTTGGATTCGTGCCAAACTGTGCTTTTCACTTCGTTTTCTCTAACTAGGCAAATGTTCCTTTTATGTGGTTTCAAATTTCTTTTTTATTAATGAAGTTGCCTTTTGATACTTCGGGCTATATTTATAAAAAAAAAATTAGCTTTTGCCAGCGGCTTCCCCCCATTATGAATTATAGCCTATGTGTTATTCTGATATATAAACGATATTACTGTAAAGTTTCATCTAAATCCGTTCAGTAGTTTTTGCGTGAAAGAGTAACAAACTTATATCCTCACAAACGTTCACATTTTTACAATATTAGTTTATAAAAAAAAATCATGTGATTAATTTAACTACTGATTAGCGAATTCTAATTTAAAGAGAGCACACGTCCATCAAATTAAAATATATATATATATATATATATTAAAAAAAAGGCTGTCTATATAACAAATCCTCCTTTAAATGATTAGTAAGTACTATAAAACCCACAAAGAACTAAACACATAGTAAACTCAATCATTAAGAGTGTTTACTCCTCCCGGTACTTCATACAAAATTTCAAAGTCCTTATTCTTGAAAATGAATAAACCGATTTTAATGAAACTTGGTACACACACGAATTTGGTACTTTGACAAGTTTTTGTATTAAACTGAAGTAATACAACGGTTGGCAAAAATCTTGACGTGAGAGGAAAATTGAAGTGTTTCTGACACTCAAAACCTCGTGGTTGATGTTATAACTGATGACATGGAAATAACAAGATCCTGTTTTGGTTTTCAGTTCAGTGAACACAGTATTCTTGCGTTTATTCTTTGAAAGAATGTACGAGTATTTTCTTATTTGAAACAAAACCGGTAATGAATATAATTTACTAGCTTGTTCGCCCTCGTGGAATCATTCCTCCATTATAAATTATAGCTGAAGTGCTACTCCAGAATTTAATCTCTCTCTGCGCCAAATTTCATCCAGCTCCCTCAGCCAAGTAACTTTTATAATAGCGCTAACGCTACCGCTTCGTGCAAAATGTACGGCAACGACATTACTGGGCGTGAGTCACGTGACAGTTCTCTCGGCAGGTAATGTCCTTACGGCGCGTAGTGTTCCTCGCGCGCCTCAAAGAGATGTTGTCAGCCACCACTGACGGGGCCTATCGTGGCCGGTGCCTGCATGCCTAGGGGTAGCGGATAAATTCTGAAAATGAGTTACCGCATCCCTGGGCACTCAGGCAGGGAAGGAACAGGGGTGGGTTTTAGTCAGTAAGAGTCATACACGCCTTCCCGCTCCACCCAGAGCGGGAGAAGTCATTGGATGATTTCCCACACCCACAAAAAAAAAATACAAACAATATTACACACAAGAAATAGCTAACGATTTTTGGTTGTGGATCGCTGGTGCCTGTGGTAGGTAGGAACACCTGTAATACAGGTCACCAGGTCCCCACCTGTTCATAGTTACATATTTGATAGCTTACATCTGATATCACAGCTAGTATTAAGGCGTAGTTAAACGAATTTATCCGCTACCCCTAGGCATGCAGGCACCGTCCAGTATCTTTTGGCTTGTGGTGAGAAATAAACACTTTATTATTATATTATATTATTATAATGGGTAATCAACTAATCACACTAATATGTAGGTATATGTCGCTGCCATCTGATTGAATCAGCCATTCAACTGGATGCCTAGGCCGTTCAATAAATGCCGGCATTCAATGAAATGGATAGCTTGATAGTTAATTCAACTAGAATCACTCAACGTTTAACAACTTGGCGTGTTGAAAGTCAGCCCTTTGAAGATAACTGACATAGACTCAGTCCTAATCTAGTCCTATAATTCTCCATTCAAGCTTGAAGTCAAACCGAAGTTGCACAAATACCTATATTTCCAAATATAACGATGACAAAGTGAATAAACAACTAAACATTTGCTAAATAAACATTATTATTAGTCGCAAATGCGTTTCTCATGATTTATTGCATCACGTTAACATTGTGCTAATGCTAAATAAACAAATCAGTAAAAATCAGCCTTCGGTATAGAAATTGTATAAAAGTTTCATTTCCGCCCTTGTGCTAGTTTGGAAGAAATCACCCTACATTTACCTTTTGGTAATGATAAATGAGATTTGTTTCTATAAATTTGTTTAAACAAACTCTTTTATTCGTCAACATTTATAATTCAGGTAATTATACATTGCCCGTACATAAATAAACAATATCAAATAAGTAGTCACATAAATAAAAAATAAAACATTAAAATTAAATAAAATCATTCAAATAAAATGTTCTAAACTTCAAAATAAGTTAAATAAACATGAATTTAAAATCAAATTAAATCAAATCATACAAATTAGATCAAATGTCAGAACAATAAAAATAAAATAAATAAAAATCAATTAAAAATTAATAATTGAAATTTAAGTAAATATTGTGCAGCTAGATAATACTTAGTAAGTCTTAAGAACTCGTGGCTAAAGTAATAACAGCCGCACGGGTCGATCCATCAGGTTAATTAAGCTATGCTTGCCGGCGTTGGTCCATGGATAGATGACCATCTTTACATACCGAGACTCATCCGTGCCTCGGAGAGCACGTTAAGCCGTTGTTCCCGGCTGTCAATCGTTGATCTTTGACAGTCGTTACGGGTCGTCAGAAGCCCGAAAGTCTGACAACCAATCTTAACAAGGGGTACTTATCATATTACCCAGTAACTGTGTTGTGGAGGTCAGATATGCAGTCGCTCCATGTAAAATAATGGTATTCAGCTGCCTCCAATTAGACTGGAAGCCGACCCCAAGATAGTTGGGAAAAGGTTAGGCGGATTGATTGACTTAGTAAACAATAGACGGACTGCTTAGCGTAAGCAGTCCGTCTATTGCAGATCTAAGAGCAAATGTGTCAGCTTTAAAATCAAACAACGAATAAATGTATTAAAAACTCACGTACTCGTATATAAGAAAAATATTCTGTTACATTAAAAAAACAAACATGATTTGAAGACACTTCATACCTATGTCTGTTAATTTTATACCACGTCCGATTAAAGTCTTCGAAAGACGCAACGATATTCATTCATGTAGTTTTTGCTCGCCACAAAAAGAGCAAACAAGAAATCTAGCTTTTGCCTTTGTGTTCAAGAATCGGTATCTAATTATACTTATAATACAACTGTTATGTCCATGTTCATCTTGTATCCGGCGTTTTGAATTAAGATAATAAACCTGGATTTGTAATTACTAGGTTATATCTTAAACCGATGGCACTGTTTTATTTATTTAGAAATACATTAAATTAGTTATTGGCGATCCCTATTGATGACTTTTTTTTTTGATGACTGAGTTTCAATGTTTTTTAAAATGACGTACACCAGATGGTATTACTGAGCCGTCAGGTCCAGACACCTGTCGAAGCGAATACAGATAATGGGCGTTTGTCATCCATCATTGCAAAAAAATGATATTCGCGCGGGTTTTTGGCGGGATTTTGTCGAGTGAAGTTCAGTGGCTGTTTTAATAACTCGTTTATTGATTGCTAGTGGATATTGTGATGTAAAATTGGTGTAGTTTTGTCTCAAGTGTCAACGCAAATGTACAATATGTGGAATCATTGAAACAGGCGCGATCTCGGTAAAATGGAGCTGAGAATTTTATTGTAGTATTGACTACCTCAGCGAAGTTTTCTGAGAAGGCTGACTTGACACATTTGTTGCCAAGTACTGCAAAAAACATTAGAATGTGTTACATCTGCATTCTAATGGAAAAAAAGTAAAAATACACTACGTAAGCCTAGGCAATATGGTCAAAAGACTTTAGCCTTCCATTCGGGGTAAAAAAAAAACCAATTGATAATGTCAAAACTGACATGTCAAGTTGACGTCAACGTCATGTAAACGTCGTAAAAGACCTGACCTCTACGTGACATCAGCTGGTGGCGTAAACCTTGAAAACCTTCATTAAACAAATGATAATTTTTAGGGTTCTGAAAGTCCGAATGAAAAATAAAACTGTTATAGGATCACTCGTGTGTCTGTCTGTCGGTCTGTCTGCCTGTCTGTCCGTCTGTCTCAGCCAGTTTGCTCCGAATCTACCTGACCAATTGAGTTATAATTTGGCGTACACATGAATATCTGTGACGCAAACACGGAAATGTATTGTAATTAAATTAATGTGTAATTCGTCATTTTCTGATTTGCACCCCAAAAGTGGTGGTCACTTTTGGGGTGAAAACAGAAAATTACAAAAAAAAAAGTTTTTCAACTTTCATATGTAATGCTACATATCAAATGAAAGGGCTTATTGTTAGGATTTCAAATATTTTTTTTTATAATATTAAAATATATATTTCTGAAGTTATTTCATAAAATAGATGAAAAATTACCATTCCCGCCCTCATCTCCGAAACCACTAGGCTTAAAATTTTGAAGAAAGTACAGAATGTAGGTTATTACTTATAAATTACAGAGAAACCTATAAAAAGTACCTATTATATAGTTTAAACCTGAAAAATTTTATTAGTACGGAACCCTTTGCGCACGAGTCCGGCTCGCTCTTGGCGGGTTGTTTTATTTTGGTTTGTGCCAGCTCTTGTCCTCGATCTCTCCTTCTGATGGAAAGCGATAAACGAGATTAACGATAGAACAGCGAGTTCAGAATGCCTGTCCACTTTTGCTTTGAAAGTAGGTATGTGGGTTTTGTTTTTTTTTTTTTTGGGGGTGTGATATCATCTCATGACTTCTTCCGCTCTAGGGTGGAGCGGAAGGGCGTGTCAGACTCTTACTGACTAAAACCCACCCCTGTTCCTCCCTGCCCTACGTGCCCGGGGGCGAGGTAACTCTTTCGAATTTATCCTCCACCCCCGGGCAGAGGGTACAGGTGGGTAGGGCTAAATGTGGAGAAGACGCTGATCAAGGAAACAATGACTCAGGTTGACTAACAAATCTGCCCTTAATAAAAAATAATTGGCAACACTACTGTTAATATAAAAATCTGAGAATAAAATGACATAATATGCTATGCTTCAAATTGGTTACAAGGTCTCTTTGTGTAACCTTTATTTACATTCTTCAAAACCTAGAATACCCAACCCAACAAGCCAACTTACATGTCTTGAATTCCAATAATAGCAAACCTATAAATAAACACATGTCTTTAATCCCAATAACGTATAAATATTCCTCAGGTCCATTGTAAAAAACTCAATTATAACATCACCTGATACAAAAACCATTGAAAAAATTTTGACCAATCAACGCACAGTGTTGGCTTGTTTACCGTCGCGGCGATTCCGAAGTGAGCCGAACTATTCCGAACGGTCTCTGGTGAGTTTGCGACTCGTGCGCATGTCGCGATGACTCGAGTGAGGAACACACGGTGTAAGGGGAAAGTGCATCATGTTCTACAATATTTTAGGTAAGGTCTCAGGCTAAAAATGTTACCTACATCGAATAGTGTTTTTTTGTGCAAAGAAACTGTGGTTCTTTAGTGAAAATTGGTTAAAATCTTGTGAAAATGGACCGTGTTCTAAGTTTTTTCAGGTACGTATTGTTTTTTGGTGGAACTAATCGTTGTAACTGTACTTTATATTGATCAAAAGTTACATCCTGTTCCATGCATAATAATTATAGTGGATTATTTTTCTAAGATTCATTGAAACATTACTTACTTACGTAAAGTTGTAATTCATCGGAAATGCGTGACTAGATGGTATTCATTGAACGCTGTATTCGTCTTTAATTACGTCATGACTCAATGAACATATTTTCTCATGACAGCAATAATATAAAAGGGAATGATAATGGGGGTTATAAAAATGCCTCGCCTAATTACTTAAAGTAAATAAAAGCCCGTCTACGGAATGTAAGCTTGCATAGACAGGTCTATGAACGGCCTTGAGGAGCATTATTATGTTGAGAACAGATTATGTCAGTCAGTGAGCCCCCTCACTTATTGAAGGGAATGAGGCTACCTGTACTGTATCTAACTGGATATATTATTAACTAGCACTCCCCGTGGCTACGCTCCTGTGACCTATCCCGCGTGTTATTTTTTCCGGGATAAAAAGTATGCCTATGTTACTCGCTGATAATTTAGCTTTCTATTGCCGATGAAATGGTTAAAATCGGTCCAGTAGTTTAAACAAAAAAAACTTTCTTTATATTGATAGTGTAGATAGCTATCCTCTGTGGTTTTACCCGCGTTTTTGGTTACTGTTCTGCACTTGTGGGTCGCAGCGTAGTAATAGAAGCCTTCTTCATGAATGTGGCTATCATATCCCGAGAGAATTTTTCAAATCCGACTCGTAGTTCCAGAGATTGACGTGTTCAAACAAACTCTTCAGCTTCAATATATTAGTGCATATAGATTCATATCAAAGCCAGGGATATCGTGTAGCCCATAACTGGGTTGCATAGGTCAGATAGGCTAGGCGGTCCCTCCATGTAAAGTGATGGTATTCAGCTGCTTTCGGTGGGACTGGAAGCCGACCCCAATACAGTTGGGAAAAGTCTAGGCTGATGATACTGATAAAGCTCATACTATGTGAATGATTGTCAGTGGGAAGCAAAACAACCCCAAGGAAGTTTATGTTCCAACTGAAACAGAGATAATTATGCTACATTCCATTTTATTATTATTAACATGGACCAGTCCTCTCCCACTGCTGGGAAAAGGTTTCCCTTCCTTCCTACCATTTTCCTCGGTTTTTTGCAATTTTGGGCCAGTCCTTGGTTCCGCCATCTCTTTCTGGGCCTGCCGCGTTTTAATTTTTTTATCATTAGCAATGATATATAATGTATATAATGGTTCGCGTTTGATCACTATCACACCTGATGGTAAGAGATGATGTGGTCGAAGATGGAGCACGCTTGCCTAGAAGTAACCTATTCAAGTATTCAGTCTTGACTTAGAGGTTGTAGCTATCAGAAAACAATGATTCAGGCTGGGAATACTACAAAACAAATAAATTTGATGAAGCTCAAATCCTAAATGGTCTAACACCAACTTAGTATTTAATGCCAACATAACCTTGTACCTAACATTTACCAAGTTAAGTCATCTCAGCGAAAATGCAGTCGCGTCATGTCATGGAGACGTAATCATTATATTTGTCGTACCACTAATTATGTTAGTACGCCATATTTATGATGATTATCGTGTTTTTGTGACTTCCAGCTGCCTCTAAGGCCGTTTTTCTTAAAGGTCAGTCGAGCTAATAAAGATTGTGCATAGATTTCATGTTCTTTTATAACGTTTTGTCTGGTTTCCGGACTATTGTTTAGGATCTCCTTTGCTTTAAAGGATGTGGGGTTATTGTGTGAATGGGCAATTGCTTCATCCTTTGATGTGGCAATTTTGGAAGTCAGGTATGTACGTCACGGGTCGCGAGAATGTTCGAAAGAATCACGTCGGCCCCGGAACGCAAAGGCGACGGAAGGAACACGGTCGGGTTTCAGTCAGTAAGTGTCTGACACCCCCTCCCGCTCCCAGAGCGGGCGAAGTCATCTATTGATTTCCCATCCTGAAAAAGAAAGTTACCTATGTACGTCACGTCAAAGCCATCAAAAGAATCAGTCAGGCGTTTTGTTCTTGCCTTGATTCCGTAGCTGCATTTGTGGTCTTTCGAAACCTTCCTCAACTGGCCTTTTCATCCGTCCTGGAACTAAATAAACCAGAGGTATTCCGCTGAGTTTTCCAGTTTCTGGATACCAGTTACCATGATACACGTCCTCGCTCGCTCGTGGGTAGTATAGGCACTTTGGCAGTACCCTTGAAAATATGCCACCAATACAATTCTCTTTTCCATTATCAAAATTATACACACCTTGCTTATCATGCGTTAAATCTACGCTAGAACTAATTAGCATTGTGCTAAGATTTATTATCATTTAATCTCCACGCTTCATGGTTCACCTTGGGAGTATGGACAAACATCCATCTTTATTATATACCGTAGTATGTGCATAGATTATAAGATTAGATCATCACTGTGGTGACGGCGGTATAGCGTTTGAAGATGGTTTAAAGACTTAGTAAGTGATAATGAAATTCTTTTTAAACGACTTCCAAAGGAGGAGGTTCTCAATGCGTTTGTATGTTTTTGTTTTTTGTATGTTTATTACGCGATTTCTCCGCCACTTGTGAATAGATTTTGATGATTCTCTTTTTTTTTGCCACACTTCAGAGGTCCCATATAAATTTTATTGAAATTGATTCAGCTGTTTTCGATAAAATCAACATAAACAAAAAATGTCTAGACACAGATGACGTTTTGGTTTTTTCCAATTATGTTCAAATTCCATGTTATTGGGGTTATCCAATCGGGCATAACTTTATTATTTAGTTAATCAGTTGTCTAGTACCCATAACACAAGCTCTGCTTAGCTTGGGACTAGATGGCGTTGTGTGATAGTTGTGGAATATATTATATTATTATAGTTTTAATTCTGGGGTACCTACTTACAACAACTAAAATGTGAAAAATAAAAAACTTTTTTCAGTTCCAGAAGTCAGATGTATTTTTTGTAAAAAACGTTTTTTATTAGTAACCCCTCTTCCGACCTGTCTTGGTCAACATATAGGTAATGGTCAACATAGGCAATGAATCGATGATGCTCTTGTGCGTAAAATGCTTATGCGTAAGCACAAAGATGGCCAGCATTATCTACCAATTTTTTTTTTGAGGGAGGGTTAATCTTTAAATAACTTATCTCGGTGGGAGTGGAGTGGGAGGGCGTGACTCTTACTGACTAAAACCCACCCGTGTTCCTCCAGTTGTGTGCCAGGGTCGCGGGGACTCTTTTAAACATACCAAATCATCAAAATAACTCTTGCTCTGGGTGGAGCGGGAGGGCGTGTCGGACTCTGTCTTGTCTACTTTTTAACCGACTTCGAAAAAGGAGGAGGTTATCAATTCGGATGTTTGTATTTTTTTTTTTTTTTTTTTTTTTTATGTATATTCGGGCATAACTCCGTCATATATTGACGGATTTGCAAAATTCTTTTTTTGTTCGAAAGGGGTTTATTCCGAAATGGTCCCATTTAAATTTCAAAAAGATCTGATGATGGGTTTCGGAGACAGACAACGGAACTCTTCAAAAATTGACAGCAAATCAACCGCGATTGCTGCTATCGTATGTCTATGAATTGTTAACACAGTTTAATGGGGAGCCACAACTAAAAAGTGAAAAATAAAAAACTTTTTTACAAAAAAATAGAACCGACTTCCAAAAAAAGTGCAAAATAACTTTAATTTCGGAAGTCGGTGTCAAAAAACAAAGACACAAAACAGAAACACCGACTTCCGAAATTAAAGTTATTTTGCACTTTTTTTGGAAGTCGGTTCTATTTTTTTGTAAAAAAGTTTTTTTCTTAGTTTGTCTTGTCTACCTGAGCTATCAATATTTGACGACACACGTCAAACAGTCAACCGTGATCGATTTTGCATAGGTTCAGAAAAACAACAGAATGAAGCAAAAGACAGATCAGACCCTGTGTTCATTCCATGGATATTAATGCGTTACCTACAAGTACTAACAGACCGGCGACCCTGTCTTTTGTCGTTGGCAAAACAAGCAACACAGCTCTTTTTTATCGCTCCGTGATTTTCCACGCGATGCTTTGTCGGTATTTCAATGAAACATTGTTCGGTTCGAAGAATTTGAAAACCAACATAACTGAGTTCTTTTTGCCTTTCTATGAAGACGGGATATGGCAGAAAATAGCCGATCAAAAACAGTTCTAAAGAACTAGCAACACGCTCCGGCTTGGCACGGGAGCAAAGTGGTTCAAAAGACAGGTAACGCCATCTAGCGGCCTAAAGCAATTGTGACCATCAAAAGTTATTGTTCTTTCCCTCAGGAACGGGTACGGAACCCCAAAAACTGTTCCTGATGAGGGTCTGTCTGTCACCAGGCTGTATCTCATGAACCGTGATAGTTAGACAGTTGAAATTTTCACAGATGATGCATTTCTGTTGCCGCTATAACAACAAATATTAAAAAAAACAACAGAATAAAAAAATATTTCGGCGGCTCCCATCCAACAAACACGATTATTTTCTGCCGTTTTTTTAGATAATTGTACTGAACTCCGTCGTCAGAAGCCCGAAAGTCTGACATCCAGTCTTACCAAGGGGTATCGTATTACCCAGTAACTGGGTTGTGGAGGTCAGATAGGCAGTCGCTCCATGTAAAGTATTGGTATTCAGCTGCATCCGGTTAGACTGGCAGCCGACCCCAAGATAGTTGGGAAAAGGCGCGGGCAGATGATGGTACTGAACTCTTCGTGCGCGAGTCCGACTCGCACTTTGCCGATTTTTTTTTTTCTGGATAGTAGTCAAACTCAAACAAATGGATAACTTAAGGCGCTATTAGCTGCCAACGACCTTGAGTCGTTAGCTTGCGTGTTCTGCGCTGAGCTCACGTAACGCGTCGTATGTCCACCCAGTAATAGGACTCGCCCATCAAGGAGCGCTGTCCGAAATTAGACGCATTATTAATTTATTACACATAAAACAACAAGTATAAACTAAGACACTGAGACTAAATTATAAATAATTAAATGATCTTTCAAATGGTGAAGGTTTCATAAAAATACGCTTTATAGTTTTTGCGTGATTCTCAATTTTTTATCCGAATTAGACATAAATTTACAAATTAATTACACTATGTTACAAAAATATTTTTTCAAATATTCTGAGATCAAATTACGACGAAAATTGTCTAGTGTAACTTATATTTTTTTCAAAGAAATGAGACTAGTCGTTTAGACGTGATGTTCAATTAAAAACCATGAAAAGTCGTATAACTGCCCCTTAAGTTTGTACATACCACAACGTGCCTTGATTTCAAATTAGCTATTTAAAAAAGTGGCGCAAAACATTTTTTGGTTTTCCAATATTCGTTAACATACTATAAATACCGTTTCACACATGCTTAAGATTATATATTTTAATTTCAAATGAGGATGCTTATGTGATGAGGCAATATTTAAATATAATGTTAGACTGACGTAACCAAGTACCATAGAATTATACACTTGTGTTTAAATATGGGGGTCTCTGGGTCATTAATTTTCAATGAGCCATTTGATTGTTAATGGATGTTTTTAATATCAGGGATTGGTGACGTACTTGATGATGTTGATAGAGCCTGGAATTCACTGTCTGGATCGTGGCTAAAGTAATAACAGCCGCACGGGTCGATCTATCAATTCGTCCATGGATGGCTGAACATCTTTGCATACCGAGACTCCTCCGTGCCTCGGAAAGCACGTTAAGCCATTGGTCCCGGATGTCAATCGTGGATCTTTGACAGTCGTTACGGGACGTCAGAAGCCCGAAAGTCTGACAATCAGTCAGTACAGGCTCCCAAAGTGATAATGCGCATAGAAATCTTCGTCATTGTTCGGCAACGGTCGTATTCCCCGAGCGTCGGCAGATAATATGTATATAGAGTGGGTAAGTGCATTGTTTAGGGCTCTTACGATTCAATGATTCGGGTGTTTCCGGGAATATGACAATTAGCGAAGATCTGCATGCGCATTATTAATTTGGGAGACCTGTACCGAGGGGTTTACCCAGTAAGTAACTGGGTTGTGGAGGTGAGATAGGCAGTCGCTCCATGTAAAATACTGGTGTTCAGCTGCATCCGGTTAGACTGGAAGCCGACCCCAAGATAGTTGGGAAAAGGTTAGGCAGATTGAGGGTAAGAGCATCTTCTCTTACATACGAGCAGTTCAGAAATAACAAGTTCTGCTCAGAAATTACACAAAACACGCTTTTATTAGGTCCACTTTTGACTATGTAAAAAATCTTAGAATTTGACCCACTGCCTGGTACAGTTTGAGCTGAAATTTTGCATACATTGCAGTTTGGATGACAATGCATGGTTAGTTAAGTGACGTCATTCTAAATCAAATATGGCGGACTAGTTATTTTTTATGTATTCCCATGTTATGGGTATCAAATGAAAGGATTTGCTGTAAAGAATATAAATAAATAGTCGATGTCAAAAAACGAAGAAACAAAATTAGAAACACCGACTTCCGAAATTAAAGATTTTTTGCACTCTTTTTTTTTTTTTGCAAGTCGGTTCTATTTTTAATAGACGAAAAAAAAGGAGGAGGTTCTCAATTCGGGTGTAAGGTACATGAACGCACATACGTGTACTAGTGATTCAGTACATTATTCTGGACCCCCATAGCGTTGGAATTTTTCGTCTTATTTGAAGTCGGTTAAAAATGGAAAACAAAACGTGATTTTAGTTTTTTTTTTTTAATATAATAATTTATTTACGATGTTTTCCTGACTAACAACGACTCCATTGCTGCCGTTATACTAAGAACTTTAAACTCTGTCTATGCAAGGTATTTCTCTTGCAACCTGTTCTGAAGAGTTTTTAGGGGTTAGTTTATGTGTAAAAGCTTCTCACGTCAAATCACATAATATGGTCTTGTCAGTAATTTCGAAACATTTTGGTGACTCTCCGTTCGTTCTGCCCTATATCCACCCTACCCTTTTATACCGCCATCCCTTTTATAGGATTCCAAGCATGACGAGCCATGGTAAATCGTATGGTAACAAGCGTAGGAAATGCTGTGAGGTCAAGGTCACTGGCATTTTGTTCAAACGGTTGACGTTCTTACGTAATGTCATGCTTAATGGTTTCGTCACGACTTTTTGTTTCGTCTTCTAGGTTAAAATGTTATTCATATGTGCTTCTGGTTTATTGTGCGGCGTTTAGTTTTTCATGAGCTATGAATTTGAAAGGTTTGAGTATAAGTATGGACGAAGACAGCGTACCGGAAGCCGCAGCGTTAGAAGGCCTCCCACAGGGTGGACCGCTGACATGGTGAGGGTTGAATCCGATGGATGCAAGGTCCACAAGGCCGGCCGTTGTGGTGACACTTGGGGATGATGTGATGTGATGATGTTGTGATAAGTATGAATGCTTATATGGGTGGAGGAAGACAAAAGAAATGATGCATAGATTAAAAGATAATGTAGCTTAAAGGGAGTTATTCCGGTCAGATTCCCTGATCTGATCCCTTTTTTTTTTGGGGTGGGAAATCATCCGATGAATTCTCCCGCTCTGGGTGGAGCGGGAGGGCGTGTCAGGCTTTAACTGACTAAAACCCACTCCCGTTCCTTCCTTGCCTTCCTTGCCTGCTTGCCCAGGGGCGCAGTAACTCTGTTTCGAATTTATCCGCGACCCCTGGGCATGCAGGCACCGGCCATAATGGGCCCCGTCAGTAACGGCTGACAAACATCTCTTAGAGGCGCACGTGGAAATACTACGCGCCATCAACTCACGGGCCTGGTGCTGTTCGGACGGCGAGCTACCCACTGCTCGCAGTCCGCAAGCCTGGATGATCTGATCCCCTGGGGGATCAGTTTTATTTTATAATTATTTTCTATTCCGTTCTGATCCACCGTTTAGGGTATCACAAATAAATTAAAATATTTTGTTCCGGTCGGATACCCTGGTTTAGTGGCTACTGACGTGACGACTAAAAGCGAAGTATGGAAGAAGAGGTCATGTTCCACCAACCCCAAATAAATTGGGATAAGGGCAAGATAATGATGAGGATGTGCCCTGAACTTTGTTGGCAGGCTCAAAAGCTAAGTTTTGTTGTACAGTTCGTTAAATCTGCTCTGGTAATTAAACTGTGATTAACTACAAATTATATACGAGTGTTTTTAATGGAATGATATCGACTTGTGCTGTTTCGAACATATAAAATTATTAAAGACTAGCGCCGTCCAGCAGCTTCGTCTGTGTGGAATTAATACTCCTCTCCCATTATAAATTGTAGCTTACGTGCTATTCTAGACTATAACATATCTATGTCCCAAATTTCATCCAGATCGGTTGAGCCGTTTTGGCGTGATTGAGTAACAAACATTCATGCCGACGAATCCGATCTCGAGACAACATTGAAAAAGCCATTCCATACAAATGTATGAGAAAATTATTTTTATCATTATTTTTTATCGTGTAATTTTCTAATGTTTTATTAGTTATTCTGCTATTCGGGGCGGAGACTAATCTAACAAAACAAATATCATTAAAATCGGTCTAGCCTTTCTTCACTATCACTACATAGTATAAAACAAAGTTGCTTTCTCTGTCCCTATGTCCCTATGTATGCTTAAATCTTTAAAACTACGCAACGGATTTTGATGCGGTTTTTTTTAATAGATAGAGTGATTGAAGAGGAAGGTTTATATGTATAATTTGTACCCGAGCGAAGCTGGGGCGGGTCGCTAGTAAGTTATAAATGGTGTAACTAACCCGACTTTGTTTTATACATTAGCGACCCATCCCAGCTACGCTCGGGTACAAATACACCTAAAGCTTCCTAATGAATCACTCTGTCTATTGGTGAAAACCGCATGATAATTCGTATAATAGTTTTTGAGTTTATCGCGAACAGACACGGCGGGGACTTTGTTTTTAATCGACTTCGAAAAAGGAGGATGTTCTATGTTCGACTGTAAATTTTTTTTTTTTTTTTTCGTTTTTTGTTTGTGTCTTTTTATGTATGTCCACCGATTTATCTGTCAATTGAGGACCGATTTTCGAAATTGCTTCAGCGCTTTTTGAAAAAGTGAACAAAAACGAAAAATGCGTGTAACTAGATGACGTTTTGGTGTTCTCTCCAATTACGACTATGTTTAAATTCCACGATCCATGTTATTGCGGTTTTTAGTTCTGGGGTATAACAACTAAAAAGTGAAAAATAAGATATCTTTTTACAAAAAAAACAACCGACTTCGGAAATTTAAGTTATTTATTAATTTTTAGTGTATTTTTTTTTTGGAAGTCGGTTGTTTTTTTTTTTGTAAAAAAGTTTTTATAGTACGTAGTACTATTAATGTTATATATAAAGTTAATTGGCATTCATCATTTACGTCAGTTAGTAACTCTTGATAAAATTCATTCCTTAACGTAAGAACTGAAATCTTGAAAAAAATAGGCTAAAGTACTACTACTGTACTACTAAATATTCCCCAAAGGAACATCGTTAGTCCATCGTTTTCCTCTAATATTTCTCCAAATTATATCCACCTTGACGCTTGACAGTGATGGATTCCTCCTGGGAACTTCCTAGCATCCTTAATGTAGACGGTTGCTCAATTTACTCCGTCCTGATGAGATTAGATCAGTTGATGTATTCATTATTACTGATGTTATGTTCATTGATTACCTGACTTCCTGATAAAGAGTTTAACTTTATCTATCTAGTGACCGAGTCTGCTCTTATTTTTAAGGGAGGGTAATTTGTTTATCAGCCTATTTATGTTTCTTCCTTTGTGACGCTTTAAAGACCCAACACGTGGGCTGATTTTGATAATTCTTCTTAATCTTGCGACTTCTGCTAAAGACATGACAGTAATCAAAACACAATATGGCGACAACCAGACGCCATATTGTGCAAAAGAAAAAAAAATTAAATTATTTAAAGGTATCAAAATAATATGTAGAAAATGAAAAAAAAAAAAATATATTTTCAAAAAACCGGACTGTAAAAAACAACTAAAAAGTTCCAAACAAGTCACTTACAAAACAGTCTGATGCAGTTGGTGGCATAAAATCAATAATAGAACTAAAATAACTGCCACCAACTGCATCAGACTGCTGGAAAAGTGACTTGTTTGTTGCAACTTTTTAGTTGTTTATTACAGTCCGGTTTTTTGAAAAAAAAAATTTTTTTTCGGGACTTTTTAGCGCATTATTTTAGCCCTGAACGAATCTAATGAACAGACTTCTCTAGGCCTCAAATAATAATATATACCTACCTACAAGTTAGTTGATTAGAATATTGGTCGTACTAACTACTACCAACATTAGCCTTGGCTATGACTTTGGTCAAACAGTGTTTCAATTTTATCAATTAAGGCTCCCCTCTCCCTTAGAGGAAATACTTTATTTAGATAGGTTCAAGGTTCCGTCAACACTGCATTTTAATGTTAAGGGGGACGCGCCAGGCTAACCCGCGTAATTAAAATTTTCTTACGTTTTTTGCAATTTGCTGGTCAATATAATGTTGTATGTTGATCAAAATATGATTCGCGGCTGTAGCAAGTACGTATTTACAGAACTGTAATTATTAAAATCATCACATACAACTCTCTGTTAGTATAATAACAAATGTCATGATTTCATGAAATACTACATTAATACGACATTAACACTAATACAGAGTTGTATTGATGATTTTAATGATAACAGTTCTGTAAGTACGTACTTGCTACGGCCGCGAACCATATTTTGATCAACATACAACTTGATACTGACCTACAAATAGCAAAAAACGTAAAACAAATTGAATTTCACGGGTTACCTTGGAGCTTTCACCTTAAGAGGCCTCTTACAGTCCACTAGCGCCGCCAATCGAAAAAATGTCATAACTCGTAAATAGAATCAAAAATACAAAATATGTTCTATTATTAGTGTGGAAAAGGCAATAACGTAATTGAAATATAGCTGTTTAGCTAAATCGTGCATTCAAAACATAAACGGCCGTTTTTGTTACAAATGCACGATTTAGCTAAACAGCTATATTTCAAGTGTTGACAATGTGTTATAAAATTACGTTATTGCCTTTTCTACACTAATAATAGACCACATTTTGTATTTTTGATTCTATTTACGAGTTATGATATTTTTTCGATTGGCGGCGCTAGTGGACTGTAAAAGGCCCCTTAACTAACGTATACAGTTGGAAACGAAATTTGCACCTTTAATAACCAACCTAGAAATCAAAAACTGACGAGGTACGAAATATATCTTATTTATTTTCTTTACGTACAAAATAATGTCTATATGAAAGCTATCAGCGGTTGATAAATATCGTTGGGGCCTGCCAGATAGACTCACACTTTATACTAGACTCCCTTGGACCCGAGCAGATTAGAACTTGGGTATCTTGTAGAAATAAAAATTCTAAATTCCTTTTCTCTTTGTTCCAGAGGGGCGGTGTGTGAGTGTCGCACCGCCATGTCCCACCACAGTGACGAGCAGGCGCTGCTCTCAGTCGCCTCCGACTCTTTCTGGGAGCCTGGTAATTATAAGCGGACCACACGACGAGTTGACGATGGACACAGGCTCTGCGGAGAGCTACAGGCCCTCGTGCAGGAGAGGGCAGACATCGAGAAGACATACGCTAAAAGTTTGAGAGGATGGGCGAAGAAATGGAATGACCTCATTGAGAAAGGTAAATTTCGTGCGCGTTTTTGCTATTTCAAACTATTTCTGATAGCCTGGTAGCTAGCTTTACTGAGGCATCAATAATGAACAGAGGCCACAAAGCAACCCCAAAATAAATCGTGGATCGTCCACGTTAATAACTCACAGAGTTCGTTGGTTCATTCAACAATACAAATCCTTTTATAGTTCTGTCTGACCTAGATTAGGTTGCAGTTCGCTCCTATTTCTGCTCTAGCAGATTCATTCGGTCTTAAAAAGGCTCGATATCTGTCTCTCTTAATTACTAACTCTTAATTTAACAAGCTTCTATTTAATTGAAATCAATAATTATTGAACTAAAATAACTGCCACCAACTGCATCAAACTGCTTGAAAAGTGACTTGTTTGGTTCTTTTTTACAGTCGGGTTTTTTAAAAATATTCAAATTTGTTATTTTTTCATTTTAGTGATTTATATTTTTGGAATCGCCTTGGTTCGTCGACTTTCATTTTTTTCTTTTTCAAGATATGGCGCCTGATTCTCGCCATATTTTATTTTGATTACTGTCATGTCTTTAGTAGTCGCAATATTAAGACGAATCAATTGACGTAAGAATTATCAAAATCGGCCCACGCATTTGCTCTCTAAAGCGCCAAAAAGGAACAAACATAGATACTTAGGCTGATAAACACATTACCCTCCCTAGCGTCGCGCACTCGGATAGAAAACTAGTCATCAATATTATTTAAATAAAAGACACTATCACATTACATTTTCATTTCAAACAAAAGCGGCTTCTGATAATAGCACTGTTATTCCGATGACCGAACGCAAACACAATGGGTTCGGTCCTCCCGACCCATTCATTCGGGTACCAACAAAGATTGATTGTGTAGCGTTCAGGTCTTATCATTCACAATGAGGTTCATTCATGTCTATATTCATTATGTTGGGTTAATGTGGTACCCTTTTTTGTGGTATTTGTGTAAATGGTACTTACAATGTTTTGGGTCGGTATTTTAATTTGAAGTGGCAGCTACGTGGTAAACGCTTTTATGGGATTGTTGTCGTAATTGACTTTTCATTACGTAGTCAAATAAGTCAGCATGAGACTCACGCCTTTTTCCCATGGGGTAGGCAAAAACTACAAAACCTTATGTGCTAAGATCCTTACATGTATTCCTTTTGCTTGGTTTACGTTAATTACATACACGAAAGTCTTTTTTTTACAAGTTTTTTATTAACTTGCAATGTATGTATGTATGTAACTATGTTTGTTTTGATAAAACAATATAACCCCACCGAGTTTGGGCTCGATTGATTCTTCTTGAAGAGCACTTTACACCGAGACATCCAGGGTCTGACGATGAAGCTAGAAGGTGGCTGTGAAGGTGATTGTTTTATCACAGAGATGCCCTATCTCTGTGATTAAACAACATAACCCCATCGAGTTTGGGCTCGATTGATTCGTCTTGAGGAGCACTTTCCATCAAATGATAATATCCGTAGAATATTTTAAAACATAACGCCTCCACTAAAATATTTACCTACTAAAAAGTTGAAAATAAAATAGTAGTAAAAAATGTTTTTAAAAACAAGCTTTTATCAGGGACAATGAACTAAAACGTTGAAAATAAATTCTAATATGTTTTTGACGTGTACTAATCTATATTCTTAAAAGCTTGAGGCACAGAAATATAGTAAGTACTGTAGGACCCCAAGGCACCAGTACGGCCTGCAGGGATCCTGGGACGCTGTAGTATCTTCAGGGTAGAGGTCTCACTCGCTGGCAACGCGAGAGTTCGGTGTATAAAAGGGTAACTCGCTACAGGTGAATAAGAAAAGAGCTGAGGGCGTGATATACTCTATATTGATTAGGCATAAGAATAACATGTGTGCCCACTTGCAAGGGCAAAGCTCTCCAATATTCTTAACTGCCAGCTAAACGCCGGTGCAGATCCGCTGAGTTTAGGCTGTGTCTACAATCACCACAGTACCTAACCTGTAACCTGTAATGGATAGTGCCTCAAGCTTTTAAGAATATAGGTAAGTACCTTCACGCCAAATACATATTAGCATTTATTTTCAATGTTTCAGTTCATTGTCCCTGATAAAATATTGTTTTTTAAAACATTTTTTGCTATTAATTTATTTCTGACTAAAACCCACCTGTATACGTTCCTGCGCCAGGGCTGTGGTGACAGGATACCCGAATGTCTTAGGGTTTTTTTTTTAATAACATGTCGAACCTTGTTGTTACAAAGCCAGAGTTTGACAGCTTTTCGTGCTAAAGTTGAGTTTGACAAATACTCAACTTGAAAATCAGAAATCTGGGTTTAATTTTATTTTGTAGATGCTAGATAAGAAACAAGATTTTGATAGTCAGGCTACTGATCATTTAAGGTGAAAGCGCCAGGGTAGCCAGCGAAATTCAAATTTTCTTACGTTTTTTTGCAATTTGCAGGTCCGTATCAAGTTGTTTCTTGGTCAAAATATGATTCGCGGCCGTAGCAAGGACATATTTACACAACTGTAATCATTAAAATCATCAAAAAACTCTCTCAGTTAGAATAGATGCCAAATGTCATGATTTCATGAAATACTACATTTGACATCAATTCTAACTTAAAGAATTGTGTTGATGTCTTTAATGATTATAATTCTATAAATACATACTTGCTACGACCGCGAATCATATTTTGACCAAGATAGAACCTGACACTGACCTGCAAATTGCGCAAAAAACGTAAGAAAATATGAATTCCGCGAGCTACCCTGGCGCTTTCACTTTAAATGCAATGCATTCTATTCTTGTCTGCTTAAAAGCAGTGTTGAAATGCAGATAAAACCCCATTCATAAATCATTATGCAGAGAAATCGTTTTTGTTTACCAATCGATGCTCAGCATGTGCTCAGATACAATTAATTACCTACACTTTAGTCTAATTTGAAAGCACCAAAGCTGGATCATAGAGCACAGAATTTTCGCGGCGGCCGGCAGTGAGTAGAAACTCCATTACCAAAAATATCTGTTGCTTGAGACAAATTACTTTTCTGTTAGCGTTCACACTAACGCTTAGTACAAAATGTATGGCAATGACATTACTGGGCGTGATATACATCTTTTACTAAGCGTTAGCGTGAACGCTAACCGAAAGTAATTTGTCTCACTCTCCTGTTCCGAATCCGTAACGTTTTGGGAAAACATTGATTTGGTACAGCTAAGGAGTGAAATTCCCTGCCGGAGTCTGTGTTTCCTGATAGCTACAACCTGGAGGCTTTAAGTCGAGAGTGAATAGGTTACTTCTAGGCAAGCTGGCTCCAACGTCGATCACATCATCGCCTACCATCAGGTCAGGTCAAACGCGAGCTTATGAATAGTAAAAATAATAAGTTGAAATTTTTTTAAATTCTGAGTTGAGCGATAACTGACAAATGCTTGCACTATCTGGACAGGTATACTCAAGTCTGTATGCTGCTTTCCTCAAAAGCTCATCCCAGACATGTTACATGGTTCTCATATGATTTGACCAGTACATATTGTATGGATTTGAACACTTTAAAAGAAACTTTGACCTCTGAGTTTGTTTCGGTGCGTCTTCTCAGGGTAGTCAGCTAGGAAACACCGGACCTGTTCTGGCTTCTAACGAGAAGCCTGAAAGTCGGACAACCAGTATTACCAAGGGGTATCGCATTTCCCAGTAACTGGGTTGTGGAGGTCAGATAGGCAGTCGCTCCATGTAAAATACCGGTATTCAGCTGCATCTGGCTAGACTGGAAGCCGACCCCAAGATAGTTTGTAAAGTCCAGGGGTCGTGGATAAATTCGAAAAAGAGTTACCGCGCTCCTGGGCACTCAGGGCAGGGAAGGAATAGGGGTGGGTTTTGGTCAATTAGAGTCTGACACGCCCTCCCGCTCCACCCAGAGCGGGAGAAGTCTTAGGATGATTTCCCACTGCGAAAAAAAGAAGATAGTTGGTAAAAGGCTAGGCAGATTGATCGTGCTATTCCAGACCATAATCTATCTCTGGCGTTATTGAATAACAAACACATCTATTCAAAGTTTCCTAGTTCAGTAGAATTATGCTGAGCTGTTGAGCTGTGGCTTCCTCGTTGCTCTGTGGTCTGGATCGATAAGTACTATAAGTACTTAGGCACTTTAAATCTTGATGCTCTCAGCCTGTGCTCAACTCGAGCACAATTAGCCTAATTGGATTGAGTAAAGAGAAGATGATTGTATGCAGTTTCATACAACGGTGGGACTGAAGTTGATGGGGCTGTAATTAGTTTTTCTTCAGATTGTCGTATTCAAATTGTTTGCTGAGTTAGCGAAATGTACCCCGTTTAATTAGATCTGTTGCAAGCCTTGTGAATGATTTGTTTGGTTCTTGTTATTTTGTGAAACTATCACACATCACATTTCTACTATCCTACTAAATATTAAAAATCCGAAAGTTTCGATATATGAATCTATGTTTGTTACTCAATCACGCCGGAATGGCTGAACGGATCTGAATGAAATTTGGTACAGATATAGATTATAGTCTCGAATAGCACATAGGATACTTTTTATCCAGGGAATATGTTCCCTTGGGATCAATTTCGAATATCACGCTGGTGAATCTGCTGCAAGAAGTTAGCATTAAAATTTACGTCTCGTTCAAAATCAAAGCAAAGCATTTATTACAAATAAACCTTTGTTTTTTTGGGGTGGGAAATCATCCAATGACATCTTCCCTTAGGTGGAGCGGGAGGGCGTGTCAGACTCTTACTGACTAAAACCCACCCCTGTTCGTTCCCTGCCCTGAGTGCCTAGGGACGCCGTAACTCTGTTTCGAATTTATCCACAACCCCTGGGCAGGCATCGGCCATGACGGGCCCTGTCATGATTGCTGACAACTCTTTGAGGCGCGCGTGGAACACTACGCGCGTCGACTCTCGGGCCTGGTGCTGGTCGGACGACGAGCTACCCATTACTCGCCGCCTTTACAGGCATTTTTGAATTGTCAAGAAATCGGTCAGTCAGAAAGATGAAGCTGCACATTCCAAAGCGTAGATCTCCATGGAGAAGAACGCGGAAGAAACTCCATGGACACTCTTTTAAACCATGTTATGTGTTACAATTCTATACCAGATACCAGTTAAGCAATACTTCACATTATACCAACAGCTGGACATAAGGCTGAATAGACCCGATGTGAACATTATCTTTATAATACATTCATGTCGTAAGACACGCCGATCTTTTGATTAATCAATGAAGAAATATTCTGAATAAGTTTCCGGTTTTAATATATAGCGTGTCAGTGTTTTAATGGTTGGGTTCCGTATGAGAATGAAAGGTGATCGGTGCGACGGCCGAAACAATTTGCATACTCAGAAATGTTGGAAAGGTTTGGTCAAGGAAGGTATTGGTATTTAATGCCTTATGCAAATAATCATTGTGCAAAGGTGGATTTAAAATCTGAGGCGATTGACAAAATTAAAATCGAAAGTCATTTATTGGAATTAGACTAAGAACCAGCACTTTTTAACCGACGAAAAAAAGGAGGAGGTTCTCAATTCGACCGTATATATATTTTTTTTTTTTTTTTTTTGAACGTTAAGGCGTATACATATAGTAGCCAAGTGGCGCCCTCATTGAATAAAAAATCGTAGCAAAGCGTAGAAAACAAAGATTAAAAAATCCTATGTTGCGTTTGTTACAAAGAGCTTAAGGTATTTTTTGCTCTTTGTAACAAACGCAACATAGGATTCTTTAATCTTTATTTTCTATGCTAAGATACGAATTTTTAACCGACTTCGAAAAAGGAGGAGGTTATCAATTCGGATGTTTGTATTTTTTTTTTTTTTTTTTTATGTATGTTCGGGCATAACTCCGTCATATATTGACGGATTTGCAAAATTCTTTTTTTGTTTGAAAGAGGTTTATTCCGAAATGGTCCCATTTAAATTTCAAAAAGATCTGATGATGGGTTTCGGAGACAGACAACGGAACTCTTCAAAAATTGACAGCAAATCAACCGCGATTGCTGCTATCGTATGTCTATGAATTGTTAACACAGTTTAATGGGGAGCCACAACTAAAAAAGTAAAAATAAAAAACTTTTTTACAAAAAAATAGAACACTCTTCCAAAAAAATTGCAAAATAACTTTAATTTCGGAAGTCGGTGTCAAAAAACAAAGACACAAAACAGGAACACCGACTTCCGAAATTAAAGTTATTTTGCACTTTTTTTGGAAGTCGGTTCTATTTTTTTGTAAAAAAGTTTTTTTATTCAATGAGGACGCCACTTACGGGAAGGTAGGCTTTTAAAGTTTTACATAAAGACAGTCTCAGAAAGTCAGTCCGCCCGACAGTCATTTGATATGGAATATTGCTAATCTAATACCTTTAAACGATCAATTCTTGTATATTATAATCTGAATCTCGGAAACGGCTCCAACGATTTTCATGAAATTTAGTATGCAGGGGTTTCGGGGCGATAAATCGATCTACTCGTAGCTAGGTTTCATTTTTAGATATATATAAAAAAAAAAAAAACTGAGCAAACTTTGGTCATCCAGGTACTTAATCTCCTTTATACAATTTATAAAACAAAATCGGGTTAGTTGCACCATTTATAACTCTAGAACGGCTGGACCGATTTTAATGATATTTGATTTATTAGATTTGTCTCCGCCCCGAATAGCAGAATAACTATTAAAAAATCGGAAAAATTCACAACAAAAAAAATTAAGAAAATTCATTTTCTCATACATTTTGTATGGACTGTCTTTTATATTGAATCTGAGGCGGTACGAAGTTCGCTGGGTCAGCTAGTAAAGTCATAATGAAGAACTAATAATGGAAAAAAGAGATTTATTCTAGAAGAAGATATGTTTCGCCTATACGCCAAATACATAGGGCAGAAGAATGACGAGGAATTGTTTCTGGAAAAGAACATGTTTCAAAATAACTTCAGTTTATACTGCAGTGAACATTATTACCAATGTAAAGTGAAAAATGTTTAAAAAAAGGAACTTGGTCTCTTCTTATCCAGGAAAATATTCTGTTATATTATAGAAAACAGTTCTTAAAACGTACTATTCCCGGTTGAGCACCAAAAAAGAAAAGCCAGAAATACACATTAACTATTTTCGCAGTTTTCTTATTTGCAATATGTCTAGGGAACCCTTCTCAAAACCAGTATCGCAGAGCTCATTTGTGGGGCGATATTAAATTCTATTCATACGGAGACAGCATTTAAAGAGATGCTCACTGCTCGGCATGAAGCATCAGAACTATTGAACCGATTCGGTTCTCATGGAGAGAGAACCAATTCTCACGCCATTGTTCGATCAGATGTCATAGCAATAATTGTGTGTGCTAGTTTGGATTGTGTGGAATGTTGGTTATAGGTAGCAGATGACTTGTGAGTTACATTGTTGACAGTTTTCTGATCATCAAATCAATCTGCCTAGCCTTTTCCCAACTATCTTGGGGTCGGCTTCCAGTCTAACCGGATGCAGCTGAATACCAGTATTTTACATGGATCGACTGCCTATCTGACCTCCACAGCCCAGTTTCTGGGTAATACGATAACCCCTTGGTAAGACTGGATGTCAGACTTTCGGGCTTCTGACGACCCGTAACGACTGTCAAAGAACCACGGTTGACAGCCGAGACCAATGGCTTATCGTGCTTTCCGAGGCACGGAGGAGTCTCGGTATGTAAAGAGGGTCACCCATCCATGGACCAACCCCGGCAAACGTAGCTTAACCTAATGGATCGAACCGTGCGGCGGTTATTACTTTAGCCACGAACTCTTCGTTTCTGATCATCAAATATTCTATCTTTATACATATATATTCTTAAAATATTTGGCTATTGGCTGGTTTCTGAATTGAGAATTTTGAGTTGAGAACGTGTGAAAAAGGTTTCACACTTTAATGCCAGTTTATCAGGATTTTAGGTTAAAGAAGAGATTGCCAAAATACTCAAATTCAGATTCAGGGATGAGGCGGGAGGGGGATTTAATAAGTTATGGGTTCATAGGTAAAAATTATTTTGTTTAATTTATAATCTTTTGAGGACTCACGATATAATATGTTTATTTCTGCATTATAAACCTAAAACGTGATACCCAAAAAGATTTAAAACTTTTAAAATCCTCAGTCTTTAAGGCGCTATTAACTGCCAACGACCTTGAGTGTTTAGCTTTCGTGTTCTGTGCTGAGCTCACGTACCGCGTCGTATGTCCACCTAGTTATAGGACTCGCCCATCAAGGAGCACTGTCCGAAATAAGACGAATTATTAATTTTTTATACATAAAACAACAGGTACACTAAAATATTAATAATTAAATGATTTCAAAATGGTGAATGTTTCATAAAAATACGCTTTATAGTTTTTGCGTGACTCTCAATTTTTTATCCGCGTTAGACATAACTATACAAATTAATTTTCTATGTTATATAATTACAAATATTCACATATCAATTTACGAAGGAAATGGTTTAGAGCAACATATATTTTTTTCAAAGAAATAAGATTAGTCGTTAAGATGTGATGTTCAATTAAAAATCATTAGACGTATAATTGCGCCTTAAGGCGCCAACGCCCAGTGTCGCACAAATTGAAAATTAAATATTCAGCCGGGAAGCGCCAAGAAAGTAGTATGTCGTTAGTCCCTGAGGAGATGGTCGAATTTCTGAACGGAAAACAAGCTTTTAAAAGTTGACTCTTAATGATATTTTTACGATCTGACCCATTAACCAAAATCTTACTTTAAATCCTAGGGGAAAAAGTATCTGGTTTCAGTTTCAATATTGATGTACATTTTCTCCGTAGCCTGTTGCTTTGTATCTTTCAGGAGTTCAGATAAGATATCCTGAAGATTAAATATTACCTACTGTTACTTTGTCGGGTTTCGAAAATCCGAATATACAGGATGTAACGGAAAGGTGTGGTCATATTTTAAGAACTGCATCTACCCATCGATATGAACAACTTTCTTCAAGAAAATCTGAGGAAATTCTCAATTTTTTTTTACCTCCCATACAAATATTGATCAGCTGATAAAGTATGGAAAGTCCAATTCTTTTTTTTAGAATTTTTCGCAGAAAAAGTTAGTCATTTCCATGGGCAGAACTACACCCTGTTTAATTGGAACCCTTATAGGACCATACTCGAGCGTCTTGTCTTTCCGTCTATCTCTGTGACAGACGGAAAGACAATTTCCTCCGAATCTGCTAAAGCGATTCAGCTGAAATTTGGAATACACATGAATTTCAATAACCCGAACCAGTGTAACGTAAATAAATAAATTTTCAATATGAGGTCTCTATTCGTGGAGAAATCAGAAAATATTTAAAAAAAAAAATTAACTGTAACCTTGCGACATATCAAATGAGAGACAGTATTTAAGAATATCAATTTTTATTTTTCTAGATCATGTACATTTATTGTTTCAATCTCCCAAGTAACGGATTAACTTAAAGACTTTATTACAACCTGTACTACACCACTCGCGAAGTTACTTCTTCGAGGTACTCTTCGAAGTTGACCGATGTCCGTAGTATAGTACTCATGCAACCTCTCGAGGAGCTCAATCTCTCAACTTCGGAACGCTTCGAGTCCTTTAACTCAGGCGCAATAACCGACAACGATTGGAAGTTTCCCGGTGCGAGCCGAAGTTGTACGAAGCGAACTGAAGTCAAAACTATTGTATTCGCTTAACTTCGATCAACTTTACGAGTAGAGCAGTGCAGGTTCAACACTTTTCCAATAGTTACATGTGAGGAACTCAGGGTCCTCTATGCAGTCGCTGAACACGAGGTCAAATATTACATTCAAAAACTAAATTTGCCATGGACACGTTAAGAAGAAAAATATTTTCAAAACATACAGATCCGATCATTTCGTTTTAACTTCTGATTTCCCTCGTTTTCCTGCTAGAATGAGGAATTACTTTGAGAGGATGCAAACCGCATACTTAGAAATTGCACCATTCTAACAAGTCTTGTAAATTAGCATAAAACACGACGGCATGCCTTGTATGTAAAGGAACTCACTTTCAATACCTATGTGTTTGCTGATACAAGTGTACATAATGTATATTGTGGTGTGCAATGATTTGTTACTTCATCATCTACCAACTAGAGATGTGTTGTGGCGTATACAATACAGGATTACTACTTAACCTGTATGTATGTATTTATCTTCATCACATATTATAAAACAAAGGACGTTCGCGATAAACTCAAAAACTACTGAACGGCTTTTCATGAGGTTTTCACCAATAGACAGAGTGATTCATGAGGAAGGTTTTTGTTTTTGGGGTGGGAAATCATCCAATGACATCTCTCGCTCTGGGTGGAGCCAGAGGGCGTGTCAGAATCTTACTGACTAAAACCCACCCCTGTTCCTTCCCTGCCCTAAGTGCCCAGGGGCGAGGTAACTCTGTTTTGAATTTATCCTCAACCCCTGGGCAGGCATCGGCCATGACGGGCCCCGTCATGATTGCTGACAACTCTTTGAGGCGCGCGTGGAACACTACGTGCCGTCGACTCTCGGGCCTGGTGCTGATCGGACGGCGAGCTACCCATTAATCGCCGTCCGCAGGCCCAGGTGGGAAGGTTTAAGTGTATAATTTGTGGCTGTGTGAAGCTGGGGCGGGTCGCTAGTGCTTGATAAATATAAATAATGCCGAAACGTCCCGTCTCCTCAGCAGAGGATAGGTACCTCCCTACACGTACGTGTACATTTGGCAAGTTTTGTTTCAGACCCAATAGGGGACGAGCCTATTGCCAGTTATTGTCTATATGTAGGCTGATACGAGATGGCTGAGTACTGAGCAAACGATTACCTTCATCATCATCCATTGACTTCTGGAGCTCTTGGTGGAGCGGGAGGACGTGTCAGACTTTCACTGTGTCACGGTGCGGAGGGCGTGTCTCGTTGCGGGACCGGAGTGGTGGTGTGACACGTAGAGGAGGTCGTAGGGTAGGAGGACCGTAGATGAGGAGTTCAATGAATAATAACACGACGAGTTAACACATTTACAACAGTGAGCTTTATTATAATATTACGAACACAAACACTGTGACTAGTAATTAAATTGTATTAATGCACAATTCTAGGAAACTGGTAACTGACACTTGAAGAGTCGGAAAATAATGAGGAGCTTCTACTAGCTCGGCTCCAGAATTAGAACTGATTTTTAATATCAAAACAGAGACTTGACAGAGAAAACTAAGTAATTTTGAATTTGAATTTAAAAAAAGGTAGCAAAGAACGTAATTTTGGAATAGAGGTCAAAAAATAAACAAGGCTTTAACACTGCCTTGTTACAACTGACTAAAACCAGGGCCGTGGTAACTCCGCGACCCAGACAGGCATCGGTCCTAGTGGACGCCGTCAGTTGTTGCTGACATCTCTTTGAGGTGCGCGTGGAATAGTACGCGCTGTCGACTCGGGTCTGGTCCATATCGGACGGCGAGCTATTATAGCATTAGGTACTCGCCGTCCGCAAGCTCGCGCCTACGGTGGCCGGGAATAGGCTTGCGTCTTCCGATGCCCAGGGCGTCTCCTGCGGCGGCTGCTAGGGGCGTGAGGGCGTCACGCGTTCCGTCTCCTCCTTCGTAAGCATTACTGCTTCGCAGAAGAAGTTGACAGCTTCTCATTCCCCCTCACTCCGTACCATAGCCTGGACCAGTGCCGGCCGAACAACAGCAAACGATTACCTAAAAGAATTAGGTCCCAAGCTTTTTCCCAGACGACTGACTAAATCTTTAAGGGCAGTCTAGTCTTCTGGAATTCGGCCATTTCTTTACTACCTATTATATTAACGCTAGGACTTCGCTAAAGAACATAACCTACGTTAGCAAACACAAGTTAGTTTGCAATAGGGAACTGCAAAACGTAGAAAAGCACGTACAATAGTTACGAGAACCAACTATTTATTTACTATTCGACTGCAGTCTTAGGAAATTGTCGTGTGTTTTAGATGTGACGTCACTAGCGTTAACGGGTATCCCTTTAGTTGAAATATCTAGTATGTATGTAAGCTTCTTAACGTTATTTTATTAAACGCGTTTAATTTTTCAAATTACACCAACCTCTATTCGTCTCTGCATCACCCAAAGGAAGAAGTTTAACTCATTGTTCTCTGCACCGGTCGACGTCATGACGTCGGCGCCGGCTTTGCTGAAAACCAGTGCTGGGGCTCTGTCTTGCATAGGGTCATAGCACTTAAGCTGAGCGATGGCCGTTTTGCGTGGATGTGACGCATTTTTTTCCCCAGTTTTTTTTTTTTTTGTGTTTCTCTGTTTTTTGCGTCATGTTTACCGTAATAAACGTATTTTCTTTCTTTCTTTCTTTTCTTATCTTTCATTAGGTCCGCCTCTGTACTTGTGTGCATCGAGAACTAAATAAATGTTTTAATAGACATTAAAGTATCTCCTTTTCCTTAGAAGCCCCAACCCTGGGGGAGGGGGGGTTGGGGTTCCCCTCTCCCCCTTATTTTTTTTCTCCATAATTTTTTCTGTGTACCGTGCGTGATTTGTGTACTTACGCTGAATAAATTTTATTCTTTCTTTCTTTTTAAAATAGGGATAGTAACTTGTGGAGTGATCGAAGGATTCACCGCGCCATAGGCAACTGGCACTCCACCCAGAGCGGGAGAATGATGATTTCTCATCCTAGAAAAAAGCTGTGATGGTTAAAGACACCCCTGGTATTGCACATCTTCATAGGTGTAAGGTTGGCCGCCTGATTGGTTATCAATCTATGAAAAAAAAAAATTTTTTTTACAAAAATACAACCGACTCCCAAAAAACTATATACACTTAAAATTGTAAAATAACTTCAATTTCGGCAGTCGGTGTTTGTATTCAGTTTCCATGTACCGTAGAACCATGTACGTTTATGTCTGGGATGAGCTTTTGAGGACAGCAACACGCATATTTGAGTGGATCTGTCCGGACAGTGCAAGCATTTGTCAGTTATCGTGAAGCTCAACTCAGAACTTTGAGAACCTCAACGAACCGACGAATAATACCAAAGTAAGGACATTTGGGTAGGCCGCAAAAATACTCAAACTGCCAGACATTCATAAAATCTACATGAATATAACGACATACATAGTTCTCGTATTCACATTATGCTATATGAGGACCATGCAGCTTAGTGTCTGTAATGGTCTTTTGAAGAAAGAACCACACATATTTGAGTGGACCTGTCCAGTCAGTGCAAGCATTTGTCAATAGTCGAATAGCTTGTTTATAGTGGGCAATCACCAAGTAACTTCTCCCAGAGCGGGAGAATTTATTTGATGATTGCCACTATAAACAAGCTATATGTATATTAAAAAAAAAAAACACGCCTGCCTTGTCAAAAGGAATTAAATAAAAAAAATTACTAGAAAATAATACGCATTTAACAACGCGAAACTATGTATTTTGTTATGTACTAAGCAAGCTCTAGACTAGACGATTATCGTAGATCAAATTATAATAAAAAAATATGTCTCCGTTTTTTTTTCGTGAAGCATGGCTCCCCCAATTTTTTTTTTTTTTTGGAAACAACTTGTTTTTGGGCAGTCGTGTTGTGTAAAAAAGCAGAAGCGCTCGTGATGAAAAGACTATCAAATTAGATCTCTATCTAATATGCTTTCATAATACGTTTCATTTCTATAAAAAAGTCACGTCCTTGACTCCATATTATGCATCTTTTATAAGTCTCATAACAACATTCGATTTGGCTATCGATATTAATTTTATTACAAAAATGCATAAGGCCTTGTTCTCGATTCGCTAACGATATTATTGTTAAAATCACTGTCTATGCTTGCACAACGTTACAATCTTTGCAGGTGAAAATATCGATAACCGAATCGATCTAATGGGCTCGGAACCGTTATTTAAAATAACGTTTTTAAAACGGTTAGAAGTTCTTTGTACAACATTTTGTTCGGAACAAAAACGAAGAGAGAATGCTTTCAAAAACCGGTTTATTCCGCAGCGGCGAAAATTGAATAAAAATCGTAAATATCATAGTGTCGCACCATTCAAAAAGTTGAAAAAAAAAACGGTAAATAACGTTTAATTAATCGAAAACGTTTTAATTTTTGTTCTTCTTCAAAAACGTTTTTTATAACGTTTCGTTCGAACGTAACCGAAACAAATCGTTCCTTAGGTAAAAAAACGAAACCGTTTCAGAAAATATAGTGGTATCCGAGCCGTTTTATTGTATTGCTGGCTTTTTCCATGACTTCGTGACCTACCCCACAGAAGTCTTAATTTTCGAGTTATACGTACGAGTAGGCCTATAAATCACTTAGCGATAATGTAGCTCTATCGAGAGTAACACAATTTTCTTAATCGGATCAGAAATTCCCAAAATTATCCTTTATCAACATGTAAAAAAAGAAGTTTACTTCTCTATAGTAGTATCATTGCTTTATCGATTGATATTTGCTCTGTGGTTTCAGGCTTATGATTGCATTTGGAAATGTGTATTAAGCCGCCTTACGTATCTTAATCCTGACACTATCTAAGCATTGTTTATATTATTTATATTCATTATAATAACTAAAACAACCGTGAACAGAATGACTTAATAAATCACAACTTGTGTGGCAATCACTTTTACATTCAAAGAATACAAACGCAAAAAGAATAATTTGATTCGACGAAAACGAATTTCCTCGCTGTTGAGCAACAAAATGTGTCGTGAATAAAAATATTCTTAATGAAAAGGAAAGTTAATCGAATATCAAGGATCGAAAGATTCGGTACGACTTGTATTCGAATCACGAACTCGAAATTGGTGCTCCGATACGCGCCGAAAGCGTGTTTCACATATCTCATTGGCCGATTTAAAAAATCGAAAGTGTCGCGATTGGTCGTTTTGAATTTAGAATGGTATGTTAACGGTCATCGGGTTGGTGCACCCTTACGTCATAGTGTGTAACTCTTGTTATGAAATGCACTTGCGAAAATGGCCGCCTTAAGACTGATGAGGCTGGTTTGTTATGCGGAGCTGATTTTGTCGCTTTTATTACTGCAACTTATTACAACCTGTAAGGAAATGGCGGTGATAAACAATATTCTCATTATGTAAATTTTATTACGCTCGAAATAATGCCGATAAAAAAGGATGCATTCAATTCTCGTTGAGCTAAAATGAATTATATCTCATCTTGGAACCCAAAATGACAGCTTCTTTTCTGACACTTTGTTTAGGAACGAGCTACCTCCTGGAGTCTTTCTATTTTGCTACCACTCCAGCACACCGGCCAAAAGTACCAGCAGAACACCGTGTGGTTTTAGTCAGTTAGAGTCTGTCAGACCCCTCCGCTCACCCCAGGGTGGAAGACATCCATGGGAATTTCCATACGTTAAAAAATAAAAGGCCACCAACGCACCAGCTGTTATACCCCTTTTTAGGATTCCGTACCCAAAGGGCAAACGGGACCCTATTACTTAGACTCCGCTGTCCGTCCGTCAGTCTGTCTGTCCGCCTGTCACCAGGTACCGTTATAGTTAGACAGTTGAAATTTTCACAGATGATGTATTTCAGTTGCCGCTATAACCACAAATACTAAAAAAATATTTAAGTGGGGCTCCCATACAACAGACATGATTTTTTTTTTTTGCTGATTTTTTATATAATTGGCTTCTCCCGCTCTGAGTGGAGCGGGAGCGTGTCAGACTTTTACTAACTAAAACCCACCCCTGTTCCTTCAGTTGCCTGTGCCACGGGGCGCGGTAACACTTTTTTTTTTCTGGGCATTCTAGTTGTCCAAAGGTGGCGGTGACCTTTTACCACGGCCGCCTGCACGTTTGCAAAAAAATCTTCCCCTAATCTCTGCGATGATCATGATAACGTCCATATATTCCCATCACCACCATCCACATTACTCCCGTCTAATTTCCCCATTACCAACCATAACGCGATCGCCGTCTATATCTATCAGCGCAGTACTTTGTCGACCGCAACGACCGACCGGTTTCTCCACAACTTACAGCTGCCCGTTAAAAGCAAGTGCAATGAAAGTTATTATGAGATCGACAGAATTGGTGCCGAGAACGATTCGCGGAAAAATATGGACAGGTTAAGTAACTTGGGCTGTCGGGTTATCGCTTTCGTGTGGACGAATTTAAATGGGCACACGACATGAAACTGTAGGAACAGGTTATTAACCGACTTCAAAAAGAAGGAGGTTATCAATTTGGATGTTTATATATATATATATTTATGTATGTTCAGACATAACTTCGTCATGTATAAATGGATTTGCAAGTTTGTTTTTTGTTCGACAGGGGTTGGTTTCGAAATGGTCCCATTTAAATTTCATATAGATCTGATGATGATTTCGGAGACAGACAACGGAACTCTTCAAAAAATGAGAGCAAATTAACTGCGATTGCTGCGATCGTATGTCTATGTAGTGTTAACACAATTTAATGGGGTACCACAACAAGAAGGTGTTAAAAAACGAAGACAACCAGAAACACCGACTTTCGAAATTAAAGTTATTTTGTACTTTTTTTTGAAGTCGGTTCTATTTTTTTTGTAAAAAAGTTTTTTATGAACACATTTCCAAAGTTGTGGCTTTATTTTACTCCTCCGCTATTCTTTTTAAGGTTCCGTACCCGAAGGGTCCAAACGGAGCCGTATTGCTCTCTCTCTGCCCACTCGCGTGTCCGTCTGTCCGTCGTCCGTCACACAGGTTTTACAGCCAAACGGTTGGAGCTACAGTCTTCAAATTTTCACAGTATAAGCAACTTGTTGTCCCAAAATCATACGAGTAGTCAAAAGGACATGTACGGAACCCTAAATGTGCGAAGTCCTACACGCACTTGGCCGGTTTTTAAGGGTTCCGTATACGAGGGGTAACCAACGGGACTCTCTTACTAAGCCTCCGCTGTCCGTCCGTCTGTCGGTCTGTCAGCGGGCTGTATCTCATGATCCGTAATAGGTGACAGCTTTCTCAGAATGTGTATTTCTGTTGTCGCTATAACAAATAATAAAAATAAATTAAAAGTGGGAAACCCCTTTTCATTTTTGATTTATGTTCCTACTTGCTTTTTTTGCTCGATCTTAATAATAGCAACAAGTAGACGCGTATAATTTTGTACGATGGTACGGAACCTATCATGCGCGAGTCCGACTCACACTTGGATGTTTTTTTTTTAATTTATTTCGTTGTGGGATCCAAGACAGTGGAATTATTTTTAAATTTATTTCGTTGTGGGATTCAAGACAGTGGAATCGTTTTTTAAATTTATTTCGTTGTGGGATCCAAGACAGTGGAATCGTTTTTTAAATTTATTTCGTTGTGGGATCCAAGACAGTGGAATCGTTTTTTAAATTTATTTCGTTGTGGGATCCAAGAGAATGGAATCGTTTTTTCAGGACTTTTCAAGCTAATTATAGCTTTCCGTAGTTGCAGTTGTTAGGAATATTGTAGCGGGCTCCACCAAAAAAAACTTGGCTTTTTTAATCTAGTTGTTCTCAGTTACAGCCCGTAGTCTGAATTTGTGCTCAGTTGATAGCAAAGTGCTCGCTCTATATAAGACGGTACTTGGTTAAAAGGCGGAAGACCCCCATACCGTGCAGACTTCTGCCTTATCCCTCGGGGAATACAAGTGTGAAGTTGTTATGGTAAGTACTTAGAAACTCGATCTATCATAGACGCCGAGTTGCTAGCCTGTCGGTTTTCTATCGGTCACATTTTGGGGAGTGTGCGACGGAATTGCACAATTTGATTCCGCCAAGCCCGTTTCATCAACGGACCACAAGACGTACGGCGAAGTGCCACCGGTTCATGGTGGACATTCCATCCATACGCACAAAGCGTTTTGAGAAAACATTCATTGTGCGTACAGCTAGGGAGTGGAATTCCCTGCCGGAGTCTGTGTTTCCTGATAGCTACAACCTGGGCGTCTTTAAGTCAAGAGTGAATAGGTTACTTCTAGGCAAGCGTGCTCCATCTTCGACCACATCATCGCTTACCATCAGGTGAGATAGTGGTCAAACGCGTGCCTATCAATAATAATAAAAAAACTTTATTGAGAAACCCAAAGATGCTTGCCAAATAGTTCAAATTTGCTAAAGTTAAGTCGAGCGTGAATACGTTACTTCTAGGAAAGCGTGCTTCATCTTAGATCACATCTTCGCTTATCGTCTTAGGTGGAATAGTGGTCAAACGCGGGCCTATCAATTTTACGCAAAGACCAATGACTGCATGACTGCTTTGTTACTTAATTCTTATAAAATTCGTAAAGTTACTCAATTCAAAGCAAACAAGTTGTCAATCTATTTATTAATGGATGTCAAACTGATGTCAAAGAAGTATTGACCAATGTTTTAGTGGACAGTGTCCTCGAAAGCTGGTTATGTCAGATTGCGAACTGGTGACCGTAATTATATATTATCATGCTTTGATCGTACTAGACGTTATGCTTGTTTTGATCCATTAAAGACTAGTTTTTTCCACTTTTTTTTGTGAGGGTGGGAAATCATCTAATGACTTCTCCCACTCTGGGTGGAGCGGGAGAAGACTCTTACTGACTAAAACCCACCCCTGTTCCTTCCCTGCCTGAGTGCCCAGGGGTGCGGTAACTCATTTTCAGAATCTATCCGCTACCCCTAGGCATAGCTTTTTCCCCTGATCGTGCATTTTTGACACGTTTAAAAAAAAATTAAATTTAACCCACTTCCTGGTTTCCGATTGGGCTGAAATTTTGCATAAATGACATGTTTAGTCTGGATGACATTGGTGCGGATTTTCTTGTTTAATATCTAAACTAAAATTAGAGAATTGCTATCTTTTACTAAAAGGCTGTGCGAGAAAAGGACGGCTATAGCTATGAACTAAGTTAGAGATGTCAAACTAGTTTACGCCTTGCGCTTCACCGTGTTTTTAGACGACATGTTTTTACGTGTACCCTTAATTTGTATGGAAATATTAGTTCAAACTAAATTTGACGGCTCTAATTTACGTCCGTCTCTTTCTTGTTTTATTAAAGAGAAAAAGATAGCAATAGCCTAAATTAAGTTTTGTTTGTGCATAACAGAATCAACACCAATGTATGGTAAGCTAAGTGACGTCATTCTAAATCCAATATGGCGGAATCTCAAAGATGGCAGAACAATTATTTTTTATGCATTGCCATGTTAAGGGTATCAAATGAAAGCGTTTGCTGAGAAAAATACAAGATTTTGATTTTTTAAGTTAATTTATTATTTCGAAATCAAAGTCACGACACTCAGCGATAATATAGTTTTTTTAACAGAGAAAGAATGGATTTTGATAAAACTTTACAGTAATATTGCTTATACACCAGAATAACACATAGGCTATACTTAATAGTATGCCCAGGGGTAGCGGATAAATTCTTAACAGAGTTACCGCTCCCCTGGGCACTCAGGCAACGAATACACAGGGGTGGGTTTTAGTCAGTAAGACTCTGACACGCCCTCTCGCTCCACCCAGAGCGGGAGATGTCATAGGATGATTTCCCACCCCAAAAAAAGGCTATAATTTATAGTGAGGGTACTTATCACCTCAAGGCTCTGCGTCGACGAGAGGCGACAGCAATCAACACCGTCGTCAGGCCCCGCCGTCGCCATAAGCGGCGGCAGTTTCGCGCGCTTTAAAACTCTATTATTACTAATAAGGAACGGTTTTACTCCGGCCCCGCCGTCGCCATAAGGGGACGGCGGGGCCCGACGACAGTGCTAATCACTGTCGCCTCTCGTCGACGCAGGGCCTTGAAGTGTAATTTTACGCGAGCGAAGCCACTGACAGAAGCTAGTATAAATATGATATAAATCTACATAATAATAATTTAGAAAATCTGAAACCCATTGTTTCTTTAATGATTTGACTCAAAGGACCAAGAACGTGGACCGTATCCAACGCATAGAATTATGTAATAGAAATAGATTGCGTATAAAATATTATGAAAACATTGATGATGGCTTGAATAGGCTGTTATGATACGAGGTGCATTCAATAAGTACCTAGCCTCATCGCCAGAGGGCGCTGTAGTTTCAAAAGAGTTTTACCACAGTGTAGCACATTCTTTTTTAATTGTTTTTTCAAATTTTCATTCCAATCCCTTCATTTGTTTTAATTTGACAACTTATGGAAGCGAACGTGTCGATCGGTTTTACAAAAATGGAAAAAGAGCAATATCGTTCGGTGATTCGATTCCTATTTTTGGAAGGGAAAACGCGCATCGAAATCAAAGAGCGCTTGGATGCTGTGTACGGTGACTCTTCTCCATCGATGGCCACCGTCAAGAATTGGTTCAACGAGTTTGCACGTGGCCGTACGTCGGTTTTTGATGAACCACGTCCAGGTGCACCGAAAACAGCTGCTACGGAGGAAAACATTAAAAAAATCCATGATCTCGTATTGGCAGATCGCCGATTGAAGGTTCGGGAGCTAGCTGAGACTGTAGGCATTTCAGAAGGAACAGTGCATCATATTCTTCACGAGGAACTCGGCATGAGAAAGCTGTCGGCGCGATGGGTGCCGCGTTTACTCACACCAGAAAACAAGCGCAACCGTGAGACCACATCGGAGACGTGTTTGGCGCTGTTTAAGCGGAATCCAGCGGAGTTTTTGCGTCGTTTTGTCACCGTCGATGAAACCTGGATCCACTGGTACACACCAGAGACCAAGGAGCAATCAAAACAATGGATCCAGACCGGGGAACGTGCTCCAAAGAAGGCGAAAACTGTAAAATCGGCCGGAAAAGTTATGGCCACCGTTTTCTGGGATTCACAAGGTGTGATCTACATCGATTACCTCGAGAAGGGTAAAACAATTACAGGGCTTTACTATGCCGATTTATTGGGCCGATTCGACGCCGAATTAAAGAAAAAACGACCCCATCTGGCGAAGAAAAAAGTGCTGTTTCACCACGACAACGCACCGGTTCACACGTCTGCCGTTGCCATGGCCAAATTGGTCGAATTACGCTACGAATTGCTGCCCCATCCACCGTATTTTCCAGATTTGGCCCCTTGTGACTTCTTTCTGTTTCCTAATCTGAAAAAATCACTCGCCGGGAATAGATATGGATCGAATGAGGAGGTTATCGCCGCCACGGAGGCCTATTTTGCAGAGTTTGACAAAAACTATTTTTCGGACGGGTTAAAAAAGTTGGAGCATCGCTGGGCTAAGTGTATCGAACTAAAAGGAGACTATGTTGAAAAATAAATTGCCACTTTTCCAAAATTTTCGTTTACTTTTTGTAGGCTAAGTATTTATTGAATGACCCTCGTAACATTCAGAGATTACCTTTGCAAATGTATGTCCTTACTGATCACCAATGAATAGCAGCCGTTTTATATCTGGTAGGTTCGTGTTTATAATTGCCCTCATCATCATCAACCTTTTAATGTGCCCACTGCTGGGGCTCAGGCCTTCTCTCTGTGAGAGGGTGTGGGTCGTAATCCACCACGCGAGCCCAATGCGGATTGATAGATGTCACATGTCTTCGAATTTCTGGTTGTAGGACATGCCGGTTTACTCACGATGTTTTCCTTAACCGTTTTTTTTAGCAGTGGTGCTGAAATAACTTACACAAAGTAAAGCTCCTGCCTGGGTTTGAAGTCAAGACCTGTAAGTCGCGGCTGTTACCACTGGGCCACCGCTGCTCTTATAATTGCCCTACTAAAAAGCAAAGTATTTATTTCAATGTGTGTGTCTTTGATCGGCAATTACTTGTTTTAAAAAAATATGGATTTGAAGTAAACCCTCTGCCAGGTTTGAGGGAGTATTTGAAAGAGTCGCCTTGCCCTGGCACAGGCAACTGAAGGAACAGGGGTGGGTTTTAGTCAGTAAGAGTCTGACACGCCCTCCCGCTCCACCCAGAGCGGGCAAGTCGACTGATGATAAACACAACCTCAACAAACAAAAAAAGACAAGAAGAAATCTGATTTCGGAAATCTTGAAGCTTAGGAAGAAGTCTGATACTATCCTTAATCTTCTAAAGTAGCGGGAGATGTTATTTGATGATTTTCGACCCTGAAAAAACACGTAAACCCAAAACTTATTTAAAGGTGTTTTTCCTTCCACCCTGTCTTTTATTTCTCGATCCAAACGTTCAAATCCAAACTTTGTCTTGTGCTATCTCTGGCTATGCATACAAATAACACACCATGCGATGTCCTTCCCTCTTCCTAGACAATCTTTGCCCATTCAGAATCATTGTTTTTATGGCTTAGCAAATGAATATCATCATTCTCGTTTTTGTTTCTCAGGCCCAGAATATGGCACTATGGAAGCCGCGTGGAAAGGCGGTATGGTGGAGGCGGAGCGCCTCTCAGATCTACACCTGAGCGTGCGCGACCGACTCGTCAATGACGTCATGGCTCAGATCAAGAACTGGCAGAAAGACACCTATCATAAGGTTAGTACATTAAAAGATAGAGTAGTCACATACTGGATGGACGAAATTTTGTGTATCGATACGAAAAGTAGAAGATAAAGGTGGAATTCCACCGAAAAATCGCCTTGAAGGAGATTCTTTATTATAAGAACAATCAGCCTATAGTGTTTCTATTGTTGGGACTCAGGCGTCCTCTTTGAGAGAGGGAGTGGGCCGTAATCCACCACGAAGGCCCAGTGCGTGTTGGTAAGATTCTGTAGCGACATATATGACGCCACAAACGAACTAAAAACCACAAATCCTACATCGTGCAAGCAGAGTTCTCCGCGCGAATTGAACATGTACAACAGTCCGTAATCAACCATTGGGCAGTTGCCCGGACCAGATACATGTCTGGTCGGAGTGGTTTGCGGGATTTTACATTCTGTTCCACATACCTCCAAACTTCTTTATCTATCTATAGAAGATCTTAAAAGGTAGAGGATAAAATCAACATTCTAACAGCCAAGGTCTTTGAAATGCAGAATATTACTTTTTGACGAGGTCTTCATCCTATCTCAGACAAAGTTTGCATACACCAGGTTCTCCAAGGATAAATGCGCTCCGACAGTTGACAAGAAATATAGAAACTAAATCTTGTGATTACTTAAGTAAAGTTCGCAATGCAAAAGATACTTGTGTCAGGTGTTACAGCGCGTTAAATGGCTCGAAAGACCATTCGGACCAAGTTTTCTATGTTCACGTATCATTTGCTGCAGTAGTAAAGACAGTGTCCAGTCTCGGCACTTAATGTTCTTTCACATCTTTAATACTAAACTGTACAAATGTGGAGCGATGTTTTCACTTGGCGCAAAAACTACAAAACCGATTTTGTTCAAATTTTGCACAAATAATCCCTATAGGTCTAGTCAACATTAGGCTATAAATTATCACGCTAATTGCTATGGGGGTGAGCAATATTCAAATAAAATCCAATGGAACTTGAAATTAATAAGTACCGAAGGAGAAATAGTTTCGAAATCAATGTAAAAGCTAATGCAGTTGTTATAAATCCTAGAAAACCCAAACTACGTCTATGTCACAATCACTGTACTACAACAAGACAGTTCCAAAACCGACGTGATTGATTTTATAGCAGCTACCCACTTCTGTTCAATATGGACCGATAATGTTCCTTTGTGTGTCAAATATGGATCAAGCTTGGCGACAAATTTTATTCCAAATAGGCTCCAGGGCCATAGATTATGAGTTACTATAGCTGACGAAATTCTGGCGGGTTTCCAAGTAGATAAAGGTTTTATAGGTCCCAGATGGCTGTAGCGTGTACTGGGTATATTTTGGAATATACTGTAATATTTAGCAAAACTACTAGGTCCAGTTTTGTTTTTTTGGTAGAATATATGTATGTATTATGCGGGCAGGTCACCGAGACTATCATTATAAAACAATGGTCAGACCTGCTGTCTTGTGTGGTTCAGAATGTTGGGCCACAAAAGGGATGAATGAAAAGCAATTGCATGCAGCTGAGATGAGAATGCTAAGAACGATGTGTGGTGTTACGCGCAGGGATAAAATTAGGAATGCATCTATGAGGAAATCTGAAAGTGGCACCGCTGACTGAAAAATTGTGTGGAAATCGGTTGTCGTGGTATGGGCATGTGATGCGGAGGAATGAAGAAAATGTCGTGAGGAAAGTCTTATGTTTGGATGTAGATGGGTATAAGAGTAGGGGAAGGCCAAAGAAACGATGAATGGACTGTATGAAAGAGGATATGGGTAAAAAGCGGGTGAGTACAGAGATGACGACTAATAGAGGAGTATGGAAGAAAAAGACATTTTGCGCAGCCCCAAATAAATTGGGATAAGAGGCCTCTTACTAGTGTTGCCCAAAATCGGTCTTGGTCTTGCAGTCTTGGTCTTGTTCTTGCATTTTCGCAAGACCAAGACCAAGACCAAGACCGCCTTATTGTAGCAAGACCAAGACCAAGACTGAACCCTGCAAGACTTGAGCAAGACAAGACTTAAGCCTGCAAGACTCTTGCGTCTTGCAGTTAAGACAAACTGAGATTTGGGCGTTATTAAATAGGTATTTGGTTTCAATCCCGATTTTGAGAGACGTTCCCTAGTATCAAAACCGTAGGTATCGTCATAACACTAAACTAAGGGCTGCAGTTGTATCTGCAGTTGGCAACGTGCCGCTCGTCTGAAAGTACCCTAAAAGGTGGTACTGATTAGGTAGGTAAGTACTTATTATGTTTCAACTATTTATTAAGTAGGTAGCGTGTTAATACTCACAAATCTGTTCCCATCATCCCATGTGATAAAGTGTACCTAGAATAACTTTCAAGCAAAGTTCATACCTTGTAGGTACCTATTATAATATATTATGCTTGTTTATGTCTAATGTGCAGATCTAACGTTAGTACTCGTAGGTTGGTATGTGCTTAAAATTATAGCCAACAAAATTATGTAAACATTATGTTTCAAAGTTTATATTATTCTTCTATTCAGCAAAATTTAAAACTAACAGCGAGTCGAGTAGGTCTAGTAACAGTTTCTATGGCAGCCAATTTTATGGTACAGACGCCAGCACATCAAGCTACTACAATCTGTCAAATTTCTTTAACAGATTTTTAACTTTATCGCTAAAGAATTAAGGTTCAAGGTTGATTGGGAAAATGTAACGTTCTGCGAATAAACTATTGGTCGGTCGGTGTATTATATACCTACTTATTTGATAATTTACCGACAAAGACGCCGCCGTTTGCAACAAGTGTATCACTGCATTTGACACTGTTTGAGCGCCGCATTCGCTGACAAAGAGTACGGACAGAGGCACACAAAATTGTTACCTATTTTGGTAGGGTTGGTACAGGTGGATAAAATTAAATGACCTTGAAGATGTCTCAGCAGTAAGTAGGTATAAATTGAATGCTCTGAGTTTCTTGTATAAATACATTCACACACTGGCTCGAATTCGAACACTACAGCGTTTAAAGCTGTCGGGCGAGATGATAATTAATAACTAAGTAGCTATTGCATCTATTGAATTGCGAATATTTTGATTTCGAAATAATCATTGTTAATATCGGTAAATGATAGATAGTGAGTGATATACCTAGGTACTAAAATGTGAACAGCAAGATTGAAAATTGATATTCAAAGGTCGAGGAATGAGTTTGACCTTGAAAAAGTCATTTTTTTTGTAATAATTCCTCGACCTTTATGAACTTGGAGGGTTGTATTGATGATTTTGATGATTATAATTCTGTAACTACATACGTCTTACAGCGCGAATCATAATCTAAAATCTAAACTAACGTGTTCAATAAATAGCAATAAGCTAATAGGTATTTGCAAGACTTGCGAGACTCTTGCTGCAAGACCAAGACCAAGACCAAGACTGAGAGCGCAATACCAAGACCAAGACCAAGACCAGGTGTATTGACGCAAGACCAAGACCAAGACTGGCCTAAGTCTCGTCTTGGTCTTGCATTTGGGCAACACTACCTCTTACAGTCCACTAGCGCCGCCAATCGAAAAAATGTCATAACTCGTAAATAGAATCAAAAATACAAAATATGTTCTATTATTACTGTGGAAAAGGCAATAACGTAATTGTATAACACCTTATCAACACTTGAAATATAGCTGTTTAGCTAAATCGTGCATTCAAAACATAAACGGCCGTTTTTGTTACAAATGCACGATTTAGCTAAACAGCTATATTTCAAGTGTTGACAATGTGTTATAAAATTACGTTATTGCCTTTTCTACAGTAATAATAGACCACATTTTGTATTTTTGATTCTATTTACGAGTTATGACATTTTTTCGATTGGCGGCGCTAGTGGACTGTAAAAGGCCCCTTAAGGGCAGGAGAATAAGAATATCATATCTTTTTTTTTTTTCATTGATTGAATACGAGGCTTTTAGCATTCTTGTATGTTTATGTTATTTAATCCATTTTTCTGTAATGTGCGTTATATCTGTGCAGAATAAATTATTTTTCTTTCTTTTTTCTAAATACCTATAACAAAGTGAAACACACAAATCTTCCTCGTTTATCGCTTTTTCTTTTAGTGACAACCGCTTTAAAATCAGCTGCGTGCTTTAGGAGTAAACGGAGAAAGAGACAGTCACGGAATTCGATTTTGATTTATACTATGTGACATTCCTAAATATTTCCGTTTTTTTTGCTAATTCTATTTTAAGATGTGACATTTCGAAGAACATAATAGTCATCATCTTACTTACCATTCGCTGGTTCCTTTGACCTATCCCACAGGAACCGTTATTATTATCCTTTTTTAGTTACGTATCCTAAGGGTAACCAACGGGACCCTATTACTAAGTTTCCGCTGTAACTGTGTAACTAGAACGAATTTCTGTGCTTCCAGGCTTTTTTGCCATACCTGTTATTGGAATCAAATGTAACAGCTCACGATTTAGGACCCATTATATTAGTGTTTTAATCCGTGGTGCTTGGCAACTGGGCTTTCCCCAGTTGTAGATATCCCTTTGTGCCTAATGGCCTAGCTTTGTTCTGTCTCCTGCTTGATTAGGAGGGAAGTGAAAATTATGTTTTTCTTACTCCTCCGCTGTATTTTCTGATTAATCGTTGCGGGACCCAAGACAGTTTAATCGTTTTTCTGGGACTCGTCGAGCTTCATTGTCTTGGCGTTTTTTTCTGGTGGTCGTCACTGTTGATGCTTGATGTTGATGGTTTGGGAATAGTGTGGCGGGATTGTTCCAAAAAAAAAAAAGCCTCCGCTCTCCGTCCGTTTATCTGTCTGACAAGACAGATAACATATAAATACAAACACTAAAGGACAGTTCATCTTTCGAAGATAAAAAGTAGCCACTAGCAGTACCCACATTAGTCGTAGTAGACATATCGATAATGCCGCTTTCTACCAATCTGTGGGAGTGATTTCTTGAAATGGGACGGAAGTGTGTAACAGGAAGCCGAGGAAGCGCGCGCTATTTGATTTGACCAATGAGCGTGCGCACGATATTTCTGCGCGCGGTCGAAATCGGAACTTATCGTTTTAAATTTATTTTTCAGGATAGAATGTTAATGTTGCTTTTACCATGGTGAGATGCCAAATGTGACACGTCATATACGACTACTGTAAAGCTCACTCGTATTTTGTTATAATCGGATCAGTTCTTGCAAAGACCTTTTTTATTTTAGATGTGTTTGCTCTTGACTCTAGTCTAGGTCAGACGTGACAGAGACAGAGTCGACGATGGAGCGAGGTTACCCAAAAGAAGCCTGTTCACTCTAACTATGAAGAGATTAGGGTTGTATGCATTCGGAAATACAGACGCAGGTAAAAAGACATACAAAACAATTTTACCCTTCTATAATATAACTTTAGATAAGTCCTGCTTGAAATATGTCCGGAGACGTATCTGTGTCTCAAGAACCCCCAATAAGCACCCTGAAAATGAAATGGAATAAAACAACAAAAGGAATGAAAGAGGCAAAGAGCACCTAACGACCTATGAATTCATAAATAATACCTCGCTTTCCATCTGAAGCATCGTCATGAATTCTTAAAACATCCCTTATTTGCCTCTCTAACTTGATAAAGAGGCATTAACTTTTCCCGAAGAAATTTCTCATCATTATTTAAAGAAGAAGATAAACAATACGTTTAACTCTCTAAATTAAACATATATGCATTCACGAATTTAGAATACTAATCTAGATGAAAACGCCTTTCTAAGTTAAGACCTGGATTTAAATTTGTAATTACAGTTAATGTGATGATTTCATCTACATTTATTGGATTAGTAGTTTATTATAGAAAAGGCCCTATTAGTGTAAATAGGTTTTCTAAGTCTACCAGCCCTCGCAACATATTACTTAGGGTCGACGCAATTTGTTAAGCGAGTCGATCCATTAGGTTATGCTACGCTTGCCGGGGTTGGTCCATGGATGATTGACCATCTTTACACACCGAGACTCCTCCGTGCCTCGGAAAGCACGTTAAGCCGTTGGTCCCGGTTGTCAATCGTGGATCTTTGACAGTCATTACGGGTCGTCAGAAGCCCGAAAGTCTAACATCCAGTCTTACCAAGGGGTATCGTATTACATAGTAACTGGGTTGTGGAGGTCAGATTGGCAGTCGCTCCATGTAAAATATTGGTATTCAGCTGCATCCGGTTAGACTGGAAGCCGACCCCAAGATAGTTGGGAAAAGACTAGGCAGATGATGATACAAGAATGCTACGATGCAATCGGTTGCATTGCAACTCGTCTTAGACAAAAAGTCACCTAGTTATACGGATAGAAACAGCATAATTGCCTTGTTTACCAGTCTATCACTTCTGAGTATGCATGTGACTCGTTTCTCTCAATTCTATAACAACTTGAGCTGAATGATAAGTAGCTACATGCTACTTTTACACGAGTTAAGATTACTTAGAATTCTGTGGTACGAGCAGGACATAAAGTTATTCGGTTTCTTCTGGCGAATGCTTGCAGAAATAGCTTAACTGGTTTATAAGGACTGGGTGACGTGATATGACTCGTGTAGTAGGAAAGTATTAGTAATATTGGGACGTCAGAATTATAATTTGTAACCGTCTATTACACGGACCTTGTCGAAACTAGAACGATTTTCCGTGCGCTCAAGCGTTTTTGCCATACTTATTATTGGAATCAAGTGTAACAGCTCACAATTTTAGGACCCATTAATATTAGTGTTTTAAACCAGTGGTGCTTGGCAACTGGGCTTAGCCCAGTTGTAAATACCCCCTTTGTGCCTAATGGCCTAGCTTTGTTCTGTCTCCCGCTTGATTAGAAGGGGAAGTGGAAATTATGTTTTTCTTACTGACACTACAAGCCCTATGTCTTCTTATCGGATAATATATTCTGATTAAGACGCAGTTATACGACTTTTAATAGTTTTAATTGTAAGCATCACGTCTAAACGACTAATCTTATTTCTTTGATAAAAAAATATGTTACTCTAGACAATTTCCGTCGTAATTACTCGTAGATCTGAGAATATTTGAAATTGTATTTTTATAACATAGTGTAATTAATTTGTAAAGAAATGTATAATACGGATAAAAAATTGAGAATCACGCAAAAACTATAAACCGTATTTTTATGAAACCTTCACCATTTTAAAGATCATTTAAGTATTCATAATTTAGTCTTAAGTGTTTTATAATACCTGTTCTTTTATGTGTAATAAATTAATAATGCGTCTAATTTCGGACAGCGCTCCTTGATGGGTGAGTCCTATTACTGGGTGGACGTACGACGCGTTACGTTAGCTCTGCACAGAACACGCAAGCTAACCACTCAAGGTCATTGGCAGTTAATAGCGCCTTAAAAACACGGTGAAGCGCAAGGCGTAAACTAGTTTGACATCTCTAACTTAGTTCATAGCCATAGCCGTCCTTTTCTCGCAGTGGCTTTTAGTAAAAGATAGCGATTCTCTAATTTTAGTTAAGTTAATGAACAAGAAAATCGGCACCATCATATTCTGATTAAGTGATTTGTATTTAGCCTGTTCGATTTCTCCAGTAGCTACGCATCAGTTTCTCCAACAGCAATCTATCAACTGTCACTCAACGCTCAAACATCTGCCTTGATGCTTGGGATACTATCGCTCAATTTTACCGATACTGTCTTGCCGCTTTATCAATTCAAAGACAAACGAGCGACTGTATCTGCCGAGTATTGTTATCTTCTCTTGTTAGCATCGACACAATCGTCCAGACGTTATGCCAATTGATACTGTGCTGTCATCCGTGCACATGCGGTGTGGTCACGATTGTGTGTATGCTCCGTTTAGATCAGTTATGTGTCCCAAGTCTCATGATATCTGCAACATCAACTTATACAATGTGGAGGACAATACAATTGATGAAGACACTGGAAATAAAAAACTTTTTTACAAAAATAAAAGACAACCGACTTCCAAAAAATAAAATACACTAAACATTTAAAAAAAAGTGTGTGTACCTACTTATTTATGTACGCACGTAAGAAGTTATACTTCTTTGGCGTAACAAGATAAAAAACAAAACTGTCACAAAGTTTACAAAAGGAAAACTATCATTCTTCATGAATCACAAACTTCAGGGTGTATCGGTTCTAGCTAACTTCAACCTGTGAATTTTGTGTGACAGTGATGCTCGTGCATCTTAAAATTTCACTCTCATCATTTTTTCATAACGCGCCTAAAGAAGTATAACTTCAAAAATAGGAAGTCGGTGTTTGTATTTTATTTCTTCGTTTTTTGACACCGACTTCCGAAATTAAAGTTATTTTTTAATTTTTAGTGTAGGTACTTATTTTATTTTTTGGAATTTGGTTGTTTTTTTGTTTGTAAAAAAGTTTTTTTTTATTTTTCAATTTTTAGTTGTTATACCCCTGAACTAAAAGCCCCAATAAAAAGGAACGTGAAGTTTAAATATACTCGTAATTGGAGAAAACCAAAACGTCATTGTTGTATACGTATTTTTCGTTTTTGTTCAGTTTTTCAAAAAGCGCTGAAGCAATTTCGATAAAATTTATATGTGACCACCTCGGGAGTATATTCTTTCGGATAAAAAAAAAGAATTTTGAAAATCGGTCCACAACTGACAGAGAAATCGGTGGAATTACATCATTCACTCGAACATAGAACCGCCTCCTTTTTTGAAGCTGGTTAAAAATCATCATTATGAACAACTTTTACTATGGGACCAACACTGAAATTGCGAATAAAAAAATTAAATATTTTTATTTCAGATACATTTGGCCCATAACATAGGTAGTAGTGCACCTAGAAGGCAAAAACTGGGTAACACTATAGTGTTACCCAGTTTTTGGGTTGTGGAGATCAGCACTATGTTACATTTAAAAATTAAATTAAATTCAAAGCAAAATCAAATCAAATTAAAATCAAATCCAAAATCAAAATTAAATCGAAATTAAAATTAAATACAAACAAAAATTAAAATCAGAATCAAAATTAAATTAAATCAGTATAGAGCAGCTGATTTCTTCAGCCAGTGTTTTCAATTATGATTGTACTGTCGTCTCCACATTGAATGTTTTGTCAGATGGATGCTGCCACCAATAATGTTTTCTTCCGGCCATTTAGCTCGGCAACTGCTAAGTCAACGTCAACAATGACAGTTTTGACATACGATTCTTTCCTATCATCATTTATATTGTTGTCGTTCTTAAAGTTACCTTAGTATTTTTTTTCTTAGTGTTACGCCCTAAGTCTGTTCCTAATTCGTCATCATATATCTTCCTACCTTATCCAATGTTGCTTTGGGTCGACGCAACAATTTTTCGTCTTCCGTTCTCCCCAATCTGTGCCTGTCTGTTCAAAATTTCACTCATACTTTAATCCAATTTACGTTTACAAAATTTACGCCTCACTTAGCTAAAAAAAAAACTATTACATGTTCTTAGCTAAAAGTGGACGCACGCGCAGCTTGCCCTAAGATGGCGACTCATGAATTAAACAAAGTGCCGATGTATAGTCAGCTCGCGTTTGTCCGTGACAGACGGACGGGCGGAAACGTGCGTTTATGTAATGTGCTTGATGTAACCGTGTGTATAGTTGTTTATAGGAAATCGTGTGGGTATTGGGAGGGTTTTCGTGTAACTATTAGGATAGGTACCCTGTTTGTAAGAGCACCTCCAATTTCTGCTGACATATTGGTGGTTACTTACGGGTGATGTCCAAAGTCCTCTGTTCCTCTGATAACCTATTCCTCTTTGTCACCTCTGGTAAACTCTGCTCACGGGAGACCGTCATGTTATTGCAGATTTTTAGTTCTTAGCCCAAAATATTTGCTCTAAGTAATCGTTTGGATAGTTGTTTATAGTATTAAAGACTAACTACCAGTAAATAAGAGGAAGTCTGAAAGTGGCACCGCTGACTGAAAAGTTGTGTGGAAATCGGTTGTCGTGGTTTTGGCATGTGATGTGGAGGAATGAAGAAAATGTCGTGAGGAAAGTCTTGTGTATGGATGTGGATGGCTATAGGAGTAGGGAAAGGCCAAATAAACGATGGATAGACTGTGTGATAGAGGGTATGGGTAAAAAGGGGGTGACTACAGAAATGACGGCTAATAGAGAAGTATGGAAGAAAAAGACATGTTGCGCCGACCCCAAATAAATTGGCATAAGGGCAGGAGAATGAAATGATGTGTTGTTTGTAATATTGGAAGGGCTTTCGTGTTGTGTATTATTTTGAAGTATTTTTTCAAGAGCGTCTCCAGTTTTTTCTGAAATATTGGTGGTTACTTACGGCCGCTGTCCAAACTCCTGTGTTCCTCTGTTTAACCTGTTTTTCTCGTGGTCTTTTCTTTTATTTATCCTGTGGATATCCTCCAATTCGCAGCGGGCGCTGGGATCTGTAAGGTTCTTACTGATTAAAAGCACACGGTGTTCTGCAGTAACCTTTGGCGGGGCTCCTTCGAGGGGCCCAAAATATGATAAACTAGTACTTCGCCCGTGACTTCGTCGGCGTGGATTTCAAAATTTTATAGCCTATTATAACACTCACAAATGACGTGGCTTTCTATTTATAAAAGAATTTTCAAAATCGGTTCCGTAGATCCAGAGATTACCCTACAACCTCACAAACTGTTCCTCTCTATAATATTAGTATAGATTATTCCTAAACACAACCTTGAAAGCATTTTAGGCGATGAATAATGTTCAAGACAAGTACTACCGTTTGCTACCTAATCATAAATATTTCAAGCCATAAACCAAACTAAAAATGTCTGAGCAGCAACAATGGTTTTCATGCAAATAGATACATACATTAACTACAATAGGAGTCGAAACAAAGTGCAATATATTAACATAAGTATTTGCAGTTATAAACTTGGAGTCGATGGGTGCCAAGGATGAAACTGAATATTAATGTTGAAAGGCTGTTCTAGCATTTGAGTTGACGTGTGAACGCAGCTATTATGTGGAACTAGCTGTAATAATTAATGATTTTCCATGAAAATGTTACCTTCATATTCTAAGAAAAGAGTTACCGAAATTAGTAATTATGCTTTAGAATTGTTCCATAATTATAGTCTTGGAAAAAATAAAAGATATGATATTAGTCGTTCAGAGGTCGAAATGCGACCTTTATGAATAATAATTTAAAAAAAAATCGAAAGTCGGTTTTTCTATTTTGTTTTTTTCGTTGTTTGATACTGGCTTCCGAAATTAAACATATTTTACAATTTTAAGTGTATTTTCTTTTCTGGAAGTCGTTTTTATTTTTTTGTAAAAAAAAGTTTTTTATTTTTTAGTTCTTGTACCCCAGAACTAAAACTAAATATTAAAGTTATGCCTGAATTCATAACATGGAATTTAAACATAATTGGAGGAAATCCAGAACGTCATCTGTGTATACATTTTTTTTTGTTTTTGGTGATTTTGTCAAAAAGCGCTGAATCAATTTCGATAAAATTTATGTAGGGACCTCTAGTACCTAAAATAATAAATGAAAATATTGATAGACTTCCACCGAAATTGCTTTTCCTAAATAGTCTTCCAACCAACGAGGTTTCCAACGATGGGCTGCCATGAGGGTTATAATGAACAATCACTGTCCAGATATTACCATAGTTCGCTTGATGGCAGAATTCATGAATGTAGATTAGTTATTAGTGCCCTATCCTGTATGATCGATGCTAGCCCTCACCTAACCCCGTCCCTCCCGTAGGCTAGGGAACGTGATTAAGTGGATGGAATCTGATTCATCCCCCTTTCATTATTATGCTTGTGTTTCCTGCGGTTAACGAAAATTTTGTCATAATTTCAGAAGGATCACAAACTCAACGCAGATACTTCAATTTAACCATATACAGGCACTTTTGAATTGGAAGAGCTCGTGGCTAAAGTAATAACAGCCGCACGGGTCGATCCATCAGGTTAAGCTACGCTTGCCGGGGTTGATCCATGGATGGGTGACCATCTTTACATGCCGAGACTCCTCCGTACCTCGGAAAGCACGTTAAGCCGTTGGTCCCGGCTGTCAATCGTGGATCTTTGACAGTCGTTACGGGTCGTCAGAAGCCCGAAAATCTGACATCCAGTCTTACCAAGGGGTATCGTATTACCCGAGGCGAGTCAGTAATTTGAATATCTGTATATATAAAATTAAAGTCCTGACTGACTGACTGATTGATATATCAACGCATAGTCTAAACCGCTGGTCCTAGAGACATGAAATTTGGAGGGCGTGTTCTTTGTGAAGGGTAGGTATTCACTAAGAAAGGGATTTTCGAAATTCAACCCTCAAGGGGGTGAAAAAGGGGTTGAAAGGTTTAACGGGGGAGAAACTAATTCCACGCGTGCGAAGTCGCTGGCAGAAGCTAGTCATATGTATATATACAGATTAGTCTAAGCTTATTGATTACTGAAAGATATATATTTTTGAATCGTCATTTCTTAACATGACCTAGCCTTTTTCCAAAGACGTTCAGAGGCGTCCATTGTTTGTTAAACATCAACCATCGCTACTTGTCGCCTTACATCTCGCCTCGGTGTGATATCATCATTCTCCTGCCCTTATCCCAAATTATTTGGGGTCGGCGCAACATGTCTTTTTCTTCTATACTCCTCTATTAGTTGTCATCTCTGTAGTAAAGAAAGAAAGAAAGAAAAAATATTTATTTTGCACAGATTACAAAACGCACATTAATTTTCAAAAGCCACCCCCTTTTTACCCATATCCTCTTTCACACAGTCCAACTATCGTTTCTTTGGCCTTCTTCTACTCTTATAGCCATCCACATCCGTACACAAGACTTTCCTCACGACATTTTCTTCATTCTTCCGCATCACAGGGCATACCACGACAACCGATTTCCACACAACTTTTCAGTCAGCGGTGCCCCTTTTAGACTTCCTCTTATATACACACTAGCTGCGCCCCGCGGTTTTACCCCCCTACACCGTAATAAAAGGTAGCCTATATGTTTATCCAGGCTATCTACATATTAAATTTCATCCTAATCGGTCCAGCCGTTTGAGCGTGAAGAAGTAACAAACGTGAAAGTTTGTGAGTGTGTATCACAAACTTTCACATTTATAATATTAGTAGGATTCCTAATTGTATCCATGCGCTTAACACCACACATCGCGCTTAGCATTCTCATCTCAGCTGCATGCAGTTGCTTTTCATTCATCCCTTTTGTGGCCCAACTTTCTGAACCATACAAGACAGTAGGTCTGACCATTGTTTGATAAATCTTCCCCTTAAGTTTAAGGAGAATTTTTGAGAATTTCCTCCAGGTTTTCTTGAATAAAGTTGTTCATATCGATGAGCGTATGCAGTTCTTTAAATGTGACCACACTTTTACACTCTGTATATTAGTGTCATCAAATTCAGTTTAATCTATTAGATAGATGTTTTAATCACTTAATTTCTCCAGTCGTCGCGTCTTTACTAACGGCGTCATTCACCTGGGGTCTAATATCGGTAATGGATTGATTATTCAGGGCAGGCCCCGCTGCCAGTGCTTCATCAACATCTGTAGCCCTTGTTATGATCCCACGAGCCTGGTTTAAGTGCTTTCCGGATTTTACTTCCATTTTCATGGACGCTTGAGAAATTTTCAATTTTGTTGTGATCTAAGTTTCTGTGAGAGGTATTGAATTGAAATTTTCTTTGACAAGGAGCTTTTATGTGATTGTTTTTATTTATTTTTTGGACTACAATGGTTTTAGAACTTTGTTTATATTTTTTCTAGTTCCTGTTTATTCTTATATAATATTCAATGAAGCTCGACGAGTCCCGGAGAAACTATTATACTGTCTTAGGTCCCTTGCAACGAAATTAATCAGAAAAGAACAGCGGAGGAGAAAGAGAAAAAAAACGAGCGAGCCTTGCAGTAGTAGCATATGATGTGTAACTTTTGACTTCTCACCTCAGTAATGAGCTAGATAATTAAATCGTTTAGTGCCGATTTCGACCGCGTGCAGACTTATCGTGCGCGCGGTTTACCATCTGACGGCCAACTCTTCCACCGCGCGCGCTTATTGGTTAAATCAAATAGCGCACGTTTCCCCGGCTTCCTGTTACACACTTCCGTCCCATTTCACGAAATCACTCCCACAGTTTATAGGAAAGCGAGAGGATAGCGTGTGTAACATACATCAAAATCATAATTTTCACTACATAATGTCCATGTAAGAATGCCTTCAAATTTGTAGTCAAATCTAATTAATAAACTGCCTCAATCGCCTAGCCTTTGCCCAACTATCTTGGGGTCGGCTTCCAGTCTAACCGGATGCAGCTGAATACCAGTATTATACATGGAGCGACTGCCTATCTGACCTCCACAACCCAGTAACTGGGTAATACGATACCCCTTGGTAAGACTGGTCAGACTTTCGGGCTTCTGACGACCCGTAACGACTGTCAAAGATCTACGATTGACAGCTGGGACCAACGGCGTAACGTGCTTTCCGAGGCCCGAAGGAGTCTCCGTATGTAAAGATGGTCACCCATCTATGGACGAACCCCGGCAAGCGTAGCTTAACCTGATGGATCGACCCGTGCGGCTGTTATTACAGCTCGTCTACCGAAACCCGGAACAACAGACTACATAAAGCCATACAAATTTTCGTTCCGCAAGATTACGCTGAAACTCAAAGCACTCATTTGCTGTGCGAATCGAAGCACCAATTTGTAACACGCTCTTCATTTACACATGACATGACACCTTCCTAAATAATTCCTTAACAAACGAAAGGTACCTTCTATTGTTAATTCGTAATATTATGTAAATGTAAGATGGTACTCATTGTGTTCACCATTAATTACTCTGTTCTCTGAGATAACTAACGATCTCATATTAATTTGAACATTATACCAATGTGTTTTGGTAGTCGGTAGTCCCTACATCCCGTCTGTTCGTACATTTGTAACTATATTAAGAAGTTCTGAATTAGGTTCGAGTGTTCATGAGCATTTGTTTGGTTCAATATTTTGGAGTGGGGGGTTATGATTAGAAATAGCGACCCGCATTGGCTCCGTACGGGTACAAATTAGAACATTATTACTATTAAATCGTGTTGTCCCGGAAGTTTCCGTGAAGTTGCGTTCTTAGCGAGACACAAACCAAATAAAACAATGTTTGCCTTTTTTTTTTTCAGTCTGATTCCGTTATGTTATCTTGATTCTGTGACCGCCATGTGAAGACTCATAAACCCCCTTCTGCCGATTTAGAAAACTAGACTCAACACAGATAACAAAAGGTTTTATTTGATCGCTACTCTAACTGAACCAGCACAATGGTTTACTATCAAGATGAATCCTAAAATTGGTCCTACCGCCCGCGTCCTATACCGTAAGTGGTCCTTTTGATTGGGCCCACACATAAGTAAAACTGGCATGTACTAACATAGAGCATGGAATGCACTGGCAACGAATAAAGACCTACGCACACCGGGACGGAATGGCGGAGGATTTAAATTTTTGCCAAAGGACATTCAAACTTATGTATTAGAAATACGACATACATGCCAATGTTTTAAATTGATTCCGTGGCATCGTAAGGGATTTCTTGACACGGCATTGGAGAGCGCGCTAAGGGATCCCGCAGCGTACTGCGGTAGAGGTGTGTAACTCTTTACGGAACCGACTCACTGATCCGGATCTTTGAAGTGATTCAAAAGATTGGTTCAATAACTACGTTTCAAACGCATCATTTGGATCTGAATCATTAATATGCTACGTGCTCTTTCCGCGCGACGCGACGCTTAAAAGAGAGCGAGAGAGGGCGACTGAAACACACTGACTGAGTTACTTTACTACTGGACCGCGACTCGCGAGTGAGCAGGTGACATAATACAATCTATACAAGAGTTTTAAGGCGCTATTAACTGCCAACGACCTTGAGTGGTTAGCTTGCGTGTTCCGTGCTAAGCTCACGTAACGCGTCGTACGTCCACCCAGGAATAGGACGTCCATCAAGGAGCGCTATCCCAAATTAGACGCATTATTAATTTATTATACATAAAACAACAGGTATTCTACTAAAACACGTATACTAAAATATAAATAATTAAATGATCTTTTAAATGGTGAAGGTTTCAGAAAAATACACTCTATAGTTTTTGCGTAATTCTCAATTTTTATCCGCGTTAGACACAACTTTACAAATTAATTACACTATGTTATAATAATATAATTTCAAATATTCACATGTCAAATTACGAAGAAAATTGTTTAGAGCTCAAGTGGCTCCCAATCCGACTTCGCAGGAACACTCGGATTCTTTGTCTCCTTTTCAACATTCTATACAACCCGTCTTATCCCTCCTACCTGCGTGAGCGAATTTCTTACGCTCGCCCTGGTGACGCGCCGTGCAGATCTCACCTTAGATCCCTCCTCAAAACCCATCCTCATAAATCCAGTTACTATTCCTACTCTTTCTCTGTCCATGCAGTAAGATTGTGGAACTCGCTTCCGCCTAGCATTCGAGACTTGAAGTCAATTTCTCTCTTCAAAAATCGTGTTAAAGAGAACTACCTTTCCTCTCTATTATAATATTTTTTATATATTTGTATGTCATGTATCTATTTACAGTATAAGGTATATATTTATGTAAGTATATATATTTTTACAATATATGTGTAGGTTTATTTGATACCTCAGTATAGGAAATCTTGTATTCTTTTTTCTGTTTCTTACACACTTTTGTCTACATTTCTTTCTCACTGCTCCTATCGCAGGTCTGCTGGTAGAAATTTCTTAAGAAATAAGCAGTTCCTTTGTACTATATTTATAATTATGTTTATTGTTACTGTGTCTCTGTGTGTACATAAATGATTAAATAAATAAATAAAAATAGTCGTTTAGTCGTGATCTTCAATTAAAAATCATTAAAAGTCGTATAACTAAGTCTTAACAATGCCTCTATGCTTCTCTAGTAGGCAACCGAGGCGTCTCTTTGTTCTGTGTGATAATCTCATACTGCTAAAGCCATCAAAATGGGTTTCCACCTACTCAATAGATAATACTAGCAAGCACGTACGAGCAGCCATTTTTAATAAAATTCGTAATATTCTATGAGTTGACGAACCTCGCTAGAATACAGAGATGTTGACTTTTTAATTGGGCAGCGGTGGTGTTTTTGGACAGACCCTTAAAAGAGTTTTTATTACGTTAAAAGCAACGTATTTGGTTCATTTGTGGCTATTTGTTTGTGGTATTGAGGTCACGCGTTAAGCTTTCCGCAGACAGGCTCGACGCGACAGTGTTTTGTCAAAGATTTTTCGAGAAAACGCCTGACGATCTGTGTGGTAAGACAATCATTCAGTCAGATGAAATTATAGACCTACCAGAATTCTTAGAATCCATCTGAGAAAATTAAGTATTTAAATGTGCTTAGAGATAAAATACCACAGTAAAGGCATTCACATAAATTACGAAATGAAAATTAAAAAGTACATCGTTAGCTGATAACTAAACCCCAATTACTCCAAATCTAAGCCTAGCAGGAAGACGAAATTTTTATAGCATTCATAAACTCAGTTGACATAATGAGAGAAAAATAACGACCCGACTTACAAACAATTATCGCCCTAAAAGGTATCAAAATAAGGGCCTAATACGCTTGGAATAAAGCCAAATGACATTGATATGTATATTGACTGAATTAGCCATGTAATTTAAATTATACATACATGTAATAAATATTTACGTGCCTTCCATGAGTGAGACGACATTTAAATATGTATGGGAGTTGAAATATACATATTTCCTTATTTTAATTTACGTGCTTGAAACCCATCACTAAATGAGATGCATAATACATGAGTATTCCATTCCTGGTATAATTATCAATTAATCAAACAGATAAATTCGTATGTGTCTATATGCTATGTCGAGGCCGGCCTAAGAAGAGATGGCGAGACGACCTAGATGCCTCATGGGCTGGTTCGACGTGGCTCGTGACAAGAATACCTGGAAGGATTTGGGGGAGAGCTTTCCCAGCAGAAGGACACGATAGGCTAGTAAAAATAAAATGTGTCTATGCTCACATTTACATCTAAATACATAATCATCATCAGCTATCAGCAATGTCCCCACTGCTGGGGCGCAGGCCCCCTCTGTGTGAGAGGATGTGGGCCGTAATCCACCACGCCGGTCCAATGCTGGTTGGTGGATGTCACATGTCTTTAAATTTTTAATTCTAGGATATGCCATCTAAATATAGGTTTCTTATAAACTAATAGTTAGTCATAGGAGGACAGGGGTTGGAACCGCACCCTTAATAACTTTAGTACAAGATTAGCTGGATTGCCACTATCCGCCTCCCGACCGAATTTCGATCACAGTTGCCAATTTCAAGGAGATTATAGTTCACAAGCGTCTGTGCAAACACAGGTACACTCTCTGTTCCTTTCACGGAATAGAAAAAAACAAGTGGAAGTGCCCACGCAGCATCGCGGCGTGTGTCACAATTATGCGAAAAAAAAAAAAACCTTCGTCAGTTATAATAAATTTTAATTTTGTATGAACAATAAATAAGCTTTTCGTCAAAATTGTATTTAACATATTTTGCCGCATAATCGTGACACACGCCGGATAGCTGCGTGGGCACTTCCACATGTTTTTTTTATTCCGTGGTTTCTTTACTTTCATAGTCCGATTGGAACAACGGATTGATGTGCTTTCCGGGTCACGTACTTAGTCCGTGGTAGACCATTGTGCCAAGGAGTATCATATACCCCAGTTACTGTTGACAGGAAGTCGCTCCATTCAGCCGCATCTGGTTAGACTGGAAGTAGCCCCACAAAAGGCTAGGCAACTCAAATGATCTTACTAGTATAAAGTACCTATAGTTTTATTCCTTTAAATTGGACAAGGTTCCTAATGCATGCCTCACTTAAACATACAGGCCTTGTACGACGACACATTTAATTTAACTTAAAATCTCAGAACACCAAGGACGTAACGTATTTGAATACGCAAAACACACATTACAGCAGGTGTTTAGAATATTTTAATATAATTCTTGCGAAACCAGTTCTAAAAGTCATATTTATAGATAGATAGGCCATGTTACACGTCGTTGGTTTTACAAATTATAGTAATTAGGGTTCAGTAGTGTTATTGCTCTGAAGCAGCCCATAGTCAGCATTTGTGCAGAGCTGCTGGCAGGACTAATCGTTTCTCAGTTTGTGGCAGAGCACAGCTAAAGCACGTTACAGCTTTATAGCTGTAATGTGCTTTGCTTGGGGGAATTTAAGACAAGAGTGAACAGGTTACTTCTAGGCAAGTGTGCTCCATTGTCGACCACATCATCACTTACCATCAGGTGAGATAGTGGTCAAGCGCGGACCAATCAGTGTTAAAAAGGCTAATTAATTTTTGCAAACATATTATACATAAGACAAAATATATAATACATTAGACACCAAAACATCGTGGTATCCACAATTTTAACACAAGCACAAACTACATGCTCCTTCCCACCGTTTGTTGCGACACTTCTTCACAGCTAAAACTCTAGGAAATGGTGACGGGCGGGCGTTTTTTGGGGACTGTCTTTATGTAGAACTTTGACGTTCAAAAAGTGGCTCTCAGCTTAATTTGAATAAATGAATTTTGATTTTGAAAAAACAAAAGTGACCATCTCCTTTCTTTCTAAAGCCTTTCTGTTTTTATAATATATTCTTATCTCTTCCATAATTAGTCCTCCTTTTATTCTTTTTTCTCCTTTTTTTTCTCACGAAATTATGTAACATTTGATATGTATGTGTAAATATATGTATTTTTAAATGTAAAATGTTGACATCCTTTTTTTTATTAGCCGTACACCACAGACTGTCTTTTAGATTTTAAGTTCTTTCAGCCCATCCTAAGGTTGTCTGGTAGATATCACTGTTCAGTGATAAGACCACCGTTGTACCCATAGATTTAAGCTAAAAAGAGGTAAAACAATTGTGTGACTGTTTTGTTGTACAATAAACTTTTATTCTATTCTATGGTCGATGGGGCTAAAAGGTTATGGAGTGGTGACCGCGTATCGAGCGATGGCCTCGAACCGGGTGAACCGCTGACCTGCTGAAGGCCGCAGAAATCCGATGGTTATTTCAGTAGAAAAGTATCTACTTTTTATTGGACGGAACCCAAATTTTGAATGCAACAGTAGCCTTAGTTAGGTTTATTCTTTTTTTTTATACATTTTTTGTTGTTGTATCTACGGAACCGTACTATTATAGTTATCAATGCGTTAAAACATTTTTCCTTTAAAACCTGATTCTTATCAGAGCTGACCTGATCATAATTGAGTTCAAATACGTATGAAATAGCCTATTAACTACTAATAGCTTAATAAAATATTCAATTAGGATATGTAAAGTCTATCTTGAGGCCTCGGGGATCACGTATAGACAAAAATCTTTCAACTCATCGGACCACTGACGTACGGCGATGCGCCACCGGTTTATGGTGGACATCCCACTCATACGCACTAACACGCACCGGTGGTGCTTGGCAACTGGGCTTACCCCAGTTGTAAATACCCTCTTTGTGCTTAATGGCCTAGCTTTGTTCTGTCTCCCGCTTGATTAGGAGGGAAGTGGAAATTATGTTTTTCTTACTCCTCCGCTGTCTTTTCTGATTAATTTCGTTGCGGGACCCAAGACAGTTTAATCGTTTCTCTGGGACTCGTCGAGCCTCGGCGTTTTTTCTGATGGTCACCACTGTTGATTCTGGCTTACAGAAGTTACAGTGGTTTGGGAATAGTGCGGCGGGCTTGTCACACACACTAAACGTTTTGTGGAACACATTTATTGTGCGTACAGCTAAGGAGTGGAATTCCCTGGCAGAGTCTGTGTTTCCTGATAGCTACAACCTGGGGGCTTTAAGTCAAGAGTGAAACGCAACGTCGACCACATCATCACTTACGAGGGTCATTCAATAAATACTTAGCCTACAAAAAGTAAACGAAAATTTTGGAAAAGTGGCAATTTATTTTTCAACATAGTCTCCTTTTAGTTCGATACACTTAGCCCAGCGATGCTCCAACTTTTTTAACCCGTCCGAAAAATAGTTTTTGTCAAACTCTGCAAAATAGGCCTCCGTGGCGGCGATAACCTCCTCATTCGATCCATATCTATTCCCGGCGAGTGATTTTTTCAGATTAGGAAACAGAAAGAAGTCATAAGGGGCCAAATCTGGAGAATACGGTGGATGGGGCAGCAATTCGTAGCGTAATTCGACCAATTTGGACATGGCAACGGCAGACGTGTGAACCGGTGCGTTGTCGTGGTGAAACAGCACTTTTTTCTTCGCCAGATGGGGTCGTTTTTTCTTTAATTCGGCGTCGAATCGGCCCAATAAATCGGCATAGTAAAGCCCTGTAATTGTTTTACCCTTCTCGAGGTAATCGATGTAGATCACACCTTGTGAATCCCAGAAAACGGTGGCCATAACTTTTCCGGCCGATTTTACAGTTTTCGCCTTCTTTGGAGCACGTTCCCCGGTCTGGATCCATTGTTTTGATTGCTCCTTGGTCTCTGGTGTGTACCAGTGGATCCAGGTTTCATCGACGGTCACAAAACGACGCAAAAACTCCGCTGGATTCCGCTTAAACAGCGCCAAACACGTCTCCGATGTGGTCTCACGGTTGCGCTTGTTTTCTGGTGTGAGTAAACGCGGCACCCATCGCGCCGACAGCTTTCTCATGCCGAGTTCCTCGTGAAGAATATGATGCACTGTTCCTTCTGAAATGCCTACAGTCTCAGCTAGCTCCCGAACCTTCAATCGGCGATCTGCCAATACGAGATCATGGATTTTTTTAATGTTTTCCTCCGTAGCAGCTGTTTTCGGTGCACCTGGACTTGGTTCATCAAAAACCGACGTACGGCCACGTGCAAACTCGTTGAACCAATTCTTGACGGTGGCCATCGATGGAGAAGAGTCACCGTACACAGCATCCAAGCGCTCTTTGATTTCGATGCGCGTTTTCCCTTCCAAAAATAGGAATCGAATCACCGAACGATATTGCTCTATTTCTATTTTTGTAAAACCGATCGACACGTTCGCTTCCATAAGTTGTCAAATTAAAACAAATGAAGGGATTGGAATGAAAATTTGAAAAAAGAATTAAAAAAGAATGTGCTACACTGTGGTAAAACTCTTTTGAAACTACAGCGCCCTCTGGCGATGAGGCTAGGTACTTATTGAATGCACCTCGTACCATCAGGTGAGATAGTGGTCAAACGGGAGCCTATCAAAGATAAAAAAAGCTTATCCCAGTTAATTGCTGAACGTCGGCCTCTCCAAAGCTGTGTCACAATATCTGATCCTTCCCCTCCGCCTTTCGCAATCAGTCGGCCCCAGCCACTTTTTTAAAATCGTTGGTTCATCTCCCCTCCAGAAAGCGCCCCTAGCTGCCGCAGGAGAGGCCCTGGACGTCGGGAGTCTCAAGGTGATACCCGGCCACCGTAAGCGCGGGCTTGCGGACGGCGAACAATCGTAGCTCGTCGTCGGACAGGGACCAGACCCCCGGGGCGACGGCGCGTTTTATTCCACGCGCGCCTCTTAGAGATGTCATAAGTAATTGAAGAGGCCCGCTAGAACCGATCCCTGCCAGGGGCCCTGGAACGCATAAGGCAACTGTAGGAGCACGAGTGGGTTTTAGTCACTAAGAGTCTGCGCACGCCCTCCCGCTCCACCCAGAGCGTATATAGTTATTTCCCTACAATTTAACCATAGGCTCGTCTGTGTTAAAAAAAAAACTAGAGAGGTGTCAAGGGACACCCGGATGGAACGAAGTTCCTTTTGATTAATTAGTGTAGGAATTGTAATATAATTTTATTTTTTTTAATTTATAATATTTTTTTTATTATTAACTACGTACCTACACACGCACGCACGTAAGAAGTTATACTTCATCATCTCATCTCATCGCAGCTCAGCTCAGCTCAGATCAAATGCGAAATAGAAATGAAAGTATCTGGCTTGCTTTCTATAAGAGAGAGAGAGACAGACAGAGAAACATGCGACGCCGCACAGCTTACAATAGCTTACTATAGCAAAAATACAAGAAGTTTTTATTAGATTGTTTTTCCAACACAATCTTTTTGGATGGACAGCCTCATTAGTGTCGTGACAACTTTTCGTAAGAATTTTTTCCGTCTAGCCCCCTTTCACAACGCGCGATAAGGAACTTCGTTCCAATATATGCTATTAAACAAGATGTAGCAGTTGATAATATCTCAATTATTTACCACTAGACGATCGGTTTAACGATTTTGTTGTCAACATATAAAGCTAGACGATTTAATTGAGTTAATCGTTAGGTTGTAGAGCTGCGTTTGACCGCTGACCTGCCTTCGTTCAATATAATTGATCGTTTCGTCCTATAAGTCGCGAGAAGCTAATGTATAACGGTTCCCCCAGACAGGTGCGACTTCAAAAAGGAGGAGGTTGTCAATTCGACTAATTGTTTTCTTTGAAGTTATACTTCTTTAGGCGCGTTATGAAAAAATTATGAGAGTGAAATTTTAAGATGCGCGCGCATCACTGTCACACAAAACTTTACAGGTTGAAGTTAGCTAGAACCGACACCCTGAAGTTAGCTATGGTCTGTGGTTCATGAAGAATGATTGTTTTCCTTTTGTAAACTTTGTGACAGTTTGGTTTTTTATCTTGTTACGCCAAAGAAGTATAACTTCTTACGTGCGTAAATAAATACACACACATTTTTTTTTGTATTTTTGTTACGCCATTAATATTATGAATTTATATTGATGATTCTTTGATGATGAAAGTCTGAAAGTGGCACCGCTGACTAAATAGTTGTGTGGAAATCGGTTGTCGGGGGTTGGGCATGTGATGCGGAGGAATGAAGAAAATGTCGTGAGGAAAATCTTGTGTATGGATGTCGATGGCTATAGAAGTAGTGGAAGGCCAAAGAAACGATGGATGGAGTGTGTGAAAGATGATATGGGTAAAAAGGGGGTGACTACAGAGATGTCGACCAATAGAGGAGGAAGTATGAAAGAAAAAGGACATTTTGCGCCGACCCCAAATAAATTGGGATAAGGGCAGGAGAATGATTATATTGATGATTCTTTTTTGTTTGGTACGTCATACTTCAGAGGTGGTCCCATATATTTTTTTATCGAAATTGATACAACGCTTTTTTGAAAAAGCCACTAAATATAAATATATATACAAATGTCGTTTTCGTTTTCTCCAATCATGTTCAAATTCCATTTTATTGGGGTTATCAATTCAGGCATAACATAACTTTACTATTATTTTTGGTTATGGAGTATAAAAACTTAGATTTAATTAAATCATAATAAAACTGTTTATGCACCCAACTCACTTTATAATTATATATTTCACTCACAATGGAAACTTTTCCACCCGCAGTAACCTTGTCCCGGCGTCAATCTTTATTAAATTCCAGTTTAATTTGTACGCTCCGCAAATGTCACAAGTCTGTAGCGAATTGTTTCTCGTAAAAGGACTGTGTTTTACTGCCAAAGTTGGGTTATATAATTCAGCTGATGGTTAGTTGTTATATTCAGTGTAATAATTGGACCCAGCTGACAATTTACGTGGAATTGATTAATTAGTGTGAAACAAAAAGGTGTAAAGGTTATCGCAGACAGACGCGATTTGACAATGCGACTACAGTTTTTCATAGATTATTTTCCTCGTTTCCACATTCTGGGCATTACTTCTGTGTCGCCAAGGCACCCAGACCCGGAAAAACTATCTGTAGGCCATACAAATATTGGGTCCTTCCCATATGAAATTGGGGTTTTTTTTCTCACAAATAGAGAACCTCGTCACTTCTATAAATTAAAATATTCATCAATTGCTTGATATTATATCGAATAATGACCGTCATAGACAACTGTCTATAGTAAAAAAAAACCTTATTACTTATAATTTTATAAACAAAAAAAAACCTTAAAAATTACTCTTTTTGTTAGCAGAAATTACCACTATATTTGTTTTAACTTAGCCAAAACTTATTTTTGTTGCTTAATCTAAGTGGCATTCGCTAGCTTAGTTTTTAAACATTGTTGCCTAAAAGTTTTAAAACATTAGTGTTCATAGTTGTTAAATAAATTTAGAAAATGTTAGTATGAAAAATGCAACTTCTTTAAAATTCTCCATACAAAACGCTGATTTCATAGGTGGGGGACCTAATATTTGCTCCGTGCGGGAAACGAATCCGCGACACGCAGCGCGGCAGCCGAACGCTCAACCACTGCGCAAAGCGTGCCGTCGTCAGTTCTGCGTGCGGTCCTCGTAAAGTTACGAGATTATCATCCTTAGTAAAATTTCTGTGAAAAGGCGTTGTCAAATAGGGTATTTTGGAGGCATGCGGAACAGAGTGAAAAGTCCCACAACCTCCATTAAAAAGGGAGGATCCTCCGACCAGACGGGTGTTGTGTCTGGTCCGGGCAACTGCCCGATAGTTGATTTCGGACTGTTGTATATGTTCAAATCGTACGGAGAACTCTGCTTGCGCGATGTAGGATTTTGTTATTTTAGTTCGTGTGCGCCGTCATAGATGTCGCTACAGTATTTTAATTTCTGTGAAAAGGCGTTATCAAATAGGGTATTTTATTTAAAAAAAACCAATTAGTCCGTCAGTTAAATAACTAAAAAAATATTGGTCACGTTTATTTACCACAAGTCATAATTAATAATCAAATCTTAATTGTACCTGAAGCCTCTAAACAACTGAATGGCAAACTGTTTCTTTTCTGGCACAATTTATCTTGCCTTCTTTTTGTGATTGTGTCGAACATTTGCGGACAAAAGGTTAATTAAATCAACCCAGTAACTTCAATATTTGTAGGTACTCTTAATTGAAACAGAAAAAGTAGAAAAACCTTGAATCAGCGAACGAAAAGAGGAATATTAAACCGCCCGTTTTATGTTTTCTAGCGAGTGAAAACCCCGACTGGCAAAAACAACTTAAAAGTTTCAAATAGGTCACTATTCAAGCAGTCAGACGCAGCTGATCTGCTTGTATTTTCTACATTTTAGTAAGTAAAGCTAGCCGCTGACTTGTGATTTTGTCACTGTGACTTTTTGTTACCCAGTCGAGTGCTATGAAGATATACATGGCAATACATGGGAGTGCGCTGACCATGGTGACGTGACAATACGGTGACAAATAGTTCCTAGGTGACTGAATTTTGAAAGATTCTGACGTATAGTTTAGAATATAGAGTGTAAAATTTTCCTTGAAACAATCTTTCAGTGTATATGGGATGCACCCAGTAGCATTTTTTTCGTTTCATTTTTCTTCTTCTTATTTCAAGAGCACTTATTACAGCAATCTGTGTGAAATCCTAGAGAATGCCTAAGGCATTACGTCCGCCTTTGTACATTTGTGTTGCATGAAGTTTTAATAAATAAATCCATTTCAAGATTGAGCGCGTTTTGTCGCCCAGTGACTTTTCAAGTGGGCGCATCGTGGGTGACAGTAGGTGACAGTGACAAAAAATCACAAGTCAGAAAAAAAAGCGGCTAGCCTTAAATTTTTTGAATAGTTTCCTCCAATTTCGGCGGCCGCAATTATTTTTTTTTTTTTCATTTGTCCTATGTGACTTCGGCTGTCAAGACCAATCTACTGATACCACATTTAATTTTGTTAAAACCATCCAGCTGTTTAGGCTACTGGGCCTGTCAAAGAAACAGACATGCCTAGAAACAACACTGCTCCTTCTGGGGCGGTCGGGTAGAAACCCTTGAAACAGCGAACGAAAAGCCATATTAAGGCGCTATAGCTGGCAACGACCTTGCGTGTTCTTTGCTGAGCTCACGTAACGCGTCGTATGGGCCAGCCAGTAATAGGACTCGCCCATCAAGGAGCGCTGTCACAAATTAGATGCATTATTAATTTACTACACATAAAACAACAAGTATTAAACTAAAATACTGAGACTTAATTATAAATAATTAATTGATCTTTGAAATGGTAAAGGTTTCATAAAAATACGCTTTATAGTTTTTGCGTGATTCTCAATTTTTTATTCGAGTTAGACATAACTTTGCAAATTAATTACACTATGTTATAAAAATATAATTTCAAATATTCTGAGATCAAATTACGACGAAAATTGTCTAGAGTTTGTTAGTGTTTTTTTCAAAGAAATAAGACAAGTCGTTTAGGCGTGATTTTCAATTGAAAACCATTAAAAGGCGTATAACTGTGCCTTAAATCGTGCATTTGATGTCTCCTAGCGATTGAAGAACAAAAAATCTGCCAAGTGCGTCTCGGACTTTGAACATTTAGGGTTCCGTAGCAAATGAGGGAATTATCAAAGAAAAAATTATTGTATAAGTATTTGTTACTAAAATATACGTAAGTAGTAATAAACATAATATTATCACCAAATTTCAAGTCAATGGGAAGTTAAAAAATTCTTCGTAGCCAATTTTTTTTTTTAAAAAGGCGTTGCCTCACCCTAGGAATTACTCCTGTATCGTGGGTGCGTTCACAAACATTTAAACTCACATACACAAGACACCCAGACCCGGAACAACTATCTGTAGGCCATACAAATATTTATTCCGTGCGGGAATCGAACCCGCGACACGCAGCGCAGCGAACGCTCAACCACTACGCCAACCGTGCCGTCAACGTTAGTGACAGCTATAGGTCTCCGTTTGAACCCTTCGGGTACGGAACCCTAAAAACGAGACTTTCGCAACAAAGCCGAACTTCATTAAATTTTAAAAACTTGTTAACACACTTTTATTAATATGGCAATTAATAACTACGTTACAGACGTCAATTATAGAACCAGCTTTGTAACATTTTGTACTGAACATTCGTCATTGATTAAATAATTACAATTAACGGAAAAGGTACGTGAAGCAATTGTTTTGTTAATTGAAGTCTCTAAAATTAATTTGGAACCCAACTTGTAAGCTGGTTAATGTTGAATAGTGAGGTGGTGGTGGGGGAGGCTTTCTGCCCCGAATATTTTTATGGCATTTTTTTTTTTGGATGGGTTAAATCATCTAATAACTTCTCCCACTCTGGGTGGAGCAGTAGGGCGTGTCAGACTCTACTGAATAAAACCCAGGGTGTTCCTTCAGTTGCCAAGGGCCGCGATGACTGTCTTTTGAATTTATCCGCGACCCTGGGCAGTTGTATGGCCTACAGATAATTCTTACGGGTCTGGGTGTAATGTGTACTAGCTACTGCCGGCGTCTTCACCCGCGTGGAATAAGTACTTCTTCCGTTATAAACTGTCAACCTCTTTTTCATCACCTTTTTTTTGTTTGTTTCGAAAACCCTTACTTAGTGGATACTTACTCTTCACAAAGAACACGCCCTCCAAATTTCATGTCTCTAGGACCAGCGGTTTAGGCTGTGCGTTGATATATCAGTCACTCAGTCAGTGAGGACTTTGAAATTTGTATACTTTATGTCTCCGTTTTTGGGAGCGTTTACCTTACAGGGTGTAAGGTAAACGCTCCCAAAAACGGAGACAAGTGATAAGGCTTAAAGCCTATTCTTGATTTGACTCATCAAAAAATCTGAAAAAAGAACAATTTTTTTAGCATTTCGCGTACACTACGCTGTGAGAATAGATAAATCTAACCGTTATCTTTTTTCTTTACAACGTTATCATGCAATGTAATATTCGTAAAATATCAGCTGACGCCCGCGCATTCCTCGAGTTCAAAGTGCGTGCCTGCGACTGGCGTGCGACCAACGACCCTACTTCCACGCGACGCCGAAATAAAGCGAAAGATCACTGGTATCTGTTGCATTTAGGTTGTGTACAATCTACGTTCTGGCTTAGGAAGCGTTCTCCTTACACCCTGTATACAGACAGATATTAGTTTACAAGTTTGTGAAAGCACCCACGATACAGGAGTAATTTCCTAGTGTGGGGAAACTGTGTTCGGAATCTTATCAGTATTTACTAAAGAAACGCCTGCGCACTTGGGTAATTTGCCACTGTGATCGAAAATCGGTAGGGAGGATTCTTATAATGCTTTTGAATAAAAATTTATGTATGTTTACATAGAACCAAATGTGTGGGCCGTATATTTTGATAATTCTTACGTCAATTGATTCGTCTTAATCTTGCAAGTGTCACTAAAGGCATGGCAGTAATCAAAATTCAATATGGCAACAACCAGACGGCATATTGTGAAAAAGAAAAAAAATAAAGTCGACGAACTACGAGTATAACTATCTTGGAGTCGGCTTCCAGTCTAACCTGATGCAGCTGAATACCAGTATTTCACATGGAGCGACTGCTTATATATGACCTCCACAACCCAGTTACTGGGTAATACGGTACCCCTTGGTAAGACTGGTTGTCAGACTTTCGGGCTCCTGACGACCCGTAACGACTGTCAAAGATCCACGATTGACAGCCGGGACCAAGGCACGGAGGAGTCTCGGTATGTAAAGATGGTCACCCATCCATGGACCAACCCCGGCAAGCGTAGCTTAACCTGATAGATCGACCCGTGCGGCTGTTAATAAGTCATAAATATGTAGAAAATAAAAAAAAACAGTCGGGTTTTCGAATTTTGAATCAACTTGTTACCCTAACAAAACAGTTTTATTTTATTCCGTTATAAAAATGCATTAGATTTTTATCAAAGACTGTTGGGAGCTAAAAGAAAGTATACTGTATTTAAAATGTATTTTTCATGAAACGTTTTCTCCTTGAATGTGTAATTTCATTTATATTTGTTTTCTTTGAGCTGAGGAACGCAATATTACAGTTTATTTTAATATTTTTGTTTATATAGCTTTTTCACAGAAATTGCTTTTTCGTGTGTAAGTTTCGCTTTCATCCGTGATGGGGTGTTGCCTGAGGCAGCAGACGGATTTCTGTAATGTGTGACGGATTGCCAAGTTCATGTTGACGACAGTTTCTCTAAGATAGCTGTAGGGGAAAAGGTTTGATATGTCTTCTATAAAAAGGGCTTTTTTCTGTTATCATCAGGTTAGCTCTTCTACTTGTATTATTCACACCCTAGACCTGTATTGTCTATGGTTGTGTCCGGTGTGACCATAAAATAAATGAGATTACTGAGTTTATATATTAGTTAGTGTTTTTACTTTATATAGTTTCATTTTTCTGTACGGTTTGAATACGAGGCTTTTGTAAATTTGATTAAATGCGTTTGTGGTCTGTGCAAAATAAATATTTTTTCTTTCTTTTTAGGGTTCCGTACCCAAAGGGTAAAACGGGACCCTATTACTAAGGCTCCGTTGTCCGTCCGTCTGTCTGTCTGACCGTCTGTCACCAGGCTGTATCTCATAAACCGTGAAAGTTAGACACTTGAAATTTTCACAGATGATGTATTTCTGTTGCTGCTATAACAACAAATACTAAAAAAACAGAATAAAATAAATATTTAAGGGGACTCCCATACAACAAACGTGTTTTTTTTGCCGTTTTTATAGATAATCGTACGGAACCCTTCGTGCGCGAGTCCGACTCGCACTTGACCGGTATTTTTTTCTTTATTCTAATGTGGCTTTGTTCAGAAATCAACCATTTCAAGTCGGATTCCAAGATAGTTGAATTAGATATAATTTAGAGATTGGTCTAGCTTCATTGTTTCGTCGCTTTTCTGTAGATTCTGGCTTGCGAGGTTTTTCTAAAGATTCCTTAACAAATTATTTTCATTTTCAGTAACAATATTATAATATTGGCAGGCCTGTTGGTCTAGTGGTTAGTGACCCTGACTGCTATGCCGGAGGTCGTGGGTTCGATTCCCACCCAGGACAAATGTTTGTGTAATGAGCACGATCATTTGTTCTGTGTCTGGGTGTAATTTATCTATAATATTTATGTATTTAGAAATATATAAGTATGTTTATCAGTTGTCTAGTACCCATAACACAAGCTCTGCTTAGCTTGGGACTAGATGGCGTTGTGTGATAGTTGTGGAATATTATTATTATTATATGTACCTAAAAAATCTGCCTTTTGCCCAACTGTCTTGGGGTCGGCTTCCAGTCTAACCGGATGCAGCTGAATACCAGTATTTTACATGGGGCGACTGCCTATCTGACCTCCACAACCCAGTTATTAGCTAATACGATACCCCTTGGTAAGACTGGTTGTCAGACTTTCGGGCTTCTGACGATCCGTAACGACTGTGAAAGAAATGTACAAAATAATTTTGTGACAGATAAAGCACAGCCTCAAGTCAGGGTTAGTTATGAGCTGGAAATATCTTTGAATAAATATAAAATAAGAAGAAAAAAATGAAATAAGGGATGAAAGTTCGTCATTTTTGCAGATGGGACACCCCATCGGGTACACAGCTTGGCAATATTGATAAAAAAGTAGTTCCCTATTTTTAACCGACTTCGAAAAAGGAGGAGGTTCTATGTTCGACTGTATGTATGTTTTTTTTTATGTCCATCAGTTTCTCTGTCAGTTGTGGGCTGATTTTCAAAATTCTTTTTTTTATCCAAAAGAATGTAAGTACTCCCGAGGTCGTCCCATATAAATTTTATCGAAATTGCTTCTGCACTTTTTTTTTAATTTCGGAAGTCGGTGTCAAATAACGAAGAAAAAAAGACGTGTGGCCGTCGGAGACTGCCGCGGTAAAGCTATTGCATAGCATTTTTTATCAACTTATGCAATTATAATTATTTATTTATTTTATCTATGCAGTATTTTTTTCTTTGATATTAATTCAAGTTACACTTTTTACACACACGTAAGAAGTTACACTTCTTTGGCGTAACAAGATAAATATCATCATCATCATCATCACTATTCATCGATAGATGGCAAAACTAAAAAGTATCACCGCTGTGCCGGTCGGAGTGGGGGGTGTTAGGTTTATTTTCGTTACGGAATTTCTGGATTCGGTCTCCACGCTCAAGGCCCGCAATAGAAGCTATGCAATAGCTTAATAAAATACAAACACCGACTTCCGAAATTAATGTTATTTTAATATTTTTAATGTATTTTCTTTTTTGGAAGTCTGTTGTTTTTTTTTTTTTTTTGTTAAAAAGCTTTTTTTGACATGGCCTCCTCCAATAGTTTCTCCACAACGACCACTCCTGTTCGTCTCGCTTCCATCGGATTGCCGCGACCCTCACCAGGTCATCGGTCCACCTTGTAGAAGGCCTTCCAACACTGCGTCTTCCGGTACGCGGTTGCCACTCCAGAACTTTCGGCCTATCGACCCTATTTTATCGCGGTCAATAGCACCTCGAAATAAAACCTCAAACTAACAATACTACGGTCAACAAATAAATCATTTCATACACAAACTAACACTACAGACAATTGTAGTTATTCGCCGCGATTTAGTTCAATAGAGCGCTCGTAAATCAGTTGAAATGAGAACACCCACTGTTTAGTTAATAGAAACGCCTGTATCAGATTAGAAAATTGCTATGACATTATACCAGGATTTACTCGCTAAATTAACTTGAGTAGTTGGTCTTTTAGTGGGTGTTCAATTGTTTTGTTGGTCCTCAGTCATATTTGACGACTGACACGTCTTTTTTTAGGGTTCCGTACCCGAAGGGATCAAACGGAGCCCTATTGCTGTCACTCACGTGTCCGTCTGTCTGTCTGCCCATCGTCTATCACAATTTTTTTCCGGAGAATTTTTTAACTTTCCATTGACATAGGAACTTGAAATTTAGTGATAATGTTTAGTATTACGTATATTTTACAAAACAATACCAATATATTGATAGATCAGATTTTTTCTCTGATAATTCCCTCATTTGGTACGGAACCCTAAACTTGCGAAGGGCGACATGCACTTGGCCAGTTTTTTCTGGTTTATTGAATATAAAAGAAAGAAAAATTGTTTATTCTGCACAGATATAACGCACATTACAGAAAAATAGATTAATAAGAATGCTAAAAGCCTCGTATTCAATCAATGTAAGTCTTCTGTTCATTGCCTAATGTCTGGGTCCGCCAACAACCAAAGACAGTACACATTGCGTAATACTATGTAATCTGTGCTGCTACACTGGCAAATGACAACAAACAGATCATCAAAACGACGCAAAAAAAAAAGAAGGAAAATAGTAGTAGTATATAACTGTTTACAGCGTGGTATGTTATATATGGTACACAAGTAGTTCGCCCGATAACCTTAGGTGGCAAAACGGTGGACCTCCTTACAAACTTCCATCTCCTATGTAACCCCTTCAGGTGATGGATTAATATAAATCTTTCCTTAGTGCATAATTATCTTCGTAATACAGACTGTAAAGTAATTGGGTAGTTATATTTTAGATACTGCCTTTGCCATAGAAAGTCAGTCATTTCCGATAAAAAGCATTAAAATATGACACCTTTTTTATTTCTTATTTTGTGGGGTGGGAAATCAACCAATGACATCTCCCGCTTTAGGGTGGAGCGGAAGGGCGTGTCAGACTCTTACTGACTAAAATCCACCCCTGTTCCTCCCTGGCCTGAATGCCCAGGGGCGAGGTTACTCTTTCGAATTTTTCCTCAACCCCCGGGCAGGCATCGGCCATGAAGGGCCCCGTCGTGTTTGCTGACAACTCTATGAGGCGCGCGTGGAACACTACGCGCCGTTGACTCTCGGGCCTGGTGCTGATCGCAGGCCCGGGAAATATGACCCCTTATTACCGTTACACCCGTAAAAGGGCCTGTATAGCAAAGTTAATGTTTCACGAGTTCACCGGTTGAAGCTGTCCGTCAGTGAATAAATTTATGATTTATATTAATTACCTAATTAGATGGTCATAACTGTAACCTTTGGCAGGCGGAGTGTAGGTCTTCTCAAAGTAAATTAACTGTTTTACAATTATTGCCAACTAGCTGCGCCCAGCGGTTTCACCCGCGTAGACATGGATAAAAAGTAGCCTATGTGTTAATCCAGGGTATAAGCTACATAACAAATTTCATCCAAATCAGTCCTGCCGTTTGAGCGTGAATGTAACAAACATACAAACACATACTCATAAACTTTCGCTTTTATAATAATACTAGCTGTGCCCGCGGTTTCACCCGCGTTTATGTGTCTTTCGTAAAAAATATAGATTTTTTTTCATAAAAAGTATCCTACGTTACTTCTAATACCTCCAAGAATATGTGTACAAAGTTTCATGATGATCGGTTAAGTAGTTTTCGCGTGAAAGCATAACAAACAAACTTACATTCTCATTTATAATATTAGTAGGATAGCTGCGCCCCGGGGTTTCACTCACGTAAATCGGGATAAAACGTAGCCTTTTTTTTTTTTTTTTTTTTTTTTTTTTTGTGGGGTGGGAAATCATCCTATGACTTCTCCCGCTCTGGGCGGAGCGGGAGGGCGTGTCAGACTCTTACTGACTAAAACCCACCCCTGTTCCTTCCTGCCTTTGAGTGCCCAGGGGCGAGGTAACTCTGTTTCGAATTTATCCTCAACCCCCGGGCTGTGTTAATTCAGGGTATAAGCTATCTACCATACCAAATTTCATCCAAGTCAGCCCTTTGAGCGTGATGAAGTAACAAACAAACACACACACACACACTCACAAACTTTCGCCTGTATCATATTAGTGTGATTTTAGATTTGAGTGCGTACTACGTTTAAATTCAGCGAATTGAGAGTATGAAATATCGTATTTAGTTTTCAACCTAAGAAAAATCTCTCAACAGATTAGTTTTCAGCTTAGTAAATTGTTTGTGTCAAGGACTTGAATACATCATTTAGCATATATTACACGTTTTTATTAGGGTTCCGTACCCAAAGGGTAAAACGGGACCCCATTACTAAGACTCCGCTGTCCGTCCGTCCGTCCGTCTGTCACCAGGCTGTATCTCATGAACCGTGATAGTTAGGCAGATGAAATTTTACAGGTGATGTATTTCTGTTGCCGCTATAACAATAAATACTAGAAAACAGAATAAAATAAATATTACCATACAACAGACATGACTTTTTTGCCGTTTTTATACAGGTTGTAACGGAAAGGTGTGGTCATATTTTAAGAGCTGCATCTGCCCATCGATATGAACAACTTTCTTCAAGAAAACCTGAAGAAATTAAAAAAAAATTGTTTACCTCCCATACAAATATTGATCAGCTGATGATAACTTTGTGTGGAAAGTCCAATTTTTTTTTGTGGCAATTTTCTATTTTTCTGAGAGAAAGTTGTTCATTTCCATGGGCAGAACCGTTTCTTAAAATATGACCACACCTTTCCGTTACACCCTGTAGATAATGGTACGGAACCCTTCGTGCGCACGTCCGACTCGCACTTGGCCGATTTTTTTTTACTTCACAACGCTTTTAATATTAGGTACTTTTCATGCGGTCAACGCCCTAGCACAACTTATATATGAATCCGATGTACGTACCATCACGCCTGCACCGTCTGCACACGTCTCTAGCACTTACTCTAAATATTCAACAGTTCACCGGCTACATCGATTTTATTCTATGTACGTAGCGAAATTGCAACGAAAGTGTGTATTTCGTAAATGGCTACACTATTTTCTATTTAATCATTAACATGTTTATGTTCGTTCTATTTTCTATTTAATCATTAACATGTTTATGTGCGTTCTATTTTCTATTTAATTATTAACATGTTTATGTTCGTTCTATTTTCTATTTAATCATTGACATGTTTATGTTCGTTCTATTTTCTTTTTAATCATTGAGATGTTTATGTTCGTTCTATTTTCTATTTAATCATTAACATGTTTATGCTCGTTCTATTTTCTATTTAATCATTAACATGTTTATGTTCGTTCTATTTTCTTTTTAATCATTAACATGTTTATGTTCGTTCTATTTTCGATTTAATCATTAACGTACTCATAGTACACTAAAAATTAAAAAAAATAACTTTAATTTGGGAAGTCAGTTGTTTTTTTTTTTGTAAAAAGTTTTTTATTTTTCCCTTTTTAGTTGATAAATCCCAGAACTAAAAACTCCAATAACATGGAACGTGGAATTTAAACATCTCGTAATTGGAGAAAACAAAAACGTCATCGAGGTATACGTATTTTTCGGTTTTGTTTAGTTTCTCAAAAGTGCTGAAGCAATTTCGATAAAATTTATATGGGACCTCCTCGGGAGTATATTCTTTCGGATAAGAAAGGATTTTGGAAATTGGTCCACAACTGACTGAGAAATCGGCGGACAACATACATACAGTCGTAGAACCTCCTCCTTTTTCGAAAGTCGGTTAAAAATTAGCCATACATTTCATCCATACCGTACCTATGTAAATGTTTATACTTATTAATATGTGGAAACGCTGTTGATTGTACATTAACCTACTTTATTGTATACGAAGATGTAAGACAATATGTACAATTGTTTGTTTTGCCTAATAAATAAAAAAAATAGGTTGGCTGTAGGAAAACAACCCCGAACAATAACATCACACAGATTTTCTATAACCATCAAAAATAACACCAAAATAAACGTGACATCCACACACAATCTGTAGTTTACGTGTCTTTGTAAATTATTTATCGCGACGCCTCTTCGAAGTTAGTGCGGTTGGCAGCGAGCCAGGTGCCAGAGAAAGAGTGAAAATATAGCCAGTGACCTTTGTTGGCCTCCGCCTCACCTTCGCTCTTGAGAATAGTGTATGGAAGTGTTATAGATGTCTGTTAGGTGTATGAATGGATGTAATATAATCTAAGGGCCATTTTTTTGAACCCCAATGTTTGGCTGCGGTTTTTATGCAGTTGATGAGTTTGTACATACAATACTGGCTACGTTTTGGCGTGCTGTTCGAATGACTATATAAAATCTAAGTCAAGCCACAACGTCTAATCCTGTGCGTCTCGCATCCTGAACCGAAATTAAAAGAAATCCAAAAATAAATTTGGTGAACGGTTTGAGTACTTTGTTCCGAGGGGCAAACCCTGTCGCACTGCCAATTCTCTTCTCCTTCGTACTCCGCGTCACACTTCTGAAGGAGGAGGCGGAACGGGTGAGGGAGCCTCAACAACAGAGCCCCCCTCACGCCCTCAGCAGCAGTCGCCGCAGGAGACGCCCTGGGCGTAGGATGTCGCGAGACCATCTCCGGCCACCGTAGACCCGAGCCTGCGGACGGCGAGTAGTGGGTAGCTCGCCGTCCGATCAGCACCAGGCCCGAGAGTCGACGGCGCGTAGTGTTCCACGCGCGCCTCAAAGAGTTGTCAGCAATCATGACGGGGCCCGTCATGGCCGATGCCTGCCCAGAGGTTCTGGATAAATTCGAAACAAAGTTACCGCGCCCTTCGCTAGTGGTCTTCAAGAAGAAAATTAATTCCTTTCACATTCACATAATATTGGTATATAATTATTGGTATTTATTTAGTATGCATTATATATATTCGCATAATTCTTCTTATTTATGTATGTTTATGTTGTACACTGGATCCTACCCTCGAATGTGATCTCTCTCTATCACTCAAAGGTTTGCTGGGAGAAAACTCAACATTGAGTTAAGCTCGCCTTTGTACATTAACTATTTAATCACTGTGTACTATGTTACTTGTTTGGTGTACAATAAATAATTAAAAGAAAAAATAAATGTGTCTTTTCAAAAAGATCGTTGGGAGTCTCGCTTCCATGACGTAAGCATTTTGAGTAGACACGTAAAAAGAAACCAACCCGTTCTTGTCTGTATGTATGTGATTACGAAGCGTATCGCGAAATTTTCATAGACATTCCTCTTATGTACGAAGCCGGGCTTTCTTTTTATTGTCAGATATATTAAATTAAACCCACATGTTTTGTACGTACTTGCAACGTCTTTTTTGCTCAAAAATGCGTGTTTCCGTTCTTTCTTTTTAAAAACGTTGTCCCACACTAGGAGTTACTCCTGTATCCGAATTACGCCTGTAAAAAACAACTAAAAAGTTCCAAACACGTCCATGGCATGCAATCAATAATTGAACTAAAATTATTGCCACCAACTGCGTCAGACTGCATGAAAAGTGACTTTATATATCTTTTTTTAAATCACTCCTCACATAAATCTTTTTTCAAAAATTTCTTTGTCCTGGTAGCTCCCGCTCTATCCATCCACATTATTCATAGCTTTTTTAGTAACATGCGTTTGATCCCTCCTCTTCACATGACAAGCGATTCCCTTTCAACTTTTCTGTCACTGGCGCCACTCTCAACAGGAGACCAGTAAGACGAATTTCTATCACCCATGTGGCCTTCATCATCATCCTTTTAATGTCCCCACTGCTGGGGCACAGGCCTCCTCTCTGTGAGAGGTGTGGGCCGTAATCCGCTACGCGGGCCCGATGCGGGTTGGTGGATGTCACATGTCTTCGAATTTTTGGTTTTAAGACCTGCTGATTTCCTCACGATGTTTTCCTTCACCGTTTTGGGAGCAGTGGTGATGAAATAATTTACACAAAGTAAAGAGCCTGCCTGGGTTTGAACTCACGACCTACAACTTGTAAGTCGCGGCCGTTACCGCATTTTGGCCTTCCTCAACAACAATTATTCATGGGCACGATAATCATAAAGGTGTACTCATTACTTAGCGCAAACTTTATTAAGCCGCGCGCAAACAGCGGACGGTTGCGCGTAATATGCGCTAACAGCACAAATATGCGGAAACGAGACCCTCAAACAACGCTAATCGTGTCTCAAATAAGAATGACGCACTCAATTATCTTGTTATCAGGAAGTGAAGCTCATCTTATGGTTTTTTTTTTGGTTTTACTGTTGATAGGAACGCGTTTGACCACTATCTCACCTGATGGTAAGCGATGATGTGGTCGAAGATGGAGCTCGCTTGCCTAGAAGTAACCTATTCACTCTTGACTTAAAGGCTCCCAGGTTGTAGCTATCAGGAAACACAGACTCCGGCAGGGAATTCCACTCCCTAGCTGTACGCCCAATGAATGTGTTCTCAAAACGTTTTATGCGTGTGTGCGGGATGTCCACGGGCTTGGCGGAATTAAATTATGCGATTCCGTCGCACAAAAAGCAACCGATAGAAAACCGACAGGCTAGCAAATGCTCAAGACTTCGGAGCTTCGACTCGGCGAGCCTCTCATTGTTGATGTTCCTCTTGGCTCGTTTCTCAATTGTCTCAAGGACGTCAAGCTGGTAGCTACGCAGGCAGATCCGTCCCAAAGATGAGAGCAGTACTCCGTACACGATCGAATTTGCGCTTGATAAAGTTTGAGCAGCTGTTCCGGCGTGAAGTACCGTCTCACCTTTGCTAGGATCCCAACTTTTTGGCAGCCACTATGCTGAGATGCCTACCGGAGTCTGTATTACCTGATATGTAGCTAAAACCTGGGGGTCTTTAAGTCAAGAGTGAATAGGTTGCTTCTATAGGCAACCGTGCTCTATCGTCGACCACATCATCGCTTACCATCAGGTGAGATAGTTGTCAAGCCGAGTCTATTAATGACATAAAAAATGGAACCACCAGAACCAGAATCCGAACATCCGAACAAAACCGAAAATTTACGGATAGGGTACACCCTAGTCGTAAATGTTCCGTAAATTAATGCAGAAAATATGGGTGTGGCACACTATGTAATTGTTAACTCTCTGCACGTGTTGATTTTAACTGTAAGTGCAGAGAGAATTTAATTAAAATTAATAAATAAATGTCGCCTGTCGTGTTTAAAATGCCATCAACTGGGCACACATGTAGACTCAGGGCTAGTTAGAAACTCCTAATGCAAAAACTCAATAACACTCTTGAAGAGTCACCTTTCGAGTTCTTGGGTTCGTTTCCCTGGTGGACTGGTAACCGAACCCAGGGGCCTGGTGCTGGGGTAGCTCGCCGTCCGATCAGCACCAGGCCCGTGAGTCGACGGCGCGTAGTGTTCCACGCGCGCCTCAAAGAGATTAGTGTCAGCCACCACTGACGGGGCCCATCGTGGCCGGTGCCTGCATGCCTAGGGGTAGCGGATTAATTCTGAAAATGAGTTAACGCACCCCTGGGCACTCAGGCAGGGAAGGAACAAGGGTGGTTTTAGTCAATAAGAGTCTGACACGCCCTCTCGCTCCACGCAGAGCGGAAGAAGTCATTGGATGTTTTCACAGCCCAAAATAAACAAAAAAGGACACACTCAACAGTAGCGCACACAATCATTAAACCAACGGGGCAGTCAAAGTAGAGTCAGTCATGAGTCTTTCTTATTTCACTTCAGTTACGAATTTATATTCGGTTTCCTGACTTCTTAAGAGTAACTCCAGGATTTCCGTGTCGTCCCATTGTTTGAGAATCTTGAAACAAGAAAATTTCAGCCACAAAATACCTGGTAATGTTTCTTTGTGATTCGCAAGTTCCTGGTAAAAATATTTCGTTACAAGTTTCTTTCCTCGGAGACGCTTATTTTTGAGTCAGTCCTGGAACCGCCGCGGTACGAGCTTCACTCTGCAGATGGTACCCTGCTGTACGTCTGGCAGTCCGGAATCGTCCTCCTGAAATCATTCTAGAAATGCAGTCTCCCACAATATTACGTAGAAAAGCCGTAACTTTAGGTTTATACTGTAATACCTGAGTTGAAATGACGTTATCGCTGATAACTAGTGATTGATATCACAATGCGCCGATACGACGCCGATAAGAATCGATAGATAGTTAAAACTTGTATATTCAAATTTAACTACACTCAGAAATATTGCAACTTTTCAAAATAACGTAGTTTTTCGCACAGTTAACCAAAAATTGTTTAATGATTCTACTAAATTAAATATTCCTAAAAAGGTAGTGTAATCTGCTGAGTTCCTAAACGTAGTGTAGTCTGCTGAGTTCCTAAACGTAGTGTAGTCTGCGGAGTTCCAAAACGTAGTGTAGTCTGCCGAGTTTCAAATCGTAGTGTAGTCTGCTGAGTTCCTAAACGTAGTGTAGTCTGCTGAGTTCCTAAACTTAGTGTAGTCTGCTGAGTTCCTAAACGTAGTGTAGTCTGCCGAGTTCCAAAACGTAGTCTAGTCTGCTGAGTTCTTAAACGTTGTGTTGCCGGCTGAGTTCCTAAACGTAGTGTAGTCTGCCGAGTTCCTAAACGTAGTGTAGTCTGCCGAGTTCCAAAACGTAGTGTAGTCTGCCGAGTTCCAGAACGTAGTGTAGTCTGCAGAGTTCCTAAACGTAGTTTAGTCTCCCGAGTTCCAAAACGTAGTGTAGTCTGCTGAGTTCCTAAACGGGACAAAACACCAATGAATGAATAAAAAACTTTGCCGAAACTCGGTGTTTCATATTAACGTTCGCATTCTTCTTCTTCTTTTCGCTCTTGACAGAGAGGTTGTGGTCACTATGAGTTCTGTCCTATCGCTGGTGTTGATGTAACTCGCTTCACGATCTCTCGCCATCTGATTCTGTTGGATGATGGTCTGGCGCATTCATTTACTTGTAAATATGTTGAATGTTGACTGGAGGTCTTGACGCACCTCATCATGGGTCCCCTCCCAGGTGGACCCATGATACACCACTAGGCGTTCTGCCTGCCTAGCCTTTTCCCAACTATCTTGGGGTCGGCTTCCAGTCTAACCGAATGCAGCTGAATACCAGTATTTTACAAGGAGCTACTGCCTATCTGACCTCCACAAGCCAGTTACTGGGTAGTACGATACGCCTTGGTAAAACTGGATTTCAGACTTTCGGGCTTCTGACGACCAGTAACGACTGCCAATAATCCACGATTGACAGCCGAGACCAACGGCTTAACGTGCTTTCCGAGGCACGGAGGAGTCTCGGTATGTAAAGATGGTCACCCATCCCTGAATCAACCCCGGCAAGCGTAACTTAACCTGATGGATCGACCCGTGCTACTATTATTACTTTAGTCACGAGCTCCTCACCACCAGGCGCTCTATGGAGTCGTTATTCCGCCTCGAGACATGACCAAAGAATTTCAGTATTCGAGACTGTATTTCTGTACTAACGTTCGCATATATTTCTGTAATCATTTCTCCTTATAAAAGGCGCGGCAGTTTAATAACCATTAACAGCTTTGTACTATCGTAATCGTACGAGTATCCGGATATAATCGCGAATTCCGTTCGTATGTTGTAACTTGATTGATAATTTATAATAGTGCAATCCCGCTTATTACCCATTAGGTATTATAGATACTGTAGTGTGGTGGGTCATCGTACAAACTAATTAGTCGATCCACAAGTCGCTATCGAATATTTTGGGATTTTGATGTGAAACATCTATTAGCGCGGCTTTGCAGTAAAAACGACTCGAATGTCGTGAAGGAAAATAGCATGACGCCCGTCCTGACGAAGCCTGCTACGCCGCCGCTCTCGACTACCTTCTCCCTAGAAACATCTATACGAAAACAGTAGCACAACACACAACAACAACAACCAAAAACAGCAACAACAATAAATAACTACAAATACAACAAAAAAACACAACACACAAAATAGATGTTTCACATCTGCCGGGCGTCCAGTGACTACCAACTTTTTTTTTAATTAGGACAAGCTCGCCACACTATTTCCAACTCCTGAAAGCCTGAATCAACAATGGTGACCACCAGAATAACGCCGAGACAATAAATCTCGACGACTCCCGTAGAAACAAGTAAACTGTCTTGGGTCCCGCAAAGAATATAATCAGAAAAGAACAGGATTGCCACTATCCTTATCAAGCAGGAGATAGAACAAAACTAGATCAATGGGGTGGGGTAAGCCCAGTTTTAAATGTCTCGTCGAATCGTGTGCCTGGAGGCACCACGGATTAAACAAGATAACTAAATGCAAAGGACAATGCAACACATTGTATGGGCGCTGTCCCCACCCACCAACAGACGTGGCACTAGTTTCAATATTATTATGACGTCCCATGAAAAGATTTATAACCATTTCCAATCCAAATGGGGGGTTTCTTTTAAAATAAATAAAAAAACTTTTTTCAAATCTGTTATTTTCTGTATCTGTTTATTTTAACTAAATAACAATAAAATAACACTTTTAAACAAAAGTAAACAATAAGTACATAAGTAACAATGACGCGTGTGCCATGTGACAAAGTTTACGACTTACGTACTTACAATCACGACAAGACAAAGCGTGTCTAGATTGTATGTGTGCTCTGATCAACGAGGCATTATACGGTGTCATGTTGTACCTAGACAAATCATCTAATTGATTATCTCTGGATAATTCTATTTTGTAGAGTCCATTCCGGAAATGTTCAGCACAGTAAGATTCGGCAAGTTTTATATGGTTCCCAAAGCAAATAATATTATATCATCCTCGGTGAATTGAGGAAACTCTTCAAAATGTGGCATAGTAGATAGCTTCCATGGCTACAAAATTAACTCTTTGCCTATTAAGATTTTTCTCTTCGCCATAATTGTGCAAAAGGTTAGGTGTATCAATTCGTGTTCGAATTACGTCGAAGAATTCCGGCGCGAGCCGGTTGTCCGTAGTAACGCGATAGTGCGCGTTTTGGCTCAATTACACTATCCAATTTCAAGAGAGCCAATTTAGGATCACCAGCTAGGTAGTTGGAAGCTAGCGATCACACTACACTAAATTGGACTACTAACTGCTATTACACCTTCCGATTTCCTAAATTGGCTCCCTTGAAATTAGATATTGTAATTGAGCCTTTAATCAAGGATGCTGCTATGCGGAAATTAATGAACATGTTCGATAACGTCCGATTAAAGTATGTTTGTTTTAATAGTTTAAATCGGTTTTTGAATTTCCCGTTTACTGCCTCCACAACCCATCTGGATAGGGTTACTAAACGAGAGTCATTTGCCAGTTCTGTTGATAATTTTGTCGCATTTCTATCCATAGTCGGTGGCATGTAGGCTTCATAGTCAAGGGACTCAATATCGTATATGCTGTCCCTGAATCTGTCCAAAATAAAGACGTCCCCTTTATGCATTTACCCTTCTAGTTCCGATGACAACCCGGGTTGTCATCGGGCTTCTTCGACAACCCGGGTTTGTCCGCGGATCTTAAGAGGTAGGAGGCTGGTTTTTTTTTGTTTTCAAACTCAGTTGAATTTCGGATCCTAAGAGGTTAAATTTTTTTTCCAAGCAAACGTTAACCTTGGGTTATCGAAGAAGCCCGGTGACAGCCCGGGTTGTCATCGGGACTATAAAGGTTAACCAATTGAAAAAACCCGACTGGTAAAAAAACAACTAAATAGTTCCTTTATTTCCTACATTTTTGCGAGTTATATTTTTGGAATAGTCTCCTCAAGCTCTTTAATTTAACACCCCACATGACCAGGTCAAAAAATACGACTACACATTACCTAATGGTAATGTGTAGTCATTTCGGTCAAACGGTCGCCATTTTGTTTTTTTTTTTTTCAAAATTCATAAGCCTATGTCACATCGGCGGTCAAGACCAATAATAGTACCTCATTTGTTAAAATCCATACAGTTGTTTAGGCTACAGCGGGTGCCAAAGAAATAGACATACAAACATACACACAACATACATAGGATGACTGGTTATTAGTGACCGATACTTAAACACGTGATTGTACTCATGATAACAAACAACTTTTACTATGGGACCAAACCTGAAATCGCGAAAAAAATCTGCTGTTCAGTACAATGTTCGCCTACTAACTGGTCAAAATGTACTGTACTGCCTATTTTTTTCGCGATTTCAGGTTTGGTTCCATAGTAAGAGTTGTTTGTTATCATGAGTACAACCACGTGTTAAAGTATCGGTCACTAATTACCAGTCACCCTATATACCTACATACATACTCTCGAAAAACATTACCCTCCTTCTGAGCAGTCGGGTAAATACTAATATTAATTGGTCCTAAATTGTGAGCTGTTCACATTTGATTCCAATAATATTTTTAATAGTAATTGTCTGATGTGATATTACTGCGGAGGGAAATTGTAGCGACGCAGCGACAACAATGGTCAGACAAGACTTCTATCTTTCAAATCGGACACTTTTCATTTGACATTTGGCGTTTTTATTCCGTTGTTAATCAGACGATTTGTTTATAAATTAAGTTCTCGTTTTTATAATGTACTAGCCAACCCGACAGACGTAGTCCTGTCTTAGCTATAAACTGTCAAACGCGCGAAGTTTAACTAGTCGTTATGTTTTCTGAAATTTTCCGCGCAACTTTCTTAATTTTTTCTTTCATAAGAACGTTCTCTTAACAATAACAAACACAACAAAAAAAGAATTAGCGAAATCAGTCCAGCCGATCACGCGTGATGCCGTGACCAAGGAAATAGGAATTCATTTTTATATATATTATTATAGATTGTATCTACTCGTATTATTGTTCCCTGTGTGTAAATAAATAAATAAATAGATTAGGACTTTCTTTGGAAATTCTTCGGATTGTTGCAGCAAGTGAGATACGCAATCAAGACGCTTAATCACCTAGCTATCTAGTCACAATAAATATTTAATATTCTTGTAAACCAGCAACCATTTTAAGACAAGAAATTTCGATCGAAACTAAATTTCATCCTCCCATATTAGGGTACCAGTAGCTAGCAAGTTGTGCACAGAAGTTTCCGGGAAGCGAGTCCAAAACTTCCTAATTCCCTTGTGAGTCCATAACTACGGACGGATCAAGTAATAGGCTTCTTAATTATTTATTTAACTACTTTGTAACAACCATTTGTAAGTTTTATAGGTTAGTTGGTATAAATATAGGGTGGCTAAATCCGATGTATACAGCTTTATTGCTAACATGTGGGGGCACGGCAGTGCCACCGCCAAGACGAGCCAAGCGAAGCGCAAGGGCACTACCTACCTTTTCAAGAAGCGCAACGTCGTTTTTTTGAACCCTCATAACTTAGGTTTTAAGAACTTTATTCTTATTAAACAAACGTCACTTACATGAGAACATTAAATCTTATTACTAATTATATTATATCAGTGCGGGTAGAAGAAAAACAAAAAGCATAAAACAAATTATGATCCTTGTCAACAAATTTGGAAGTGAGTTCACTGCATTCCTAAGATAAAGTAAAAGTGTACTTATGTGAGTCAATAGTGGACTTATTAAACATATAAAGTTTCAATTGCTCATAGACTTTAGATTTCATTGATATTTAAAAAAAAACGTGATTTCGTCACTGACTCACTCACGGATGATCATCGGCTGTACATGAGATCTGATAACTTTTTGACAGTGCGAGCCATATGGTCTCGTCTTGGCAAAATTTTACATGAAAATGTTTTTGGATTTAGATTTAACGATTTTTTTCTTGCTGTTGTTTGATATCCATTTTTTTTTTTTTTGGGACAATTTTATTTAGGATAGTTATTTAAGACCGTAACCAGAACCACTGTATTAACTTCAGTTAGGTATTTTACCTATTCTAAAATTACAAAGTTAATGTTTGTTACTTTAATAGTGGGATACCTAGTAAAGTATGCAAAAAAAACGACAAAAGGCTAACACGGTTAGTGCAGTGGTTGAGCGTTCGGCTGCTGCGCTGCGTGCCGCGGGTTCGATTTCCGCACGGAACAAATATTTGTATGACCTGCAGATAGTGTTCCAGGTCTGGGTGTCTTGTGTATGTGAGTATACATGTTTGCAACGCACCCACGATACAGGAGTAATTCCTAGTGTGGGGCAACGTTTTTTTTTTTTTTTTTTTTAATTAATAATAAATAAATAAACGACAAACAGGTAAAAAGCAATTGCCGAAGCAAATCCCATAAAAATAGATTGCAATCTGACTGACAATAATGTAAAGCATAAACACACGCCCTACCTAACTGATGACGCCCATCATTGGTCACAAGGCTGTTTACACAATGGCGATGATTCGTGTCCAATGTATACCATTCATAAGTGACCTATTGTGCTGAACTAGGCACGTGAGGAGTGTTCATATGGGTAGATCTAGTAGCCTGCTAAACTGCAGATACCCTCTGAAAAATATATGAATCACTATCTTTTTTTCCGTGGTCTTCTTAGCCTATCTCAAAGGAACCGTGCCGAAAAGTAATCTAATTATACTCAGTGATAGTACACTATCACAGCATTACACCTGCTTATCAAGACTTTGATTGTTTAGAGGTGTGCGGAACAGGGTGTGGAGTCCCGCAACCTCCATTGAAAAGGGAGGATCCTCCGACCAGACGGGTGTTGTGTCTGATCCGGGCAACTGCCCTATGGTTGATTTCGGCCTATTGTTTTATGTTCAAATCGCGCAGAGAACTGCTTGCGCGATGTATGATTTTTGTGTTTAGTTCATATGTGGCGACATAGATGACGCTACAAATTCCATTTTCGTAATCGATCAAACTTTCAGAAATTATCTTCTTCGCCTTAAGGCGCTATTAACTGCCAATAACCATGAGTGGTTAGCTTGCGTGTTCTGTGCTGAGCTCACGTAACGCGTCGTAAGTCCACCCAATAATAGGACTCGCCCATCAAGGAGCGCTGTCCGAAATTAGACACATTATTGATTTATTACACATAAAACAACAGGTATTAAACTAAAACACTCAGACTAAATTATAAATAATTAAATGATCTTTAAAATGGTGAAGGTTTCATAAAAATACGCTTTATAGTTTTTGCGTGATTATCAATTTTTTATCCGCGTTAGTCATAACTTTACTAATTAATTACACTGTGTTATAAAAATATCATTTAAAATTTTCTCAGATCAAATTACGACGAAAATTGTCTAAAATAACAAGTATTTATTTTTAAAGAAATAAGACTAGTCGTTTAAACGTGATGTTCAATTAAAAACCACTAAAAGTCGTACAACTGCGCCTTAACTGCTGTATTAACCATAATTATGGGTTTCACCATGCCAATAATTACCAAACAGGTAAACGCAACTCCCCATTGATAGCTATGACATAATCCAAGCTGGTGTGTACAATACAGGCTGTCATGGAAAAAACTCACTTTTGTAGATGCATAAAAACTGAACAAAGATATTTATATACAGGATCTAACGGAAAGGTGCGGTCATATTTTAAGAACTGCATCTGCCCATCGATATGAACAACTTTCTTCAAGAAAACCTGAGGGAAAACTAAAAAAAAATTTACCTGCCATACAAATATGGATCAGCTGATAACTTTTTATGGAAAGTCCAATTTTTTTTTTGGGAATTTTCTATTTTTTTTTAAATAGAAAATTCCCAAAAATTAGAGAAAGTTATTCATTTCCATGGGCAGAACCGGTTCTTAAAATATGACCACACTTTTCCGTTACACCCGGTATATAAAAATGAATTCCTAAAATATAAAATCAGAAACTGAAGACATGGGAAAATTACTTTTTGAAAATAACTTTATAAAATGTCATCCTTCGCGGCTCTGGCACTCTTCAAAGCGATCTCTGACATTCGTTTTGTGCATTTATGTTTGTGTCGTAGACGTACATTTCTTTTCTTTCTATTCTTTCATTTCTTTATTTTCATTTTTTTTCTTTATATTACCCAATTCTTGACCATGACATTTTACTCATTACTAGATATTCTTACTCTGCCCATGTAAACACACCCACAAATGTGAATGCCTCACAAGCCTATTCATATGTTCATTGTGACAGATATGAAGGTTTACAGACGTGAAAACATAGCTATAAAAGAAAATTATGTACAAATCCAATTGCCAGAACAACGAAGACCATAGTAAAAGTGTTTTAAATGCTTTTCCTGAAATGGAGACATTTAAGGATATAATTAAACATGCTCTCACGGAAGAACCGTCTGAAAACTAATTATAAAACGGATTCTTTAACGTTTATTTTTATAAACATGTTGACTGAAATGTTGATTTTGTAACGGCAATGATTTTTTAACCGACTTTCGAAAAAGGAGGAGGTTCTATGTTCGACTGTATGTTTGTTTTATGTATGCCCGCCGATTTCGCCGGCAGTTGTGGACCGATTTTCAAAATTCTTTTTTTATCCGAAAGCATATACTCCCGAGGTGAGTCCCATATACATTTTATCGAAATTGCTTCAGCGCTTTTTGAGAAACTGAACAAAAACGAAAAATACGTATACCTAGATGACGTTTTTGGTTTCTCCAATTACGAGTATGTTTAAATTCCACGTTCCATGCTCTTGGAGTTTTTAGTTCTGGGGTATAACTAAAAATTAAATAAAAAATTACAAAAAAAACAACCGACTTCCAAAAAAGAAAATACACTAAAAATTAAAAAAATAACTAACTTCGGAAGTCGGTGTCAAATAACGAAGAAATAAAATACAAACATCGACTTCCGAAATTAAAGTTATTTTTAAATTTTTAGTGATTTTTTTTTTTTCGAAGTCGGTAGTTTTTTTTTAAAAAAGTTTTTTTTTACTTATTTTGGTTCGAGATATTTTTGTTGACTCCACCTACTACTTATTCTAAATGATTCTACAAGATCTTTACTATCAGTTAGAAGAATGTCTACACTTTTCAGTCGACATAGAAAAACTATTCCTATAGTCCCAAATATTTCGAAACGAGAAGATGTTTCTAATGGAATATGCAAGTTATTCAAAACTTTTTTATTTTTAAATATTATTGCTGCACTTGTTTGATTTTTTAATTCATCACATATTTTACAATTCATTATTTGTTTTTGTTGAAACTAAACGTAAACCCAAAACGTATCGTTTTCAATAATGCCGGTAGTGACGTAAAAATATACGAGTCAAAGTAACACTTAATTCGTAAAAAGTACGTTAAATTTCATTTTTATATTGAATTTGCAATTTCTGCTTGAATATAGCACATACAATTAGTAAAATTATTCATTTAAGGACAAAAAATAAGATGTAAACAAGGCCTATCGAGATAAGTGACGTCACAGTACAGCTTTGAGAGTCACGAAAGATTGAAGTGTAGTAGAAAATGTTAAATTACTTTTTTAAGCGACATGCAGTACTTGAATTTATTTAGAAATAATTTTCTTGAGTTTACATATTCCCTATTAAACTTGTAGATGAATACTTCCAATTATGTATCTATATTAGCAATCTCCGTGCCTTAAACTCACCTTCCATCCTTAGACCAATACCACTCAACGTAATACAACTACACAATGACAGTATTCATCCATAATTATGCACACAGATGCGCAGGCGCGTGACGATGCAATCATGACTGTCATCAGACATGAAATCATGTGATAATCATCTATCATCTATGTTATAATGGTTGTAGTTATTAAGATGGTAGTTGTTATTAATATGTTAAATAGACCTTTGTGTAGATTCTTTAAATTATTTGATTGTTGGGACATTAGTGTCCTGTTAGGGTCGCGCTGTGTTTGAGAGAGTTACCGCGGCTGGCACAGGCAACACACACAACGGGAGTCTGACACGAACTCTCGCTCCTCCCCGAGAAGATTTTTGATGATTTCAAAACTCAAATAAAAACTTTTTTACAAAAAAAATAAAACTGACTTCAAAAAAAAAACAAAAAATGCAAAATAACTTTAATTTCGGAAGTCGGTGTTTCTGGTTTTATCTCTTCGTTTTTTGACACCGACTTCCGAAATTAAAGTTATTTTGCACTTTTTGTTTTTTTTTTTTGGAAGTCGGTATTTAAGTTTTAAGTTTTTTAAGTTTTTATTTTTAATTTTTTAGTTGTGTTTGCTCATGAAATTGTGTTAACAATGCATATTTATGCGATAGCAGCAATCGCGGTTGATTTGCTGTAATTTTTTTAAGAGTTCCGTTGTCTGTCTCCGAAAATCATCGTCAGATCTACATGAAATTTAAATGGGTCCATTTCGAAACAAACCCCTTTCGAACAAAAAGAATTTTTGAAATCCGTCTATAAATGACGAAGTTATGCCCGAACATACATAAAAAAAAAAAAAATACAAACATCCGAATTGATAACCTCCTCATTTTTGAATTCGATTAAAAAAAAGGATGTCAGTTTTCTTTTGAGACTTGGCTAACAATGGTATTTGATAGGAAAACATTTGGATTATTAAAAGGGCTTAACAGTCCACAAATAAATTAAGACACTGGAGGATGGCAATCAGTTGAAAGGTATTTTGGGAATTAGTGAACGCTGTTTAATTCCAATATTAAAAAATGTATACTTAAATAAAATAAGCGTTGTAGCTACTTAGTATTTTAGTGGTCTAGAAATATTCCTAAAGCTCTCTCGAAAGGCCTTGGTTCACTTAGGGCCATTATAGCGAAATAACCACAAAACCGGCCAAGCTTGATTCGGACTCGCGCATGAATGGTTCCGTACCATCGTGCAAGATTATACAAGTAGCGGCACGTAAGTCTAGCGCTGAACGATAATTGCTGCGCATGGGTGGGTGGCGCGGGTGGCGCGCGGGGAACAGAATGCGACTGGAGAGCCAATCGGCGCTACGCACGCTCGCCCTTCATCCCGCTAGCCCCCTCAGGTACCTTAATTTTGTACTTCTGCGCAATAACGGTCAGCGCTAAAGTTTCGTGCCGCTACTTGTACGCGTCTACTTGTTGACATTATTAAGATCGAGCGAAAACAGCAATAAAAAAACACGTATAAAGAAGAAGAAAAAAATGTTTATTCTGATCAAACACTTGCACATTTAGTTACACCCACCAAACTGCGTAACAATTTGTCGGCGGGATTAGCGCTCGTATTAACTTTTAGTACTTACTTAATTATAAAATTATGATCTTGTTAACCCTTCTACCCCCATCGGCCAAATCCGGGTTTCAAATTGAACCCCGACGACAACCCGGGTTGACAGCCGTTTTTTTATTTTTTTTTATTCACTTTAATATTTTTTTTTTTTTGTCGCACTCACCAGTGAGTGCCAGGGTTTAACAGGGATTAACAGTCACGTTTATAATATTATTAAAGCTTAGTACATAACGCTCAAAATTAAAAGGAAACTATTTTTCTGCGAGCATGAAGCTCGACAACAGTAATTGTAGACAAGTTTAATCAAGCATAATTAATTTTAAGTATCATTTATCGTCACAGTTAGCAACAATTTCCTTGAGTAATACATTTTTCAATTTATGCTTTAAAGCCCCTTTTAATTTATTACTTGTTGTTATAGCGGCACCAGAAAGAAATACAAATTCTGTGAAAATTCCAAATGTCTACTTATTACGGATCATGAGATACAGCCCGCTGACAGACAGACGGACGGACGGAAAGCGGAGGCTTAGTAATAGGGTCCCGTTGGTTAGCCTTCGGGTACGGAACCCTAAAAAACTACTCGAACTTTCAAGCAAAAAGTAGAGAAAAACACTTCTACTAAAACATATTTCACCAGCTCATCAAATATGTATGTATCTGATGTTCAAAAGCACTCTCTCCACGTCTCGGGAACCATTTAAAACTTTCACCTACACGGCAATGTTTCTCATTTTGGTAAACGTTAACTTTACACCCTTTTATTTTTTCATGATAACATGCTTTTTAGGTGTTTTTAAAACTTCGCTAACACGACAAAATAAACGAAAGAGGAACGTTTTATGCATCATTATGATTTATTATTTTTTTCTGGGAGAGGAACTTTGAAATAAATGAAAATTCTTTTACCAATAGAAAGCCTTGATAATTGTGAGTGTAATAGGCTATAAATATTTTTGTAATTTACACGGACGAAGTCGCTGAGTAAATAGTAAATAGTAAATTAAAAAAATAGTAAATATATATATATAATATAATAAAATAATATAATTATCAAAAAAAAAAATAATAAAAAAAAATAAAAAAAAAATATAAAAAATAATAAAATAAAAAAAATAATAATAATATATTAATTTTTTTTTTTAATTAATTATTATTATTTTATTATTTTTATTTTATAATATAATTATATATATAATGTGTATATATTAGTAAATTTATTACCGTAGAAAAATGAAGCTAAAACGAATCTGCCGCTCACATATTTTACACATATTCACACCCACATTCATATTCACAATCAAACACTCATATTCATATTCACATTTTTTCTAACTTTCACACACACACAGTAACAAATTACCTAGTAACAAATTTCACTGCTTTCGGCATTTGTTTTCCTATAATTTAATTTTTGTTTGTAATTGATTTGCTTTTTTATGTAACCGAACATTTTTTATCAAAAATCTTTTGAATGGTAAACCCTCAATATTGGTACCCAAGATACAGGCTTGCCTAGTTTGGGGCCAATGTAAAAAAAATATATGTAATACTGTTCTTTATACTGTTCTTTATTATTAGTTGAGTATATTTTTGCTGGTGAAAATCGGCTAAAGGCAGGGAAGACTGCATTTTTTTATAAATAACCCTGCCTGCCAACCGTATGGTTGGTAGGCAGGGGTCACATTATGATGTTTAGCACTGATATTGAGTTAAAAGTGCACTTCCCTCCTCTTTAAAAAGTGAAATCCACGCGGACAAAGTTGCGGGCGAAGTACTAGTCTATATTATAATATTATAAAGAGGTATAGTTTGTAAGTTTGCGAGGTTGTACTAGGTAATCTCTGGATCTACTGAACCGATTTTGAAAATTCTTTTACCAATATTAAGCCACGTTATTTCTAAGTGTCCTAAGCTATAAATTTTTGAATTCCTCGCGGACAAACACGCGGGCGAAGTGCTAGTCTATATTAATATTATAAAGAGGTATAGTTCGTGAGGTTGTTGGGGGTAATCTCTCGATCTACTAAACCGATTTTGAAAATTCTTTCACCAATAGAAAGCCACATTATTTGTTAGTGTCATAGGGTATAATTTTTTGAAATCCACGCGGATGAAATCGCGGACGAAGTCGCGTGCGAGCGTGCTAGTCATTCATAAAATGGTGATACTCAAGATCTGTCGCTCCAAAAATTATACACCACTAGCGGACCCAGTGAATGTTGGTCTGCGATAAAACATTGGGGGTGGTAGAAGGTTGAAAACTTTTAACCGTCCATAAAATTGTGATACTCAAGATCTATCGTTACTAAAAAACTTTTTACAAAAAAATAGAACCGACTTCCAAAAAAAAACAAAATAACTTTAATTTCGGAAGTCGGTGTTTCTGGTTTTGTTTCTTCGTTTTTTGACACCGTCTTCCGAAATTAAAGTTATTTTGCACTTTTGGTTGTTTTTTTTCGAAGTCGGTTCTATTTTTTTGTAAAAAGTTTTTATTTTTCATATTTTAGTTGAGTTTTTCTATTAAATTGCGTTAACAATGGATATCTAGGCGATAGCAGCATTCGCGGTTGAATTGCTGTCATTTTTAAAGAGTTCCGTTGTCTGTCTCCGAAACGCATTATCAGATCTTTATGAAATTTAAATGGGACCATTTCGGAACAAACTTCTTTCAAACAAAAAAAGAATTTTTGTAATCCGTCCATAAATGACAGAGTTATGCCCGAACATACATAAAAAAAAATACAAACATCCGAATTGATAACCTCCTCCTTTTGGAAGTCGGTTAAAAATTGTACAGCTCATTGTTTTTTTTTTTTTTGTTTCGTTTCGAACGGTAGCCAACATTTGACTGATAAGAAAATCAGGTTTCTAGTGTTATCTTTATAAATCAAGGTGTTACAATTATATGTCAATGGCTCAAATTGATTAGATATCTTAGCCCTTTGGGGCCAGATTAGCTAGATAGAAAACAAAGAAAAGCAATCGGAAAATCTCCGGAACATCTTTTAAGATGGCCGAGATCAAATGAGGCTGAAGTGTTTTCTATGCTGCAAAGATTGTATTAGATGTGCAAAGCTTTTACTGGTGCCGATTCTCTTGTTCAATAACTAAACTAAAATTAGAGAATAGCTATCTTTCACTAAAAGGCAGTGCGAGAAAAGGACGGCTATAGCTATGAACTAAGTTAGAGATGTCAAACTAGTTTACGCCTTGCGCTTCGCCGAGTTTTTAATCGACATGTTTCTACGTGTACCCTTTATTTGTATGGAATTAATAAGTTCAACCAAATTTGTCAGCTCTAATTTAAGTCCGTCTCTTTCTTGTTTTATTAGAGAGAAAAAGATAGCAATAGCCTAAATTAAGTTTAGTTTGGGCACAACAGAATCCGCACCATTATCTTATTAACATCTTTCGTCGTCCTATTCATTTGATATTTAGTTACCGGCTGATCACGAGTCCTTCCTTGACTTTAGTTCTGATTAGCACTTTGACCGCGGCTTTGTTCCCGTGACCTATCCTGAGGGACCTGTTATTTTTCCTGGGATAAAAAGTAGCCTATATTACTTCCTGATAATCAGAGGTCGGAATTAGATAGAGTTATTTATGTACTAACACTGATTTCATACAGCGAAAGAATAAAGTGGATATGCCTCAAATCCCATGATTAATTTTAAAGACCAGAAAAAGCCCGTGATTTATTAAATAAAAAAACTATTTTTACACAATTTTAACCACTGCACGCGCGACGTTGTCAAATTTACATCAACGACATCGGATGTCCGAAGTTTCAAAATTCCAATGCGCACATGCGCGATGTTGCCACATTTGTAGTTCACACAACATAGCTTGTGAGAATAAAAGAAAACAATAGAGGTTTTTATTAATATTTACTTGTAATATTGTTGGCCACACGGGATTGTCCATTAGAAATCCCGGGAAGATCCATATTAATATCAACATTTCGATGCAAGTTCATAAATAACTCTACATATTTCCGACCTTTGCTGATAATTTAGCTCTCTATTGGTGAAAATATGGTTAAAATCGGTCCAGTATTTTCGACGCTTATTCGTTACATACAAAAATACAAATCTTTCCTCTTTATAATATTAGTATAGAATTATAGATCGAATCCAAGTTTAGAATAGAAAAACTTCGTCTATCATATCATACCACTCATCACAGTGCCAACTACAGCTGCCCAAAAATATATCAACGTATTCTTTTCCAATACCTATAGATTTTACCCTCGAGAACCTTGTCATGCAATTATGTAAAACTCACCTATACGTGCCTGCGAAAACGACTCTTCGTTTACACAGCCTCCTTCAGTATACAGTATGTAACAAAAAACCTGTTGTTCCTTCTTTCTATCCACGTTTTAAGGCGCTATTAACTACCAATGACCTTGAGTGGTTAGCTTGCGTGTTCTGTGCTGAGCTCACGTAACGCGTCCGTACGTCCACCCAGTAATAGAACTCGCCCATCACGGAGCGCCGTCCGAAATTAGACGCATTATTAATTTATTAGGTATTTAAATAAAACACTGAGAATAATTCATAAATAATTAAATGATCTTTAAAATGGTGAAGGTTTCATAAAAATACGCTTTATAGTTTCTGCTTGATTCTCAATTTTTTATCCGCGTTAGACATAACTTTACAAATTAATTACACTATGTTATAAAAATATAATTTCCAATATTCTCAGATCAAATTACGACGGAAGTTGTCTAGAGTAACACATATTTTTTTCAAAGAAATAAGACTTGTCGTTTAGACGTGATGTTCAATTAAAAACCATTAAAAGTCGTATAACTGCGCCTTAAGAATCGGTATACAAACGTATAAAGCAAGTCATTTTTAAAAAACTTTTCTAAAATAATTAAAATAAATATTTAATTATTAATATTTGTAATGTTTAACAGATTTCTTACCTCTGCAAAGCTAAGCTAAGCTAAGTGATTGCGAAACCCGTAGGCTATTTAGCAAAATAAAGATGTACTTGTAAAATCAGATAATCTAAACATTTTTTTTTAATGTTTAATAGTTATTTGATTTTGACCTCTCGACTAGCCAATGCTTCATTTTTTTTAAATTATAATTTCATCTATGTCGCGCTTGTAGGTAAATGTACACATCCTTAAAAGGAACAACAGGGTTTTTGTTACATATTGTATAGAAAATGTAGAAAGTTATCGACTCGATTCACGTAGCGTGTCACCGGCAGCATGACAAGCGTGCAACGTGACATGTGTCGACTGCTTCCTGGGTTCAGGCTTGTGCAAGGATGCAGTTTGGTGCATGTTCTAGGTCTTAGGGTATTTGGTATGCTAGATAGGTATGGTTTTGAAGATCATTAATGGTATTGCAATTTATCGTGGAGGTATTTAAAGAGGGAAAGTTTAAATACTTCACCATTTTTGAGGGTTCCGTACCCAAAGATTAAAACGGGGCCCTATTACTAAGACTTCGCTGTCCGTCCGCCTGTCTGTCACCAGGTTGTATCTCATGAGCCGTGATAGTTAGACAGTTGAAATTTCACAGATGTTGTATTTCTGTTGCCGCTTTAACAAAAAATACTAAAAAACAGAGTAAAATAAATATTTAAGGGTACATACCATACAACAAACGTGATTTTTTGCCGTATTTATAGATAATGGTACGGAACCCTTCGTGCGCGAATCCGACTCGCACTTGGCCGGTTTTTTTTTTATTATTGACTAACTGCCCGGACAGACTTCGTTCTGTCAAAAGTTAATTTTTTTAATATTAAATCCTTCCGTGGGCCTTAAGGAACATACAAAAAAATAAATTAGCTGAATTGGTCGAGCCATTCTCGAGTTACGCGCTTAGCAACATTCATTTTTATTTGTATAGATAGGCTCGCGTTTGACCACCGTCTCACCTGATGGTAAGCGATAATGTGTCTGACAATAGAGCACGCTTGCCAAGAAGTAGGTAACCTTTGCACCCTTGACTTAAAGACCCCCAAGTTGTAGCTATCAGGAAACAGAGACTCCGGCAGTGATATCCACTCTTTATATAGCTTAACGCACAGTGAATGTGTCCCCAAATAGTTATGTGCGTGGGTGTGGGATGTCCTCCATTCCCAATAATATTTCAAGTTAACAATAATACGACGCCAATCATGCTCTAATATTACATTGTTGCCATGGCGAGTTGAACCTGAATGGGGTTGAAAACAGGAGCATGACTCATACTCCGCTGTTTCCTTTTGGCTTTCATCCCCTGACTGTGATTACTTAAGTTAACAGCGGCAGGTTCCAGCAATTAATTATTTCAGGCCAGAACAAAAAGGTCGTTACGGGTGCAAAAGTTCTAATACACACCTCACCGTTACTTTAAGAATTTAATCCTTTTGTAAAATACAACGGTCGCACCCAGCACTGCATAAGTTATAAAATGAATGAAATCCTACAACTTGAAAAGTAGTCTGGCTTTTACAGAAATACGCGGAAAATCCCTCAGAGATGAAAACATACAATATTTTACTTCCATTTACAATTTCATCTAGAATTTTCTTTGTAGCTCTTAACCTATTTGTCAGTATGAAATGAAAACGGAAAATAAGTTACCTCATATCTTAACTTCAATCTAGAAAATGCATCCCGTCACTATATTCCCTTGTTATGTAATATGTTTTCTGGAATATTCTCAAAGCTTTGTATGCTCCGGTAAGGGTTATGTTACCTGATATGTTTGTTGTAGAGATGAAGTGCTAGCTTTGTGGAAACTAGGTCATAACAGCCCGCTTCCGTCGAATTAATCACTCTGACTGATTGGTTCGAAATTGACAAAGCCATCGTCAAAGGTTATCGGTATCGACGTTTAACTATACATACTGAGCTTCAAATCAAATCAAATTTATTCGTAAATGTAGGTATCAATACAATAAGATGTTATAATAAGATGGTCAGTTTGCTACATTTTACTCAAGAGCATACAAATCATACAATATTAAAGCTATTTATGTCGAAACCACAGACACACATTTAAAATCGAATACTCAATTAATTACATACTAACACACAATTCCTTACGTACTAGCACACAATTACCAATGTCAAATAATTTACCATTGCCAAAATAGTTTACCAATGTCAAAATAATTTACCAATGTCAAATAATAATAATCTAAATGTAAAATTGTAAAAAAAAAAAAAAAAATCTAAATGTCAGTGGTGTCCTCCATAAACTCAGTTGTGGAGTAGTAACATTTATGAATTAAAAATTGTTTCAGTTTCCTTTTAAACATATCATTATTAAGATTCTTTATCTGTCCTGGGAGTTTATTGTAAATAACTGGAGCCATTCCATAAATACTTTATGGAATGGCTCCAGTTATTTTGTTCGGATCCCTTTTTCTTAACCGTGGATCAGTTGGGGCTCTTATTTTGAAATTCTGTATTTTCAGTCCTTGCAACCTGACACACCTCTTGATCCACAATCATTTGTATTTCCTCTTGATCCACGATCTTTTGTATTTTGTCATGTAATTTATTACCTGGAACAAATCATCAAACGTTACAATCAACTTGCATTAGACTTAGAACCTGGACTTCAATTTAGCTTCTAGCAGCCCACTGTTCGGTTGTGCATAGTCCTCTACCAAGTTTCGCCACAACACCTGGTCCTCCGACTTCTATTTCCTCCGTTTTATTCCGTTCAGCGAGGTATCGTTCCGTCTTTAAAAGTATGTTCTTACGTTTATTTTCTCTTGTCCACAGTCCATGATCCAGCTAAAAGAACGCAAAGAAATGGACGAGGCTTTCAAGAAGGCGCAGAAACCCTGGGCCAAGCTACTGCAGAAGGTGGAACGCACCCGGCTGGAGTACCACACGGCTTGCAAGCAGGAGAGAACGGCGCAGAACCAGGAGAGGAATGCTAGTGGAGACAGCTCACTTAGTCCGGATCAGGTCAGTGGAACCTTGGGTTATGGTGTTTTAAAAGCAAAAAGGAATTATACTATCAGTAGGTAAATGTTAAATAACTTATTGTTTGGTGTTCTAAGCAATACTAGCTGAATCTCCTGGCGTTTTTCTGAAAATAATGACGGAGAACTGCCGACAGTGACGAATCGTGGGCAATCCAACTGTAAAACACTAGTATGACAGTACACTAGTAGTATTCATTGCCTAGTAGTACTAGTGTACCTACTTTAATACTATAGGGTTTTAAAGTTGAACTGCCCACGATTCGTCACTGTTTGCCGACAGTGCAGCACTCCGTCATGATTTTCTGCAAAACGTATACGGAACTCAATATTATATTACGGGTTCCACAATTACTTTTGGAACCTATCTCTTCATTATTACTAATTGGTGTTTCTAGTCTTAGATTTAATAACAATTCTTTAGAGAACAGTTTCTTTCGGACAGGGATTCAATTGAGAATGAACTAAAGTTTAATTAGAAAGGTGTGGTCATATTTTAAGAACCGGTTCTGCCCGTGAATATGAACAAATTTCTTTATGAAAAAATAGAAAATTCCCAAAAGAAATCGGCCTTTCCATATAGTTATCATCAGCTGATCATTATTTATATGGGAGGTAATTATTTTTTTGTGTATTTCCTCATGTTTTCTTGAATAAAGTTGTTTATACCGATGGGCAGATGCAGTTCTTAAAATATGACCATATCTTTCCGTTACACCTTGTATGCAGCGTTATATGGAATTTACTGAAACAAAAATAATTTCACCTATTTATATAAAAAAACTAAGTTTATACTGGATTACTTTTTTATCACCATCCAAATTCACAGGGTATACTGTTCTAACCATGATTATGAACAACATTCACTATGCAAAAAAAATCTAGTATTTCATACATTTTGGTTGAGTAGATATTGAAATTTCGTATGAAATAGCCGTTTTTTTTTCGTAATTTCCGAGTTGGTCCCATACTGAAAGTGGTTCATAATCATGGTTAGAATATAACCTGTGAATTTGGATGGTGATAAAAAAATAACCCAATATAAAAGCACATTTTCTAGCATAATCTCTTCAAAAGAAACCCAGTATAAAAGCACATTTTCTAGCATAATCTCTTCAAAAGAAGCGAATTTATTCTAAAGAAGAAGAAAAACAGATACAAAAAATATCTCTAAGAAGTTGTGATCTTTCCTGAATGGTTTACCATTCAGGAAACATTTCTAAGAATCTTTAATCCAATCTTTTATCTAAAACATAAACATGTTTCTATGTATAAGATATTTATCAATAAACTCACAAGAATACCTCTACACGTGTATGTATAAAGGCGGTTTCACGCTGTCAGCGAACACGAACGAACAGGCGCGAACATCAAAGTTTACACGACTTGTTCACCATCATCAGCTTGACGAAGCCTCGTCAACTGAATGCCACTGACTACAATAGCTGCTGGCCATATGATTTTTATTTTATTTTGGTTTTGACTTCACACGGCTTGTGCATTTAGTCCGTGTCAAGCTTATGTATGTATGTATGTATTATGTATGTCGGGCTGGTTTCCGCAACTCCATGCCCAAGGCGCGTATTTTGCGTACAGGTGGGACTGCATTGTCATTCGATCCACCCCAGCTCCTCGAGGAAGGCCAGCAACACCCTGGTGTTACTGACCATCCCGCTTAGGTTACCTGGATGTCCGAAGTATTTTGCCCTGTATGCAGCAACTACTGGGCAGCTTAGCAGCAGATGGGCCGCTGTCTCGTCCTCCTCCATGCAGGCTCTGCAGAGTGGACTGTCTGTGACTCCTATGACAGAGAGATGCTTATTAAAAGACCCATGGCCAGTTACAACGGCGTGTCAAGCTTAGAAAGTATTTAGTTTTAAAATACAGAGCTTTCTTGAACAACACTCTGTTTTACATTAGAATGCGGTTGTAACACATTCTAATGTTTTTGCAGTATTTGGCAGTAATTATGTCCAGTCAGCCTTATCTTTTTTTTTTTTATTATTGATAGGCACGCGTTTGACCACCATCTCACCTGATGGTAAGCGATGATGTGGTCGAAGATGGAGCACGCTTGCCTAGAAGTAACCTATTCACTCTTGACTTAAAGACTCCCAGGTTGTAGCTATCAGGAAACACATACTCCGGTAGGGAATTCCATTCCCTAGCTGTACGCACAATTAATGTTTTCTCATCGGCAAGCTTAGCCGAGGTAGTCAATACTACGATAAAATTCAAGATCGCGCCTGTTTCAATGATTCCACACATTGTCCAGATGCACACTTGAGACACAAAACTACACAAATTTTATGTCAAAATATCCACTAGGAATCAGTTTGCGATTAATTAAAACAGTCACAAATTTCACTCGAAAAAATCCCGCCAAAACACACCATCAATCTATATATTACCCGCCATCTTGGCTCAACCTAGCGTTAGCTTAGCGCGCAATGCGACCGGTCGCGAGCATTTTATCACGATTTTATTATTCCCCTGAAATTAGTATGTAAAAAAACCTTAAGTTAAAGGAGTAACCTTAAAAGTTGGACCCACTTCCCGGTTTCCGATTGAGCTGAAATCTTGCATACATGTTTAGTTTGGATGACAATGCATGGTTAGCTAAGGCGATTAACACACTGCCACGCACCACGCAGCGTAGCGCGTCAATACGTACTCTAACTGATTGTAAGTATCTCCGTTTGTATAGAAAACACTGCCACAAGTACGCGCGTAGGTGCGTTGACACGCACACATGCAGCGTGATGCGTGGCAGTGTGATAACCGCCTTAGTGACGTAATTCCAAATTCAATATGGCGGACTCTCAAAGATGGCGGACTAATTATTTTTTATGTATTCCCATGATATCAAATGAAAGTGTTTGCTAAGAAAAATACAAAATAAATAAAATGACTTCACTCAAAACCGTGTTTTTTAAATTTTCAAACTATAACATTCTTTTTGAACGATGGTTCCACTTCGCCACTCGCCAGATGACTCGCTGAGTACTAGGCGATAAGCAAGCCTTTTTTTTTAAGCCTTTCAATAACTTTTTTGGCCTTAGACAACCCATTACTAGTTCTCAATCAAGACGAGCTACCCCAAAAGTCAAAGCTTCAACTGTTCGCTTTCGTAGATTCGTTTTGAAATACAATCTCCTGACAGCGAAGTCAAAATTTATTCCCAAGGAAACATACTCCCGGGATAAAAGTATCCTATGTCCTATTCCAGGACATGATCTATCTGTGTGCTAGGTTTCATCCAAATCCATACAGCCGTTTAGACGTGAAGAGGTAACAGACAGAGACACAGTTACATTCGCATTTTTAATATTAGTACGGATTCGATGTGAATTCGCTCCGATGTGGAATCTGCATTATTTCAATACACTTGGGATTCTTTCGTTATGAGGTATGCTCAAGTATGCTGATATTTTCATAGTAGAGACAGCGGTGTTGTAATACAATATACTGATATACAAGTTCGCTAGGGAAATAGTTCTCTGGAAAATACATATTCTCTAGGGTTCTCATAACTTCATCGATACAAATCAATAGGGAATATTCATCATATTTTTTTATTTGTTCAATTGAAGACTTATTAACTACGAGTATATTGAACAAATATGAAGGAATTTTCAAAATATGATCATCAGCGACGGAGTTATAAAGCTTTAAAGTTGATAATTAGAAAGAGAAGTCCGACGTGTTCTTTGACGTCAAAGGACATGACGCCCATACAACTGCCATAGTAAACAGCGTTTTCGAGAGAGGGACAGATATATTTGTTTAAAGTTGTTATATCTCGTTTAGTTTTCGATCAATTTTGATCCTGTTTTCACTGTTCAATATTTTTTTAAAGTTTCTTTAATTAAAAAAATATTGATAGTAAAAAAACCATGTCTATAAAAATAAAAGAGAGAGCATCTCTTCCAAATATACAAATACAAAAAAGAACTAACTAGTGGACCCAAGTGGCTGTGACTATGGAGCAGGGCCGGCGGCATTTAGCCAAGCATTTTTGTCAAGGATATAATCCTCCAATTTATAAGGATAAGGATTTTTTTTTTGGGTGTTGGGCCCCGTCAGTGGTGGCTGACAATCATCTCTTTGAGGCGCGCGTGGAACACTACGCGCCGTCGACTCAAGGGCCTGGTGCTGATCGGACGGCGAGCTAACCACTGCTCGCCGTCCGTAGGCCCGGGTTTACGGTGGCCGGAGATCGTCTCGCGACGTCCTACGCCCAGTACGCCCAGTACCTCTCCTGCGGTGGTAGCGGCCGGGCCCGTGAGGACCACTCCGTTGAGCTTCCCTCACGCGTCCTGCCTCCGCTTCGCGAGCATTACTGCTTCGCAGAAGGCGGAGACTGCTTCCCATTCCCTCTCGCTCCGTACCATGGCCTGAACCAGGGCCGGGCGCGAGAGGTCGCCGCCACAAGGATAAGGATATAATACTAATTTCCATTGATAGAAGGGTTTCCGGAACCCGGCACATTTTCTACCGACATCGTTGAATCATGAAAACTGACGCCATTACGATTCGATTTCAAGATGTCATGAGTAAACGACCCTGTAAGGCATTAAACTTATCACAAAATAGCCGACACTGTCAAAACACCCAATACTTTGAGATAAACTCGACAAAATATTTGTTTACTGCTCATACAAGTTATCTGCTATCAGTTGATTGACTTATCTGAACATGTTCATGATGCAGCCCGATGGGAATGATAGCGAGTCGATACACATTAGGACTTAACTACAGCAATGTAGGATGAATAATACATACCATACTTGAACTCACGCCTTTTTATGCGACTGCGCGACGCAAGGAAGGGTAATGTGTTTATCAGCCTGTGTATGTATGTATGTTTGTTCCTTTGTGGCACTATAGAGACCAAACGCGGGGGCCGATTTTGAGAATTCTTACGTTAATTGATTCGTCTTAACCTTGCGAGTGCCATTAAAAACATGTCAGTAATCAAAATACAAAATGGCGACCACCAGACGCCATATTGTGAAAATAAAAGTCGACGAACTATATTAAGTTGGGTATCAAAATAAAGGGTTCGAGGAGGAGATTCCAAAAATATAACTCTAAATTTTTTTTTGTGGTTTGGAAATCATCCTATGACTTCTCCCGCTCTGGGCGGAGCGGGAGGGCGTGTCAGACTCTTACTGACTGAAACCTCCCCTGTTCCTTCCTTGCATGAGTGCCCAGGGGCGCGGTAACTCTGTTACGAATTTATCCGCGACCCCTTGGCATGCATAAATCGGCCATGCGTGGAACACTACGTGCCGTCGACTCTCGGGCCTGGTGCTGATCGAACGGCGAGCTTGCTATTACTCGCCTTCCGCAGGCCCGCGTCTACGGTGGCCGGAGATCGTCCTGTGACCCCCGACGCCCAGGGCTTCTCCTGCGGCGGCTGCGGCTGAGGGCGTGAGGGCCACTCCGTTGAGTCTCTCTCACCCGTCCCGCCTCCTCCTTCGCGAGCCTTACTGCTTCGCAAAAGGAAGAGACTGCTTCCCATTCCCCTTCGCTCCATACCATGGCCTGGACCAGGGCCAGGCGTGAGAGGTCGCTGCCGCTAGGGCACATCCCTGAGACAGAATGCACACAATCAACAATGCTAGATAAATATCATCTGTATTGTATGTACCATTCGAAACAGCATTTCCTTTACGAAAGTATGACGTGATCTCTCCTCATTTGTCTCATCGGTTCCGCGTACGATTCGGCGGATATTCGTGAATCATCGGCTTTCGGCTTCGGAATGTAAGTCCAATCACCTGCTCTGTACGATTTCTAACAATATACACTGGAATCGGGTCGGACGATATGTTAGGAGATTTAAACAAGGAAGTTTGGATGGTTTATTTGAGTGATGTGCGTTGGAAACTTTAAATACCTATATTGCATTTCTGTTGGATTGGTTAGCAACATTTTACTGAGCGCTAAACATTTTGTAGTAGGTAAAATGATCTTAAATACTTGTATGAAAACAGTTTATTTTTTAACCGACTTCGCAAAATGGAAGAGGTTCTATCTTCGACTGTATGTATGTTTTTTTTAATTTTTTTAATGTATTTCCGCCGATTTCTCTGTCAGTTGTGGACCGATTTTCAAATTTCTTTACTTTACCATACAAATTTTATCGAAATTGCTTTACTGCTTTTTGAAATAATCAACAAAACAAAAAATATTAATTATGTTTATTGTTACTGTGTCTCTGTGTGTACATAAATGATTAAATAAATAAATAAATAAATATTTTTAGTTCTGAAGTATAGCAACTAAAAAGAGAAAAATAAAAATCTTTTTACAAAAATATACAACCGACTTCCAAAAAGAAAATAAAAAAAAATAGACATAAAATTGAAAAATAACTTTAATTTCGGAAATCGGTGTCAAATAACTAAGAAATAAAATGCAACACCAAATTAAAGTTATTTTTAAATTTTAAGTGTATTTTCTTTTTGGAAGTCGATTGTATTTTTTGTAAAAAAGTTTTTTTTTAATATATAAAACAAAGTCTGGTTAATTACCTACACTATTTATTACTCAAGAGCGGCTGGATCGGTTTTCATGATCTTTGATTTTTTATATTTGTCTCCGCGCCGAATAGCAGAATAACTTTTACATATTGGAAAAATTTATAAAATCAAAAATTATGAGGAAAAATCATTTCGTCAAACATTTTGTTTGCAATGGTTAGATGATATCTTGAGAACGGATTCATTTATTGATTCTGAGGCGGTTTGAAGCTCGCCGGCCCAGCTAGTAGTTTAATCATGTAAAAATTACAAAGTTCGACCGAAAGGTATAGTGCTAAATTAGTGATTGCGCTACTCGTTAACAAAAGATCGCTTTTAACGATAAGGCCGCCGATTGTGTGTGTCACCCTATTTTCGAGTAATTTTTCCTTTATCAACTTTTCTGTACTTTATATGGTGTCCATTATAAAGAATTCTGTGTCTACTATCTAAGGGCCGATTTCACCAACGCTTTTTTTTTGTGGGTTGGGAAATCATCCAATGACATCTCCCGCTCTTGGTGTCTGACTCTTACTGACTAAAACCCACCCCTGTTCCTTCCCTGCCTGAGTGCCCAGGGGTGCGGTAACTCATGTTGAGAATTTATCCGCTACCCCTAAAAAAGTGACTTCATAAAATTACTTACTTGACCTTGATTTGACCAACGCTTAAAACGCGTTTAAGTTCGCTTAAACGCGTTTAGCCGCTGTCATAAAGCTGAAGAGTTTTTGGTTAAACGCGCTAATCTCAGGAACTACTGGATCGAAATAAAAAAATATTCTTGTGTTGAATAGTCCATTTATCGAGGAAAGCTAGGGGCTATATAATATCAGGCTGCGACCAACAGGAGCGACGCATCAATGAAAAATGTGGCAAAAACGAGAAAAAGAATCCTTTTGAGAGCTGCAGTTGCGTGCGCTGCGTAAACAGTTAAAGTTACGTAAAAATTATGTACGACGGAATGGTTCTCCTTTTAAAGTTCTAAAAAAAGTCCGCGACAGCATATGTCTATCTTATAAGGTTAACTCACTATAATCTTTTTTATGGATTTTATTTTTGACGCTAAGCTTAGGTTAGTAAAATTTAGTTTATAGTGCGAAGCGAGTGTTCTTATTAGGAAGTTGGTTGTTTTTTTTTTTTGTAAAAAAGTTTTTTATTTCTCACTTTTTAGTTGTTATACTTACCCCAGAACATGGAACGTGGAATTTAAACATAAGTACTTGTAATTGGAGAAAACCAAAACGTATGTAGACATATTTTTCGTTTTCGTTCAGTTTTTCAAAAAGCACTGAAGCAATTTCGATAAAATCTATATGGGACCACCTCGGGAGTATATTCTTTCGGATATAAAAAGAATTTTGAAAATCGGTCTACAACTGACAGAGAAATCGGTGGATATACTTACATAAAACAAAAAATAATAAAAAATACATACAGTCGAACATAGAATCTCCTCCTTTTTCAAAGTCGGTTAAAAATGAAGACGATACAGTGGGTTGAAATTTCGGATGACGTCACACTTAAGTTAAAATTGTACCACTTTTTTACTCAAAGGTGACGTAACAAGCCCCCAGTCCTGAATTTTGATGCGTTGTATCTTTGTAATTTTTAAATTAATTTGATAAAGCTAAAAATACGTGTACAATATTTTTTGATAACCTAACTTACGGGGTAAATAGAATTTTTATTTTTTTAGCCTACCGACATCCCTATTCTCACAGATTTTTTTTTGCTAGTTCATGAAGATTTTTCACAAACATCTCAGAAATTCTTTACGAGTCCTCTTCTAGCTAACAATAAAGCATTCCCTTTGTCAAGTTTACAACTAGAGCAAAATTTTCTGACATTTCCGTAAGTGCATATAACGAAATGTTAGCAAAAGTCGTAAAATTATACGTCTTTTACTAAACTATAACTTTAATAGAGTAATAACTTTTGCGAATACATTAATGCGGTACAATGGTTTACACAGCCATTTTAATTGTGTGCAAGAAACCATTAGGTTTGCTAATAACAGAAACTTGAAAGTGAATTTTATTCTTTGACTAGAAGAGCCAGAGCGTTGTCAGAGTTGTCATACCAAAAATTAAGGTCGCTGTTTAAGGCCCTACTACCGGCCAAGTGGCGGCCTTATTAAATAAAAAAATCTTAGCATAGCATAGAAAATAAATATTAAAGAATCCAACGTCACGTTTGTTACAAAGATAATAAAGAATTTTTACGTTGTTAAAATAGGTCTCAGAATGTTTCGTATCCAAAGTAAAGTCCCAAAAACGGCCGTTTCTAAACGTGGTCCTATTTTAAACAAGGTGCCGCCAGCTGCTTCGCCCGCGTGGTATTTTATTAGCCTATATTACTTCTTATATAGTCAGCTACCCGCCAGTAAAATAAATGTAATATACGAAGTAAAATTACGAAGAAAATTGTCTACAGTAACATATATTTTTTTCAAACAAATAAGACTAGTCGTTTAGACGTGACGTACCAAAGCAAAAGTACCAAAAACGGCCGTTTCTGACACTTTTGCCTACTACTTTGAATACGAAACATTCTGAGACCTGTTTTAACAACGTAAAAATACTTTATCCTCTTTGTAACAAACGTGACGTTGGATTCTTTAATATTTATTTTCTGTGCTATGCTACGATTTTTTATCCAGTGAGGTCGCCACTTGGCCGGTAGTAGACCCTTAAAGAACTTGCGCTACCCAGAATCGAACTCAAGACTCCTCGGATAAGGCGCAAAGGTGCTATCCATTCGGCTACGGTTTCAAGTCGCGGATAAATTCGAAATAGAGTTACCGCGCCTCCTGGGCACTCAGGCAGCTGAAGGAACAGAGGTGGTTGTTTTAGTCAGTAAAAGTCTGCAACGCCTTAGGTCCACTCCGGGCGGGAGAAGTCAGTGGATGACTTACCAAAACCAAAAAAAATATGTGTGTGTTTTGAAAGAGTCAACCAATTCTTATACTGAGAATTTTGCAAATCTGTTGCTAAACAAGTGTTTGAGTTCAAAGATTTAACGAATAATAATGAAAATTCGCATTCACTCACCCCGTTTAACCCCTACATTAGTCAGACACCTACTAACAACACCCCAGCCAATTACAGCAACGTAAACTTAAAAGCAATTAAGGCGACGCCGACTCTAAAAGGAATTAAGTTCAAAAAGAAAGTTTCGACTTGATTAAGTTCGCAGTCGGTTGTTCGAAGTCGGGTTGCTTGAAGTCGGTGGTACAAATTGGGGGAGCTGGTTAGCTTATATTTGTTAGCTTTAAAATTATTCCTTGACAGTTTTGGAGATTGTGAGGCTTAATTTGTTGAGTGAATCCTAGTCGGTTTTTATCACGTTATCATCAGTTTCACTTGTAACTAATTATGTAAAAAAATCTTACAAGTTAAATTGGATCCACTTCCCGGTGTCCGATTGAGCTGAAACATTGCAGCCATGTTTAGATTTGATGACAATGGTGCAGATTCTGTTGTGCACAAACTAAACTTAATTTAGACTATTCTTATCTTTTTCTCTGTAATAAAACAAGGGACGTAAATTAGAGCTGTCAAATTTAGTTGGACTAATATTTCCATAGAAATTAAGGGTACACGTAAAAACATGTCGATTAAAACACGGTGAAGTACAAGGCGTAAACAAGTTTTATCATCTCTAACTTAGTTCATACCTATAGAAAAATACGTAAACCTGGATGACGTTTTTGTTTTCTCCAATTACGAGTATGTTATAATTCCACGTTCCATGTTATTGGAGTTTTTAGTTCTAGGGTACAACTAAAAATTTAAAAAATTTAAACCTTTTTACAAAAAAAAACAACTGACTTTCAAAAAGAAAATACACTAAAAATTAAAAAAATAATTTTAATTTCAGAAGTCGGTGTCAAATAACGAAGAAATAAAATACGGGTGTTTGTATTTTATTTCTTCGTTATTTGACTCTAGTCACGGTATTCCCTAATTTCAGAAAACTGCATTTAAATATATTTTTTATTGATATTGTATTATGAAATTGCGTGCCAAACTTTCGGTCTCCGACCGTACGTACGTACATAAGTGTCACACAATTTGGCAATTAGGAACGTTAAGAAACTTTTAAACTAAGCACACGGTTACTTTTTTATAAATAAGGTCCAGACTCTGAAATAGACTTAAAATGCACAGTACCTGTGGGCCAGGATCGAAGCCGCGTGGAAGCTTGGTCCCTTATACCGTAACGAAGTCTTCTATATCTCCATAAACTTAGATTGGCCATTACTTTCGCCCATCGCCGTACATAATAGTGATTACACCGCCGTGCACCGTAAACTTCCCGCTTCCTTTAATTGAATGAACCACTAGTGCCACACGATAAACACGACAGTGTTGCCAGCTCTATTTTGCATTAATGCCCGTATCTTTACCGAGAATAACTTGAAATTCTCGAAATAGTTCAGTAGTGTTCGTGCCAGAATAATTGACCCACTGGATTTGTATTTTATTAGAAACTAGTGAGACGGAACGGGGCTCCGCACGGGCACAAATTATACGCTTAATGCTTCCTGATTAATCACTCTGTCTATTGGTAAAAACCACATGAAAATGAGTTCAGTAGTTTTTGAGTTTATCGCGAACATACACAGACAGACTGACGCGGCGGGGAACTTTGTTTTATAATATGTACATATTTAGTCTATGAAAGTCTATGACCAGTGCGTGTTGCCAGTGATGACTTATGGAACCGAAACGTGGTCGCTCACAATGGTACTCATCAGAAGGCTTACAGTCACCCAAAGGGCAATGGAGAGGGCAATGCTCGGAGTTTCCTTGCGTGATAGAATCAGAAATGATTATATCCGCAAGAGAACTAAGGTTACTGACATAGCCCGAAGAATCGCCAAACTGAAGTGGCAGTGGGCAGGGCACATTGCTCGTAGAACAGATGCTCGATGGGGTCGAAAAGTTCTGGAATGGCGCCCCCGTACTGGAAGACGCAGCGTTGGAAGGCCTCCCACAAGGTGAACCGATGACCTGGTGGGGGTCGCGGGTTGTCGATGGATGCGAGACGCACAGGACCAATCATTGTGGCGACACTTGGGGGAGGCCTATGTCCAACAGTGGGACGTCTTTCGGCTGAAATGTTGGGAGGTGTAATTTTTTTTTCGGAATTGTTTACGATTTTCTTGAAAAAAGTTGTTTATTGGGCAGAAGCAGTTCTTAAAATATGACCACACCTTTCCGTTACACCCTGTATAAAACAAAGTCAGGTTAGTTACACCATTACCAAACCAAAGTATCCTATTGGACATTTCCTCTCCTATATAATAAACCTGTTGATTCACCGCGTAATTATAATTCAGAACCTCACGGAGTGTAATTTCGGGTCCCGCAAAATTTGTGGTACCTGACCGCAGCCGCAACTCGGCGTAGCTCCCAACCACGAAGGTATGGACCGACGAGTTGTAAACACAGAATAAATAAGCTTTGGTTAAGGTGGAAGCGCCAGGCTAACCCGCGTAATTCAAATTTTCTTACGTTTTTTGCAATTTGCAGGACAGTATCAGGTTGTATGTTGATAAAAATATGATTTGCGGCCGTAGCAAGTACGTATTTACAGAACTGTAATCATTAAATCATCAATACAACTCTCTCAGTTAGAATTGATCGCCAAATGTCATGATTTTATGAAATACTACATTTGACAGCAATTCTGACTGAAAGAGTTGTATTGATGAGTTTAATGATTATAATTCTATAAACACATACTTGCTACGGCCGCGTATCATTTTGACCAGGATACAACCTGTCACTGACCTGCAAATTGCAAAAAACGTAAGAAAATTTGAATTTCGCGGGTTTCCCTCTTTTTTTTGGCGCTTGCATCTTAACTTGGTCTTAGCAATACTGGAGCAGTGGTTGTCCAATGGTCGTGATTTTGAACCCAGGCAGGCACTTTACTTTGCGTAAATTATTTCATCACCGCTGCTCTCAAAACGATGATGGAAAACCTGTGAAGACCTGCGACTCACTGGTGAGTCGGACAAAAAAAAAATATTAAAGAGAAAAAAAAAAAAAAATCGGCTGTCAACCCGGGTTGTCGTCGGGTTTCAATTTGACAACCCGGATTTGGCCGCGGGGGTTGAAGGGTACCGAAACTTCGAGACATGTGACAAGACAGCAGTGGCAACATTCTGGTTATACTTAAACTTAGCAATGCCATGTTATGGATTGAATAAAAGAATAGTGTTTTATTTTCCATCTTTTTTAGGGACTTTTATCCTTTTAAGGCATGTCAGCCCCATCGTAACCTAATCTAATTTTACATTTCAACTTATAATTATTTTCCATCGATGCAATAAGACTTTATTTTAAACATTTGACAGTACCTAGTTGTTTTAGTTTCTAGACACATTCCATGCTATGGTTTTGAGCGGCTGAATCTGGGCTGAATAGGTTTGCTCCCTTTTTATTTTTGTACAATATTTTATTTGTAACAACTAATAATCACAGGTTGGAATTAGGTAGAGTTATATTGCATCGAAATGTTGATATATTATTATGGATCTTCCCGGGATTTCTAATGGACAATCCCGTATGGCCAACAATATTACAAATAAATAATAATAAAACTCTATTATTTTCTTTTGTTCTCACAAGCTATGTTGTGTGAACTACAAATGTGGCAACATCGCGCGTGTGCGCATTGGAATTTTGCAACTTCGGACATCCGATGTCGTTGATGTAGATTTGGCAACGTCGCGCGTGCAGTGGTTTAAATTATGTAAAAGTAAATAGCTTTTTTATTTAATAGACCACGAGATTTTTCTGCTCTTTAAAATTAATCTCGGGATTTGAGGCATATCCACTTTATTCTTTCGCTGTATGATATCAGTGTAAGTTCATAAATAACTCTACCTAATTCCGACCTCTGCAATAATACAAATAGTATTAAAAATGGATTTTATGAAGTAGCATTTCAAATGTTGGTATGTGGAATAGTACCCCGGGCGTGGTGGGCTCACATCTCGCTATCTCTTTTTTACGCGCGTAACCTAATGGCGGTGACATCATAAGTCAGTGTGTGCATCTCTTTTCTATTGACATATTCTCCTTCCTCCAGATTGGATAAGTTTCAAACTTACTTAATTTTAACGGATTTGAAAAATTCTTTCTATTTTAGATGTTGGATGAAGTTACTTATTAACACAAATACTTAATAAAAAATGAGTCAACTACCACAATCTATATTTGACGGCCAGATAAAATAAGAAAGAGGCATTGAAAAGATAAACAAGATTGGAGCTCTTAATCTAATCTTTCATTGGTTGAGGACGGCCCACCTCAAAATCAATCATTTATTAGATACTACCTGCGCCCCGGTTCGACGGATCGACCGGGATAAAAACTATGTGTTAATCTAGGGTATAAGCTATCTACATACCAAATTTCATCCAAATCTGTCCAGCCGTTTGAGCATGAAGAAGTAACAAACATACAAACACACAAACTTTCGCCTTTATAATTAGTGTGACTAGCTTCTGCCAACAGCTTTGCTTGCGTGGAATTAGTACCTACTTCCTTCATTATAAATTATAGCCTAGGTGCTATTCCAGACTATATCTAACTCTATCTATCCCTGTGCCAAATCCATTCAGCCCTTCTGGCGTGATTGAGTTACGAACGTCCATCCAAACCTTCGCATTTATCATATTAAGTAGGAGTCTGGTGAATTTTTACATAAACATTGGTGCGGATTCTGTTCTGCACAAACTAAACATGGCTTTAGGTTATTGCTATCTTTTTCTCTCTAATACAACAAGACAGAGACGGACGTAAATTAGAGCTGTCAAATTTAGTTGAAATAATATCTCCATACAAATTAAGGGTACACGTAAAAACATGTCGATTAAAAACACGGTGAAGCGTAAGGCGTAAACTAGTTTGACATTTCTAACTTAGTTCATAGCTATATCCGTCCTTTTCTTGCACTGCCTTTTAGTAAAAGATAGCGATTCTCTAATTTCAGTTTAGCTATTAAATCAGAGAATCGGCACCATTGACAGTTCCCTTCACTATACTTACTTAATATTATTTCAACCGACGAACCCCAAGAATACAAATAAATAAATAAAGAAAGAAAACTAATTTATTTGGCACACACAGATACATACAATGTAGGTACAAATATATATAATAAAAATCAACTTAATTTTATATCAATTACTTTGTGTGCCCCGCGGCTGCGCAAAATAGGTCCAGTTCAGCAAAATGCCAGACAACTAGTAGTTGCCTGACGCTGGTTTTCAACTGAACCTTACGTTGAAATAAGTATTGGTGCCGATTCTGTTGTGCACAAACTAAACATGGCTTTAGGTTATTGCTATCTTTTTCTCTCTAATAAAACAAAAAAGAGACGGACGTAAATTAGAGCTGTCAAATTAAGTTGCAACTAATATTTCCATACAAATTAGTTCATAGCTATAGCCGTCGTTTTCTCGCACTGCCTTTTAGTAAAAGATAGCAATTCTCTAATTTTAGTTTACCTAGTTATTGAATAGGAGAATCGGCACCATTTTCTGTCTTAAAAAGAAAATTAGATCCTTTTTTGTCATATTTGTCTACAAGACAGGTCACTTATTCTACCACGAAGTTTGTATGTAAATAGAACGAACTAAATTCAGTCTTGTCTGTGTGGGGTCGTCTCAATCGATTGCAGGCCAGCCAAGTTCTTTGACCACTGGCCCCGTTCACACAGAACTTTGTACACGAAGTATCCCTACAAGGCGTGTTTCTGAGTACTGTCAATATTAGATGTCTGGAGACTGTGGCCCTTCAGGGCTTTGGTTATGAAAGTTAAGATTTACTGGTTATTGTAAAATTAACCGGTTGTCCCGGAAGGAGGATAATGTATTTCGAGAGTATGTATATTTGTCTATTTCTTAGGCATGCCTTGTAGCCAAAACGGTTGGATGGTTTTTTACAAACGGGGAATCAGTAAATTAGTCTTGACTGCCTAAATAGTGACATAGGTTACATGAATTTTGAAAAAAAAAATAAAACAAACTTTTTTACAAAAAAAAAATAGAACCAACTTCCAAAAAATTGAATTTTTTAACACCGACTTCTGAAATTAAAGTTATTTTCCACTTTTTTTGGAAGTCTGTTCTATTTTTTTGTAAAAAAGTTTTTTTATTTTTCACTTTTTAGTGGTGGTTCCCCATTAAATTGTGTTAACAATTCATAGACATACGGACGCAGCAATCGCGGTTGATTTGCTGTAAATTTTTGAAGAGTTCCGTTGCCTTTCTCCGAAACCCATCATCTAATCTAAAATATGAAATTTAAATGGGACCATTTCGGAACAAACCTCTTTCGAACAAAAAGAGAGTTATGCCCGAAAAACATAAAAAAAAAATACAAACATCCGAATTGATAACCCCTCCTTTTGGAAGTCGGTTAAAAATGGCGACCGCTATTAGGTAAATTTAGTCCTATGTTTTATGACACAGTCATGGAAATTAGGAGCTCGAAGAGACGATTCCATAAATATAACTCACTAAAAAGTAGGAAAAAAAAAAAGATTTATTTGCAGTTTTTTTTTCTTTCAATATATTCGAGTTTTAGTGATTAGGTTAACATAAAGCTTATATCGATAGTTGCCTAAGAATTAAGATAGTCTGATTGAAAAGAATACTACCGACTCTGAATGGTTCTTTCGGAAATCCAAAACTCTTCCTCAGTCAAACAATGGGAATGCCTTCGTTCATGTTCATTGCTTACCATCAGGTGAGGTAGTGGTCAAACACGTGCCGCTCAATGATAAATAAAATCGTAGACTTAGCCCACTGTCCATGTGTGTTGGACAATAGTGGCTTTCATTAAATTGTAATAGGCGTTAAGGCGCTATTAGCTGCCAATGAGCTTGCGTGTTCTGCGCTGAGCTCACGTAACGCGTCGTACGTCCACCCAGTAATAGGATTCGTCCATCAAGGAGCGCTGTCCGAAATTAGACGCATTATTAATTTATTACACATAAAACAACAGGTATTAAACTTAAACACTGAAACTAAATTATAAATAATGAAATGATCTTTAAAATGGTGAAGGTTTCATAAAAATACGCTTTATAGTTTTTGTGTGATTCTCAATTTTATATCCGCGTTAGATATAACTTTACAAATTAATTACACTGTGTTACAAAAATATAATTTCAAATATTCTAAGATCAAATTACGACGGAAATTGTCTAGAGTAACATATGTATATTTTTTCAAAGAAATAAGACTAGTCGTTTAGACGTGATGTTCAATTAAAAACCATTAAAAGTCGTATAATTGCGCCTTAATAAATTGTTTATCTAATAGTAGTATCATGACCTTCATTTCTCACCATTCACAATTTTCTAACTTCTTGTTTGTTTTTTACGTTTAGACTTTAAACCATTTACAAAAGTTAAACTATCTATCTGTATTAATAGGACAAACTTGGTCTCCGTATCGACCGGCTAGGGTCTTTGACCAGCATTCTCAATGGCCCAGTGTCCGAACATTGACTTGTATACGTAATTTAAATTATTTATTTACACACAAGCCGTATTCCTTTAGCTTAGTTCTTCGATGAATTTTTAATCTGTGGTGTGGCATGGTTTCATTTAATTGATATTGTTTGAATTCTTTGTTGGTGTTAGAATTATTTGGGACACAGTGTTTTCATTGTTTATTTAAAGACAGTCTAAGGTAGACATTTAAATACAGTCGAAGGTACTAATTTGTAGAGATGCAATAATCATGATAAGGTTACGATAGACGCACGAATTTATTATAATCTATTTATACAGCAGCTGTCACACTTAATTATAACTATTTTAACTATTGTTCTTATGAAATTACGTGGCTTTCATTTAGTTACATTATTTCATTCCAATTTAAAATTAACGTGTCAATGCTAAAAACCTAACAGACGCAGGAGTAAGTTCGGAACGATTTTCGATTCACTATAATTCCGCCAAATTTAATATGTTCTAAATTTACTGGTTTATGTCGTCTGTTAAATTGATTTTTCGGTATTTTCTACGACTTTCTTAAAGAAAGTTATTTTTTTTTCTATGGACAAAAGCAGTACGAGTATTTAAAATATAAACATGCATTTCTGTTATCTGTCAATGACAATGCCCTCTGCTGGGAACTTAATCTCTTTACTTATGTGTTTCTTCTATAAAACCATCAAATTAGTAGAGATGCCGCGAATACTCGCTATTATTCGGTATCCGGAATTACTCGACATTTTTGTTGCTATTCGTCCAATACTGACTTAGCTAGTATTATTTCACATTCGGCGAATATTTGTCTAAAATAAACTTATAATGAACAAAAAAACTATAGACTTAAAAATAATCAAACTTTAATTTTTCTAAAAACAAAACCCACGTAAGTATTAATTTTATTTGAATTATCATTATTATAAAAAGTTAGCCAAAGATCGGTCATGTCATTAAAGAACGTAGTCAGAAGTAAATTAGTTATGCCTTAGAAAAGATTTTGATTACAGTTACAAATAAATGATTGGTAAGTTCAATACTATATATATATAATAAATAAGCGTTATATTATTATTTGCTAACAAATAAATTATTTTTTGAAGATAAACATCTTTTGGCGCGTTAGGGAAAATTGATGAGAGTAAATTTTTACGATGCGCGCGCACACCGTCACATAAAACCTACAGCCTGAAGTTAGCTAGAACCGACACCCTTAAGTTAGCTATGGTCTGTGGTTCATGAAGAATGATTGTTTTCCTTTTGTAAACTTTGTGACAGTTTGGTTTTTTATCTTGTTACGCCATAGAAGTATAACTTCTTACGTGCGTACATAAGTACACACACACTTTTTTTATTCCTTTTTTATGTCGAATCATAATGCTTAAATAATAATGTTTGTTTGTGTGCATTATAAATAACCTTTTTAACTTCTGTCTACTGCAATTGCGAATGGGGTATAGACATTGAAAACTCTGCAGATGAAACTAAATGTGTACAAAACCGTTGGAAAGATGAATAACCAGCTAAGATTGCAAGCTGTTTAAACCGATGCGAATAATTTAGTTATTTCTCTTACAAATGTGGGCAGAAACCCGACTCACCCACTGTTATTCACAGCAAAACCGAAGAAATTAAACCATGACGTAATTCTTTAAAGAATAATACAACAAACTATTTTATCACGAAGATAACGCTTCCACACGCTCTTATCACTGCAAGTGTCTTATCTGTCGGCGAAAAATTATATAAAATACAGTTACTTGGACAATTTCCTGGCAATCTTGGAGCGGAAGAAGAATCTTGATGGAGAAGCTTTATGCGAGCTGGCAACGTCAAACCGGGAAATTGGTGCCGACGAACGTTAAAATTTTATCTGAAAGCTTGTGCAATGTTACTCTTTGATAGATGAAGCAAACAGCATCACATATTCTACTGAGAAATATTTTAGAAACTCTGCTCATGATGAACAAAGTTTTATCGATGATTTTATATATATTTGTAGTATTCGAAGACATGTGACATCCAACAACCCGCATTGGGCCCGCGTCGTGGATTACAGCCCACACCCTCTCACAGAGAGGAGGCCTGTGCCCCAGAAGTGGGGACATTAAAAGGCTGATGATGATGATGATGATATATTTGTAGGCGACCCTAGCGATGGTATATGCTGAGTTGCATTTTTGATATTTTAACTGAGCGTTAGCGTGCGGCTCGTCACTACTCGCCAGTCGCTTACAACCGCCCGGTCACGTCATATCATTTTTTTTTAGTGCGAAATTGTGGAATAACTTCTCCCGCTCTGGGTGGAGTGGGAGGGCGAGTCAGACTCTTACTGACTAAAACCCGCCTGTGTTCCTTCAGTTGCTTCCCAGGGCAGCAGTGATATGCTACTGTATTAATTAACCACGTCACTTTTCTACAATATTCTTTTTTAATAGGTTACTCCTAGGCAAGCGTGCTTCATCATCGCTTACCACCAAAGGACAAAAATATTATAGCTAAAAATAACTAAAAAACCCGAGTGTGCTTTAGACCTCACGACTGAAGTAAAACTTCTTTAGCTCCATCTCTTCCGTTCGCCTCGCCCGATCACACTTTTCGTAACGCTCTCTTCACGCATTCACCAGCTTACTCCCCAAGTCAAGCGTGCGCTATCTCAATTTCCGTTCGCCTCACCCGATCACACTTTTCGTAACGCTCTCGTAACGTTCGCCTCGCCCGATCACAGTTTTCGTAACGCTCTCGTCACGTTCGCCTTGCCCGATCACACTTTTCGTAACGCTCTCTTCACGCATTCACCAGCTTACTCCCCAAGTCAAGCGTGCGCTCTCTCAATTTCCGTCCGTCTCACCCGAGCACACTTTTCGTAACGCTCTCGTAACGTTCGCCTCGCCCGATCACACTTTTCGTAACGCTCTCGTCACGTTCGCCTTGCCCGATCACACTTTTCGTAACGCTCTCGTCACGCATTCACCAGCTTACTCCCCAAGTCAAGCGTGCGCTCTCTCAATTTCCGTTCGCCTCACCCGATCACACTTTCCGTAACGCTCTCGTAACGTTCGCCTCGCCTGATCACACTTTTCGTAACGCTCTCGTCACGTTTCCCGTGCCCGATCACACTTTTCGTAACGCTCTCGTCACGCATTCACCAGCTTACTCCCCAAGTCAAGCGTGCGCTCTCTCAATTTCCGTTCGCCTCACCCGATCACACTTTTCGTAGCGCTCTCGTCACGTTCGCCTCACCAGATCACACTTTTCGTAACGCTCTCGTCACGCATTCACCAGCTTACTCCACAAGTCAAGCGTGCGTAAAGAAGTTTTACTTCAAAAATACGCGTAGAGAGACGATTTTTTTTTTGTTACCCATTCCATGGAAATGCATATAAAATAACTAGTCCGCTATCTTTGGGAGTCCATCATATAGGATTTAGAATGACGTCACTTAGCTAGCCATTTTTTTTTTGTGCATTGTCATGCAAACTATAGATTTACGCAAAACTCAAATCAAATATAACTTCCAAGGTTTTTTTTTTACATAGTAAAAGATGAAGCTAAAAAAAGCTTCTTAAAAAAACCCAAAAAGATAAAATTATCTCTCCATTTTCGTTCCACGAATTCTTTCCCACTTCCAAAAATCCGCCTTCACGCATGTTCATATAGTTTTCATCGATGCTCGATTAAAATAAATAATGCTCGGCGTCTGGTTAGTGGTTATCTCCCGAAATAAAACACTCGCAGAGTCTTAGATGAGTGCGAACGTCACTCGCCCACCAGCTGGTACTCTAGTTAGAGATGCGGGAATTGACTGTGACGTCATTTGATGTTGTACTGAGATTTTTAAAGATTTCAGCTGTGCCTACATCAACTTTGGATGCGATGCGTGATTCTGTGATAGAAATGAGTAAATGATAAATGATGTTTATTCAGTAAATAGGTTACAAGGAACACTTTTACACGTCAATGGTTTTTGTCAGTTTAAGCTAGATGAGGCCGGTGTTTCCTAGCTGACTACCCTGAGAAGAAACACCGAAACAAACTCAGAGGTCAAAGTCTCTTTTAAAGTGTTCAAATCGATACAATGTGTACTGGTTAAATCATATGAGAACCATGTACGTTTATGTCTGGGATGAGCTTTTTGAAGAAAGCAACACACGGATTCGAGTGGACCTGTCCAGACAGTGCAAGCATTTGTCAGTCATCGCGAAGCTCAACTCAGAACTTTGAGGAGCTCAACGAACCGACGAACAATACCAAAGTAAGGACATTTGAGTAGGCCGCAAAAATACTCAAACTGCCAGACAATCATAAAATCTACATGAATATAACGACATACATAGTTCTCGCATTCACATTATTCTATATGAGGACCATGCAGCTTAGTGTCTGTAGTGGTCTTTTGAAGAAAGAACCAAACATATATTCGAGTATTCTGTCTTTCCGTCTACCTAAAGTTTCGGTGTCTGTAACCGACCCACGTCTTTTATTATTTTGCATAGTATAGCCAGACCATTTTTAGGGTCCCGTACCCACAGGGTAAAACGGGACCCTATTACTAAAACTCCGCTGTCCGTCCGTCTATCCGTCTGTCACCAGGCTGTATCTCATGAATTGTGATAGTTAGACAGTTGAAATTTTCACAGATGATGTATTTCTATTGCCGCTATAACAACAAATACTAAAAAATAGAATAAAAAAATATTTAAGTGGGGCTCCCATAAAACAAACACGATTTTTTTCCGTTTTTTATAGATAATGGTACGGAACCCTTCGTGCGCGAGCCCGACTCGCACTTGGCCGGTTTTTATTGTATCCTTAATAGGCACGTGCTTCACCACAATCTCACCTGCATGTGTATTCGCTAACTCAGTTGACATCAATTTAATAAGCACTATGCAGTACATTGCTGCTTTGACGAAGGTTAACAAAAATCGTATACGTAGTGCCTATTATAATCGATGTCCACCAAGCAAAGCAGCAATGTACTGCAAAGTGCCTATCAAATTGATGTCAACTGAGTTAGCGAATACACTGCTGCTAACTCGCTTGCCTCGGAGTAACCTGTTCACTCTTGACTAGGTTACTTCCAGGCACATGAGGGCCTCCCTAGGTTGTAACTATCAGGAAACACAGACTCCGGCAGGGAATTCCGCACCATTCCAGCTTATTTCTTATCTAGGTCAATGAAATGGCATTTCTAAAGCATTCTAATGCTTAGTGATTCCAACTATTTGTAATTTAAATGAAAACATTTCAAACTTATAATAATTGAGAGCGGCAACTGTTTCCTTCACTAATTAAAATTTATGTTTCTGTGCGATTTCATAATTTGTTTCCAAATTGAAATAGTGTTTACATCATAAATCTTTAAGAAATATACCAGTTTTGCCTGTATTTACAAATTAATAAATGAAATATTATATTTAAATTAATGCATTGGGTCATTCGGTCTGTTACGGTACCACTACTAAATCATTTTTGTAAAGGAGACCCGACAACTATATTTCAAATAAGATTCATTTCACTCAAATTTTGACGATCATCCTGCCTTATAAATCAATCAATTCAGCCCTATCTGAGGCATAAATTATCTCTAAAAATATTTGCATGACACTCACTTCACTAATGTGCACCTTTTTTTGAGGGTGGAAAATCATCAAATAACTTTTCCCGCTCTGGGGCCCAATTCTGTAACTTTGAGTTAAGCAACACGCCATCGACACTCTATCGACACACAACAGACATTATTTTGCCACTGTTGCAAATTTGGTTTTCTGCAAAAACTTCCAAATGCTATTGACATATTATAGTAGACCAGACTACCAATTATTACAATAGTTCAATTAAGGCGTTTCAATGGCACTACAGTGGCAAGTCAATGACCATAAATAATTTCTAGAATACCAAATTCCAATGACTATTCTATTGAGACACCACTGACACACTACCGACACACTATTGACAAGTTAGTTATTTTACAGAATTTGGCCCCTGGTTGGAGCGGGCGGGCGTGGCAGACTTTTACTGCCAAGGGCCGCGTTAACTCTATTTCGAATTTATCCGCGACGCACTCCCAGGTACTAATGTACACCTAAATATTTCAAGAGTATATGGCATAGCTTCGAAACGGGTTCGTTCCAAGCGAAGGAACCGATATACCCAAGATACCATTCCACAAAACATTCCATGCTGAGCACTAGGTCTCTTGAATTCCAATATCTTTTATTCGATTACGCTACACGCCATTCGGTTTTATTCCCATTTGCTGTAGATATACGGGGTGTATCGGCAATGGGTCGTCCTATTTTAAATACTGATTACGATTACGCTACACGCCCATTACCATTACGCTTCGATTACGATTACGCTACACGCCATTCGGTTGTATTCCCATTTGCTGTAGATATACAGAGTGTATAGGAAATGCGTGATCCTATTTTAAATAATGATTACGATTACGGTACACGCCAATTACGATTACACTTTGATTACGATTACGCTACACGCCATTCGCTTTTATTCCCATTTGCTGTAGATATACAGAGTGTATAGGAAATGCGTGGTCCTATTTTAAATACTGATTACGATTACGCTACACGCCATTCGGTTTTATTACCATTTGCTGTAGATATACAGGGTGTATCGGCAATGCGTTGTCCTATTTTAGATACTGATTACGATTACGCTACACACCCATTACCATTACGCTTCGATTACGATTACGCTACACGCCATTCGGTTTTATTCCCATTTGCTGTAGATATGCAGGGTGTATCAAAAATGAGTGGTCATATTTTAGATACTGATTACGATTACGCTACACGCCATTCGGTTTTATTCCCATTTGCTGTATACAGGGTGTATCGGCAATGCGTTGTCCTTTTTTAGATACTGATTACGATTACGCTACACGCCAATACGATTACGAAATGAACAACTTTCTTCGAGAAAGTAGTAAATAATTCCGAAATAAATTTTACCTAATCTAACCAAGTGTGCGCGGGAGTGTTTAAAGAGTCACCGCAGGCCTGGCACAGGCAACTGAAGGAACCAGACTGGTGTTTAGTCAGTAAAGACGAGCGTCAAATTGCTAGAACACAAGAACGCTTTGAAGAGACCGTTCCGGAAAACGAGCACGTCCGAACATGCAAGAACGCTCTAATAATAATAATAAATCTTTTATTTCAGATAATTTCACCCATAGAATTACAAATCACATAAACCTAATAAATAAATCAAATTGAATCATTCAAATCAAAAATGTCAATACAATAAAATTATTAAAAAATCAATTAAAATTTATCATTAAAATTAAATACAATAAAATCATTAAAATTCAATAAAATAATATTACATAGCAACTGTTCGCACGCTCTAGTGCCGTTTACATGAAGCGAGCGAGCATTCTTAGAATGTTCCATAGAATTTTTGTGAACTGTCTGCGGAGTGGATTCGCTCGTCTGATGTAAATCGGCCTATAGAGTTTGACATGCCCACCCGTTCCACCCAGACCGGGAGAAGTTATTTTATGATTTACCATCTCAATAAAAAAAAAATCCTAACCTACAATTTTGATCCAGTTTTTTTTTTGAAATTTTCAGACGCTTCCTACAAGAAAGTTTTTCATTTCCATGGGCAGAAACTGTATCTAAAAATAATATGACCACGAGTTTCTGTTACATCCTGTATATTTATCGTTACAGATATAGAGCTTTGCACTTATAGGCACCCATTCGCACGATAAATGACCACTATCTGACCCTTTTGTTTCGCTTATTTTTCAGACAAAAGCGTTACATTTCTGATTGTAGGGTTTCCTACTGTTGGTACTTCTATTTATAGGCTATCTAATTTTTCAATGTATCCTGTATTTATGGCAGTCATTCTAAACGGGAATGGTACATGTACTTAATTTTTAACTGACTTTAAAAAGGAGGAGGTTCTCAATTCGTCGGAACCTTTTTTTTATGTATGTTCCCCGATTACTCGAAGATGGCTGGACCGATTTGGATTTTGTTTGAAAGGGTATACTACCCAAGTGGTCCCATATAAACAAAAAATATGTATATGTACACAGATGACGTTTTGGTTGTCTCCAAATGTTCAAATTTCATGTTATTGGGGTTATCCAGTCGGGCATAACTTTAATATTTAGTTTTACTTCTGGGGTACAACAACTAAAAAGTGAAAAATAAAAAACTTTTTTACTGAAAGTACAACCGACTTATAAGAATTATTCCAAAATAACTTTAATTTCGGAAGTTTTTTATTTGCCGCTCTGAACTTAAGGCGTATATAGCTACCAAGTGGCGCCCTCATTGAATAAAAAATCGTAGCAAAGCGTAGAAAACAAGGATTAAAAAATCTTATGTTGCGTTTGTTACAAAGAGATTAAGATACTTTTACGTTGTTGAAACAGGACTCAAAGTGTTTCGTATCCAAAGTAGTAAGCAAAAGTACCAAAAACAGCCGTTTTTGACACACTACGCTTTGCTACGATTTGTTATTCAATGAGGGCGCCACTTGGCGGCTATATACGCCTTAACAATCGCCTACGCTAATAGTTAATTTGCTTGCGTGAAGTAACTGTTTATTTTCCTAAAACTACATTAACGCGGATGGTGATAACGGGTGTTTTTTTGAGGTAAAAGTCCCACACTTCTTGGTCTTTTCCCCAAAAGACCAGAAGCCTTTTGAAAGCATTCCCCCGAAAAAAATATTCCTATAATGCAGGTGTATCAAAATTCTGCCTAGTGATAGAATTTTAAACCTGGTTTCCCAGATATATTTACCTTACATGGTCAATTCATTTACCGTATCAAAATAACGGGGAAACGTGATTTTCCTTCCCCATTCCCTAAAACTAATTTCAATTGTTGTATTGTACACAAACGCAAATCAGGATAAAGTTATTAATTGGCACTTCGTCATTCCGTCGGCTATTATTGAAAACGTCGAAAACAGAGTTGTTTACTGAAGTTGGTAGCCTAATTAATTATTAGGATGCTGGGTGGCCTAATTTTACTTTTATTTTAACTCTGTTTTCACAATGTTTTTCTTCTCGTGATGATTTGTGACCAAATATTGAAACTCCTTTTTGGAACCAACGATGCTACACACAGTTTGGAGTGGGAGAGGGAGGCCAAAGAAAAGATGGATGGATTGTGTGAGGAGTGATATGAAAGAAAAGGGTGTTAATGATAGCGTGACGGCTGACAGGACAGAATGGAAGAAAAAAACGTGTTGCGCCGACCCCAAGTAACATGGGATAAAGGCAGGAAGATGATGGTGATGCTAGACACAGTTTCCGTTTGATTAAATGGCTTTCCCTACCCAAGCTTCTGTGTTGTGAAGGTATACGTTTGCTACAAGATCCTAAAATATCAATTAAGTTTTGATCTACCATCGAAACACAAGACCTAATACTTTTGTCCAGTCTTGTTATGGCCGCACTACTTATTACTGCTTCGTAGCCGCACTAAGTGTGGCTTATAATTCTTCCTCATCTTTGTCATAACCTGACCGGAATCACCAAAAACGGCCGTTTCTGACACTTTTGCCTACTACTTTGGTTACGAAACATTCTGAGACCTGTTTTAACAACGTAAAAATACTTTATCCTCTTTGTAACAAACGTGACGTTGGTTTCTTTAATATTTATTTTCTATGCTATGCTACGATTTTTATTCAATGAGGGCGCCACTTAGCCAGTAGTAGACCCTTAAGGCGCTATTAACTGACAATGACTTTGTGTGGTTAGCTTGCGTGTTCTGTGCTGAGGTCACGTAACGCGTCGCACGTCCATCCAGTAATAGGACTCGCCCATCAAGTAGCGCTGTCCGAACTGTGACGCATTATTAATTTATTATACATAAATCAACAGGTATTATACTAAAACACGAATACTGTAATATAAATAGTTAAATTATCTTTGAAATGGTTAAAATTTCATAAAAATACGCTTAATAGTTTTTGCGTGATTCTCAATTTTTTATCCGCGTTAGACTTATTTTTACAACTTTATTACACTATGTTATAAAAATATAATTTCAAATATTCACATATCAAATTACGACGGAAATTGTCTAGAGTAACATTTTTTTTTTCAAAGAAATAAGACTAGTCGTTTAGACGTGATGTTTAATAAACATCATTATAAGTCGTATAACTGCGCCTTAAGCCCACATAAACGCCAGAAATAGTTAATTATGGATCGACAACATAGCAAGTGAATACTTAACTTGTTACTCAATACAATACGATTGATATATTGCATTGTATTGATTATTATGTGTCAGAAACGGCCGTTTGTCGTACTTTTGATGATCATACCTACTACTTTGGATACGAAACATTCTGAGACCTGTTTTCACAACGTAAAAATGCTTTATCCTCTTTGTAACAAACGTGACGTTGGATTCTTTAATATTTATTTTCTATGCTATGCTACGATTTTTTAATAAATGAGGGCGCCACTTGGCCGGTAGTACGGCCTTAATGTATAACATTTTGTTTATAACTGTGTTCTGAATGCTCAATTATAAATGTACAAATAAACGATTTATTATAAACTAGCTGACGAGTCGAACTTCGTACCGCCCAAAATCCAATAAATGAATCCATTCTCGAGATATCAATGTATGGGAAAATTATTTTTTTCTTTTTTTTTCGTGGAATTTTCAGATGTTTTAATAGTTATTCTGCTATTCGGGACGTAGACAAATCCAACAATTCAAAAATCATTAAAATCGGTCCAGCCGTTCTGAGTTACAAATGGTGTAACTAACCCGACTTTGTTTTATATAAGTAGAATAAATATAACAAACTAGCTTATACTCGTATATTATAACTAAGTTAGTGTAACCCTCTAAAACTATTTCATAATTTTCGTCAAAATTCATCCTTACAATTTCTAAAGCTCCAATATAAACTAGTTCAGCTCCAACGAAAGCTGTTTATACATCTAATTTTATACTAAATGCCGGGAATACTCTAATGCTTGTTGCGAGGTTCAAGTATCGCTTTGAAAGGCAGAACCAGATTCTCGCGAGTGTACGTAAGAATTTAATATCGAATTTACTATTCGGGTACATGTATTCTGACAAGAGAATTATGTTATAAGGCTAGTTTAGGAGTTTTGTGTTCTGTGCTTAAGGATTTTCACTGGATAAAAAATTTAAGTCGAAAAATGTCAGCATTTTTGTTCCTTCTTAGACCACTTTGGACACAATCACTGACTAATAGTCTCCTTCATAATCATTCATAGACCTTTTTAGGGTTCCTTACTCTAAGGGCACGGGACCCTATTACTAAGATTACACTGTCCGGCTGTCTGTCCGTCTGTCACCAGGCCGTAAGTATCTCATGAACCGTGATAGTTAGACAGACTCTTTTGTACAACAATCCCGCGATGTGGCACCAGCCTTACAATCTTCTACTGATTAAATTAAACACTACAAAATGTCTCAGATTCACCGGATCACGATACCATCACAGCCCTGACATAGTAATGAATCAAACGCCGTGTCATGTGATAATTTTGTGTAGGTCTGCCAACCTGCCTTATCGTTTGAATATTTCATGAGCTATTCATAATTTATTCAATTTATTATGTTTGACTAGTGGGCTCCATGTTTACATGTTCTCAAAGTTTTGAGACTTGCTTAGAATATACGACCTGTAGGTACCTGCTCTAGTTTTCTTAATAGTTTTTGAGTTATCAAGAATCTGGACTTGGTCGTAGGGAACCCTGAACATTAAAAAAGAACTTTAATGTTTCATTCAATGATGAAAAATTTAATTTTTATGCACATAGATATATAGATGAAAAGTATGGAAAGAAAGAAAAAATATTTATTTGCCACAGCTAAAGGCACACACAACAATTAGAAAGAAGACTAAACCTAAGAGGACGGGAATACCAAAGAAACGGTAGATGGACTGAATGAATGATGGACGGGATGATGACTGAGACGACGACTAGAAGAGAAGTACGGAAGACAGTATAATATTGTGCCAACCACAAAATAAATTGGAATAAAGGCATGATAAAGAATTCGTCTATTGAAAATAGAACATAATATTGCGACAACCTCAAAATAAATTGGAATAAAGGCATGATAAAGAATTCGTCTATTGAAAATAGAACATAATATTGCGACAACCTCAAAATAAATTGGAATAAAGACATGATAAAGAATTCGTCTATTGGAAATAGAACATAATATTGCGGCAACCTCAAAATAAATTGGAATAAAGGCATGATAAAGAATTCGTCTATTGGAAATAGAACATAATATTGCGCTAACCTCAAAATAAATTGGAATAAAGACATGCTATAGAATTCGTCTATTGGAAATAAAACATAAAATTGCGCCAACCTCAAAATAAATTGGGATAAAGGAATTATAAAGAATTCGTCCATAAAATCAATGCCTTCTTACAGTTTGCAATTTTGTTTGTTAACACAAAGTTATTTGGTATGCAAGCAAGAAATACGTATATTTGCCCTGCGCAGGTAATATTCTTTGTAATTCCGTGCGTAATAACTTTTTATGAATACAAATACTAAGGTTTTTCGAACAAGAAGGGATACTATAATTATTGTTATTATTATGATGGACTCGGATTCTTAGTAAACAGTTAATTACGAGGTTTTTTATTAACATTGCCGAGGCATCTACAAGATATTACTACGAACTGGTACAAAATACTCGTTCTGCGATAAAAGATTCTAAAAATAAATGCAGAAGTACCAATACTGAACTTAAACAATAAATTATTTATTGTACTATAGAGCTTTGTTCGGCGTAAATAATAAATCATTTATGGTACTAACTAGCTGCGCCCCGCGGTTTCACCCGCGTAGACCAGGATAAAAAGTAGCCTATGTGTTAATCCAGGGTATAAGCTATCTACATACCAAAATTCATCCAAATCAGTCCAGTCATTTAAGCGTGAAGAAGTAACAAACATACACACTCACAAACTTTCGCCTTTATAATATTAGTGTGATACGAGTAGGCTATGTGATGATTGTCAAAAAGAGCTCATAGAACCACATCTCAACTTAAATCATACGGAGGTATGTCTAAGCTACATAGCTCGAGTGTTATAAATAACCCTACCGTGTAAGAACGTTACCTTTTTGAGAGCCATTTGTCTGTAGTTTTCTGTATTACCCACATAATTTCGTCTTCGTCGCGTGTTCCTTTCGAAGCCATGACACACAATAGATACAAGTTAGCATTGCGTCGCCATTTACTATTGAGATGCCGTTGTTTCTAATTTACTCGGCTAATTGAACTGAGGTCAACATTGTTATTGATAGGTACCACAACCGTCCGTGTGGTTGGTGTTGATTCATCTTTTTAACACGCTTTTATCTTTTGATGTATAACCTCTCTATTCTCTTCTTATATTTTCTCTTTCTTCTTATTTGTGGGAGTGATTTCGTGGAATGGGACGGAAATGTGTAACAGGAAGCCGGAGAAGGGCGCGCTTCCATCAGAACTGCGAAAGAAGAAGTGAGAAAGAAATGTAGACAATAGTGTGTAAGAAACAGAAAAAGAGTATGAGATGTCTTACACTAAGGTATTAAATAAACCTAGCTTTACTTGTAACTCAATCAATCTGCCTAGCCTTTTTCGCAACTATCTTGGGGTCGGCTTCCAGTCTAACCGGATGCAGCTGAATACCAGTATTTTACATGGAGCGACTGCCTATCTGACCTCCACAACCCAGTTACTGGGTAATACGATACCCTTTGGTAAGTCTGGTTGTCAGAATTTCGGGCTTCTGATGACCCATAACTACTGTCAAAGATCCAGGATTGACAGCCGGGACCAACGGCTTAACATGCTTTCCGAGGCACGGAGGAGTCTCGGTATGTAAAGACGGTCACTCATCCATGGAGCAACCCCGGCAAGCGTATCTTAACCTGATGGATCGACCCGTGTGGCTGTTATTACTTTAGCCACGAGAACCTTCTGCTGCTAGCTTAACCTGTAACTATGTAGAAAAATCTTATAAGTTAAATTATACCCACTTCCCGGTTTCGAATGGAGCTGAGATTTTGCATAGAAGAAGAAGAAAGAAAGAAAAAGTATTTATTTGCCACAAATTAACGACATACACAACAATATGATTTTGCTAACTTAAGTCTTAACCCTTATCGATAGTGTTAGTAGATCTTATATTTCTATTTTTTATTTTTATTTTTTTCTTATATTTTTTTTTTATTTTTATTATTATTATTATTTTTTTTTCTTTTTTTTATACATTTTAAGTTTGGATGACAATAAATATCTAGCGAAGTGACGTCATTCTAAATCCAATATGGCGGTCTAGTTCTTTTTTTGCATCTTTTGATATAGATATCAAAATAAAAGGGTTTGCTGAGAAAGAAGAATACGAAAAATAATATGACGTCATTCTTAGCGTGTTTTTAGTTTTTAGGGATCCGTACCTGAAGGGTCCAAACGGCACCTTTCGCGCCGTGCCCTGATTCAGGCCATGGTACGGAGCGAGAGGGAATGGGAAGCCGTCTCCTCCTTCTGCGAAGCAGTAATGCTCGCGAAGAGGGAGGCCGGCTAGATACGGTAGGGAGACTCAACAACAGCAGAGTCGCCCTAGCGCCCTCAGCCGCAGCCGCCGCAGGAGACGCCAGGGGCCGCGAGACGATCTCCGGCCACCGTAGACCCGGGCCTGCGGACGGCGAGTAGTGGGTAACTCGCCGCCCGATCAGCACCAGGCCCGAGAGTCAACGGCGCGTAGTGTTCCACGCGCGCCTCAATGAGTTGTCAGCAAAGGACGGGGCCTGCCACGGCCAATGCCTTCCCGGGGGTTGAGGATAAATTCGAAAGAGTTCCCTCGCCCCTGGGTATGTAGGGCAGGGAGGAACAGGGGTGGCTTTTAGTCAGTAAGAGTCTGATACGCCCTTCCGCTCCACCCTAGAGCGGAAGAAGTCATAAGATGATTTCCCACCCCCAAAAAAAAAAAGAAAAAAAGGGTCCACACGGAGCCCTATTGTTGTCACTCACGTGTCTGTCTGTCTGTCCGTCCGTCGTCTGTCACAAAATTTTGTTACGAAGAATTTTTTAACTTCCTATTGATTAACTTGAAATTTGATGATAATGTTATTACGTATACTTTACTAACAAATACCAATATTTGGTACGGAACCCTTAATGTGCGAAATCTGACACGCACTTTGCCAGTTGTTTTTTTGACTAAGTATAAAAATAATGTTAAAGTTAACTAGAATAATATTTCATATAGTTTGTTCTGTTTTGGTATGAGCTAAAGAGCAAGTAAATGTGTTTTCTTGACTATGCAAGAGCTCATGACATTGTGAAATGATTAGCTAGTTACGAAGATAGACTGTTTAAGGCGCTATTAGCTGCCAATGACCTTGAGCGATTAGCTTGCGTGTTCTGCGCTGAGCTCACGGTCCACCCAGTAATAGAACTCGCCCATCGTGTAGCGCGGTCCGATATTAAACGCATTATTAATTGATTACACATAAAACAACAAGTATTAAACTAAAACACTGAGACTAAATTATAAATAATTAAATGATCTTTAAAATGGTGAAAGTTTCATAAAAATACGCTTTATAGTTTTTGCGTGATTCTCAATTTTTTATCCGTGTTAGACATAATTTTACAAATTAATTACACAATGTTATAAAAATGTAATTTCAAATATTCTGAGATCAAATTACGACGGAAATAGTCAACAGTAACATAATTTTTTTTAATAGAAATAAGACTAGTCGTTTAGACGTGATGTTCAATTAAAAACCATTAAAAGTCGTATAACAGCGCCTTAAAAGGAACCGACAGGCTTTTATGGGCTCTGACCACTACGGGTCCTGTAGTGGTCGGTTGACCGAAGACTTATTGAGTATCATTGTATGAATCCGTTGGTGTCGCAAGACGTCACTTTGCTAACAATGCGCTGTTATCCAAACCACGGGGTCTCATCTCGAACAAAGAAAATTTAGTTCAAATAAATCTCAATAGATGGCGTAATATGCATTGATTTCTTAGTGAAGTTTAAGTAATAGTAGTAGTAGTATTTTGAAAATAAATATGGTAAAAACTGTATTTTCTTATTTAATAAACTGCCCTAAACATAAAATTGTGGGACAATTGCATTGTAATTAAAATTTAGACGATTATTGGAACGAATCCTTAGTTATCTATATTTCTTGTACCAATAGATGGTGCTGTTTAAAGTTTTAGAGTTCATCCATTCGCCTCTTTAAAATTTGAATAGTGACACTTTTGATACAGTGAAATTGCTATGAAGTGCCAAAAATACCATAAAATAATTCCTCAATGTAAGGGAAAAGATTGGTAAGACTTTAAGTAAATTCATTCAGTTTGCAAGCCGTCGCTGCTAACACCATCTAGCGAGGTATAGAGGACGGGCCGGAACGAAAAACAAAAGTTACTTGTGCCAGACGAAAACCCGTAGCTACGGCGGTACCGTTTCTTTGTATGGGATGAGGCATCTATACGCTAGTATTATATTATCTGTGTCCAAACTAACATTTCAGCTCAATTGGAAACCGGGAAGCGAATTAAATTTAAATTCTAAAATTTTCAGGTGAAGCTATTATTAAAGCGTGTTAAAAAGAAAATACAATAAAGATAAATAATACCCATGAACACTAGGTGCTGAGATTCCCCTACATTTTGTAAACAGTGAACAAACTCAATGTGTTAAAAGTTGGGCGGCAGTTCTATGTATGCTTTGCAAAGCGACGAACCGTGAACCTCTTTGACCACCCTCTATAAACAATTAAAAATGCACACTCGAGAAAACACGCAAATAAAAATGTTTCACTTTGTTTAAAATAATCCAAATAAAAACTGCGTCAACTCTATTTGCATTTTTACATTCAAATTCTGTCAGCATTTTTTGTAGTGTGTTCCATTCAATAACACGTTGCAAAAGACATAAAAACTGGTAAAGTGCGAGTTGTACTCGCGCATGAAGAGTTCCGTACCATCGTTCAAGATTATACGCGTCTACTTGTTGCTATTATTAAAATCGAGCTAAAAAAGCCAAAAAAAACACGTTTCTAGTAGGGCCTCCTTTAATTTATTTTTATTATTCTTTGTTATATCGACAACAGAAATGTATCCTCCACGCGCCAACAGTTCTTATTATGAAGAAGTATTAGATGATGTCACACATCGTGAACACCGAGAGAAATGGTGTAAAATCGTAACTGATTGGTACCCTTGGACTTACAAACGGAGCAGAGGAAAACAGAAAAGGAGATGGGAGGATGAGCTAAAGCTTACAGCGGGTCCCGTGATAGATCGCAATGGAAATTGCTAGAGGAGGCCTTTGCCAAGAGGCATGCTGAATTGAGAGACTTTAAATAACAAACTGTAAAAACCAAAAATAATTCAAAATAAAAGGGCATTATCATTATTATTATTAAATGATGTCATGCTACCTGCTGTGCGCAACATTTACCCAGCTGATGAGTTGACACAATTCACATTTGTCCAGGACAACTGTCCTATTCACCCACATTCTTTAAAAATTTCAACTGTCTGATCGTGATCATGAGATACAGTCCGCTGACAAACAGACGGACGGACGGACAGCGCAGGCTTAGTTTTAGGGTCCCGTTAGTTACTCTTCCGGTACGGAACCCTGGAAAAAGTGTTGTTTTAAACTGCACACAGAGTTTGTGCTGAAAAACCACTTAACATTTTATAAAATTTCGCGATTCCGTTTTCTATAAAATTTAATGCTACGTAGTCTTTTCATTGACACTCTTGCTCCGAATGACGCTTTAGCAGCTGAATTTAAGCTAAGCACTAATATTCTTGTGAATACAATGAAACTTTCTGAATTCTCCCATGGTCATCTTGAAGACATTAAGGTGTCTTCAATTTTAAAAATATCAGGATCAGGGTCGAAATCCGATCATTGGATGACTTACTCGACATAGGGCTGATTTCACCAATGAAAGTAATCGCGATTAGTTTAAACTAAACTCAGTTCATGCTTTTAATCGAGATTAGAGCTTCATTTTGTGTTTCACCGAAAACTGGGCGTTTAGAATTTAAAGTAAGTTTGTAAAATGAAGCTCTAATCTCGATTAAACGCAAAAACTGAGTTTAGTTTAACTAATCGCGATTCGTTTCATTGGTGAACTAGGCCCTTAATGTCCTACGTCCCCTAGATGCGGCAGGGGGCGTCCACAGTAGTCCTCCTTCGCGAACGGTCTTGAGCTTCACGCTTCACCTCGCTCCACGTCATTCCGTTGCTCGTCGCTTAGGCCAAGACGGTGCGACGCCCTACGGATCGTGTGGCCAATCAGGTGATGGATCGGAAAATGGATCAGGATCAGGGGCGAATCCCATCACTGGGTGGGTGGTGAAGCCTAAATCATTAACAAAAAACTGCACGAAGCTTTCCAAACCCAAATACGAAATAATTCATAAACAGTAATTATTCAGAAAGTGGTGTATCTGCCAATCTGTATGGCCAACCCATTGCCACTATAATCACGTGAGATTCCAATGCATAACAGACGGCTGGCTAAAAAACTAATCATTGGCTCGCGTGCTCCAATTACACATGCGTATCTTATCACCAGGGGTAGTCAACAGTTTTAGCATCTGTTATTTGTCAAAATATAAAATATGATGTCTTCTTTTTAATCGTATTCTGTATCACTGAAGGTAGTGCCCGTCCTAGAAATCGTTCACGAGCTGTTTCTAGACCGTTCAGTCTTCGGCTCTTCTCAGGGCAGTGGTTACAGTGAGTTCTGTTATCTCCTTAAGGCGCAAGTTATAAGACTTTTTAATGGTTTTTAATTGAACATCACGTCTAAACGATTAGTCTTATTTCTTTGAATAAAATATATGTTACTCCAGATAATTGCCGTCGTAATTTGATCTGTGAATATTTATATTATATTTTTAAAACATAGTGTAATTAATTTGTAAAGTTACGTCTAACGCGGATAAAAAATTTTGAATCACGCAAATACTATAAAGCGTATTTTTATGAAACCTTCACCATTTTAAAGATCATTTAATTATTTATAATTAAGTCTCAGTATTTTAGTTTAATACTTGTTGTTTTATGTGTAATAAATTAATAATGCGTCTAATTTCGGACAGCGCTCCTTGATGGGCGAGTTCTATTACTGGGTGGACATACGACGCGTTACGTGAGCTCAGCGCAGAACACGCAAGCTAACCAGTCAAGGTCGTTGGCAGCTATAGCGCCTTAATATGGCTTTTTGTTCGCTGTTTCAAGGGTTTGTACCCTAATTTAGTATACGTGATTTATTTTAATACCTGTTCTTTTATGTGTAATAAATTAATAATGTGTCTAATTTCGGACAGCGCTCCTTGATGGGCGAGTCCTATTACTGGACGTAAGACGCGTTACGTGAGCTCAGCGCAGAACACGCAAGCTACCACTCAAGGTCATTGGCAGCTAATAGCGCCTTAATCTGGTCTGACCAGCGAGTAGGTGAACGCCCGCGCGGTCTTCGCCGTCCACTTTTCCCACTACAAACAGATATGTTAGCCACTTGTTCCACTACAGCCAGCTATGTTGTTTTGCTATATAATTAATAACACGGTATTACACAAAGAACACAAACTTCGCTCGATTTTAAAGAACAACTATAAAAACATTTACTTAACTTTGCAATATATTTATTGATGCGCCATATTTTTTGCCACGTGCTTTCCAAATGTTTGCCACACCTGTCATAAACATGCGTACGCGCAGATCGTGACGCGAGTGTATTGACATGTTGATTCCCGCATTTAATCGCGCGGAGAGAATATGTGTACGATGCTTTATATTAGATTTACGATCAATTGTCATGTCATTGCTAAAAGGCAATTTATTTAATTAAGTGGTTATTGTTTTGTTATTTCTGTTGTCGAGTGTGGTCTTCTCTTATTGAAGATTTCCACATCACATCGCGCGAGCCAAGTAATGCATCATCATCATCATCGTCAGCCTTTTAATGTCCCTCTCTGCTGGGGCACAGGCCTGCGCCATGCGACTATTATATAATACAAAAGTAATCAATGCGACTAGCATATAATACAAAAGTAATCCATGTGACTGCCGCATAATACAAAAACCCCACAACAAGCATCACCTTAGTCTCCTACCAGCCAACACACGTCTGCCCATAGAATCCTTGTTTTCAGGGTTCTGTAGTCCTTTATCCTAAACGGGGTGGTCAGAGACGCTCCAAGCTTAAGCGCTTGGGTGATCCAAAAATTTAAAACTTTAATACAATGCAGTTGCATTTCATAATTCCTTCTTCGGTTACCATCGTCATAATGTGGGTCTATTTTTAAACTAGTAGGTATAGTAATAAAACACAAAGCCCCTTTCTAAGTCCGCATGTTGTAACAGGTTACTTCGGAACTCGGCCCGACACACACTTGGCTGGTTTTATCGGGCTCTCTTTCGGAAAGAGCTTCTTATCAAGAAAGAACTAAAAAGGTATTATGATCCGTAAAATCTTGAGATTAGTTAGTTATGAAAACACTTTATAGTACAGGGTAGCCCGAGAAATTAAAATTTTCTCACGTTTGGTGCAATTTGCAGGTCAGTGTCAGGTTATATGTTGCTCAAAATATCATTCGCGGCCATAGAAATTATGCATTTATAGAATTAAAATCATCAATACAACTTGATCAATCAATACAATTGATGATTTTAATGATTATAATTCTATAAATACATACTTGCTACGGCCGCGAATCAAATTTTGATCAACATACAACCTGATCAAATTGGAAAAAACGTAAGAAAATTTTAATTTCGCGGGTTACCCTGGGGCGAGCAGACAAGTGCGACGCTAGAATGCCGATAATTTTTCCTAGAAATTGTTCAAAGGATAATATGTCCGTCTGCTCCCGTCTTTTTTACCGTAACTTCTTCGTGATACTGTTCCATTTATGAATGGGCAATCAAGATAATTACGCAGCAAGTAATCAAGGAAAGTCACCGGTATTCCTTCGAGGTGCGGTTTCTTGATTAAGCCTCCCTGATAAATCCTTCTATCCTACGAGTCATCATCATCAGCCTTTTAATGTCCCCACTGCTGGGGCACAGGCCTCCTCTCTATGAGAGGGTGTGGGCCGTAATCCACCACGCGGGCCCAATGCGGATTGGTGGTTACTAATATTATAAATTCGAATGTTTGGATGGATGTATGTTTGTTATTCAATCACGTCAGAACGGCTGAACAGATCTGGATGAGATTTGGCACAGGGATAGTTTGGAATAGCACTTTTTAGGGTTCCGTACCCGAAAGATCAAAACGGGGCCTCCGTTTGAACCCTTCGGGTACGGAACCCTAAAAAGTGTAATCTATCTAATTATTTTTGTCACTCACGTGTCCGTCTGTCTGTCTGTCCGTCCGTCGTCTGTCACCAATTTTGTTACGAACAATTTTTTAACTTCCCATTGACCTGTGAATTTGAAATTTGGTGTTAATGTTTACTATTACGTATACTTTACTAACAAATACCAGTATTTGGTACGGAACCCTTAATGTGCGAAATCCGACACGCACTTGGCCAGTTTTTAGGGTTCCGTACCCGAAGGGTCCGAATGGAGCCCTATTGCTGTCACTCACGTGTCTTTCTGTCTGTCCATTCGTCTGTCTGTCTGTCTGTCCGTCCGTCGTCTGTTACACTGGTTTTACAACCAAACGGTTGGAGCTACCCTTTTTCTTTTTTTGGGGTTGGGAAATCATCTAATGACATCTCTCGCTCTGGGTGGAGCGGGAGGGAGTGTCAGACTCTTACTGACTAAAACCCACCTCTTTTCCTTCCTTGCCTGACTGCCTAGGGGAACGGTAACTCTGTTACGAATTTATCCGCTACCCCTTGGCATGCAGGCACCGGCCATGATGGGCCCCGTCAGTGGTGGCTGACAATCATCTATATGAGGCGCGCGTGGAACACTACGCGCCGTCGAGTCTCGGGCCTGGTGCTGATCGGACGGTGGGATTGATTTTGTACGCCATATATTGGCAAAACATAGTGCACATATTTTTGACCATATACTATCTGTAACCATACCTATGTTTTACAAAATAAATGATTGATTTGATTTGATTTGGGCTACCCACTGCTCGCCGTCCGCTGGCCCGGGTTGGTACGGAACCCTAAATATGCGAAGTCCGACACACACTTGACCAGTTTTTTTAATGTATGTAGAGGTTTGACCTTGGGAAAGAACACCCTAAGGTACTATTAGCCTGCGATGTTAGCTTTAGATTGTTTTTGATTCTGGGCAGAAGTTAGTAAGTAAGGCGCAGTTATACGACTTTTAATGGTTTTTAATTGAACATCACGTCTAAAAGACTTGTTGTATTTCTTTGAAAAAAATATATGTTACTCTAGACAATTTCAGTCGTAATTTTATCTCAGAATATTTGAAATTATATTTTTATAACTTAGTGTAATTAATTTGTAATGTTATGTCTAACTCGGATAAAAAATGGAGAATCACACAAAAACTATAACGCGTATTTTTATGAAACTTTCACCATTTTAAAGATCATTTAATTATTTATAATTTAGTCTCTGTTTTAGTCAAATAGTTGTTGTTTTATATGTAATAAATTAATATTGCGTCTAATTTTGGACAGCGCTCCTTGATGGGCGAGTCCCATTACTGGGTGAACATACGACGCGTTACGTGAACTCAGCGCAGAACATGCAAGCTAACCACTCAAGGTCGTTGGCAGCTAATAGCGCCTTAAACAAGATATATTTGAAGAAAAACAAAAATGTTGTCAACCCCTGAACGTAACGGCGCAAATAATATCATTCCGCATGTAGGTAGTACTCACTAGTCAAACCTAATTCTCCTATTTACGTAACACACTCGAGTTGTAAGAGCTCTCATGTCTTACTATGTGCTCTAGGCAAATAATCGTGAGTCCGATAAGGGTTATCACTCGTAGTGAACGTGGAAACTACCTTGCTTCAAGAGGCTTGGAAAATGTATGTAGCATTAGTAATATATATCTGCTTTACATGTAAAGTGATAAGACGTTTGGAAGGTTTTGTCAAATTCTCTGGTTTAAATATGTAGGACTTACAAGTTGTAGGTCGTGAGGGAAGCTCAACGGAGTGGCCCTCACGTCCCCGGCCGCTACCACCGCAGGAGAGGTACTGGGCGTAGGACGTCGCGAGACGATCTCCGGCCACCGTAGACCCGGGCCTGCGGACAGCGAGCAATGGGTAGCTCGCCGTCCGATCAGCACCAGTCCCGTGAGTCGATGGCGCGTAGTGTTCCACGCGCGCCTCAAAGAGATGAGTGTCAGCCATCACTGACGGGGCCCATCGTGGCCGGTGCCTGCATGCCTAGTGGTAGCGGATAAATTCTGAAAATGAGTTACCGCACCCCTGGGCACTCAGGCAGGGAAGGAACCGGGGTGAATTTTAGTCAGTAAGAGTCTGACACGCCCTCCCGCTCCACCCAGAGCGGGAGTAGTCACCAAGTTGTAGGTCGTGAGTTCAAACCCAGGCAGGCGCTTCACTTTGTGTAAATTATTTCATCGTCACTGGTCTCAAAACGGTGAAAGCAAACTTCATGAGGAAACCGCCATGTCCTAGAACCAAAAACTTCGAAGACATGTGACATCTATCAACCCGCATTGGGCCCACACCCTCTCACAGAGAGGAGGCCTGTGCCCCAGCAGTGGGAACATTAAAAGGCTGATGATGAAGTATGTAGGTAGTAAGTTAAGTAGTACGTATTAGTCATTTTTGTGAGGCTCTGGTGCCGATCCTCTTGTTTAATAACTAAACTAAAATTAAAGAATCGCTATCTTTTACTAAAAGGCATTGCGAGAAATGAATGACTATATCTATGAACTAAGTTAGAGATGTCAAACTAGTTTACGCCTTGCGCTTCACCGTATTTTTAGTCGACATGTTTTTACGTGTACCCTTAATTTGTATGCAAAAATTAGTTCAACTCAATTTGACAGCTCTAATTGACGTCCGTCTCTTTCTTGTTTTATTAGAGAGAAAAGATAGCAATAGCCTAAATTAAGTTAAGTTCGTGCACAACAGAATCGGCACCTCTGTCAAGAATAAGAATATTTTATTTGCATTATAACGTGGTACATTTAAGGTCTAATTATAATATTACGGTCTTACATGTTTCGCCATTTACTGGCATATACTAGATATTTAAAACAATCCTGTATAACAAACAAAAAAATAAATAAACGTAAAGCTAATGAGATCTGTCAGATTAGAATTATCATCATCATCATTCTCCTGCCCTTATCCCAATTTATTTGGGGTCGGCGCAACATGTCTTTTTCTTCCATACTTCCCTATTTGTCGTCATCTCTGTAGTCACCCCCTTTTTACCCATATCAGAGGACACAGTCCAACCTACGTTTATTTGACCTTCCCCTACTCTTATAGCCATCCACATCCATACACAAGACTTTCCTCACGACATTTTCTTCATTACTCCGCATCACATGCCCATACCACGACAACCGATTTCCACACAACTTTTCAGTCAGCGGTGCCACTTTCAGACTTCCGAAAGACTTCTGAAAGTGGCACCGGTTCCTAATTCTATCCATGCGCGTAACACCACACATCGCTCTTAGCATTCTAATCAGATTAAAAATATAATTAGTACTTCTGTGATTAAAATCTGTCTCTCTATAAATTAATTCGTACATATTAAAAATCTTAATAATAAACATTAAAAGTTGACGAATTCTTTATCTCTTTTCAAATCACGCACAATGTTCCATTCAACAGTGTGTCAACACACAACTTTATCTCCGTGTAATTAGGCTATCTCCATAACAAGCAGTTTGAATATCACCTGCTAATATTAGTACAACCTTCACCAAATCCAAGCAATTTGGACCACGTCATGGCAGTGTTTAAAAAAAAATAGTTTTATAAAACTGTAAACACGGTTGTTCTTTTATTTTTCGTAAATTTTTTATTTATTTTTGAGCTCGCGGGTTTAGTAATAACAGCCGTACGGATCGATCCATCAGGTTAAGCTACGCTTGCCGGGGTTGGTCCATGGATGGGTGACCATCTTTACATACCGAGATTTCTCCGTGCCTCGGATAGCACGTTAAACCGTTGGTCCCAGTTGTCAATCGTGGATCTTTGACAGTCGTTTCGGATCGTCAGAAGCCCGAAAGTCTGACAACCAGTCTTACCAAGGGGTATCGTATTACCCAGTAACTGGGTTGTGAAGGTCAGATAGACAGTCGCTCCATGTATAATACTGGTATACAGCTGTATCCGGTTAGACTGGAAGCCGACCCCAAGATAGTTGGGAAAAGGCTAGGGAGATTGATCAAGGGAATAAATAAAAATAACTAGTCGGTCATCTCCAAACTAAACATGTATGCATAATTTCAGCTCAATCGGAAACCGGGAAATGGGTCAAATTTAACTTTTAAATTTTTTTACGTAGATAGTGAAACGTGTTAAAATTTCAGCTGAGAAGTGAAACAGCTAATCAAAAAAAAAGCTTCTAAGAAGATCCTCTACTTCGTATGACTTTCATATGTATGGTTTTATCGTTTATTCGTGTCTCATTTTGGTATGTGCATGGCACACAAAGCTATAAAATAGTCAAGTTGAATTCTATTTGAATAAAATTGAATTGAGTTTTCATATAACCAGAAACGAAAATTCTGACTGTAACTTATTTTCATTCCATTGTTTGGTTAATGTTATTCCAATATCAAGTTATTGAAATTAAACTATGGCCTTTATTTATAAATAAAAAGAACAACCTTTTGGTTAGTTGTAACACTGATTTGCATCTTTTTAATTCAACATTTTCTTCCCGGAAGAAGGGTTTCGGAGATAAGCTTAGAAGTCATATATCTGCGCCTTAAGGCCCTACTACCGGCCAAGTGGCGCCCTCATTGAATAAAAAATCGTAGCATAACATAGAAAATAAATATTAAAGAATCCAACGTCACGTTTGTTACAAAGAGGATAAAGTATTTTTACGTTGTTAAAACAGGTCTCAGACTGTTTCGTATCCAAAGTAGTAGGCCGTTTAGAAACGGTCGTTTTTGGTAATTTACCTACTACTTTTGGATACGAAACATTCTGAGACCTGTTTTAACAACGTTAAAATACTTTATCCTCTTTGTAACAAACGTGACGTTGGATTCTTTAATATTTATTTTCTATGCTATGCTACAATTTTTTATTCAATGAGGGCGCCACTTGGCCGGTAGTAGGGCCTTAAACAGCTAAACAAAACATGGCACACATGTCTAAGCCACCTGTACAAGGTCGCTGTGTCGCATTACGTCTCTTATGTAATACCATGGATGACCTACATAGACCTGCGATCGTAATGTGAGACTGTTTGATAGGGGCTACCAGTGATAAGTGTCCATTTATACCGCTTTCTGGGTTAACTTTATTTATACCCGACAGCCCCAGAAGGTAGGTAATGTTTTTCGAGAATAAGTATGCACACCCTATAGCATAAACGGCTGGATGGATTTTAAGAAATAGGTGGCAGAGATGAATTTTGAAAAAAAAAAAAAAAAATATTGCAACCGCCATTAAGCTTGTATTTTTTTTTTAGACGTAGTCTTGTTGGTTATCAAAATAAAAAGCTCGAGGAGACGATTCCAAAAATATAACTCATTATAATGAAATACATTCAAAGAAACATCCAATCAAACACACGTGTGATATGAAACATTTAATGAACCCTTGGTTTCTGGAAGAATTAATTCACTTAAAAGCACATTCAATCAGAATTGTTTGTTGCCAATCAACAAATACAATTTAGATTTGATAGTATATTATGGCTTCCAGAAACCACAGGTTTTTATAAATTTCTGGTATGAAAATCAATTTCAATTATGAAAAATTAAGCACCCCATAAAAATAAAGATTGGCTTTCTGAAAGTCAATAAAGTTCATATTTGTCTATCACCTCTAAAACGCTGCTAGAATGCGAATAAAACTAAATGTGTATTACTATATTTTGACGATATTTTCCCTTCCAGGGAGAGAACTCCAAACGAGGACACGAGGTACGTTGGTAGCGAGGCCGTGTACAGTGTTGTGGGCTTACTTATACCAATACTGCATGAATTGGTCGCATCTGCCTTCATACGGATAATATACATACAGTTCCAAGCTGACTTGGGAAAGAAAGAGCCGAAGATGGACATCTTTTGCAGATCTGTCTATCAGTTCCCGATCAGGGGTTTTCTGAACTCCGGGCCGTTCGTCAGTGTCAATAAGTGCATGCTTCTGAACACTTCACGGCCCAGGAGATTTTTATTCTGGTCCCGATGGAACATTAAGTCGGGATGACCCGAAGAAAGTTCCTGCAATGCGGGGATGGATCTTAAGAGTCCACCGATTATTCATCTCTTTCTTTTTCCAGGTTGCTTTTATTTTGCAATTACAAAGCTTGCTTACTTTATGTGTGTTAACTATATGTTGCAATTCCTCTCCTCACCCGTGGCATGCCAAGCCTGTTTCACTGTATTTTTGCATCCTTAGTTCATTTAGGGCTCCAGTCGCGTTGAGGGCGGGGATAGAAGTCAAGGTTTTGAAGCACTGATACACCAAGTTAGTCAAAGTATGTCTTTATTTGGTTAGGAAATATCTATTGAAGCCTGAAAGGCTGACTACCGATCTAAGCAAAGGGATATCGTAGTACCCAGTAACTGGGATGTGGAGATCAGATAGGCAATCGCACCATGTAATATACTGGTATTCAACTGCATCCAGTAAGACTGGAAGCCAACCCCAACATAGTTGGAGAAAGGCCTAGCAGGTGATGATGATGTAAATCTTTTACGATAGAGGTCTAGAAAGCCAATAAACTCTTGGTGTTGTTCCTACACCGAAGTTTTAAAGGGTGTAACGGAAAGGTGTGTTCATATTTGAAGAACCGGTTCTGCTCATGGAAATTAACAACTTTTACTAAGAAAAAATAGAAAGGTCCATAAAATAAATGGACTTTCCATACAAAGTTATCATTAGATCAATATTTGTATGGGAGGTAAATATTTTTTTTTATTTTCTCAGCTTTTCTTGATGAAAGTTGTTCATATCGATGGGCAGATGAAGTTCTTATATTATGACCACTCCTTTACGTTACACCTTGTATAGTGCTGCACAAATAAGACATATAACCCTCAACCCGTACACCCAATCACAAAAGAACATTATATCAGCCACTGGCATTATAAAGATATCCAGAGATTTACAATACACACCTCATCTTTGTTTATTGCACTGCATGACAGATTTTTATCAAACACTGTTTTTATTCCACCTTTCACGAAAGTCAAAACTGCCTTAAAACTGGTGGTCTTAGTGCCTGCATAGACGGACTACTTGGAGCAGTCGCTGCTGGGCCATCTGCAGTTTTAATATTAAATTGACATTCACCATACCCGGATCGCTCAAGCAGTTCATTTACAGTCACAGCTAAAAATGTACTGACTGCTCCACGCATCTGTCTATGGAGGCCCCAACGCAACACGACTGCTTTTGAGCAGTTGGTCTTGACTGCTCTAAGCTGTCCGTCTATGGAGGGCCTTAGAGCGAAGGGAGGCAGACTTTTAAAACTGCAAGACCAGCTTATTTTCTATGCTGTTTTTTTGCAGTCAGTTGGCTACACCAAGATAGCACTAGAACTGCTACAAACGGTTATAGCGCAATCTGAGGAACGAAAGGTCGTGAGTACAAAACCTTACCTGTAGCACTTTTAATGTGACTCACGCCTAGCACAAACACAAGGCGATGGTACAGGAACAAGAAACTGAATAAAGTTTACAGATTCCTCAAAACAGAAACTTCGGTAACGCAGTACCTCTGGTATTTCAAGAGGCGTTGACCATATCAATAGGGTATTTGACTCAATTTCTTTAATTATTTATTTGTATCAAAATAGTAACTTGATCCAACATCGAAAATTAAAAGAATTTTTCAAATCCGTTCAAAATTAATTGAGCTAGAAACTTTTTAAATCTGGTGGAAGGGGAAACTGTCAAGTAATAGAAAAGGATGCACATACTGACGTATGACGTCAGCGCCATTAGGTTATGCGCGTATTAAAAGAGATAACGAGATGTCCCCACCACGCCCCCACTATTCTTTATAACAATATTTGAAATTTTGATTGCGGCTTCTTTTAATAAACAATTAAAAGATAAATTTTAAGTGTTATTTGTTGTTTCGTATAAAATATTGTACAAAACAAAAACAAAGGAGAATACCAAATTGGGCCACCTGCTCGTTTGCCACTCTTTGGCATAATAAAACTACTAATTACTAATAATGTGTAGACTACACGCTATATAGAAAACAATCAGCGGGCAGTCTCGCTTCCTAATTTGAGTCCTTAAATAATTTCCAACATTTTACTGGAACCAAACTCCATAAACAATGCACTTCAAACATTTGATAGTGCAGCCGCGACAGTTTCTCCGCGGCTTCCCATGGCATGATGGCATAGTTTCGTGCCAATAACATAGTTTCATCGTGGCTTTCTTTCCTCCCGCCATGCTGCGGTTTGACGAAATATTATGTTAATGTTTTAGTGTAACCGTGGTTGGCAGTGACCTAGCAATGCTGTTTGTGGAAAATGTGATAGTATACTCTTAGGTACATGTACCTTTGGCCTGTAGCAGACTTTCTAAAACTTGGACCAAGAATTTCAATAATCTTAAAGGTTTTATTAGGCTTCACGCTCATGCAAGCGTCAGTCAATTCCAAAAGTCATGACTGATGGTTGAATGATGCAAAAATCAAAGTTTGGAGATTTCTTCATTCAACCATCAGTCAGCGTACTAGACGATCAGTTACCAGTCACGACCTTGACTGTGCTAAAACTGACGGCAAGACTTGCCGTGTAATGGACGCCTAACAACTTCTAAAATTACTTTTTGCGCCCTTTCTTTTTTTTTTGACGTTTTAAAACCATCATAATTCCGGTGAGAAAGAGAGACGGAGCTATACAAAACAAATAGCACTATCCCTTTTTCACGACGGAGTAATGGTTGCATTGTTACGTGTAAATAAACTGATGAAGGAAAAATTAAACTCGGGCAGAAGTCAATAATTGTATGAGTCGTGTGGACTATGTTGTGTTCTCACACAACTTAGTCCACACGACTCATACAATAATTCGTTATGAAAGGAACCGCTCTGGATTGTTGATAACTAACCTTCTTTGGGCTTCCTTTGAAATTTGAGGCTCTTGTAGAAAGTTTAGCTTAACCAAACTTTAATCTTCGGAATCTTCCGTATCAAGAAACCTAATAAAAGTTACCTGTAACCTAAATGCCTTTTTTTCTATGCCACAGAAATATTTTTTCATTGTTCTAAATAATTGTCGAATATTTTTTTATAAATAATACACACATTTTCAACCCGTTTTAATTGTCTACGCCCATTGTATGATTCGCGGATTTGAAACTGCGGTTTTCCGTTTTATGGACATATCCAGGTCAGATTTTACAGAGAGATTTTAAAGGTGAATTTTCAATATTGCACTGCTCAGAAATTTACAAACGGCAAATATATTTCGACACGTTCTGATACTTACAAGCTTCTGTGCTAAATAAAATCAATTTAATTAATCCAGTAAATATTTCACCGAAACATAATAATTTAACCATAACTGATTTTTTCCATTGCATCTGTCACCGTCTGCTTCAGTTTCCAAGTTATCTTTCTGCTTTAATAAATTTAATTTCGTCGAGTAATATTACCCTTTTAAAAGTCTGTCTTTCAAACCTTTTGTGAAGAGTCTTCACAAATTAAGAGCTCTCCACAACGGTTTTGTCTTGGGATAATTGCAAGTGCAAAAGTCGTAGTGTTGGCGCTATAGCCAAACCAAAGTTTGTCGATAAATATAAGAATAGCAAAAAATAACTGGTGTTTGCTATCGTAGACATTCTTTATTTTTTGTCTAGAGTCTGTTGTCCCACTACTGGGCAAAAGCATCCCCTAAGTCTAGACACACCGACTTCCAGACACCTCTCTCGCCGTCTCGCAGCAGTCCTCAGACATTCTTAAATTAACTTTCATGTTTGATAGCTCATAAGATATACCTTCTATCAAGATCATTTAAAAGATGAAAAAAATAACAAAAAAAGTGCATAATAACTTTAATTTTGGAAGTCGGTGTTTCTGGTTTTGTTTATTCGTTTTTTGACACCGACTTCCTAAATTAAAGTTATTTCGCACTTTTTTACTATATTTTTTGGAAGTCGGTTCTATTTTTTTTTTTGTTTTTTATTCACTTTTTAGTTGTGGTTCCCCATTAAATTGTTTTTACAATACATAGACAAACGATCGCAGTAATCGCAAGTCATTTGCTGTTAGTTATTGAAGAGTGCCACTGTCTATCTCCGAAACTCATCATCAGATCTATATGATATTAAAATGGGACCATTTCGGAATAAACCCAATTCGAACAAAAAAAGAATTTTGCAAATCTATCTATACATGACGGAGTTATGCCCGAACATACATAAAAAATATATATAAAAACTACTTTGAATTCGGTTAAAAATGTTTTGCTACAATACTGCCAGGTTACTTTAACTTTACCTACCTTAACAGCAAACGTGCGAACAGGGGAGGAAATTGAATCATTACCCACCATCTGCATGTACCCACCGTCGTGTGTAACTGTGTACTCAATGATAATGTGTTATCTACCGCGAGGTAGGACGGTAAATGTTTCAGTATTCGTGCGAAGGACTGTTTGGTCTGATAATCTTTGTGCAAGGTAGGACCCGTGAACTTGGTGACTTTAATCTGGTTTATGAGTCGTATGGTTTCTGTTGGTACGAGGTTTAGCTACTTATACTCCTGTTTGTCAATATGTATCTATCTTTCTATACACGAACCTGACAAGTAGTGTAACTGTTTTTAACCGAATTCAAAAGGAGGAGGTTATCAATTCGGATATATGTATGTTCGGGCATAACTCCGTCATATATAGACGGTTTTGCAAAATTCTTTTTGTCCGAAAGGGGTTTACTCCGAAGTGGTCCCATTTAAATTTCATATAGATTTGATGATGAGTTTCGGAGACAGACAACGGAACTCAAAAAATGACAGAAAATCAACCGCGATTGCTGCGATCGTATGTCTGTGTATTGTTAACACAATTTAATGGGTAACCACAACTAAAAATTGATTTTTATTAAAAAAAAATAGAACCGACTTCCAAAAATAGTGCAAAATAACTTTAATTTCGGAAGTCGGTTTCAAAAAACGAAGACTCAAAACCAGAAACACCGACTTTCGTAGTGAAAGTTATATTGCACTTTTTTTGGAAGTCGTTTCTATTTTTCTGGTTTATGATTGCCAAGGATCATCTTACTTCTTGAGCTAAATGCACTTTTATGTATTTGCGATCCTATCTCATTACACATACTTTTTAGTCACCTAACCTTCTGGTCTAACTCTTTCTCTATCTATTCCATTCAATCTAACAATTCTCCATTCTGCTTCTTCCCAAAACCATTCAATCAACTTTTCTCAATAATATATTAGATACTCTTTGACATAACCGAGCTTAGATATCTCTCTTCTGTTCTACCGAAGACTCATCTGCCATCTTTTGCCAAACTTTCTATCAAGTCTTCATTCTCTCCTTACCTTGCCAAAACGAAAATATAACACTTCCTCAATAACCACTTAACTTAAATCCCTTCCGATTTAATCAATATATTTTCCTTCCACACCTTAAGCAATCATCCAAGGTGGTGGAGGCACCGGAAAATAAATAGTCAACACATTTGCGGAGCTACGATCTGTTTGCCTAGGACCGCTCGCTCCTCGATATATCGGGCGTGTGATTATGCCTTCGTATATACAGGGACGTATCGAAATATTTGGATAGATCATTGCAGGAAGTTGAAGATGACTTTGTGATATTGATTGGAAAATGAATGTCATCGTTGAGTTTATTTTACGCACACACACAAGTGCGAGTGGATGACGTCAGGAAGACTCATCAAGGTTCTTTCAAAGCGTTTTGTGTATTGCGAGTTAGGCTAGATATGTCCATGTTAGCCATGTTTAACTAGTATGCATCTTTTTTTTTTTTATTGTTGGGGAATATCAACAGAACTTCTCCTATTCTGGGTGGAGCGGAAAGGCGTGTCAGACTCTTACTGTCTAAAACCCCACCCATGTCCCTTCAGTTGCCCTTTGTTTTCCAGAGTCGCGATGACTCTTTTTAACAATCCCGCGAACCTGTATATCCTTCCCAAGTTTCCACTCATAATCTTCTTGCACATTCTTGATATCATTTTATTTCTCTTTGTCTTTATCAGAGAGCTTACCATTTAAATACCCAACTTCTTCAATTCCAATATCCTCTAAGACTCCAGAAATCAAATCAAACCACAGAACACTAATTCAAACGTCTATTTCAGTATCTATAAATTCCACTTTGACTAAACTGCGGTACCTGACCCGCAGGCTACCCACTCAATACGCTCGCCCCAGTCCCTCGTCGCTCGTAATTCTTTCCATCGTCCTGATGTCCATTTAATTGCGTCAATTATTGTTAATCCTATTGAGAGGAGCATCCACAAGCCCGGGTTTATTATTCGTTTGAAATCTTTCTTAGATTGTGTTTTAATTGATTGTTTGGTGTAGAGTCTATCGACTAGTTAATCTGTGCTTGTTTCTTTTGCCGTTGCTGTAGTTATTTTAGATAGATAGATAAAACATTTATTCAGTGCACACAAAAGACACACAAAGTTAGTTGGTTAGTTTTGCCGGACTGCAAAAAGAAAGTTATGTGTCGTAAATGTTGTTTTTCTCTCTACCTCAAACTGTAACCTAATGCTAAGATTGGACATTTTCAAAGATCTTCGATTTTAGGGAAGAGTGGAACGGTAGTATTGTAACAATATGTTCCATTCTGCATTTAATCTAGGTTCTATAAAATATTCAATGGTTGGTGTGAAAGCCCTAGTGAAATCGCAATTTTCCAACGTCCGCTTGGAACGTCTCCGTTCTATTCAATCAAATATGCTTTGAATTTACTCGACTGTTTGGCCTCGAAAACCTCCAGAGATATTAAATTTTCTCTCATATTTTTATTTACCAGGTGCTTGCAGAGATAAAATGCATTTCTGGCTTCGATAATTTTCTCTTGAGTAACATAAAGTAGGGGAAAGAACCCTTACTCGATTATAATGGCACCAACGAAACGATTTTGCGGTGATTAACCTGACGTTTTCCGGTAAAAGTAACACACTAAATTGGATTTCGACGGACCGGGTTCCCGGACAAGTCCATTCGTTAATATTTAAGTGTCAATTTAGGACCCGATTCCTTCGAAAATAGAAGAGTTTAATGGATTTGTAGGTTTTTTAATGCAAGTTTTATCGAGAACTCAACATTTTCGTTCGTGATATTTGCTAAATACATATTTGAAGTTAGTATACGTAGATTGAGAAAAAACGGAGGACTTGGCGCTGGAGTGGGACACAATAGGATCATAAAAAAATTCCTTTAGAATTATTCTACAAAATGTGACTTAACTAAAAAATCAAACTGCAAATTCATCGACATATCGACACACGGCATCGCTCAGCGAATCCCTAACGTCACGCAGTGGTATTGTCACATACAATAACAACTATTGACAGACACTGACCCAGAAACCGAAGCCAGGAAATTAAGTGTCATGTCGGCCGTCCAGAAACGTATAGAGCTATGGAGCCTTTTAGACGCACACGAGGGTTCCTTGAGGGAGCTATTCGTTAGGCCTTGTGGAATATTTAGTGTGGCAATTTGAGAGAGAAGGGGAGGAGTTATGGGACTTATGGTGTTAGAATTGGGCACGTGTTTGAGATTTTATGTTTTTGTGTTGTCTGGGTTTAAGTGGGTGGGTGGATTATTGAGGGTGTGGTTTTTAAAGACTTTGAGAAGGCCATGGTGTCAGATGCGTTTAAGCAGATGTGTTTAAAGTCCCCTGACACGGCCAATTGAAGGAACATGGGTGGGTTTTAGTCAGTAAGAGTCTGACACGCCCACCAGCTCCAGCACTGTGGGAAAAGTTATTTGATGATTTTACACCTTAACAAAAATGGTGTCACATGTAGTACCTAGGTAGAGGATGGATATTTCATAGATCCAGAACACTTTAAAAGGATTTATTACAGTCGCCGCTTAATTTGAAAAAGATGGTATCTCTCTCGTAAGAAAACAGTTTAACTTCCAATGATTTTTCGTTATGAATTTTTTTTTTTCTTTTTGGCTTCGCACAGTTTGTGCATTTAGCCAGTGTCAAGTTAAGAAAGTATTTAGTTTTAGATACATAATACTGCCACTTTTTTCTCATTAGAATGCAGATGCAACACATTCTAATGTTTTTGCAATATTTGGCAGCAAATGAGTCGAGTCTGACTTCTCGGCAAGCTTCGCTGAGGTAGTCAAAACTACGACAAAATTCTCAGCTTTATTTTACTGCGATCGCGCCTGTTTCAATGATTCCACATATTGTCCAATTGCGTAGACACTTGAGATACAAAACTACACCAATTTTACATCACAATATCCACTAGGAATCAATTTGCGAGTAATTAAAACAGCCACTGAACTTCACACGAAAAAAAACCCATTAGGAAGTTAAGCTTTGTAAAAAGTAATGATATCCCACCAAAAACATAAATGTGAAAGAATACCAAGTTCTGTCGACCGTAAATCATAGCTCCTGTCATTCACAACCTTCTTCAGATGCTTTAATAAAAAAAAAATGTTCTTTGCTACTTATAGTGTGACTCAATTATAATTATCTTCTTTGCTACTTATAGTGTGACTCAATTTAAATTATCTTCTTTGTTACTTATAGTGTGACTCAATTTAAATTATGTTCTTTGCCAATAATAGTGTGACTCAATTTAAATTATGTTCTTTGCTACTTATAGTGTGACTCAATTTAAATTATCTTCTTTGCTACTTATTGTGTGACTCAATTTAAATTATCTTCTTTGTTACTTATAGTGTGACTCAATTTAAATTATGTTCTTTGCTACTTATAGTGTAACTCAATTTAAATTTTCCTTATTCGCGATACTTTTTATTTCTTTTGCCCCGCATTTACAATTTTTGTTTCATTAATGTATCTGTAAATCGTGCACTATTTTAAACTAGTAGTAGTAGGATAGTAGATAGGGATCTACTATCCTATCGATATGCGCATCAAACAACTACTAAATTAAAACAAAATTTCCAATTTATAAAATAAATTTTGTCGGCTTGTAGCCGTATTCCAAGGTCCAATTATCGAGCCTCACGGGTCGGCTTAGCTTCGAGGCGGGCGTGTAATCCAATGAGGATGCAGGTACAGCCGGGCGACAGTTTAGTCGCATCATTGAGTCGTACCCTCATACTTTGAGTACCTACTGTGTCCGCAGCGTAAGGTACTTGTAGGGCTGTGCTGATTAGAAAAATAGATAGACCCCGTGGATAGACCTTTTGCGTATTGTCTTTTTCTGTATGATTTTATAATTTTGTTGGGTAAATATTTTGATTATTAATTTTTTATTTAATCATAGTAATTATTTTATTATGAGTTAATCATAATTGATTATTAAATTATTATTTAATTTAATTATTTCATTATTATTTAATCCAATGAAGATCCAGGTACAGCCGGGCGACAGTTAAGTCGCATCATTGAGCCGCACCCTCATACTTTGAGTACCCACTGTGTCCATAGCGTAAGGTACTTGTAGGGCTGTGCTGATTAGAAAGATAGATAGATCTTTTGCGTATTATCTTTTTCTGTATGATTTTATAATTTTGTTGAGTAAACATTTTGATTGGAGTTTGAGAATTTTTGGTTCCAAGAAACACGTGAGAAGAGTTCCTGGGAGGACTTGGGGGAGGCCTTTGTCTAGCAGTGGGACAGGATAGGACAGAAAAAAAAATTGGCGGTGTCCTGTATACGTGTATCGTGCCATGCTGTCCTGTTTGTACAGAGTGTAACGGGAATGTGTGATCATATTTAAAACAACATTCTTCATGGAAGCAATAGTCAATTCACAAAATTGAAGTTGAATTTACCGTACAAAATTATCATCATCATCATCATTCTCCTGCCTTTATCCCAATTTATTTAGGGTCGGCGTAACTTGTCTTTCTTCCATACTTTCTCTATTAGTTGTCATCTCTGTAGTCACCCCCTTTTTTACCTAAAACCTCTTTCACACAGTGCATCCATCGTTTCTTTGGGGTTCCCCTACTCTTATAGCCATCCACATCCATACACAAGGCTTTCCTCACAACATTTTCTTCGTTCCTCCGCATCACATGCCTATACCACGACAACCGATTGCCACACAACTTTTCAGTCAGCGGTGCCACTTTCAGACTTCCTCTTATATACTCATTCCTAATTCTATCCATGCGCGTAACACCACACAACGCTCTTAGCGTTCTCATCTCAGCTGCATGCAATTGCTTTTCATTCATCCCTTTTGATCCAAATTAGTATGGGAGGTCTAAACTTTATTCATCCCTTTTGATCCAAATTAGTATAGGAGGTCCAAACTTTATTCATCCCTTTTGATCCAAATTAGTATGGGAGGTCCAAACTTTATTCTGAATTGAGTTTGACTTTCTTGAAGAACGTTGTTTATTTCTCTGAGCAGAAACAGTATTAAAAACCGATGAAGTGCGAGTCGGACTCGCGCACGAAGGGTTCCGTACCATTATCTATAAAAACAGCAAAAAAATCACGTTTGTTGTATGGGCGCCCCCTTAAATATTTATTTTATTCTGTGTTTTTGGTATTTGTTGTTATAGCGGCAACAGGAATACATCATCTGTGACCATGCATTTCAACTGTCTAACTATCACGGTTCATGAGATACAGCTTGGTGACAGACGGACAGACAGACAGACGGATGGACAGCGAAGTCTTAGTAATAGGGTCCCGTTTTACCCTTTGGGTACGGAACCCTAAAAATATGTGATTTACGCATTTCCGTAACACATTATATTATGATCTTCTGAATGAATATAATATATACTGGTAGTTTATGTTTCTTTTCCTGCACAGTCATACTGTGGAATATATTGTCAAATATTTGTAACACAATTCAGTTGCATTATTCCACTGGATGGCATAGGCAAGTCTTGACTTTAGTAAGTGAATTTAGTCTCGCTGGGTGGCGTCAAGCGCACTCCGGTCAATATCACATTCATCAAATTTATACAGAATAAAATAAATATTTAAGGGGGCTCCCATACAACAAACGTGAATTTTTTTGCCGTTTTTATAGATGACGACGTATGGTACGGAACCCTTCGTGCGTGACTCCGACTCGCACTTGGCCAGTTTTTTTTTTCTGACGTTTATCTTAAGCATCGACACTCCTGGAGACTATCATAACGGACCCTTTCAAAAATTAACTTCAGTAAAACCTTATTCAGCAAAAATCTTACCCCAAAAAATTGCTTAACAATTGAGTTTTCCCCATCAAAATTGACGTCTTCAAGTGTTTCCCTGCCCTTGAATCTCCCTACATCTCGCTGAGCTAGCGTTATAATTATGTATAGCTCTTGAAGCCCAGCGCCGACGTCTAGTCGACTTCCGATAGTCGGCACTTGAGCGAAGTCGCGGTGTCTGCCTAAGACACTTCCACTTACCAAGGTTTATGCTTTTTTTAACTCACTATCTTGTCTTACCAGAAAACTGCATTCAAAGATTTAAAGATTTCGTAACTTTTAAAGATTTTAGTCGGTTCGTTTCCCTGGTGTGGCAACGAATTTTCGAAAATTTTTGAATGCTGTTGTAAAGGAATGTTTTCTTCGAGTAAATTTTTCTTATCTACAGTATTAAGAGTACTTTCCCGTCAGGTGGCATTACTAAATTCCACCCTGTCTATAAAAAAAAAAAATCTTACATAGTAGGTTACATACACTGAAATTGGTGGTAACATTCACAGAACGAATGGAATGAAAGAAAGGCAACTGGCAATTCAGCTAGGTTTTCACATAATTAGATAAATAAATAAAATAGAAGACGTTACTTTTATAACCTTGCGTACTTCTTTTTTTAACCTTTCGTACTTCTTTTTATTTTTTTAACCTTGCGTACTTAATAGTTTAAATGTGGAAGCCTGAATGTTTGTGAATCGATCCCGCCTCAAGATAGAAACAAACGTGCAATACTTTTCACGAAGTACGTTGACTTTTATGCGGGCGAATCTGCTGGCACAATTAAGGCTTTTGTATAAAGCATGTTTAAGACCATAACAGTAACGAAGAGCAATAATAACTTCGAATGATTACCGTCAAACGGGGTGAATAGGGACGCCGGGGTGAATAGAATCGGAACTTTAAAGGGGTTATTCACGTTATTTAGAAACTTATGTATTGTTATAAAAACTAAATCGATGCCTTACTAGAAACCAATATTAGGGTATTATAGTGAAAACCCTAATCAAAGTTTTGTTTCTATTCACCCCCTTCTTGCCTATTCACCCCTTTCGTAGCTATCATCAACAGCCTTTTAATGTCCGCACTGCTGGGGCACAGGCGTCCTCTCTGTGAGAGGGTGTGGGCCGGATTACGGCCCACGCAGGCCCAATGCGGGTTGGTGGATGTCACATGTCTTCGAATTTTTGGTTCTAGGACATGCCGGGTTCCTCACGATGTTTTCTTTCACCGTTTTGAGAGCAGTGGTGATGAAATAATTTACACAAAGTTAAGTCCCTGCCTGGGTTTGAACTCACGACCTACAACTTGTAAGTCGCAGCCAATACCACTAGGCCACCACTGCTCTCCAATGATGAATGTTCGTAGGTATGTCACCGTATTACCGTATACAATTCAAGAGTGTTTGCAACTATCCGGTGACAGTTACAAATTTTGTCAGAAGTAGGTCTTGTTAGGGTTCCGTACCCGAAGGGTCCAAACGGAGCCCTATTGCTGTCACTCACGTGTTCGTTTGGCCGTCTGTCTGTCCGTCGTCTGTCAAAAATTTTTTTTCCGAAGTTTTTTTTTAACTTCACATTGACCTATGACCTTGAAATTTGGTGATATTGTACGTATATTTTACTAAAAAATACAAATATATTGATAAATCAGATTTTTTCTTTGATAATTCCTTCATTTGGTACGGAACCCTAAGTGCGAAGTCCGACACGCACTCTGCCGGTGTTTGTACTATTCGAAATAAAAATATATGTTTTTGCATACCCGCATCGTCTTTATTATCTGCAAAAACTAATCAAAAATTTTTGGTCTACCTATTAAATACGTTATTGATTTTGTTGATTTCCTTTAATATTGTTTGTTTAATTATTATTTTCTATTTTAATTTCCAACGCAAACAGCGGGTCTTACAGGTAAGGTTAAGCTACGTAATTAGTAATTACCGCTAGTATGTAATTGGTAACATTTAATTGGGCATTATGCTGTGTGCGCTACGCGTGAAGACAAGGTTGGTTCGCACCTTCGCACATTGGCGCGCCAGCCAGGGACAACATTAATTTTGTAAAAGGTGTTTATTTTGCTTTAGTTCTTAGGTCGCGAGATAATATAAACTTTTTGAAGTGAAATCTTCTTTAGGCGCGTTGGGCTTTTTTGAGATGGAAAAAATCTATTAAACTCGCGCGACACCGACACCGCTACGTGTGCTACGACGCGTAGCACATAGTTCGGCAGTCCCCATGACTGCCTGTTTTTTTTTTTTGTTGAGCCTTAGATTATTGTAGTTATCCAGTTGGAATTAAAATTTCATGATGGTAAATAAATTCAAAAGATACTATTATTACGAGTACTACACTCACTAATCCGATACTTCAGTATTTCGGCATCACCTTCCGCCAGCAGCAGGTGTATTTGCTAACTCAGTTGACATCAATTTGATAGGCACTATGCAGTACATTGCTCGGTGGACATCGATTATAATAGGCACTACGGTTTTCCTATACGTCAAAGCAGCAATGTACGGCAAAGTGCCTATCAAATTGATGTCAACTGAGTTAGCGAATACGCCTGCAGGTCTATTCGCTAACTCAGTTGACATCAATATGATAGGCACTATGCAGTACATTGCTTAGACTTCGTACTCAGGTTGGCCGCAGTAAACACAACCTCCACAGGTGAGGGTTCTCGGATGGCTCCGATCTTCGGTGTTTATGCGGCGCTCATCCGGAATCCATGGCCCACCTCTCATCTTGCTCCGCATGCCCTGTCACCTGTACAAGTGAGGACCTTATAGCTGCGTCAGCGAAAGCAATTGACACTAAGAAGAAGTACATTGCTGCTTTGACGTATAGGAAAACAAAAATGTACTACGTAGGCACTACGTATTAGTATTATACTCGTAAGTATTATAATCGATGTCCACCGAACAAAGCAGCAAGTATTGCTGCTTTGTGACTATGAAATTGATGTCAACTGAGTTAAAGAATACACCTGCAGGTCCAAAGCCAACGGTTCTTTAGTTCCTTATTAAATTAGGAAACTCTACAATGCTTTATTTAATTTTTTTCCATACAATTCAATAATTCGAACATCCTAATAATCCAGCACCCACTGGTTTTTAGGGTTCTGTATCCGAAGGGTAACTAACAGGACCCTATTACTAAGCCTCCGCTGTCCGTCTGTCTGTCAGCGGGTTCTAATCATGATCCGTAATAGGTAGACAGTTGAAATTTTCACAGAATGTGTATTTTGGTTGTTGTTTTAACAACAATAAATAAAAATATAAATTAATAATTTAAGGGGGCTTCCCTACTACAATCTTTTTGGCTTTTTTTTTGCTCGATCTTAATAATGGCAACAAGTAGACGCGTATAATCTTGTACGATGGTACGGAACCCTTCATGCGTGAGTCCAACTCGCACTTAGCCTGTTTTTAATACTGCCGAATTAGTGAGAATCTGCTGTACTAATTTCAATATTTTTCGAATAGTAGTTTTTTTTTTGACGGGGTGTGAAATCATCCAATGACATCTCCCGCTGTTGGTAGAGCGGGAGTGTGTGTCAGACTCTTACTGACTAAAACCCACTCCTGTTCCTTCCCTGCCTGAGTGCCCAGGGGAGCGGTAACTCTGTTAAGAATTTATCCGCTACCCCTAGGCATAATAGGTATGGTTCCATAGATGCGCAATTGATTCAATATTTTAACTTTTGGGCTAGCCAACGTAGCAAGCGACATTATCACATTTTTCAGTTGCCTACCTCCACCTTAAATACTACCTTTAATAGCCCCTTAACACGTATGGCAAGGCTATATAATGAAAGGTCCAACTTGACGGATTACCCTATCGAAGTTTTCTCTATGAGTTTCGCTTCATACAGACGTTCCCTATATAAACACTGCGAACAATGTACGTCTATATAGCTCAAATTGTTTTTGTTTTTGTAGTGTTCTGGTTTTAGACTTATTGGACACTCTTTATTTTTTTCTTATTGTCTCTAATTTCATTTTGTCAATGTTATGCATACCTGTTATTTACATGGTTACTGAAATGCCGATTTTAAATATGTTATTTTATTTGAATTGTAAGTGACAGTGCTGTTGGTGTGCTTATTATTATAAATAAATAAATAAAAATGTTAGATCTGACACCAATCAATAAACATTACATTAATTGTAAATTGATACATTAATTACTCTGTTTTGTAATTTATCGAGTAGTAATGCTTGTTTATGACGCTTATCCATCATACTATGATGCAAAATCTTAAGCTAGAAGATAAACTTTATAGTAGTCAGTACAATAACGCCAATTCTCCTCGTAATTAATCGCTTTCTGTGATCAAGTGCAGGTAAAGTTAAGCGAAGTGCTCGAGTTATTATTATGAGTAAATTAGCTTGTTCCTGCGCTATCTCGGCGCCTCGGCTTCATCCAATTAGTGGCATCTATCGTGCTAGGGTTACCAGAGCCTCTATACAAAGTGACTATATATCAGTCATTGTTGAAAAGTCAAAAATGTATGGTATTGATGTGCGCTGCTGAATTGTCACGCAACGGAACCCTAATACTAAGCCTCCGCTGTCCGTTCGTCTGTCTGTCAGCGGGCAGTATCACATGATCCGTAATAGGTAGACGGTTGAAATTTTCACAGAATGTGTATTTCTGTTGCCGCTATAACAACAAATAATAAAAAATTAAGGGGGATGTCCTACTAGAAACGTGTTTTTTTTTTGCTCGATCTTAATAATGGCAACCAGTAGACGCATATAATCTTATACGATGGTACGGAACCTTTTATACGCGAGTCCGACTCGCACTTGGCCGGTTTTTTTCTTATGATACTATGTTTTATCATTCGACACATAAAAGGATACAAAATGGTTCTGCGTTCTCAACACATTGCCTTACCTTCTATATATCTATCTGGAAATATGGTTTTCGCGCTCTGTCCATGATGGGCCATTGTTCATAGGTAGTAGCGGCCTTTATGACAACCAGCTCACCTCTCTCCAGAATCAGATTAGGCCTCCTAGTTTATTCAGAGCGTCTATGAGAGAACTCTGCGATCCTAGATTCTTACGCGTACTTTCCATGCATGCTCTGCACAGAGGACTATTCGTTACACGTATTGTGTGGCATTGCGTACCTTTAAATACTTTTTACTTTATATTGATAAATATATGTATGTAAAGGTATTTATTATATTGAATATATATGTATGTTTATTAATAATATATTGTATATAACGGGTGTAAAAAGACAGTTTCCGAAACCGAAAGCCACATATTCTACCCATTATTTGGATTTTTTTTTCCACTAGACCATAACTGAGAATCCACTGGTTCTGGAGATAATAAAGGTCAAAGACGCAATTTTTTTTAACTTTTTACGAATATGAATTCCAAGTGTTATTACTAAACTTTTTTTCTAACAAACATTACCTGAGTTTTCGATTATTTTTTCGAAATTACGCATTTGCAGTTACAAAAACGCAATGAATATCAAACGTATTCGACAAGTACCTACGTGGCTTAGAGCGAAGAAACCCTGCCCGGGTACAACTTCACTTGCCTGGGTTTGCGTTACATTGCGCGCAATAAATTTTTTTTCATACCTTAAAATAAAAGTCGTTTCCCAGCAATAATTTTTGCGCAGAACTACTTTGTTAGATGTACAGTATGCGTAGTTGGCGGCTATGTGATGTGTCTTTTTACACCCTGTATCTTTTCGTTCCCGTTTTTTATTATTTTTACTTATTATTACTTTGTTTTTTTTTTATGCACCTGCCATATTATCTCTCCACCCACCCTTGGTTGACTGGTAGAGAATGCCTAAGGCATTAAGTCCGCCTTTGTACTTTTTTTGCATGAAGTGTAAATAAATAAATAAATTCCTGTGCTGTACCTATTTACATTTCCTAGTGTAAGTTATGTAAAGGTACGCGTAAAATTTGTATTATGATTATGAGTTAAATTAGTTGGTTACACAGCGATGTAGCTCAGTAACGAAGTTATCCAATTAGTGGTAACCCTCTCGCGTGAGGGTTGTTGAAGGCGTGTTTTTGGTAGAATATTATTATTTTCTGTGCTCAACACTTCTATACTTGCATACATTTTATGAAATCTACTTAAGGTGGAAGCTCCAGGCTAGCCCGCGATATTCATATTTTCTTACGTTTTTTACAATTTGCAGATCAGTGTCAGGTTGTATCTTGGTCAAAATTTTATTCGCGGCCGTAGCAAGTACTCGTATGTATTTATAGAATTATAATAATTAAAATCTTCAATACAACTTTCTCAGTTAGAATTGATTCCAAATGTAAGTATTTCATGAAATCATGACATTTGGCATCTATTCTAACTGAGAGAGATGTATTGATGATTTTAATGATTATAATTCTATAAATACATACTTGCTACGGCCGCGAATCAAATATTGACCAAGATATAACCTGACACTGACCTGCAAATTGCAAAAAGCGTAAGAAAATTTGAATTTCGCGGGCTACTCTGGAGCATTCACCTTAAGATCCATTCTCTTGCCCTTATCCCAAGTTCTTTGGGGTTGTCGCAACATGTCTTCATGTTCCATACCCCTGTTTTAGTCAGCATCTCAGTAGAGGATGACCTCTTTCTATCTCTCCATCCTTTATACAATCCATCAACAACAATACAATGAGCATACATATAGAAACCTGGAGAAGAGGTGGCCTGATGCTGCGAAACCAAGTGTGCGTGACCCACCGCCATACGATGTCCACCACTCTGCCGCGCTCAGGACAGACGTTGCAAACATTGAAAACCAAATGATTCTGAAGTCATGTCTGAGCCTTTAGACAAAATACATTTCTGTTAACGTTAACGCTTCGTGCAAAATGTATGGCAACGACATTACCTGCAGAGAGAACTGTCACGTGACTCACGCCCAGTAATGTCGTTGCTGGTCTATTGGTATAATAACTGTAAGGCGTTCCGTAGCGAGTATAAACGAATTAATACAATTTAGATAGGTTGTGTTGTGATCACTCAAAATACAAAGAACTACAAACCTAAATCATTTCGTAAGTGTTCTCAAACAGAACGCTTCTTCTTCAATGCTCAGATTACATAATAATACCTACTGCAAGGACTTAGTGCTATCATTCTCCATGATAAATAATCTTGTTTATCTCAACACTATGACCACAGTACAGCTAGCCACATCCCTATCAATCTAGTTTTAAAAAGCGCGTCACCACATCTTCAGGGTGTTATAGCTATGCGTAGATTACTCGGCGCGTCGCCGCCGGACGTGGCAATTTGCGATACCTCTCCCCTCTTCCCACTTGCCACCTTGCACTGGTGGCAAGGGGGTGGCCACGGGGTAGCCACTACCATCGTCCTCGTAGTTCCCTTGTGTTGAATGTTGAAGCTATTGCACGCATGTTTGTGTTTATTAAGAGAAGGAATGATAGATCTCTGTGTAAAGTTACTACAATATTACACATCTCACAATACTAAAGTGAGGACCAATTATTTGACACCCTTTTTTGTGGGATGGTAAATCATGCAATGACTTCTCCCGCTTTGGGTGGAGCGGGATGGCGTGTTACTCTTTTACTGACTAAAACCCACGCCTGTCAAGGGCCCCGGGCACTCTATTTCGAATTTATCCGCAACCCCAGGCAGATCATTTGACCCCCTGGAGTTAGAGTTTCCACATAATATTCATACAGGGTGTAAATACTGTTTCTGGCCATATGAAATGAACAACTTTCTTCAGGAAAGTCAGAGACAATTCAAAAAGCAGTTGGTGGCATGAAATCTATGATTGAACTAAAATAACTGCCATCAACTGCAACATACTGCTAGAAAAGTTGTTTGGAACTTTTTAGTATTTTTTTGCAGTCGGGTTTTTTATTTCTTTTTTGTAGTTTGAAGAAGTCCGTATCATACACCCACCATCTATAATAATATACATCATACACGTGCATATCAATAGTAAAAAAAAAACTTAACCCGTCAGGGCCCTGCGTCGACGAGGGGCGACAGCGATCAACACTGTCGCCCCGCACCGCCGCAGCACCGCCGGATCAGCACTGCCGGAGTAAAATCGCTCCTTATTAGTAATAATAGAGTTTTAAAGCGCGCGAAACTGCCGCCGCTTATGGCGAGGCGGGGCCCGACGACGGTGTCGATTGTTGTCGCCTCTCGTCGACGCAGGGCCTTGAGGTGTTAAACAAACCAATCCTCCTCTTACAGGTGAAGAAGATGGCAGAACGGGTAGCCAAATGCCGCGAGGAAGTATCCAAGAGCAGAGAGAAGTACCAGTCAGCCTTAGCTGAGATCACGGCCTACAACCCCCGTTACATTGAGGATATGACTGGCGTCTTCGAACGCTGCCAGCAGATGGAAGCGCAGAGGCTCAAGTTCTTCAAAGATGTGCTTTTCAGCTTCCACAAGTGCCTCAATATCAGTCAGGAACCTTCGTGAGTATTACTTAAAAATCCTTGTCACCCAACCCCTTGTTTTTTGGGGGAACTTTCAAAAGGCATTGGACTTTTGTGGGAATATCAGGGAGTGTGGGACTTGTACCTCAATAGAACTACCTCTTAAAAGTTCACTCCGGAACCCTCTCTGTGCAACGCCTATGTTGGCGCACCCCATTTTTTTTGGCTTGGGGTATCATCCTGTGACTTCTCGCGCTCTGGGTGGAGCGGGAGGGCGTGTCAGACTTTTACTGACTAAAATCTACCCCTGTTTCTTCCCTGCCTGAGTGCCCAGAGGAGCGGTAACTCTGTTACGAATTTATCCGCTACCCCTTGGCATGCAGGCATCGGCCATGACGGACCCCGTCCTTTGTTGCCGACATCTTTTGAGGCGCGCGTGGAACAGTACACGCCGTCGACTCTCGGACCTTGTGCTGTTCGGACGGCGAGCTATCCATTACTCGCCGTCCGCAGCCCCGCGTCTACGGTGGCCGGAGATCGTCTCGCGACCCCCGACGCCCGCCGACGCGGCTGCGGCTGGGGGCGTGAGGGCGACTCCGTTAAGTCTCCCTCACCCGTTTCGCCTCCTCCTTCGCGAGCATTACTGCTTCGCAGAAGAAGGGTGGGCACATCCCTGAGGAGATTGTAAAAGGGTCTTCCCTCGCCATGCACGACAGCACGCGACCACTGTTCCACTCTCTTCAGGAGGGAACAGAGTCCCTCTCCACTCTTAACGCCCATGACTCCAAATCGAGGTGTCTTGGGTTCGATTCCCAAGTGTTATTAGGTTTTTCCATTACAATTTCACAGCAGTAGCCCGGAATTTGGGAGTCGGTGGTGTGACTCGCCCGTGCTTCGGAAAGCACGCAAAGCCGATGATCCTTCACCTGCCTCCCAAGCCATATTACTTTTCTGTTATCGTTTACGCTAACGCTAAATGTATGGCAATGACATTACCTGTAACTCTACGCAGATAATGTCATCGCCATACATTTTGTACTAAGCGTTAGCGTATATAATAGAAAAATAATATGGGTAAGGGGACTCCGCGGTCGTGTCAGATTGCCCTACCATCAATGAGACTATGAGAGTAAAGAGTACACATGTATACAGGGTGTAACGGAAAGGTGTGGTCATATTTTAAGAACCGATTCTGCCCATGAACGACTAACTCTAAGAAAAAATTAAACATTCCCAAAAAAAAAAAAATGGACTTTGCATACAAAGTTATCATAAACTGATCAATATTTGTATGGGAAGCAAAATTATTTTTTGAGAATTTCCTCTGGTTTTCTTGAAGAAAGTTGTTCATATCGATGGGCAGATGCAGTTCTTAAAATATGACCACACCTTTCCGTTACAACCTGTATACTTACTATTTTTTTTTCAAACAACTAGCTCTCAATAAGTTATTTGAAAGTGTGTGTGTATGTTCTTGACATATTGATGAAAACTAATCTGGGTTTTGTAAAATTAATAGTTGACCCAAGCAGTACCCAGCTATAAATATTTACCTACAATTTTCCAGATTACCCCAAATATACGAAGAATTCCACCATACGATCAACAACGCGGACAGCCAAAAGGACCTGAAATGGTGGGCCAACAACCACGGCGTCAACATGGCGATGGCCTGGCCACAATTCGAGGTAACATACCATACATTGCTGCTCTGACACCAGCCTGCATACAAACCCGTCCCACTTAACGCGCAATGCATTACTATCTTTGATTCTATGCGATTAGTGAGTCTATGCATCTGATTAATGAATACTTTTAGGTGTTTGTCTTTAGGTACGGATTTTGTTATACCATGTGAATTTAACACATAAATATAGGGTTAGTCAGACATGTACATTTAGTACTCTCACATCTCCCTAGCTTTGTTTTAACAGCCCTCTTATTTGAGGCTGGGTAATCATCCGATGACTTCTCCCGCTCTGGCTGGAGCGGGAGGGCGTGTCAGACTCTTACTGACTAAAACCCACCCCTGCTCCTTCAGTCGCCTGAGCCAAAGCCGAGGTGACGGTTTTGATCACTCCTGCGATCAATGTTAAAAAAGCCCTCACATTGTAATTTTTTTAACTGACAAGTAATTATATTAAAAAAAAAATATTATTATTATAATTTATTATAATAATTTAAAATATTAAATTTAAAAAAAAAAATTATTATTATTTATTATAATTCCTCTTTATTTTAAATGAAAGCAATCATTATAAATACCCAATAAAACTCTATTCTCATACTAAAAACCCAAGTCTTAGAAAAACTTTACAACACATTAATAAAATCCGCCCATAAAAAGAACATAAAATGGGTTAATAAAGCATGGTATGATAAAAATCTGTTAGTCTTAGACAAGTTGTATTAGGTATTTGTCGTATCAGTATGAAAAGTAAAGCATGTCTTTTTAGATGTCTATTTTACTCTTAATTTTCCCTATTATTTATGTAAATTACAATATTTAGTTTTTTCTAATAATACTTAGAATTCTTCTTTAGAACTTGTGATAATTCTTTAGTGGCTGCGCACTGCAAGAAATATTTTAGATTTCCTACCCCCAATAAAGCTTTTATATTTGATCTGTTAATTTATTTTACATTTCAAACAAATTTAAAAAAACATTTTTGCTAAATTTTTTTGATCATCCAGCAAAAATTTTCTCTTAGATGTTATCACTTTCTAGACCCCAAATTCCCTTTTAGAAAAATATTAGTCCTTAATCTCACCAAAAATTGGTCCTTAATCCTACCAAAAAATGATCCTTAATCCCACTACAAATTGATCCTTAATCCCACCAAAAATTGGTCCTTAATCCCACCAAGAAAAACTCCTTAATCCCACCAAAAATTGGTCCTTAATCCCACCAAAAATTGGTTTTTAATCCCACCAAAAAATTTCTCCTTAATCCCACCAAAAATTGGTCTTTAATCCCACCAAAAATTGGTCCTTAATCCCACAAAAATTTGATCCTAACGGTGTGCTGCCACTGCGCTTGTAGTTAGCCTTGAAACAATCCCCTTATCACAAGGTCCCGAATGCCAACCAAACAGCAATATTTGATCAAGATAGGAACATTTCAACACCGTTACCTCGCATACCAACCTTACACAAAGAAATACTTTTATACGAATAATTCGAACGGATTTCCTTCGCCTATGCAATATTTTTAAATTTACTATCGACCTAGAATGAGCTAATGAAAAGTATTTTTATCGTTTCGGGTCAAGTGCATTGTGATTGCTTTATTTGTAATATTTTGATTAATTCAGCATTTGTTATAGTAATGATTGCTGGTCACACCATTTAGACGGAAAGAATTCGTTTATAGTATTTAATTACGGTGTATTGCGTTACAATTTAGTAATGCCGTGTTAAATATTAATAATTTATTAACACACAATTAATTAATAAGTAGTTAGTAAAATGTGAAAAATAAGTTGATAGTTAAAAATCATTTTTTTTTGCGGTTATCACAATATGCATGATATTGACTTATTAATTATAGTGAACAAATATGAAGGAAAATTGAAATTAACATATTCAGCGACGAAATTATAAAGCTTTAAAGTTGATAATTAGAAAGAGAAGTCCGACGTGTTCTTTGACGTCAAAGGACATGACGCCCATACTACTGCCATAGAAAACAGCATTTTCGAGAGAGAGACAGATATATTTGTTTAAAATTGTTATATCTCGTTTAATTTTCGATCAATTTTGATTCTGCTTTCACTGTTCGTACTCTATTTTAGGATATTCATCGATAAACCGGTTAGATAACATTTTTTTTTATGCATATTCCCTATTACATGTGTACACAAAATTTCGTGTCCGTGCTGTTAAATATTGAAAAGTTCCTTTATCTAGAGCTGATACTGGATGTCGATTCTGGTCATGCTTACCATAAAAATGCATTGTCATCAGATCTGAACCACCATCTAAAAATTCAACTCCGTAAGATTAGAGAAGGATTTGACCCGTAACCCGTAAATATAATAGTAGCTGTGTATCCCAAACTGGACACAGTCTGTATCTAGCTGACCCAGTATCATAGAAATAATTAAAGTACACGACATTCTGAAATACTCTTAGTACTTACTCTACAAAGTTACTCGAACCTAACGAAAAATGTGATAGAAATAATTAAACGTACCGATTAACACAAGGTCGATACCCCGGAAACGGATCCAATACAAAACAAATACCTGGCGGAAGCATCAGCGATCTTCACCCGCATGATCGTGAACGCGAGACGACCGCTCCCGCGACCGCAGATCGCGCCCTGGTTGCAAGCGGTCCGGCGCCTCCGCCTGGCACTCCCGACCTTCTGCTTCGGTGTGGATGAGAAGGCTTCAAGCCGTGTGGCGCCGTCGGTGGCCAGTAGCCAATGCTATGGGAGCAGCCGGTTTTATAGCAACCCGCTGATGGTACGACCACGGTGTGGGTTGAACTATGATGTGGAATCCATACTTTGACTTTGTAAACAACCATATTCTTATATTAAACTTGAACCACTCGATTCTGTTGCCAGAAAAATATGATAGAAAACTGGCCAACTTCGTATCGGATTTTGCACATTAAGGGTTCCGTACCAAATATTGGTATTTGTTAGTAAAGTAGGTATACGTTATAATAAACATTATCACCAAATTTCAAGTTCATAGGTCAATGGTAAGTTAAAAAACACTTCGTAACAAAATTTTGTGACAGACGACGGACAGACAGACAGACGGACACGTGAGAGACAACAATAAAAAAAAATTAAACTAGTATTTCTGTCTGTGCTGTTCTGGAGCTAAACCTGAATGTCGATTAAGATCTCATGCTTATCATGAAAATGCATTGTCATGAACCAACTTGCAAAAATTCAACTCTGTGGTATAAGTGGTTCTTAATCAGCTTGCAAAATTTGACCCGAACAAATAAAATTGCAAGTTAAGGGTCTACTACCGGCCAAGTGGCGCCCTCATTGAATAAAAAATCGTAGCAAAGCCTAGAAAATAAATATTAAAAAATCCAACGTCACGTTTGTTACAAATAGGATAAAGTATTTATACGTTGTTAAAACAGAGCCTTTAGACGAAATACTTTTCTGTTAACGTTAACGCTTCGTGCAAAATGTACGGCTACGACATTTTGCACGAAGCGTTAGACAGAGAGCAGTCACGTGACTCACGCCCAGTAACGTTTTTGCCATACATTTTGCACGAAGCGTTAACGTTAACAGAAAAGTATTTCGTCTAAAGGCTCTGTTTTAACAACGTATAAATACTTTATCCTATTTGTAACAAACGTGACGTTGGATTCTTTAATATTTAATTTCTATGCTATGCTACGATTTTTAATTTATAGAGGGCGCCACTTGGCCGGTAGTGCGGCCTTAAATAAATAAAAGCTTCTAAAAAGATGTTAAAGTCAATTAATAACAAGCTCTAACTGTAAATTTTACACGTCACCGCTCACCGCCTCACCAATATTATTATTAAAAATTATTATTATTAATTATTATTTAAAAATATTATTAAAAATCTATTGTCGCGTTACCGATCGGTAACGCTGTGGTACCTGAGAGGTTAAGGGGTTGGATCGACGTCGAGTCGAGTGAAATGACTTGAAATGTAGGTTTAAATATGTACCTTATGTACTTGAAATTAAGTCTAAAGTCAAAGTATTGATCCCATGTCTCTTGTTCTTGGTTACAAAGTTTATAGCACGGTTCTATGGTCTGATGATCGACAGTGGATTTTGTGGGTAAATGTTACAAATGGTCAGATGGATATAAAGAGGGTAGCATTATTTTACAAATCAAAGGTTTTTATTGTACTGTGTTTTCTTTGTTCTTATAGCGAGTTATAACCGAAGTACCTATATGTCAAGTTTAAGTCATTTTTAAACAATCTGTAAAAAACAAATGATCAAAAATAATCTTTTTCATGCTAATTTTATAAAAAAAGGTAAGTAAATTGCATCTCATTGCAAAACAACTTATGCAAGAAAATTCAATTACTACATATCCCACAAAATGCACTGTAAATCGCCAATCATAAAGCTAGCACTCGATACTGAGAATCGATTAATTGTAATCGAATTTCATCATGAAATGATATTGCAAAGCACGGAAAGGTTTGATGGTGTCACAAGATTATACACCTTGATGTTATGGTGTCAAAGAACAATTTCGCTCATAGATGATCACAGCACCTATCATGGGGCATTCACACTTGGTCGGTAAGTCGTGGAGACCAATATAATCGACGACTGACCGGACATACCAAGCACTGCAAGTTAAGTGATATATATCAGAAATGCTATGAAGGTATCATTCACAAATATTTGCGAAATAGTAGTTCGTCATTGAAATTCTAATTCGGCGAAATTGAATTTTAGTGTCGGCAATTTGGCAGCTGCTTATCGAATTTCTCGATTCGAATTCCACGGAATTCGACAATCAATGTCACAGTTCGGAACGGTAGCGTCGGAATTCCGGAACTTTGTTTTAGTTACCAACCAAATTCCGGTATTTATAAATAAGTTACCGATTTCTAGATTCGGATTGTAAATGCGAGCACTCTCATAAGCACTCATCCACACTGAAGTATGGGTAGCAAAATCAAAAGCAAACGGTTATAGAAAAGCACACAAAGTCACAGAATAAATCTATGGATGTTGAAAGCGGAGTTAGTTGTCCGCCATTTTGTTACTCCGCAAAATCAGGTAAAATGGTAAAAATCGGCAAGCACAAACCATGAATGAATAAACGCTACACGCGAACGTTATTAAGGTGAAAGCTCCAGGATAGCCCGCGAAATTCAAATTTTCTTACGCTTTTTGCAATTTGCAGGTCAGTATCAGGTTGTATGTTGGTTAACATATATGATTCGCGGCCGTAGCAGGTACGTATTTACAGAACTGTAATCATTAAAATCATCAATACAACTCCCTCAGTTAGTTAGTTGATACCTAATGTCATGATTTCATGAAACTACTACATTTGACATAAATTCTAACTGAAAGAGTTGTATTGTATTGATGATTTTAATGATTATAATTCTATAAATACATACTTGCTACGGCCGCGAATCAAATTTTGACCAAGATACAACCTGACACTGACCTGCAAATTGCAAAAAACTTAAGACATTTTGAATTTCACGGGCCACCCTGGCGCTTCCACCTTAAATAAAAACGTAATTGGAATCCCAGAAATTAAATTATAATCTCAAATTGTACAGTATATACAAAAATGTCGGATAAACTTTGCGCCTCGAAAGACCAACAATGTTCCTAGTTTGTTTTTCTATTGTCTAATAGCATGTACTTTATTTTCCCCCCTTTTCTGTACCCCCACTAGTGCAATAAGCTTGTACTTCCTTCTAACGAACACCGGCTTGTATGGACGTGTTTACCTAATTTTGTTAATTACTTTTTTTTTCTCTTTGAGTTTGCATTTGCGCAACGAGACGTTGGGAAAACAATTAAAAAAGGTTTTGATAGGTTATATTTTTTTTCAACCATTTTTTTTTATTTTATGAAGTATGAATATTCACTTCTTTATTTGTATTGTTCTATCTTTTTTTTTGTTTCGTGATCTTGTTTCATATTGGCCATGTTGTGTGTAAGACAGTGATAAAACATACTGTTTTGCAAAACTAACTCTTTGTAGCATAATTTTAATTTAAGTAAAAATGTTGCATGGCTAACGTAAAAACAACAGAATCGTAACTTTTAGCAAACAACTCTCAAAATATACGCAACAAAATCAGAAGCATCAAAGCTTCCATGAAGTATATGTAGAAATATCAGACGAAAAGTCCAAAATTCTCCAAAATGTTTTCCCAACGTCTGGTTGCGGCCGCCGTGAACGCTTGTGACGTAAATGTCGGTGGACAGGAGTACACCGAAGAGTTCCGGGACATCGCGAAGGGCAAGTCCAAGGAGAGCCTGCCCACCGGGCCCATCACACTGCTGAACCAGCGGCCCGTCAGCGAGGATGTACGTTACACCACATTTAGTTGAGACATACAGTGCCCTTCGGCAATTAGTTGAAATTTCAGAATTATCGATCTTTTGAATTTGACAATTAAACACAGATAATAGAGTAATAAATGGCTTTTAATCATAGACAAGAGGATGAGTCTTCAATAATGGGTCAATAAAGCAGAAGTGGTTAAACTTAAACTAACTTTTGGGGGGCACTGTAACTTTACGAACGACCGCGATGGTAATCGTACTTACTGGTCTTACAAGGACCAGTTCTGTGTCACCCGCGCGCTGCGGATTTCACTAAGGGCCGATTTCACCAATTCTAAACGCCCAGTTTTCGACGTTTAAGCTCGCTTAAACGCGCTTAGCCGCTGTCATAAAGCTGAAGAGTTTGTTTGTTTGTTTGCTAATCTCAGGAACTACTGGATCGAATTGAAAAAAATATATTTCTGTTGAATAGCCCATTTATCCAGGAAGACTATAAGCTATTTGACATCACGCAGCGACCAACAGGAGCGAAGCATCAATGAAAAATGTAGCAAAAACGGGAAAAAAATCCTTTTGAGAGCTTCAGTTGCGCGCGCTGCGTAAACGGTTAAAGTTACGCAAAAAATACGTATGACGGAATTGTTCTCCTTTTAAAGTTCTAAAAAAAAGTCCGCGACAGCATATGCCTATCTTTTAAGGTTAACTCACTATAATCTTTTTAATGGTTTTTACTTTTTACGCGAAGCTAAGTTCAGTAAAACTTAGTTTATAGAGTGAATGGTGAAATCGGCCCTAAGTCTTCGGTCCATTTTGGGTAGCCAGTAGGGTATAGGTAGTCCAAGGAGACAAGGGGGTACTTACTGCTGGATTGACTGGAGAAGGCTCAAAGAAAATGTCTATGAGCCTAACACCTCAGTTGGTATGTATGTAACAAAATTTCAGAAGGAGAAACACTGACGAATGACAAACATATAAAGAGATTATGTTTTAATACGACCTTTTTGAAGTAAAACTTCTTTACGCACGCTTGACATGGGGAGTAAACTGGTGAACGCGTGACGAGAGCGTTACGAAAAGTGTGATCTGGCGAGGCGAACGGAAGAGATGGAGCTAAAGAAGTTTTACTTCAGTCGTGTGGTCTGAAGCACACTCTTTTTTTAATTATGTATGTTGCCAATCCGTAAAATCTTAAACAACAACTAGTTTGGCCGTCACGTACGTGAACCACCATCGCTGTCGTACGTAAGATGACGTCACACGCACGCGCCAGCCGCGTCACACTCAGTGTTGCCACACCGAACATATGTTGTACCATTTTAGTACAATCTATGGTCCATACGATTTAAATGAGAATGAATGAAAGCCGGATTGGTAATTTAGTTTCTCGTAAATGCTTCAATTAGTTATAAGCATGACGGGTCTAAAAGTAGTTTGATTCTGGGATGAGGTCATTCTCATTTAATCTGTTTTTAGTTTTAGCTTTATTTTTTATTTATTTTTTATTGATGTTGCATGATGGATGTTCGCTTCACTCTACAGTTTATGCATATTGGCATGAATTAACAATATTTAACCCACGTATATGAAATTGTAATAGTTAAATTCTATATTTATTTTAAAAGAATATCTAAGTAAATATTTTTAAAACATTGATCAACAATAATACCCAGAATAATATATATTTTGATTAGAGTGGAAGGACCAAAACAAAAAACAATATTTTTATCCAACTGTAAACAAGAGTTATGTTCTAACAAGTCAGTTTCAAGTAAATAATAAATTAATAAAATTAATACTTGACACTTGGTCTTTTCACTTCACAAAAAAAAAAAAAACTTCAAAAACCGTTCCAATTCTAAATAACCTAACGAAAACGACAGGAGCTGCCACCGATCAACAACACAAACAACAAGACGAGCAAGGCTGCCAACCACACGGAGGCCGCTCCGCAACCGCCGACAACTGTCATCAACAACACTGCGCCCGCCAACAACACTATTGATAAGAAGACTATCAGCGCGCCCATTGCTGTTACGTGAGTGTCTTTTGATTTTATTAAAATTTGACCAATAGATTTTTTTTTAATAAATTAAAAACGATCATTTTAGAACAACTTACCTAGTTCTAATACATATATACAAAGCTAAAAGAATATAAGTAAAACATGTACAAGAGGCATGAAAAAGTTCGTCTACTTCCCTGTCAATGGGAAAAGTGCCCTAACGCTGGCAGCATTGCCACGCGGGATTTTCTCGAGTGAAGTTCAGTGGCTGTTTTAATTATTCGCTTATTGATTCCTAGTGGATATTGTGATGTAAAATTGGTGTAGTTTTTTGTCTCAAGTGTCTACGCAACTGGACAATATGTGGAATCATTGAAACAGGCGCGATCTCGGTAAAATGGAGCTGAGAATTTAATTGTAGTATTGACTACCTCAGCGAAGTTTGCCGAAAAGGCTGACTCGACATATTTGTTGCCAAATACTGAAAAATACATGAAAATGTGTTACATCTGCATTCTAGTGGAAAAAGAAATATATTCTGTATCTAAGTACTATGTATCCGACTAAAAGACTTGAATCTATGGTCATGAATAAAAATTAAAAAAAAAAGAACGGTAATGCTGATTCTTTGGCCGAAATAAGGCCAGCCCTCTGGTCACGTGAAGAGTTGACTGAATGCTTGCTGATGTCACGGAAAACTAATACTTAAATTCAATAGATAAGGGTCTTATTGTCAAATGGAGATATTTCCATCGGTCCTAAGTGGGCTGTACTACAAAGTAGTTTATATTATACATGTTTTCGGCTCAAGACCGCGTAAGAAAACCAAGACTAAGCCCCCATATTCCTTTCCAGTCTTCTTTTAGGACTAAAAATGTGTCGTCGGAACGGAGTCCCTATAAATTATGTACCAATTGAAAAACAGCTGCGTATGTATGATACTCTCATACATACATTTAATTCTGCGGACGGCGAGTTATGGGTAGCTCGCCGTCCGATCAGCAACAGGCCCGAGAGTCGACGGCGCGTAGTGTTCCACGCGCGCCTCAAAGAGTTGTCAGCAATCATGACGGGGCTCGTCATGGCCGATGCCTGCCCGGGGGTTGAGGATAAATTCGAAACAGAGTTACCGCGCCCCTGGGCAGTCAGGGCAGGGAAGGAACAGGGGTGGGTTTTAGTCAGCAAGAGTCTGACACGCCCTCCCGCTCCACCCTAAAGCGGCAGATGTCATTGGATGATTTCCCACCACAAAAAAAAAAATTGATAAATAAAACTTACTATAACAATAGTGTCTTGCACCTTATTCGGTCATTCGTCAAGTGTATAGTGTGTAACGAAAAAGGAACTTCGTTCCGAAGACCTTCCTCAACCCTCTTTCCCTCTTTCCTCATCCTCCCAGTATCGAGCGTATAGAGATATTCGCGTGCACCCCCGCCTGCCGGCCCGACCTGCACGAAGACTCATTCACGCAGCTGGTGCGGCTCGCCATGCAGCCCGAAGTACCCAGCAGTTCTAAGTTCACTATCACAGATATGGGTGGACGGCTACTTGATCAGTTAGTGCTTTAACGGTGTTTTAGAGTAGAGTAATGTTTAGAAGTAGATAGTGGTGCCGATTCTCTTGTTCAATAACTTAACTAAAATTAGACTAAAATACAGTGCGAGAAAAGGACGCCTGTAGCTATGAACTAAATTAGAGATGTCAAACTAGTTTACGCCTTACACTACACGCCCTCCACACACACTTCATCGTGTTTTTAATCGACATGTTTTTACGTGTAGGTACTTAATTTGTATCTAAATATTAGTTCAACTAAATTTGACAGCTCTGATTTACGTCCGTCTCTTTCTTGTTTTATTAGAGAGAAAAAAGATAGCAATAGCCTAAATTAAGTTTAGTTTGTGCAAACCAGAATCGACATCAATTTCAAAGGTTGATTTGTTATTATTCGATAGAATAGAATAGAATAGAATAAACATTTATTCGACACAGACACAACACAACAGCAACAAGCAAAAGGTGAAGAAAATAACAGTAGGTACACAGAGATACAATAAAATTGTGCTGAGCGTGCCCATATCGAAAGGGTTACCATCTCAGCATTTGCTGGGCGTTGGACACCCAGCGCTGGTTTTCAGTTGGCACCCCCAGTGACGCACGGACGAGGGTAAATAAAATAATAACTGAATTAAATGGTGTGACTAGATTCATTGTAATTAAATATTGATTAAATACATAGAAATACAGATCAATGGTTGATAAGTTACTGTCGGTAAATTATGAAATATTATTTCATGTACCAGTATAGTTTTGTAAAATAGTACCTGGTCAGACTATGGTTATAAGGCATGCTGTCACTCGTAATATACTGGTAGTCAATGATTTAAACTCGCCCATTGTAACAAAATATATACATAATGAAGGCACGGTTAGCGCTTTGGTGACGCCATTTGCTGCTGCACTGCGTGTCGCGGGTACGATATCCGCACGGTACAGATATTTCTATGGCCTAGAGATAGTTGTTCGGTTACATTACATTTACTTTGTGTTTGTGAACGACCCACGATACAGGAGTAATTTCTTGTGATGGGCAACGTTTTTAAAAAGAAAGAAGAAATATTGGGTTAACCTATGAATTGGCGTTTTTTTTCTCACAAATAGAGAACCTCGTCACTTCTATGAATTAAAATATTCATCAATTGCTTGATATTATATGGAATAATGACCGTCATAGACAACTGCCAATAGTAAAAAAACCTTATCACTTATAGTTTTATACAAAAAAAAAGATACCTTAAAAATTACTCCTCTTTTTGTTAGCAGAAATGAAACCACTATTTGTTTTAACTTGGCCAAAACTTATTTTTGTTGCTTAATCTAAGTGGCATACGTTATCTTAGTTTTGAAACAATTATTGCATAAAGATTTCTGAACTAAGTACTTATTTGGAGTTACAAAAGTGTTAAATCACAGTACCAAAATTTAACAGGTTTTTCAAGCTAAAGTATGGTTTGAGAAATACTTAACTATAAATTATTTATTCAGATACCGGGGATTCGACTTTTAATAAAAGAGTGGTCTTAGTGATAAATTAAAATACGGTGAATCCCAACATGAACGAAGTGCCTAAGCCCGTAAAAAGAACTTCGTCCTTCTTTTATTTTTTAGGCTCGTACTTAACCACTATCTCACCGACGGTAAGCGATGATGTGGTCGAAGATGGAGCACGCTTGCCTAGAAGCCACAAACCCTTACTTATTTCTTCGTCCACAGCAACGGAACAGCTTCAGCCCCCAAATCGAACAAGACATCTCCAGCCAAGGACAGCATCAAGGGGGGTCAGGAGAACCCCTTCGACGAGGACGAGTGGGACGAGGAATCTGCTGGCGCGCTGACTGACACGGGTGAGCCGGGTGTGCCGGTGCGCGCGCTCTACGACTACACCGGCGCCGAGAGTGATGAGCTCAGCTTCAGACAAGGTGAGGAAGATGATCATCATGCACAACCATATTTCTGCAACAAATCAGTAATCAGCGCCGGCCCTAGCCTTTGATCAGAGAGAGCGAGATTGTCTTTCGGAGCTTTTTGGTCAACACTTTCAATTCACGTAAATTCTACTTCGGTTTTATGTTAAACTAGCAACCCGCCCCGGCTTTTGCGCGGGAGCAAAATGTTCATTGTATAGCCCAAGGGATATTTTTTTTTCATACAAACTTCCACCCCCCTATTTCACCCCTTTACGGGGCAATTTTCCTAAAATCCTTTCTGAGCTGTCGTCTCTTACTCATAATCTACCTCTGTGCCAAATTTCATCATTGTAGGTCCAGTTGTTTTTGATATTTCGTGATTAATCAGTGAGTGAATGAGTGAGTGACCTTTCGCTCTTATGGAGTTAAAGTAATAGCGGCCTACTAACTTAAACAATTACAATAATTTTAATTCTAAACGATTGCTATTTTAAGTTAGTAGGTAGGTACTAAATTAGGTTGATCTTGCAATAATCTTTGTCGATATTGAACCTACCCCGAACTATGGAACGCAATTTCTTTAACACCCTGTATAGATAAATAATAATTCATCACACATCACAGTTGGCAACATTGCTCCCGGGCCTCTAAAACGGCGCCATCTAAATTTTATCTTGCGCTGGAAATTGCATTTGGCTTTTTGGCGCCTCTTGCCATCTGGCGCCTACAGAGACCACTCCTCTCGCTCTAACCGAGCTCTGCCAGAGCTGGCAGGGCAGCCTGTCAGACATGTTTCCATTGAACGCTTGTTTGTTCGTTTGTTTGTTTATGTTTAGGTTAGATGCTCCTGAGCAATTAAGACTCGTGGCTAAATAATAGCTAATCTAAGCTCTTCTAAGTTAAACATCGCTTAACGAGGTCGGCCCGTGAAACCTTTCCGTGTTTTGGAAATCAGTTGCCATCAATAGGGTTTTATCCATACTTCGGGCTGTTGCGGAGACATTTGGAAAATTGATTTGTTTCGATTTTTCCCAACATTTAATTTGAAGAATTTTTCTTTTTTTCCGAAGGTGGGGTAAAGCTAGGAAGACATTTGAAAAATTGATTTGTTTCGACTTTTACCAACATTTCTCTTGATGAATTTTTCTTTTTTTTCCGAAGGTGGGGTAAAGCTAGGAGGAGAATGCGCAACAAATAAAAGCACCTAATGATACCTATTTACCCGTGTGAAAGAACCCAGGCTATATTATTGTTTACCGTTTTTGACTACTAGACCAATGAGGCAGATGTTTGCGATTGAAGTTGTAGTCCAGCATTTGACTTCTAGGCAGCACCGCTTGCTTTCATGCACACAGACTAGGAATGGAATGGAGTGCTGATACGCATATTTGCATATTTGTTCTTAGAACCAAACGCTCAGTTTGCGAGGAGCGCAGAGGCAACGAACCTATCGCCGACGTCGCCCCGTCCCGCGACTGTAACTACTGTAGCGGTAACAATACATGCATTACTTGAACACCGCCGCACCTTAGCACTCCATTTTATTATCTACTCTGTGTACATTTGATCAAGCTATTTGGTAGACAGGTCACACATTGCCAATATTGTTTTATCACGTAAAATCATGGCTGTATATTGAAAAGTTAGGTTGAGGGCTTTAGTACTCTCGCATTTCGCTAGTTATGCTAAAGTGTGTCATATAATGTAAATAATATATACAGGGTGTCTCTCTCTCTGTGCTCTAAAACTTAAGGGAAAGATTTACAAAACAATGGTCAGACCTGCTGTCTTGTATGGTTCAGAATGTTGGGCCACAAAAGGGATGAATGAAAAGCAATTGCATGGAGCTGAGATGAGAATACTAAGAGCGATGTGTGGTGTTACGCGCATGGATAGAATTAGGAATGAGTATATAAGAGGAAGTCTGAAAGTGGCACCGCTGACTGAAAAGTTGTGTGGAAATTGATTATGTTGGTTTGTTGGTTATATGATGAGGAGGAATGAAGAAAAAGTCGTGAGGAAAGTCTTGTGTATGGATGTGGATGGCTATAATACGGGAAGGCCAAAGAAACGATGGTTGGACTGTGTGAAAGAGGATATGGGCAAAAAGGGGGTGACTACAGAGATGACGACTAATAGAGGAGTATGGAAGAAAAAGACATGTTGCGCCGACCCCAAATAAATTGGGATAAGGGCAGGAGAATGATTAATATATACAGGGTGTAACGGTAACGCGTGATCATATTTTAAATATAAGAAGTCCATTAAAATTAACAATTTTCTTCAAGAAAGTCAATGATAGTTCCGAAAAATCCGGCCAAGAGCTAGTCGGACTCGCGCGCAAAGGGTTCCGAACAAATCATATTTTATAGGTTTTAACTACATATAGGTACTTCTTATAGTTTTTCTTGTAATTAATAAGTAAAGAACTACATTCTTTTTTTTTTCAAAATATTGGGCGGGGCATCTATTTTCTCAAATAACTTAAAAGTTGTACATTTTGGATAAAAAAATATATTTAAAATCCTTACAATAAGCTCTTTCATTTGATGTGTAGCACATTACAGTTTAAATAACTTTTTTATTTTATTTTCTGATTTGCACCCCCCAAAGTGATCCCCATATTCAAAATTCATTTATTTACTACACTGTCGTGTTTGGGTCACATATATTTATGTGTGTACCAAATTTCAACTCGACCCGTCGATTACATTCGGAGTAAATTGGCTGTGACAGACGGACGGACAGACAGACAGATGCACAGACAGACAGACAGACGCAGTGATCCTATGAGGGTTCCGTTTTTACATTCGGATGTTCGGAACCCTAAAAAAGATGATAACTTTGTACGGAAAGTCCACTTTTTTATAATTTTCTGTCCTTCCTTGATAAATGTTGTTAATTTTAATGGGCTTCTTTCCGTAGGGGTAGGCACCCCTACGGAAATACAAGATAATACACACACTTTTCGCTAGTTGTAATAGAGGGTTATTGCCATTAAACGATTTTTTATCTATTGTTTGCGTAATAACTTTTTAAGCTTATGGCACTCACATCATTGTTTAAAAGTATTTTACAAGTTAGCAGCCTGTATACGGTATACCAAATAGCTTATTCCTCCGTACAGTAAACCACACGATCATAGTAATAATTTAACGTTTTATTACCGCAGCAGTAACAGCGATTTTAAGTGTACGTGAGGTTTGACTGTACGTTTTTGTTCAAATGTATAACATATTTTTTTTGTGTTTCAGGGGACCTATTCGAAAAATTAGAAGACGAAGACGAACAGGGCTGGTGCAAGGGGCGGAAGGACGGCCGCGTGGGGCTGTACCCGGCCAACTACGTGGAGCCCGTGGGCCATTAGCCCACACCAGCCACATCGCCCACCACCGTGCCACGTGACGAACTGTAGCGTGTCACTAGAGATTGGCTATCGTCCTGATTACTAGGTTTAAACGCATCTATACCACCTGATTTCTTATCATCATGCAAAACTATTCCAGCCATTAAGTCAGTCAAAGATACGATTTATGGTAAAATCAAATTTTAAAAGAAAAATCAACTGTTTATTTAATTTGTGTTTGCATAACTCGATAAATTGTAAGGAACATCTGTTATTTTTTCTTTTTGAAGTATTTTTTTTTTTTGCCTAAATTGTGACTTTGATTTTGATACTTAATACCTGGATAAATATTGAATGGTGATAGTTACAATCAGGTTATCTAGATAGGTAATCAACCAGGTTTAAACCCGGGCATTAGGGCTAAACCCATCTCTAACCGAGACCGTGGGCAACAGGCCTAGACGTGATTGAATGAGCTAACTTGTTCAAATAGATATTTTCAACTTTCTAGGAACAAATTGCACTGTAATGCTTTACCAGCAAAATTTTGGCCTTAGCAGAATTTAATATTGTTAAATAGTCGACTGATATATTTAGCAGGCATGATCTTACCGCTGTATGTACAGCTCTCGCTTTTAAAACATATTGGTGTTACATAAATTACTAAGTTGGGCCAATAAGCTGTTTTAAAGTATTAACATATATATTATACCACTTCAATATTGAAAAAAGTATACATAATTATGGATGTTTAAAAGATGTATAGGCCTGATATTTAATCTACACTCAGCTAAGCAGTATTAATTATATTTGAACATTGTAAAAAAAAATAAGTTAGTGTTGTTCATTCAATTCTACGGCCGAGAGAAAATAAAATGAAATGTAAACGTTACAAGCACATTATGTGAACGCGTGACAGATTATAAAAGTAGTTTATTTTATAATCGAGAGTCACGATGTAGTCATTATACTAGTAACAGGTTCTAAGTACATTCAGGTGTAACATGTGTGTTTACGTACGGGGGCGGATTAGGTTAGCTCGGAATACCCCGCAGACCATGGAAAACAAGAAAAATACATTAGAAATATACCATAAGTATCGGAAATAGATGGCCATATTTTCTTATTATTATAATAAATTGGACTTACCGTACGAAGTTATTTTCAGCTGATCAAAATTACTACGGCAGTGCAAAGAATTTACTATTAGTTCCTTGTTCATTTCTGTGGCCAGAACCGTATTTAAAATATGAGGTCGCATTTCTGTTACACCTTGTACAGAGTGTAACGAAAAGGTGTGGTCATATTTTAAGAACTGCATCTGCCCATCGATATGTACAACTTTCTTCAAGAAAACCTGAAGAAGTTCTCAAAATTCTCAAAATCATCAGCTGATCAATAAACTTTGTATGGAAAGTCCAATTTATTTTTTGGGAATTTTCAATTTTTCTTGGAGAAAGTGGTTTATTCCCATGGGGAGAACCGGTTCTTAAAATATGACCGTCCGTTACAGCCTGTATATTGTGAGTTTGAAAAATCTTTTTTTTTGTTTTGTTTTCTATAAATATCAGTACGCATCAAGTCTGCGTAGTCTCGCTGAGTGATCTAACTAGCCCCTGTACAACGAGTAGGTATAGATTATATTAATTTCACACCGTCACTCAGGCGTAGCTTTAAAAAGTGTTATGATGATCATTTCTCTCGATATCGAAACCCATTCACTTGGATCGAGCAGTTTTTGATGTATTTAAAGACGATTTTTCTAAACACAACAATTTTCGACCTAAATTTTTACATTTCTATAAAAAGAAATTTCAAATTAAATCAAACTTTTAAGGGTTTTTGTTAAGTATGTGAGACGGTGTTCGGATATTTTTGGATGGAACTCTTTGTAGGTACAATACGGAAACCAAAAATTGTTTATTTGTAACTTGTAGTGACACTGCATCCACTGTCAGAAGCGCATTCTTCTGATGTGTGAGAACTACTCCTCGAGAGTAGATAATGTACTGGTGTACGGCACCCCACGTCAGTGTGGACGTAAGTCAGAGGTGTATCGACTGACTGGCGAATCGATATGTAAACACATAGTCGACTCAGACCATCGGTTGTATATAAAATGTATAAAGGCAATCGACCTTTCATTTTAAAAGAATAAGGTGAAGGACACCATAGCCGGTACATCTCTTGTATCGATGAGGAATTTAGCTAAGCCAAAAAGTGTACGCCAATATAAATAAATAGGTAACAAATTATACCTTTAGGCGGCAATGGGATTTATATTTTTGTGATATAATGGTACTCGAAAGTGTCGCCAGCGCACCTCGTTGTGTTATGTACATAAACGATAACTGTATATCTCGTCGTGCTTTTAGAGTATTTATTTCCCATTGTATATAATGTAAAATGCATTAATAAACGTATGTAAGTTATAACGGGGTGGGCGCTCAGCCAGGACTGACCGAAGGCCTAATAATCTAGCCCCGTGGCTTTTTCTAACTTCCATTTAAACGAAGACCATACCCCGCTGGCGCGCCCCCGTTCTTTAGGTTTAAATAAACAATAACGATTATTAATATATTACGAGAAATGTTTAATCTTTTCTTTCTCCCTTTTATACCTCGTTTTAAATATTGTTGTACTGTGTAAGTATAGTGGGAGTCATTACGTTAGCCTGAGTTTCATCACTTGACTTGAAGCGGTCGTGTTAGTCCGTAGCTGTTTTGTTTTTTTTCATTGTTATAGGTTCAGCGACCATTTGTGAGAAATTCTTTGTATTATATAATTATCAAAGAGGGTGGTTTTGGACCACATATGTTAATATATTATGAATATTGGTAAAATAAAATTGTTACATACGGTGTTCAGTGTTTTATTTTTGTCCTACTATCCTACTAATATTATAAATGTGAAAGTTTGTTACTCAATCACGCCAGAATGGCTGATCGGATCTGGATGAAATTCGGCACAGAGATATATTATAGTCTGGAATAGCACAAAGGCTATAAATTTACAGTGGGGGAAGTAGGTACTCAACACACGTGGGCGAAGCCGCTGGGCTAAACTAGTACTTCATAAAATGCATAAACGTACAAAATATTCGACCCATCTCTATACTGACCACCTTGTCGAAGATTTTCGAGAGTCTTGTGCACAGTGAGTTATTCTCCCCACATTCAGAGTATCATTGTTTGTGAATAACACGCGTTTGTTAATAGTCGCTCTACTTTATTCAAAAACATGACCAAGTTCAATTTTACTGAGTAAGTGGATTTATGAAATGGCGACAGGTCACTGTAACAACTTGCGACCCACGGATGGGTCAAGTTAAAGGGGACAACCTATAAGTCCTAGCTTGCTACTATTATAGTCATCTGTGTATAAGTCCGTCATTAGAGACCTGTCGTAATGTATGGATCAGAATGTTGGGCTATGAAAAAGACGGATGAAATAGATTGCATGTGGCGGAGACGAGAATGTTGAGATGGATGTGTGGAGTAACGAGAATGGATAAAGTGAGAAAGAGAGAGATTACATTAGAGGTAGTTTAAAAGTGGCGCCAGTCACAGAAAAGTTGGAAAGAAGCCGCTTATCTTGGTATGGTCATGTGAAGAGGGGGGATGAAACACATGTAAGTAACTAGAAGAGTAATGAATAATTATAAATGTGGATGGATGGAGTGGGCCAAAGTAAAGATGGATGGATTGTGTGAGAATTGTTATGAAAGAAAAGGGATTTAGTGATAGCGTGACGGCTGACATGACAGAATGGAAGAAAAAAACGTGTTGCGCCGACACCAAGTAACATGGGATAAGGGCAGGAAGATGATGAAGCGGATTTTCGGAAGGCAAGGTGGACCACAAACTGCTTTTAGATCTAATTGCTTGCCTACAACAGCACTCGTGGCAATTTGTTACAAATGTGTATAGCTAACATATTCAACAGCCGGTCGATTCTGTTAACAGCTCACCGTGAAAACTTAGGTGGAGTGAGCGTGAAGTGAACTGTCATTCCACCTTGATTGTATGGATTGACAGCCCACTTCACGTTCACTTCACCTAAGTTTTCACGGTGAGTTGTTTACAGAATCGCACTACAGCCGGTCGATTCTGTTAACAGCTCACCGTGAAAACTTAGGTGGAGTGAGCGTGAAGTGAACTGTCATTCCACCTTTATTGTATGGATTGGCAGCCCACTTCACGGTCACTTCACCTAAGTTTTCACGGTGAGATGTTACAGAATAGCACTACAGGTCACATAAGATAATGGTGTTGATTCTGTTATGCACAAACTAAACTTAATTTAGGCTATTGCTATCTTTTTCTCTCTAATAAAACAAGAAAGAGACGGACATAAATTAGAGCTGTCAAATTTAGTTTGAACTAATATTTCCATACAAATTAAGGGTACACGTAAAAACATGTCGTCTAAAAACACGGCGAAGCGCAAGGCGTAAACTAGTTTGACATCTCTAACTTAGTGCATAGGTAGAGCCGTCCTTTTCTCGCACTGCCTTCTATTAAAAGATAGCAATTCTCTAATTTTATTTTAGTTTAGATATTGAACAAGAGAATCCGTGCCATTGGCTTTCAATTGAACTTAAACACAGTCATGTCTGGGGCACCCCATGCTCAATTTTGGAACCACTATTTATACTTTTTTAATTCACTTTATTACATTTTCAAATATTTGAATGTAAAACGTTAAAAAAATTAAAAAGTAACTCTCCGCTGTCCAGAAGTAACGCTTTCTAAATACAGCTGCCTATCGAGAACCTCCTTATTAGTCGAGGCTTGTGACTATTAAGTCATCGGCTGATACGACTATCTAATGCTCGCTGAATTCACTTTCCCTTTATTTATTTTATTTACACTTTATGCAACAAAAGTACAAAGGTGGACTTAATGCCTTAGGCATTCTCTACCAGTCAACCAAGGGTGGTGGAGAGATAATAAGGCAGGTGCATAAAAAATAAAGCATAAACAAGAAGAAATAATTAAAAAAAAAACGGGAACGAAAATATATAATATAGTAATAATAAACATACATATATATTTAATATAAACCGATAAATAATATATATATATCAAGTAATACAAAAGGTTTTTAAGACGACTCTACTCCTTGTGTAGAAAATAATTCCGCAACTTCCGCTTAAATGCATACTGACTGGTGGCCGTCCTGATATCGAGAGGAAGCGCATTCCACAGAAGGATGGACTTAATTTGAAAGGAAGAATGAACAAAATAAGAAGTATGAGCAGGGCAAAGCAGTAGAAGATTATTATTCTTCTAATAATCTTCGCAGATTCCTGGCGCGTGAAGAACATAGAAATTGAAAGTGAGATTAAGAAGGAGGAGTGGGCAATGTCGCGGCGTCTGGCTTATTTGCCACAATAGTCCTGCCAGTGATGATATAATAATAATAATAAATAGTGGTTTATTGCAGAAACTTGTACAACTTTTACATTTAATCTTACATAGGGACCTCCTTTTAAGTAAAAGATATATACCTGTAGGAGGTCCCGCTCTTCAATGACAAATTATTAAATATTAAAAGTGGTGTACAAAAATAAAAGTCGGTTCAAAATACAATTCAAACAAAAAATTACAAGTAAAATGCAAACCAAATAAAAGGCAAAAAAGAAAAGTAAAAGAACTTAGAGATAAATCCTAAAATAGTGTGTGTGTATGTGTGTAAATGAGTGTGTACTTGTGATGGTGTGTATTTGTGGATGTGCATGTGTGTGTACGAGTATGTGTGTACCGTCAACTGCCCTGACTTTGCCCGGATTTTGATATTTTTGGCCTTTAACGTAAAATAAAATTAAAAATATGCTCGATTTCCATGTTGTGCACATATTTATTCGTGGAAAAAACCCAAGAAATATATAATTTTTATTTATTTTAGTCATTGTTCGTAAGTAAAAAAAGTTTTTGAGGTATTTTAGAAATTAGGCAAAGTTATGTTTCATGTCTCTGACATTGCCTAATGCATTTATTCCGAAATAAACAATTAGATTTTTACGCTGGCACAATCTAAAATTAATATGGTTTAACTTCTAGAGAATACAATCCAATTTTGAATGACACATTTTGGGATTATTTTAGCAGGTAAAAAGGCTTAGGCAATGTCTGGACACCATTTTATACAATCTCCATACATTGACAAAGAATGGGTAGGGTTGTGTCGTAAGAAAATTAACCAAATTTTTATTTTTTATTAATAAAGTGTGTAATAGTCCTGTACGCTTTTACTGGCTCGAGATTCTTTTATACTAGTTATAGAGCGCACCGTCAAAATATTTCTGTGGCGTTTTAAAAAGTTTCTAACCCACTTCGATCCTGGCATTTTGTGGTTAAAAATTCCACTCAGTCCATTTTTGACTATATAATCATGCAATTCCATGAATATCCATATTCTCCACAAAGTATCAAACAACTAGCAATTTGTTCATCAGCTGGCGACAATTATGAGGGACCTCCAATATTTTTCAAATGTTTTTGTTTGACTTTATTTACAATCGTGCGGCGAGGTATACCTACCGAATTGCTTTTCGGCATCGTATGAAAAAATATTTTTCTTTTGTACGAGACCTACGGCAATGTCTAATATGCTCTCATCATAGTCTTATATCTTCTTCGCGACATTTTGATCGTCCTTCAAACAAAAAGAAAACCAGAATAAGTACCTTGATATCAGGTATTTTTTTTTAAATCTATAGCAATAAACAACATAAAACAACAACAACAAGAAATTAATTGAGTTGATATTTATTTAAATTAATTAATTACTTAACTACGCCTTCAAACAACTTAAATTATTTATATGGTTATCTGTTTGAGTTATCGCGTAACATAAACACAAAAATACATCTTCCTTTTTTGATGTCGGTAAATAAAAAAAGTGTCAACCCTAGCCTAAGCAAAGTCACAATCACCTTGTTCAAAAAAAATGCCTGACTTTGCCTATTCCAACATTTCTCGCTAAACACCGCATTATTTCCATCAATAACAATGAAAAAACGATAAAGCTATCAACGTTTTATAGAATAAGTTAAAAACAAGTTAGAAATATACATATTTTAAAGACTTATTTGAAAAGTTTTTCCGAAACAAAAAATAACAAACTTCCCGCACTTTGGTTTGACACGCAACTGTCAAAAATTATGAATGTTACCAACATAGCGTCACCAATTTAGTATTGCCAGATAATAATTCTAAAAACTGACATATGCGTCGATTGCCAAACTAATAAATTGAAAAAGATATTACCATTTGTTCATTTTAGGCAAACACAGGACGCGAGGCAAAATCAGGGCAGTTGACGGTATCATTTCAACTCATAATTTTTATGTCAATGACTCTTAATGACGATGCTTGCAGCAATAATTCAATGTCATCGTCTTCAATTTTAGCCATTGAACTATTGCCTTTTTGCAGTCCTTAGTAGTCATAGGATAGATGTTAATGATTTTATTAATTTTATTATATATGGCAGCGGAATTTGTACTGTATTGTCTTGTGGCATATGCAGTTTTGACAAATTTTACTGGTGCAACACAGTACGAGTATTTTCGTCTTCTCTTCTGATGGTGAGGGTCATAGCGCAAGACTGTGTAATTTTAAGACGGTATGGAGTATGTATAATTTTCTCACTGTGAGAATACCGCTACAGGAGTATAACTCATTGGTTGAGAATCTGTACGGTTTGGTATGCATGACCTTGATAAGGGATCTCTGTGCTCGCTCTAGCTCAAGAAATTTCATTTTGGTCGCACCGTCCCACACGGGTATGCAGTAGGTTAGAATTGATTGAGCCAGAGAGACATAGATTTCAATTAAAAATTTTTAAAGTTGTCACATGTCTTGGGTTTTTAAATATCCAGATAAGTTTTCTTATACGGGCCATGACCATATCTATATGAGTATGCCAAGATAACCTCTGGTCAACGATTATACCTAGGTATCTTATATGAGTCACTTTTTAAATATTTTTACAAGAACAGTTTGTGCTAGATATAATTGACAAGTGTGAATTTTGAGAATTTAGGTCCAGGTTGCGTGTTGTTATAGATTGTAAATGCAATATATTTTGTTTTAGAAATATTTAGTGTAAGAAGATGTGAGTTCAGCCAGTTAGCAATTTTGGAAAGACCCTTTTCAGCAGATTGATATACAGATTCCCATGTATCACCAGAGAAAGCAATAGCAGTGACGCCTGTATATGAGAAAACGCGACCCTTATCTAGCATCATTTTGCAGAGATGGTTTATATAAATTAAGAAAAGAGTTGAACCCAGTACGCTACCCTGTGGGACGCCGTAGGTCACGTAAGACTCATTACTAACATGCTCTCCTACCCTAACCTTTTGCCTACGATTCTTAGATAATCTATTAGTAATGCTATTGGGATTCCTCTTATGTCTATACCTTCTAGACTACGCACAAGAATGGGCACAGAAACGGTATCGAAAGCTTTTTTTAAATCGAGAAATACAGTTAGACATCTTTTCCCTGAATCTACTAGGTTAACAATATGAGTGGTTAATGCTGTTACTGCATCTTCCGTGGATAATTTTTGTCTAAACCCATATTGAGCTTGTGAAATAATGTTATATTCATTAGTGTGGCTGGTTAGTCTTATGTTAATTAGCTTTTAAATGATTTTAAATATTGCAGGCAAGACAGAGATAGGTCTGTAATTGTTAATATCATCTCTGTCCCCACCCTTGTGCACAGTAGTAATTATGGCTTGCTTCAGAGCTGGTGGAAATTTCCCTTGGCTAAAACACAAGTTAGCAAGATGCGAAATTATGGGTACGACTAATTCAGGGACAGTTTTTAAAAAAATTGTTGTAATATTATACCAGCCTGGAGCGCTTTCAGATTGGAGACCCATTAGCACGTTATAGACTTCTCTAGGATCAGTTTCGAGAAGCATGAAGGAGGAAGCCTGTGAATTTGCGCGTTCGCCAAAGCCCCTGCTGGCGACAAGTCCACGCGTTCGTCATCGGTCGAACACGCGCCAGCCAGCGCGGGAGTCGCTGGCGGAATATCCACGCATTCGGCCATCGGGTGAACGCGTGCCAGCCGGCGCTACAGGCGCCGGCGGTACATTCACGCGTTCGCCATCGGTGGAACACGCGCCAGCCGACGCGACAGGCGCCGGCGGTACATTGACGCGTTCGCCGCGGACATCACCAGCTCCTAGCCACTCACCCACGTTGTTGTCTGCTTCTTCATCCTCGATTTCGGCGATTTCTAACGCCAGCCTTTTCCATATCAGCTGTTCCCTCAACTTGACCAGTTCTTCCTCGGCTTTGTACACGGCGGCAGCACGGCGGCGCTGCGCTTTCAGTCTAAAGCGGCTCGCTCTTGACCTAGATGACGCACACGTGGCATTTCGTTCCAAGTGACAACGCCAGTAACTTGGTATTCCATTGTGGATCCGGCTCAAAGGACCAATTTTTACGATATAGGGCCGGATTATTTTAAACACAACGAAGTGAAACACCAAAATACTGGCAAACTCGTATATTATCTTACTTAACACACATCACAGAACACCATGATACTCGTAAGTACAGATACACACATAGTACTACTGGCAAACTCGTATAATATCTTATTTAACCACACATCACAATACGCCACGTTAAATACAGACACACAGTAGCAGTACAATGAACAGAGACTTACATACTCGTATTACCAGGCGAAGTACCGGGCTTGGCCAGAGCCAGAGGCGACCAGGGCTCCTCCGTGCGTGCCCAACGATTTTATTACAATGTCTCATCAGACGTACTCCTGCGCGGACCGCGTCGGTTACAAAGACATCCGGCCACAATCACGCAGGTGGGACAAAGACCGCAAGACACGCTCGCGTAGGAACGACAAGAATGGCTATACTCGTACAATGGTATGCACAATCGCCATCTCATACCACATGTTACAAACAATGTAAAAGATCCAAATAACCCAACTTTCTCTTACAGACACAATAGTATTCACTTACAATGAATTGCCAATGAATTGCCTACACCGTTCTTTGTTCAGAGTCAGCCCAGGGATTCTAAGTTGGATGCTGCGATTGATAAAGATGCTGCCAATGATGTGACAAATCCTAGCCGGGATTCTCAACTCGTGCAGCTTTTGCCTGAGATTAGGGTGGGGGACCGAATCATAGGCAGCTGATATATCCAGGAAGACAGCAACCACTGACTCATTCCCGCTGAGGGCCAGCCGGACCAATGACGTGAGGATACCCACACTATCAGCTGTGCCCAGGCCTTTCCTAAAGCCGAACTGAGACGCCGGGAGCAGCCTCCTACTTTCTATCAACCACTCTAAACGGTTTTTTTTATCAAATGTTCCAAAATTTTTATGAGTATGGACGATAGAGCAATAGGCCTGTATGAACAATGATTATTAGGATCTTTGCCTGGTTTTATTATGGGAATGACTACTTTTCCATTCTGAGGGAATGTAGCCAGAAGTAAAACAGAAATTAGCCAAGTCCAGGTAATATTGGTGAGTTTTTGGACCAGCTTTGGTAATAAAGGAGTAAGGGAATCCATCCACACCCGGAGCGGAGTCCCTGACATGGAATAGCTCAGATTTAAGTTCATCCAAGCTAAATGGCATGTTCATTGGGTCGTCAGAGCTGTCTACATCATCAATGCCAACACTGCTTTCCTCTATGTTTGGAACATATTGTGGTGTAAAATTGGTGTAGTTTTGTGTCTAGAAAATGGAGCTGAGAATTTTATTGTAGTAGTATTGACTACCTCAGCGAAGTTTACCGAGAAGGCTGACTCGACACATTTGTTGTCAAATACTGCAATGTGTTACATCTGCATTCTAATAAAAATACACTACGTAAGACCAGGCAATAAGGTCGAAGACTATAGCCTTCCCTTCAGGGTAAAATAATATTAAAAATAAAAAAAATATGTACGCACCATAGATGTAGTACATAATAATATATACCTACTCCGATACATCTCTTGACATCTCTCATCTGCATCTCCGGATACATTACATCTATGGTACGTAAGACGTTAGGTAGGTACCTATACTTCATCCCTATTATACTCTTTGGTATACTTCTTTTGGCGCATTTTGGCGTAACAAGATAAAAAACCGAATTGTCACAGTTTACAAAAGGAAAACAATCATTCTTCATGAACAGACCATAACTAACTTCAGGGTATCGGTTCTACTAGCTAACTTCAGGCTGTAGGTTTTTTGTGACGGTGTGCGCGAATCGTAAAAACTACTCTCATCATTTTTCCTTATCGCGCCAAAAGAAGTTTAACTTCAAAAAAAGTGTGTGTGTGTACTTATGTACGCACGTAAGAAGTTATACTTCTTTGGCGTAATAAGATAAAATACCAAACTGTCACAAAGTTTACAAAAGGAAAACAATAATTCTTCATGAACCACAGACCATAGAATCTCAAGACTCGTCAAGCGCCCCCCTCCGGAATCCAAACTGCCTCTCCGCTAGATCCGGCCCCAGCCGCACCAGCCGCTCGACGAGGCGGTCTACAATGACTTTTAAAAACCTTGCCCACCTCGTCGAGCGGCACGATGGGCTGATAAGGGGACGGAGAGACCGCAGGCCACCCCGCTTCCTAATGAGGACCAGTTTCCACGTCATCCAACGAAGTAGGAACTGGCCCCTCAAAGCATGCGCTTAGGAACCCCATTTAGTCGAGCTTCCAAGGCCAAGATTTTTTTTATCGTTCATCCATTCAGCCTACATACCGCTACTGTCAGGGTGTTTTACATGTTTGAACAATGAACTGTAAACTGCCACATGAATTCCACATTTCTCCTAAGTGCCTTGAATTTCGAACCGGTAAGCCAACATCCTGGGATGGGCACTAGATCGTTATCATTTGATAACCAATAAAAGGGGTATTGTATTACCCAGTAACTGGGTTGTGGAGGTCAGATAGTCAGTCGCTCCATGTAAAATACAGTATTCAGCTGCATCCGGTTAGGTTAGACTGGAAGCTGACCCCAAGATAGATGGGGGAAAAGGCTAGGCAGATGATGATGGTTATCCTTTGATAACACTGTTAGCACACTCACAGTGACTGCTGCACTGTGTATCGTGGGTTCCATTCCCACAGAAAAAATATTTACATGGCCTACAAATAGTTGGTCCAGGTCTGGGTGTTTGTAGATATTATTATTTATTTAAAAAACACAAGTTTATGGACGAGAGCAGAGGAAGGAGAAGGGGGGAGTTTGTATTGTGGGGTTGTAAACACCCTCAATACAGGACAAAATAATAGTGTGAAACGTTAAAAAAAAATTAATGATAAGATTTCATACATTATAATACTGATATCAATTAAAATTATGTAAGTTTAAACTAATATTATGATTAAACATAGTACATAGAAGAATTTTTTATGATTTTTTTTCTAATTAAAAATTTCTTAAATAGCAAAGTATGAATATGAAAAGCATCAATTCTCTTGAATAATGTAGTTATTAATATCAGCGCTTCTTTATATTTCTGTTCTACATTTCTCAGTTAGTTAAGCTGTGACTGAATCAGCATCTTCATATTTATCAGAATGTTCTCCACATCCTCTTCATCTTCATCATCATCATCCATGTCAAATGTAAGTAAATTTAGAATGGTAAACACAGAGTTATATATAGACTGATTGAGTCTCTCACGTGCGCCTGTCTCATTATAAATGCCAGTCACTGGCACATCAAACTGTGATAAGGTTGTAACAACTGCAGGTTCTTCCGGCAGAGCTGCCTGCAACGGTACTTCGTGACTTGAAATGGACACTTGAACATCTACAGTAGGAAGTTGAACATCTTCTTCAGCAGCAAGTTGAACATCTTCTTCAGCAGCAAGTTGAACATCTTCTTCAGCAGCAAGTTGAACATCTTCAGCATCAAGTAGAACATCTTCAGCATCAAGTTGAACATCTTCAGCATCAAGTTGAACATCTTCAGCATCAAGTTGAACATCTTCAGCATCAAGTTGAACATCTTCAGCAGCAAGTTGAACATCTTCAGTAGGAAGTTGAACATCTTCAGTAGAAGGTTGACCTTCTCTTCTTTCTTGCATTCTTCTTTCTTGTTTTCTTAATTTTTTTCTTATAAGTTTTTCTTGGAGATTCTCTTCGTGTAGTCTTTTGATCGCTAGACTATGTCTTGCCTGTTTTACTTTTGTTAACGCTTGTACCATCCATTTCTCTTTAGTGAGAAGCTGGGCTTCTCGGGCTATACGCCGTCTTAGATCCGCGATTTCCCTTTGCATCGTGGTTTTAACTTTACTGCAGATTTATTCAATAACAAAATAGAACGATATAATGTATGAGTGCGCGCACAATAAATCGAGGCAAAGAGTTCTATTATTGTAGTCTTTGAGTACTAATCACCTAGCCTCTATATTATTGTAGTCTTTGTGGTCTTTATAATCACAGAACACATCATTTTAATAGATAAGTAGGTAGTCTTTAGGTATCGATCGATATTTTTTTTTTTAAATTTTGCGGCTATGCCACGCTTGGTTACAAGACCTTTAAACCAAGTCTTAAGACTCAATTACACCATCCGATTTCAAGGGAGCCAATTTATGAAAAATCTAATTTGAAGTTGGAAAATAACGATCACACTACACTAATGGCACAATTACACCTTCCGATTTCAAGGGACCCAATTTAGGAAACAAGAAGGTGTTAGAAAGGTCCCGATTTGACTTCCTAAAATTGTGTACGATTTAGGATAGTGTAATCGCATCACTACGATTTAGAGCTAAATGTTACCAATTTAGGGACTTTGTCGCTACAAATGGGCTATTAGTTTTTTTATATGAAATCTAACTAGTGTTTAAATGAAATTTCCCAAGGTCCCATTCCTAGAAAAAATATGAAAGTCCGCTCTTTTTCTTTTTTGTTCCGCTTCTGATAGAATCAGTTTTTGAGACTTTCTAGCGATTATTGATATTCTGTCGGGCTTGAATTTGTAAGAGTTTGTAACACTCGATTTAGGATTCCGATTTAGGAGTCTACTATGAAAGTAACTAAAATAGAGCAGCCCCGCGGTATCTACATCTATAAATTAACGGATTTTCCTAACAGCACATGTCGCTGAATTTAACCGACCTGCAACAGATTTTAATTCATTAAGTCCATTGTAGCCTTCAATCGAGCGTTATTCCCAGGAAAACAGTGTTTTCGACGAATTCTAATTTCTCTTTGTTCAATACTACTTAGCACTTACCAAAGTAAAGCAAATCTTACGCACTTCGTTTTTTTATTATTTAATACTAAATTATTAGCAGTGAACCAGTTTTGGACCTGCTGAAGGGCGTTAAAAAATTGATTAATTTTTGAAAAGTCCAGAAAGCTACATCACTTTTTTTTTTGGTCAATTTTAAACCGACTTAAAAAAAGGAGGAAGTTGTCAATTCGACCGTAAATATATATATTATATACCCCTCAGGCCCCGCACGCGTCAAATGTCAACATCTGTCAATCCCCGTTGACAGTCGGCCATCGTGTAACTACAGCCTTTGTCAGGTTCCGGGTGTATAAATCTTGCCACAGGTCTAAAAACCTTGGGTAATGGGTAATAGTAGCGGTTTAAAACGCGTGAATAGGGTTTTTGGGAAGGCAAACGGAATTTCCTCGGTGGCGCACTGTATAATATAGGTAGCCATGCAAGATTGCAGCTTTCTAGTACTAACAGTCTCTAAACTATGCCTCGGACGGACAGACTGAAACTGTATGGGTTCCTTGTCCTTGTTAAGACTACGGAACCGTTAAAAAGATGTGTAGTCGGAAAAGACGTGCTTTAACTGCAACAGTATAGCTGCATAACACGCAACAATTTTCTTGACGATTGTAACATAAGTTTCATTTTTCATTGTTTTAAATACTTATGTAGTTTCGTAACCTCTCAGAATTAAACAAATTGCGTCACTGTAAAATATTTCTGCCTACATTTTGTTCGTCTTATAGTTCCGCACAGCGCGATAGATGGCGTTGCTCGGTTTTGCGCGGAATGCTGAATGGCGCTATGGTTTCGTTACCGCCGGTCCTATATAACCGGGCGGCGGCGTTGTGTGTGTAATAATCATATACTTAGTAACCAGAAATTTTTGGAAAGAAGCGAGCCTCTTTGGGCAAGCTTCTAATTATGAATAAACAGGGTTAGGTACTCTTACTTGTAACTCGGCGTACATAAGTAGGTACTTCCGTGTGTGGTGGAGGTGTGACCTATTTGCAACAATTAAACAAACAGCCGATGAAGCCTAGCCGAAAACATTTTTTTTTCTCAGAGAGTTCGTCATAAGCGAGGGAGTTATGTAGACTTTGCTTACGATACCCCTTGGTCAGACTGTTATTTATTACTTTAGCCTCGATTTTAAAATAAATGATAAATGTTATCAACCCAACCGATATGCCCTTTGAGTTTAAACGGATTCAATTTCCAATTCGTTTTGCATTCACCATGACGATTAACAAATCACAAGGCCAATCCTTGAGTGTTTGTGGTCTGAATTTAGAAAATGCATGTTTTTCTCAAGGTCAATTGTACGTGGGATAGTGCACGTGTCGACAAACCATCCGCTTTATTTGTTCTTGCGCCTGATAAAAAAAACAAAAATGTCGTATAACACAAGGTGCTTCACTGAAAGAATCAACCCAAGTGTAACCCATGCAGCACTATACATAGCTTCATCATAGCAATTATCTTGCCGACACGGCATTGAAAAACTTGATTTTTGTACTTTTATTGAATTTTTATTTTCTCTATATACCTATATTAACCTAATGAACTTAATATTCTTTTTTGTATTAATTTTATTACGGTAATTAAAACAATTAAAATGATAAATTAAGTGTACCTAAAAGGTATCACTACATTAATTGACTGTTAGGCGGTACGAAGTTCGCCGGGTCAGCTCGTTAATAAAATCAAAAGGTAGTATTGATGTTGGATACATCCAGTTATGGAAGGATAGAGTAACATTTTTAGATGGTAGTTCTGGGGGTTTGTTTCAGTACCGTACCTACTCAAAGGTGTAGAAACTTGCTCCAAACACCGTCTCTTGTTTCAAATTCTTTGAAACCGCGCCGTCTTTTTGCGTTCTGCTTATGGTGGCCAGTTTGATTTTCGAACAAACCTTTTTCCAATGCCTTAAAGTTATGATGGGAATTTTTTTTCTGGCGCCAAGGAAGGGTTATGTTCTTTGGGCGTATCTTGTATGTATATGTACTCGTAAGTAGGTACCTACCCAAATTTTTATGTAAATTTCTTTATTACCTCGTATCTTCCAAACGGCTGGATGGATTTCGACAGTTAAGGTATCGTTATATTCGTCTTATAAACCCAAGTGCCCATAGGTATGTGCTTGAAAAAAGAAGTATCGGATTTTTGGCGCGGAAGTTATCTACGTTAATAAAAAAAAAATTACCAAACCTATATATGAAAATAAAGGAAATAAAACAGGAATCACAAAAATATATTTATGTTACATGTTTTTTAAATTTAATTACAAATAATAAATTGATTTAAAACGTTCTATTAGGGTATAAAACTTTTTTACAAAAAATACAACCGACTTCCAAAAAAGAAAATACACAGACTTACCTAATTGAAAAATAACTTTAATTTTAAGTGTATTTTCTTCTTTGGAATTCGGTTGTTTTGTTTTGTAAAAAAGTTTTTATTTTTCACTTTTTAGTTGATAGACCCCAGAACTAAAAACTATTTATACTAAAAAGTTGCAATTTTTGTATGTAAGTTGTCCTCCACCTGTTCATTTGTTGTTTAAAATTGTTTATTTAAAACCCATCTCTGTTCCTTCACTGCCTAAGTGCCCAGAGGAGCGGTAACTCTGTTACGAATTTATCCGCTACCCCTTGGCATGCAGGCATCGGCCATGATGGGCTCCGTCAGTGGTGGCTGACATATTCTCTTTCAGGCGTGCGTGGAACACTACGCGCCGTCGACTCTCAGGCCTGGTGCTGATCGGATGGCGAGCTAACCATTACTCGCCGTCCGCAGGCCCGCGTCTACGGTGGCCGGAGATATAGTGCTGATAAAACAAGACAACGGCGGGAGCCGGGAAAATGGTCCATGGGACGCATAACCGACAAGCACCCTGGCCCCGAGGGTTTAATCAGAGTATACAGCGTAAAGAGTGGTGACAGTATAACCAAGCGATGTGTGACAAAGTTGTGTGCTTTACCAATCGGTACTGTACCAGACGAGATGGTTGTTTATTTTCTTTATTTTGCATGCAACTTGTTAAGTACGGATCCCTAATGGATATCGCCGAACTTGCACATTCCTACATGTTTACGCCAACCGCATAGAGACTGCAGCGATGACGTCCGTTCAGCCACGAGCCGCCGACGCAGCAGAAACTCAAGAGTAGCAATAAGTTATTTTTAAGTATATTATTGTCATTCCATATTCTTACATCGAATAGGTTTCATCAACTTAATTGTAATAATTTCTTTTATTTTTTTTTCGATCCATCGTCTGCAGTCTACGTAATTGGCGCAGTCGGTAGGATACTCGCGGGCCGGTTCGCGAATCGCGTTAGAGTCATCTCATATCGGACACCACGATCGCGTATCACCCGGGCGGCTATCAAGTCACGTCACGAGTATCCGAATCTACGGCAGAGCTGCGGAGCCGCGTGGAGAATCCAGAAATCGATTCACGGAGAAGAACCAGAGATGAAATATATGTGAGTACATTAGAATCTTTCTCGTGTTGCCTCCTTTCTATTCCTAGTTACTTTTATGTCCAAGATTTTTCATCACGAAAGATCTAATCGTCAGGAACCTGCATCACGTCAGGTTCGCCGACATTTAGTAGATATTAACAGAGATTTAGATAGCGAATCGGATTTCAATTTAAATAATTTGCTAGAACCTAAAATGCCTCACGACCCCGACGTAATTTTCAAGGCCTTACGCCTTGTGCCTGATTTTGATGGAAACCCCAATATACTGACGAGGTTCATTAATATCTGTGACCGAATAGTATCTCAGTATTCAAGCTCCGAGCCAGGTAATGAGCTAGGGAATCTGTGTCTTTTAAACGGCATTTTAAACAAAATAACAGGGCCTGCCGCATCCACCATCAACTCAAATGGGATTCCTGAAACTTGGGCAGGTATCAGATCAGCTCTTATTAACAACTTCTCGGACCAGAGAGACGAAACAGCCTTATACAATGACCTCTCGTTGGCTACGCAAGGTAATAGGACTCCACAGGAATTTTACGACCAATGTCAAACGTTGTTCAGTACAATTATGACTTACGTGACGTTACATGAGACCTTACAAACGACTATTGAAGCGAAACGGACACTTGACAAGAAAGTAACAATGCAGGCTTTCGTACGTGGACTAAAGGAACCTTTAGGCTCACGTATACGTTGTATGCGTCCAGAAACCATAGAAACGGCTCTCGAATTCGTTCAGGAAGAATTAAATATTATATACCTACAGCAACGTAATGATGCCCCAAAGGCTCAAACTACCCAGAGCGCACCCAAAATTCTATATAAATCCCCAATGACGCCTGCTGTGCCGTTTAACGCGTTCAATGTTCCGCGACCCCCAGTACCTAACTGGCCCGCTCCAGTAGGACAGCGTGGCTACCAACCCCAGCCTCAGGCCTTCAAATTCAATATGCCCAACCAGCATCAAAATCGCATGCCTACTCGAACCCAACAAATGTTCCGTGCACCATTACCAAACTATAATCCACAAAGTAACGTTTTTAAATTACAACATAGGACTAATCCACCACAAAACTTGGGTCCGAAACCCATGAGTGGTGTCCAACATTTTATTTCGAAACCGTTACCCATGATGCCAGGGCATGATTGGCAACGAAACGGGAACCCATCACCGGGTAATTATTTTAAGACGCGTGAGTTAAACTTCAGTGAACTTGCTTTACCTGATAGTTCTTATTCTGCGGACAACTACTACGAGCCAGTATATGACTACTACACGGACGGTAATGACTGTTACGTTGTTTGTGACTTTGACTACCACACCAATATGACCGATTTCAACTTGACTACAATTCCCGATGGTCAAGTAGCAAGTGAGGCAGAGCCACAACCAGGCTCCAGCGGTACAAATCAGAAACAGAACCAAAATTTTCAGTCGGACCAGACATCCAAAGAGCAAAAATAGACCTTAATTTACAGACCCAAAGACAGTTACCCTACATAGAAATTGCATGCCCTCCTTTAAAATTTTTGATTGACACTGGCGCTAACCAGTCATTTATAAGCCCCGAGGCTGTACAAAAGTTCTTCTATGACTATCCTCTCAGTTATGACCCGTTCGAAGTTACAAACGTACATGGCGTTAGTAGAAACGATTATTCCATAACGCTACCGTGTTTTAATGAATTCAATGAGACCGATAGTGTAAAATTGTTCGTTTACCGTTTTCAGGATTATTTCGATGGCCTAATAGGACTAGACTTGTTATCCAAATGGGAGGCTAAAATTGACTTAAAAGATTACCAATTAATAACGCGTTCTGCTACAAATCAAATTAAAGTATACAATTCACGCAATGTTAACCTGTACGCGGATATTATTCCTGCTAAAAGTTCTAAATTAATTAAAATACCCATAAATGCCCCGGACGGTGACGTTTTAGTAAATGAACAAGTTTTCTGTAATTGTATCATCCACGAGTGTCTTACCACTGTCACCAATAGTCGTGGATATGTGGAGCTAGAAAATCCAACACCTAATGACGTTATATTCTCGTTAGACCAGCCAACTCGTGCGAAACTGTTCAATGCTAGTTGCACGCAAATAAAAAAAACAAATCGCGTAGATGACGTTTTATCGCGTTTGCGTACGGACCACCTTAATCCAGAGGAAAAAGCTAACCTCTTAACCCTCTGCTCCCGCTATGCAGATGTCTTCTACATTGATGGAGAACCATTGACATTCACCAACAAAATTAAACATCGTATAAAAACGACAGATGAAATTCCCGCATACACCAAGAGCTATCGATACCCTTTCGTTCATCGGGAAGAAGTTAGGGACCAAATTTCCAAAATGCTAGAACAAGGTATAATAAGACCTTCCGACTCCGCATGGAGCTCGCCCATCTGGGTTGTGCCAAAAAAAATTGACGCTTCTGGAAAGCAGAAATGGCGTCTTGTAGTTGATTTTCGTAAACTAAATGAAAAAACAATAGACGACAAATATCCCATACCGAACATCAGTGACGTCCTTGACAAATTAGGCAAGTGCCAATACTTTACGACCTTAGATTTGGCAAGTGGGTTTTATCAGGTAGAGATGGACCCGCAAGACATATCAAAAACCGCATTTAATGTGGAACACGGGCATTTTGAATTTCTTCGAATGCCCATGGGACTCAAAAACTCACCGTCCACCTTCCAACGAGTTATGGACAATGTCCTAAGAGGCCTCCAAAATAATATCTGCCTCGTTTATCTTGACGATATTATAGTATACAGCACCTCTCTTCAAGAGCACATGGACAATTTGGAAAGGGTCTTCCAAAGACTTAGAGAGTCCAACTTCAAAATACAGATGGACAAGTCAGAATTTTTGAAACTAGAAACTGCATATCTGGGACATATCATTAGCAGAGACGGCATCAAGCCGAACCCTAACAAGATCTCTGCAATCCAAAAATATTCAATTCCCAAAATCTCTAAGGAAATCAAACAATTTTTAGGACTTCTAGGTTACTACCGAAAATTTATTCCCGACTTTGCTCGCATCACCAAGCCTCTTACCCTATGCCTAAAGAAAGGTAGCAGAATTACTCTCAGCCCCGAATATGTCAATGCCTTTGAAACATGTAAGACTCTACTAACCAATGACCCTATTCTACAAGACCCAGACTTCAAGAAAGAATTTAATCTCACAACAGACGCTTCGAATGTCGCTATTGGAGCAGTGTTATCTCAAGGACCTATAGGTTCCGACAAGCCCGTCTGTTACGCTTCCCGCACACTTAACGAAAGTGAGTTAAACTACAGCACAATCGAGAAAGAGTTGCTTGCCATAGTGTGGGCCACGAAATACTTTAGACCTTATCTCTTCGGTAGAAAATTTAAAGTACTGACTGACCATAAACCCCTGCAATGGATGATGAACCTGAGAGAACCTAACTCGCGACTGACCAGATGGCGACTCAGACTAAGCGAATATGACTTCACTGTAGTGTACAAAAAAGGAAAATTTAACACTAATGCCGATGCCCTCTCCCGTGTAGAAATCCATAACGAGGAAATAGAGGAGATTAACTCATTGATTGAAAATATTAAGAATCTCAGATCAATGATTAACAACCCAGCGGTGGCTCCACCTCCACCAATAGACTCCTCGACTGACACCGATTCACTGATCGAAAGTAATGACCCCAGATCGCTGATGAACAACCCATCGGAGGCACCACCTCCACCAACAAACTCCTCGACTGACACCGTGCATACCAGTAATGAACACCCGATACTAGAAATCCCCATTACAGACGAACCTCTCAATAAGTTTCATCGACAGATTTACTTTACCATAGTAGGTGACATAAAACGCCGACCGACAGTAACCAAACCATTCGAAAGTCATGCTCGAATCGCAGTCCAAATCTCGGAATCCAACCTAGAAGGCGACATTATTAATGCAATAAAAGAATACGTGAATCCGAAAGTCAAAACAGCTATCTTGATTAACCCACCTCTAGCCATGTACTCATTAATACCCATTATACAAGACAAATTCAGAAGTTCCTCACTCAACCTAGTATTAGCTAAGACAGAACTCGAGAATGTTAAAGAGTATCTCCGACGACAAGACATCATCCGACACTATCACGACGGTAAGACGAACCATCGCGGCATAAATGAATGTCACTTAGCCCTCTCACGAAAATATTACTGGCCAAAGATGAAAGAACAAATCACCAAGTTCATTAATGAGTGTACCATCTGTGGTCAAGCTAAATACGACAGAAATCCAATAAGACCTCAATTCAACATAGTGCCTCCAGCTACCAAACCACTTGAGATTATCCACATGGACCTCTTCACCGTTCTCTTCACTCTTCAACGAAAATAAAATAGTATCAGAATTTAATAGTCATATCAGCCTGAGTAAAGAATGGATGTCCCAACATGGTACCATCTTAGACCAAATAACAAGAAATCAGGAAAAGGTTAATGCAACGCTAGAACTACTTCTAGAGAAAGCTGCTTATACAGATTACAGCCTAATAAAATTCGCAAAGTTTGCCCAGATTTTGGGAATCATAACTAATAACGTAGAAGATTTAATGTTAGAAATAATTAGATTAGAAAATATAATGGCTTTTATACGGGCGTCCAGCACCCATCATTCTATGATAGATATAGAAGTGCTAAAATCTATGATAGATAAGTTAAAATCAATATACTGTCAAGATCAAATCTTGAACTTAGAGTTACGTGAATATTATAATCTTATAAAACCAGGTTCCTACTTTATTGAGAAGAGAATAGTAATAGTATACAGTTTTCCTATAATCTCTAAAGACCTTTACGACTTATACAGACTATCCATTGTGCCTAATAAGAAACAACTTGCCCTTATTCCTTCCTCTCCCTATATAGCAACAAATGAGAAATCATTCGTGTACATAGAGGCTGAATGCCCGAAGTACAGCAGCATCCATCTCTGTGAAAAGAAGACAAGTCATCAAATCCGAACGAAGCCTGATTGCATCCAACAGCTCATCATCAATCAAGGTCTAGAAGACACCTGCCAATTCACCAAGATTTCACTCTCCAAACAAGCAGTAGAAAAACTGGACGATCAGCACTACGTTTTGTCATTGCCCCAACCGACCAAAGTACAGCTAGCCTGCGGCAGAAAAGACTTTAACATTCTAGAAGGAAGTTACCTCGTCACCATACCCATGGACTGCTATCTGGAAACAGCAGAATTCACAATCATCAACGACAGCAACGAGATAAAAGGACAGCCACTAAAGTTATCAAAGATTCCTTATAACGACATGAACCAAACAACTGGCTCCACTCATATCATTGGCTTCAATTCAGTCAACCTGGAAGAACTTCACAGCATCCAGAACAAAATACTGATGGAGCCCTATTCAAATCGACAAGACTCAGCCGGTTGCCCTATATCATACAACCATACCATTTTATATCATTTTACTATGCGCAACCATACTTATCATTTTGGTAATAAGTCGCAGATACAAATGCTGGAACCTCAGAGCAGGCAACAAAGAAAAGCAACAGACTCTTCAGATACATACTCACGAAGATGTGACCAGGAAACGAGATGAACTCCCAGCAACATTTTCTCTCAATATGAGCAAATACTTAGTTGCTGTTCTGCGGGTGGAGATGTTAAGTACGGATCCCTAATGGATATCGCCGAACTTGCACATTCCTACATGTTTACGCCAACCGCATAGAGACTGCAGCGATGACGTCCGTTCAGCCACGAGCCGCCGACGCAGCAGAAACTCAAGAGTAGCAATATTTTAGTTTTAGTTATTTTTAAGTATATTATTGTCATTCCATATTCTTACATCGAATAGGTTTCATCAACTTAATTGTAATAATTTCTTTTAATTAAATTAGTATTAAAAACACTTTGGTTTTTTTTCGATCCATCGTCTGCAGTCTACGTAATTAACTTAACTTAATAAATTATTGTTTTTGAAAGGACTATCATAGTGGTGGGCGGCTTATTTTGAAACTATTTTAATCTTTATAAAGATATGCATGACCCATATTGATTTAGTTGCCAATAAACCATCGTAAAAGACAGCCGCATTTCATTTCAAAATCCATTGACACAGTGTTTAACAAAAGCAACCCTATCGCCCACAACAATAGGGTAGGGTAGTACGGGCCTGCTTATCCAGGGCGTCAAGTTGTTCCGTTTGAGTCCATTTGAGTACGCCGAAAGAGTACCGTCATCAATACCGGCATGACCCAACCGTTGAAGGCGCGCACCTTGTTGCCGCCTGATAGAAGGATATTGAATACCTTCTTCAGGCGGCCAAAGAAGCGCTCCTTCAACGATTGCTTCATGTCAGGTGCATTGACACTTAAGGCTTCAGACATACCCAAATACTTATAGGTTTCGGTACGTTCCCACGGATTCCACAATCTCTCCTCGCTTTATTATTATTATTATAGGCTAAGCAAAACCAAAACGGACTCTATCACCGTGAAATATACCTCAGTCGATCCTTACCGGTTCGCTATTCGTCTGATTTATCTGATGATAACTTGAATCCTGTAGTATCTGTCAGTAAAAGCCTAATCTATGTGCCAGGCCATATTATGTCTGCCAGGGTTCCGGGAGTGATAAAAGGAGCTACCGCGGCCCCGGAACAGGCAACTGAAGGAACACGGGTGGGGTTTAGTCAGTAAGAGTCTGACACGGCCTCCTGCTCCACCCAGAGCGCGTGAAGTTATTTGATATCCCACACTAAAAAAAAAAACGGGTGTGGTCTACCACACGACTGAAGTAAAACTTCTTTAGCTCCATCTCTTCCGTTCGCCTCGCCCAATCACACTTTTCGTAACGCTCTCGTCACGCATTCACTAGGTTACTCCCCAAGTCAAGCGTGCGCCCTCTCAACTTCCGTTCGCCTCGCCCGTTCACACTTTTCGTAACGCTATCGTCGTCACGTTCGCCTCGCCCATTCGCACTTTTCGTAACGCTCTCATCACGCATTCACCAGCTTAGCTTACTCCCCAAGTCAATCGTGCGTAAAGAAGTTTTACTTCAAAAAGTTGCGGATGTCAGGTAAACGAGAAGAGTAGGAGGATGGTAATTTTATGTAATAAAAAAACAGCTGACAATTTTAAAAATCTCTTTATTTGATGGAACGCAAGTGCACTGTCACAGGTTATATGTATTATCATTCAGCCTACCGCCGTACATTGTGGCCATAATCATAACGTAACGATTCAACATAACTCTTACAAAACAATTTCAGTACAGAAGTCAAACAAATGTGTGCCCGTGACAATATCAGCAATAATATTGCAAACATAATATTTTCAGTTAGTTTCACAAGGTCTAAAATTGCGTGTATTTTGCTAAGGTAGGGTTGGTACACATCTATTAACAGGTATCGGATGCTGGGAACGTACAGCAATAGGCTAGGTTCACATCGAGGTTACATCTGTCTAAGCCAGGCTAAACACTATATTACGTACTGTTTCAGGGCGGACTGTGAAATGGTTTTGCAGTTCTCTGGGTCATCTTTTGGATTATCTTTTATTGGCAGTGAATCACTCAAGACATGAAACTTTTTGTCAGATATTTGGATTTCCCTTTAGCGCTTATGTGAAATATCTGTAAAGACATTGAATAATGTTTAAGGTGAAAATAGCAACTGCCCGGGTCGCGGAAGTGGTAGCGGATAAATTCGTAACAGAGTTACCGCTCCTCTGGGCACTCAGAAGGAACACGGGTAGGTTTTAGTCAGTAAGAGCCTGACACGTCCTCCCGCTCCATCCACTTCGATTTAACAAAATAAAAAAATGTGTGTACTTATGTACGCATGTAAGAAATATAGGTACTTCTTTGGCGTAACAAGATAAAAAACCAAACTGTCACAAAGTTTACAAAAGGAAAACAATCATTCGTCATGAACCACAGACTATAGCTAACTTCAGGGCGTCGGTTTTTTGTGACGGTGTGCGCGTGCATCGTAAAAATTTACTCTCATCATTCTTCCCTAACGTGCCAAAAGTAGTATAAAATTAAATTAAAACCACTTTACAGCCGCCCGTTGTCCAAAGCACACAGAAGCCACTTTGTCTGCAAAGTATAGAGCAAACTATGTATATTGCTGTCGCAGCCAGTAGGGCTAGCATGAGCAAAATGACAAAATTGTATCGTTGCATTTACAGTACTCGGCAGTACATTTACAGCACATCAAGCTTAGGCAGACGAGCGGAATTTCGGATGCGCAAAAGAGTCACATATCCGGTATACACGCTACGGTCTACTGGAGAGGTCTGCATGTGCATGCGAAATTAGACCGGAGCGTGTATGGCCGGCATTAGTTTCAATAAAATTCAAACGATAACTCACTTTGCGTCATCTTTTTGGCCAAAATAGACTTTTGTATGGAACCGAAAGCAGTGTAAATAATGCGACTCAAAATACACAACTCGCAAAATTACGCTCTTTTAGCGTCACCCTCAGGGATTATCACACAGGTATGCATGAGTGATAGAGACAGCACTATACAAGGGCGAACTCTATTCTAAAACTAGATGAGCTATACAATTTTTTTTTTTGGGAATATCTTATGACTACCCTGAAGAAAGATGTTCATATAGATGGACAGAAGCTGTTTAAAAAATATGACCAAACCTTTCCGTTACATCCTATATACATATACGGTCGGGTACCATAGATTTTCATATCTAGTTTCAGCGGGAAATACTGTAACGAGAAATGTTTGTCGCTCTGTGCATGCCAGCCTGTCTGTGAAGCCATTATATCGGTACCGCGACATAATATTAACCACAGAATAGAAAAACAAGTGGAAGTGCCCACGCAGCTATCGAGCGTGTGTCATAATTATGCGGAAAAATATATAAAATAACCTTAGTCAGTTGTAATAAGTCTTAATTTTGTATGACCCATAAATATGACGAAGGTTGTTATTATTTTATATTCTTTCCGCATAATAGTGCCACGCGACGGATAGCTGGGGAGCACTTCCACTTGTTTTTTCTATTCCGTGCTATTAACGATACGACACACGTGAGCAAGGTATCCGTGCACTTCGTGCATTTTTGGCACAATTAATCTCTGCGCGCCTGTATGAATGCTGATTGCTTGTCCTTAGTTTAAAGATCGATACAAAGTGAAACCTGCCAAAATTTGCCGGTCTATTATGTAAACATCAATCTGCCTAGCCTTCGGTCGGCTTCCAGTCTAACCGGATGCAGCTGAATACTAGTATTTTACATGGAGCGACTGCCTAAATGACCTCGACAACCCAGTTACTGGGTAATACGATACCCCTTGGTAAGACTGGTTGTCAGACTTTCGTGCTTCTGACGACCCGTAACGACTGTCAAAGATCCACGATTGACAGCCGGGACCAACGACTTAACGTGCTTTCCGAGGCACGGAGGAGTCTCGGTATGTAAACATATCACCTTGAAAACTTAGGTGGAGCTTTTATTTTTGGTTTGATTTTCTTGTGCTTGACCACCATCTCACCTGTTGGTAAGCGATGATGTGGTCGACGATGGAGCATGCTTGCCTAACCTATTCACTCTTGACTTAAAGACCTCCAGGTTGTAGCTGGAATGGAAACACAGACTCCGGCAGGGAATTCCACTCCTTTGCTGTACGCACAGTGATTGTGTTTGAAGTGAACTGTTATTCCACCTTAATTGCATGGATACTCATGTACACATGTTACTCTCTTCTTGTTAAATTCACGTAAGTTCACACGGGCAGATTTTTACAGAATAGATCGGCTGTTTTTAACCGGCTTCAAAAAATGTAGGAGGTTTTCAATTAAATCCACGTTTTTTTAAGATTTTATTCTACCTCGAGTTGTACTCTCAAAACGGGAAAGGAAACCAGCATGTCCTTGGCTTCCTGTAACACACATCCGTCCCATTTCAAGAAATCACTCCCACATATTGCAGGAAAGCGAGAGGAAAGATAGAAGACATGACAATCCCCGCCGCGTCTGTCTGTGTGTTAAACTCAAAAACTACTGAACAGACGTTCATGCGGTTTTCACCAATAGGCAGAGTGATTCATGAGGAAGGTTAAGGTGTATAATTTGTACCCGAGTGAAGCTGGGACGAGTCGCTAGTTATAAATAAGGAGGTATTAATCTTTTTGTATCGATGCAAAAACAATGAAACAAGACCAAAACATTCATAACCAGATGTCGAAATTAGGTAGAGTTATTTATGTACTTGCATCGAAATGTTGATATTAATATGGATCTTCCCGGGATTTCTAATGGACAATCCCATGTGGCCAACAATATTACAAATAAATAAATAATAAAAACCTCTATTGTTTTCTTTTGTTCTCACAAGCTATGTTGTGTGAACTGCAAATGTGGCAACATCGCGCGTGTGCGCATTGGAATTTTGCAACTTCGGACATCAGATGTCGTTGATGTAAATTTGGCAACGTCACGCGTGCAGTGGTTTAAATTTTGTAAAAGTAAATAGCTTTTTTATTTAATAAATGCCAGGATTTTCTGCTCTTTAAAATTAATCTCGGCATTTGAGGCATATGCACTTTATTCTTTCGCTGTATGAAATCAGTGTAAGTACATAAATAACTCTACCTAATCCGACCTCTGTTCATAAACCACCGACGTGCTATTTAAATGCAATTACCGAAACAATATAACGTTAATATTTACATGAGCTAGGTATGTATGTACATAAATAGGGGATGAATCCCCTTTCCGAAGCCTAAGCACGAGTTTTTATACTCACTCGAAATCGTCTTATGTCAAATATTATGAGATAGGGTGACTAAAGGCCGAATTTTCAATAGCTAGATAATTTTTAACTGAAGAATAAATATGACAGATTGACATAATATTATGTATTTTCTATACAAAAGCTGTCAAACGTCCGTATTTATTCCTCAAATAAAAATTATCTGACTATTGAAAAATCAGCTCTTAAATAAAGATTTTTTTCCGTCAGTTAGATTACCAAAAAATATGGAGCACGCCTTTTCTTTTCTTTTAAGAATGAGGACGATACAGTGCGTTGAAATTTCGCATAACGTCACACCTACGTAAAAATTGTACCACTTTTTAACCGACTACAATAAAGGAGGTTCTGTATTCCACTCGGCTTGTTTGTCCGCGATTTTCTCGGCAACTACTGATCCGAATTGGATGGGGTGTTCGTTATTCAAATGCATATTTTCCAAGGCAGGTTTCAAAAGATAATACATTAGGATCTGATGAAGATCTTCGGAGATAGTGGAACTCTTCAATAACTAACAGCAAATGACCCGCGATGGCTGCGGTCGTATGTCTATGTATTGTTTACACAATTTAATAGGGAACCACAACTAAAAAGTGAAGTCTTTACCTAAAAGTGACGTAACAAGCCCCGACTCCTGAACTTTGATGCGTTTTATCTTTGTAGTTGTTGTGTTTTATTGGTTTGGTAACGCTAAAAATACGTGTCTAATATTTTTTGATATCTAACTTACTGAATAAATGGAATTACTATTTTTATACTCACGAGTCATCCGTATTGTGTTTCACAGTATTGTCACATACAAAACCGACACAAAATTTACGTAAGTTAACTCGAAAGAGTAAGTACATAGACCCGTGTAAAGCCTTCTGATATGTGAATCAAAATAAAACGTGTACTTATTTACAAATCATAAAAAAAAATGAGTATGTAACAAGTTGTGGGTGACGGAACGAGATTCCTGAAAGTGAATATTTTAAGTAATATCTCTATACAAGGAATATTATGTTAGAACTAAGTATAGCGTTCTACTTCTCTCTATAAATGTACGTCGGTATAATATTTTAATAATAATAATATGTGCGAGGGTAGTTTCTTGAGCGTTGGAACGTAGTTTTATTGATAAGCTCGTATGTAATTTTAATGATTTGGGAAGCGTCTTTGCATGAATATGACTGTATATTGTGGAATAAAATTTTTGCATCAAAAATAAAACATACAAAATTAATCTTGGTTGCCTAATCGTATTAATTACAACCGGTTTCTGGAACGCAATTACTGACGCGTAACAGAAAAAAAAATTAGCATATCACTCATATTCACGTAAATTTGTCGATATTTATCGTTTTTTTTATTGTTGATAGGCACGCGTTTGACCACTATCTCACCTGATGGTAAGCGATGATGTGGTCGAAGATGGAGCACGCTTGCCTAGAAGTAACCTATTCACTCTTGACTTAAAGACTCCCAGGTTGTAGCTATCAGGAAACACAGACTCCGGTAGGGTATTCCACTCCCTAGCTGTACGCACAATGAATGTGTTCTCAAAACGCTTTGTGCGTATGGATGGGATGTCCACCATGAACCGGTGGCACTTCGCCGTACGTCTTGTGGTCCGTTGATGAAACGGCCTTGGCGGAATCAAATTATGTAATTCCTTTGCAGAAACTGGATGTTACAATAATTTTTTCGAAAATTTAAAAGCTTCTTAACGCTACATCCCAACGCTTAGCCCCCTCGCAGTAAAAGAACAATACAATTAACATCTAACGCGAACTAACAACATAACGTTACACGAACGGGAACCAAACCCTGTACACAACAGTCAGCGACACATTATTTACAAACGAGAAACATACGTACGACACTAATTCATTATTTATTTATTAATATTAACTATAAATACTTTGACATAACTATGTTTTTTTTTGGATTGTTTTTGTGAGGCCAAATAATCATGTAAATACTTCCGTGTGATTTTAGTGGTTAAAAAAATAATTGTGAATAAAAAAATGGTTTATAAGTATGAGTGAGTTTAAATGCCATTGAAATTGAAATTTATTTATTTATTGAGAAAATAATAAATTGGTAGGAATAGTGATAAAGTGGTGGTCAAATGAGACCCTATTAAAAATAAAAAAAATCTGTTAATTTCTTTATTTAGTCGTAAATACAAATGTTCTGATGTACAATACTTCAAATAGTGAGCATACAGCATAAAAAACACGAGGAGTCTACAACATATTGGCAAAGTTTAGTCTAAATAATGCTTATTTTAAGTTATTTTTCTCACAAAAACAATCCACACTGTCCATGTTCTACTCCGCATCGAGATCATAGCCCCTACACAATCAGTTTAAATATTACAAGCCTTCCGCCACCCCCGAGGGGTTCACCGCGAGTATAAACTTCATATAACCGAGATATATTAACTATGGTCAATATACACAAGCATGTGTCCACTGCCGAACATTGGCCTTAATAGCGGCCAGTAGCCGGAAATACATTTCTTTTTATTAATAATAATTTTAGAAAAAACAAATAATAATAGTCTTGTTATCATAGATTTTATTAGTAAAGACAGGGTCGTCCGAACTTTTGCTTATCTGGCACTCACGAGCGCTCTCGTAGATAGCCGACCTCTCACGAGCGCACTCGAAAATAGCCGACCTCACACGAGCGCTCTCGAAGATAGCCGTCCGCGCACGAGCGCTCTCGAAGATAGCCGACCACGCACGAGTGCTCTCGAAGATAGCCGACCGCGCACGAGCGCTCTCGAAGATAGACGACCGCGCATGAGCGCTCTCGAAGATAGCTGACATCACACAAGCGCTCTCGAAGATAGCCGACCGCGCACGAGCGCTCTCGAAGATAGCCATCCGTGCACTAGTGCTCTCGATGATAGCCGACCGCATATGAGCGCTCTCGAAGATAGTCGACGTCACACGAGCGTTCTCGAAGATAGCCGACATCGTACGAGCGCTCTCGAAGATAGCTGACATCACACAAGCGCTCTCGAAGATAGCCGACCACGCACGAACGCTCTCGAAGAAAGTCAACCTCGCACGAGCGCTTTCGAAGTAAGCCCTCTGCGCACTAGCACTCTCGAAGATAGTCGTCCGCACACGAGCGCTCTCAAAGAAAGCCGACAGCGCACGAGCGCTCTCGAAGATAGCCGACCGCGTGGCGAAGTCGCTTTAATCTAGTCGGCTCCGCCCTATCCTTACTGTCTAAGTAATAACATTATATATCAAACAATCAAGTCTTCGACTGATGAAAACTGGAGGAATAATCGTCTTATTCCTTATCGATTTATCGTGAAAATTATCGATATTTGTCACGACTTTTTATTCGTTTTACTGGCGTTATATCTCGTCAGATATACCTCAGTTGGTCGATCATCGTCTTATCGACTGTTTGTCGATGCGTGGTATCGTCTGCGTGTGTAAGGGTGTGTTCACTGCAGACACGCTTGTAGTTTTTCGATCCACTCTTGCGCAGCGTTCGCGTCGCTCGCACAGAAGTTGTATGTTCGCCGGCTTGTGCGCAACTGTTGAGGAAAGATTGTTGTAATGAATTAATCTATTTAATAATATGTAACTTGGCACAGTCATTATAATTTATGTGGAAAAGGAGTCCAGAAATCTAATATTTTTATATAATATGCATATTAGAAATAAATTAAATGAATAAATAAAAACATTACACACAGTACCATGCGTTAGACATGTATTTGTTTCGTTTCACAGCCATGTCATGTTTATGGTCTTTGAAAAGAAAACCCTAAAAACGTTCAAACTTAAAATTTAAATGAGGTCGAATTTCGACCAATGGGCAACCGTTAGTAATTTTAATTAAACAAATCAACAAATAGACGATCCTAAAATAACTCAGAATTTAAGGGGAATTACGACGAAGCACAGATAATATAATAATAGCGTACAGATGCCTCATCCCATAAAAAGAAACGGTACCGCCGTAACTACGGGTTTTTGACTTGCACAAGCAACTTTTGTTCTTCGTTCGGGCCCGTCCTCTACACCTCGCTAGATGGTGTTAGTAGAGACGGCTTGCAAGTTGAATGAATTTACATTTAAGCCTTACCAATATTTTCTCAAACATTGAGCAATTATTATATAGTATTTTTGGCACTATATAATAGTTTTACTGTTTCAAAATGTGGCGCTATACAAATTTTAAAGAGAAAACTTCAAACAGCGCCATCTATTGTTACAAAAAATATAAATGCCTAAGGATTTGTTCCAATAAACATCTTTATTAAATTATCGTTTATTAAATAAGAAAATACAGTTTTTACCATATTTTTTTCAAAATATTAATGTTACAACTTCTATAAGAAATCGATGCATATTACGCCATCTATTGAAATTTATTTGAACTAAATTAAATTTGTTCGAGATGAGACCCCGTGGACGAAGTATTCACAAAAGCAACTTGTAATACAAAAGTAATAAGAAATAATGAAACATTAGTAATACTCACGTCAAAGAAGGATCTATCGTCACACTTTTTAGGCGGGCCGGGAGCAGGCGACGCTTGAGTCACTGTTATGACCTCTGCCAGATCTAAAACAACGAAACAACAATATATAGGCTTAGAATCGCTGTTACAAAGTTAGTATTAGCCATAGTTTGACTCAAAGTTAATGACGTGTGTGAAGTTCGCGCAATACTACACCCGTCGCCCCCGCTGTCACATAAATTTGCTACTGCGCAGCGACCCGCGGTGTGTTCCGAGCCGCCATACCGACCGAACCGACTTTAAAAAGGAGGAGGTTCTCAATTCGTCTGTTTTGAAACCCTTATAGGATCACTCGTGTGTCTGTCCGTCTGTCACAGCCAATTTGCTCCGAATCTGCTGGACCGATAGAGTTGAAATTTGGTACACACATGAATATCTGTGACCCAAACACGGACGTGTACCCTAAATAAACTAATTTGGAATATGGGGGTCACTTTTGGGGTGAAAATCGGAAAAATAAAAATCAAAGTTTTTCAAATTGTGTCGTGTAACATATCAAATGAAAGGGCACATTGTGAGGGTCTTGAATATAATTTTTTCATAATTTTAAAATATGTAATTTTGAAGTTATTTAAGATAATGGATGAAAAATGACCGTTCAGGGTCATCTCCGAAACTAATGGGCCTAAAATTTTGAAAAAAAATAAAATAAAAATAATAATAATATAATAATATTCCACAACTATCACACAACGCCATCTAGTCCCAAGCTAAGCAGAGCTTGTGTTATGGGTACTAGACAACTGATAAACATACTTATATATTTCTAAATACATACATATTATAGATAAATTACACCCAGATACAGAACAAATGATCATGCTCATCACAAACATTTGTCCTGGGTGGGAATCGAACCCACGACCTCCGGCATAGCAGTCAAGGTCACTAACCACTAGACCAACAGGCCAGTCATATAGAGAAAGTAGTTCTTTGCTTATTAATTACAGGAAAACCTATAAAGTGGAGGCAGTTTAAAAAAATACCTGAAAAAATATGATTTGTTCGGAACCCTTTGGGCGCGAATCTGACTCGCTCTTGGTCGGTTTTTTTCATAGCATAGGCGTTTGTCGAGTAGTCAACGCAACGTTATAGGTTTTAGGTTTCAGCATAACAAATTACGGTCATTGCTCTTTCCTTATTATCAGTACTCAGACGTCGTAGTATCAGTAGTCGTCAGTAATCAGTTAATTTCATATAATACATATTTACAAAGACCAAATATAAACAAAATTAATATAAACAAAAGTAATTCAATCAAACCTAGCCTTTTCCCAACTATCTTGGGGTCGGCTTCCAGTCTAACCGGATGCAGCTGAATACCAGTATTTTACATGGAGCGACTAACTTTGGGACAAGCTCGCCACACTATTCCCAAACCACTGTAACTCCTGTAAGCCAGAATCAACAGTGGCGCCACCAGAAAAAACGCCGAGGCAATGAAGCTCGACGAGTCCCAGAGAAACGATTAAACTGTCTTGGGTCCCGCAACGAAATTAATCAGAAAAGACAGCGGAGGAGTAAGAAAAACATAATTTCCACTTCCCTCCTAATAAAGTGGGAGATAGAACAAAACTAGGCCATACACAGGAGCAGGCACAGTAGTAGGGCATACATGGGTCGACTGCCTATCTGACCTCCACAACCGAGTTACTGGGTAATACGATATCCCTTGGTAAGACTAGTTGTCCGACTTTTCAGGCTTCTGACGACCCATAACGACTGTCAAAGATCCACGATTGACAGCCGGGACCAACGGCTTAACGTGCTTCCGAGGCACGGAGGAGTCTCGGTATGTAAAGATGGTCACCCATCCATGGACCAACCCCGGCAAGCGTAGCTTAACCTGATGGATCGACCCGTGCGGCTTTTATTACTTTAGCCACGAGCTCCACAAACAAAATAGTAGGTAACTTACCAATAAACCCTTTGCAGTGTGAGTCCTCCATCGCATCATAGTAGCGCAGCTGATGCTTGATTGAGTCCAACACGAACCAGCTGTAACAATATCAAATCAATTATTATAATAGTATAAAACAAAACCTTAAAAGTCTATGAAACTCAAAAATATGATTGCCTTTAAGTACTGTAATTTTCACATTATTTTGTGCTGCAGTTAAGATATAACGAAAGTGGATTTTGAAATCGACTCAGTTTCAATTTTTATTTTTAACCGGTGAAATACAAACTAATGTGTTTTGATGCATTAATTTTAGTAAAATAAGAATGTATGTCACCACGGGGTCTCATCTCGAACAAAGAAAATTTAGTTCTAAAAAAATTCAATAGATGGCGTAATGTACATGGATTTCTTATTGAAATTTAATCAAATAAATACTTTGAAAAAAAATATAGTAAAAACTGTATTTTCTTATTTAATAAACTGCCCTGAGCATAAAATTGTGGAATATTTGGCTCGTAATTTCAATTTAGATGATTATTGGTACGAATCCTTAGATATCTATATTTCTTGTACCAATAGATGGCGCTGTTTGAAGTTTTAGAGTTAATCCATTCGCCTCTTTAAAATTTGTATAGTGACACGTTTTGATACTGTAAAACTGTTATGAAGTGCTAAAAATACTATAAAATAATTCCCAAATGTGTAAGTAAATATTGGTAAAACTTTAAGTAAATTCATTCAACTTGCTAGCCATTGCTGCTAACACCATCTAGCGAGGTGTAGAGGACGGGCCCGAACGAAGAACAAAAGTTGCTTGTCCAACTCGAAAACCCGTAGTTACGGCAGTACCGTTTCTTTAAAAGGGGATGAGGCATCTCATGAGTACGCTAGTATTATATTATCTGTGATGTCACACATATATTTTTCTGGGATTTAATTCACTAATTCGACCATTTAAAGATGATTTAAAAAGAGCTAAAACCTTCTTTAATAACTTACCGTTGTTTCCACCCCTTGAGTAGTGCGCCACGTTTGTACAAGTGTCCCTCGTGCGTCCTGTTCTCTGCCACGTTCGATGAGAACTGTTCGTAGTACTGTTGCGATGACGACTGCAATGTTGCCACTCCTAGAAAGTGGAAGAGTTCATAATTAGTGAGTGTGTGGCTTAGTGGTTCATGTCAGTCATGGTTCGAAAAATCAAAATCAAGTCATTTATTCAAACTAGGCTGAGAGCCAGCACTTTTTGAACGTCAAAGTTCTACATAAGACAGTCCCCCAAAACGCCCGCCCGTCACCACTTCCTAGTGTTTTAGCTGTGAAGAAGAAGTGGCCAACAAACTCCTCAGCAACACATCTGTCTGTTAAGTTTGAAGAACTTGAATCTATATAATTATATGCAACAATCTTAACATATGTGTATGTAACGTATGTAAAACAGAAAAATAAAGATATATCGTCTAAAATATAATCATAAAATTAAATAATCCGCCACTTGTTAGCTTGCACACTGAATTATGCCATTAAAAACGAACTCAAGCATAGACACTAAGCCAAATTAAATAAGCCTCCATACATAACTGGTGTGCCTGGAGCTCCACCCAGAGCGGGAATAGCAATCCGATGACTTCGAACGATCAAAAAAGAAAAAGGTTTATGTCAGCTGGCCAACCACTGCATACAACCAAATATCTTGGGGTCGGCTTCCAGTCTAACCGGATGCAGCTGAATACCAGTATTTTACATGGAGCGACTGCCTATCTGACCTCCACAACCCAGTTACTGGGTAATAGATACTCCTTAATAAGACTGGTTGTCAGACTTTCGGGCTTCTGTCGACCCGTAACGACTGTCAAAGATCCACTATTGACAGCCGGGACCAACAGCTTAACGTGCTCTCCGAGGCACGGAGGAGTCTCGGTATGTAAAGATGGTCATCCATAGACCATCCCCGGCAAGCGTAGCTTAACCTGATGGATCGACCCGTGCGGCTGTTAATACTTTAGCCACGAACTTTTCTCTAGGATAAAATATAACGATCACTAAAATATTTAACGATATATGTTGTGTTCGTGTGCGATGTATTTACTGCTGGGGGCTTAGACAAAGTAACAATTTAAAAACGATAACGAAGTTAGAAAAGACTAAAATGTATGAGATTGACATAAACCGCGCTAAGTCACGTGGTCAGTCGACTGTCGACATCGTTATCGCAAGTTGGTAGACAATGTTATAATTCGTAACGAAACCATAAAGAAACGAATTGCTATCGTGTTTATCCCATACAAATGCGTAGACAAGCAGCGCTTTAAGAGTTCGCCTTCGCTTCGATCGTGATCGCCAAAAAAGATAACGAAGGAACGCTAACGCTAGGAAATGTTTATCGATATCTCAGAGACGATGACGAATTTAGATATCGTTTCGCTACGAAGCGATGTTACTTTGTCTACAGGCCCTGCCTTGACTAGCCCTAGTGCCCGAGTCCAGTGTGTCCGTAGGTATGTCAGATTTCATAATCTATCTAGAGTTTCCTAATTATCTCGGGATCAGAGTTGGTCTTCCCATCTAGGTAGACGGGAAGTTTAATCTCGACCTGATGGAAGTAAAAACAGCTTTTCAAGACGCCTTTCTTAGCTTCATCTGCTAACTTTGCAAACTAACTATAAAATATCTTAGAAGTTAACTTTGACCCACTTCTCGATTTCCGATTGAGCTGAAATTTTGCATGCATGTTTAGTTTGGATGACGATGGTGCCGATTCTTTTGTTCAATAACTAAACTAAAATCAGAGAATCGGTATCTTTTACTAAAACACAGTGCGAGAAAAGGACGGCTATAGCTATGAACTAAGTTAGAGATGTCAAACTAGTTTACGCCTTGTGCTTTACTGTGTTTTTAGTCGTGTACTCTTATTTTGTATGGAAATATTACTTCAACTAAATTCGACAGCTTTAATTTACGTCCCGTATCTTTCTTGTTTTATTAGAGAGCAAAAGATAGCAATAGCCTAAATTAAGTTAAGTTTGTACACAACAGAATCGGCACCCAATGTATGGTTAGCTAAGTGACATCATTCTAAATCCCAAAGATGGCGGACTAGTCATTTTTATGCATTCCTATGATATGGGTGTCACATTAAATTCTTCACAGCAAAGAATACAAAAAACGCGTTTTTTTACTGTGATATTTTATTTCATAACCTACGTCCGCGTCCACGTCTGTTCGCAATAAATTGGTGAGGAAGGTTCAGGTGTATAATTTGTATCTGTGCGAAGCTGGGGCGGATAGCTAGTATGAAATATTGCATAGCTCACCTGCAGAAAGCGGTGGACATAAGGCGTCAGTATCGGGTGGAGGCGGCGCCTTGTACTTGGTGCATGGCGGCGCCCACGCCTCTGCGCAGCGCTCGTGACACGACGCGCCGCAGTCCACGCAGCGTACCCCTGTCTAAAATGGGAATTACTTGTTACAACATATGCCACGCGTCAAAGCACCTCTACGCCATAGGAGTTACAGACATCCCACTCTGCAGAGCCTGCATGGGGGAACACGAGACAGCAGCTCATCTGCTACTATGATGCCCAGTGGTCGCTACATACAGAGCAAAATACTTCGTAGCCACGGGTCAAGGCACCGCTCTGTCATGTGAGTTACAGACAGCCCACTCTGCAGAGCCTGCATGGGGGAACACGAGACAGCAGCTCATCTGCTACTATGATGCCCAGTGGTCGCTACATACAGAGCAAAATACTTCGTAGCCACGGGTCAAGGCACCGCTCTGTCATGTGAGTTACAGACAGCCCACTCTGCAGAGCCTGCATGGAGGAGGACGACACAGCAGCTCATCTGCTACTATGATGCCCAGTGGTCGCTACATACAGAGCAAAATACTTCGTAGCCACGGGTCAAGGCACCGCTCTGTCATGTGAGTTACAGACAGCCCACTCTGCAGAGCCTGCATGGAGGAGGACGACACAGCAGCTCATCTGCTACTATGATGCCCAGTGGTCGCTACATACAGAGCAAAATACTTCGTAGCCACAGGTCATAGCACCGTTCTGTCATAGGAGTTACAGACAGCCCACTCTGCAAAGCCTGCATGGAGGAGGACGACACAGCAGCTCATCTGCTACTATGATGCCCAGTGGTCGCTACATACAGAGCAAAATACTTCGTAGCCACAGGTCATAGCACCGCTCTGTCATAGGAGTTACAGACAGCCCACTCTGCAAAGCCTGCATGGAGGAGGACGACACAGCAGCTCATCTGCTACTATGATGCCCAGTGGTCGCTACATACAGAGCAAAATACTTCGTAGCCACGGGTCAAAGCACCGCTCTGTCATAGGAGTTACAGACAGCCCACTCTGCAGAGCCTGCATGGAGGAGGACGACACAGCAGCTCATCTGCTACTATGATGCCCAGTGGTCGCTACATACAGAGCAAAATACTTCGTAGCCACAGGTCATAGCACCGTTCTGTCATAGGAGTTACAGACAGCCCACTCTGCAAAGCCTGCATGGAGGAGGACGACACAGCAGCTCATCTGCTACTATGATGCCCAGTGGTCGCTACATACAGAGCAAAATACTTCGTAGCCACAGGTCATAGCACCGCTCTGTCATAGGAGTTACAGACAGCCCACTCTGCAAAGCCTGCATGGAGGAGGACGACACAGCAGCTCATCTGCTACTATGATGCCCAGTGGTCGCTACATACAGAGCAAAATACTTCGTAGCCACGGGTCAAAGCACCGCTCTGTCATAGGAGTTACAGACAGCCCACTCTGCAGAGCCTGCATGGAGGAGGACGACACAGCAGCTCATCTGCTACTATGATGCCCAGTGGTCGCAACATACAGAGCAAAATACTTCGTAGCCACGGGTCAAAGCACCGCTCTGTCATAGGAGTTACAGACAGCCCACTCTGCAGAGCCTGCATGGAGGAGGACGACACAGCAGCTCATCTGCTACTATGATGCCCAGTGGTCGCTACATACAGAGCAAAATACTTCGTAGCCACAGGTCATAGCACCGCTCTGTCATAGGAGTTAATACAGTATAATAGAAAATATTTCTTCAACATAATTTGCATGTTTTTATTTTTGTTCAAAATTTAAGTGTATGTGTGTTGCAGCAAGTGGTAACTTCTATATTGGTTACTATTTATTGATTAATGGGTATCCTTACTCTGTTTTGAACAGGAATGTAATCTAGAGATTTTTTTAAAATCCGGCTCGAAAGACCAAAAAATATGTGCAACGTTAGTCTGTGCACTTATGTTACAAATAGTTTTGTATTGATTAGAGAAAGCAAATGCTCTTTAAAAGTACTGGAATTTCCTATTTGTAGGTAGAAAGTTGATTGGCAGAGATTTGTAGCATTGATTTTTTTTAATTGTTTTTAGGCACGCGTTTGACCACTATCTCACCTGATGGTAAGCGATGATGTGGTCGAAGATGGAGCACGCTTGCCTTAAAGACTCCCAGGTTGTAGCTATCAGGAAACACAGACTGCAGTAGGGAATTCCACTTTCTAGCTGTACGCACAATGAATGTGTTCTCAAAACGCTTTGTGCGTATGGATGGGATGTCCACCATGAACCGGTGGCACTTCGCCGTACGTCTTGTGGTCTGTTGATGAAACGGGCGTGGCGGAATCGAATTATGCAATTCCGTCGCACACTCCCCAAAATGTAATCGATAGAAAACCGACAGGCTAGCGACTCGGCGTTTATGTTCAAGATTTTGGAGTTTCGACTCAACGAGCCGAAACTAATTTTTTATACCATAATTGCGATAGCTAAGAATTTAGTTGAAAAAACAGTGAATAAGTCGTGAGACATACCTTAAGCGGTCCCCACAGCAAGTCCTGACAGTGGTCGCAGCGAGCAGGCGCGGCAGCAGGTGCGGGCGCCCAGCGGTGCGCAGGCGCAGGCGGCGGCGGCGCGGCGGCCAGGCGGCCCCGCACCAGCACCTCCAGCGTGCCGCGCTTGTGCCACGCTAACGTCGCTCGGCGAACGACTCCGGACGACATGGATGAGTTGCGCTGTAACATAATAATAATAATTTGGCATCTCGCATTGTCAGGCGGTTTCTGTCTCTGGAGCCCTGACCGCCGGTAGCTTGGATCCTGCTCCCGATACCAGTAGGATACTATTTTTTATATTTTTAAATATTATTATTTTTTTACTTTTTCATTGAAATATTTAAAAATGTAATTTATATGTAAATAGACGTAGCTTAGACCCTGTTCCCGATACCGGTGGGCTACTATTTTTGTGGCAGCTGTGGGGTCAATGACCACGCGCCACCGCCGCGTGCGCACAGGTGCACAAGTAGAACTACCTCCATGTTTATCAACGCGCGAAAATATACCAAAACTACCCGCTCATCTGGGACGAGAGCAATATATGTTATTTTGGTCTGCTACCCTATAACACCTAATAAACGAAATGTATATAAATACCAGCTCATAAAATTATAAGCCATTCGACCTGAATACTCTTTTACTTAATTACCTACCTCCTGACAACTGGCAATTTTTTATATTTTTTTATCAAAAATGTTTTTTTTTATCCTTTTCATTTAAATATTTAAAAATGTAAACAATATGTACATAAAAATGAATAAACGGAATAATAATTTATTAACGTAATCAACAGGGTCTACAAGTATTATGTAGAGGCTTTCTTTTAAGTATTGAGACACCTGTAACAGAAGACCTCACTCTTCCATAACTATATAAATGTTTACAGAGCGTGTTAAAATATAATTAGACACAAATCACAAATATACATAAAATAAAGTTCTAAATTAAAATTTGATAAAATTACATTAAAATACAATTATAATTTATATAATAAAATAAACAAAACGTTTACATATTGTTACGTCGACCGTATTACGAGAACGTTCGAGGATGTGGTCAAAGTCTCCAGACAATTCCACTACGTTCGAGAACGTTTCATTATGATGTTTTTATTATTATTATTCCTTTTATTTAATTTTATGTACATACACTTTACATTTTAAAATATTTAGGTACTTACATATAAAAACATAAATAAATACAAAAACATTTAAAAATATAAAAAGTAGTAGCCCACCGGTATCGGGAATAGGGTCCAAGCTACCGGTGGTCAGGGCTCCTGAGAGAGGAATCGCCTAACAATACGCGCCGTGTCCAGGAGTACTGCTTTCTGGATCAAGCCCTTGATCCAACTGCCCAACGAGAGCCTCCTGAGATGTTGGTCGAAGCTCTTGGCTATTAAGCCATTGGCCGTCACGACTATCGGCACAATGACTGCTGTATCCACCTCCCACATGTCGACAACCTCGCGAGCCAGATCAAGATACTTTGTTTTTTTATCTTTCTCAGCCTTCACGAGGTTCTCGTTATGAGGGACAGCTATATCAACAATCATTGTGCGACGCTCTTGTCGATCTATCACCACTATGTCAGGTTTATTGGCAACAATAGTCCTATCAGTGATGATAGATCGATCCCAATACAACGTGATATTGCCATTTTCGAGAACTGGATCGGGCTCATACCTATAGTACGGTACTTCAGATTCCACAAGATTGTATTTAAGAGCAAGTTGCTGGTGGATAATCCTGGCTACAAGGTTGTGTCTATGCAAATAGTCTCCGTTAGCTAGACGAGAACAACCAGAAAACAACCAGAAACTTATTATTAAAAATTATTATTATTCCATTTATTTAACTTTATGTACATACCATTTACATTTTTAAATATTCAAATATAAAATAATATAAAAACATTTAAAAATATAAAAAATAGTAGCTATTATTATAATAGTTATTATTATTATTTCCATTCCACTGCGTAGAAGTTCTAAGATGTTTCTAGAACATTCCACTACAAGCTAGTTCGTCAATGTTCTGGAAACTTCTATTACTGTATAAATAGGCCAGGCGGGCGGCGAGTGAGTCTGTTTTCAACTACGGATGCGAACGGAAAAAAAACACAAAAGAGGTTCACCCGTTTAAGAGCTACGGTGCCACAGACAGACAGTCACACACATATAACGGTTAAACTTATAACACCCCTCTTTTTGCGTGGGGGGTTAAAAAAAGCCGTAAGTTTACCTGTAACTCCAATGTGTTGGGCAGTTCTAGCTGATCCCACCTCACGCGCCACTTTTGGGGCAAGTGTCCCAGTTCCAACTCCAACTGACGAATCCTCTCCAACAGCCCGGAGAATGAATCTGGCATGCTTCGAGCTATGCTGTCGTATCTGTAACAAAAACAATATATTTAATACAGAAAAAAATCACCATAAATTCATAATATACAGGATGTAACGGAAAGGCGTGGTCATATTTTAAGAACTGCATCTGCCCATCGATATGAACAACTCTCTTCAATAAAACCTGAGAAAATTCTCAAAAAAAATTTTTGCCTCCCATACAAATATTGATCAGCTGATGATAGCTTTGTATGGAAAGTCAAACTTTATTTTGGGAATTTTCAATTTTTTCTTAGAGAACGTTGTTCATATCCATGGGCAGAACCGGTTCTTAAAATATGACCACACCTTTCCGTTACACCCAGTATATGTCCCCAAAGGGTTAGGTTAGGTTTGAAAGAGTCTCCTTGCCCTGGCTCAGGCAACTGAAGGGATACGAGTGGGTTTTAGTCAGTAAGAGTCTGACACGCCCTCCCGCTCGACGAACCCTGGCTCAGGCAACTGAAGGGATACGAGTGGGTTTTAGTCAGTAAGAATCTGACACGCCCTCCCGAGGAGAAGTCATTGGATGATTTCCCACCCCACTAAAAAAAAAAAAGATACAGATGAAGCTATTATAAGTGTTAAACAAGCTTACCCAGCTGTGACAACTCTTCGCTGCGGGTGTCTGGTCTCTGGCTCAGACGGTGCCAACACTTCCAGGTCGTAGGGCGCTCCGTGGGACAGGTCCTCGCTCGTGTAGTACTGCCACACCTCTAGTGCGCTGATTGAGGAGACAGGACGGAGTACCTGTGAAGATAGTTTTATGTTTTAGAACCAGAACTTATTATCATATTACTGGAAAGGATTGATCGATCGTATATGGATTATTGCTCTCAGTTTTGGGACGGATCTGTCAGTTATCAGCTTGATGCTCTTGAGTCTTGACAAACGAGCCAAGAGGATCATCGGCAACGATGAACTCGGCGGCTAAATGTATCGACACCGAGTCTGTACTGCTAGCCTGTCGGTTTTCTATCAGTTACATTTCGAGGGCGTTTGTGCGTCGCAATAGGGTATTTTACTCTATATGAGAAAAAAACTAAAAATATATTATTGAGATAGCTTAGGCAAAAAGCAGTCGGAAAATGTTAGTTTTAGTTCATAAAATAACAAAATAATTTTTAAAATTCAATTCAAAGTTTTCAGTTTTTTTTAATCTAGTTTTTAACATCACGGAATAGTAGTCGCCATGTTAAACGTCATACGGCTGTGTAAACTATAAAGTGTCAACTGATCAGCGTATCTATGCTTTGTACTTTTATTTACACAGCCAACTGACGTCATGACCACAGAGCAATATGGCGTCCACTGCGTCCAGTGATTTCATCAAATTACGCGGGAAAATTGAAAATGTAAAATTTTAATGCATTTTTATGGCACTTATTGATAGAATAAAAATGTTGTTTTTTATTTTTTAGTTTATTAGAATTTAATTGAGACTGAATACCTATAGTGAATACCCTATTGCATAGAACACGTTCCGTTATCATATTACTAGACGTCATCCCACCCAAACGCACAAAAAGTTTTGTGAACATATTCATTGTGGGTACAGCTAAGGAGTGAAATTCCCAGCAGGAGTCTGTATTTCTTGATAGCTACAACCTGGGGGCTTCAAGACAAGAGTGAATAGGTTACTTCTAGGCAAGCGTGCTTCATCTTCGACCACATCATCGCTTACCATCAGGTGAGATAGTGGTCAAACGCTAATGCCAATGCTAAAAAACAACAGGCCTTTAACGTCGAAAAAAAAAATAGAATCAATAAAATTTCTTACCGGATTATCCAAATCAGGCGTGTACAAGAAGTTGTAGAAGACGGGCGCCTTCTGATGGTGGCGGTCTATGTAGTCGAACAGCGAGTGGCCCAGGGTGGGTGCGCGGGGGCCTGAAGAGCTGGGGCCCGGGGCCTCTTCTTCTGACCCTGCGCCAGCCTCGCCGCCGGCGCCGTACAGGTACACCTGGGATGAGGAGAAAGATTTCGGGTTAAGGTGACAAGTTTCATTTATTTTGTAAGGCTGGCAACGTCGCATTTCTAGAGGCATTTTGTGACACTACTCAACCCCACACATTTCGTTATTCAGAATATAAGTCATATCTCGCGGCTCTGGGGTCGGACTATATTCTAACTCAGCCAAGGGCTCCTCAATCTACTTCTTAGTGAAATAGAATATACAGACCATTCTGTTGGTATCAGCTCGCTTATCATCAGCAGCAGTGATCCCCAGCTCCACCCTGTGTGCCTCGTTGTCCAGTAGGAATGTCCTGAACCGGCACGACACACTGTGGTACGCCACAAAGCGCAGGTAGTACTAGTTGAACTCGAAGGCTAGAGGGTACTGTTTCTTAATGAAATAGAATATACAGACCATTCTGTTGGTATCAGCTCGCTTATCATCAGCAGCAGTGATTCCCAGCTCCGCCCTCTGCGCCTCGTTGTCCAGTAGGAACGTTCTGAACCGACACGACACGCTGTGGTACGCCACAAAGCGGAGGTAGTACTCGTTAAACTCGAAAGCTAGAGGGAACTGTTTCTGGAGCTGCAATAATAATAAAAAAATAGTGATAAGGATCTAGATTTTATAATTTCATAATATATTAAATATACAAAACTAAATCGGGTTAGTTATTTGGATGTCTCTTCGCCCCAAATAGCAGAATAACTATTAAAACATCTGAATAATTATAAAAAAGTGAAAAGCGATTCATAATTTCAGCAAAAACCTATTTTAAATCAACTGTTTGCTAGACCAATGGTCAAATAAATAACTATTAGCCAAAAGAGAATAAAATATAAAGACGTTTTTGCGTAATAACTATTTGACTCAATTGTTTTTAATAATTTTATCAAAATGTTACTTTATCCAAATATGAAAGAATTTTTTAAAACCGTTCAAAATTAAGCAAGTTTAGACACCTTTCAAAACTTGTGGAAGGCAAAACTGTCAAATAGCAGAAAAAGGATGCACACACATAAGTATGACGTCACCGCTATTAGGTTACGCGCGTACAAAAGAGATAGAGAGATGTCCCCACTACCCTCCCACTCTTTTGTTGTAGGTTGTAAACTAAACTTCAATGTCACTTTGTGTCAACTGTCAAAAGAAACACTGACACCTGTCATATTTTTTTTGGTCACTTCCTTTCTTTTTACGTTGCTCATGTTCATGTCTGCTGTAGCTCGTGAAGCAATTAATAAATTAATCTGTTCTCATTTAATTACATGTTCTCATTTTCTGTCAATAACCCATCATCTTTCTTATATCAGTATTTGAAATGTTAATTGCTGCTTCATTTAACCAATTTAGATGGTGTTTTCAGAAAAAAGATTTCTTTTTAGTGTTATTTGCTGTTTTATAAAAATATTCTACAAAAATAAACACAGGAAGTTTGTTTGCACAGGAGGTTTGCTGTAAGAAAACCCAAATTCTGGGTTAAGCTCGCCTTTGTAACTAACTGTTAATTTATGATTTATTTATATGTTATATGTGTACAATAAAGAATAATAATAATAACAGGAGAATACCCTATTTAATAATTAGCTATCGGCAAAATATGATCGGTTAAGTATTTTTTTTGCAGTAATAATATTGAGACGATACTACTTTTTTAGGGCGCCTAAACCTCTGTCAAAGGGAAACAGCTTATGAGCCTTGCCTCACGCTAAGAATGGGTCTAAATAACTCAAGACTTAAGGTGGATGCTCCAGGGTAGCCCGCGAAATTCAAATTTTCATACGGTTTTTGCAATTTGCAGATGTCAGGTTGCATCTTAGTTAAAATTTGATTCGCGGCCGTAGCAAGTATGTATTTATAGAATTATAATCATTAAAATCATCAATACATCTCTCTCAGTTAGAATTGATACCAAATGTCATAATTTCATGAAATACTTACATTTGGCATCAATTTTAACTGAAAGAGTTGTATTGATGATTTAATGACTATAATTCATAAATACCTACTTGCTACGGCCGCGAATTAAATTTTGACCAAGATACAACCTGAGACTGACCTGCAAATTGCAAAAACATAAGAAAATTTGAATTTCGCGGGCTAGGGTGGAGCTTTCACCTTAATGCAAGTGCCGTCGCGAAATTATCAACTTGAATAGTACAAAACTTTATCAACTCATTTTCAGCGCCGAATATAACGATAACACTGAATCTATCTTAAGCAACCCTGGATTTGAAGGTCTACCTGATGCACTGCGTCCAGGAACATGAGGAAGGTAGGTGTGAAGCCCTGTTGTGGCGTGGCGCCTATGTTGGACCGCTGCTGGAACTTGTGGCCGAGGGCCAGCCACTCCTTCTCCACCAGGATACGGAAGCCTTCCAGTGTTCGGTAGTAGGGTTCTAGGCAGATCTGGGCGAGTGATGATATCTGTTATGAAAAAAGTGGAATTTTAATCAGTATAATATATTTAACTTATACATTGCAACAATCCTAAAATAATGAGAAAATGGAGCAAATTGTAGCCTGTACAATAATCTGTAAAATAATTTTAATAAGCCACAAAATTACCATTTATACAAGACATAAGCGAAATTCACAATAATCAATGTATAAGCTTTGAAAACTTTTTAAGAGATATTCATTGTAGAAAGAAATAAGCACAGGCGAAAAAAATTCAGCTGTTTTGTTGTTTATCTTATATTTTTATCTTTACTTTCGCTAGTCTTTTAATTTACCTGTGTTGTGGCATAAGACAGCAGCACAGAAGATCTACCACCGCACCAGACAGTTGAACAACTGAACTATTTAAATTATTACCTGTGCTGTGGCATCCCGTCCATCTTCTGGAGACAGCAGCACAGAAGATCCCTGCAGGTCCAGTAGATCTACCACCGCACCAGACAGTTGAACAACTGAACTATTTAAATTATTACCTGTGCTGTGGCATCCCGTCCATCTTCTAGAGACAGCAGCACAGAAGATCCCTGCAGGTCCAGTAGATCTACCACCGCACCAGATAGTTGGACTATTTATATTATTACCTATGCTTAGGCATCCCATCCATCTTCTAGACACAGCAGCACTGATGATCCATGCAGGTCCAGCAGATGTAAAAAAGCACCAGACAGTTGAACAACTGAACTATTTAAATTAATTTCTGTGCTGTGGCATCCCATACATCTTCTAGAGACAGCAGCACAGAAGATCCCTGCAGGTCCAGCAGATCTACCACCGCACCAGACAGTTGGACATCTAAACTATTTATATTGTTAAGATAGCAGCACAGAAGATCCCTGCAGGTACAGCAGATCTACCTGCGCACCAGAGAGTTAAACAACTGAACTATTTATTTACCTGTGCTGTGGCATCCCATCCGTCTTCTAGCGACAGCAGCACAGAAGATCCCTGAAGGTCTAGCAGATCTACCACTGCACCAGACAGTTGGAACAACTGCCGGAGCTGCCAGAGCCAGCCTGATTCTTCTATTAGCCTGGAAAATAAAAGAAGATTTAGTTTTGTTTCCAGAAAGATTGTATGGGATAGTCACAAGGAAAGCAGAGGTTACGGCTAAAATCAAAAATGACAGTATGTTCATATGAATGTATGGCAATATTTTTGGGTTACTCTAGTACATTTTATTATAAGTTCGAGACTGAGTCGGTTTTTTCTTGCCAGAAATTATTACGTTTCATGCAATGCCTCAATATCCGCTTGTGCTGGCTCTATTTCTATTTTTCGCAAAAGATTGTAAAAAAAATCTTCAACTTTATGTTTATTTTACGTTAATTTCGATAAATCAGCGGAGAATGAAGACAAGATTACAAATCATGAGTGGACCTGAGTAACCCAGTATGATCTGCTGAAGATGTGACCGTCCATCATCTGTTGCATATCAAGACCTCTTCAGTATGGCGTACGAGAAGTGATTTCAGTACATGTGTCAGGCAAAAAAAAAATATTTTTGAGATAATTTTATTTCATTTTTCGACATTTCTCCTTTTACTTCGACACACATCTCTTTTTTAAGCCCTCCGACAAATAGATTTTGTCGAATATGGACTCAATTTCAGCAATAACCTCCTCGTTCGTTGTGAATCTCTTTCCACCACACCGTTTTTTCATATTTGGAAACAAAAAGAATTCGCACGGGGCCAAATCTAGGAGAATACGGTGGATGCGGCAGTAAATCGTAGCTTAATTCCACCAATTATGCCGCGGCGACGAGACACGAGAGAACCGGTGCATTGACGTGATGGAATAGAACCTTTTCCACGTTTTCTCTTCAATGTGTCGTTAAATTTTCCCAATCAGCATAACATTGTCCTGTAATCGTTCTTCCCTTTTGCAAAAATCGATGTAGATTATGGCCTGAGAATCTATAAAAAACCGGCCAAGTGCGAGTCGGACTCGCGTATGATGGGTTCCGTACCATCGTACAAGATTATACGCGTTTACGCAGGTGGTTAATTGAGAATTCCTTCTATACTATAAAAGAATTCCTTCAGTTTAAATTTAAATGATTGAAAATTTGCATGTCATTATGTTATGATTAAATATGTTATGCCAGTAACTATTATACATTGCATTGTAAGAACTTTTGTAAGCATTTTTATCTGCAAATAAATCTTTACTTTGAATTTACTTGTTGCTGTTATTAAGATCAAGCCAAAAAAGCCAAAGAAAAACACGTTTCTAGTAGGGGCGCGCTTGTTGTTATAGCGGCAACAGAAATACACATTCTGTGAAAATTTCAACTGTCTACCTATTACGGATCACGAGATACAGCCCGCTGACAGACAGACGAACAGACAGTCGGACGGACGGATGGATGGATGGATGGATGGATGGATGGATGGATGGACGGACGGACGGACGGACAGCAGAGTCTTAGTAATAGGGTCCCGTTGGTTGCCCTTCGGGTACGGAACCCTAAAAACGGTGGCCATGACCTTTCCGGACGGTCGAACTATTTTCGCCTTCTTTGGTGCATGTTCTCCGCGTGCAGTCCACTGTTTTGAGTGTTCTATCATTTTAGACGTATAGTGATGGATCCAATTCTCATCAACAATCACATAGCGGCGCGGAAACTCCTTCGGATTGCGCTTAAGTAGGACCAATTTCTGCTCTGAAGTGTTCATTCGAATCCGCTTGTTGTCGACGGTGAGCAAACGCGGCACCCATCTTGCCGATAGCTTTATCATGCCCAAATGTTCATACAATATATTTTACACACAATAGGTATTTGAAATGAGATGCCTGTGATCTCAACAATCTCTCTTATTTTCACTCGCCAATACAATGTCATGGATTTTGTTAACAATTTCATCCATAGTCACTTCATTTGGGCGTCCAGCAGGTCTATTCACTAATTTAGTTGGCATCAATTTGATAGGGACTATGCAGTACATTGCTGCTTTGACAACAAAAATGTACTACGTAGTGTCTATTATAATCAATGTCTACCGAGCAAAGCAGCAATGTACTGCAAAGTGCCTATCAAATTGATATCAACTGAGTTAGCGAATACACTTTCTGGACGCTCCTCCGACGGATGTACGACCACGCTGGAATTCATTGAACCAATATCGGATTGTTGTCATCGAAGGAGAAAGGTCCCCCGGTGTCCAACTTTTGTTTAATATACCTATACGTCTGATCCAAAAACAGGAAACTAATCACCGGTCGGTATTTTTTTTTTTTGGTTGGTTGGGAAATCATCCAATGACTTCTCCCGCTCTGGGTGGAGCAGGAGAGCGTGTCAGACTCTTACTGACTAAAACCCACTCCTATTCCTTCCCTGCCTCAGTGCCCAGGGGTGCGGTAACTCATTTTCAGAATTTATCCGCTACCGATCGGTACTGCACTGTTTCCATAATTAGAAAAAAACTTAGACTTGCTCACTTCCAACAGCTACTACCACAAAGTTAATCAATGAATTTATCTGAAACTAGCACTTCTCCCGCGACTTCGTCCGCGTGTATTTCAAAAATGTATAATAGCCTTTGACACTCACAAATAGCGTGGCTTTCTATTGGTAAAAGAATTATCAAAATCGGTTCAGTAGATCCAGAGATTATCAACCCCTTACAACCTCACAAACTTTGCCTCTTTATAATATTAGTATAGATTTCGACAGTCGATGTTTGAAAGATGACACAAACAATGACGTACAGATTTTAAGTCAGTGACGTCATTTGTCTTAAAACATGGGTACTTATCAATCACCCCTCGCATCTCCCCTTACGGCTGTGCGAAACATGTTATCTTTTTTTTTTATTGTTGATAGGCACGCGTTTGACCACTATCTCACCTGATGGCAGGCGATGATGTGGTCGAAGATGGAGCACGCTTGCCTAGAAGTTACCTATTCACTCTTGACTTAAAGACTCCCAAGTTGTAGCTATCAGGAAACACAGACTCCGGACTCCGCACAATGAATGTTTTCTCAAAACGCTTTGTGCGTATGGATGGGATGTCCACCATGAACCGGTGGCATTTCGCCGTACGTCTTGTGGTCCTTTGATGAAACGGGCTTGGCGGAATCAAATTATGCAATTCCGTCGCACACTCCCCAAAATGTAATCGATAGAAAACCGACAGGCTAGCAACTCGGCGTCTATGTTCAAGACTTTGGAGTTTCGAGTCAACGAGCCTATCATTGCTGATGATCCTCTTGGCTCGTTTCTCAATTGACTCAAAAATATATATATAATATCTTCTCGAAAACGGCCTCATCCTCTTCTTTTCTTGCCTCTATCTGTGATAATAAAGAAAAATTTTTTTTACCTGAGGAAGCCAGGATGGTCTGCTGCAGGCGGCGCTGAGGGCACTGCAGCTCGCATGAGCTTCTTGAAGGCGTGTTTAGTTGCCCTCGCGTCGGGGTACTCTGCGGGCACTAGCTCTGCGCCGGCGCAGTTGCACGCCGCGCCACCCTTCTCGCAAACCACGTAGAGGGAGGCCCGACGACCAGCTGCTGTTTCGCCGCATACTGGGAGAAATTAATGATAGAAATGTTGAAATATTATGTCGTTTGGTTTAAAATAGTAAGTTTTGTAGAATCCGAAGGTTCCACGGGCGCTGCGATAGCTTGGGAGCTGTCTCACTCGCTGGCTGCACGAGGGTATCGTGTATTTCACGTGACTAGCTTTACGTGTATAATGTACGGATGGAAACGCGGTGGGATAGCGAACTGTACTTTTATTATGAATATAGGATGACTGGTAATTAGTGACCGATACTTAAACACGTCATTGTACTCATGATAACAAACAACTTTCCCAAAGAAATATTTTATATAAACTCGTTCACTTTTATCACAATAACACAACAGTCGGATGAAATTCGCGCACGCGCGCCTGTGACCTATCAGCTGTTAGCCGCGTGACGCCGTTCTTTCTTTGAGAAAGTTGTTTGTTATCATGAGTACAATCACGTGTTTAAGTATCGGTCACTAATTACTAGTCACCCTATATAAAACAATACAAGCAAGCGCCCACTTCAACGGGCGAGCTAGAACTAACTAGAAAACAATAGCAATCACTGATTCGAACATTTTAATATGAATATTCGAACTACTCTTCAACATTACCGACAGCCAGCTGAAGGCCGGTGCTCACACGCCGACTATAGGCTGTGTATATAATCACCACAGTATCTTGTCATTTGGTTTTAAAGGGGAGCTAGAGATGAGGGTTTTAGCTGTAACGCGTTATTATTATATTTTTAAAACGTTGCCCCACACTAGGAATTGTGCCTGTATCGTGGGTGCGTTGACAAACATGTAAACTCACACCCAGATCCGGAACAACTATCTTTAGGCCATGCAAAAATATGTTCTGATCGAACATCTGTTAGGATCGAACCCGCGACACGCAGCGCAGCAGCCGAACGCTCAACCACTGCGTCAGCCGTGTCATCAAAATGAAATGATGCCATATGCAACTACCGTGCTCAAACAGAGACACATCTACAAATGATCTCATAAGCTTTTAGAACAAACTTTTCATGAAAATTAAACATTTTAAAGGCAGATTTGCTGGTGGACCTGTTTGTGAACGGCAAGTGTTTATAGCTTGGCAAAACTTTACAGATATCATAGGCACGGGGTCTCATCTCGAACAAAGAAAAATTAGTTCAAATAAATCTCAATAGATGGCGCGTAATATGCATCGATTTCTTATTGAATTTTAAGTAATATTAATATTTTGAAAATAAATATGGTAAAAACTGTATTTTCTTGTTTAATAAACTGCCCTAAGCATAAAATTGTGGAATAATGGCCTTGTAATTTAAATTTAGACGATTATTGTAACGAATCCTTAGACACCTATATTTATTGTACCAATAGATGGCGCTGTTTGAGGTTTTAGAGTTTATCCTTTCGCCTCTTTAAAATTTTAATAGTGACACATTTTGATACAGTAAAACTGCTATAAAGTGCCAAAAATTCTATAAAATAATTCCTCAATGTATGAGAAAATATTGGTAAAACTTTAAGTAAATTCATTCAACTTGCAAGCCGTCGCTGCTAACACCATCTAGCGAGGTGTAGAGGACGGGCCCGAACGAAGAACAAAAGTTACTTGTGCCAGAAAAAAACCCGTAGTTACGGCGGTACCGTTTCTTTGTATGGGATGAGGCATCTGTACGCTAGTATTATATTATCTGTGTCATAGGATAGTATGTGAACGAAACATAAGTTTTTAAGCCTCGTCTGCAACTTGGAACAAGTATAGAAGATTTTGTTGGGAGAAAATCTTGTGTCCTTTAGTCTTTCTCTTGCTACAAATACTGGTCGTACTCACCCGAGTCTGCGTCAGCAGTGGACAGTCTCTGTCGCGGCGCGTACAGGTCGAGGTGCGAGGGCTGCCGCCGGTCCTTGAGCGAGCCCCAGCGCCCGAAGTGTCTCGCTGTGCTGGAGGCTCCGCCCTTGCCGCCGCTGTTGCGACCCAACACGCTGATACGTAAGTAACATGTTACTTGGCTTACAAACTACACGGAAATGGGACGGAACCTTTAAGTTAAAATGTTCATGAATCATGCTGACAGCCTGCGTAAGTCAAACAAAGACCGTTTTTGTTTTTTACGGTGAGAAGCCATCAAATAACTTCTCCCGCTCTGGGTGGAGCAAACAGAAGCATGCGCAAGAACGCCTCAATAAGACTCTTACTGACTAAAACCCAACCCTGTTCCTTCCCTGCCTGAGTGCCCAGGGGTGCGGTAACTCATTTTCAGAATTTATCCGCTACCCCTAGGCATGCAGGCACCGGCCACGATGGGCCCCGTCAGTGGTGGCTGACTACATCTTTTTGAGGCATGCGTGGATCAGCACCAGGCCCGTGAGTTGACGGCGCGTAGTGTACGCGGCCGGCGTCCGGGCCTACGGACGGCGAGCTACCCACTGCTCGCCATCCGCAGGCCCGGGTAAGATGTGTGCATGTATCAGTGTTAGCAGTGCGTATCAACGTATTTCTTTTCACCGCTACTAAGACAGATAATGTTTCCTATTTATTTTAGAAACTTTGCATGTTCATTCATTGTATTTTGCATGAAATTATGTGCGTCTTTCGACTTCTGTGCACGAACTGTCAGCACGACACTTAACTATTCCGGATGGCTTCGATCCCCAGTTAAGAATTAATAAAAAGTGTCTCAAGATACTCTCAAGAACATCCTTTTGCTTGCTAATCAACTGCATTCATCGATCCATTTGTGCAAGGTATTGTCTTGTTAGTGGTAAAGAGGAATGCGGAACAGGATGGAAAGTCTCGTAAAGCTAAATTGAAAAAAAAAAAAATATTTTAAAAAAGCCCGATTGTAAAAAAACAACTAAAAAGTTCCAAACAAGTCACTTTTTTAAGCAGTCTGATGCAGTTGGTGGCAGTTATTTTAGTTAAACTATTCATTTCGTACCACCAACACAAGTGTTTTTTTATTTTCTACATTTTGGTGAGTTGTATTTTTGGAATCGCCTTCTCGAACCTTTTATGTTGATACCCCACTTTAATATAGTTCGTCGACTTTATTTTTTTTCTTTTTCACAATATGTCGTCTGATTGTCGCCATATTGTATTATGATTACTGTCATATCTTTAGTAGCACTCACAAGATTAAGACGAATCTATTGACGTAAGAATTATCAAAATCGGCCCACGCGTTTGGTCTCTATAGTGCCACAAAGGATCAAACATACATAGGCTGATAAACACATAACCCTTACGTCACGCAGTCGGGTAAAAAGGGAGGATCATCCGACCAGACGGGTGCTGTGTCTGGTCCGGGCAACTGTCCGATGGTTGATATGTTCAAATCGCGCGAGGAAATCTTATTGCGCAATGCAGGATTTGTGTTTAGTTCGCGTGTGGCGACATAGATGCCGCTGCAGTGGACCAATGTATCTCTTAACGTGATAATTACAAAAGACTGCCTCTAAAAACTTCCACTCATTAATTATTATTGCTATAACCATGGCTTAACAATGGCGAAGGCTTAACTGGGTGTACAACAATATTAAAATTAACGCAATAATGGTCTTTCTTTCCGACCGAGTTGTATGGTATTGTAGAAACTCTTTCAACAGACCCTCTTTATAAGGTTTAAAACTCATGGCCATTGCACATTATGAATAAAAAAAAATAAACACTAATTCCAGATTTAAAATAAATAAGATTGTTAGAGATAAAGAACGACTCCGAGGAGGCCGATAGTCGCGAGAGAACTTTATAATTTAATAACATCGAATAACATAAATCCCCCCTTACGACTCGTGAAACAAAAAAGAAGGTAAAGATCTGGCTACTGACACAGGACTACAATGCAACCCAAAATTTACTGCAGTCAACATAAATAAGAACACAAATCATTGGTATTTGTACCCACACACACACACACACTCACACACTCACACGCATCATAACACAAACTCCCCTTGTTATAAATTATATTTTTTTTAATCCTGGTTTTATTGTAATTTGTTTTTGACTTTATTTTATTTATTTTAGTCTTGATTTTAACCTAATTTTGTTTATTTTTTATTTTATTTTATGAGATTATTTAAATTGTTCTAATTTTATTTTCTAACACATTTTTTAGTGCTTAAATTAAATGTTTGCTATTAAACATAATTTTAAGTAATATAATTTTAACAAGTTTCGCTTATATGACTTGCTTAGTGTAACCTAAAATTGGAAGAAGTCACTGGCTCCTGAAATACAGGTAATTTTGCCTAGCTCTGGAGCCAGGGTCTCACACTTTTCTGTAACTTGATTATGAAAATTATTATTATTATTATCCACTAGTAAATAGGTCTATCATTCATGTACCTATCCCCAGTCTATATATCTATATCTATGGCTACGAAAGACGAAAAAATAACAGCATTTACGTCATAGTATCAACAAGATTGTACTCACCCAAGTGTCCCGGCCGCTTTGGTTAGTAAAGGAGTATGTGTAGTCTGTTGATCTTCACAGCAGAGTAGTAAGGAGTCCAGACTCAGGCTAGAGTCTTCTAGGTCACCGCGAGAGGCTGGTGTGCAGGCTACCAACGTTGCTAGGTAACGCTCCTGAAATAAATGAAGGAAATACAGTTTATTGTACCTAAAAGTGCAACAAGACTGCAGTCGAAAAGGCGAGTTAAACAGCATGTAACAAAAACCCTGTCCGCCCCAATAAAGGCGTATTCTTGGTTTAACACACGTACTAGAAAAAATAGTAAAAAAAATGTAACTCATAAAAACCAAAAGTTATTGTTTTTTATTTTTATAACATGCGAAATTTAACACTAAACATGGCAAATTTTCATAAGTTGACACTCCACAGGCCGGCGCAATCTTTTAATTTTTACCTATTTTTATTTCAAACGATACCGTCCTGGACTAGCCGCGCTGTAGGCACTCTATAACAAAGGATCAAAAAGACAATCTCGCTCAGGCGGCTTCGTGAATACAAAACTGTAGGTGAACTTTGTCAAGAACTCAGTTTTGCCTTTGATAAGTTTTTTTTTAAATAATTATTTTCATTGGGAAAAAATAATATTCTCGTATCCATTAAATGATTACGTATATGTGTACTGTGGCGATTGTAGACACAGCCTAGACTCAGCGGGTCTGCACCGGCTTTTACCTGACAGTTAAGAATGTTGGAGAGTCGTTGGAATAAATATAACAGAGTAGGTGTGAATTTTGTTTTATGTCAGACTAGGGTTTTTGCCCTTGCAAGTGGGCACACATGTTATTCTTATTAAACTCAATATAGAGTTTATCACGCCCTCAGCTCTTTTCTTATCCGCCCGTAGCCAGTTACCCTTTTACACACCGCACTCTCGTGTAGCCAGCGAGTGAGACCTCTACCCTGAAGATACTACAGCGTCCCAGGATCCCTGCAGGCCGTACTGGAGCCTTGGGGTCCTACAGTACACACCAGTACGATGCCAAATAATACCCTTCAGGATCGGACAGGGTTTTTGTTACATGCTGTAGATAACAGGGATGTTTCCAAGGTATAAATATAATAATTCTATTTAGTACGCAAGTTAGATTTTCAAAAAAATATTAGACAAGTATAGGGAACGTGCACGGCGTAGTCTGTGCCATCTAGTGGAGTAAATTCGAAACTTTTACCCTTTAAAAACTTGTCATTGACATTTCGTGTCATATATGTATACACACACGCATCATGCACACATGCAGCACGCGTAGCGTAGACTGCCATCTATTGAGTGAAATCCGCAACATGTACTGTAGAAATACCTGACATTGACATTTATGTGGCGCCATCTATAGTTCCTGCACGCTCCCTATTGCTTTACCAAAATCAATTAAAAAACCAGCCAAGTGCGAGACGGACTCACACCATGAAGGGTTCCGTACCATCGTACAAGATTATAGGCGTCTACTTGTTGCCATTATTAAGATCGAGCAAAAAGAAACAACAAAAAAACCCTGTCTCCCTATTACTGATCATGAGATATAGCCCAGTGACAGTCAGAGGGACTGACGGACGGACGGACAGCGGAGGCTTAGTAATAGGGTCCCGTTGGTTACCCTTCGGCTACGGAACACACTAAAAATGACAAAGATAAAACGCATTTAAGTTCAGGAGTGGGGCCTTCGTGGTCAAACGTTTAGCACGGCGTAACGTCAAGCAAAATTTCAACGCTCTATATCATCCTCATTTTTTGTTTACGAAGTGTCCAATATTTTTTTGGTAATCTAACTACTTAAATGTTTTTAGGAAACCGCCCTTTTCCAAAATATGTCAAGCAATAAACACGCTCACGAACTACACGAAAGTCTGCAGTGACTGTTGCACTCAAATTTGTATGGCTTTCTCCACACAATAGAACATTTCAGGCACTCGTGTCATCCGCATAAATGGACTTTTGACACTACATATTAATGCTAAAATAAAGATTATCCCAGTGAAACAAAACACTAGATTTTAACTAGCAGACAGTCTTATTTGCCTGAGTTATAAATATAAAAAAAAAACATTATAAAATAATCGTCATCTAATATAATAAATTTGTGGTTGCACTCCTCCGAAACGGCTCAAACAATTTCAATGTTTTTTTGTTTTGTATATTTGGTAGGTATGAGAATAGGAGCAGTAGAGAGCAGTGGTGGCCCAGTGGTATCGGCCTCGACTTACAAGTTGTAGGTCGTGAGTTCAAACCCAGCCAGGCGCTTTACTTTGTGTAAATTATTTCATCACCACTGCTCTCAAAAAAAAACGGTGAAGGAAAACATCGTGAGAAACCGGATGTTCTAGAACCAAAAATTCGAAGACATGTGACATCCACCAATCCGCATTGGGCCCGCGTGGTGGATTACGGCCCACAGGGTCACATAGAGGAGACCTGTGCCCCAACAGTGGGGACATTAAAAGGCTGATGATGATGAGAATAGGTCGTAAAGTATTTTTCACCCTCCCACCCCCCACCCCCATTCTTCCGGGCAGCTATATGTAAACATGTTTTATTTCTGGGCTGTATTTAAAATAGTAAGATCTTACCTGTTCTAAACTAGATGTGGTTTCAGTACCACTTTGTGTGTTTCCAGGAGTTTGGTGGCTTGCCTTCAGCATGCCCATCACGCCTTTGTGATGGGGGGCGGCAGATCTGTAACAATACAAACAAAGTTTAGCTGAAGTTCTCTTGATTTAAAAAATTACGATCTGGAATAAAGTCATTGTCTAACAACTACCTGCGATGATTGCGACCATTTTAAAAATGAGGAGCTCGTGGTTACAGTAATAACAGCCGCACGGGTCGATCCATTAGGTTAAGCTACGCTTGCCGGGTATGGTCCATGGATGGGTCCATCTTTACATACCGAGACTCCTCCGTGCCTCGGAAAACCGTTGGTCCCGACTGTCAATCGTGGATCTTTGACAGTCGTTACGGGTCGTCAGAAGCCCGAAAGTCTGACAACCAGTCTTGCTAAGGGGTATCGTATTACTCAGTAACTGGGTTGTGGAGATCAGATAGGCAGTCGCTCCATGTAAAATACTTGTGTACAGTTACATCCGGTTAGACTGGAAACCAACCCCAAGATAGTTGAGAAAAGGCTGGGCAGATTGGATTTGGATTGGCACTAGACTATGTATTCTCGCACATCTTTGCTTGGGAAGTTGACTTGGCAAAGTGTTCGTGTCCGACCGAAGGTTCGGTCAGTTTCGGCCAAAACGTGTTCGAATGTTGGGCTCGATCGAAACTAGCATCTTGTGAGCTGAAGGTTGCCTTCTTCTTCGTCATCAGACTCATGGCAGAGGGGTCGTCGTCGTCACATCAGGGGTGGTAGCAACCTTCACAACCCGTCGCCATTCCTCCCTTACTGCAGCTCTTCTTTTATATTCGTTGAGTTGACCGTTGAGTGCAGTTTGACTTGGTCGGTCCAACGCATTGGTGACCTGCTGCGCGCTCTTGTGCCTTCAACTTTGCCCTGTACCACAAGTCGCTCCACAGATGTGTCTTCTTGACGTGTGATATGTTCAAAGAAAGACAAATTACGACATTAGCCGATGGAAGAAAGACGCTGTTTGATACAGAGTTCCTGGAGGATTGAGAGTTTTTATTTGTGGGGTGGAGAATCATCCAATGACTTCTACCGCTCTGGATGGAGCGGGAGTGCGTGTCAGACTTACTGACTAAAACCCACCCCTGTTCCTCCCTGGCCTGAATGCCCAGGGGCGAGGTAACTCTTTCGAATTTATCCTCAACCCCTGGGCAGGCATCGGCCATGACGGGCCCCGTCCTGTTTGCTGACAACTCTTTGAGGCGCGCGTGGAACACTACGCGCCGTCGACTCTCGGGGCTGGTGCTGATCGGACGGCGAGTTACCCACTACTCGCCGTCCACAGGCCCGGGTAGGATTGAGACGTTGGTTCGGAACTGTGTCCAGGTTATGCCAAGCATTCATCTCAAGCACCACATTTCTAAAGCTTTCTCATCTTCTTTTTCTCACTTTCTCTTAAAGTCCACGTCTCAGCACCGTACAGAAAAATGGGAAACACTAATGTCCTGACCAGTCACATTTTGGTGGCCTGTGTGGTGTTTATTTATGTATTTATTTATTTATTAAATTCATGCAACACAAATGTACAAAGGCGGACTTAATGCCTTAGACATTCTCTACCAGTTCCTGTTTCTCCATATTTTCCTGAGCCGATATATGGCGTACCCGGCAGAGCTGAATGTTTGATCGAGGCCCTGACTGTCTCGTTCATCTATGTGTAATCATCGTTTTACTTAATTTTTTTTGAGTTTTAAGAAAGTACCTGAATTTTTAATAGTGTGCAACATTTTCAAGATATTTTTTATTAATAATTTTTTAACCGACGAAAAAAAAGGAGGAGGTTCTCAATTCGACCGACTCAAAATTAGTTTATATAAAATTTGATATTTTACGAGTATGTAGGGTAAATATGCTCATTACTCAAGACTTAAAAGTTTTATTTATTTTTTGCTTTTTAGTTCTTTTTCGTCGGTTAATTTTTTTGTTAAAAAGTTTTTATTGTTTCCACGTGATTTTCGGGTTCCGCTAAAAATCGTGTTTCGTTCGGACACTAAATTATGACCACAGATTATTGTCAGTTTAAATAGAAAAATAACAAGCTGTAGTGATTTTGAATTCTTAAATAAATTTTTATAGGTTACCTGGACAGTAAAGCGTGCGTCCGTGGATGTCTCCAAGTTATGACCGGCAACCTTCCTTGTCTGTAACACCGCGATATTCTCCGCAACGAATCGTCGCCGAAGCTCTCTGGTACTGGTATCACAGCAGGATAGCTATACAGAACAACAAAACAATATTAATACAAAATCATACAAGTTTGCTGTGGAGTTGCTGAATTAACGTGAACACTGGGCTAAACTTCAGTAAAGCATAGCCCAGAGAGGGTGGTCTTTAAGAGGCTTCTATGTGCTGAGCATGTGTTGAGCTCCGGGCTAGTTTTAGTGAGTTAAAAATTTCCCAAAAGTCCAGGCGTCTTTTGTATTGTATAAATAATGTAGTTGTTCACAATATGGATTGGGAGATTTACTTTATAAGTACATGAAGAGAAAAATTCAATGACAGACACACACGTCAATAATATGTAGCACGTAGAACCATTTGCTTAAATAGCCAGTACGATTATTAATACTAAACTTCAACATCCTCACCTTAATCGGAAATGGCTAGAAATTAGGTTACACGACTGTACATACACAGGTACACATATATTTCAACCTGACTGTACTTTCAATGACAGTGACATAACAATTTATAAAAACAGGGAGCACTTAACAAGTCAAACAATAATAAAAATAGTAGCAAAATTAAATCATATTAAACCTATGTCAGACACACAACGTTGGTGTTTGCATCGACCTAAGCCTTTGGTCAGAACATCCGCCAATTTTAAATCACAACAGTTATTTTTCCTCAAAATATTGATCGGTAGGACTCTTTTTATGGCCTTGCCTGATTATAGTGAGACCGCTGATCATTTACACACTCTTTCGCTATTCTTTTTATGGCCTCACTGCCACCTGATTATAGTGAGACCACTGATCATTTACACACTCTTTCGCTATTCTTTTTATGGCCTCGCTGCCACCTGGTTATAGTGAGACCGCTAATTATTTTAACACTCTTTCGCTATTCTTTTTATGGCCTCGCTGCCACCTGGTTATAGTGAGACCGCTAATCATTTACACACTCTTTCGCTATTCTTTTTATGGCCTCACTGCCACCTGATTATAGTGAGACCACTGATCATTTACACTCTCTTTCGCTATTCTTTTTATGGCCTCACTGCCACCTGATCATAGTGAGACCACTGATCATTTACACACTCTTTCGCTATTCTAGTTATGGCCTCACTTCCACCTGATCATAGTGAGACCACTGATCATTTACACACTCTTTCACTATTCTTTTTATGGCCTCGCTGCCACCTGATTATAGTGAGACCACTGATCATTTACACTCTCTTTCGCTATTCTTTTTATGGCCTCACTGCCACCTGATTATAGTGAGACCACTGATCATTTACACTCTCTTTCGCTATTCTTTTTATGGCCTCACTGCCACCTGATCATAGTGAGACCAGTGATCATTTACACACTCTTTCGCTATTCTAGTTATGGCCTCACTTCCACCTGATCATAGTGAGACCACTGATCATTTACACACTCTTTCGCTATTCTTTTTATGGCCTCGCTGCCACCTGATCATAGTGAGACCACTGATCATTTACACACTCTTTCGCTATTCTTTTTATGGCCTCGCTGCCACCTGGTTATAGTGAGACCGCTAATCATTTACACACTCTTTCGCTATTCTTTTTATGGCCTCGCTGCCACCTGATTATAGTGAGACCACTGATCATTTACACACTCTTTCGCTATTCTTTTTATGGCCTCGCTGCCACCTGGTTATAGTGAGACCGCTAATATTCTTTTTATGGCCTCGCTGCCACCTGGTTATAGTGAGACCGCTAATCATTTACACACTCTTTCACTATTCTTTTTATGGCCTCGCTGCCACCTGATTATAGTGAGACCACTGATCATTTACAAACTCTGTCGCTATTCTTTTTAGAAGTATATTTTTTTTACGCACGCTGGACTTGGGGAGTAAGCTGGTGAATGCGTGACGAGAGCGTTACGAAAAGTGTGATCGGGCGAGGCGAAAGGAAGAGATGGAGCTAAAGAAATTTTACTTCAGCCGTGTGGTCTACAGCTCACTCGTTTTTTTTTATTAATTTCGTTTCGGGATCTAAGGCAGTTGAATTGTTTCCCCGGAACTCGTCGAACTTCATTGGTCGCCACTGTTGACTATGGTTTTTGGGTGTTAAAGTAGTTGGGAATAGTGTGGCGAGTTCGGTTTCTTATTTTTTTGAAGTTATACTTCTATAGGCGCGTTATGAAAAACTATGAGTGTGAAATATTAATATGAGCGCGCATCACTGTCACACAAAATTCACAGGTTGAAGTTAGCTAGTAACGACACCCTGAAGTTAGCTATGGTCTGTGGTTCATAAATAATGATTGTTTTCATTTTGTAAACTTTGTGACAGTTTGGGTTCTTTATCTTGTTACGCCAAAGAAGTATAACTTCTTACGTGCGTACATAAGTACACACACACTTTTTTTGAAAACGTTGGTCCACACTAGGAATTATTCCTGTACCGTGTGTGCGTTCACAAACATGTAAACTCACATACACAAGACACCCAGACCCGAAACAACTATATGTAGGCCATACAAATATTTGTTTCGTTTGTTCCGTGCGAGGATCGAACCCGCGACACGCAGCGCAGCAGCCGAACGCTCAACCACTGCGTTAACCGTCTGATTCCACACAGTTAGCCACCTAATAATAGGGTTGACGACTAAAAATATCTAATTAGTCCGTCAGATAGATTACCAAAAAATATTGCACACGTATTTTTTCTTTCGTCACTTTAACAAAAAAATAACACGATACTGTGACGATTGTAGACACAGCCTTATATTAGCGGGTGTGCGCCTTAACTGGTTCACTAGAATGTTCTAGACTTATTGGAAAGCCATTTGAATATTAAAAGTGTAGGTTTGACGTATGTGTCAGTTAGATAGAAGTTGAGCCCGATCAAGTGGGCATACGTGTTTCCCTTTTATTTCAATATACACTTCTGGACATATCTATTGGCCCACCTTGTATTTTCAGTTTCGTTTGGTCCTAGCTAAAATTTTATATTAGGTCGAGCAAAAAGTTTTTATGCAGTTTTGAACCTGGCACATTCACAATTTAATTCAATAGTCTTTTTTTGAATTTCGAACACAGAATTTAAAGAAACAAAAGACAATTTGGAGCCTGTTTGTTGATATCAAACAATCGAATACTAAGAAAACTTGGTTTTATTGGTTTACTTGGATTTAATTCTTGAAAAAGTGATTGATATCTTTGGTTTTACAACAAACATTACTTATTCTTAACATAAAGGTGAGGTTCTATCAATAATCTACGAATACTTCACCTGAAGTCGCCGCCCAAGCTGTGGCACTTATTCAGGCCGGACACAGCCAAAGAAACGTGAGTGCTCAACTTAATTTAAGTCGATCTGCGGTCCGAAATGTGTATCGGAGGTACCTAGAGACTGGCGGCTTTGTTCGTCGCCAAGGAAGGCCACGATCTCGGGTCACAACTGAAAGGCAGGATCGATTCATCGTGACGACCAGCTTGAGAAATCGTCACCTTACCTCCATTGAGATACAAAACCAACTTCGCGACTTCCACGGAGTATCTGTGAGCGCTCGAACTGTTCGGAGAAGGTTAAAAGAACGCGATATGGTACCACACAAGCCAGCTAATGGGCCCAAACTAACGCGAGCCCACCGAACAGCGCGCCTTCATTTCGCACGCAGTCATTTAAATTGGACACAGCAAGATTGGAGCCGTGTACTCTTTTCTGATGAGTCTAAAATTGTGTTACATGGCAATGATGGAAGGAAGAAGGTCTACCGACGTAAGGGAGAGCGTTTCGCACAATGCTGCTTTGAAGAGAGGGTTGCTTATGGCGGTGGCTCATGGACTGTCTGGGGCGGTATATCCGCGAGCGGCAAAACTCAACTTGAGGTTGTTACAGGTCCACGGCTGCCAACATTAAATGCTGAAAGGTACATTCGTGAGTGCTTAGAACCTCACGTGATACCATACGCGGACTATGTGGGCCCAAATTTCCTTTTTATGCATGATAATGCAAGAGCCCATGCGGCCGGCATCGTCAGGGAATATCTTCGGGATGTGAACATCACAGTTATGGACTGGCCAGCCAGAAGCCCAGACATGAACCCCATTGAGCACATGTGGGACGAGCTAAAAAGACGTGTTAGGGCTCGTCAGCCAGTTGCCCAGACGATGCAGGAGTTGAAAACTGCCATAGAAGAGGAATGGGAGATGATCCCTCAAAATTTCATAGAGCGGTTGATAAACTCTATGCCTAATCGTATGAGAGCTGTGGTAGATGCCCATGGAGGCAACACGCGTTATTAAATTAAACCTTTATTTGATAAAACATGTTTTTTATTCAAAAATCAATTGCCTTTAACAAGGCGCATATCCGGCTTGTTAGGCGTAGCTCCATGTCGTATGGTATTCTGAATTCAAATTTAAAACAATACGATCGAAAAAGATGGTAAAATGTATCAGGTTTAAAACTGCATCAACAGTTTTTGTTCAATCTAGCAATCATATTTCGGTAGGGGCCATCGAAACCTAAACTCTGAGGTGGGCCAATAGATGTGTCCAGAAGTGTAGTATAATTGAAGTCGCCCTCAGCAGTTTCCCTTATTCGCCCGTAGTCAGATACCTTCGATATAGTCCTCTCGCGCCAAGCCAACGAGTCGCCAAGCTACGCGACGTCCCCGGGGCTGCGAGGAGCGTCTAGGGATCCCTGCAGGCTGCAAGAGTGCCTTGGGTGTCTACAATACAGTGGATTGAAATTTCGGATGACGTCACACTTAAGTTAAAATTGTACTACTTTTTACTGAAAAGTGACGTAACAAGCCCTCACTCCTGAACTTTGATGCGTTGTATCTTTGTAATTTTTCATTAATTTGATAAAGCAAGAAATACGTGTACAATATTTTTTGATAATCTAAGTTTTTTTTTTTACAGTTTCTTCATCCCTATTGTTCACTCAGCTCTACTTACCTCCTGCATAGAGTGTAGACAGCATTGGCATGAGCTAGCCGGAATGGTGGCTGCGCGAGGCCCAGGCGAGCCCAGTCCCGCGCGTATACACGTTCCCGCACGCGTTCCAACGTGCGAGCTGCAGGACTCTCAGTGGTTTCGCTACCACCTAGCTCTAGTTCTTCCACTGTGAAACAAATGAAGAAATAAAAATATTACTCGTCTTTGCACGCGGGGTGTGTTACGGCGTACGGGAGTGATTGTAAGAGTCACCGCGGACCAATCACAGGCAACTGAAGGAACACGTATTTGTTATTTGATGATTTCCCACCTTACAAAAAAAAAACCTGTATTTACGAGCTACAAGCATATCCAGTACGGATTTGATACGACAGCGTAGCACGGCTAAGCGCAATTATTTTAGGAGTGCCTCGGCAGCCGTTGGCGGCACCCAAAAATAACGCCGTGCGGAACCGGCAGTACTTTTTTCTTTTTCTTCTTCATTTTTATTAGTATTTAGTCAAAGAGCAAGCGAAGCGAGCTCGGGAACTTAGGGCACCCCGACACGGACAGGTTAGGTTAGAAGGGGCAGATCCTGCCATCACCTTCGTGGTTTAATTTTTTTAAACCATTCAGAATTAGGGGCCCCGTCGTCTCTCCTTGCCAACGACCGTCGTTAGCACGTAACACCTCCCTATTTCAACTGTTCTGTTAGATTTAAGCTTAGACGAAGGGTTAGAGCAACTGATACATAAGCAAACGATTGCAAGTTCAAACCCAGCACCACATGTTTACTTTTTGACTTTTTCTGGACTTGTTTTTGAAGATTTTTAATGCAAAGAACAGTATTTTTATTGTTTGTGGCTTTTTGCAACATTTTAACTGCATATAAGATGTTTTTTGCGAACCCCATTTTCCGCTTTTTTTTTTCAAAGTCAGCGCCGGCTGCAGTTCCGGGTCACGGCGCTGGCTGCGGAGGCACTCCCAATTTTTTTTATTGAAGAGACATGTGTGTTTCTTTGGATTATCTACGCTGGGGTTAGCTCCTAAAGCTGAAAATCCAATAGCACGCTTTTATTTAGGCCAAGTTTCACCCAAATCCGTTAAGACGTGAAGAAGTCAAAGAAACAGTTACTTTCGCATTTCTAATATTATAGTATGGATGGAAGTATGAATCAGCTTCGGCTCTGCGTCAATATGCTTTAACTCTTAGTGAAAACAGCCAGTCTGTTAGGTGTAATGTTTATATAACAATAATTTATACACACACGCAATAGCACGGTTTTATTTAGGCCAAGTTTCACCCAAATCCGTTAAGACGTGAAGAGGTAAAAGAAAGACAGGAGTTACTTTCGCATTTATAATATTAGAGTATGGATTGATAGAAGTATGGATTCGCTTTGGCTCTGCATCAATATGCTTTAACCCCTAATAAAAACAGATAGTTAGGTATAAGTGACCTTTATTTAGACAAAGTTTCACCCAAATCAGTTAAGCTGTTAAGACGTGAGAGGCAAAAGACAGACAGAGTTACTTTCGCATTTCTAATATTATAGTATGGATAGAAGTATGAATCAGCTACGGCTCTGCGTCAATATGCTTTAACTCTTAGTGAAAACAGCCAGTCTGTTAGGTGTAAAGTTTATATAACAATAATTTATACACGCACGCAATAGCAAGATTTTATTTAGGCCAAGTTTCACCCAAATCCATTTAGCCGTTAAGACGTGAAGAGGTTAAAGACAGACAGAGTTACTTTCGCCTCGGATATGCTAGGAATAATATTCTAAGAGGTATTAAGTGAAATATATAATAATAATTTATACACGCACGCAATAGCACGCTTTTATTTAGGCCAAATTTCACCAAAATCCGTTAAGACGTGAAGAGGTAAAAGACAGACAGAGTTACTTTCGTATTTATATTATAGTACGAATGGAAGTATGGATTCGCCTGTCTCAACATGATTTATCCTAAGGGATAAATCATGTGAAAACAGACAGGTATAAAATGACATATATAATAATAATATGTACATGCACGCAATAGCACGCCATTATTAAGGCAAAGTTTCACCCAAATCCGTTAAGACGTGAAGAGGTCAAAGACAGACAGTGTTTTTTTCGCATTTCTAATATTATAGTATGGATGAAGTATGGATTTGCTTCGGCTCTGCGTCAATATAATTTAACTCTTAATAAAGTGACATATATAATAAAAATATATACACGCACGCAATAGCACGCCTTTATTTAGGCCAAATTTCACTCAAATCCGTTAAGACGTGAAGAGATAAAAGACAGACAGAGTTACTTTCGCATTTCTAATATTAACTCTTAGTGAAAACCGACAGTTAGGTATAAAGTGACATATATAATAATAATATATACACGCACGCAATAGCACGCCTTTATTTAGGCCAAATTTCACCCAAATCCGTTAAGACGTGAAGAGATAAAAGACAGACAGAGTTACTTTCGCATTTCTAATATTAACTCTTAGTGAAAACCGACAGTTAGGTATAAAGCGACATATATAATAATAATATATACACGCACGCAATAGCACGCTTTTATTTAGATCATCCGCCAGCCGTTAGAGCGTGAAGAGGTAGAAGACATACAGTTACTTTCGTATTTATAATATTATAGTATGGACTCGCTTCGGCTCTGCGTCAATATGGTTTAACCCTTAGTGAAAACAGACATTTATTGGTCTATCCAGGGGCGCCGATCTCTTCTAATATTCAGCACATCACCCTCATACGGAGAATGAACTAATTCAAAAGGGGGCAAGGGCGAGCCAAGAGAGAATAATATTCTAAGAGGTACTTTCTATATAATTTAAACGTTTTTGTAAGTTATATCGAATGCCAGGCGGTTGCAAGTGTACCCCCGTGCCTCCTTCCCTCCCCTCCCGGCACCCATGGGCCTATTCACAATTGTTACTCTTAATAACCTAAAAATACATGCTTTTATACACACCAATTGTACAATATTATGTGATAGGCAATGAGATACAACATGCATAAAAATAGTTAAAACTAAAAAGAAATAAGAATAATGATGCAGATATAACACTTAGCAATCTAGACAGTTTAAGAAACACAATGGTTATTGTTGAGAGTGAGATATTAAAAAAATTGTGTCACTCTGGGAGTGCCGACAGAAGTGAAAACTTGCAACAAAAATGCCCAACGCGCCTCGCGATCCGCTACGAGTGCTACGACACCCGTCGTAGCACTCTCGTGGCGGTGTCGGTGGCGCGCGAGTTCAATTGTTTTTTCCCATCTCAAAACTGACAAACGCGCCTAAAAAAGTTTTCACTTCAAAAATATTTACATATTAAAATTACTCACAGGACAGCGTATCAGCAGACAGGGATGACATGAGCGGTGGTGACGTCAGTGAACGCGCGTCGGCTGAGGGGAGCACGTATTTCTGACGTTTGGACGGCTTCGGCTTGAGCCCGGCACGACGGGCTGTCTTCAGCAAGGTTTTCTTGGCGAAGCCCCTGTAGTAAGATGAAGGTTTGTTGCATATTGGTCCTTATCGCGTTGTACTGGGTGCGTTTACCGCAACAAAATCTTTCGACTTCTGTTCTTCTTCTTTCGAAACGATGGTTTCCTAACTTTTTAAATACTTAAGAGCCCAGAAGCTGGCCGAAAAATTACTTTTGAATCTTAAAAAAAAAAATCTGACTAGCCTTTTCCCAACTATCTTGGGGTTGGTTTCCAGTCTAACCGGATGCAACTGAATACCAGTATTTTACATGGAGCGACTGCCTATCTGACCTCCGCAACCCAGTTATTGGGTAATACGATACCCCTTGGTAAGACTGGTTGTCAGACATTTGGGCTTCTGACGACCCGTAACGACTGTCAAAGATCCACGATTGGCAGCCGGGACCAACGGCTTAACGTGCTTTCCGATGCACGGAGGAGTCTCGGTATGTAAAGATGGTCACCCATCCATGGACCAACCCCGGCAAGCGTAGCTTAACCTGATGGATCGACCCGTGCGGCTGTTATTACTTTAGCCATGATTTTCTCACGTAACACCCTGTACATACAAGTGTTTATTACCTACGAACGGGGTGAATAGGAACGAAGGGGTGAATAGAATCAAAGCTTTGATTATAATTTTTACTATGATACCCTATTTTTGTGTTCGGAAATCATCCAATGATTTCTCCCGCTCTGGGTGGAGCGGGAGGGCGTGTCAGACTCTTACTGACTATAACCCACCCCTGTTCCTTCCCTGCCCTGAGTGCCCAGGGGCGAGGTAACTCTGTTTCGAATTTCTCCTTAACCCCTGGGCAGGCATCGGCCATAACGGGCCCCGTCATTATTGCTGACAACTCTTTGAGGCGCGCGTGGAACACTATGCGCCGTCGACTCTCAGGCCTGGTTCTGATCGGACAGCGAGCTATCCACTACTCGCCGTCCGCAGGCCCGGACTATGATACCCTAATATTGGTTTCTAGTAAATTAAATTAAAATTAAGTAATCATTTATTTCAGGAAATTCCCATATTAATTATAACAACATTATTACAAACAATATAAAATAAAAATATAATCAAAATCATTAAATAAAATTGTTAGCAGGAATACTGACAGCCATATACAAATAAATAGTTAGCTTCATATATGGCTCTCAATATGCCATTGTCAGAAACATGTACACGGCTCATAAACGAGGCCCTAGCCTTACGCAATACAGCAAAGAAATCGTCAACCCTGTTCTCCGCAAACATGCCGGACGCACTACACCGCCACGGTAGCCCAAATATGCACCTAAATGCATTGTTGTATTGCACACGTAAGGTGTTATTTATGTGCGTTGAGTGTGTTTGTACCAGAGGTGGCCAGTGTAAAGCGACCGACAGTACGCATTAAACAGAGTGACTTTAACTTGGCCAGTACATTTAGCGAAACGCCGAGCAAGCATGTTACTTTTCGCGGCCAACAATCTCCTCTGTCTCTCTAAGTCGTCATCGTAAAGCATCGACTTATTTTTTATATGAATTCATAAATAAATCGTATTACTTAAATGCTACAAACAATTTCTAAATAACGTGAAAATCCCCATCAAGGTTTTGTTTCTATTCACCCCGGCGTTCCTATTCACCCCGTTTGACGGTACGTACTTGAGCGTGTGGTGCTTGGGCTGGCTGTGCTTGGGGGGCGGCTGCGAGCGTGGGGCCAGCGCGAAGTGCAGCAGCACATGCTCCGGATGCCTCAGCCGGGCCACTTGCTTGCGGAAAGCTTCCACGGCCTCGCTGCTTACTTCCTCGTCTAACGCCACCTGTCACACAAACGTAAAGATACTGTATTAACCTCTGTGGTACCGGCGTGACACTGGTGTCACGGTAACCATAGATTTTCTATGGTGTCTGTTTCTCCGGTAACTGACAAATTAAGATTGATACTTTTTAGCTGTCACCAGGCTGTATCTCATGAACCGTGATAGTTAGACAGTTGGCATTTTTACTGATGATGTATTTCTGTTGCCGCTATAACAAAAAATACTAAAAAACAGAATAAAACTAATTATTTAAGGGAGCAGCAATCGCGATTTGTTGCTGTCAATTTTTGAAGAGTTCCGTTGTTTGTCTCCGAAACCCATCATCAGATCTATATGAAATTTAAATGGGGCCATTTCGGAACAAACCCCTTTCGAACAAAAAAAGAATTTTGCAAATCCGTCTATAAATGACGGAGTCATGCCCGAACATACATAAAAAAAAATTTATATATATACAAACATCCGAATTGAAAACCTCCTTCTTTTTGAAGTCGGTTAAAAATTACAAAGATAAAATGCATTTAAAAAGTTTAAGAATCCCGGCTTGTCACTTCGGGATAAAATGTGGTACATTTTTGACGTGATCACCAAAATGGAAATACACTATCATCTTAAGATGAACACTGTCAAGGAAGAGATACTCAAAAGTACAGAGACATATCAAGGGAAGCTAGAGAGGTATCCCAACGAATTGGCTGCTAACCTGACAACTCGAAACTATAAAAAGCGACTGAAGAGAAAAGATATTTTGAGCCATGTAAATATGTATGTATTGATGAGCAGACTGGAGGGCACACTCTAACTGCCATTCCTGAAAACCCATCTGCTCAAAGCCAAATATGCTGATAGCAGATAAAAGGAAAAAAAAAAGTGAAGAATGAAGTTTCAATTGTTTGTATTCATAACTCACACCCTTCACCATAATATCGACACACTATATACTCCAAAACGTTAGGAAGTATAGAACCGAGCAATAATATAATAATAATATTCCACAACTATCACACAACGCCATCTAGTCCCAAGCTAAGCAGAGCTTGTGTTATGGGTACTAGACAACTGATAAACAAACTTATATATTTCTAAATACATACATATTATAGATAAATTACACCCAGACACAGAACAAATGATCGTGCTCATTACATAAACATTTGTCCTGGGTGGGAATCGAACCCACGACCTCCGGCATAGCAGTCAGGGTCACTAACCACTAGACCAACAGGCCAGTCTAAAGAGCAATGTGGCGACGCTTGGCATAAAACCATTAATAAAAATCTTGCGGCAGAATCATAATGATGATCTTATTTACCTTGATGAGCTGGAAGGTGGCGGATCGTAACTGCAGTCCTTCCTGCAGCGACTGCTCCAAGTGTGGCAGGTAGTGTGTCCGGACTTGCTTCTCTCGCGTGAGGGAGCACAGCGGGAATGATCGAACCACTGTCTGTTCACAGGCTGTTGAAAGTTACAAGTTACAATACATGGTTAGAACTTTTCGGTAAAATTAAGACGAGAAATTATGACCCTCAGTTACACAGGAGAGTGTTCTGTATTTTGAAGAACTTTCGCACACAAATCTGGGTGATATATCTGTCATAAATTTTTATATTTTAATTTCGAATTTGGGGTGATATGTGATAGAAAACAAATTTCAAATTCCAATGCCACTCGTAATTTTTTTAAAACCTTTTTAATACCAAAGGTCACTTAAAAAATCACTTAAAATACAGGAAGATAACGTCGATAAAATCTAATTGAAAAAAAAATCGCATCCAATGGAACCTTCATTTCTTGTTGACAAGTTTTTGACTTTTTCTCGTCGAGATGAGATAGTGACCTGAGTTACAATGTTTTAAGGACGAGTATTTGCCTTCAGGTATTTTGAGCGACCAAATTCGGCCAAATTCACAAAACTAACTCGATTTTCAGACGTTAAATCTCATCAACTCAACAGCTTCCAAATATTGAATAAAATCCTGGCCGTCAATGGGTTTTTGCCAGTGGCAATTTAGGAATTTGGCAGTGGCAATCCAGAGTTTGATAATTGATATTGGTGAATACAGCCCCTTGGCTCGGCAAGCACGTTAAGCCGTTGGTCTTACGCCTGATTTCCCTACGGTCGTGTTGAACTGTCGTGCTATCGGGGTATGAGACAGGAGGCAATTAGGCACTTCGATATCTCCCGCTTCGATAGCTAGTTTAAGCTGATGGATCGGTAGGCGTGCCCTTAAACACGAGTCTGTAGTTGGTGAGGAACAGGGCGCCCTCGGCCGGCAACAACGCCGTGTTGCGGCCGTCACTGACGAGGTAGGCGAGCAGGGCTGGCACCGACAGTGTCTCTCCAAGGACTAGAGCTGGCAATACCTACCATATGGATCGGTAGGCCTGCCCTTGAACACGAGTCTGTAGTTGGTGAGGAACAGGGCGCCCTCGGTCGGCAACAGCGCCGTGTTGCGGCCGTCGCTGACGAGGTAGGCGCGCAGGGCTGGCACCGACACCGTCTCCCCGGGGACCAGGGCTGGCACTACTTACCATACGGATCGGTAGGCGTACCCTTGAAAACGAGTCTGTAGTTGGTGAGGAACAGGGCGCCCTCGGCCGGCAACAACGCCGTGTTGCGGCCGTCACTGACGAGGTAGGCGAGCAGGGCTGGCACCGACACTGTCTCCTCGCGGCCTAGGGCTGGCACTACTTACCATATGGATCGGTAGGCGTGTCCTTGAACACGAGTCTGTAGTTGGTGAGGAACAGGGCGCCCTCGGCCGGCAACAGCACCGTGTTGCGGCCGTCACTGACGAGGTAGGCGAGCAGGGCTGGCACCGACACTGTCTCCTCGCGGACTAGGGCTGGCACTACTTACCATATGGATCGGTAGGTGTGCCCTTGAACACGAGTCTGTAGTTGGTGAGGAACAGGGCGCCCTCGGCCGGCAACAGCGCCGTGTTGCGGCCGTCGCTGACGAGGTAGGCGCGCAGGGCTGGCACCGACACCGTCTCCCCGGGGACTAGGGCTGGCACTACTTACCATATGGATCGGTAGGCGTGCCCTTGAACACGAGTCTGTAGTTGGTGAGGAACAGGGCGCCCTCGGCCGGCAACAGCGCCGTGTTGCGGCCGTCGCTGACGAGGTAGGCGCGCAGGGCTGGCACCGACACTGTCTCCTCGCGGACTAGGGCTGGCACTACTTACCATATGGATCGGTAGGTGTGCCCTTGAACACGAGTCTGTAGTTGGTGAGGAACAGGGCGCCCTCGGCCGGCAACAGCGCCGTGTTGCGGCCGTCGCTGACGAGGTAGGCGCGCAGGGCTGGCACCGACACCGTCTCCCCGGGGACTAGGGCTGGCACTACTTACCATATGGATCGGTAGGCGTGCCCTTGAACACGAGTCTGTAGTTGGTGAGGAACAGGGCGCCCTCGGCCGGCAACAGCGCCGTGTTGCGGCCGTCGCTGACGAGGTAGGCGCGCAGGGCTGGCACCGACACTGTCTCCTCGCGGACTAGGGCTGGCACTACTTACCATATGGATCGGTAGGTGTGCCCTTGAACACGAGTCTGTAGTTGGTGAGGAACAGGGCGCCCTCGGCCGGCAACAGCGCCGTGTTGCGGCCGTCGCTGACGAGGTAGGCGCGCAGGGCTGGCACCGACACCGTCTCCCCGGGGACTAGGGCTGGCACTACTTACCATATGGATCGGTAGGCGTGCCCTTGAACACGAGTCTGTAGTTGGTGAGGAACAGGGCGCCCTCGGCCGGCAACAGCGCCGTGTTGCGGCCGTCGCTGACGAGGTAGGCGCGCAGGGCTGGCACCGACACTGTCTCCTCGCGGACTAGGGCTGGCACTACTTACCATATGGATCGGTAGGTGTGCCCTTGAACACGAGTCTGTAGTTGGTGAGGAACAGGGCGCCCTCGGCCGGCAACAGCGCCGTGTTGCGGCCGTCGCTGACGAGGTAGGCGCGCAGGGCTGGCACCGACACCGTCTCCCCGGGGACTAGGGCTGGCACTACTTACCATATGGATCGGTAGGCGTGCCCTTGAACACGAGTCTGTAGTTGGTGAGGAACAGGGCGCCCTCGGCCGGCAACAGCGCCGTGTTGCGGCCGTCGCTGACGAGGTAGGCGCGCAGGGCTGGCACCGACACTGTCTCCTCGCGGACTAGGGCTGGCACTACTTACCATATGGATCGGTAGGTGTGCCCTTGAACACGAGTCTGTAGTTGGTGAGGAACAGGGCGCCCTCGGCCGGCAACAGCGCCGTGTTGCGGCCGTCGCTGACGAGGTAGGCGCGCAGGGCTGGCACCGACACCGTCTCCCCGGGGACTAGGGCTGGCACTACTTACCATATGGATCGGTAGGCGTGCCCTTGAACACGAGTCTGTAGTTGGTGAGGAACAGGGCGCCCTCGGCCGGCAACAGCGCCGTGTTGCGGCCGTCGCTGACGAGGTAGGCGCGCAGGGCTGGCACCGACACCGTCTCCCCGGGGACTAGGGCTGGCGCTACTATGCGTGGCTGAAACAAGATGGAGTTATTAGACGAGGTATGTGTTAGGTTTTGTACCCAGCTGATGACCCATATTTTTATAATTTTGTGTATTCAAAGCAGGCGGAAGACATGCATGGATTCTTTTTAGGGTTCCGAAAGTCCAAATGAAAAACGGAATCGTTACAGGATCACTCGTGTCTGTCCGTCTGTCATAGTTAATTTGCTCCGAATCCACTGGACTGATTAAGTGAAAATTTAGTACATTCATGAATATTTGTGAACCAAACGGAGGTGTAACGTAAATAAATGGATTTGGAATATTAAAAATGAAGAAAATTTATTAAAAAAAAATGGTTTTCTTAACTGTACTGCTACAACTGCTACATATCAAATGAAAGGGTTCATTATAAGCATATTTTTTGATAGTTTGTGAGTTATAAAATAAATTAATTGTAAATTGCCATTTACAAAAATTATCCCCCCCCCCCCCCCCTCGTATCTCCGAAACCAAAAAAAAATTGAAAAAATACAGAAGGTAGTGCTTTACTTATAGATTATACGAAAACCTACAAAAAGTAAAAAAAAACCTGAAAAATATGATTTGTTCGGAACCCTTTGCGTGCGATTCCGACTGTCTCTTGGCCGGTTTTTTAATATAAAATCATTTAAGAAAGAAAACATGTTTACTTGCGGTAAACATGACGCAAAGAAAGACTAGACACAACAGAAAGGAAAAGCTGGGGTAAACATGCGCCACATACACGCGAAACGTCCATCGCTCAGCATAATGCTGCGACCCTATGCGAGACAGAACCCCAGCGCTGATTTTCAGCGACAGTCGGGGCTGACATTATGACGTCGACCGGTGTAGCAAACAATGAGTACAATAAATACAAATACTTCATTCTAAATGTAATAATTATAATATTTAAAGTGGCAACATTCCGTCAATGCATGTCAACGCAATATGCCATAGTAAAGTTCGCTTTATGCAAAAAACACACGCCGAACAATCATATTTTAATACATACAAATTGCATACAAAAAACATGACACCCAGTTTCTAAAACGAAAATGATCGCAAAGTTTTAAATAGTTTTAAATATTATGATTATAAACAGCCAAACGCATAATTTTATTCGCTATTAATTTATGATGCATCCATATCGTTCCAGAACTCGGGTGAAAGTCTTGAACCAAAAATTTTAAAATCTTTTGCTGAATGTTCAGAACTGATGTAACATAATTACTTTCAAACACATTATTCTCTTGTACCCAGCACAGAAAATCCCTAGAATATCCCAAAATTCCTTTAATTTTAAAGGCATGCACTTTTTTATTAGTGACAGAGTCGACGCGACAGGACGAGACAAATGAAAGCTACATACACATAAAACCCGAACCACCCCTAAAGTTTCACGGAAATATGTACCTTATTTAGTACTCATTATATTCCATATTCGTTTGTTGTCTTGTGTAGGTCTCGTCTCGTCGCGTCGTCGGGGGCAAGCAAACTAATGCTTGCGTGATTTTATGAAAGTTTTTCGAAAAATGCCGGAGAGGCGCTAGAATGGAAAAGGAAGACAAAGGATAGAATAAAAACTACAACATAAGAATCAGTATTTTTAACAAGCTTTTATTAGCTTGGTATATGGAATCTTTGAATGTGATTTTCACTCACTTCAAAACGTCGGATTGAATTGAAACTTCGCACACTTATCAAGGACCGATGACAATGCATGGTCAGCTAAGTGTCATTCTAAATCAAAGATGGCAGACTAGTAATTTTTATGCATTTCCATGATACGGGTATCAAATTTTTAATGTGTTTGTAGTTTTTCTATCTGTATTTCTATGAATCGGCCACTGCGCAATTTCATGAGAAATTACACCACCAGTTTTTTTTATATATATATACACCACCAGTTGGCCACTTAGGCGACAAGTCTATTACTTTGAGATTGAAACATACTCGTATTATAACGTCATAAACATGACGTTGACGTCAATTTAACTAATGTTAAAACACAAAATACAGATGTTTTATAATTCTCGCTCTAGGCAATGACGCTAGCTAGTAACAGAAATTGATTGAGGTGTAGAAAAATTCCGATAAAATAGAATAGAATAATTATTTATTTGCACAGAATGTAGGTACAAAAAATACAGATGTTTTATGATTCTCGCTCTAGGCAATGACGCAAGCTAGTAACAGAAAGTGATTGAGGTATAGAAAAATTCCAATAAAATAGAATAGAATAATTATTTATTTGCACAGAATGTAGGTACAAAAAATACAGATGTTTTATGATTCTCGCTCTAGGCAATGACGCAAGCTAGTAACAGAAAGTGATTGAGGTATAGAAAAATTCCGATAAAATAGAATAGAATAATTATTTATTTGCACAGAATGTAGGTAAAAAAAAATACAGATGTTTTATAATTCTCGCTCTAGGCAATGACGCAAGCTTGTAACAGAAAGTGATTGAGGTATAGAAAAATTCCGATGCGAGCGTATAAGCTGAAAGTTCGTCAAGTTAGAACAAATAATTGATTATAAACGGCGCTAGCCGATGCAAACAAATGCAACACATCATAATGGCTAGACAACTTGTTGTTCTTGATCTCGTTACTGAAATAATGTGCCACCCTGGCACGACTTTGGTGGCTGGCCATAGCTTATCTCTGACAAGTTTTTAAAGCCAAGCAATAAGACTATTCATACTAACGATTTCCTCCCTTTAAAGGGGGACCTTTAACCCTTCGCACGCCCAATTAGCAGACACAATAGATTTTAATTATTATCTGCACACTTTTTTTTTTGTGGGGTGGGAAATCATCCAATGACTTCTCCCGCTCTGGGTGGAGCGGGAGGGCGTGTCAGACTCTTACTGACTAAAACCCACCCCTGTTCCTTCCTGCCCTTAGTGCCCGGGGGCGAGGTAACTCTGTTTCGAATTTATCCTTAACCCGCGGGCAGGCATCGGCCATGAGGGGCCCCGTCCTTATTGCTGACAACTCTTTGAGGCACGCTTGGAACACTACGCGCCGTCGACTCTCAGGCCTGGTGCTGATCGGCGAGTAATGGGTAGCTCGCCGTCCGCAGGCCCTAGGGATAGGTACCCTTAATTTGTATGGAAATATTAGTTTAAATAAAGACAGCTCTAATTTACGTCCGTCTCTTTCTTGTTTTATTAGCGATAAAAAGATAGTAATAGCCCAAATTAAGTTTAGTTTGTGCACAACAAAATCCGCACCAATATATATATGATGAGTAGAAAAAAAGTATATAAAAAAACAATCCTTAGCAATGGGGGAACGATTAAGGACAGAGAGAGAAAAACGATTTACAGAATAGTCAAAGACTTTACCTTCTGCACAGGCGGCAAGCGTCGGCTCTCACGTGCCACGGCGTCCAAGGTCTCTAGATGCATGTGCACCACTCCCGGGATCATCTGGTGCAGGCAGCGCACGTGGTCCGCAGTCACACCGCCTTCCGTACACACCTGGAGGACGTTACAGGTTACATGATATAAAAAAGCGAATGTGCTATAGACGACTTTTTTTTTAATATTTATTATTAAGGGGTTTTTATCCACACGGATACGTCAACCCCATTGTACCTTATAATCTATTTACACACAAATAAACATCTCTAATTATACGTGTATATGATAGTAATATAGAAGAGAGAATCATTGCCTAGACTTCTGAATTAAGCCGCAAATTATGCGTTTAGTCCTTTCTGATTTATGTCAAAATGCTTTGGATAAGTCCAACATCCCAAATATTTAATTTAAACTCCCTAGCCAAAGATTCGAGGTAAAGAGAGAGAGAGAGAGATTTAGAGAAGATTAGACGACTTGACTGAAGTAAAACTTCTTTAACTCCATCTCTTCCGTTCGCCTGGCCCGATCACACTTTTCGTAACGCTCTCATCACGTTCGCCTCGCCCGATCACACTTTTCGTAACGCTCTCGTCACGCATTCAGCAGCTTACCCCCCAAATCAAGCGTGCGTAAAGAAGTTTTACTTCAAACAATCCATCAGCCCTTCAACGTCCCCACTGCTGGGGCACAGGCCTCCTCTTTATGAGAGGGTGTGGGCCGTAATCCACCACGCGGGCCCAATGCGGTTTGGTGGACGTCATAGATCTTCAAATTTTTGGTTTTAGGACATGCCGGTTTCCTCACGATGTTTTCCTTCACCGTTTTGAGAGCAGTGGTGATGAAATAATTTACACAAAGTAAAGCGCCAGCCTGGGTTTGAACTCACGACCTACAGCTTGTAAGTCGCGGCCAATACCACTGGGCCACCACTGCTCAAACAATATTTGTGACAAAAACATACAGGAAGAATTAAAGCTTATGGCGGATCAGTCAGTGTCGCGGGTGTGTTTGTAAGAGTCGCCGCGACCCTGGCACAGGCAACTGAAGCAACACGGGCGGGCTTTAGTCAGTAAGAGTCTGACACGTCCTAGCTCCACCTAGACCGGGAGAAGTTATTTGATGATTTCCCACCCAAAAAAACGGACGGTTCACTCGAGTGAATGCTTCATTTTTCTTTCATTCCATGCTCACACGACTAAGCTGGAGTGACCTAGAAAAGAAAAGTCACTGGCTCTTTTCTTTCAATATGTCGTCGAATAAAGTTGTGCGTCTTGGAATTAGTTTAGCATTGATAATTTTTAAAGTTCTTCAAAAACAGCAGCGTATTTTGATCGCTCCATTTGAACACCATTTTGCCGCCAAGCCGGTTGACTGGAGACAAAATGATCGAATCATCTGAGTGAATGTTCTCTCTGTGTTCAAACTATTAATTTATCGTTCATTCAGAGTGGGAGTGAAAGATGCCGAACGCCAATATTCAACATTGTTAGATCGGTTCACTAATGAATTCATTCGGCACTTTTCTTTCATTCCATGTTTAAACGTTTCATTCCGAGTGAAAGTAGCCGAATGAAAGACGCAAATGAACGAAAAGTGAATCATCTGATATCACCTTTAGGAACACACCGCGGGTCACTGCGCAGTAGTAAATTCGTGTGACAGCGGGGGTGTGGGGTGTGGTACCGAGTGAACTTCACACGCGTCACTAAGTTTGAATCTAACTATAAGGGCCGATTTCTCCATTCGCTCTATAAACTAAGTTTTACTGAACTAAGTTTAGCGTCAAAAATAAAAACCATAAAAAAAGATTATAGTGAGTTAACCTTAAAAGATCGACACATTATGCTGTCGCGAACTTTTTTTTAGTACTTTAAAAGGAGAACAATTCCGTCATACATAATTTTTGCGTAACTTTAACCGTTAACGCAGCGCACGCATCTGAAACTCTCAAAAGGATTTTTTTCCTGTTTTTGCCACAATTTTCATTGATACTACGCTCCTGTTAGTCGCAGCGTGATGTTACATAGCCTATAGCTTTCCTCGATAAATGGACTCAAAATCAATCTACCTAGCCTTTGCCCAACTATCTTGGGGTCGGCTTCCAGTCTAACCGGATGCAGCTGAATACCAGTATTTTTCATGGAGCGACTGCCTATCTCATCTCCACAACACAGCTACTGGGAAATACGATACCCTTTGGTAAGACTGGATGTCAGACTTTCGGGCTTCTGACTCAATCAACCAATCCAAATCAGTCACTCAAACAATCAGTCAATTAGATCCAGTAGTTCTTGAGATTAGCGCGTTCAACAAAAACTCTTCAGCTTTATGACAGCGGCTAAACGAGCTTAAACGCGTTTTAAGCGTTGGTGAAATCGGCCCTAAGTCTGTTTCGTTTATTGCCTAAATAATAATCTCACAGTCGGGTGAAACTAAGGTCGGAAATAGTTAGGAACCGACATCGTCTGTTGCGTTTAGAGTTCATGAACTTGCTTTAATAGTTCGTTAATGCTACACTAAATGTCCATTTATCGTCCGCATAACAGTATTTTCAATTATTTATTATATACTTTATTGTAGTAGACCAATCCGCAATCTGCCCGCGCCTTTTCCCAACTATCTTGGGGTCGGCTTCCAGTTTAACCGGATGCAGCTGAATACCAGTATTTTAGATGGAGCGACTGCCTATCTGACCTCTACAACCCAGTTACTGGGTAATACGATACTCCTTGGTAAGACTGGATGACGAAGAAGAAGTACTTAATGAAAGCTAAACTCACTTTATCAACAAATCGGGAGACCATCTTGATGACGTTGTTGCCAGCCTCTCCTGGATCTGCTTCCTCGAATCCAGACTCCGCATCCACACTATCTGATTCGGCGACACTGTAAGTAAAGCGAAGTAATGTTATGCTATCTTTCAGCTAGGATTGACGACATAAAGACATGGTTGGGTGTAGACTGATGGGGAAGTCTAAAATCTGTGTTGTGGCGTAAACATATTATGGTAACAATTACTAATACACCAACAAAAAACAGGCAGTCGAAATTTTTCACATCCAAAGAAGTGAAAACTTTCGAAGGGAAATCTTCAAAATATCATCATTCTCCTGCCCTTATCCCAATTTATTTGAGGTCGGCGCAACATGTCTTTTTCTTCCATACTTCTCTATTAGCCGTCATCTCTGTAGTCACCCTGTTTTACCCATATCCTCTTTCACACAGTCTAACCATCGTTTCTTTGGCCTTCATCTACTCCTATAGCCTTCCATATTCATACACAAGACTTTCCTCACGACATTTTCTTTATTCCTCCGCATCACATGCCCATACCACGACAACCGATTTCCACACTACTTTTCAGTCAGCGGTGCCACTTTCAAACTTCCTCTTATACAGGGTGTAATGGAAAGGTGTGGTCATATTTTAAGAACCGGTTGGCCCATGAAAATGTACAACTTTCTCGAAGAAAATATAGAAAATTCCCAAAAAATTCCTGATCAATATTTGTATGGGAGCTAGAATTTTTTTTAATTTCCTCGGATTTTCTTAAAGAAAGTTGTTCATATCAATGGGCAGATGCAGTTCTTAAAATATACTTCAAAATAATGATTACTTAAAACAAAATGTCTTGTGTCTAAAACAATGTACAGTATACACAAATTAAATTTTCAGAAGAGAAATAATTAAAACCATGATTACAAAACTTACCTGTTAGTGATGCTGTTGCTGGCTCTGTCGGCGTCGTCGCCTCTGACGTCAGCGCGTCGGCCGGCGCCCTCTAGCGGCAATAGCAGATAGACCATCCGGTTCGCGTAGTGTATGGCTTGGCTGTATAGGGTTGATTCCTCGCTAGCTATCAGCTCGCGTTGTTTTTCTGTAAGATAAGCAGTCTAATCAGCCTTTTGACTTTCGGTCCGTCCGAAGCCACAGCATTTCACTGAGCAATGACCATTTTTGTACGGATACGATTCACAGTTTCATTTATGTAATATTTCTTGTCTTTACGTTTGTAATTATTCGTTCCGTTTTGTTGTGTCGTGATCTCCTAATATCATTGATCAAGGTGTCAAAGACCTACGTTTCTTCTATGGCGTGTAGTGGTGCATCACACCCTAGCCATGTATTGTCTATGGTTGTCAATTTAGTTTAGTTTTTTTATCTTTGTTTGGGTAATAAGCTTTTGTAATCGTGTGCGTTTGTAATCTGTGCAAAATAAATATTTTTTTCTTTCTTTCCATTTCATGTTCCCACAGCTGAGGCCTCATCTCTCTGAGAGGGCCCACCACGCGCGGGCCTAATGCGGGATGGTGGATGTCACATATCTTCGAAGTTTTTGGTTCTAGGACATGAAGAGCAGTGGGATAGCACTGGTTATTTAAACGAGAGCAATAGTGCTCCGTTTGGATCCTATGGGTACGGAACCCTAAAAAGAGGATCCTGTAACTACCAAACCACTTAAATTAAATAAAAAACTAATAATATTTATGCGAAAGTAAGTGTTTACACCCGAATTGATAACCCCAATAACATGAAACATGGCATTTGAACATAGTTGTAATTGGATCTATGTATACATATTTTTTGTTTTTGATGATTTGTGTGCTGAAGTGCTGAATTTATTTCGATAAAATTTATATGGAGTATACTCTTTCGGATAAAAAAATAATTTTGAAAATCGGTCCACAACTGACAGAGAAATCGGTGGACATACATAAAAAAAATAACATACATACAGTCGAACATAGAACTGCCTCCTTTTTGCAAACCCGGTTAAAAACAATAACTTTAGACGGTCACAATAGGGTATACACCCATTTTTGAAAAGTGTCTCAATTAGATTCTATAGTGCTAATAAACCAATAAAAAAAAACACAAAATTTTTATTCAATTAATAAGTGCCATACAAATGCATTTAAATTTTACATTTTCAAATTTCGCGCGTAATAAAGACGCAGCAGACGAATGCCTTTCTCTATGGTCATAATGTCAGTTGGCTATGTAAATAAAAATACAAAGCATAGATATGCTGATCAGTTGACACTTATTAGTTTACATAGCCGTATGACGTATAACATGGCGGCTACTATGCCATGGTGTTAAAAAACAGATTAAAAAAACTGAAAACTTTGAATTGAATTTTAAAATTTATTTTATGAACTGAAACTAACATTTTCCGACTGCTTTTTACCTAAGCTATCTCAATAATATATTTTTAGTTTTTTTTTTTTCTTATAGAGTAAAATACCCTATTGCTTTAGGACCCTAGATGGCGCTACGTGTCTTTCGAATCATTTTTCTCCCGGGCGTCAATAATAAGTTAATAGTAGGACCCTAAGCAAAAAATATTCGTTTACTGTTTTAATAATTACCTGGAGGCAAACTGGGCCACAGCCTCATCTGTTCTGCTGCGATCTCCAAAGCGCTTGGTTCTTGTGCTTTTAACAGGGACATATACTCCTCGTCATCTCTGAAACAAAATACGTTATAGAGTCAATAATTGTTTAAATAAAATTTTATTTCACTCCACTGTTCATATTCTCTTCAAGTTAATTTAACATAAATAACAGCTTATTAATTGTTATAAAGGCTATGCCTTACTGGAACGCCATGATGCCAAGTAAATGGATGCAGCTCTACGGTGGGTACCGCACCTGGCAACCGCTTGGTCACGCAGTCAACCATAATTTTTTGAAGTGAAAACTTCTTTAGGCCCGTTGGGCAGTATTGACATGGGAAAAAACAATTGAACTCGCGCGCCACCGCCAAGACGCGTAGCGTCGTAGCACTCGTAGCGGATCGCGAGGCGCGTTGGGTATATTTGTTCAACTTTTCACTTCTGTCGGCACTCCCAGAGTGCTACTGTTTTTGGAACGAAGTTCCTTATCGCGCGTTGTGAAAGGGGGCTAGACGAAAAAATTCTTACGAAAAGTTGTCACGACACTAATGAGGCTGTCCATCCAAAAAGATTGTGTTGGAAAAACAATCTAATAAAAACTTCTTGTATTTTTGGTGGGTAGGTACAAAGTTTGCAAGCAGAAGCTGAGCTTAGCTGAGCTGAGCTGAGCTGAGCTGAGCTGAGCTCTGAGCTGAGCTTAGCTGATTTCAGCTGATCTGAGCTGAGCTGAGCTGAGCTGCGATGAGATGAGATGATGAAGTATAACTTCTTACGTGCGTGCGTGTGTGCGTAGTTAATAATAAAAAAAATATTATAAATTTAAAAAAATAAAATTATATTACAATTCCTTCACTAATTAATCGAAAGGAACTTTGTTCCATCCGGGTGTCCCTTGACACCTCTCAAGTTTTTTTTTTTGCATCATTACCTGGCTACGCTGCCATGGCGACCCAGTGAGGTACGGCCCTTTTTGTTTTTTTGGCGGCCTAAACCTTGTTTAAAAAATTGTCGATCATAAACCAGGAAACAAATACTGACGAGATTACCTTATACATATAGTTCCCTATTTCAAAACTATCTCACACATTTTTGGCAATTCCACAACCTAGCTAGTGAAATTACTCGTTTCTATCAGAACAATAGCCAGTCCTTACCTCGGGCTGGGCACTCTTTGATGATGTGTGGGTTGGTTGGGAAGGTACAAAGCTTTGATGTCCCTCTGCACATCTTGGTAGAAGGCAGCCTCCCAGAACTGCTGGCTGGTCCATACTGGATGTTCCTGAACAAAATTAATGTAATAATTAAACTCACACCACACTCTTGGTGACATACCAGTTACAATAGACCAATCCTATTATGTGTGCTAAGCGACATCGCGGCAGACCCAAAACGAAAATGGAGGGACGAACTAGCCTCCTTTTTTTATTGCTACTCTATATAGTGTCCCACTGCTGGGCAAAGGCCCCCCCTTTCTCCCTCCAAACATGATCAGATGCTCACACCATCTTCGCCGCGGTCGACCTCGACGGCGACGTCCTCCCTCTGGCGTCCAATGAGTGACGATCTTTGCCCACCGGTCTGAATGCATTCGTGACTTCTAACCCCTATTATTACAGGCACTGGTCTATACTGAAGTGCAGTTCATTTAGTGTGTTTTACCTGTATGCACATGTACGCGTATTGAATGACTCCGGTGCAGAGTTTTCTGCAATAGGCTGTGGCGAGCGGCAGCATGGCGGCTGCTATTGTGTGCTCGTCCAGTGCAGTCGCCGATTGGAGAGCGCAGTTCATCAGTCTGTAACAAAGAGAAGTTTAGGTTAGAAATATGTGGTTGAAAGCAAAAACTTATAAATTACTAGCTGACCCAGAAAACGTTGTTCTGTGATTAAAACTGGGGTTTTTTTTTTTGGGGTGTGGGGCATCGTCATCATCCAATGACTTCTCCCGCTCTGGGTGGAGCAGGAGGGCGTGTCAGACTCATACTGACTAAAACCCACCCCTGTTCCTTCCCTGCCTGAGTGCCCAGGGGTGCGGTAACTCATTTTCAGAATTTATCCGCTACCCCTAGGCATGCAGGCACCGGCCACGATGGGCCCCGTCAGTGATGGCTGACACTCATCTCTTTGAAGCGCGCGTGGAACACTACGCGCCGTCGACTCACGGGCCTGGTGCTGATCGGACGGCGAGCTACCCACTGCTCGCCGTCCGCAGGCCCGGGAAAAATTGGGGGTAGGGGTAGGAAAGTGAAAAATACTATTCTCATACGCAAATACAAAAAAAAATATTGATCGAGCCGTTTCGGAGGATTGCAACCACAAACACCGTGACACGAGATTTTTATATACTAGAAGATAAAAATGCTTCCATTGAAACTGTCAGACTGATAGTGTCAAAGGATATGATATTTTATATATTACAAAATGGTTAAAACATTTTTAAGCGGACGAAATCGCGGGCATAAAACACAGAATCCTGACATTATTATATAAATATAATAAGCTCAAAAATCATAATTAGACTCGCTTGCATGTCGAGATACACCGATTATATCGCTTTTTGTGAAACATAACTAAACAGGATGTGATCATGGGAGAGGTTACATGATACTTTCATGTGGAAGCTACTAACAAGGACATACAAGTAAAAAAAAAAACCGGACAAAAGCGAGTAATCTATAAGTAAACAACTTATATAAATAGTTTTTTTTTGTACTAGACAATATTTTTATGAAGCAATATAACAAAAAAAAAATTGTTTGATTAGAATAGATTAGAATAGAATAGAATAAACATTTATTCGACACAGACACAACACAACAGCAACAAACAAAAGGTAAAGAAAATAACAGTAGGTACATAAAGATACAATAAAATTGTGCTGAGCGTGCCCATATCGAAAGGGTTCCCATCTCAGCATTTGCTGGGCGTTGGACACCCAGCGCTGGTTTTCAGTTGGCACCCCGCAGTGACGATTAGTGATCTTTGGAAAGTTTTAGGCATTTTTGAACTTCTAATTATTAACAACGATATGCTATGACATCAACTATGATAAAAACTAAAGTTTCAGAATAGTCGCGCCGTAAATCATTTTTAAATTGCCTACAAATGAGTCAATCTGGGATTTTTGATGAAATACTAAAAATCTATATAACTCAAAAACTACTGAATTTCGAACATAGAACATTTGGTGGCTTAATTTGCTGCATTTTAACTCTACTATGACGTCCTGCAAAGAATAGGTCGAGTTCCCAGTAACCCTGTTCATAGTGCGCGGAGTACTCCACATAAAGCTTCAATGTTCCGTATGAATACATAATGAAATATCTTTTAATGAAGACAACGGACCAAATATAAAAGTGAAAAGACTATTGTCTCTGTATAGCGACACAATTGCATATCACGCCATCTGATCTTAGAACATGTCATAGCGAGCTATATAATTATGTATTTGGTTTAGTAAGGGCTCAAGAAGTTTGTAGTATAATCTAGTGATATGGCGGGAGAGTTCGTTATATTCAGTGCTGTGTTTTATTGATTCGGTGGTAAAAGTGAAATTGGTAAATTTTTTTTTTTTTTTTTCAAAAGTTTTAAGAAGAGATTATATCGGGTACGCCACCAGTTCAAGTGGCTGGGAGACAACGTCTTACAAAAAACTTAAAGGAAAAAAATATAACCGACTTCCAAAAAAAAAAAAAATTAAAGTACAAAATAACTTTCAATTTCGGAAGTCAGTGTCGAAAAAATGAAGCTTCCGAAATTACAGTTTTTATTTTTGAAGTCGGTTCTATTTTTTGTAAAAAAAATATATTTTATTTTTATTAGTAGGAAATAGGATAGTAACCTTGTAATTGCATTATTGGCATAACTACGAGATAATTTAGTAGTAACGATTGTAAACAATATAAATAACAATGTGTATCATGATTGTGTCGAAGCTCATCACGCCATCAGATATGATCATTATGGCCACTGAACATGATATGTCTTTACGAGAATGATATTATAAATTGGGTTCGATTGGTTAAAAAGCACAGTTGTCGTAAATGTTGAATACAAACAGTGCTATGTTGAAGTTACTGGGCCTTGTTGGGGTCCTGTGTTGTCTCGTTCCAGAGGTGTTCGGTACAGGTGACATTGTAAGATTTAAAGATCATATTTCTTATTTTATAATCCTCCCGACGGGATTTCGATCACGATGGCCAACTTTAACGGAGATTAGCCAAGTACACAGGAGATATTACGAGTCGATTCTCTATAGTATCAGCTATACACACGTATTTTTGATTGCGTGTAGCTGCAGCAGTTTACGAGATATTAAGCTTTAAGTTGACAACGGGACAGGGCGCTTGCGCGGAGAAATTCCCGAGCGAGCGAGTGCACGGGCGCCCGCGCGGACGTTTCAATGGATAGAGCACAAGCGTGTGCGCAAACACAGACAGGTTCAATCTCTGTGCCTCAGAGTCCGATGGGACGGCATACTGACACGACCGGGGAGTAATTACTAATGTAAAAATTCAATAGTAGTATTTGCCCGGGAGTCTAGTCCAGACTTCATGTTCAGCAGTCGCGCTTACGAGCAGTTGACCAACGAGGCAGTTCCTTATTCCTTATTTTGTCTTACCAAGGGGTATCATGTTTAACATATTTTGCCAACCATAACATAGTTGGGAAAAGGCTGGACGGTGCTAATATTCATGATAAATACTATGGATTCTTTATTCTCTGGCTATAGACCTTCTCTTGTTGAGAACAGTCCAGGAAAAGCAGTAGCAACCAGAAGCGACATCAGCAAAAGTATAAAAGAAGTACTTGAGACCAAGCCCTGCTCAACCATCGTAATACTTCCATACAGATTATGTCGTGTTTGCTAGTGTCCCAATTGCCCGTCCACCTGCACCGTTGATGATCTGAACAACGCCTCTGATGCCGCAATAAACATGACCAAAACGGTATACTTAGAAGTACCGCCAATAGAAAAAGAAGAAATAGAAGTCGTTAATATTAAGGCGTAGATATACGACTTCCAATGCGTTAAAATTGAACATCACGTCTTAAAGACTAGTCTCATTTCTTTGAAAAAAAAAAATGTTACTCTCGATAATTTTCTTCGTAATTTGGTATGTGAATATTTGAAAATATATTTTGTAATTAATTTGTAAAGTTATGTCTAACGCGGATAAAAAATTGAGAATCTCGCAAAAACTATTAAAAATAATTTATTTATTTATCTTTTAGTATATACGTGTTTTTAGTAACCTGTTGTTTTATGTATAATAAATTAATAATGTATCTAATTTGGGACAGCGCTCCTTGATGGGCGAGATCTATTACTGGGTGGACGTGCGACGTTACGTAAGCTCAACACAAAACACGCAAGCTAACCACTCAAGGTAGTAAGGCAGCAAAAAAAAGAAAAAGGTTATCATCAGCTGATCAATATTTGTACGGGAGGTAAACTTTCCAGTCGCAGGTCTGCTGGGAGTAATTTCTTTTGAAATAAGCAGCACCTTTGTGCTCTTCTATCTGTATTTGTTCATTTTTCTCTTGTAATTGTTTTTGTGTGTGCATAAATAAATAAATAAATAAAAAAAAAGAGAATTTACTCATGTTTTCATATTATACAAAGTTGTTCATATCGATGGGCAGATGCAGTTCTTAAAATATGACCACATATTTCCGTTACACCCTATAAATAGGCTTTTGGCAAACAGAAATTGTAACTTGCAATGATGTAAACACGTATACTAAAAGATATCGCTGTCAGAGATATGACCGCCGTTTTACCTACCCTTAGATTTAAGTTCATTTATACAAGTTTATTAACTGTTTTAGTGTACAATAAAGTATTATTCTATTATAGGGTCCCGGTGTGTGGCAAGTGAACTACATCAAGAAATGTGAGACGGACGTACACAGGTTCAAGTTCGACATCACCCAGAAGAAGATAAACAGAACTCACGATGGATTTACCGCAAACTTTAAATTAGAAGAAAGCTTTAATGACGATTTTGGGGCGAGTTTTGACACCTTTTTAACACACTCGTGTACTAGCTTCACTTGTAACCATGTAAAAAATGACTAACTTCCCGGTTTCCGATTAAGTTGAAAATTTGCGTACATTTTTAGTTTGGATGACAATGCATGATCATTATTTGACCAGTACCTAGTATAGATTTAAACACTTTATAAGAGACTTTGACCTCTTTTTTTTTCGTGGGGTGGGAAATCATCCAATGACTTCTCCCGCTCTGGGTGGAGCGGGAGGGCGTGTCAGATTCTTACTGACTAAAACCCACCCCTGTTCCTTCCTGCCCTTAGTGCCCGGGGGCGAGGTAGCTCTGTTTCGTATTTATCGTCAACCCCCGGGCAGGCATCGGCCATGACGGGCCCCGTCTATATTGCTGACAACTCTTTGAGGCGCGCGTGGAACACACACTGGTGCTGATCGGACGGCGAGCTACCTATTACTCGCCGTCCGCAGGCCTGGGTCTACGGTGGCCGGAGATCGTCTCGCGGCGCCGGAAGTCCCAAGCGTCTCCTGTGGCGGCTGCTGGCCGCGTGAGGGCGGCTCTGTTGAGTCTCCCCCACGCGTTCCGCCTCCTCCTTCGCGAGCATTACTGCTTAGCAGAAGGAGGCGACTGCTTCCCATTCCCTCTCGCTCCATTCCATGGCCTGGACCAGGGCCGGGCGCAACAGGTCGCTGCCACCGATCGCCTCCACGAGGACACGGCGGTGCTGCCAAAAACGTGGCCAGGATTCTTTGAACGTCGTTTTTATTTAACCATACCTATAAAACTAAAATTTTCCAGGTGCGCGTGGACATATGCAAGTACGTCGACGGAGGATGCAAGCAGTATCAGGTGCTGTCGGACGACTGCTTCGTCAACTTCGTCAATAAATACGCCGAGAACAACGTCAGGGCTTGCTTGGAAATGGCTGGGTTCGACCCGCCGGAATTTCCTTTGGGAGCGGTAATATTTTCTTCATAAAACGAGTAGTCCGTCTATCAGTAAGATTACCAAAAACATTGGACACGTTTATTTTTCTTTTGTAACGTAAATAAGAAATGAGGACGATATAATTATAGTACTTTGAAATTGCGCATAACGTCACACCTACGTACCTACGTAAAAGATGTACTACTTTTTAGGGTTCTGTATTCGAAGAGTCCAAACGGAGCCCTATTGCTATCACTCACGTGTCCGTCGTCTGTCACACAGGTTTTACAGCCAAATTGTTGGAGCTAAAGTCTTCAAATGTCCACAGTATAAGCATTTTGTTAATCCAAAAAATACTTTTCCAATAGTTTTTGATAATCTAACTTACGAATTATATATAATTATTAAAAAAAAAGAGGAGGTCAAATAACGAAGAAATAAAAACACACCGACTTCCGAAATTAAAGTTATTTTTAAATTTTTAGTTAATTTTCTTTTTTGGAAGTCGGTTGTTTTTTTTGGAAAAAAGTTTTTTTTTATATAGGGTGACTGGTAATTAGTGACCGATACTTAAACACGTGATTGTACTCATGATTACAAACAACTTTCCCGAAGAAACTTTTTTTTATACTTATTCACTTGTAACACAATAACAACAGTTTAAAATTCGCGCAAGGCGAGGTCAGTGACCGCTATCAGCTGTTAGACGCCCGCTCCGAAAGAGGCGCGGCGGTCGGATCGGTGTAGGTACCTACATGTTTCGGTTGTTTCTAAATTAAAAAATAATATCCAAAGACAGTAGTTAAACAAACTAGGAACCGTGAGCCTTTAAATAACTAAATGACAACAAATCTGAGCCACGGGGCGTAGGCCTACGCTGCAGACGTGACGCCCCGGTTGGCCGTTGCGTGCCCATTTAGGTACAGTGTTATACCTACATAAAGCTTCTTTGTTTATGACACGGTGAGAAGACTAAATAAATAATAAATTGTAACTCATAGTGCGCGTGAGCGTCAAATAAAACAAAAACAAATGTATGCGACGCGCTTTCCGAGCTACGTCACTACTGCACTGCACAGAGGCAAAGGGGACGGTGGGGGCGGTGCGTGCGGCGGGGGAGCGTGAGACGATATTACTACTAGTACATTTTCCGGGCGCTGCGTCGCGCCGCTTACGGAGCGGGCAGCTGATAGCGGTCACTGCCCTTGCGTGCGCGCGAATTTCAAACTGTTGTTATGGTGTAAAAAGTGAATAAGTATAAAAAAAAGTTTCTTTGGGAAAGTTGTTTGTATTCATGAGTATAATCACGTGTTTAAGTATCGGTCACTAATTACCAGTCACCCTATATATACAGGGTGTAACGGAAAGGTGTGGTCATATTTTAAGAACTGCATCTGCCCATCGATATGAAAAACTTTCTTCAAGAAAATCCGAGAAAATTCTAAAAACATTTTTTTATCTCCTATCAAATATTGATCAGTTGATGATAACTTTGTATGGAAAGTCCAATTTTTTAATTGGGAATTTTCAATTTTTTCTTTGAGAAAGTTGTTCATTTCCATGGGCAGAACCGGCTCTTAAAATATGACCACACCTTTCCGTTACACCCTGTATATAGATGTTTCGCCATCTGTGGCTATCTTTGGTATTGTGAAGCACTTCGTGGAATTTTGCGTCCAGGGATGAGCGAATTCGGTCCGACCATCTAAGTGGACTACAACCCCCCCTCGGACGCTTGTCATCAAATGAATACCCTAATCAAATAATTAATCCTTACATCATTCATTGTGTTTCCCAGGGAGAATACGAGATAATCGACTACGTATTCGACTACAGCGAGCTACCCAGTGATGCAATTTACGGCACCTTCTGCGCCAGGTGTTTCATGCTGAGAGGTTCCGAGGAGGTCGGATGCGTTGAGATGCTTGTGGAGTTCAAAGAAGTGCAAGAAGAAGACGATGACGATTGTGATGACGAATAGAGAAGAAGCAAAGATTTGTGTGAAATTGTAAATTAAAATGGTTTTGGTCTATTGGAGTAATGAATTAGTTTGATTTTTTTGGCTATCTCTTTAGTTGGGCTGAGTTGTTGAAAAATTGCTGGTTAATACCTTGTATAAGTTTCCATTGATAGTCTCGGGATACACCACTATCTCACCTGATGGTAAGCGATGATGTGGTCGACGATGGAGCACGCATGCATGTCTTAAAGACCCCCAGGCTATCAGTTTCCTGATAGCCTCCACTCCTCACTCTACTCCATAATTCCACTCTTTAGCTGAACTCACAATGAATGTGTTCCCAAATCGTATGGGTGAGATGTCCACCATGTACCGGTGGCGCATCGCCGTACGTCTAGTTGTCCGATGATGGAACTAGACTATGAAATTCCGACGCACACTCCTCGAAATGTATTCGATAGAAAACCGACAGGCTAGCAACTTGGCATCGATGCGACTTTGGACCTTTGACTCGACGAGCGGATCATTACCGATGATCCTCTTGGTTCGTTTCTCAATTGACTCAAGCACATCAAGCTGGTATCTTGAAGATTGTTCTTTCAATCAAAGTCGACGAGCTGCATAATGAATCCAATAATTAAAAGTACCGCTTCCAATGTATTCAAAGCTTTATTAATAATAATAAAACTATCACAGAAAAAATTAGGAAGTACACAGAACTACAAGAAGAAATCACTAGAGTTTGGAAAATGAGTAGAGTTACAATAGTTCCAATAGTCATATCAACAACAGGTGTTATTCCGAAACAAATATTCAACAGTTTCAATGCACTCAATTTATCCAAATACACATACATAACACTACAAAAAGCTGCCATATTAAACACTTGCCGAATAGTTCGAAAATTTTTACAATTAGATTTAGATAACAATTTCACTACAGTACAAACCAATTTATCATCTGAAAGAATTAACTAGGATCTCACCTTGGTTCACACCCGTGAGATTCTAGCAAATACCAGGTTTTACCCTGAGAAAAACAAATTTTCGAAAAATAATAATAATAAAGCTTTATTGAATTCCATTTAGGCCTACTTACATTACAATACACGCTGATTAATAAAATTCCTTATAAATAATTATAATTGCAGTATGCATGATTGATCAGATTAGTTTTTATTTGACGTGGCAAAGTGTTATTAGCATACTACAATCTCCTTCTCTCAACAAGTCTCAACCTAAACCGCTGGGTCAAAAAGGTCTTAAGGTTTTTTTTTTGGGGGGTGGGAAATCATCCTATGACTTCTTCCGCTCTAGGGTGGAGCGGAAGGGCGTGTCAGACTCTTACTGACTAAAACCCACCCCTGTTCCTTCCTGCCCTGAATGCTCAGGGGCGAGGTAACTCTTTCGAATTTATCCTCCACCCCCGGGGCAGGCATCGGCCACGACGGACCCCGTCGTGTTTGCTGACAACTCTTTGAGGCGCGCGTGGAACACTACGCGCCGTCGTCTCTCGGGCCTGGTGCTGATCGGGCGGCGAGTTACCCACTACTCGCCGTCCGCAGGCCCGGGTCTACGGTGGCCAGAGATCGTCTCGCGGCGCCCGAAGCCCCTGGCGTCTCCTGCGGCGGCTGCTGCTGAGGGCGTTAGGGCGACTCTGCCGTTGTTGAGTCTCCCTAACGTGTGCCGCCTCCCTCTTCGCGAGCATTACTGCTTCGCAGAAGGAGGAGACGGCTCCCCATTCCCTCTCACCAACCAGGGCACGGCGCGAGAGGTCGCTACCGCCTATCGCATCCACGAGGACACGGCGGTGCTCTGCCCTAGCGGGGCAAACCTCCACCGTATGCTCCACCGTGTCCTCTGGGCGATCCTCGTAGTGGAAACACCCGAAGGTCTTAAGGTGAGCAATAAGGATGGATTAAAAAAAAAAAATCCTAAAAGGTTAAATGTAGACTAGACCACAGAAACTATTTGAAACACATGATAAGCTCGCGTTTGACGACTATCTCACCTGATGGTAAGCGATGATGTGGTCGAAGATGGAGCACGCTTGCCTATAAGTAACCTATTCACTCTTGACTTAAAGACTCTTCACTTAGACTCGACTTAAATTAGCCGCTAGTGTGTCTTACCAAATCTTCTTCTGCCTAGCCTTTTCCCAACTATCTTGGGGTCGGCTTCCAGTCTAACCATGCAGCTGAATACCAGTATTTTACATGGAGCGACTGCCTATCTGACCTCCACAACCCAGTTACTGGGTAATACGCCCCTTGATAAGACTGGACTGTGTCTTACCAAATAAAATGAATACTTTGAATGGAAGTTTTTCCGTTATGCTGCTGGGCAATCCCTGAGCGTTAATGCACGGCAATTACAATAATTACAGTATAATGTATATTGATATTGTTACGAGCTGGGTATGGGATAAATTATTTTACACCAATTAATTAACCAAATATTCTTTATTAACTCAACAACTTATATAAACAAACACTAAATCGCTAATAATCACTATTCTCTTCGTAATCGCTTGTATTCGCTTCCGTTCGCATACGTAGTCGAAAACAGACTGACTCACTCGCCCGCCGTCCGGCCTATTTATACGGTCATGGAAGTTTCCAGAACATTGTCGAACTATCTTATAGTGGAATATTCTAGAAACATCTATGAACTTCTACACAGTACCACAATGGAATGTTCTCGAACCTAGTGGAAACTTCGACCACATTCTCGAACGTTCCAGTGTAATACGGTCGACGTAACAATATGAATAGAAACCGTACTACTACTCAGGTGGAAACTAATAGATCACTACGCCGTGGAGTGTAAATGTGGTTATATTTCAAGGATGATGGGACACTTACTATCGTGTTTTATGCCTGCTCTTTACAGGAACTGATTGACGCTATTTATGTCGCCAAACGAATAGCCGAATTCTGGGCCGATTCTATTCATCGTCGAAGAAGAAAGGTGAACTTAACATATTTAGAATTATATACCGGAAACATAACGATGGATGGACTGTGTGAAAGGGATATGGCTAAAAAGGGGTGACTACAGAGATGACGACTAATATCTACAATTATGGAAGAAAAAAACATGATGCGCCGATCCCAAATAAATTGTGATAAGAGCAGGAGAATGATGATACTGGAAACCTGTATAGAGGTTGGTCGAAGCAAGGAAAACCTACTCAGTTGGACAATCATAGATCACTCCGCCGTGGAGTGTAAATGTGGTTATATTCCAAGGATGATGGGACACTTATTATCGTGTCTTATGCCTGCTCTTTACAGGAACTGATTGACGCTATTTATGGCGCCAAACGAATAGCCGAATTCTGGGCCGACTCTATTCATCGTCGAATAAGAAGAGGTGAACTAATGGGGTGGAGTCTAAAGTCTGAAACACATATCATATCGAACGGCAGAAAATGCGTGTGGTCTGCATGTGTATTGAAGATATGGTTTATAGAGCCAAAGATACCTACGACGCAGCGAGACCACCAACTGCAGGCAAATCTAAATGAGATTGATTTTGGCTCGCAATCAATAGAAAGCGCTGGTTTTTGCCTGGTTCTTCTTCATCATGTCAATAATCCTATCCTTTTTCCTATGGGGATAGTAGAAACAACAGAACACCTGTTATTATTCTTCCACACTAATTTTCCTTTATTTACACTTATACTTCTGGTCACGCCGGTTGTGAATACTACGCAGCTGACTTTTCTGCAGAATATATACTAATATCGTAAAGAGGTAATTTGTAAGTTTGTATATAGGAAGTAATCTCTGAACCCAGTGGCGTAGCTACCTTGGGTGACCCCCGGTGCGAAAGTTGGTTGTGTCACCCCATCGAAAGACAAAAGCAATAAATTTTATGTGATAAACGTAATTCTGTTTCTGAGACATCATCATAAAAATCAGTAAATTTTGGTGTAGCAAATTTAAGTTCTACAGTATTCAGCAAAAGCTCGTCGCCCCTCGTCGCCCCCCCCCCCCCCCTTGCTATGCCACTGTCTGGAACTCCTGAACCGAAATTCCTGACTGACATAGGTTATATTATAAAAATATTTCACCAGTGGGAAGCCGGGGCGGGTGGCTAGTCACGAATAATAAAGTCTGTGTGCGCCTTGCGCCGACCCCAAATAAATTGGAATAAGGGCAGGAGAATGATGAGAACAGTATAGTTACCATTATCTTATCTTGTGTGAAACTTTCCCCCTACCATGACATGAATGCATGTATAGCTAAATTATCTATAGTCAACCGTCAGGATGACATCTCAAGATTTTCAGTTTTTTTACAATTTTATTCAAATAATTGTATTTTAAAGAACTCATTCGATTCTCAAAATTTTCATCTGTGTGCGATATGGATTACATGCGAAACCCTGGAGAAGAGGTGGTCTGATGCTGCGAAAGCAAGCGTGACCTACTGCCACACGATCCATACGATGTGCACTACTCCGCCGCGCATAGGCTGTTGGAAACGTTGGAAAGCAGATGATTCTGAAGTAATTTGTGCTTCATAGGTTTAATCGCTGCAAGGCATTTCAATCCCTAATAGGATTTATTTTTGGGCCAAGCAAATGCCAACGGCCTGCGGACGGTGAGTAGTGGGTAGCTCGCCGTCCGATCAGGATCACGCCCGAGAGTCGACAGCGCGTAGTTTCACGCGCGCCTTAAAGAGTTGTCAGCAATAAATGACGGGGCCCGTCATGGCCGATGCCTGCCCAGGGATCGTGGATAAATTCAAAACAGAGTTACCGCGCCCCTGGGCATTCAGGGCAGGGAATGAACAGGGGTGGGTTTTAGTCAGTAAGAGTCTGACACGCCCTCCCGCTCCACCCAGTCACAGGACGATTTCCCAAACCCAAAAAAAAAAAAAAAACAGATGCCAACACTAAATGCTATTAGGGATACAAGCACCGGAATTATGATGATTTTAAGATGTCATAGCAGGGGCCAAGTATTATTTGATGATCCACGTAACTCTATATGTGGAATTCCCTATAGCGTGCAGGTATGAACAGTGAAAAATCAAACATACCTATAATCAAATTCCAATGTTTACAAATGCTATTAATTTTCTTAGAGATACGATCAAAATGTTCATTTGACATGTCATGGGATATTATTGAATGTCTGTATTTAAAGCCATGCAAATCCACTACTTGTTGTATTGTTCAAGCAGTAAAATGTTGAAATTTGTCCTGTTTTCCGTGGCCTGTGTGTGTATACCGTTCGTGATAAGTTGGCGTGGTCTTATGCTTGTAAGTTTTCTCATTACGTGACGGGCGGGCGTTTTTGTATTTTGGTATCATTACGTAGAACTCTGACAATAGCCGCACGGGTTGATCCATCAGGTTAAGCTACGCTTGCCGGGGTTGGTACATGGATGGGTGACCATCTTTACATACCGAGACTCCTCCGTGCCTCAGAAAGCACGTTAAGCCGTTGGCCCCGGCTGTCAATTGTGGATCTTTGACAGTCGTTACGGTTCGTCAGAAGCCCGAAAGTCTGACATCCAGTCTCACCAAGGGGTATTGTATTACCCAGTAACTGGGTTGTGGAGGTCAGATAGGCAGTCGCTCCATGTAAAATACTGGTATTCAGCCGCATCCGGTTAGACAGGAAGCCGACCCCAAGATAGTTGGGAAAAGGCTAGGCAGATGATGACGTAGAACTCTGACGTACAAAAAGTGCTGGCTCTCATCATTTCAGCAGAAAGACGTCCACTGCTGGACATAGACCTCCTCCAAGTGTCGCCACAACGACCCTCACCTGATCATCGGTCCACCTTGTGGGAAACTCTGGCTCTTAGCTCCCAGCCTAGTTTGAATAAATGAATTGTTATAGAGTTTCAGTGCACTATAATTATTTATTTTGCACAGAGTACAAACGCACATTAATTTTCAAAAGCCTAGTATCCAAGCAAAAATAAAATAAAACTAAACTAATTAACTATAGCCTAGTGATCTCGTTTCTGGTGCGGTATAATAATGTTTTCTCTACCATTCTCGCCTTTCAGCAGTCAAACATCATAGTCATACACATTACCCAACTGAAGCAAAGCTAAAAGGAAGGGTTATGATTTAAGCAGTCTATTTTAATGTCTGTTTATGTATGTACGCGGCCCTTGGCACAGTAAAAGTCTGACACGCCCCCCCGCTCCACCCAGAGCGGGAGAAGTCATAGGATGATTTTCAACACTCCAAAAAAAAAAAATTATGCATGTATTGGGTCCTTACATATATATGAAATTGGCGTTTCTTTCTCACAAATAGAGAACCTCGTCACTTCTATGAATTAAAATAATTCATCAATTGCTTGATATTATATCGAATAATGACCGTCATAGACAACTGCCAACAGTAAAAAAACCTTATTACTTATAGTTTTATAAACAAACAAAATAGTTACCTTAAAAGTGACTCCTCTTTTTGTTAGCAGAAATGACCACTATATGTGTTTTAACTTAGCCAAAACTAATTTTTGTTGCTTAATCTAAAGTTAGTTGTAAAAGTTTTACAACATTAGTGTTCATAGTTGTTAAATAAATTAAGAAAATGTTAGTATGAAAAATGCAACTTCTTTAAAATTCTCCATACAAAACGCTGAGTTCATAGGTCATAGGGGACCTAATATTAACGTATGTTCAACCGTAATGACAAAACTACTGCCGATTTTCATTTCATAAAAAGTGGGCGTCACTGATTTTTTTGGTATCGTATCGTTGGGCATGTCAAATGAGAGAGGAGAAATAATAATAATAATAATCTTTATTTAAAATAATAATCTTTATTTAAAATAATAATCTTTATTTAAAATAATAATTTTTATTTAAAATAATAATCTTTATTTAAAAACTATGAGTACAGGTTAACTTAAATAATACAACATGAGTGACGAACAGAAATGCCACAGTGGATAGCGGAGCAGAACCCAGTTCCGTGCTAGGAATTAACCTGTGTTACGGACACTAGGGGCCACTCCATCATCTCACTTTAAACATTACCTCAAGCGTCAGTCGTAAATAGGTTATTGAGTTACTGGATTCCCAATTTAGGCATGCCTGTATATAGGGAATCCATATACAATTAGGAACAAAAATATGAATGTGCCACATGCAAGGGTGTGTGTTTGTATGTACTATGTGTGAGAGAGTGAGTGCTGGTGTGAGTGTGCTGATATGAGTGTGTTTGTGTTATGTTATGACGATTAATTAAATTAGGCTATTATTTAAGAAAAAAAAAGAAGAAAAAAGAAAAGATCTGAGTTGAATATCCGGCTCCCAGCGAACTTCGTACCGCCTCAGAATGAATGAACATAATTTGCGTTCCATACAAAATATATGAGAAAATAAATTTTCTTAATCACTTTTTTTTTGCGTGATTTTTTTCGATATTTAATAGTTATTCTGCTAGTCGGGGCGCAGACAAATCCTACAAATCAAAGCTCATTGAAACCGGTCCAGCCGTTCTTTTTTTTTTAGGCGGGGTGGGAAGTCTTCCAATGACTTCGCCCGCTCTGGGCAGAGCGGGAGGGCGCGTCAGACTCTTACTGACTAAAACCCACCCCTATTCCTTCCCTGCTTGAGTGCCCAGGGGTGCGGTAACTCATGTTCAGAATTTATCCGCTACCTCTAGGCATGTGTGCCCAGGGGTGCCGTAACTCTGTTAAGAATTTATCCGCTACCCTTAGGCAGCCTTAATGAGTTATAAATGGTGTAACTAGACCGACTTTGTTTTATATATATAAGATACAAGATAGATGACAAGTGATACAAAAATAATCTTACCATAGTTCAAGGTTTCTGAATACTATTTATCGGAAGTTCTGAATGTCAATTGTTTTTTGTAACCCCCGACGCAAAAAGAGTAATGTTATAAGTTTGAACGCTGTGTGTGTCTGTCTGTGGCACCGTAGCTCTTAACCGAGTGACCGCTTTGACTCCGGTTTTTTTACTTGAAAGCAAGTTTTCTAGCGATGGTTCTTAGACATGTTTCATCAAAATCGGTTCAGCCGTTGAAAGTCATCAGCTCTTTTGTGTTTTTTAAATGTTTGTTTTTCTTTTATACGTTGGGGTTTTTTAAATTTTAAAAGTAATTTTATTGGTATCTTGTCTTGGTGTAACTTCAAAGATTTTAACGGCACGGTTGGCTCATGGTTGGGCGATTGGCTGCTGCGCTGCGTTCGATCCCCGCACAGAAATAGTAGATTATACAACAAGTGAAAAGAAAGGGAATTTAATTCGAGGGACTAAGTTGGATCCCGAGAGCAGCGAAGGATTATAGAGTAGATTCCCGAGCGTGGCGAGGTATTCTAGATTAGAATTCTGAGCGGAGCGAGGGATACAAGGACCGAAATTAATTATATTTTTCACGAGTTCTATACTCTTCTTTTTACCATTGACTGCGAGAAAATAAATAGTAGTATAGAATTTATCAGATTTTATTTTATAACCGGTATTATGAGAACAAAGGATTCATTTATAAACTTTTTTAATTTAATTTTATAGCTCTATGGAATATCTCCATTTAGCCAGCCAGTACTCCATTTATACTCAGAGTCTGAAGCATTTGTTCTAGTTACCAAATGACACAAACACACCCACATTCCCATACACTCACTTTTATATCACTTTCACACACACGCACACCAGCACTCTTATTTGCATTTTATGTAATATGTATATTTGGAGCTCAGTTTAAAATAATTATGTTCCTTTTTAATTTTTGTTTTTTGCCCGATTGCGCGACGCGGGGCAGGGTAATGTATTTTGTGATTTGGTTACCCTTGTACTTTTAATAACCTTATACTGTTTACTGTTCTCGCTTTACTGTATCTTTGTTAACTATTTATTGTATCTGCTATTATTTTTAGATGTAATGATTTTACGTTGTATTAAATTTTGCACAACATGGATAAACACCTACTTTAGAGCATCAACAATCAAACTGTTAAAACCCCTCAGGGACTCCACGAGACAGGATCGACCTAGTGTGGAGTCCACAAGTTAAAATATTATAAATTATGTTTCTTTTTATAGAAAATCAATTTTCACGGGTAATGTTATTGTATTATGTTTTATTTTTATTTAAGGTATATTTTTTATATAAGGAAATGTAATCGATCTTTTTCTGGTAAATAAAACTATTACTATTACTATAGTACGTACTTTCAGCACGTTTTATTTATGTTTGTACATAATTCGTATTATATATTCGTGCTTATTCCAAACTCAAAATGTTTTTATTTACTCCTTGATTCTAAGAAAGTTTTATTCACTGTCAACGATGAATAAAATGCCCAAAAATTCAATGCATGTGGCAATGGTAAAAATATATTTGTATGGCTTACAGATAGTCTGTTGTTTCGGATCTGGGTGTCTTGTATAAGTGAGTTTACATGTACGATACAGGAGGAAAATAGACTTAGTTTTATTTTATTTATTTTATGGGCACGCTCAGCACAATTTTATTGTATCTTTGTGTACCTACTGTTATTTTCTTTACCTTTTGTTTGTTGCTGTTGTGTTGTGTCTGTGTCGAATAAATGTTTATTCTATTCTATTCTATTCCAATGAATCTTTTTACCTAACTGCGCAACAGTAAAGACAGGGTTATGTTTCTTATCTAACGAAGTAAATGATTTTTTTTTCAGGGCCCAGGAGAGTGGCTAGTTATGAACATAGTGCCGTGCGACAACCCGGAGGAGTTTGAGTTCATTATTGAGATCAGTCGCAAGAAGATCAACCGCACTCATGACTGCTTCGATATAATCATAGACCTCAAAAGAGAGTTTAATAATACGTTTGCTGTAATTGGGTTTTTTTTTTTAATTTTATTTTTAACACTTTCTATTACCTTCGCTATTAACTGTGTAAAAAAATCTTAGAAGTTAAATTTGACCCACTTCCCGGTTTCCAATTGAGCTGAAATTTTGCATAAATGTTTAGTTTGATTGACAATGCATGGTACGAGTAAATTAAGTGACTTCTTGTAAATACAATAATCCACCAATGGTATCACTTCATTTTCCTAGTCAGGCTTAGCGTAGCTCTAGTGAAAACCCTCGCACGCATCTCTTTGGATGTAAAAATACCTAGCTCAGATTTTCACCTAAATACATTTTTTGATATCTTACAGATAAAAATAGACGTTTTTCAAGAAGTCGACGGAGGCTTCAAGTACTTTCAGTCAATGTCCGACGATTGCGCGTGCACGTTTGTCATGAGACACGCTGAAGAAAATGTGCAGCGAGCCCTGCGAATGACTGATATTGATCCTCCCAACTGCCCTTTTGGTCCGGTGAGTTATCTATTACTTTATACCATAACAGCCTGGCCACGGGAACGGGCGACGCGACCGGTGGTGCGTCTGGCAAGGCGTCAATTCACGCGGCACAGTTTGCAGGCCACGGGCAGTAGCGTTCGCCGCCGAGACCAGTATAGACCGAGAGCGAAACGTCATTATCAAAGTTATCTCGATATTGCTTGGACACTAGTAGTTTTTTGGTTCAAGACGTTACATTTGGAAGAGATTGTGGAGTACACGATTTGAATAAGGATCGGGGTATAGATGGAGAATTCCACAAGAAGTACTATAAATACAGACTATATCCAGATTTCTTTTTCAATTATATCCGCATGAGTGTCGAAACCTTTAAAGTAGGTAAATGCAGATAGGATTTTAAGTGCTGCAGAAAAATTGTTTTTGACGTTAAGAGGGAACAGGGTCTACGAGGAGTTTAAAAAATAGGTATTTGAAGAAACTATTGCCGTCGTGCTGCCTCACGCCTGCCCCGGTAAAGTGCGATAGAGACAGCTGCAGCTCAAACCAATTTTATCACACAATTTTTTTAACGAGATCGACGTTACGTATTCCCTTTTTTTCTCCTCGAAAACTGAGCCTATTCAATTATTTTTGGCACAAAAAATTTAAGAAAGACTATGTCTAGGCTTTCTATTAAATGTTTTATGTTAAAAACTCTTGGAATTTGTCTGGTAGTCCTCTTATCACGGCGGTAAAAATGGGCCATTTTTTGTAATTTTTGGAGGGTCATATTTTCTTTACGTAACAGTTTCTGAAAAAAAAAGGAAATGTCAGGAACATGTCTACAGCAGACCTTGCCTTTATGAAAATAAAACTATTGCTCTAGAGGCATTATTCAGGAAGAAAAAAGGGGAATACAATTGTATGGAGAATCGAAGCCCCTATTCCCTCTTAAGGTATGTCGCACCGCGCGAATATTCGCTGCAGCGAATGCCCCGTGACCACGCTGTAAGAGAGCGAGTTGATCCACATCAACTCACACTCTATTATGGAAATTCCGGAACCATTGCACTATTTGAAAAACTGTTGCGCTATGTCTCGTTAGTCCAGGATTGCGGGCAGAGCGAAAGTCACCGTGGCCCTTGAAGGCACTCTAAAACCAATAACTCCTAACTGATTTATTACTTATTTATTTATTAAGTAAAATAATAACTTATGCTTTAATTATTATGTTGTATTAAGATATTTTATGATAGTGTAGTACGAGGGCGGGTCAATAAGTCCGTGACTTTTTGAATTTCTGACCTCTTTACTGAAAAAGCAACACTACTCCTGTCAACAGGCATCTGTCAGTTGACTCCTGTCAAAATTTGAACTTGCTGCGTCAGTTAGTTTGTGTTTGACAGCTATCTTTATCAGACTACCCAGTAATTTGAGGAAAAAATGGAAAAAAGTGAATTTCGTGTGCTTATTAAGCATTATTTTTTGCGAAAAAAAACCATTACCGAGACCAAGGCTACGCTTGATAAATACTATGGGGACTCTGCACCATCGATTTCAATGGTAAAAAAGTGGTTTACTGAATTTCGTTTTGGCCGTACAAGCACTGAAGATGCCGAACGTCCTGGACGCCCAGTTGAGGTCTCTTCACCCGAAACAATCGAAAAAATTCACGATATGGTGTTGGCCGACCGAAGATTGAAAGTGCAAGAGATTGTGGAAGCCGTAGGGATCTCGCATGGCTCAGTGGTTTCAATTTTGAATGATCACTTGGGCATGAGAAAGCTTTCCGCAAGATGGGTGCCGTGTTTGCTCACAGTCGACCACAAACGCAATCGTGTAACAACTTCACAGGAAGGTTTGGCGTTGTTTAATCGCAATATGGAGGAGTTTTTGCGCCGTTTTGTAACCGTGGACGAAACATGGATCCATCACAACACACCAGAGACCAAACAACAGTCAAAACAGTGGGTTTCTAAGGGTGAATCGGCGCCAAAGAAGGCCAAGGTGGGTTTGTCAGCCAATAAAGTTATGGCGACTGTTTTTTGGGATGCACGCGGGATAATCCACATTGACTACCTTCAAAAGGGAAGAACAATCAATGGGGAATATTATGCCAACTTATTGGTCCGATTCAATGACGATTTGAAAAAAAACCGACCTCATTTGGCCAAGAAAAAAGTTCTTTTCCACCAAGACAATGCAAGGGTGCACACATGTGCAGTTGCCATGGCAAAAATCCATGAATTGGGCTATGAATTGCTCCCTCATCCGCCCTATTCTCCAGATTTGGCTCCGAGTGACTACTTCTTGTTCCCAAACCTGAAGAAATGGCTTGGTGGAAAAAGATTTGACTCCAATGATGAAGTCATCTCGCAAACAAAGGCCTATTTTGAGGACCTCGACAAATCATATTTTTTGGAAGGGATAAAAAAATTGGAGAAGCGTTGGACAAAGTGTATAGAGCTCAAGGGAGACTACGTTGAAAAATAAAATGATTTATTTATCAAAAAATCTGTGTTTTATTCCAAAAGTCACGGACTTATTGACCCGCCCTCGTAGTACCATAAAAGTAGAGAGGTAATGCCATAAAACAGACACGTTGGTTTAATTAGGAGGTATTTCCTCATTTTAACCTGTTCAGCCCTGAGATTCACCGGTGAGTTTGACAAAAAAAAAATATTTAAGAGAAAGAAAAAAAAAATAATCGGCTGTCAACCCGGGTTGTCGTCGGGGTTCAATTTGACAACCCGGATTTGGCCGCTGCGGCAGAAGGTTTAGTTCAGTTGCAACTAAAAATACACTTCGGATATTTCACAAATACATGCGAAAGCGAAAAACTAACTTCTAAGTGATTAAAAAGTGATTATCCCGAAAAATGTCAGTCAGAAGGCATTGGCACTTCACCGTCGACGGGTGGGTTTTAGCCAGTAAGGGTCTGACACGCCCAGAGCGGGAGAAAAAGGATGATTTCCCATCTTCAAAAAAAAAAAAGATAGGCGAGCTGCATGCAGCAAATAACGACGGTCCACCTCAATATCCAACGCTCGCCGCATACAGCTCACCTACTTGCGAGGCACAGCTCTATTTTGTACGCGCTGCAAACATGAGACATCTCTACTCTTTGCTCAAATGTATCTCTTGAAGCTAAGCGAGGACGAAACGTGTAAAAGGAAATTCTTTTGGTTGTTTACAACTCTCGTCTCTTTTCGTCGCCGCTTTGTGGCTACCGATGCCTAAGAACCTCAATATTTTTTTTTAAGTTTGTAAAATCAACGGATGACTTCTCCCGCTCAAGGGCGTGTCACTCTTAGACTAAAACCTATCAGTGTTACTTCAGTAGCCCTTTGCGTTCCAGCAGGCGTATTCGCTAACTCAGTTGACATCAATTTGATAGGCACTATGCAGTACATTGCCCGGTGGACATCGATTATAATAGGCACTACGGTTTTCCTATACGTCAAAGCAGCAATGTACGGCAAAGTGCGGTGACTTTTTCGGACTCTACTGCGAGCCCGGCAAATAACCTCAATTTGCTATACGATTTTTTAAACTGGGCTTTATTTTGAATAACAGGTACCAATAAAAATCCGGAACTTCGTGATGGACTATAGCGAGCTTCCAAAACATGGTGTTTACGGGACATTCAAGGCTCTCGTGTACGCTGTCTACGAGGAAAAGAAAATTGGCTGCGTGAAGATTATTCTCAACTTCGATAAACGTAACGATGACGATGATTTTGATTTATTGTAAAGACTTGAATATTTACCCATAGCGTAACATTTAACGCAGGGGGTGAAAATACTCTTGCATAATAACAACTTTTAAGTCTTATGGGATCCACAAAAAAAAAGATATTCACTACATACATGTAAGCATAACTCCACAAAATAAAATTATAATTTTTCGCGACTTCAAGGGGTGGGTCTCGAATTAAAAGTTGTTCATATTCATCAAGAGTACTTTCACGCAAGACCACTCCGGAACCCCCTTTGTGCAACGCCTGTCAGGGCAAATCTCTGGGGAGACTACCCATCAAATCGCTAGATACGAAATTTGACGACATATTCAAATGATCAGGTTTTCGGAAACAAGTCGACTGACCATGCCTTTAGTAAAGACTCAACTCTGTATCTTAGCTTGTATATTCATTACTTTTGAACATAATTGTCTTGAGATTAGCCATCATGCCTTATTTAGATATTTGTTTTAGATGTAAATCTAGAATTCTAGACTCAAACAATAAACAATCTTAATAAAATTCTTTTATTTTTCTCACCTTTTTATTAAAATTATAATTATTATAATTATGTTCTGATAAGTGTCGTGTATGTGAGTACTAGTGTTGAGTGAGAGAGAGTGAATGTTTGTATGTGTTAATGCATGCCGATTCGTGTAACACATGAAAACACTTCCACAACTTTTTCGGTCATCATAGGAAAATGAATTTAGCCATAATTCGAGTATTTTCTTGCATTAATTCCTGGTAACTGAATAAATACTTATAATTTTATTATATACATAATTTTGAGCTCAAGTATGCAGAATGGCGACATGTAACTACAGGAAAACACTTCTTTATATCGCAAACTTGGTATGAACGGCATTAAGCTTGCACATTTGTCTGGCTCATAGGTAGGCTAATGTTCACGGAGCACAACTGTCTGAGAGTTAGAGTGAATACAGTGATGTTGTAGGAAAGTGGATTCGTTTTCTTGCAAGGACTTTCGAAACCTAACTGAATCTGAGCTCTTTGAATCCGTAACAACGTTGTTTTGTGAGCCCCCCACCCCAGACCGTCAGGCAGTATCCCAACATTCAAGACAGACTGTGCAAAAGCAAAATATATATTTATTAGGGTTTTACAATCCGCTGAACCTCTCGAATTTCTTAAAGATATATAATAAAATCTCAGACGGGCCACGTCAGGGTCAATGTGTTGATGCCATTTAAGATAACAATCAACTATAACACTAAGGTATATAATCGACTGGATCCTTACTAGCTGAGAGCAATCGCAGTTTGTGGCTACTTCTGGGTTAAGGTAACTGTGACATGAAGGGCAATAGGCATTGAGGGTTGACCCGACTTACTAATGGAGAAGCAAATAAGAAGTTTATTTTATCGACGTTCAATATTAGGAGACTTACGGTTAACCATTTCATCACAACACTAAGGACTAGGCCATGAACTATGAGAGCTGTGTCGTCTGCTTATATAACTATTTTTCAATTTGGGAGCGATAGCCGACACAGTTCATTGACATAGATTAGGAAGAGACTCAACCCGAGCACGCTGCCCTGAGGGACCCCAAATTCAACCTTCCTTTTTGCTTGTGTGATTTATTGACTTTTACGTACTGTCTACGACCTGAGAGATAACTTCTTAAGATATCTAAGGCGGTACCGTGGATAACAACGTCTAACAGTTTCGAGAGAAAAATCAGGACAGAGAAAGTGTCGAAAGCTTTAGATAAATCAAGAAAGATAGCTTGAGTTTCATGATTATTATCGAAATTATTAATATTATCTCTCTCAGTTCCAACACAGCGACATCAAAAGTTTTGCCACTTCTGAATCTGACTTGGTTAGTGGCTAAAATGTTAAAATTTGGAAGGATGGTGTGTTTGTTAGGATTTGTATTTAATGTTATTAACTTATTCTGAAATTTTTGAAAGAGTTGTAAGTACCAATATGGGTCTGATTACAGATACAGTAACACTTTTATTTATTTATTTATCACATGGAAAACCAACAGCTTTACATAAATGCAATAAGTAAAATAGAATAAGAGTCATTAAGCCAATTATAGGTTTTCACGGCTAGCTATACAGTAATACAACAAGAGATCCTATACACGACAAGATATCAAGAAAAGAAGAGTATCAATCGCCAAATCGGCACCGCCAAACATAAGAAATAAACTACAATAAAATTAATTTAAATAAGAACTAACATTAACACTAAGAATTAATTTTCAATTTTGAAGAATTCAAGGTTCAGCCTATTGCGTACGCTTTGAGCCTTTGGTTGAAAAGATGTCAAATGAGAACTGCTTGCATAATTCATTAAAGTCTTTACTCGCCCGCACTAAAAATGAGTTTTGTCTGTAGTTAGAAGAAGACAAAGACCACTAAGTACTAAAAAGTGAAATTTTTGGTGTACAATAAAGAATTATGAATTATTATTATGACAAAGGAATAGCGATAGGTGAATTAAATCTGAGACATCGCTGGGGAACATTAAAGAACAGCTTACGCAGAAGCTGCGGACAGTCCACTTCATTAGATATAATTTTGAGCAAAAATGTGCAATCAGCTAGTCGACGACGGTTAGTAAGTGGTTGTAGGTGAAATTTCCTGCAAAGATCCAAATAATCACAACTGTGGTATGGTATGCGCAAACGATAACACAGAAACCGAACAAGTCTTTTTTGCACACCCTCAATGCGATCGATGTGTACGCCATAACGCGGGTTCCAAATTTGAGAAGCATATTCTAAATGACTTCTTACAAATGAGCAATACAATATCTTGATTGTTTTTACTTTCTTAAAACACGCTGCCAATCTCAATACAAAGCCTAATGCTCTGAATGCTTTAGCCACTATTTGCTCCACGTGAACTTTAAACTGTAATTCAGAGTCATGATATACTCCCAGGTCACGAATACCATCAGATCTCTGCAATGGCTGACCTTTCAGTCTATAGGAGGTATGAAGAGACTTTAATTAGTGACACTGTATCTGTAACCAGATTTATAAATTGAGTGGATAACCGCAATTTTAAAGATGTCAGAGAAGATACCCGAAGAAAGACATAAATTATAAAACGTAAACAAGCAACAGGATGATAATAAGTCTAGTTGATTTCACAAATGAGGTGGAGATACCGTCGATTCCTACGGCACACTTATCTGGTTCGTACTCGCTCTTGACTTTTTTCAATAAATTATTGCAAAAATTTCAGAATCGATACAGAACTACCTTATGAGTATCATTATCAGGATGTTTTATGAACATTCGATGTAACTTATCTCTATGCCGTATGGACCTGAAGAGACCTTGGTAATCAAAGGTATAATAATGTGTCGTCTACTTGGTATTATTGATGAACGAGTGAGGGCCTTAATAACTGCTGACATTATAAAAGACAAATGACTCATTGGGGTTATTACAGTTGAATACAGGTGAGAAGTCCGTGTTTGCGATGCAATCGACAACCCCGGGGATATCGATCTTAGGCTTAGAAAAGGTTTAATCTTCGTGTTCATGCTACAGAAAAGAATGACAGGAGAGTGATCCGTCATGAGAGTCGAGTACTAGATTGTGATAGGTGTCTGGCAGCCTAATGTCACATGATTCAAACAGCTTGACAGTTCAGTAGGGAAGGTGTGAGCGGGCAGCACTGCATGAGATGCTGTGAGATTTGGCTATTCATTACCATTTGGGTTAGAACTATCAAGATCAATTTTTATGTTAATATCTCCAATTATTGCAGTAGTTTTAAAATGTTAAAGAGTTCTATGTATGCTGTCAAGACTGCACAGGACAGGCATGACTTGACTCATGTCACAACATGAATATCTAACAACCACTCTTACCAAAGGACCCAGTAACTGGGTAATACGATACCGGTATCGTATTACCCAGTTACTGGGTTGTGGTGGTCAGATAGGCAGTCGCTTTATGTAAAATTCTGGTATTCAGCTGCATCCGGTTAGACTGGAAGCCGACCCCAAGATAGTTGGGAAAAGGCTAGGCAGATTGACTTGAAGAATGTTGCTCATTTCTATGAGCAGAAACATTATCTAGAATATGATGACCGCAATTTTAAATAAAGCAAAATGAATAGATATTTTTATAAATACAGTCACTTCACCTATATAGGGTGACTGGTAATTAGTGACCGATACTTAAACACGTAATTGTACTCATGATTATAAACAACTTTCCAAAAAAAACTTTTTTTTAATAATGTAACCATGGTTCTCGTGCGGATATCTTCATTTCTGATTCGATCACGCAAGGAAACTGCTACTACTTTTCATCATCATCTTCCTGCCCTTATCCCATGTTACTTGGGGTCGGCGCAACACGTTTTTTTCTTCAGTTCAGTCCTGTCAGCCGTCACGCTATCACTAACTCCCTTTTCTTTCATATCACTCCTCACACAATCCATCCAGTTTTTCTTTGGTCTCCCTCTCCCACTCCATCCATCCATATTTACATTCACTACTCTTTTAGTTACATGTGTTTCATCCCTCCTCTTCACATGACCATACCAAGATAAGCGGCTCCCTTTCAACTTTTCTGTCACTGGCGCCACTTTTAAACTACCTCTAATGTACTAATTTTTTAGTTTATCCATTCTCGTTACTCCACACATCCATCTCAACATTCTCATCTCCGCCTCATGCAATCTTTTTTCATCCGTCTTGTTCACAGCCCAACATTCTGATCCTTACAGTACGACAGGTCTAATCACGGACTTATAGATTTTCCACTTTAACTTGAGGGGCAAACTACCACTATTTTCATACAGAACCCAAATTGATTGTATTAGTTACTGACTTATTAAGGCGCTATTAGCTGCCTACGACCTTGAGTGGTTAGCTTGCGTGTTCTGCGCTGAGCTCACGTAACGTGTCGTATGTCCACCCAGTAATAGGACACGCCCATCAAGGAGCGCTGTCCGGAATTAAACGAATTATTAATTTATTACACATAAAACAACAAGTATTTAACTAAAACACTAAAACTAAATTCTAAATAATTAAATGATCTTTAAAATGGTGAAGGTTTCATAAAAGTACGCTTTATAGTTATTGCGTGATTCTTAATTTTTTATCCGCGTTAGACATAACTTTACAAATTAATTACACAATGTTATAAAAATATAATTTCAAATATTCTCAGATCAAATTATTACGGAAATAGTCAAGAGTAACATATATATTATTTTCAAAGAAATAAGACTAGTCGTTTAGACGTGATGTTCAATTAAAAACCATTATAATCTGCACAGTATCAGCATCATGACTAGGCAATGCTCGTTACTTCTCTGCAACAAGGTCATTTAATAATTACCAACCCTCAATCAACAATTTATCATCAAACAAACGACATAACAAACAATGAACAGTAAACTATAAAACCATCTAAAATATGTCAAACACGTAACGTCCTTTCTATGCATTCTTTTAGATACAATCAAAATGATCTTTTGACATGTCATAGAATCTATATTTAATGCTACGCGAACAAGCATAGTTGCATTGTTGGTTTTTCAAAATAGCAATGTGGATTTTATTGTTTTTTGTAAGCTGTAACAAATTATTGGTGGAGGGTTATGGAAACGAGGAGATTCTGGTAAGTACAATGATCAATCAATCTGTCTAGTCTTTTCCCAACTATCTTGGGGTCGGCTTCCAGTGTAACCGGATACAGCTGAATACCAGTATTTTCCATGGAGCGACTGCCTATCTGACCTCCACAACCCAGTTACTGGGTAATACGAAATCCCTTGGTAAGACTGGTTGTCAGACTTTCGGGCTTCTGACGACCCGTAACGACTGTCAAAGATTCAGGGACCAACGGCTTAACGTGCTATTTAATATATAAAAATCTCGTGTCAAGGTGTTTGTGGTTGCACTCCTCCGAAACGGCTCGACCAATTTTTTATTTTTTCAATATTTGGTAGCTGTATGAGAATAAGTCGTAATGAATTTTTCACCCTTCTCTTTTATTATAATATGTAGTGATACGTGTTGCGCAAAGTAACATGGGACAATGGCAAAAAAAAGGATAGTGATGATTTGCTACTAGAATATTGTAACATCATTTCACTGTCATCATGACAAGTGCTATATTTTGTTTTTTTTTTATTAGGATAATCATTAAATAACTTCTAGCGCTCTGGGTGGAGCGAGAGGGCGTGTCAGACTGACTAAAACCTACCAGTTGCCTGAGCCAGGCCTGCGGTGAATCTTTCATACACACCCCAGACCCTAACATTTGGCTCACAGACTGGAGCGGGCCGGGGCTGCCTTGAAGCGGCTCCGCTCTCATGCCTGTAAATCATCCAATGACTTCGCCCGCTCTGGGTGGAACGGGAGTGCGTGTCAGACTCTTACTGACTAAAACCCACCTATTTTCCTTCCTTGCCTGAGTGCCCAGGGGAGCGGTAACTCTGTTACGAATTTATCCGCTACCCAGCCATCAATACCTAAATGGCTTTTTTTTTATTGTTTTTTTTTTTTCAGGGCAAAGGACGATGGCTCGTTTTAAGCGCCAAGCAGTGCGAGGATCCAGAGCAGTATGCGATAGATTTAAATATAAGCAGGAGGAAGATTAATCGGACACACGATGCTTTTAGTACGCATACTAACTTAGACAGAGAAGTCAACGAAACTTACGGCGTAAGTTTTTTTTAATGTGTAACATTTGTCCTATCGCTTTCCTGCAATATGTGGTAGTGATTTCGTGAAATGGGACGGAAGTGTGTAACAGGAAGCTGGGGAAGCGCGCGCTATTTGATTTGAATGAGCGCGTTCGGTGGTAGAGTTGGCCGTCAGATGGTAGAGCGCGCGGTCGAGATCGAACCTAAACGTTTTAATTTTATTTATCGGGATAGAATGTTAATGTTGCTTAGTAACAAGGTGAGATGTCAAATGCACATCAAATGCGACTACTCTAAGGCTTGCTCGTTTTCGAAGTGAAACCTTCTTTAGCATCGTTGTGATTTGAAAGTCGATGAAACGAAAAAGCGACAGTAAAAAGAGACAGACACATAAATTCATAAGATTTAACGTGGGAGAAAATGAGATAGGAAGCATTATACAGTGTTTTGTTTTAGCCAAAACATTTGAAGGTTTTACTTCTACCACGTGTGAACTGCACACATTTCTTTTTTTAATCTTGTCTACGCAGGGATTGTGCATTACCCAGTGTCAAGTTTAGAAAGTATTTAGTTTTTTAGATACAGAATGCAGTCACTTTCTTTTTCATTAGAATGCGGATGTAACACATTCTAATGTTTTTGCAGTACTTGGCAGCAAGTGTGTCGAGTCAGCCTTCCCGGCAAGCTTCGCTGAGGTAGTCAATACTACAATAAAATTCTCAGTTTCAATTTACCGAGAGCGTGCCTGTTTCAATGATTCCACATATTGTCCAGTAACGTAAGATACGAGTACTTTACACACAGAACTTCATAAATTTTACATCACAATATCTCAATATCAATATATTTTTACATAGTTGTGTTGTCACGCCAAAATGAACACACTGTATCGTCCCCATTTTTTTAACCGACTTCCAAAAGGAGGAGGTTCTCAATTCGTCTGTATGTTTTTTTTTTTTTTTGTATGTATGTATGTTACGCGATTTCTCTGCCACTTGTGAATAGATTTTGATGATTCTTTTTTTGTATGTATGTTACGCGATTTCTCTGCCACTTGTGAATAGATTTTTATGATTCTTGTTTTGTTTGGTAGGTCATACATCAGAGGTGGTCCCATAGAAATGTTATCGAAATTGATTAAGCGCTTTTTGAGAAACTGAACAAAAACGAAAAATATGTATACCTCGATGACGTTTCGGTGTTCTCCAAATGTTTAAATTCCACGTTATTGGTGGAGGACAGGGTGTTGTGGCGCAGCCTGGGAGATGCCTATGTCCAGCAGTGGACTGCGATAGGCTGAGTTGATGTTATTGGGGTTTTTAGTTCTGGGGTATAACAACTAAAAAGTGAAAAATAAAAAACGTTTTAACAAAAAAAACAACAGACTTCCAAAAAAAAAAATACACTAACAATTAAAAAATAACTTTAATTTCGGAAGTCGGTATCAAATAACGAAGAAGTAAAATACAAACACCGATGACGACGGCATGAAATAAATAACTGAACTAAAATAACTGCCACCAACTGCATCAGACTGCTTGAAAAGTGACTTGTTTGGAACTTTAATTTAATAGGTGTTATTTATTTAAGTCGTTTTTTTTGAAAATATTCAATTTTTTGCTTTACTTTTGCATGACATTTCCCAAAACTATCTTCGTGCGACAGACTGCGCAAGTTTTCAGGAAAGCGCAAGGCCAATATAAAATGTGATAGCCATAACATTTGAAGGCGCGGTTGAGCAATCGGCTGCTACGCTGCGTGTCGCGGGTTCGATTCCCACACGAAATTAAATATTTGTTTGGTCTACTTACAGTTGTTCCGGGTATGGGTGTCGTGAGTATGTGAGTTTGCATGTTCGTGAACGCACCCACGATACAGAAGCTATTACAAACGGGAAGCAACAATAAAAAAAATAAAAATAACTTCCAAACTGCATTGAAATAGTCTCTATAAATGTCAACATGTTTTATTCAAAATTTCAGATAGAAATTATCGCACACAAGGAGGTGGATGGTGGCTTCAAACTGTATTACACACAGACCGAAGAGAGTTTGTGTAACTCGATGAAGAAATATTGTGGCGATAACTTGTCAAAACTTCTCGCAGCAGCAAAAGTAGATCCTCCAGACTGTCCTATTCCAGAGGTAATAAAAATCCTACCAATATTAACAATGCAAAAGTTGATCCTGCAGACTGTCCTATTCCAGAGGTAATACAATTTTTCCTAATATTATCAATGCAAAAGTTGATCCTCCAGACTGTCCTATTCCAGATGTAATACAAATCCTGCCAAAATTAACAATGCAAAAGTTGATCCTCCAGACTGTCCTATTCCAGAGGTAATAAAAAGCCTACTAATATTATCACTGCAAAAGTTGATCCTCCAGACTGTCCTATTCCAGAGGTAATACAAATCCTACTAATATTATCAACGCAAAAGTTGATTCTCTACACTGTCCTATTCCAGAGGTAATACTAATCCTACCAATATTAACAATGCAAAAGTTGATCCTCCAGACTGTCCTATTCCAGAGGTAATAAAAATCCTACCAATATTAACAATGCAAAAGTTTGGACGGGTGGATGTTTGTTACCCAATCACGCCAGAACGGCTGAACGGATCTGGATGAAATTTGGCACAGAGATAGATTATAGTATGGAATAGCACACAGGCTATAATTTATACTAATTCCACGCTGACAAAGCCGCTGGCAGAAGGTACGAGGGTCATTCAATAAATACTTAGCCTACAAAAAGTAAACGAAAATTTTGGAAAAGTGGCAATTTATTTTTCAACATAGTCTCCTTTTAGTTCGATACACTTAGCCCAGCGATGCTCCAACTTTTTTAACCCGTCCGAAAAATAGTTTTTGTCAAACTCTGCAAAATAGGCCTCCGTGGCGGCGATAACCTCCTCATTCGATCCATATCTATTCCCGGCGAGTGATTTTTTCAGATTAGGAAACAGAAAGAAGTCACAAGGGGCCAAATCTGGAGAATACGGTGGATGGGGCAGCAATTCGTAGCGTAATTCGACCAATTTGGCCATGGCAACGGCAGACGTGTGAACCGGTGCGTTGTCGTGGTGAAACAGCACTTTTTTCTTCGCCAGATGGGGTCGTTTTTTCTTTAATTTGGCGTCGAATCGGCCCAATAAGTCGGCATAGTAAAGCCCTGTAATTGTTTTACCCTTCTCGAGGTAATCGATGTAGATCACACCTTGTGAATCCCAGAAAACGGTGGCCATAACTTTTCTGGCCGATTTTACAGTTTTCGCCTTCTTTGGAGCACGTTCCCCGGTCTGGATCCATTGTTTTGATTGCTCCTTGGTCTCTGGTGTGTACCAGTGGATCCAGGTTTCATCGACGGTCACAAAACGACGCAAAAACTCCGCTGGATTCCGCTTAAACAGCGCCAAACACGTCTCCGATGTGGTCTCACGGTTGCGCTTGTTTTCTGGTGTGAGTAAACGCGGCACCCATCGCGCCGACAGCTTTCTCATGCCGAGTTCCTCGTGAAGAATATGATGCACTGTTCCTTCTGAAATGTCTACAGTCTCAGCTAGCTCCCGAACCTTCAATCGGCGATCTGCCAATACGAGATCATGGATTTTTTTAATGTTTTCCTCCGTAGCAGCTGTTTTCGGTGCACCTGAACGTGGTTCATCAAAAACCGACGTACGGCCACGTGCAAACTCGTTGAACCAATTCTTGACGGTGGCTATCGATGGAGAAGAGTCACCGTACACAGCATCCAAGCGCTCTTTGATTTCGATGCGCGTTTTCCCTTCCAAAAATAGGAATCGAATCACCGAACGATATTGCTCTTTTTCCATTTTTGTAAAACCGATCGACACGTTCGCTTCCATAAGTTATCAAATTAAAACAAATGAAGGGATTGGAATGAAAATTTGAAAAAAGAATTAAAAAAGAATGTGCTACACTGTGGTAAAACTCTTTTGAAACTACAGCGCCCTCTGGCGATGAGGCTAGGTACTTATTGAATGCACCTCGTAGATAGGTAATTAAATTATAACCAAAGAAATATCTTAAGATATCCAACAGTGGTAGCCCAAGTAGTAAATCGTGGATAGGAAATAGGTGCGTCTCGCATCCATCAGATGCCCGAAACCCTCACCAGGTAATCGGTCCATCTTGTGAGACTCTCACAGTGAGATTCCTACGTCCTCCGGTACGCGGTCGCCACTCCAGAACCCTTCAACCACATAGACAATTAGTTCTCCGAGCAATGTGCCCAGTGTGCATATGGCACGGAAACGTGGTCACTCACAGTGGGCCACATTAGAAGTTTTTTTTTTTTTTAGGTGTGGTTGGAAATCATTCAATGACTTCTCCCGCTCTGGGTGCAGCGGGAGGGCGTGTCAGACTCTTACTAACTAAAACCCATCCCTATTCCTTCCCTACCTGAGTGCCCAGGGGTACGGTAACTCATTTTCAGAATTTATCCGCTACCCCTAGGCATGCAGGCACCGGCCACGATGGGCCCCGTCAGTGGTGACTGACACTAATCTCTTTGAAGCGCGCGTGGAACACTACGCGCCGTCGACTCACGGGCCTGGTGCTGATCGGACGGCGAGCTACCCACTGCTCGCCGTCCGCAGGCCCGGGACATTAGAAGGCTTAAAGTCACAAAATGGGTAATGGCTCTCCACGAATCAGAGAAGAACAGAGAGATCAGAGTGGTGGTCGAATCAGGGGCCCTAGAGCTAGACAAAGTCACATTTACATTACCGATAAAAAATGAGATAAATCCGTAATGTATGGAAATTGCACAAGTTTTTGAAATCAATCAATCAATTGTTAGTACTATAATAATTGTATTTTTTTCAGGGTGATCTTCTGATTGAAGACTTTGTGATAGACTACCGTGAGTTAGAAGAGACTGGTATGTACGGAACCTATGACGCCCACGCGTACATTACGTACATGGGGCAGAGAGTCACATGCACGCGCTGGCTCTTGCATTTCGAGAAAGAATATGAAAACGACGAGGATGACGATGATTATTCCTAAAGAGTTAATCCTGTTTTTTCTTTTTCTTTAATATTTGATGAATTATAAAAAAAAAAACTAAAAACAACTTTTTACAACTAAACTGAATAACTTACTAAGTAGGTATATATAAAAATTGATAATAATGACTATTAGGTACTAAGCTGCAACAAAGAGCTTTAAAGCCTTCTCTGTATCATCATCTGCCTGCGCCTTTTCCCAACTATCTTGGGATCGGCTTCCAGTCTAAACGGATGCAGCTGAATACCAGTATTTTACATGGAGCGACTGCCTATCTGACCTCCACAACCCAGTTACTGGGTAATACGATACCCCTTGGTAAGACTGGTTGTCAGACTTTCGGGCTTCCGACGAAATCGAACGAATGTCAAAGATCAGCGATTGACAGCCGGGACTAACGGCTTCACGTGCTTTCCGAGGCACGGAGGAGTCTCGGTATGTAAAGATGGTCATCCATCCATGGACCAACCCCGGCAACCGTAGCTTAACTTGATGGATCGACCCTCGCGGCTGTTATCACTTTAGCTACGAGCTCCTCTAAAGCCTTCTCTGTATCCTGATTGTTTTTATAATAAAATATATCTTTGGTAGATTATTTTGTTTTTTTTTCCCGACTACTTCACTAGGGTTATGTTTTTCGAGAGTATGTATAAGTATATAATATCTAGTGCATTTTTTTTGTTTGGTACAAGCCCGCCACAATATTCCCAAACCACTGTAACTTCTGTAAGCCAGAATCAACAGTGGCGACCACCAGAAAAACGCCGAGGCAATGAAGTTCGACGAGTCCCAGAGAAACGATTAAACTGTCTTGGGTCCCGGTCAATTAATCAGAAAAGACAGCGGAGGAGTAAGAAAAACATAATTTCCACTTCCCTCCTAATCAAGCGGGAGACAGAACAAAGCTAGGCCATTAGGCACAAAGGGGGTATTTACAACTGGGGTAAGCCCAGTTGCCAAGCACCACTGGTTAAAAACACTAATATTAATGGGTCCTAAAATTGTTAATATTAATTATTAGTTAATATCTAGTGCATGTATTAGGATCGCTAACACACCCTGGTGCTTCCTGAAAATAGTGCGCCCGGTTTGTCACCGAAAAAAGGCGTTTCTGTGATCATTCCCTAAGATTCCTGAACTGCTGAACCCAGATAAAAATAAAAAAAACTTGAGAGGTGTCAAGGGACAACCGGATGGAACGAAGTTCCTTTCGATTAATTAGTGAAGGAATTGTAATATAATTTTATTTTTTTTAATTTATAATATTTTTTTTATTATTAACTACGCACACACGCACGCACGTAAGAAGTTATACTTCATCATCTCATCTCATCGCAGCTCAGCTCAGCTCAGATCAGCTAAGCTCAGCTCAGCTCAGCTCAGCTCAGCTCAGCTCAGCCCAGCTCAGCTCAGCTCAGCCCAGCTCAGCTCAGCTAAGCTCAGCTCAGCTCAGCTCAGCTCAGCTCAGCTCTGCTCAGCTCAGCTCAGCTCAGCTCAACTCTTTAGCAATATCTGGCTTGCTTTCTATAAGAGAGAGAGAGACAGACAGAGAAACATGCGACGCCGCACAGCTTACAATAGCTTACTATAGCAATAATGCTTGATCTGCTTGCAAACTTTGTACCTACCCAAAAATACAAGAAGTTTTTATTAGATTGTTTTTCCAACACAATCTTTTTGGATGGACAGCCTCATTAGTGTCGTGACAACTTTTCGTAAGAATTTTTTCCGTCTAGCCCCCTTTCACAACGCGCGATAAGGAACTTCGTTCCAAAAACAATACGTCATTGATTGGGTGGTTTACTTTCAACTTTTTAAATATAAAGAATTAATGATATTTTCTCACCGCACTACATTAAACCCTTGTTGCATGCTTAATGTGGTGACAATAACAATTAAATGAAATAATGACAGTACATTGCTGTTCATTATCTGTCCCTCTTTTCTATTTCATCTACAGTATTGAAATATTGAATAAATTATATAAACCATTATTTTTAAATAAGTGACATTTATGATTGTTTCTAATTTTTATTTTTTGACTTTGCCAATTTAATTTGTATGTTATCTATTGTGTGTTGTGTTTTGTCTTAATTTAATTTATTTTTCTAATACTTTTTAATGCTATTATATGATCCACTAAGTTGATAGAAATAAAGGAATTGAATTGAATTACCAACTTTACAAAACTTAACGATAAAGGTTCACGAATTTCAAGAAACGGTTTCGAGACAAAAAATGAAAATACGTTCAAGTAGCAAATTTCGCTATGCTGAAAAGTGAGAAGAATGTGACTTACCTGACGACCAGCTCGAACTGGTGATGATGCAGCAGATGCTTGTTGCTGGGCAGCCTGGCGGCCAGGTCCCGTACGAGGGCGGCTCTAGCGCCGGCAGCACGCAACGCTCGCACGACTCCCGGGAGCGACTTGCGAGCGTCAGCGTAGCGACACTCGAAAATCGCTGCGATACACGACCGCAGAACCTGTGTGGAAAGTACGGCTTTGTTATACATTTTAGGGTTCCGTAGCCGAAGGGTCCAAACAGAGCCTGATGTCACTCATGTGTCATCTGTATGTCCGTCGTCCGTCACAAAGTTTTGTTCCGAAGAATTTTTGAAGATATACTTCTTTTGGCGCGTTAGGAAAAAATGATGATAGTAAATTTTTACCGTCACAAAAAACCTACAGCCTGAAGTTAGCTAGAACCGAAACCCTGAAGTTAGCTATGGTCTGTGGTTCATGAAGAATGATTGTTTTCCTTTTGTGAACTTTGTGACAGTTTGGTTTTTTATCTTGTTACGCCAAAGAAGTATAACTTCTTACGTGCGTACATCAGTAGACACACATTTTTTTTGTTTAACTTTCCATTCACCTATAAACTTGAACTTTAGTGATAATGTTTAGTATTACGTACTAGCTGTCCCGACAGACCTGTCTCAGCTATGAACTGTCAAACGCGCAAAGTTTAAATTACAACATTATTTGTTTTTTGTTCTCCTGTCTCTTGATGCAATCTGTCCATTAATTGGCATTCAGCATCAGTTGTGTTTAAATGGGATTTTGTGATGCTTGGTATGCGCCCCCTTGTGCACCCACATCAATCCGCTTTATGGTATGTCAGATGTCACAGCAACAAGTCTTGTGGGCTAAGTCTCTTCATCATCAGCCTTTAATTGTCCCCACTGCTGGGGCACAGGCCTCCTCTCTGAGAGAGGGTGTGGACCGTAATCCACCACGCGGGTCCAATGCGGATTGGTGGATGTCACATGTCTTCAAATTTTTGGTTCTAGGACATTCCAGTTTCCTAACGATGTTTTCCTTCACCGTTTTGAGAGCAGTGGTGATCAAATAATTTACACAAATAAAGCGCCTGCCTGGGTTTGAACTCACGACCTATAACTTGTAAGTCGCAGCCAATACCACTGGGCCACCACTGCTCACCTAAGCTAAGTCTCTTAAGCCTCATGAATGTCTGGCCCTTCATCAAGTTTGATGCTAGTTTATTAGGATGGGTCGTAATCCTATTCTTGTAGGCACTGATTACGAGCGTGATTTCTTCTTTTACCTTAGGTATTTTTAAGTCCCGATGCAAGCTATCGTTATCAAAGTGCAAGTTTAAATCGTCGTTAAGTTTTCTGAATATTTCTAATTTTCCGCGCAACTTTCTCATTTTTTGCTTTCATAAGAACCTTCTCCTGACAATAACAAACACAACAAATTTAAAGAATTGGCGAAATCGGTCCAACCGTTCACGCGTGATGCCGTGACCAAGGGAAGCACGTTAAGCCGTTGTTCCCGGCTGTCAATCGTGGATCTTTGACAGTCGTTACGGGTCGTCAGAAGCCCGAAAGTCTGACAACCAGTTTTACCAAGGGGTATTAACCAGTTACTGGGTTGTGGAGGTCCGATAAGCAGTCGCTCCATGTAAAATACTGGTATTCAGCGGCATCCGGTTAGACTGGAAGCCGACCCCAATATAGTTGTAATAAAATCTAGGCAGATTGATTTCATAAGTGAGACTCTGCTGTATTAGTTTTTTCAAACCATTTCACTCCCTTATCCTATCCCAAAATTTTTGCCGAGAAAAAAGTATTCTATGAAACTCAGCGATAGTGCAGTTTACATCGAAACATAAGTACATTACATAAGTTTGGAGGCCTGCGGAACAGGGTGTAAAGTCCCGCAAACCTCCATTGAAAAGGGAGGATCCTCCGACCAGACGGGTGTTGTGTCTGGTCCGGGCAACTGCCCAATGGTTGATTTCGGACTGTTGTATATGTTCAATAAGGTATTACACCCATTTTTGAAAACTGTCTCAATTAGATTCTATAGTTATTAGACCAATAAAAAGAAACACAAAATTTGTATTCAATCAATAATTGCCTTAAAAATGCTGGACGCAGTGGACGCCACATTGCTCTGTGGTCATGACGTCAGTTGGCTGTGTAAATAAAAGTACAAAGCATAGATACGCCAATCAGTTGACAGTTGACACTTTATTGTTTACATAGCCGTATGACGTATAACATGGCGGCTACTATTCCATGGTGTTAAAAAACAGATTACAAAAACTGAAAAATTTGAATTGAATTTTAAAATTTATTTTGTTATTTTATGAACTAAAACTAACATTTTCCGACTGTTTTTTGCCTAAGCTATCTCAATAATATATTTTTAGTTCTTTTCTCATATAGAGTAAAAAACCCTATTCGCGCGGAGAACTCCGCTTGTTTTTTAATTCGTTTGTGGTGTCATAAATGTCACTACACATATAAAAACATATCGGTTAAGATGTATGTACCTCTAATCGCCTGGCGGAGTTGGTGAGTAGCAGATGTCCGTAGTCCGCAGCGCCAGTGGGTGGCGCGGCTGGAGGGACTATGCGAGCTTGTGGCGGACGGAGCGCTGTTAACCTGGAAACATCAGTCAGTTGTATCAACTCTGCTTACACACAAAACAGAAGAGGTAAAATAAGAAAAAGTGTGTGTGTACTTAGTAAGCACGTAAGAAGTTATACTTCTTTGGCGTGCCAAGATAATTATTATTATTCCATTTATTCAATTTTATGTACATACAATTTTTAAATATTTAAGTACTTAGAAAAACATAAATAAATACAAAAACATTTAAAAATATAAAAAGTAGTTGCCCACCGGTATCGGGAATAGGGTCCAAGCTACCGGTGGTCAGGGCTCCTGAGAAAGGAATCTCCTAACAATACGCGCCGTGTCCAGGAGTACTGCTTTCTGGATCAAGCCCTTGATCCAATTGCCCAACGAGAGCCTCCTGAGATGTTGGTCGAGGCTCTTGGCTATTAAGCCATTGGCCGTCACGACTATCGGCACAATGACTGCTGTATCCACCTCCCACATGTCGACAATCTCGCGAGCCAGATCAAGATACTTTGTTTTTTTATCTTTCTCAGCCTTCACGAGGTTCTCGTCATGAGGGACAGCTATATCAACAATCATTGTGCGACGCTCTTGTCGATCTATCACCACTATGTCAGGCTTATTGGCAACAATAGTCCTATCAGTGATGATAGATCGATCCCAATACAACGTGATATTGCTATTTTCGAGAACTGGGTCGGGCTCATACCTATAGTACGGTACTTCAGATTCCACAAGATTGTATTTAAGAGCAAGTTGCTGGTGGATAATCCTGGCTACAAGGTTGTGTCTGTGCAAATAGTCTCCGTTAGCTAGACGAGAACAACCAGAAATAATGTGTCGGATTGATTCCCCGGGCCGGTGGCATGCCCGACAGATGTCAACCGTACCGTCCTTCACAATATATTTCCGGTAGTTATTCGTCATCATAACTTCGTCCATAATCGCACAGACAAAACCTTCGGTTTCCCCGAATAGGTCACCAAAGCGCAGCCAGGATACGGACGCTAAGAAATCTACATCGGGTCCATGTAGGACCCGGTAAAAGCGTCCGTGAAGCTCCTTGCTCTGCCATAATTCCCTGCGGTCATTAGTATCCAGTACTTTAAGTTTGCCAAGGAGAGCGGGGTGAGGCCCTTGTCCACAGCGACCACATCTCGATGCATACCCACGTCGGTTTCTAGGAAATATTCCCTAAGGCTGCATACCTCGCGGTTGTGTAGGGTCTTAGCATTTAAGAAACCACGACCCCCACATTTCCGCGGGATATACAGCCTCATCACCGATGATCGTGGGTGATGCATCCGATTTGCGGTCAGCAGTGTGCGGACCCTCCTATCCAGGGCGTCAAGTTCCGTCTGAGTCCATTTGAGTATGCCGAAAGAGTACATCAATACCGGCATGACCCAACCGTTGAAGGCGCGCACCTTGTTCCCGCCTGATAAAAGACTATTTAGTACTTTATTCAGGCGGCCAAAGAAGCGCTCCTTCAGCGACTGTTTCACGTCAGCAGTATTGATGCCTAACGCTTCCGACATACCCAAATACTTGTAGGTTTCGGTTGAGGAGAGGGATCTAAGGTGTATGGAATCCGAGAGTTGAGTTCCCACGGATTCCATAATCTCCCCTCGCTTTACATGCATGACTGCACATTTGTCCACACCAAATTCCATTCTGATGGCGCTACTGAAGGTTTCTGTTACCTTCAGTAGCTTCATCAGTTGCAAGTTGTTGGGGGCAAAGAGTTTCAGATCATCCATGTAAAGGAGGTGTGATATGACCTGACCACCTCTTCTCAACCGATAGCCCTGTCCCGAACCCTCCAGTAGTGTACTGAGAGGGTTGAGGGCCAGACAAAACCACAGTGGACTCAGACTGTCGCCCTGGAATATGCCACGCTCGATCCTTATCGGTTCGCTGTTCTCCTGTATCTGACGACATCCTGGATAGTGAAGGACTGTACTCCACTGCCTCATACACGACATCAGGAAGGTGCGCAGAGTTGCATCAACTTTGTACAACTCCAGCACCCTCATGAGCCATGTATGTGGCACCGAGTCATAGGCCTTCTTGTAATCTATCCAACATGTCGACAGATCTCTTCGAGAACGACGAACCTGTTGGCTAATAGCAATATCGATGAGGAGCAGCTCCTTAGTACCACGGGACCCATTCCTACATCCATTCTGGGAGGCTGACATTATCATCATCATCATTATCATAATCTTTATCATAATCCTTATCATAATCGTAATCATAATCATAATGATTATCATTATTATAATATTTTTTTTTTTTTTTTCGCATTCACTATCGCTCGGTCTCCTTCTATTCCCCCTCCCCAGGAGCGTTAAACGTTTAACGCTTTTTTTGTTGGAAGTCGCATAAGAAGTATAACTTCAAAAAGTGTGTGTATACTTATGTACGCACGTAAGACTTCGATCAATAATAGTACTAGATTCCCGATAAGCGCTTCAAAAACGGCCCGAAATATAAGACCACAAAATATTATATGTGTGTATTATGTGTATGTATTTGTGGTCAGACATTTCAAATTAGTAGTCCAATCATAGCCAACATTAAGACGTCCAAAATGCCCCAGTGCGTTCAAAACCTGTGTAAATAACCACCGTAACACCAAGGTTTTGGAAGGAATATCTTTTTTACGGTAAGTTTAAATCCTACCATATGTTCGTGTTTTTCATAAAATAAAAACAGAATTAAATTGTAAATACAATTCAATTAGCTAATATTATACTTGTTTGGCCAATGTTTTGCTACAACGCACCAACTATTGTATCAAACAAATGAAATATAATACCAAGAACTACGTCTAGTTCCACAACAGAATAAGCACGAAATTGTAAACAACATGTTTTTAACCTTATTCTTTAGAAATTAAGTTTAATTTTAGAATAAATAGTTTTGTACTGATGACTTTTTATTTTCAAGTGCCATTTTAAATTTATACCTTTCTCCGATGAAAGGACTTAAATAAATATATTTTGCAATGGTAATTAAACTTTATGTTTAAGCATTATGGTTTATAATAAACGGAAGTTGTTAATATTATTAAACTTTTTTCTAAGAAATGTAGATGTTTACGAGTGTGCAAACGTGGCCACTTGAGCGACTTATTTTTGTTCCTGATCCTTAATCTAGTACTATTATTGATCGAAGACATAAGAAGTTATACTTCTTTGGCGTAACAAGATAAAAAACCAAACCGTCACAAAGTTTACAAAAGGAAAACAACCATTCTTCATGAACCACAGACTTTAGCTAACTTCAGGGTGTCGAATTTTTGTGACGTAAAAATTTACTCTCATCATTTTTCCCTAACACGCCAAAATAAGTATAACTTCAATAATAATAAGCTGTTGGCTCGCCAGGTTGTCAACATGTGGGATGGACGATGGACTCAGCGATCATTGTACCGATAGTCGTGTCAGCCAATGGCTTAATAACCACGAGCCTCGACCAACACCTCAGGAGGCTCTCGTTAGGCGGCTGGATCAAGGGCTTGGTTCAGAAAGCTGTAATTCTGGACAGGGCTCGCATTGTTAGGCGGTTCCTATCTCTGGAGCCCTGACTCGGGTAGCTTGGACCCTGTTCTCAATAACAGTGGTCTACTATTTTTTATATTTTTAAATTTTATTTAAATACATTTTTAAGAAATATTTAAAAATGTATGTAAGTAATAAGTAAGACAGATGGATAAACAGGATAATAATAATAACCTTTATTGGAACGAAAACACGTATAACAAATTATTGTGTACGAAAATAGCCGTATTAGTCAAATATTGGTAAGTGTATACATATAATATGGTATAAAATATGTATACACTTCTATGATAATTATGCATATTTTATAAAATGGAAGTACTAGCTGCACGATGTGTCTCCTTTGTCTCTATCACGCTTTTCTGACTGTCTTCAGTTCAGTCGAAAATGATATTTAGTAAGCCACTCTATTCCCAAACCACTGTAACTCCTGTAAGCCAGAATCAACAGCGGCGCCCACCAGAAAAAACGCCAAAACAATGAAGCTCGACGAGTCCCAGAGAAACGATTAAACTGTCTTAGGTCTCGCAACGAAAACAGCGGAGGAGTAAGAAAAACATAATTGCCACTTCCCTCCTAATCAAGCAGGAGACAGAACAAAGCTAGGCCATTAGGCACAAAGGGATATCTACAACTGGGGAAAGCCCAGTTGCCAAGCACCACGGATTAAAACACTAATATTAATGGGTCCTGAATTGTGAGTTGTTACATTTGATTCCAATAATAAGTATGACAAAAACGCTGGCACGCATGGAAATTCGTTCTAGTTTCCACAAGGTCCGTGTAATAGACAACTCCAGACGTAGACTGAATACTATCCAACATAATATTGCGTTCAGTTTCCCAAAGAGTACACTCCCATAGGATATGATGTGCGGATTGTTCGTATTCGCAATCAGGTGTAGAACATTGACACAAAGGTGAGGCTAGTTCTTCTTACCACAACTCGTAGCTACTGTCCACTCGTTAAGCCTCGATATTAACAGCTACGTACAATAAATTATAATAATACTAGCGACCCGCCCCAGCTTCGCACGGGTAAAAATTATTCACTTAAATATTTCTCTGAAATCACTCTGTCATTGGTGAAAACAGCATGAAGATCCGCTACTTAGTTTTTGAGTTTATTGCGAACAAAGTGATCTATATACAGGATGTAAAAAGACACATCACATAGCTGTCAACTACGCGTACTATAAATCTAACAAAGTAGCTTTGCGCAAAAAATATTGCTGGGAAACGACTTTTATTTTGAGGTGTGAAAAAAAAAATATTGAAGCAGTGTAACGCAAACCCAGGCAAGTGGCGTTAAACCCCGCCCCTCGCTCTAAGCTACGTAGGTACTTGTAGGACACGTGCGATATTCCTAAAATTCAGGTAATGTTTGTTAGGAAAAAGTTTAGTAATAACCACGGGGTCTCATCTCGAACAAAGAAAATTTAGTTCAAATAAATCTCAATAGATGGCGTAATATGCATCGATTTCTTATTGAAGTTTAATATTAATATTTTGAAAATAAATATGGCAAAAACTGTACTTTCTTATTTAATAAACTACCGTAAGTATAAAATTGTTAAATAATTGGCTTATAATTCAAATTTAGAGGATTATTGGAACGAATCCTTAGACATCTATATTTCTTGTACTAATAGATGGCGCTGTTTGAAGTTTTAGAGTTTATCCATTCGCCTCTTTAAAATTTAATAGTGACACATTTTGATACAGTAAAACTGATATGAAGTGCTAAAAATACTATAAAATAATTCCTCAATGTGTGAAAAAATATAGGTAAAACTTTAAGTAAATTCATTCAGCTTGCAAGCTGTCGCTGGTAACACCACCTAGCGAGGTGTAGAGGACGGGCCCGAACGAAGATTAAAAGTTACTTGTGCTTGACGAAAACCCGTAGTTACGGCGGTACCGTTTCTTTGTATGGGATGAGGCATCTGTACGCTACTATTATATTATCTGTGGTAATAACACTGAGTTAATTTTCTTGAAAAAGTAAAAAAAAAAATTGCGTCTTTGACCTTCAATATTTTCAGAACCAGTGGTTTCCCAGGTATGGTCTAGTGGAAAAAAATATCCAAATAATGGGTAGAAAATGTGGCTTTCGGTTTCGGAAACTGTCTTTTTACACCCGATTAAAAGGAGAAACGGCTGACATATCAACGCAGAACCGAAACTACTGGGATTAGGAACGTGAAATTTTGCACACGGCTTCCTTTTATTATGTAGGGGAGCACTTAGAAGGGGTTTTTGGCAATTCAGCCTTTAAGGGGGTGAAAAGGGGGGATTCAGTTTGTATGAAACTTCGTCATTCAACACGGGCGAAGCCGCTGATAGAAGCTGGTTTAATATAAAGTTAATAATTGCTTTTCATAAGTTGTTTTTCTTGAACAGCAAAGGCCGTACTGGCCTTTATTCTTCAAGAAAAACTGGAAATATGGTACGTACTTAGGATTGCTAGCGCTCCTCTGCGCCACTTCCCTCATGACTTCTCGTACTCGCGCCGCATCCAGCGGCGGCAGGGGAGGCTGGTGGATACGAGACGACGCGCCCTCTGGCGGTCGTAAGATGCGTTGCTGGAATGCCTGGAACATTCATATAAATAAGTTTATAGGAAATAATAAAAAAATTATTGATTCCCTTGACAGTGTCAAATATACGTTTTTAGCGGCATAAACGCATTGCAGGTCAGTGTCAGTTGATACCTTGGTCAAAATTTGATTCGCGGTCGTAGCAAGTATGTATTTATAGAATTATAGTCATTAAAATCACCAATACAACTTTCTCAGTTAGAATTGATGCCAAATGTAAGAATTTCATGAAAGCATGACAAAAAAGAAAAAATAAAATACAAACACTGACTTCCGAAATTAAAGTTATTTTTTTCACTTTTTAATTGTTATCCCCCAGAACTAACCAGAACCCCAATAACATGGAACGTGGAATTTAAACATTTTTGGAAGTCAGTTTTTTAATTTAGAATGACGTCACTTAGCAAAACCATGGATTGTCATCTAAAGTGGGTCAAATTAAACTTCTAAGATTGTTTTACATAGATACAGGAGATGTTACAAAAGTCCGTGATTAGACCTGTCGTACTGTATGGATCAGAATGTTGGGCTGTAAAAAAGACGGATGATAAAATATTGTATGTGGCGGAGATGAGAATGTTGAGATAGATGTGTGGAGTAACGAGAATGGATAAAGTGAGAAATGAGTACATTAGAGGTAGTTTAAAAGTGGCGCCAGTCACAGATTGAAAGGGAGCCGCATATCTTGGTATGGTCATGTGAAGAGGAGGGATGAAACACATGTAACTAAAAGAGTTATGAATATAAATGTGGATGGATGGAGTGGGAGAGGGAGGCCAAAGAAAAGATGGATGGATTGTGTGAGCAGTGATATGAAAGAAAAGGGAGTTAGTGATAGCGTGACGGCTGACAGCACAGAATGGGAGAAAAAACGTGCTGCGCCGACCCCAAGTAACATGGGATAAGGGCAGGAAGATGATGAGGTGAAGCTATAAAAGTGTGTTAAAAAATCACCTAAAGCGTTCATAAGCAAAACCCCATCCACACGCACAAAACGTTTTGAGAACACATTCATTGCGCGTAAAGCTAGGGAGTGGAATTCCCTGCCGGAGTCTGTGTCACCTGATAGCTACAACCTGGGAGTCTTTAAGTCAAGAGTGAATAGGTTACTTCTAGGCAAGCGTGCTCCATCTTCGACCACATCATCGCTTACCATCAGGTGAGATAGTGGTCAAACGAGCTTATCAACAATAAAAAAAAATATAAAAGCGTTTTTTCTATCAAGGTGTCGGTCTTAAGCCCAAGCAAAGATACTGTTTCCAAGCATTTCCCAGAGAAGTCTCTGCGAAAAAATGAAAAGAAGAAAGAAAGAAAAATTGATTATTCTGAACAGATATAACGGACATTACAGAACTCACTCAACCCATCCAAAATTCCAAACCCACTCCTATCAAGATCGAAGACTCTGCACTCGAAGTTGTAGACGAGTACGTCTACCTGGGACAAACGGTCCAGTCAGGTAAGACTAACTTCGAGAAAGAGGTCAGTCGTCGAATCCGACTCGGCTGGGCGGCATTCGGGAGGCTGCACGGTATCTTCTCGTCCCACATACCGCAGTGTCTCAAGACGAAAGTCTATGACCAATGCGTGTTGCCAGTGATGACATATGGAACCGAAACGTGGTCGCTCACAATGGGCCTCATCAGAAGGCTTAAAGTCACCCAAAGAGCAATGGAGAGAGCTATGCTCGGTGTTTTCCTGCGTGATCGAATCAGGAATGGTGACATCCGCAAGAGAACCAAGGTTACCGACATAGCCCGAAGAATTGCCAAACTGAAGTGCCAGTGGACAGGGCACATAGCTCGCAGAACGGACGGTCGATGGGGCCGAAAGGTTCTGAATTAGCGACCGCGTACTGGAAGACGCAGCGTTGGAAGGCCTCCAACAAGGTGGACCAATGACCTGGTGGATCTGTCATTGTGGCGATACTTGAGGACGCCTATGTCCAGCAGTGGACGTCTTTCGAATGAAATGATGATGATGATGATGACAGAAAAATGAAAAAAAAAAGACGTGTGGCACTCGGAGACTGCCGCGGTAAAGCTATTGCATAGCATTTTTTATCAACTTATGCAATTATAATTATTTAGTTATTTTATTTATGTGTGTGTGTACTTATGTACGCACGTAAGAAGTTACACTTCTTTGGCGTAACAAGATAAATATCATCTTCAACATCATCATCACCATCATCATTATCGCCATCGTCATCGCCATCGTCATCGTCATCGTCATCGTCATCATGATCATCATCATCATCATCATTACTATTCATCGATAGATGGCAAAACTAAAAAGTATCACGGCTGTGCCGGTCGGAGTGGGGGGTGTTAGGTTATTTTCGTTACGGAATTTCTGGATTCGGTCGCCACGCTCAAGGCCCGCGACAGAAGCTATGCAATAGCTTAAAGAAAAGTGAGAAAAAAATAAGAAAGAAAAAATGAAGTTCTTACTTGTGGATTAGGGTTTTCGTTGAGATGTAACTGCATCGCCAAGTCTTGTAAATGCTGCAACTCCAGTTCTGGGTTCAACGACTCGAGTCGATTTTGTTCCGGAAGATTTCTGTAATTAAAGATACAATTTTGTTAGTTTTAAGGTGAAAGCTCCACCCTAGCCCGCGAAATTCAATTTTCTTACGTTTTTTGAAATTTGCAGGGCAATGTATCTTGGTCAAAATTTGATTCGCGGCCGTAGCAAGTATTTATTTCTACAATTATAATCATTAAAATCATCAATAATAACTCTCTCAGTTAGTATGGTGAAAGCTCCAGGGTAGCCCGCGAAATTCAAATTTTCTTAATTATTTTGCAATTTGCTGGTCAGTATCAGGTTGTATGTTGGTCAAAATATGATTTGTGGCCGTAGCAAGTACGTATTTACAGAACTGTAATCATTAAAATCATCAATACAACCTCTCAGTTAGAATTGATGCCAAATATCATGATTTCATGAATTACTTACATTTGACATCAATTCTAACTGAGAGAGTTGTATTGATGATTTTAATTATTATAATTCTATAAATACATACTTGCTACGGCCGCGAATCAAAGGGGTTGAGGATAAATTCGAAACAGAGTTACCGCGACCCTGGGCATTCACGGCAGGGAAAAGGAACAGGGGTGGGTTTTAGTCAGTAAGTGTCTGACACGCCCTCCCGCTACACCCAGAGCGGTGTCATTGGATGATTTACCACCCCGAAAAAAAAAAGTACCTTTTCACACATACCGAATGTCCGGTAAAAATTAAAAGTAAATTACGCCGGTACGTGTGTACGTTAGCTGTACATGGATATACACTTCGCCGCCGGGTACCCGGCACCGGCTACCCAGCAACCGGGATATCTGAAAAGGCACTTAAACTTGAGTGTTGATAACTTACTGCACAAGTTCGTCCCAGATATCTGTGGCTCGCCAAGGCGGGCCCCTTTCTGCGACCAGTCCGTTGAAGAACATAGAGTCAAGCAGCCTCACTGCGAACTGACACTGCGAGAGTCCACGGGCTCCTAGGAAACCCATCTTGTGGAAGGTCAGGACTGGTGAGGGGTGGATCCGGATTATTGTGAGGCAGTGTCTGAAATGAAGAGGCATTAAATTAGCTGGTGATATCTAAAAATATTAACATAAAAAAAAACTTGAGAGGTGTCAAGGGACACCCGGATGGAACGAAGTTCCTTTCGATTAATTAGTGAAGGAATTGTAATATATTTTTTTTTTTTTAAGTTATATTATTTTTTTTATTATTAAGAAATATATTGTAATATTAACCACACTGCCGACTCAGTCTTATGTAAACATGCTATTACGCACAGACTCAAAAAGAAGTGTGTGTGTACTTAAGTACGCACGTAAGAAGTTATACTTCATCATCTCATCTCATCTCAACTCAGCTCAGCTCAGCTCAACTCAACTCGACTAACAAACTACAGCAAAAAGTGTCGTTACAACTTTTGGCTCAAAAAGTGTCGTTACAACTTTTGGTCCTAATTTTTTCCGCCTAGCCCCCTTTCGCAACGCGCGATAAGAAACTTCGTTCCAATAAAAAAAAACTGGTCAAGTGCGAGTTTAACTCGCATTCGAAGAGTTCCGTACAATTTCTGTAAAAAATTCAACTGTCTACCTATTACGGTTCATGAAATATAGCCCGCTGACAGACAGACGGACGGGATCCAAGACAGCTGAATCGTCGATTCTACTGTCTTGGATCCCGCAACAAAATTAATCAGAAACAAACAGCGGAGGAGTAAAAAAACTGGCCAGGTGCGTTTCGGGCTTTGCACATTTAGGGTTCCGTACCAAATGAGGGAATTTCAAAGAAAAAATCTGATTTATCAATATATTGGTATTTGTTAGTAAAATAGATGTATTGATAAACATTATCACCTTTCAAGTTAAGTTCAACAAAATTTTGTGATAGACGACGGACAGACAGACAGACGGACACGTAAGTGACAGCAATAGGGCTCCGTTTGGACCCTTCGCGTACGAAATCCTAAAACACAACTTACCTATAACCCTGCAACAATTTCGCCAAGGTCCTCATAAAGACCGCCCTGATCTCCTTATCCAGCATGTGAGGTGGTGACGACGCCGGCGGTGGAGGGGCAAAGGCCGAGTCAGCGGACCGAAGCTCGGGCTGCAGCACTAATGCCAGCGCTTCCTGGAGAGACGAGAGGAGCTTGCCTTCCGGACGCGGGATGTTAACTCCGGCTGGTATGTGGAGGGAGCCCACGTCTAGGTCTGCTACTATCACGTCCAGCTGGAAAAGGAATTATGAGTTAGCTAATTCGACTAACTCTTCCAAAGTGAGATACAAAGCATTACCCTCATTCAGGGGCAGTTGGATAAAGATAGCAGGGTTTTCCCGACCTCTGGGAATTGGTTACTCCTTGTGATCGTAAGCTGATCCATTAAAAACCTATGTTGTGTGGAACATGATAGTCAAGTCTTCTAACGTCACAACGTCGACGTAACTCATCAGTTCCAGAAAAAACTCTTTTTTGCAAAGATTGTTGGTTAGTCGAAATCAATTTGATGACTAATACCTAAACCTTCTACATAGGTAGACTATCAAGATGTATGGTGAGTGATCAGGGGCCTGACGCGTTCGAAATCTTTATAAACGGATTGGTACTAAAACTCTGTCAGGATCGGTATTGAAGATTCCGAAACTCCCAGTTCTGAAACCACTTCCTTCAAACTAGAATCCACTCCGATCAAAAGGAGCAAAAGGAGATCGAGAGGCGTTAGAGTAGCCAACATTTCTGCTATCCCCGCCGGTAGTAGCGGGATGTGTACGTGAGCATATCTAAAGGGGAACATGAGGACCAGGACCTTAGTCTTCTAAGCTTAGTCCAAACCTTTTGCTGATATACTCACCATTTTCGAATAAATCTTTTCCAAAAGAACATTCGACTCCTCTAACTAATGTCATAAGTCTTTCTTCCATGTTGCAACTGATTGAACAGCGGCATTGGCGCAGTCTTGTTGCGGTCAAACACAACTGTACAACAACTGCACAAGGACTGTCAAAAGCAGTCGGGTTGAAGCCGACTCCAACCGCAACACGACTGCTCTAAAATTGGTATCGACAGCTCTAAGCAGTCCGTCTATAGAGGGCCTTAGCGTCCTACAAACTCATCAGTTCTGACACCTTCTCCTTTAAACTGGAATGCACACAGATCAGGCGTTGGAGTAGCCAACACTTCTGCCCACACCACAGGCAGTAGCGGGATGTATATGTGAGCGTATCGGAAGGGCAACATGAGGGCTGCTAGCGCTCAGCATGCTATCTTGAAGACCAGGACCTCAGACTAAATCTATTGCTAATTCACTCACCATTTCCAACCAAGTCTTCTCCAAAAGATCAGGTGATGGTCTTAAAAAATCTCATAACTACTATATCAGCAACAGCAAAACAAACAGTAAAACCAAGCAGAAGTTTCGTGCTAAAAGGAACTCACCAGTTCTGACACCTCCTCCTTTAAACTGGAATGCACACCGATCAGGAAAGGCGTTGGAGTAGCCAACACTTCTGCTAACCCCGCTGGCAGTAGCGGTATGTATACGTGAGCGTATCTGAAGGGGAACATGAGGGCCGCCAGCGCTCTACACGCGGCCGCTAGTCGGGCCGCTGCTAAGGAGACCAGCAACACTTTGTGTTCGCTCATCACTGCACACCAGAGCGTTACCGAGTTGTGGATACCTGGGATGTAGAACTTGAGTGTTAGAATGAGAACAATAAAGTACTACGTAATAAAAAACCGGCCAAGCGCGAGTCGAACTTACGCACAAAGGGTTCCGAACGAATCATATATTTTTTAACAGGTTTATATTTTGAAACTATGTAGGTACAAAAGTATGCAAAAGCATGGTGAGTTCCAAGCAGAATTCCGATAAAAAAACTAACAGAAAAAAAATAGAACCGACTTCCAAAAAAAGTGCAAATAACTTTAATTTCGGAAATAGGTGTTTCTGGTTTTGTGTCTTCGTTTTTTGACACCGACTTCCAAAATTAAAGTTATTTTGCACTTTTTTTGGAAGTCGGTTCAATTTTTTTGTAAAAAAGTTTTTTATTTTTCACTTTTTGGTTGTGGTTACCCATTAAACTGTGTTAACAATTCATAGACATACGATCGCAGCAATCGCGGTTGATTTGCTGTCAATTTTTGAAGAGTTCCGTTGTCTGTCTACGAAACCCATCATCAGATTTATATGAAATTTAAATGGAACAAACCCCTTTTGAACAAATAAGAATTTTGTAAATCCGGAGTTATGCCCGAAATACAAACATCCGAATTGATAACCTCCTTCTTTTTGAAGTCGGTTAAAAAATTAAAAATTCTTATGAGTTTTCCTGTAGTGTAAAAGCACATAACTGCTTTTTGTGGTATTTCAACATTTTAGGTTCAGTAGTATCAGAGATAAGGAGGAATAGTAATTTTTCATCAATTTTATTAAATTACTCAAAATTCAAAATTCAATGCATTTATTTCAAATAAACCATTTACAGGCACTACATTGTCAATAACCACACTTAAATTGTCAATAAGTCGATCAGTCAGAAAGATGAAGCTAATTGCACATTCCAAGGCGTAGATCTCTATGGAGAAGAACGTGCAAGAAACTCCATGGACACTCTTTTAAACCATGTTATGTATTACAAAAATCCTGGTTACATATATGTATGTCTTGTTGCTTCTATAATCAAGATTAAAATAAGCCAGTGGCAGTTGAGAGAGAAACTATGTATTTTAAAATTAGGATAAAATATATTTTAAGCCTTAAAATAAGCCCTTTCCTTTAATATGTATAAAGCACGGTACAGATAAGTAAGTTAAGATTTTATTTGTTTAAACATGGGTGTACATGATACATGCATGATAACAATAAGATACAGAAATGTTCTAACATTTTCAGCCCCATATCGTGGCGTTTTTTTAACCGACTTCGAAAAAGGAGGAGGTTCTATGTTCGACTGTATGTATGCCAACCGATTTCTGTGTCAATTGTGGACCGATTTTCAAATTTTTTTTTTTTCAGAAAGAATATACTCCCGAGGTGGTCTCACATAAATTTTATCGAGATTGCTCCAGTGCTTTTTAAACAACTGAACAAAAACGAAAAATACGTATAGATAGATGACGTATTGGTTTTCTCCAATTACGAGTATGTTTAAATTCCACGTTCCATGTTACTGTGGTTTTTAGTTCTGGGTTATAACAACTAAAAAGTGAAAAATAAAAAACCATTTTTACAAAAAACATAACCGACTTCCAAAAAAGAAAATACCTACACTAAAAATAAAAAAAATACTTTAATTTCGGTTATTAATTAAAGTCGGTATTAAATAACGAAGAAATAAAATACAAACACCGACTTCCGAAATTATATTATAATATTCTTTAATATTTAATTATTATTGGAGTAATTGGAGAAAATCAATACGTCATTTATTTATACGTATTTTTTGTTTTTCATCAGTTTTTCAAAAAGCACTGAAACAATGTCGATAAAATTTATATGGGACCACCTCGGGAGTATATTCTTACGGATAAAAAAAGAATTTTGAAAATCGGTCCACAACTGACGGAGAAATCGGTTGCTTTTATGTAAAAAAATTTTTTTTTCTAGCTTGTCTCCCAAAAGTGACCCCATAATTATCACTTACCCAGCAGCCTCAGCAGCATATAGACAGCGGTGTGCGTAACAGGCATGGGAGGCGCGGCGGGCGGCTGCAGCGCCTGGCGGTCGCCGGCGCCGATGCTGAAGCGCACCTGTGGCCCGCCTGCGCCCGGCACCAGCACGCCGCCCACCAGGTTACCGACCAACGTCTCCAGAGGCACGCCTAGGTTCTCCACCCATACTGTGTAGATTATGCCGAGGCAGTTCTGGAACAAGTGTATAATACACTTTATGTTACGTCAAAAAAAAAAAAAAAAAAACAAATTAGTTAGTAAACCAGCTGACGTAGCTCAGGCATTTAATGAGTTTTTTGCCAACATACCTATAACTACAACTCGCTTCTTAAATTCATCCCCGTCTAAAGCTGAAAGTCTTTTGAACGGTAGTGTACCTAAGTGCAATCAATCATTTAGTTTTGAGCATGTAACACCACTTGACGTAGTTAACGTTTTTAACTCTCTAAAATCAAAAAACACAGGTGATTACTGGGGCATCTCAATTAAACTTTTGAGTGATATAATAGGCATCGTAGCGCCTTATCTTGCTGTAACTTTTAATAAATGCGTGGACTCAGGAACTTTTCCTGATCTCATGAAGTGTAGTAAAGTCATACCTCTATTTAAATCAGGCAATAAAAATGATATAGGCAACTTCAGGCCTATTTCCATCCTGCCTGCATTTAGCAAAATTTTTGAAAAGTTAATACTGAAGCAGTTGCTAACATATTTTAATGTAAATAGCCTCCTTCATAATGATCAATATGGCTTTACAAAAGGTCGATCGACTACAGATGCGGGTGTTGCTCTCCTAAAACACATATTCAACGCATGGGAGAACTCGCAAAATGCTATCGGAGTTTTCTGTGACCTCTCCAAAGCTTTTGATTGCGTACACCATGACACGCTTTTGCGTAAGCTGCGTCATTATGGTCTCCAAAACGAAGCTCTAAATGTAATTGATTCATATTTATGTAATAGGTTCCAATGTGTAGATATCAATGGTGTTAAGTCTTCCGGGCTACCAGTTCATTTAGGTGTGCCTCAAGGCTCGATATTGGGACCATTCTTGTTTTTGGTGTATATTAATGATTTACCATATTTTTTAAAGGGTATCTGTGACGTAGTACTGTTTGCAGATGATACCTCTCTTATCTTTAAAGTAGATAGGAATAGAAATGATTTTGATAACGTAGATAGCGCTCTCTCAATGGTTACGGATTGGTTTACGACAAATAACTTGGTTCTTAATGCTAAGAAAACTAAATGTATAAAGTTTGCCTTACCTAATGTTATAAATCTAGGACCTAATGTCATCTTAAATAAAGAAGTGCTTGAAACTGTGGACTCGGCAGTTTTTTTGGGTATAACTGTTGATTCCAAACTTCAATGGGGCGCACATATATCAGGCCTATCAGGAAGGCTCAGTTCTGCCGCCTACGCCGTCAGAAAAGTTAGACAATATACTGACGTTGACACAGCACGGTTAGTCTATTTTAGTTATTTCCATAGTGTTATGTCTTATGGTATTCTTTTGTGGGGTAAAGCTGCGGACATACAAAATATATTTGTTTTACAAAAACGTGCTGTACGAGCAATCTATAGGTTAAGGTCAAGAGTTTCTTTACGAGAAATTTTCAAAGAGATTGGAATTCTCACGGTGGCATCTCAATTCATTTTTGCAAACATATTATACATTAGACAAAATATACATTTGTACAAAAAGACCAGTGATATCCACAATTTTAACACCAGAAATAAGTATAAACTTCATGTTCCTTCCCACCGTGTTCGTAGGGTTCATGGTTCGTTTGAGGGTCTCGGTATCGAATTTTACAATAAGCTACCCCGTTCTTTTCTTGACTTGCCTTTTAATGCATTTAAAACTAAAATTAAATCTAGTCTCTGTTCGAAAGCATACTATTCCATCAACGACTACTTAGAAGATAATAATAGTTGGTCGCTGTGTTGAACGCAAGACAATGTTACACTTGATGTTCTTTCTCCATATTTAGCTTATGGTTATAACAGATTATATGAGTTCATATAATAATTGTCTACCAAATTTAGTGTGATGGCCCTAGTTCATCACTTGTGGCTTCGAATCACAGCCCTTTGATAGTTTCAATCTTTGTTCTTGTAAGCAGGCACACCAGTTATGTATGGAGGCTTCTTTAATTTGGTTTAGTGTTTATGCTTGAGTTGGTTTTTAATGGCATGATTGAGTGTGCTAGCTGGCAAGTGGCGGATTATTTTATTTAATTTTATGATTATATTTTAGACGGCATATATTTATTTTTCTGTTTTACATAATGTTAAGATTGTTGCTTAGAATTATATAGATTCAAGTTCTTAAAACTTAACAGACAGATGTGTTGCTGGGGAGTTTGTTGGCCACTTCTTCTTCACAGCTAAAACACTAGGAAGTGGTGACGGGCGGGCGTTTTTTGGGGGACTGTCTTTATGTAGAACTTTGACGTTCAAAAAGTGCTGGTTCTCAGCCTAGTTTGAATAAATGACTTTTGATTTTGATTTTGTTTTTTACTTTAAGAGGGAACAGGGCCTGCAAGGAATTTGAAAAATAGGTATTTGAAGAAACTATTGCTGTCGTGCTGCCTTTAGTCTGCCCCCGTAAAGTGTGATAGGGACAGCTGCAGCTCAGACCGAATTTATCACAACATTTTTGACGAGATCGACGTTTTGTATCCCCCTTCTCGCTCCTCGAATACTGAGCCGATTCAATTATTTTTGGCACAAAATTTTAAAAAAGAGTATTTCTGGGTTCCTATTAAATGTTTTATGTTAAAAACTTTTCGAATTGGTCTGGTTGTCCTTTATCAACGGCGGTAAAAATGGGCCATTTTTTGTAATTTTTGGAGGATCGTATTTTCTTGTCTTATTAGTTGCTCAAAAAAAAAGGAAATGACAGGGACGTGTCTACAACAGACCTTGACTTTATGAAAAAAAAAATGATTGCTCTAGAGGCATTATTCAGGAAGAAAAAAGAGGAATACATTTGTATGGAGAATCGCAGCCCCTATTCCCTCTTAATTGTACGGATGGAGAAGGATGATGCAGGTGATGAAGATCAGCAGTCACTCGATGACAGTATGAGTCCAAGAGATACCAAGTATAGTTGGCTGAAAAAATCTAATTAATCCTTCAATAACCAAAAATATTGGACAGGGATTTTTTTTTGTCACGTAATTCAAAAATGAGGACGATACAGTACTTCACATACATCGATACACTTTGTACCGTTTAATGACGTAACAAGCTCCCACTCCTGAACTTAAGAGTTTTATTGGTTTGGTAAAGCATAAAATACGTGTCTAAATAGAATTACTATTTTTCCCAAGGAAACATCCATATTCGTCCATAGTTTCAAGTAAGTCGGCCTAAGTACATGATTTACCTCCTGGTTTAAAACATCTGCTTCTAAAAACTCAGAAGCTACAAAGACTTGCAAACAAGTCGTTGAACTGAGGTTTCTTTAACAACTAAGGACTAATGCTGCATACATATTAGCACACACACATAACTGTCATTTATCAACAAGGTTCTGACTGCTTACCATCAAAACATCTACCCAAAACAAAGGCAAAGGGTAGCCCGCGACATTCAAATTTTCTTACGTTTTTTGCAATTTGCAGGTCAGTATCAGGCGCGGATAAATTCGTAACAGAGTTACCGCGCCCCTGGGTACTCAGTCCAGGAAGGAACAGGGGTGGGTTTTAGTCAGTAAAAGTCTGACACGCTCTAGCTCTACGCAGAGCGGGAGAAGTCATAGGATGATTTCCCACCCCCCAAAAAAAAGATAACTTAAGAAAATTATAATTTCGCGGGCCACCCTGGTGCTTCCACCTTAAGCCAGGTTTACTTTATTGTGTTGTGTCGTGTCGTGGCGTGTTCTGACGCAGTTGATTGGCTACAAAATTCGTTGATATATGACGTAGGCTTGTACAGAGTCGTTTGATTGGTGTATCCCGCACAACAACACGACACGACACTGTGGTGCCGATTCTGATGTGCACAAACTATACTTAATTTAGGCTATTGCTATCTTCTTCTCTCTATTATAACAAGAAAGAGCCGGACGTAAATTAGAGCTGTCAAATTTAGTTGAACTAATATTTGCATACAAATTAAGGGTACACGTAAAAACATGCCGACTAAAAACACGGTAAAGCGCAAGGCGTAAACTAGTTTGACATCTCTAACTTAGTTCATAGCTATAGCCGTCCTTTTCTAGCACTGCATATTAGTAAAGTAAAGCGATTGTCTAATTTTAGTTAAGTTATTGAACAAGAGAATCGGCACCAATGTCTGTAGTTTTAATAGTACTTACTCTGAAGGTATCGATGTAGTCCTGCCTCGACACGATGACGAGACATTTGGGAGCATACATGATACTGTGGTGGGTGATGTTTGGTACCGGCCGCGTCGATTCGAAGGATTCTTCGTCCTGTGAACAAGAGAAAATAACAATTGAAACAATTATGAATAAAGGAAAGAGTAGATTACTGTGGTTTAAGTGCTGTATTATGACGTTTTAATACCATCGTTATTCCAGTGTGCCCGATAGACGGAGCTCGACCGATGTATTTTTTTTATAGACCTATCCCTTTCCGCAACGTAATAATATAATGTACCGTCCCACATGACGAGAACCTCGTGAGAGCCGAGAAAGATAAACAAATCAAGTATATTGACTTGGCTCGCGAGGTTGTCGATATGTGGGATGTGGACTCAGCGATGATTGTACCGATAGTCGTGTCAGCCAATGGCTTAATAGCCACGAGCCTCGACCAACATCTCAGGCGGCTCTCGTTAGGCAGCTGGATCAAGGGCTTGATTCAGAAAGCTGTACTTCTGGCTCGCATTGTTAGACGGTTTCTCTCTCTGGAGTCCTGACCCGGGTAGCTTGGGCCTTGATCCCGAAACCGGTGGGCTACTATATTTTATATTTTTAAATGTTTTTTATACATATTTTTTAAGAAATATTTAAAAATGTATTTAATATGTAAGAAAGATCATCATCTGCCTAGCCTTTTCCCAACTATCTTGGGGTCGCCTTCCAGTGTAACCGGATGCAGCTGAATACCAGTATTTTACATGGAGCGACTGCCTATCTGACCTCCACAACCCAGTTACTGGGTAATACGATACCCCTTGGTAAGACTGGATGTCAGACTTTCGGGCTTCTGACGACCCGTAACGACTGTCAAAGATCCGCGATTGACAGCCGGGACCAACGGCTTAACGTGTTTTCCGAGGCACGGAGGAGTCTCGGTATGTAAAGATAGTCACCCATCCACGGACCAACCCCGGCAAGCGTAGCTTAACCTGATGGATCGACCCATGCGACCCATGTGATAAATAAACGAAATAATAATGTATCCTGATATTTAAGCAGTGGAAAAAACCATTTTATCAATTTCCATAGTTTTAAAACAGTCATAAAAACATTTCTCATCCCTCCTTCTGGCGCAGTATATGTATAGTATCTTTATAAATAAAACAAAGTCAGGTCAAGTTACACCATTTTTAACTCGAGAACGACTGGACCGATTTTCATGAAGTTTGATTTGTTGGATTTTTCTCCGCTCCGAATAGCTAATAAAACATTGGAAAATTTCACGATACAAAAAAAAATATGAAGAAAAATCATTTTTTCAAACATTTTGTATGGAATGGCTTTTTTAATGACATCACGAGATCGGATTCAATTATTGATTCTGAGGCGGTAAGAAGTTCGGGAGGAGTAGGAGCAGTGGTGGCCCAGTGGTATTGATCGCGACTTACAAGTTGTAGGTCGTGAGTTCAAACCCAGGCAGGCGCTTTACTTTGTGTAAGTTATTTCATCACCACTGCTCTCATAACGGTGAAGGAAAACATCGTGAGGAAACCGGCATGTCTGTGTATCATTTCACAGAGAGTAGACCTGTGCCTTAGCAGTGGGGACAATAAAAAGGCTGATGATGAAGAAGTTCGGCGGTCGGCTAGTCATAAAATAAAAAAAAAACATACATACAGTCGAACATAGAACCTCCTCCTTTTCCAAAGTCGGTTAAAAATAATTGAAAACCGAAAGCTCATGAAAACACTCCTATGTTAACGGTCAAGACATCCAAATGGCGATAAAAACGAGCATAAACCGTGCCATCTAGCCGCTAGGATTATGGCAAAAAGTGACGTGATATTAGGTTGTAAATTGAGCATTTTTGATAGCGCCTTACGACTAGGGTTGCCAACCGTACCATCTTCCTTTAAGGCCCTACTAACGGTCCAGTGGCGCCCTCATTGAATAAAAAATCGTAGCATATCGTGGCAACAGTACCAAAAACGGCCGTTTCTGACACTTTTGATACGAAACATTTTGAGACCTGTTTCAACAACGTAAAAATTCTTTATCCTCTTTGTAACAAACGTGATGTTGCATTTTTTAATATTTATTTTCTGTGCTATGCTACGATTTTTTATTCAATGAGGGCGCCAATGGACCATTAGTAGACCCTTAATATATAATAATCTCGTGTCACGGTGTTTGTAGTTGCACTCCTTTGGAAACGGCTCGACCGATTTTAATGATATTTTTAAGCTATTGCATAGCTTCTATCGCGGGCCTTGTGCGCCTTGAGCGTGGAGACCGAATCCAGAAATTCCGTAACGAAAATAACCTAACACCTTCCACTCCGACCGGCACAACGGTGATACTTTTTAGTTTTGCCATCTATCGATGAATAGCAGAACTTTTGACTTTTGGCTTTTGATGATATTGTGTTGTTGATATTGATGATGATGATGATGGTGGTGATGATGATGATGATGATGATGATGATAATGATGATGATAATGATGATGATTATGATGATGATGATGATGAAGATGATATTTATCGCCAAAGAAGTGTAACTTCTTACGTGCGTACATAAGTACACACACACAAATAAAATAAATAAATAATTAAAATTGCATAAGTTGATAAAAAATACTATGCAATAGCTTTACCGCGGCAGTCTCCGAGTGCCACACGTCTTTTTTTTTGTATGTTTGGTAGGTATGAGAATAGGTCGTAAAGTATTTTTCAACCTCCTACCTCCACCCTCCATTTTTTTTATCTCAGAATAACGTTTGCTGGGTCAGCGAGTAATATAGTACGCTAAAATACTATATTTTGAACACCGAAATCTAACAAACATCTCCTTAATTTTTAAAAATTATGAACGCGCCTTTACATTAACTTTTGACTAATGCCACAGCATGTATCCAAACTTATCCGTCATAATGCGTTCAGAACTTATCAACAATTTAAAATTGACAACGTCAAGTCTTATAAAAAATTAAGTCAAATAAAGGTACACATATCTTTGTGTCTTAATTGAACTAAAATAACTGCCACCAACTACATCAGACTGCTTGAAAAGTGACTTGTTTTATATTATTTGGTTTTCTGAAATTTTTCAATTTACTAATGTACGAGTACTATATTTTTATTGCTTATTTTGAAAAATACTATATTTCGCCGATGAAATGTTGGCAACCCTACTTACGACGCCTCCCTCAAATCATTAGAGGGTGGGGTCGTAGACAGAATCTCATTTTGTTGTATGATGTCTGCCGACAGCTAGTAAACAACAATTTTGATCAACACTTCAATTTCTATTTCCTAAGTAGGTATTGAAATTTTGAGTGATTACGGAAATATCGTTATTAAATTGTAGGAGTGGAATGATTATTAATAAATAAAGCTGGATGTTAGGGGTAGGTATGAAGTAAATAATATTATTAGTTTACATTTTAAAAATTTTTTTTACAAAAATAGAACCGATTTCCAAAAAAAGTGCTAAATAACTTTAATTTCGGAAGTCGGTGTTTCTGGTTTTGTCTTCGTTTTTTGACACCGACTTCCGAAATTAAAGTTAGTTTGCACTTTATTTGGAAGTCGGTTCTATTTTTTTGTAAAAAAGTTTTTTATTTTTCACTTTTTAGTTGTGGTTCTACATTAAACAGTGTTAACAATTCATAGACATACTTACGATCGCAGCAATCGCGGTTGATATGCTGTAAATTTTTGAAGAGTTCCGTATCTGTCTCCGAAACCCATCATCAGATCCGTCAATATATGACGGAGTTATGTCCGAAAATACATAAAAAAAATACAAACATCCGAATTGATAACCTCCTTCTTTTTGAAGTCGGTTAAAAACAGATCCTCGTGTCTAACATGATTTATGGAGACGTACAAAAATGCAGATGGATCGATCTATCTTATTTGTATTTTAGTGTCAGAATCAGAAAACCAGACGAAGATTACTTTAACAGTCAGAGCTTATTTTTAACACGCTTTTTAACCGACGAAAAAAAGGAGGAGGTTCTCAATTCGACCGTATACATATATATTTTTTTTTTGTGTATTTTCAGCCCTCACTCCGTCATTTATGAACCGATTTTGATGATTCTTTTTTTGTTAGATAGAGTATACCTTAAGGGTGGTCCCATGCCAAGAAAATCAGGATCTGATCATGGAATCATGATAAAATTGAGAGAAACCCTCGAAAATTGTGGGCACGTTTAGCGTTTCTGTATGTATGTTCGGCCCTTACTCCGTTTTTTATGAACCGATTTTGATGATTCTTTTTTTGTTAGATAGGGTTATACCCCAAGGGTGGACGACTCAAAATTAGTTTATATAAAATTTCATATTTTATGTAGGTAAATAAGCTCAATACTCAAGACTTAAAAGGTTTATTTATTTTTAGCTTTTTAGTTCTTTTTCCTCGGTTAATTTTTTTGTTAAAAAGTTTTTTGGAAGTCGGTTCTATTTTTTTGTAAAAAAGTTTTTTATATTAGCTTAATTTGTAAGTACGTATGTAAAACATCTTGGAAGTTAGATTTGATCAACTTCTCGGTATTCGATTGAGCTGAAATTCTGCATACATGTTTAGTCTGGACGAAAATGCATGGTTAGCTAAGTGACTTCATTCTAAATCCAATATGACGGACGCCCAAAGATGGCGGTCTAGTTATTTTATATGCATTCCCATGGTATGGGTATCAAATGATAGGGTTTGCTTGAGAAGACTAGGGAAAATAAAACAAATAATTTTCAGTACCTAGTTAAAAAAAATAAAAAACACTATTTTTTATTTTTAACCGACTTTCGAAACAGGAGGAGGTTCTATGTTCGACTGTTTTTTTTTTTTCGCGCATTTCTCCGTCAGTTGTGGACCGATTTTCAAAATTCTTTTTTTTATCTGAAAGAATATACTCCCGAGGTGGTCCCATATAAATTTTATCGAAATTGCTTTAGCGCTTTTCGAGAAACTGAACAAAAACGAAAAATACGCATATCTCGATGACGTTTTGGTGTTCTCCAAATGTTTAAATTCCACGTTCCATGTTATTGGGGTTTTTGGTTCTGGGGTATAACAACTAAAAAGCGAAAAATAAGAAACTTCGTTACAAAAAAAACAACCGACTTCCAAAAAAAAAAATAACCTAAAAATTTAAAAATAACTTTAATTTCGGAAGTCGGTGTCAAATATCGAAGAAATAAAATACAAACACCGACTTCCGAAATTAAAGTTATTTTTAAATTTTTAGTGTATTTTTTTTTGGAAGTCGGTTGTTATTTTTGTAAAAAAGTTTTTTTTCGTGTTCTAGTAGTCCGCCATATTGGATTTTGGAATGACGCTAAGCATGCATTGCCATCTAATCTAAACATGAACGAAAAATTTCAGCTAAGACAGAAACCGGGAAGTAGGTCAAATTGAACTTCTAAGATTTGTTTACATAATGACCAGTGTGTTAAAAAGCGTGTTTTTTTTTTTAAACTATATTTCTTTTACCAAAAAAACGGCCGCAAGAGAACTCCGCAAAAAAAAATTGGACAAGAAAAAGGAGTTTTGTTTCGAAAGCATTCTTATTGTAAACTTTTTATGCTTCTGAAAGGTATCTTATCATCTTGACAACAAATAAGGCTATGAAGTATATTCGAATGTATAATCAACAGATAATCCCGACTGTTGACATTCGACAAGAGTAATCCTCACACACAATCAGACGTATTCATCCACTAATTACATGCGCGAATAGATTAACCTCATACATAACTTGGAATACATTCTCGTTAGTCGTTAGTATGCATGACGACCGATCAAGCTATAAAGTGCCAGAATAAGCTAATCTGCCATTGTACGAAAAGCCTCAACAAAGGGGGGTCTGGTTACAATGGCGATGTCAGTACCGCCGAGGCTCTACGCTTCAACATTACCAGAATAAGCTTACCCATCATTGTGCCGAAAAGCTATGCATTGTGAGGTCAGTTTATATTGCAGATGTGAGTTTGTGTACCGCCGAGACTAGATGTTTCCGCCGGTGACGACGCGGAAGCATTGCAATCGTAATAATGATGACTTTGATTGTGTACTGCGATTAAAAGTCGCAAGAGATTGTGCTGTATGATGTAAGGTGGGAATTTGCAAGAGATTTGATGAAAATGAGCCTCTTTCAAAGAGTGGACTCTTCATTCTACTGCATCATGTATTTTTCTTCCATACTCCTCTATTAGTCGTCATCTCTGTAGTCACCCCCTTTTTACCCTTATCATCTTTCACACAGTCCAACCATCGTTTCTTTGGCCTTCCCCTACTCTTACAGCCATCCACATCCATACACAAGACTTTGCTCACGACATTTTCTTCCGCATCACATGCCCATACCACGACAACCGATTCCCACACAACTTTTCAGTCAGCGGTGCCAGTTTCAGACTTCCTCTTATATACTCATTCCTAATTCTATCCATGCGCGTAACACCACACATCGCTCTTAGCATTCTCATGTCAGCTGCATGCAATTGCTTTTCATTCATCCCTTTTGTGGCCCAACATTCTGAACCATACAAGACAGCAGATCTGACCATTGTTTCATAAATTCAAAGAGTAGAATATGATAAACAACCTATAATCCCACTCAATCTGCCTAACCTTTTCCCAGAGTCAAGCCACAAAGGAGCAGGTGGTTGTACATGCTGGGCAGGTAAAGAGGTGACGCATGTCCTGTGAAGGGGCTGCTCACTGGCATTGAGTTTGGGATGGGTCAAATATCCAGCTGATAATGATGGATGATGAACAAAGGAATGAAGCTAGAACATTCATAAGCAGGACAAAGTAACCGCATATTATGCAATAACAAGACTACTTCTTATATCCTATCCTATAGGCAACTAAATTACTTTATATCAAAGACAACACGTCATCAAAGCTTACAAATTCTGAACAAATTGTTTTTGGCTTCATCTGCTTACTTATATTACGATCAAGAACATGATTTATATGTGTACTGTATATAAACAATACTACAGCACATATTACGTAAATAAGGCCAGACCACACATGAGGTATTGTCTGTACTAATGTGGACTGTGAAGTTATTTGAACACATGCTGCCGACAAATATTAGCTTACTGTATATTACGCCATATTAGAATAACGGTAGTCAGATATCAACAAATAGAAACTGTTAATTAATATTCAAATTGCTCGTGTAACGAGACCTCATTTTAGGTCTGGATGGTATAGACAAATCATCGTAGGGGAATGATGATTTGTCGATACCATCCAGATATATGAGATGCTATAATTTATACAAATTTATTTAGGATCGCCGTAACATGTTTTCTTTTTCCATACTTCTCTTACCCATTTTCTAACCATACCATCTATCATACAGCTGAGGAGCTCGTAGCTAAAGTAATAACAGCCGCACAGGTCGATCAATCAGGTTAAGCTACGCTTGCCGGGATAGGTCCATTTATGGGTGACTATCTTTACATACCGAGACTCCTCCGTGCCTCGGAAAGCACGTTAAGCCGTTGGTCCCGGCTGTCAATTATGGATCTTTGACATTCTTTACGGGTCGTCAGAAGCCCGAAGGTCTGACATCCAGTCTCACCAAGGGGTATCGTATTACCCAGTAACTGCGTTGTGGAGGTCAGATAGGCAGTCGCCCATGTAAAATACTGGTATTCAGCTGCAACCGGTTAGACTGGCCGACCCCAAAATAGTTGGACAATAGCTAGGCAGATTGACCATCCATAATTTATTTCTTTTCTTTTATAACCATCAACATCCATACTGAAAAATTAACTCGTGATATTTTCCTTATGGCCCAGGATCGTAACTCCAAAACGCACCAAAATCATATGCGATTCCTTTAAACGACAATCTAGGTTTGCCGGAAGCGAAAATTCAACGGAGATCGAATAAGACAGGTAGAAAATTGAGTTTTCCACGACGACGGAAATTGTCAGGGCAAGTATCGTCAAATATGAATATTGCATTGGTATCGGAGGGAGATTTTTGTTTTTGTTTTTACGTATCACTTGCAGAGTCAGTGTTCCCTGATAGCTACAACCGGGGAGTTTTTAATAATAAAAATGTCAATCTGCGTAGCCTTTCCCAACTATTTTGGGGTCGGCTTCCAGTCTAACCGGATGCCACTGAAAACCAGTATTTTACATGGAGCGTCTGCCTATGGTAATACAATGCCCCTTGGTAAGACTGGTTAACCGTAACGACTGTCAAAGATCCACGATTGACAGCCGGGAGTTTTTAATTTAGTCTTTAATTTGGAGGAGTCTTTAATTACAGTTAAAAAATGTATTGTTATTGTATGTTATCTTCATAATACTTCCAGCTTTTTAAAACATAACTTCTTTTAAAAGCTTTTATTTAGCTTGCAATGTTTTTATCTTAGATTATGAAAGGTTATAGACAAAGTGTCAAAAGCCAGCAATCTGAAGTATCAGAATGAGAAGCCGGCTTGTATCTGTACACGCGAAATAAGCTCACACAGATAAAATGAGAAGCCGAAACGTCATCGTTATGTTCGTCGAGGTCACTCACACATTTTAACGTTCCTGCTTCATTTAATGTTCAATGACTTTGCGTCTATATCCTTTCATAGTCTAAGGTTTGTATGTATGTATGTTTGCGTCAAATGTTGCAAGCTGAATTAGGATCAATTCCTCTTAATTTTTGCATGTGGGTTCAGTTCCGTTGACAATACATTTCTATGATAAGCATGACTTGAATCGACATCCAAGATTAGCTCCAGATAAAGAAACTTTTCAATGCTCAAGAGCACGGACACGAAATTTTGTGCACGCTTATGATAGCAGGTATAAAAGCTTCTGCCCAGAGGTCGTGGATAAATACGAAACAGAGTTACTGCGCCCCTGGGCACTCAGGCAACTGAAGAAGCAGGAGTCTGATACGCCCCCCAGAGCGGGTGAAGTCATTGGATGATTTCCCACCCCAAAAAAAAAACAAAACTCTACTAACATAACATCCTCTGTCTTCAAAGCAGAGAAAATCAAAGCTAACCAAAAGTTTTAAATTGCGAATCCTCGAAAATAGGACACACCAACACACTGTTTCCTGATTTCACATAAACACTGCTCCCAACACGGAATCCGGGTCAAGACTCAAAGGGAGACAAAGCCATATTAAACAAAGCTATGCGAATGTTCTTTGCCAAGTATACACACAATAAAAACAGAGCAACGACTTTTGAACTGGAAAAACAGAAAATTCTTTGCTTTTTACCCGACTTTGCGACGCAAGGGAGGGTGCCGAGATAGGAGCCGAACGAATATGGTGTAGAGAGCTGGTATCATATTATGGTGTATTAGAGAAGTAGTTTCAGAGCAAAATAGAGATTTTAAAGTTAAAATCAGCCTAAAAATATTCTCACTGCTGGGACTCAGGCCTCAGGAGAGAGAATGGACAGTAAATTACCACGCGAGTCCAGTGCGGGTTGGTTGATGTCACATGTCTTCGGATTTTTGGTTTTAGGACATGCCGGTTTCCTTACGATGTTTTCCTTTACCGGTTTGAGAGCAGATGACCTCTGATGGGGAAGAAAAGTTCGGGGAATCTTGGTAGTAAAGAATTATGCAAGAAATATTAAAAAACTTTTTTACAAAAAATACAACCGACTTCTAAAAATTGCAAAATAACTTTAATTTCGGAAGTCGGTGTTTGTATTTTTTTGTTTCTTCGTTATTTGAAAAGTTTTTTATTTATCAGTTTTTAGTTGTTGTACCCCAAAAGTAAAATTAAATATTAAAGTTATGCCCGAACAGATAACCCCAATAACGATGGAATTTGAACATTTGGAGACAACCAAAACGTCATTCTGTGTATACCATATTTTTTGTTTAAACTGATCTTTTTAAAAAGTGCAAAATCAATTTCGATAAAATTTATATGGGAACACCTACCAAACAAAAAAGAATCATCAAAATCTATTCACAAATGGCGAAGATATCGCGTAACAAACACAAAAAAAAAAACACACACGCAGACGAATTGAGAACCTCCTTCTTTATGAAGTCGGTTTAAAAGTCCACTTTGACTCTTGCGCTGATGGAGTACTTAATTGAGATGGTACATTGAGTAGCAGAAAAATTAAGAAAGTATGTATAAATTAAGTAAGTACTTGTTTACCTCGCAGCCAGTCCCTCAACATTACCAGGGTAAAAAAAAAAGGGTAGCGGGATAGTTCGAAAGAGTTACCGCGACCCAAGAACGCAAAAAAGAAAGAAAGAACAGAGTGCGGTTTAGTCAGTAAGAGTCTGACACTCCCTCCCGCTCTTAGTGAAGCCCTTTTATGATTTCCCTCCCTAAAAAACAGGTCAACTCGCACGCGAAGGGTTCCGAACAAATCATGTTTATTTTTCAGGTGTTTTTTTTTAAACTGTATATTTCTTATTGGTTTTCCTTTAATATTTAAGTAAAGAACTATCGTCAGTATTTTTTTAAACATTTTAGGCCCAGTAGTTTCGGCGATAAGGGGAAGGAATGGTAATTTTTCATCTATTTTCTGAAATAATACATTTTAAAATTATGAATAAAAAAATATTTGAGACCCTTAAGCAAGCCTTTCATTTGATATGTAGCACGGTACAGTTTGGAAAACTTTTTTTTTTAATTTTCCGATTTGCACCCCAAAAGTGACCCCCCATATTTCAAATTCATTTATTTACGTTACACCACCGTATTTGGGTCATCCATCAATATACATGTGTATACCAAAATTAGATTCGGAGGCAAATGGATTGTGACAGACAGACAGACACACGAGTGATCTTATAAACCCTTAATAACACCCTCGGTTTAATAGAACTACGACCAAACTGAAATGTTATTGCTCACAGATTAATATTCCCTACTACCACATACCTCACCTTCATCTAGCATCCATCACACACACACACCCTCACACACGCACAACCTCACACACACACACCCTCACACACACACACACCCTCACACACACACACCCTCACACACACACGTACATACAAAGACGTTTCATCTACATGCATAAACACATCATGAGTAAACCTAACCCATCACTTATTTGATTTATTTCATCTTATTATTATTATTTTTTTTTATTTTTTATTCACAATTTGTATCAGGTAGAAAGTGGGAGAGGGCACAGACTTCTGTAATACAGGTTTTTTTTACCTAGCTCAGAAGTCAGGGTTTTCATAGGAATCTTGTAAAAAAGTTTGTGAATAAATTTATTATTATTATTATTATAGAACCCTCTATTTTTCATTCGGAATTTCGGAACCCTAAAAAAGCCTGTACTTACCTCAACATAACATAGTTATAATGAGGTATGGTTTAACCATCGACTACAGATCAGTATAAAAGCGCGGAGATGTGAATTGACCTTTAAACGATTAAGGAGGGGTGGCAACTCAACCGTGCTCTGGGATTTGACGTAGTTGGAATCTTTCAAGCCGTCTTAAATATTCCCCTTTTAAATCCCTCGCAGTTTCCGCCTAAAATTCTTGTTTCATCTTGTGATAATGGATTAATTGTTCGAAGCGCTAAGTCTTTTGCTTTGTTTTGGATAAGCTTTGTTCTACAAAAATATGATCTACTAGCGTCTGCCTGCGGCTTCGCCCGCGTGGAATGAACTAATGAGATGAGAGATTTACTAATGTACTATTCCAGACTATAATCTATCTATGTGCCAAATAGTGGTGGGTCGTTGTCGAATTTTTGGTGGACGAAACGCAACCGCTTTTCCGACGACGAAAACGGTTGTAGAAAACGGTCGTCGTCGCAAATGGTTTGAAGACGGCTTAAACGACGAAACTATCGTTGATTGTAGTAGTTGCAGTTTTTAACAACTACTAACGGTTTCAGGTTGCAAATGTACGAAACGTGACTGTCGCGTCACAAACGACAGCACTGACGAGTGGTAATAAAACATCGACTGTATTTCATTTACAAAAAGATCACTTTTCATTGGAAGAACTGTTTGTGCGAAACGATAACAACGACGATGCGACGAGTATGACAGTTGAATCAATGGGTTCTCAACTGTATTTTCTCAAGGCGGAGGCGGGACGCGTGAGGGAAGCTCAACGGAGTGGCCCTCACGGCCTTGGCCGCTACCACCGCAGGAGAGGCACTGGGCGTAGGACGTCGCGAAGACGATCTCCGGGCACCCGGGCCTGCGGACGGCGAGCAGTGGATAGCTCGCCGTCCGATCAGCACCAGACCCCCACCACCGACGGGGCCCATCCGGTGCCTGAGTCTGACACGCCCTCCCGCTCTACCCAGACCGGGAGAAGTCATTGAATGATTTCCCACCCCACAAAAAAAAAAGACAATTTTCTTAGACGTAAAATAAAAAAAAACCGTATCAATTAAATTCGAAGACTGGTTTGTGCAACGAAGACTGTTTGGATCCACGACGTAACAACGGTTTCACCGTCGCAGAACATCAATCGGTCTTTGAAAACGGTTCGTCGTCGAAACGCCCATCACTAGTGCCAAATGTCATACAGATCCGTTCAGTCTCGTTCTGGCATGATGACGTAACGAACATCCATCCTTCGATCCAAACATTCGCATTTACGATATTATTAGGATTCAAATATAAAAAAGTATAGAAAAAGTAGGATGCAAGTGTAAAAAAGACAGTTTCCGAAGCCGAAAGCCACACATTCTACCCATTATTTGGATTTTTTTTTTGCACTAGACCATACCTGGGAAACCACTAGTTCAGGTGATATTTTAGGTCAAAGTAGCAATTTATTTTTTTACTTTTTTACGAAAATGAATTTTAAGTGTTATTACTAAACTTTTTTCCTAACAAATATTACCTGAATTTACTCGTAATTTATTTTTTCAAAATTTCAAATTAAGAACTTGCAGTTACGAAAACGCAATGAAAATCAAACGTATCCGACAAGTACCTACGTGGCTTAGAGCGAAGGGGCGGGGTGTAACTCTACTTGCCTGTGTTCGCGTTACATTGCGCGGAATAAAAAATTGTTTTATTTTTCATACCTAAAATAAAAGTCGTTTCCCAGCAATAATTTTTGCGCAAAGCTACTTTGTTAGACGTACAGTATCCCGAGCCTGCGGACGGCGAGTAATGGGTAGCTCGCCGTCCGATCAGCACCAGGCCCGAGAGTCGACGGCACGTAGCGTTCCACGCGCGCCTCAGAGTTGTCAGCAATAAGGACGGGGCCCGTCATGGCCGATGCCTGCCCGGGGGTTGAGGATAAATTCGAAACAGAGTTACCTCGCCCCCGGGCACTAAGAGCAGGAAGGAACAGGGGTGGGTTTTAGTCAGTAAGAGTCTGACACGCCCTCCCGTTCCACCCAGAGCGTGAGAAGTCATTGGATGATTTACCACCACACAGAAAAAAAAAGAAAAAAAAAGACGTACAGTATGCGTAGTTAACGGCTCTATGATGTGTCTTTTTACACCCTGTATATTTGTCACGTTGTAAACAAGATTGCTCATACTTATGCCTCATATCATCAGTCATCAATTCATCATCCTCACCGCTTACTTTATTGATAAACAATCAGCTGATACTAGTTATAAAACAGCCAATTGGCCAGTCCAATCGATCAATCAGTACAATTTATTGCAGTTGAAAATAAGCTCCCTACTTCCGCCTTTTGCATCTAGGTTGCCTCGTTCATCCGACGAGGGGACCTGCAATACTGAATATCGCATCCTGAGCTTTAGTAGTGTTATTTTTCTTGTCTTCTTCGGTAATAGGGAATCATCATTATTCTCCTGCCCTTATCCCAATTTATTTGGGGTCGGCGCAACATGTCTTTTTCTTCCATACTCCTCTATTAGTCGTCATCTCTGTAGTCACCTTAATTTAATTTAATTAAATAAATTAAATTAAATAAATTCCAATTTAATTTATTTCAATTCCAATTCGGTAATAGGGAATATGCATGAAAAAAATATTTTATTCTCTAACCGGTTTATCGATGAAAACACTAAAATAGAGTACGAACAGTGAAAGCAGAATCAAAATTGATCGAACATTAAACGAGCTATAACAATTTTAAACAAATATATTTGTCCCTCTCTCGAAAACGCTGTTGTCTGTATGGGCGCCATGTCCTTTGACGCCAAAAAACACGTCGGACTTCTCTTTCTAATGATCAACTTTAAAGCTTTATAACTTCGTCGCTGATGATGTAATTTTGAAAATTCCTTCATATTTGTTATCTATATAGTTAATAAGTCTTCAATTGAATAAATAAAAAAATATCATGCATATTCCCTGTTGGTCCTTTTAGACCAATGGCCAATTTCTAGAAATTGGAATTGAAGGACCTAGGTCCTTAGGTCTTTTTCAGATATAACCAGTGGTATGCTCATCTTTTTACCCGCCTGGCTATATGAATTTGGAAAAAAAGAAAAATAAAATGGCGACCGCCATTACCTAAGTGATGTTATATTTTTTTGTGACATGGTCATGTGGGTTATCAAAATAACGAGCGCGAGGATATAATTACTCACTCAAACGTAAGGAATAAAAAAAAGTTTTTTTCTATTTTTTTTTTTATTAACGGGACCTTATTACTAAGACTTCGCTGTCCGTTCGTCTGTCACCAGGCTTTATCTCATTAACCGTGATAGTTAGACAGTTGAAATTTTCACAGATGATGTATTTCTGTTGCCGCTACTACAACAAATACTAAAAAACAGAATAAAATAAATATTTAAGGGGGCTCATATACAAAACGTGATATTTGTGCCGTTTTTATAGATAATGGTACGGAACCCTTCGTGTCCGAGTTTGACTCGCACTTGGTCGGTTTTTGCTCCTTCATACTCATCACTCACTCCTTCATACTCTATTTCCACACAAATCCATACGCGTTTTAGAACCTATCCCCAATACACACGCTGGTGTTAACAATGCGCTAATGAACAAACGTATGCGTAACGAACTGCATTGATTCGATAAATGTGTAAATACAGCGGACGTTGTTTTAGTGCAACAGTGGCAGAGTTAGTACATTTTGTATTTAAATTGGCGAATTAAGTATATCGTGTGTTGTTTATCGCCAATTCGCCATGGTCCTTATGCTATCGAAAGATCTCGGACTTTATATAAGTATTAAAAACTTTTTTACAAAAACCACAATTTTATGGGGAACCACAACTAAAAAGTGAAAAATAAAAAACTTTTCACAAAAAATAGAACCGACTTCAAAAACAGTGCAAAAACCAACTTTCATTTCGGAAGTCGGTGTCAAAAAACGAAGACACAAAACCAGGAACACCGACTTCCGAAATAAAAACAATTTTCCACTTTTTAGTTGTGGTTCCCCATTCAATTCTGTTAACAATACATAGACATACGATCGCAGCAATCGCGGTTGATTTGCTGTCAATTTTTGAAGAGTTCCGACTTCTGTCTCCGAAACTCATCATCAGATCTATATGAGATAATGCTAACTTATCATTTAAGGCGCTATTAGCTGACAATGACCTTGAGTGGTTAGCTTGCGTTTTCTGCGCTGAGCACACGTAACGCGTCGTATGCCCAGTAATAGGACTCGCCCATCAAGGAGCGCTGTCCGAAATTAGACGCATTATTAATTTATTACACATAAAACAACAGGTAGTAGACTAAAACACTGAGACTAAATTATAAATAATTAAATGATCTTTAAAATGGTGAAGGTTTCATAAAAATAAGCTATATAGTTTTTGCGTGATTCTCATTTTTTATCCGCGTTAGACCTAACTTTACAAATTAATTACACTATGTTATAAAAATATAATCATCAAATATTCTCAGATCAAATTACGACGTATATTGTCTAAAGTAACATATATTTTTTTTAAAGAAATAAAACTATTCGTTTAGACGTGACGGTTAATTAAAAACCATTAAAAGTCATATAATTGAAAGAAAGAAAGAAAAAGTATTTATTTGCCACAAATTAACGACATACACAACAATATGATTTTGCTAACTTAGGTCTTAACCCTTATCGATAGTGTTAGTAGATCTTATATTATATATTATATATTTAATTGCGTTGTTGTCTAAAGGAGAGTTTATCCTGTAGACAGTTACAAATTGATGGATGAGAGTTATATGCTATCTTGAGTTTAATATCCGCTAATCAGTGTTTAAATTAAGCATATGCAGTTGTATATTTTACTAGCTGCGCGGCGGTTCCACCCGCGTAGACCGGGATAAAAAGTCTATGTGTTAATTCAGGGTATAAGCTATCTACATATCAAATTTCATCCAAATCGGTCCAGCCGTTTGAGTGTCAAGAAGCAACAAACATACACACTCACAAACTTTCGCCATTATAATAATAGTGTGATAGTGTGATTAATAAGGCTGTTATAATTTTACTCCTTGGATTCTGTTCTTCAACTTGTATTTTCATTTAGCGAATCCAGCTTTCAGTTGAGGTTGGTTAAAAAAGGATACTGCATAGTTAGATATGATAATAGGGATATTTCACAACCAATGAAAAATTACAAAGATAAAACGCATCAAAGTATAGGAGGCTTGTTACGTCACTAAACGGTACAAAATGTATCAAAGTGTGACGTCACGCGAAATTACAACTTGTATCGTCCTCATTTATTATTTATTTATTTAAACTTCATGTACAATAGTGGTACATAGGCGGACTTAATGCAACAAGGTATTCTCTACCAGTCAACCTTTGGGTTAGATAAACAACTCTGTGGTAGGTGTTTCAACCAAAGAGAACAAAATTTAAAATATTCTAAAATAATATACTAATAAATCCTACTAATATTATAAATGTGAAAGTTTGTGAGTGTGTATGTTTGTTACTTCTTCACGCTCAAACGGCTAGACCGATTTGAATGAAATTCGGTATGTAGATAGCTTATAGCCTAAATTAACATATAAGCTACCTTTTATTCCGGTCTAGGCGGGTAAAACGGGGTGCAGCTAGTATTATAATAAATACCAAATAATACAGTACATAAACACAAAAAAATAATAAAAAATAACTCAAAAAACAATGACTACGACGAGGACCAAACTACGTTTGAGAGGACTTTAAGTAGTAGTTCCGTATTTTACGTTTTCGTATATAAGTGACAAAAGAAAAAATATGTGTATAATATTTTTTTGTAATCTATGATGGACTAATTAGATTTTAAGAGGAAACTAGCCTATAACTCTGGTTTGAACACAAACATACTGAAAGATAGGTGATAGTATGTTCGACGATGGAGCACACTTGCCTAGATGTAAGGGTTTTAGCTCTCTATCTGGAAACAGATGCATGAGTATGATTGGAGATAGGTGTTTTCCTCCAGCCAGCAGAACAGTTGGACCCCAAATGCGTTTGCGTATTAGATACTATAGCAGGCGCCGCGAGACGATCTTCGGCCACCGTAGACCTGGGCCTGCAGACGGCGAGTAATGCCATCCGATCAGCACCAGGCCCGGGAGTCGACGGCGCGTAGTGTTCCACGCGCGCCTCAAAGAGTTGTCAGCAAACAGAACGGGGCGCGTCATGGACGATGCGCCCGGGGCTTGAGGATAATAAATTCGAAAGAGTTAGCTCGCCCCTGGGCATTCAGGGCAGGGAGGAACAGGGGTGGGTTTTAGTCAGTAAGAGTCTGACACGCCCTCCCGCTCCACCCAGAGCGGGAAAAGTTATTGGATGATTTCCCACCTCACAAAAAAAAGAAATTAAAAAAAATAGCATCACTAGAACTGTCATCCTTTTGTAGCTTTATCTGTAACTATATAACAAAATCGTGAAGTTGAATTTAACCCACATCCCAGTTTCCGATTGAACTGAAATTTTATATACAAGTTTAGTTTAGATAACAATGTATGGCTAGCTAGTTGACGTCATTCTAAATCCAATATTGTGGAGAAAGATGGAGTTCTAGTGCATTTTTTTTAAATTGTTTATAGGCACGCGTTTGACCACTATCTCACCTGATGGTAAGTGATGATGTGGTCGAAGATGGAGCACGGTTGCCTAGAAGTAACCTATTCACTCTTGACTTAAAGACATTCCCATGATATGGTTATGAATTACACAAAGAGTGTGCTGAGAAAAACACGAAAAATCAAAAATTTAATATAATAATAATAATAATATTCCACAACTATCACACAACGCCATCTAGTCCCAAGCTAAGCAGAGCTTGTGTTATGGGTACTAGACAACTGATAAACATACTTATATATTTCTAAATACATAAATATTATAGATAAATTACACCCAGACACAGAACAAATGATCGTGCTCTAATACACAAACGTTTGTCCTGGGTGGGAATCGAACCCACGACCTCCAAAAAATAAATAATAATTAATATATTTTTTTTAGTTTTTTTAAACAATAGACAATTATTTCCTTCAATAATTTTAGTTAACGTTGAATATTTCCGTACAGTACGCGTTCGGGATTAGGACTCACTCATACGTTTGAACCAACTTACATCAGACACAGGCTTACTCCTGATACTATGAGCTCCGTATATTACGTAAGAGATTAAAGTAATCCCCGAGTGAATCCGGAAATAGTCGAACATACCCGAACATTTTGGGAATTTAAGCTTTATACATGGTGTAATATTTTAGGCTTCCGCACTACTTTTGGACTTAGCATCGTTGCCAAGTTTTCGTAAAGGCGCTATTAACGACCTTGAGTGGTTAGCTTGCGTGTTCTGTGCTGAGCTCACGTAACGCGTCGTAAGTACGTCCACCAAAGAGCGCTGTCCGAAATTAGACGCATTATTAATTTATTATACACTAGCGACCCGCCCCAGCTTCGCTCGGGTACAAATTATACTTATAAACCTTCCTCTTCAATCACTCTATCTATTAAAAAAAACCGCATCAAAATCCGTTGCGTAGTTTTAAAGATTTAAGCATACATAGGGATATAGGGACAGAGAAAGCGACTTTGTTTTATACTATGTAATGATAAAATAACAGGTATTATACTAAAACATGTATACTAAAATATAAATAATTAAATTATTTTAAAAAAGATGAAGGTTTCATAAAAATACGCTTCATAGTTTTTGCGTGATTTTCAATTTATTATGCGCGTTAGACATAACTTTACAAATTAATTACACTATGTTATAAAAATATTATTTAAAATATTCATATATTAAATTACGAAGGAAATTGTGTAGAATAACATACGAGGGTCATTCAATAAATACTTAGCCTACAAAAAGTAAACGAAAATTTTGGAAAAGTGGCAATTTATTTTTCAACATAGTCTCCTTTTAGTTCGATACACTTAGCCCAGCGATGCTCCAACTTTTTTAACCCGTCCGAAAAATAGTTTTTGTCAAACTCTGCAAAATAGGCCTCCGTGGCGGCGATAACCTCCTCATTCGATCCATATCTATTCCCGGCGAGTGATTTTTTCAGATTAGGAAACAGAAAGAAGTCACAAGGGGCCAAATCTGGAGAATACGGTGGATGGGGCAGCCATTCGTAGCGTAATTCGACCAATTTGGCCATGGCAACGGCAGACGTGTGAACCGGTGCGTTGTCGTGGTGAAACAGCACTTTTTTCTTCGCCAGATGGGGTCGTTTTTTCTTTAATTCGGCGTCGAATCGGCCCAATAAATCGGCATAGTAAAGCCCTGTAATTGTTTTACCCTTCTCGAGGTAATCGATGTAGATCACACCTTGTGAATCCCAGAAAACGGTGGCCATAACTTTTCCGGCCGATTTTACAGTTTTCGCCTTCTTTGGAGCACGTTCCCCGGTCTGGATCCATTGTTTTGATTGCTCCTTGGTCTCTGGTGTGTACCAGTGGATCCAGGTTTCATCGACGGTCACAAAACGACGCAAAAACTCCGCTGGATTCCGCTTAAACAGCGCCAAACACGTCTCCGATGTGGTCTCACGGTTGCGCTTGTTTTCTGGTGTGAGTAAACGCGGCACCCATCGCGCCGACAGCTTTCTCATGCCGAGTTCCTCGTGAAGAATATGATGCACTGTTCCTTCTGAAATGCCTACAGTCTCAGCTAGCTCCCGAACCTTCAATCGGCGATCTGCCAATACGAGATCATGGATTTTTTTAATGTTTTCCTCCGTAGCAGCTGTTTTCGGTGCACCTGGACGTGGTTCATCAAAAACCGACGTACGGCCATGTGCAAACTCGTTGAACCAATTCTTGACGGTGGCCATCGATGGAGAAGAGTCACCGTACACAGCATCCAAGCGCTCTTTGATTTCGATGCGCGTTTTCCCTTCCAAAAATAGGAATCGAATCACCGAACGATATTGCTCTTTTTCCATTTTTGTAAAACCGATCGACACGTTCGCTTCCATAAGTTGTCAAATTAAAACAAATGAAGGGATTGGAATGAAAATTTGAAAAAAGAATTAAAAAAGAATGTGCTACACTGTAGTAAAACTCTTTTGAAACTACAGCGCCCTCTGGCGATGAGGCTAGGTACTTATTGAATGCACCTCGTATATTTTTTTTAAAAGAAAGAAGACTAGTCGTTTAGACGTGATGTTAAATCATTAGAAGTCGTACAACTGCGCCTTAAGGCCCTACTCGCGGTCCAGTGGCGCCCTCATTGAATAAAAAATCATAGCATAGCACAGAAAATAAATATTAAAAAATCCAACTTGACGTTTGTTACAAAGAGGATAAAGAGTTTTACGTTGTTAAAACAGGTCTCAAAATGTTTCGTATCCAAAGTAGTAGGCAAAAGTGTCAGAAACGGCCGTTTTTGGTCTTTAGGAGGTCTTTAGGGGGCGGGCTGTAAATCAGCGTTGACTAGTGTTGTGGCTATGCTGCACACTCGCTCAACATTTGCTGAGTACGCTCCTTTTTACCCGACTACGCGATACAAGAGAGGGTAATGAGTTTATCAGCCTATGTATGTATGTTAGTTCCTTTGTGGCGCTTTAAGGCTTACGCAGACCGGGACAGAATGGTAAAGGATTTAAATTTTTGCCAAAGGACATTCAAACTTATCAAGTAGGAATACGACATAAATTCCAATGTTTTAAATTGATGCCGCGGCATCAAAAGGGATTTCTCGATGCCGTATAAATCCTTTGCCATTCCGTACCGGTCTGCGTAGGTCATTAGAGACCAACCGTGTAATTAAATTTTGATAATTCTTTCTTCAATTGATTCGTCTTAATCTTGCGAGTGCTACTAAAGACATGACAGTAATCAAAAAACAATATGGCGACAACCAGATGCCATATTGTGAAAAAGAAAAAATTAAAGTCGACGAAATATAGTATAGTGTATGTATGTGTGTGTAGTATAGTATAGTGTGGTATCAAAATAAAGGGTTCGAGGAGGCGATTCCAAAAATCTAACTCATCAAAATGTAGAAAAAAATTATAATAAATAAAAAAAAACCCACAGCTAAAAAGTTCCAAACAAGTCTCTTTTCAAGCAGTCTGATGCAGTTGGTGGCATGAAAACAATAATAATTGAACTACAATAACTGCCAATGAAAAGTGACTTGTTTGAAACTTTTTAGTTGGTTTTACAAGTAGGTTTTTTGTGAATAGAAGAATAGAATAAACATTTATTCGACACAGACACAACACAACAGCAACAAACAAAAAGTAAAGAAAATAATAGTAGGTACACAAAGATACAATAAAATTGGCATAAAAAGGCAACTGCCCGATAGTTGATTTCGGGCTGTTGTATATGTTGGAATCGCGCGGAGAACTCTGCTTGCGCGATGTAGGAATTTTGCTGTTCTAGTTCGTATGTAGCATCATAGATGTCGCTACAACGATAACAACTTTTATAACTTTTTGAATCGTTATATCTCAGAAACGGTGGCTTGTAAGAAAAAGTAATGATACATTTTTTATAGATAATTTTATGATCTACAATTTATGTCTGAGGTACTTTTATGATAAAACTTACCGCTGCTGCAAATCGCGAAAAACTCATTTTTTTTACCTTTGACCTTGAATAAATTTTTTTCCATACATGGGAATGATGGGGAACTTTTAGACATTTTTTATAATTATGTTTTGAACAATTTTATTGATTTTCAGCTTGTTGGGACTTTATGTACCTTCGAATGTCTAAATTGACCGGACTAAGGGTAGTTAGCTAGGAAACACCGGCCTCATCTAGCTTTAACTGACAAAAAACATTGACGTGTTAAAGTGCTCCTTGTAACCTATTTACTGAATAAACATCATTTATCGTTTGCCTCATTTCCTCATGTGGCATGTTTTGAGACGAGAGTCCACGTTCACACTGACTTAGGGTTTTCCAATTGATGAGATTGGATTTAGTCAGAATCGCATACGAAGGGTTCCGTACCATAAACTAATAAAAAAAAACAATAAAATCACGTTTCTAGAAACATGTTTTTTTTGTTTTTTTTTTGGGCTTTATCTCATGATCCCTAATAGGCAGACAGTTGAAATTTTCACAGAATATGTATTTCTGTAGCCGCTTTAACAGAAAATAAATTAAAAACTAAAGTCATCAAAAAATCATCCTGTGAAAATATTAACTGTCTACTTACTACGGATAGTGAGATACAGGCCGCTGACAGACGGACCACGGAGTCTTAGTAATAGGACCCCGTTGGTTACCCTTTGGATACGGAACCCTAAAAATTAACTATTTTACTAAAGTACTTGTGGCATCGGTAATTAGGTAAGTACATAAATAACATCAGACGATGAATTGTTAATTTGATTGCAATCAGTTCAGCTTACTTCTAAAGTAACTTACTAACTATAAAATTTTTCATAAAACATTTCACTGTCTCACACAAAAATGTTCTGTTTTCATTCAGCTCTAAAAAAAATGGAAAAGAAAAATGTGTACGAAGCAAACATCAGTCATCAATCCCTTAACGGAAACGTAACGTAAACGTACAGCAGTACGTTAAGCAAACGAAAACTCGATCGAAAGAGATATCGAGACGTCTAAACACATTTTAATCACAAAACCAATCCCGTATCTTATTTCCTTGCTTCAAATGCGGGAACACAAACTGTACCTCCTGTATCTACAACCCATCTTGATCTCTACAGCTTTAGAAATACAGTTTACAATCCATTGATTGGTCTGGTTAAAACATCTGACTGCACAAAATCGAACTTTTACACCGTTCCAATTTCATTACTATTTCGCATTCTAAACTCTATCCCCTATAAATTAGGTTGAAAATTGATTGCGTTGCAGTACGTGAAACGGCCAGTGTCAGTCGATGGGGCTTCCTGCTATCAAAGCTAAGTTTACTTACACGGTTTGGCTTGTAAACAAACTTTTCAGGACGGTAATTAATTAAAGCTGAATGTATGTTTTTATTTATAAATATATTTGATTAGCCAACACGTTAACTGAAAAGAAAAAAATGCCAATTGCGTGTCGGACTCCGGATATATAGGGCTCCGTACCAATTGAGCGAATTTGAAAGAAAAATTAGATTTATCAATATATGTATTGGTATTTGTTAGTAAAATATACGTAATAATAAACATTAAGTATCACCAAATTTAAAGTTTATATGTCAATGGGAAAGGGTGGCTAAAGTAATAACAGCCACACGGGTCGATCCATCAGGTTAAGCTACGCTTGCCGGGGTTGGTCCTTGGATGGGTGACACCCTGTACGTACCGAGACTCCTCCGTGCCTCGGAAAGCACGTTAAGCCGTTGGTTCCGGCTGTCAATCGTGGATCTTTGACAGTCGTTACGGGTCGTCAGAAGCCCGAAATTCTGACAACCAGTCTTACCAAGGGGTATCGTGTTACCCAGTTACTGGGTTGTGAAGGTCAGATAGGCAGTCGCTCCATGAAAAATACTGGTATTCAGCTGCATCCGGTTAGACTGGAAGCCGATCCCAAGATAGTTGGGAAAAGGCTAGGCAAATTGATGTCAATGGGAAGTTAAAAAAATCTTCGGAACAAAATTTTGTAACAGACGACGGACAGACGGATACGTGAGTGACAGCAATAGGGCTCCGTTTGGACCCTTCGGGTACGGAACCCTAAAAAAAACCCCAACTACGATACGTACGTCATCGTAATACAAGAAGTTTTCTACCAATTCGAGCAATCAGGGAGTCCCAAATCAGCACCAGCAGACTGTCGTAAGGAATACGTTGCATTTCTGTCACAAAACTCACAAGACCGTAAACATAGACTACGGAAGGTTATAGACGGAACGTCATTGGACATTAAATGAAGCAGGATCGTTAAGAGGGAACAGAGCCTGCGAAGAATTTACAAAATAGGTATTTGAAGAAACTATTGCCATCGTGCTCCCTCAAGCCTTCCCCTGTAGAGTGCGATAGGGACAGCTGCAACTCAGACCGATTTTATCACAAAGTTTTTGACGTGATCAACGTTTCGTATTCCCCTTTTTTCTCCTCGAAAACTAAGCCGATTCAATTATTTTTGGCACCAAATTTTTAAGAAAGAGTACTCGTATGTCTAGGTCCCTATTAAATGTTTTATGTTAAAACTTTTCTAAATTGTCTGGTAGTCTTTTAAGAACGGCGGTAAAAATAGGGCCGATTTTTGTAATTTTTGGAGGGTCATATTTTCTTTACTTATTCCTTGCTGAATAAAAGGAAATGACAGGGACGTGTCAACAGCAGACCTTGACTTTACGAAAAAAAAAAAAAAATTGCTCTAGAGGCATTATTCAGAAAAAAAAGGGGAATACATTTGTATGGAGAATCGCAGCCTCTGTTCCCTCTTAAAATGTGTGAATGACCTTGACGAACGTAACGATGACGTTTTGGCTTCTCATTTAATCTATGTGAGCTTATTTCGCGTGTACAGATACAAGACGGCTTCTCATTCTGATACTTCAGATTGCTGGATTTTGACATTCCGTCTAAACCTTTCATAATCTAAGACCGTAAATACTTTTTTTTTTTTTTTTTGGGGGGTGGGAAATCATCCTATGACTTCTTCCGCTCTAGGGTGGAGCGGAAGGGTGTGTCAGACTCTTACTGACTAAAACCCACCCCTGTTCCTCCCTGCCTCGAGGCCGTGGCAGGCCCCGTCCTTTGCTGACAACTCTTTGAGGCGCGCGTGGAACACTACGCGCCGTCGACTCTCGGGCCTGGTGCTGATCGGACGGCGAGTTACCCGCTACTCGCCGTCCGCAGGCCCGGGTAAGACCGTAAATACTTAGTAGAACAATAAACATTTTTACGTCTAGTCTAGACTCAGTCGCATCGGGGGCAACCGGCGACCCAATTATTTTAATACCTAACCATTGTGCTTGTGAGTTGTGACACACAAATTACCAACGACCATTGCATTTAATGGCGTATATGTACTTGCGACTTTATATTCCTGATTGTTTTCATTTGGAAATAATGATTGTAAAGTGACAATTATTGACACAAATTATTTGTTAACGACGAAGTTCTTAGAGCAACCTTTTGCAGTTTCCAGGGTTGCGTACCCGAAGGGTAACCAACGGGACCCTATTACTAAGCCTCCGCTGTCCCTCAGTCTGTCAGCGGGCTATATCTCATGACTTCATAGAATGTGTATTTCTGTTGCCGCTATCATCATTCTCCTGCCCTTATCCCAATTAATTTCGGGTTGGCGCAAATGTCTTTTTCTTCCATACTCCTCTATTAGTCGTCATCTCTGTAGTCACCCACTTTTTACCCATATCCTCTTAAACACAGTCCAACCATCGTTTCTTTGGTTCTTTAAATTAAAGGAGGCTACCCTACTAGAAACGTTTCTTTTGGCTTTTTTTGCTCGATCATAATAGGATTGTGAAGCTGTAAATTTTCATACAAAAAGCGATAACGTTTTTCCCCAGTAAACTTAGTCCAATTTTCAAAGTATAATGAAAAACTAGGTCCGTAAATTTAATATTGGATATCTACGATATAAGTTATTAGCAACTAAATAACTATATTTTTGACGTAAAAACTTCTTCGAGCGTTTATATGTTTGTTTTTTTTTTGTTTTTTTTTTTTTTTTTGTGGGGCGTCTTGCAGGTCAGCCTCTGAGGCTGTCGTCTGCTTAACCGGGCTTGCCTGTGTAGGCTTTAATATATTAAAGCCTCCAGCCAGGACTTATTAAACTTACAAAACTAAGTGACCACGCTAAGGGCACTCCCTGCGGAGTACGGGCCTCGGCTTAGGGCGTCACTGAGGGGCAGCAAGGGAAGGCTGGATCTGGTTACCATTAATTGGGGAGTTTACTGGCTCAGCAGCACGTGCTGGCGAGAGACGGGGAGGGCAATGACTTAGATTTCGCGACGGGCCTCGCCGGCGAGGTCGGAAAATCGGTGGTCTGTAGTGTTTTTTGATAGTGCTTTATATGTTTGTAATTAAACCAAACTGTATTACTAAAAGAGTACTGTATTACTACCCTACTAGGGACTCTGTCTAAAATATATTTTTCTTTTCTTCTTTAGAGTTTAGCGTAGAAAAATTACCTATAAAAAAAAAACATTCATTTTACAATTCACACATTCAAAAACGCTCGTTAAAAAAAAGCACCATCTGATATTTCAGGCAAAGAATTTTAATCCTTCAGTAAATAAACAAAATTTGAAAGTGAAACAAATTCGTCGGATCGATGTTTTTAAACAGCCATCCATCATGGTATGCAAATATGCACACCTGTGTAGAATCAAAGTGGTTCGTTTTATAAGCACCACTTTTCGCCTAGTTTATGTTCGAATAGTTTACCAGCTGTGCACCACGCATTCCGCCCGTGATTGAAATTTTTATCTCGGTGCAAGTATAAGTTCGTTTCGCCTTATCAAACTCAGTTCGGTTCATTTATTGGCTAAAAATACCGAAGCTTATCGTATAACCTTCTAGTGATTTAACAATGTTACTTTCTGGGCCATTATCTTTTTAATAGCCCTTATCCCAATTTATTTGGGGTCGGACCTAGGGTTGCCAATTTTTTTAAAATAAATAGAGGCTATCTGATTTCAGAGAGGGTAAAAAAGAGTACATTTGTTTTAATTTTTAAAAAGGTATTTTTTGCGCCACAACAATTTTTCATATTTTTTAACCGACTTCAAAAAAAGGAGGAGGTTCTCAATTCGACTGTATTTTTTTTTTTTTTTATGTGTTACCTATTAACTTTTCACTACGTGAACCGATTTTGAAGATTTTTTTTTTTTTTGAAAGATATTGCTTTACATGTGGTCCCATTTTAATTTGGTGAAGATCTGATGAAGAACTTCGGAGATACACAATGGAACTCTTCAATAAATGGTAGCAAACCTTCCAGAAATGCTGCAATCGCATGTCTGTATTTTGTTTTCGCCACTTCACAACATTACATCACGCTGATACGCTCTGAAGGGGTATACAGATTTGTACAGTTCACCCTGATACACCCTAATTTCACTAACTATGTTCAAATTCCCTATTTTTGGGGCTATCAATTCGGGCATAACTTTACTATTAATTTAGTTTTAGAATGGGGTACAACAACTAAAAAGTGAAAAATAAAAAACTTTTTACAAAAAAAAATACAACCGACTTCCATAAATAAAACTAAAAAATCCAAAATAACTTTAATTTCGGAAGTCGGTGTCAAATAACGAAGACCAAACTAGAAACACCGACTGCCGAAATTAAAGTTATTTTGCATTTTTTAGTTTTATTTATGGAAGTCGGTTGTATTTTGTAAAAAGTTTTTTATTAAAATAATTGTATGACTCCAAACATTCTAAATAGCTCATTTTTACCCAACTGCGCGATGCAAAGGGAGGGTAATGTGTTTATTTATTAACTTCAATGAACATTTTTAACCGTGAACAGTTAAATTTTTGGGTTATGACAATGGGTATAGATGACTGTTATTAGTGGAGCAAGCTTTGTGTAAAACCGGCCAAGTGCGAGTCGGACTCCCGCACGAAGGGTTCCGTACCATTATCTATAAAACGGCAACAAAATCACGTTTGTTGTAGGTGAGCCCCCTTAAATATTTATTTAATTGTTTTTTAGAACTGTCGAACTATCACGGTTCATGAGATACATCCTGGTGACAGACGCACAGACAGCGGAGTCTTAGCAATAGGATCCCGTTTTACCCTTTGGGTACGGAACCCTAAAAAAGTGTATTTTAGTATTACAGATTATAAAGTACACCTACGTGAAATAGAGTACAATACTCTATTTTAGTATAATACTTTATTTTATTACTCTATTTTAGAGTACGGTTGGCGACCCTATCGCAGCAACAAGTATTCTGCGTCACATTTTTCCTTCTCTATCAAATCCATCCAAACGTCGTCTGTAAAAGATTGCTTTTAGCGATAAGACCGCCCACTGTTACACCCCGTTAATTCTTAAGCTTCTATTGTAGTTTGTTATGGTGTACTTACTATGTCTGTGATGTATCTATCTACATTCTGAGCCGATCACTAATAGGCGAGCGAAAAAGGCGCCTAAATTCATCACGTAAAGGAAATAGTATAGGTACCATACCACACACCCACCTACAAACGGGGTAAATAGGTACGAAGGGGTGAATAGGAACAAAACTTTGATTTTGAAACTTTTTTTATATTTTACGCTGTATAATATTTAGAAGTTTTACTCATTGATTTCTGCACCTGTCGACGTCATGACGTCGGCGCCGGCTGTCGCTGAAAACCAGCGCTGGGGCTCTGTCTTGCATAGGGTCATAGCACTTAAGCTGAGCGATGGCCGGTTTGCGTGGATGTGACGCATTTTTTCCCCCAGTTTTTCTTTTCTTTTTTTTTTTTTTGTGTTTCTCTGTTTTTTGCGTCATGTTTACCGTAAATAAACGTATTTTCTTTCTTTTCTTTTTTTATTAGGATTTTCACTTTGATAACTTATTATTGGTTTCTAGCAAAGCATCGATTTAGTTTTTACAACAAATCATGAATGAATCGGAGTACTTAAATGCTACAAACAGTTTCTAAATAACGTGAAAAACTTTTTCTTTCACTTTTCAATGTTTTGTTTCTATTCACCCCTGTGTTCCTATTCACCCCGTTTGACGATACTCATTAAGCGCAAGCAACAAATAAAACCAAGTTCTCTCCAACAAATTAGTTCCCATAGTCACAGGCACATTTCAAACAGATTAAGGCGCAGTTATACGGCTTCTAATGATTTTTAATTGAACATCACGTCTAAATGCCTACTTTTATTTCTTTGAAAAAAATATATGTTACTCTAGACAATTTCCTTCGTAATTTGATATAACATTATATTTATATAACATATTGTAATAACGCGGATAAAAAATTGAGAATCACGCAAAAACTATAGAGCGTATTTTTATGAAACCTTCACCATTTTAAAGATCATTTAATAATTTATATTTTAGTATACGTGTTTAACTCTAATACCTGTTCTTTTATGTATAATAAATAAATAATGCGTCAAATTTCGGACAGCGCTCCTTGATGGGCGAGTCCTATTACTGGGATAATATGGAACGTACGACGCGTTACGTGAGCTCAGCATAGAACACGCAAGCTAACCACACAAGGTCGTTGGCAGTTAATAGCGCCTTAAACCAACTATTATATCCATACACCGACAGTTAATTTCCTACACCCGTGGCACAAAGAGGGCCTCACCAAGATCAGTTCAATTAAATCTATGGATAAAAACTAGGAGCTATTACATATTACATGCCGTAATAAATGGAGAAGGCATTGCCAATGTGTTCATTGTATGCTGTATAAAAAGTAATTGCTGCATTAAGTAATTGTAGACTTCCCGTAACTTCCCATGATTATTATACAGCGCTACAAAGTATGATTAAGTTGAAGACACATAACATAATGCAACTAATAACTTGGACTTATGTCTATAACTGTGTACTGTGACGATTGTAGACACAGTCTAATTTCAGCGGGTCTGCACCGGCCTTTAACTGGCAGGTAAGAACGTTGGAGAGTCGATGGATTATTTTAGAAGAGTAGGTGTGAATTTTGTTTAAGGTCAGATAGGAGTTCGGCTGGCCCGGCCGAAGTGGGAGTTTATGTGATTTTCTGATAAAACCCAATATAATATTATTTAAAACGCTCTCAGCTCTTTTCCTTATCCGCCCGTAGCGAGTAACCCTCTTGTAAAGTTGTGTCAAGCGAGTCCCCGAGCTTCGGAAAACGTCCCAGGATCCTTGCAGGCCGTACTGGTGCCTTAAAGGAAACGAAAGCAACAGAAGTCAATCTTGTGGTGTGTAAAATTTGAAAAGTTTATTTAACCAGATGAAACCCTGAAATGAAGATGGACAGGATACATGCTAAGGGAAGGGAAAGTACAACGTCAAAATTGTACTCTTCAATTTTGGCTTGCTAAATTGAAGAGTATAACTTTGACGTAGTACGACAACTGAAGTAACAGGTATTACGTTTAGTCGGTTAGCCAGACTAATTTTGAAGCCAGTAACATTTTTTTTGTTTACCTTTAGTTAAACACCTAAACATTGGAGTATATTGACGGAATGGTACCCGGGAGATAGTAAAAGGAACATAGGTAGACACACTAAACGTTGGGAAGACGACATGAAAAAGTTAGCTGGTCCAGAGTAGACACGCACTGTGGAAAAGACAGGACAAAATGGAAATCTATAGAGGAGGCTCTTGTCGAAGGACAACTTTAAAGGGCAAACCGGTTGCCCACACAATTAGTTAAAAGTAAATATTACTTTATAGTGTAGAATGTTATACCATGCATATTTTAAAATATAGATTAATGGTACCCACAATTAGTACCCATATCATTTTTCTATAGCGGATTCATTCCTTCATAAGCAAGCAGACAGACAGTAAAACTTCAAGCATAAGTCTCTACACAGGCGTCTAGTGTCTATTTATCTTAATAAAGAAACACATCCACACAAGCACTGCCAAGTCCGCGACTCGCACAATGGGCCACAAGTCACAACATGCGACCTACATACCGCATCCATCACGTTATAGATATTACGCGCTCCGCACATTTGTCGAACAATTCCGTCTTAGGCGCAAGGTCGTTGAACCCATCAGCCGAACTACGCACACTTGTCGCACCCTCAGTGGAATAAAGTCGTAAGTGCTGTTATGATTAATTAATTTGAAGCAAATTGTGTGCAGAACTGCAATTTCCTGGTGAATAATTTATAGTAGGGGGAGGTTTATGTTTTAGGGAGTGGTACTTGTCCAGCAGTGGACGCCCTGTTAATAATAAATTTATGAATCTACTGATGTTTACCCCCTGAAACTGTGGGTCGCGGATAAATTTGAATTAGAGTGACCGCGGCCCTTGACACAGGCAACTGAGAGCGGGAGAAGTCATTGGGTGATTTCTCACCCTCCAAAAAAAAGGCCATCAAAAATGCAAAAAAAAACAGTCTGTTACCGTCACGGTAACAATTGCATCGGATCCATATATCAACTTTGCAACTTCATTCGATTCGGAGTAGGTATTCGCAAAAACTCAAAAACAGACGGTTTAAAAAAAAAATTAGCTAACTAACTTTGAAACTGCAGAAAAAAGTCTATATTTGAGAGAACTTTGTTGTTTTGTTTCCGAATTACCTTTTCCTGAAAATTGGACAGTTAGCAATTTTGCAAATTGGACATGATGCGCCCAAATGTTACTAGCCAACGTACTGCCTAGCCTTTTCCTAACTATCTTGGGGTCGGCTTTCATTCTAACCGGATGCAGCTAAATACCAGTATTTTACATGGAGCGACTGAATATGTGACCTCCACAACCCAGTTACTGGGTAATACGATACCCTTTGGTAAGACTGGTTGCCAGACTTTTCGGGCTTCTGACGACCCGTAACGACTGTCACAGATCCACGATTGACAGCCGGGACCAACGGCTTAACGTGCTTTCCGAGGCACGGAGGAGTCTCGGTATGTAAAGATCACCTATCCATGAACCAACCCCGGCAAGCGTAGCTTAACCTGATGTAACGACCCGTGCGGCTGTTATTTCTTTAGCCACGAGCTCCTAAAATTTATTACAAGTAAATATTAATTTTAATAGTTCAACTCAGTTTTGGGTAAATCGATATTTTGCAATAAATTGTGAGCATTGTGTTGTCGCGCATCTCTTTCTTTTCTATGTAGTCCGAGAGTGACCACGCTTTTGGCCATGAATCCCAACCAAGTGACCAGTCAACCACGGGAGAGATAGCATGGTGAGTTCCAGAATTCCGATAAAAAAACTAACAGAAAAAAAATAGAACCGACTTCCAAAAAAAGTGCAAATAACTTTAATTTCGGAAGTCGGTGTTTCTGGTTTTGTGTCTTCGTTTTTTGACACCGACTTTCGAAATTAAAGTTATTTGCACTTTTTTTGGAAGTCGCTTCTATTTTTTTGTTAAAAAGTTTTTTATTTTTCACTTTTTAGTTGTGGTTCCCTATTAAACTGTGTTAATAATATAAACACATTAGGTCGCAGCAATCGCGGTTGATTTGCTGTCCATTTTTGAAGAGTTCCGTTGTCTGTCTCCGAAATTTATCATCAGATATACAACGTTGATGTGACAGAGGGGCATTAAATTAAACTACGTATACTATACGTGTTTAGTATTAATTCGATACGGTATAAAAATAAAAATAATAATAAATGAGGTTTTTTTTTTTTCAAACAAACTAAATAGCTTACAATTCAGAGTAAAACGCAACCACCCTTTATACCATACTTTATACCCATTATCCTTGTTTGCATTGCCATCTTATAGCGAAAATGTACTTGTGACTTGCGTGAGAACGGCAACAACGCGTCGCATCGTAGGTTATACTCAGATTTATCGTTTTAAGGTGCATGACCTGTGCGTATAGACATAATCAGCTGTTAGGAAAGATACATCGTGTTCAAACGAGGCCAAAACTTAAAAAATCGTTTGTGACTAAACTACTGCTCCGATTTAATTGATTTTTGGTATAGAGCTTGAAAATAGTACCTAGTATAGGCAGTTTAAAGGAAAGCCCCTCTGTCGTATCAACTTTGTATATGAAATTTAAATGGGACCATTTTGGCATAAACCCCTTTCAAACAAAAAAATAAAATTTTGCAAACCCGTCAATAAATGACGGAGTTATGCCCGAACATACATAAAAAAAAAATTCAAACATCCGAATTGATAATCTCCTTCTTTTTTAAGTCGGTTAAAAAGACAGCTTTAATCGCCTTAAATTATAATACTCGAAGCACTGCCATACAACGTGGCAATGCCGCCAGTCTTTTGGGCACACTTCCAGTCGACAGCGATGCGAGGAATTTTTGACGCAATATTTTAAGTTTTATAGTTAGGACTTTTTATTTTAATTATAGTTTTAAGTATTTTTTATGTATGCAAATTGTATTTACATAATATTAATCTAATATATAAAAATCTCGTGTCACGGTGTTTGTGGTTGAACTCCTCCGAAACGGCTCCACCGATTTTAATGTTTTTTTTTGTATATTTGGTGGGTATGAAAATAGGTCGTAAAGTATTTTCCACCCTCCTACCCCGACCCCCTATTTTTTGTCGCGGAACAACGTTTGTCGGGTCAGCTAGTCTATCTATCTATCTATATTTATAAAAACGAATCCCTATTTCCTTGGTCACGGCATTGCACGGCTTGATTTCGCTAATTCTTTTTTTGTTGTGTTTATTATTGTCAGGAGAAGGTTCATAAGAAACAAAAAAAAAGCAACCGACTTCCAAAAAAGAAAATACGCTAGAAATTAAAAAAATACTTTAATTTCGGAAGTCGGTGTTTGTATTTTAATTCTTCGTTATTTGACACCGACTGCCGAAATTAAAGTTATTTTTTAATTTTTTGTGTACATATTTTCTTTTTTGGAAGTCGGTTTTTTTTTTTTGTGAAAAAGTTTTTTATTTTTCACTTTTTAGTTGTTATACCCTAGAACCAAAAACTCCAATAACATGGAACGTGGAATTTAAACATACTCGTAATTGGAGAAAACAAAAACGTTCTAGGTATACGTATTTTTCGTTTTTGTTCAGTTTCTCAAAAAGCGCTGAGGCATAACTGACGGAAAAATCGGCGGACATACACAAAAAAAAAAGAAAAAAAAAACATTCGAACATAGAACCTCCTCCTTTTGCGAAAGTCGGTTAATTAAGAAAGTTGCGCAGAAATTTGGATAATTTCAGAAAACACGCGCGTTAGACAATTCGCGCGTCAGGACAACGTCTGTTGGGTCAGCTAGTTGCTTATAAATAAATACACAGCCAGTCTTAATTTTGTACATTTGGTGCACTTACGACGTTATTCCACCAAAGGTTACACAGATGCGCCGATGTGTTGGTCGCTATCTACCCGCCATCTACGAACGAAGACAAACATGTGCACGTCTACGAAGACTACGAACACCGGATGCCGATGACAGAGAAATTGTTTGTGATCGAATTACACAACCCAACATGTTTGCAGATATTTTTATCTGTTTATTTAAACAGATGTAAAGCGTACACTAAAGCATTACATCTAAAAAAAAAAATTACGTAGGGCAATTCTTTATGAGTCGACGGCGCGTAGTGTAAAACGCGCGCCTCAAAGAGCTGTCAGCCACCACTGACGGGGCCCGTTATGGCCGATGCCTGCATGCCAAGGGGTCGCGGATAAATTCTTAACAGAGTTACAGCGCCCCTGGGCACTCAGGCGAGGAAGGAACAGGAGTGGGTTTTAGTCAGTAAAAATCTGACACGCTCAGCGGGAGAAGTCATTGGAGGATTTGCCAGACCAAAAAAAAGGGCACTTCTTTATAGGCGATCTGAATCGTCGAAACAACGTGATCACAATAAACTATTTATTTACTAGCAACCTGCCCCTGCTCCGTACGGGTACAAATTAAACACACAAACCTTCTTCGTTTATCGCTCTTTGTATCACTGAAAACCGCATGAAAGCCCGTTGCGTGGTTTAGGAGGAGTAGCGAAGAAACCGACAGACGCGGAAAGCAATTTTGATTAAAAATATATAGAGATCTAGTTGCATTCTCTACCAGTCAACAAAGAGTGGTAAAGAGATAGTACGGTAGGTGCATTGTTTTGTCTGTCTGGGAGAAGCTCGTGGCTAAAGTAATAACAGCCGCATGGGTCGATTCGTCAGGTTAAGCTACGCTTTCCGGGGTTGGTCCATGGATGCGTGACCATCTTTACATACCGAGATTCATCCGTGCCTCGGAAAGCACGTTAAGCCGTTGGTCCCGGCTGTCAATCGTGGATCTTTGACAGTCGTTACGGGTCAGAAGCCCGAAAGTCTGACATCCAGTCTTACCAAGGGGTATCGTATTACCCAGTAACTAGGTTGTGGAGGTCAGATAGGCAGTCGGTCCATGTAAAATACTGGTATTCAGCTGCATCCGGTTAGACTGGAAGCTGACACCAAGATAGTTGGGAAAAGGCGCGGGCAGATGATTGTTTAGTCTGTCTGTTACAACCAGAGGTCGGCATTAGTTAGAGTTATTTATGTACTTACACTGCTTATGTACTTATACTGATTTCATACAGCGAAAGGATAAAGTGGATATGCCTCAAATCCCGAGATTAATTTTAAAGAGCAAAAAAAACCCGTGATTTATTAAGTAATAAAGCTATTTACTTTTACACAATTTAAACCACTGCACGCCCGACGTTGCCAAATTTACATCAACGACATCGGATGTCCGAAGTTGCAAAATTCCAATGCGCACACGCGCGGTGTTGTAACAATTGTAGTTCACACAACATAGCTTGTGAGAACAAAAGAAAACAATAGAGGTTTTAATTATTATTTATTGGTAATATTGTTGGCCAGACGGGATTGTCCATTAGAAATCCCGGGCAGATCCATATTAATATCAACATTTCGATGCAAGTACACAAATAACTCTCTAATTCCGACCTCTGGTTACAACTTAGAAGTCAACCATTCAAAAAATAATAACATAATTCAAAAATCTGATTACTAAAGCGAGCTAACCAGTTAACTAGTTAATTAACAGTCTGTTCAGGTCTATTTCTCAAGGACGAAATGTTGAATAAATATTTATTAAAACGACCCAAAGGCTTTTGAGCACTTAGGAATTCGCTCTTGCCTACACAAAAACAAAAATAAATACTAGATACTAACAAAAACCAAACCTCCCGATTTCCTGAAGCTCAGCCAACCTTGGCAATGAGCCCTAAAAACACACTTGGGTGAAAAACACTCATAGGTGTCAATGTCAACTGGGCGGTATTTAAAATTATCTAACAGTTCAACGATCTGACTTTTTATTTACGTGACAAATTAGAGGAAGGTCGCTAAACGATACTCTCAAAACCACTGTAGAATTTTAACTTTTTTTTGTATTCGCCTGGAAAAGTTACAACACAGCAGCTCTATCATCCAAAAAAATATTTGTTAGTCTTCTGTAACTAACTATATGCTTAGTTTAGTTTCAACACTGATTAACGGAACAATTATAAACTCAAGATAACATACGTGACATCCATCAACTCAACTGTATATAGGACAAAACCTTCTTTAAGGCCCTGTCCGCACCGTGATATTTCATCGCGTTTTTAACCGACTTCAAAAAAGAGGAGGTTCTCAATTCGTCCGTATGTTTTTTTTTTGTCTCCGCCATTTGTGAATAGATTTTGATGATTCTTTTTTTGTTTGGTAGGTCATACTTCAGAGGTGGTCCCATATAAATTTTATCGAAATTGATTCCGCACTTTAAAAATAAAATCAACATAATCAAAAAATATGTATACACAGATGACGTTTTGGTTATCTAAAAATGTTCAAATTCCATGTTATTAGGGTTATCCATTAATATTTAGTTTTGTTATATAACAACTAAAAAGTGATTAAAAAAAAATACAAAAAATACAACCGACTTCTAAAAATTGTCGGTGTCAAATAAACGAAGAAACAAAAAAATACAAACACCGACTTCCGAAACTAAAGTTATTTTGCAAGTTTTAGAAGTCGGTTGTATTTTTTGTAAATTGTTTTTTTCTCGAAATTCTGTAACACATTGAATCATAGAGTAGCCGCCGCACTGGTGGTTAAAAAATCGCGCGGAAAAAAAAAATGTGATTTGATGCAAATTGAACGCGATGCGGTGCGATTCAAGATTCAATGTGTTACAAAATTGCGAGAAAAAAATCGTGCGGTGAAATATCGCGGTGCGGACAGGGCCTAAATGATAAGTCACCATTTTACCACCCTTTTTCCAGGTAGAAAATGTTGAAATAAGAACCTTTAGAATATTTTTATAAATATGGTCCATAAACTATAAGAAAGAAATAAAGAAAGAAAGAAAGAAAAACGTTTATTTTGAAATAGACAACACACCGGCTCATCGATGACAATCATACTTCACACTCTCATCTCTCATCTTCATACTTCATACTCTGTTCTTTCGTCAATGGTTTAGCCCTCCGGAATTTATATGCCAACGGCCTTGAGTGTTTAGCTTGTGTGTTCTGTGCTGACCTCACGCAGCGCGTCATACGTCCACCCGGTAATAGGACTCGCCCATCAAGCGCTCACCCCAATGAGACACATTATTAACTTATTTTACATAAAACAACAGGTATTATACTAAAACACGTATACTAAAAGATAAATAATTAAATTATCTTTAAAATGGTGAATGTTTCATAAAAATACGCTTAATAGTTTTTGCATGATTCTCAATTTTTATCCGAATTAGACACTTTACAAATTAATTACACTATGTTATAAAAATATAATTTCAAATATTCACATATTGAAATTATATTTTTATAAATGAAAATTGTATACAGTAACATATTTTTTTATTTTTTTTCAAATAAGACTTGTCGTTTAGACGTGATGTTCAATTTAAAATCATTAGAATACGCGCCTTAAGGGCCTACCTCCGCATAGGTAGCGCCTTCATTGAATAGAAAATCGTATCTTAGCATAGAAAATAAAGATTATAGAATCATAAGTTGCGTTTGTTATAAATAGGATGATGTATTTTTACGTTGTTAAAACAGGACTCAAAATGTTTCGTATCTACCGAACCGAACCGAGCCGAACCGAATGTATCGTTCTGGTTCGTTCTTTGGAGTCCTGTTTTAACAACATAAAAATACCTTATCATCTTTGTAACAAACGCAACATAGGATTCTTTAATATTTATTTTCTACGCTTTGCTACGATTTTTTATTCAATGAGGGCGCCACTTGGCGGCTGTATACGCCTTAATACGATGATAGTATGGTAAGCTTAAGTTCCGTAACGGATATCATAATATTTGCCTAGCCATAGCCATCCATTAGAGCACAAGGACCCCTCATCACTTCTGACATGAACACTAAAGCCCTTTTCAAAACAATAGGAGGGTAAGGGGCGCGAAGAGTGGAGATGAAAAACATATCCGTGTAATAATTATCTTGACAACTCTTGTCTTGGCAAAGGGGGAGCCATATTTCTAATGTTACTTTGTACGATCCAGTATGTAATATCTAATATACATTTTTTATCTTTGATAAATAGGAGAGATGCGATGAGATAGAGATGAGAATGCTAAGAGCGATGTGTTGTCTTACGCGAATGGAAAGAATAAGGATTAAGTATACATATAAGAGGAAGTCTCAAAGTGGCACCGCTGACTGAAAAGTTGTGTGAAAATCGATTGTCGTGGTATGTGATGCGGAGATATGAAGAAAATGTCGTGAGGAAAGTCTTGTGTATGGATGTGGATGACTATAAGAGTAAGGGAAGGCCAAAGAAACGATGGATGGACTGTGTGGAAGAGGATATGGGTAAAAAGGGGGTGACTACAGAGATGACGACTAAGAGACGGCAGGAGAATGATGATATTTGATAAATAGGTTCGCGTTTGACCACTATCTTACCTGATGGTAAGCGATGATGTGGCTGAAGATGGAGCACTCTTGCCTAGAAGTAACTTACTAACTCAAAGACTCCCAGGTTGTAGCCATCACCCGGGTGTCACCACTGTGCGGATCGCCCAGAGGACACGGTGCAGCATACGGTGGAATTCTGCCCCGCTTGGGCGGAGCATCGCCGTATCCTCTTGGAGGCATCGGCGGCAGCGACCTTTGACATCAATTTGATACGCACAATGCAGTACATTGCTCGATGGACATCGATTATAATAGGCAATACAGTTTTCCTATACGTCAAAGCAGCAATGTACGGCAGAGTGCCTATCAAATTGATGTCAACTGAGTTAGCGAATACGCCTGTTGGCCATGGTACGAAGCGGGAGGGAATTCATTCTGCGAAGCAATAATGTTCGCGAAGAAGGAGGCGGAACGGGTGAGGGTGGTCGAGGGGGGTGAGTTGCCCTCACGCCCCCAGCAGCAGCCGCCGCAGGTGACCCCCTGGGTGTCGGGGGTCGCGAGACAACTTGTTAGTTCACAAACTACCTGGTAGGAGGCGTAAGTGTAAATACTGGGACAACTCGTCATCATCTTCTGGATCTCATTAATCAAAATAATTAAAAGTCCATCAAAATTGTTACTGCTGGCAACTGAAGCTTAACTAATCACACTTAATATTATAAAGACTAAAGTTTGTGAGTGTGTGTCTGTTTGTTACTTCTTCACGCTCAAATGGCTGGACCGATTTGGATGAAATTTGTATGTAGACAGCTTATATTCTGGATTAAGACGTAGGCTAACTTTTATTCCGGTCTACGCGGGTGAAACTGCGGGGCGTGGTTAGTTATTCCATAAAGTAGAATAAGTAAGAGCTAATTTGTGCACGCACACTTGTCCACGAAAATTTAATTGTGGGATTGCTCAAATTGTTGAATTTAGTCCTATGTTATGTTATGACACTATTGAACTCAGATTTCAGTCAACGTATGACTGTTTAAAATAAAATAAAACCTTACTTGATACTTCCGAATATGAACAACGAACTAGTTTGTTTCATTGCAAAAGCTGAGCTTAACAATCACTACATAATTATTATAAAACAAAGACCCTCGGTGCGTCTGGCAATTAAACTAAAAAATTACTGAACGGATTTTCATGCCGTTTCCAACAATAGACAGAGTGATTCATGTGTGATCAATAATAGATTATTGATCAAAGGGTTTAGGTGTATAATTTGTTCACGTGCAAAGCTGGGGCGGGTCGCTAGTACATCTATATATATATATATATATAGGGTAACTGGTAATTAGTGACCGATACTTAAACACGTGATTGTACTCATGATAACAAACAACTTTCGCAAAGAAGAAACATTTTTTTATACTCATTCACTTTTATCACTATAAAACAAAAGCCGTATGAAATTCGCGCGCGCGCGCCTACCCATCAGCTGTTAGCTGCGTGATGCCGTTCTGTGTCACTTTATGTTTCTTTGGGAAAGTTGTTTGTTATCATGAGTACAATCACGTGTTTAAGTATCGGTCACTAATTACCAGTCACCCTATATATATAAAAATGAATCCTTATTTCCTTGGTCACGGCATCAAGCGTGTACGGTTGGACCGATTTCGCTAATTCTTTTTTGTTGTGTTTTTTATTTACAGGTTCTTATGAAAGAAAACATGAAGAAAATTGCGCGGAAAATTAGAAAATTTCAGAAAATTTAACGTCTATTTAAACTTCGCTCGTTTGACAGTTCATAGCTAAGAGAGGACAATGTCTGTCGGGTCAGCTAGGCTAAAATAATAACAAAACTTATAACACACTTCCTATCCTAATCTAGTACGACGTTTATACCCAAACACTTCACAATCGCCTAGCCGTATAAAACAAATAAGGTCGTATATTAACATCGAACATTATATAAATTGCCGTCTGATTCAGTGGAGAGCGACGCGTATCTCCGGCTCTTGCGCGTGCTGAGTTGCAGACTATTGTCATGAAGCAAGGATTTGCAGAAGGCTGTTCTGTACCCCGAGTGACTCGGTCGCGTTAAGGGCCTACCTCACCCGGGCCTGCGGACGGCGAGTAATGGGTAGCTCGCCGACCAATCAGCACCAGGCCCGAGAGTCGACGGCGCATAGTGTTCCACGCGTGCCTCAAAGAGTTGTCAGCAATCATGACGGGGCCCGTCATGGCTGATGCCTGCCCAGGGGTAGTGGATAAATTCGAAACAGAGTTACCGCGCCCCTGGGCACTCAGGGCAGGGAAGGCACAGGGGTGGGTTTTAGTCAATAAGAGTCTGACAAGCCCTCCCGCTCCACCCAGAGCGGGAGATGTCATTGGATGATTTCCCGCCCCACAAAAAAAGGGCTTACTCCGCATAAGTGGCGCCCTCATATTTTAATCAAAAATCGTATCTTTGCAAGGAAAACAAATATTAAAGAATCCTCTGTTGCGTTTGATACTTAGAAGATATTTATGGAAACATTTTGAGTCCAGTTTTAACAACGTAAAAATACCTTATCTTCTTAGTTCTTAGTTATTCTTCTTATCAACTTTAATCTTTATTTTATACGCTTTGCTACGATTTTTTATTCAAGGAGGGCGCCACATGGCGGCTATATACGCCTAAAGTAAACGTTAATTTGTTTGTATTAAAACTGTATAAGCGCCGCCTGGTGACAATAACGTGTAACCTCTTTTTTCTATACGATTTGACATAAGCGAACGTTTACGCAAACCCGAGGCCAGACTTTTTTTTTTGTGTTGTTGGGAAATTATCCAATGACTTCGCCCGCTCTGGGTGGAGCGAAGGGCGTGTCAGACTTTTACTGATTAAAACCCCACCTCTGTTCCTTCAGTTGCCTGAGTGCCCACAGGCGCGGTAACTCTGTTTCAATTTTATCCAGGACCTCTGGGCAGGAGGCCAGAGCCTAGTCTAGAGTTTGAACAAAATCAAGAACACTCCCTGTGTTGTGAAACAGAACGTCATGTTATGGAACGAATGGAAATGGTTCCGACTTGTAGATATGAGTATACATTGCTGCACAGGTAGTCCTACACAAAGTGTCATAGACCCTAGCAAAATACCAGTGCTGCGTTATTTATTAACCGACTTCAAAAAGCAGGAGGTTATCAATTCGGATGTTTATAGTTTTTGTTTTTAGACATCGCAGCATATTAATATGCTGAGTTAAAAGCCATTTTGGCCTCGCACAGTTTTTATCTAATATATTATAAAAATCTTGTATCACAGTTTTTCTGGTTTCACTCCTCTACGATTGACAGCCGGGACCAACTGCTTAACTCTTAAACCTACCAAATATACCTACAAAAAAAAACATTAAAATCGGTCCAGCCGTATGAGCGTGAAGAAGTAACAAACATACAAACACACTCAGAAACTTTCGCCTTTATAATATTAGTGTGATAAGGCCCATTATTGTTCAGAGTGGAACTACTGACTCTATCTGCTTTATGCCACTATTAGGACATCATAGTACATCTTTATGATAAGTAGGTAATGGAAAACGCTGTATTGGTCACTTATTTTCAATATGCCCGCGCCTTTTCCCAACTATCATGGGGTCGGCTTCCAGTCTAATCGGATGCAGCTGAATACCAGTATTTCACATGGAGCGACTGCCTATCTGACAACCCAGTTACTGGGTAATACGATACCCCTTGGTAATACTGGTTGTGAGACTTTCGGGCTTCAGACGACCCGTAACGACGGTCAAAGATCCTCGATTGACAGCCGGGGCCAACGGCTTAACGTGCTTTCGAAGGCATGGAGGAGTCTCGGTACCTATGTAAAGATGGTCACCCATCCACGAACCAACCCCGGCAAGCGTAGCTTAACCTGATGGATCGACCCGTGCGGCTGTTATTACTTTAGCCACGAGCTCCTCCTATTGGTCATTGGTCACTCTTATCTATAAATATAAAATTCAAAGTGATTTGGAGGGTGTGTTCTTTATGAAGAGTAGGTATCCACTAAGAAAGGGATTTTTTGAAAACAGCAACAAAATTGGTTATTAAATGAAGCAGCAATTAACATTTCAAATACTGGTACATATAAGGGTGGTGGGGACATCACGCTATCTCTTTTGTACGCGCGTAACAATGGCGGTGACGTCATACTTATGTGTGTGCATCCTTTTTGTGTTACTTGACAGTTTCCCCTTCCACGAGATTTGAAAGGTTTCTAACTTGCTTAATTTTGAACGGATATGAAAAATTCTTTTGGTTTTGGATAAAGTAACTTTTTTATACAAACAATTGAGTAAAATACCCTATTGCATAATTTGATACCGCCAAGCCCGTTCCATCATTGGACCACTAGGCGTACGGCGATGTACCACCGGTACATGGTGGACATCCCACCCACACGCATAAAACGTTGGGGAACACTTGCATTGTTCATGTTCATAATTGTATACGTACAGAAACATACATAAAACATATACACATATACATAAACCTATACCCATCCATACCCAAACAAACAACACAGACAATTCCAATCATGTAATTTAATAACTGTACTATGATTTATTACCTATAAAGTACCTATGTAATCAATCTGCTTAATAATGTGAATTGTAATTGGAACCTTGTGGAAATCCGTTGTTTCTAAGGTTGAGGAAGACTATCCGCTCGTGATACAGTTTTATACTAGTACGAGGGGATAGGGTGAATCAGTCTAAAGACAACCAAACCATTTCTTTTCTTTTTTCTTTACAAATACCATTTCACATTCTCCTACTGTTGACCTGCTTAAATTTTATTGTCAAAATAACTTCAAACAATTTTTGTCCATCTTGTGTTTGTTATTAAGTTGCTCTGTATGGTTGTCTCATATTCATGCAATAAAGATTATTATTATTATTCCATTTATTTAATCTTATATACATACACTTTACATTTTCAAATATTTAGGTACTTACATATAAAAACATAAATAAATACAAAAACATTTAAAAATATAAAAAGTAGTAGCCCACCGGTATCGGGAATAGGGTCCAAGCTACCGGTGGTCAGGGCTCCTGAGAAAGGAATCTCCTAACAATACGAGCCGTGTCCAGGAGTACTGCTTTCTGGATCAAGCCCTTGATCCAACTGCCTAACGAGAGCCTCCTGAGATGTTGGTCGAGGCTCTTGGCAATTAAGCCATTGGCCGTCACGACTATCGGCACAATGACTGCTGTATCCACCTCCCACATGTCGACAACCTCGCGAGCCAGATCAAGATACTTTGTTTTTTTATCTCTCTCAGCCTTCACGAGGTTCTCGTCATGAGGGACAGCTATATCAACAATCATTGTGCGACGCTCTTGTCGATCTATCACCACTATGTCAGGCTTATTGGCAACAATAGTCCTGTCAGTGATGATAGATCGATCCCAATATAACGTGATATTGCCATTTTCGAGAACTGGGTCGGGCTCATACCTATAGTACGGTACTTCAGATTCCACAAGATTGTATTTAAGAGCAAGTTGCTGGTGGATAATCCTGGCTACAAGGTTGTGTCTATGCAAATAGTCTCCGTTAGCTAGACGAGAACAACCAGAAATAATGTGTCGTATTGATTCTCCGGGCCGGTGGCATGCCCGACAGATGTCAACCGTACCGTCCTTCACAATATATTTCCGGTAGTTATTCGTCATAATAACTTCGTCCATAATCGCACAGACAAAACCTTCGGTTTCCCCGAAGAGGTCACCAAAGCGCAGCCAGGATACGGACGCTAAGAGATCTACATCGGGCCCATGTAGGACCCGGTAAAAGCGCCCGTGAAGCTCCTTGCTCTGCCATACTTCCCTGCGGTCATTAGTATCCAGTACTGTAGGTTTGCGCCAGTTCTCTTTTGCCAAGGAGAGCGGGGTGAGGCCCTTGTCCACAGCGACCACATCTCGATGCATACCCACGTCAGCTTTGAGGAAGTACTCCCTAAGGCTGCATACCTCGCGGTTGTGTAGGGTCTTAGCATTTAAGAACCCACGACCCCCACACTTCCGCGGGATATACAGCCTCATCACCGATGATCGTGGGTGATGCATCCGATTTGCGGTCAGCAGTGTGCGGACCCTCCTATCCAGGGCGTCAAGTTCCGTCTGAGTCCATTTGAGTATGCCGAAAGAGTACATCAATACCGGCATGACCCAACCGTTGAAGGCGCGCACCTTGTTCCCGCCTGATAAAAGACTATTCAGTACTTTATTCAGGCGGCCAAAGAAGCGCTCCCTCAACGACTGTTTCACTTCAGCAGTACTGATGCCTAACGCTTCCGACATACCCAAATACTTGTACGTTTCGGTTGAGCAGAGGGATCTAAGGTGTACGGAATCCGAGAGTTGAGTTCCCACGGATTCCATAATCTCCCCTCGCTTTACATGCATGACTGCACATTTGTCCACACCAAATTCCATCCTGATGGCGCTACTGAAGGTTTCTGTTACCTTCAGTAGCTTCATCAGTTGCAAGTTGTTGGGGGCAAAGAGTTTCAGATCATCCATGTAAAGGAGGTGTGATATGACCTGACCACCTCTTCTCAACCGGTAGCCTTGGCCCGAACCCTCCAGTAGAGTACTGAGAGGGTTTAGGGCCAGACAAAACCACAGTGGACTCAGACTGTCGCCCTGAAATATGCCACGCTCGATCCTTATCGGTTCGCTGTTCTCCCGGATTTGTCGACATCCTGGATAGTGAAGAACCGTCCTCCACTGCCCCATACATGACATCAGGAAGGTGCGCAAAGTTGCATCCACTTTGTACAGCTCCAGCACCCTCATGAGCCATGTATGTGGCACCGAGTCATAGGCCTTCTTATAATCTATCCAACATGTCGACAGATCTTTTCGAGAACGACGAACCTGTTGGCTAATGGCAACATCAATGAGGAGCAGCTCCTTAGTACCACGGGACCCGTTCCTACATCCATTCTGAGAGGCAGACATGATAAAATTTGTGTCAATATGATTGTTAATTTTGGCTCTCAGGATGGATGTAAAAACTTTATAGACCGTCGGTAAACACGTGATCGGCCTATAATTTTTGGGTTCCGCAGTACTACCTGATTTATGGAGCAGGTGGGTTACTCCTGTCGTAAGGAACTGTGGCAGCGACCCTGACTCTAGGGCAGACTGGAACTGAGCTGCCAAGCGAGCGTGCGACCTTTGAAACCATTTTATCCAAAAATTGTGCAGACCGTCCGGCCCTGGAGATTTCCAGTTAGGCAACGGACGGACTGCACGAGCTACATCTTGGGGGCTGATGGTAATAGCCCCCATTTCTGGTATAAGATCGCACGCGCGCTCGACCTCTCGAGTCCAATCACCCTCGGTGTGCCTGACCGGCACCGACCAGATGCCGCGCCAGAATGAGCTCATGGCGTCGTCATCAGGTAGGTGCGTATCGGACACACCTTGGTCCGGTCGCTCCCAAGCCCTATAAACCCACCTTTCGTTGCTTTCGAATGTGCGATTCTGAGTGTACCGCTCCACTCGCCGCTTGTACCGACGAATACGGTTTGCCCATGCATAGATCTTCTGCTTCAGGAAGTCGACACGCTCTGTGACGCGGGTCAGATAATCTCGGGAACTTATATCAGTCCCCGAGAATGCCCGCCTCACAAAGCGCATCACCCTAGGGCGAGTGTTGCCCTCCCTGAAGCAGATAAGCTTGCCAATGAGTGCTCTAGCCTCACCGATACGACGCTCGATCCTGCACTGCCAAGCTGGTACAGCTGGTCGTGCAGCTCTGTCACTGTTGGGGAACTTGACGTGAGCTACACGACATGCCGCTGCAGCCGCGCAGTACAAGATTGAGTGGGTATCAGCAAGGTCTTTGCTGCTATCAAAAAAATTTGATAGCTGCGAATCTAGAGCACACACCAGCGCCTTATTTTTCTTATGCATGGGCAAACGAGGTAGACGAGGTCATTATTAATTGTTATTATTATTATTATTATTGTTCGTACAGCTAAGGAGTGAAATTCCCTGCCGGAGTTTGTGTTTCCTGATAGCTACAACCTGGGCGTCTTTAAGGCGCTATTAGCTGCCAATGACCTTGAGTGGTTAGCTTGCGTGTTCTGTGCTGAGCTCACGTAACGCGTCGTACGCCCACCCAGTAGTAGAACTCGCCCATCAAGGAGCGCTGTCCGAAATTAGACGCATTATTAATTATTGAAATAAAACACTGAGACTAAATTATAAATAATTAAATGATCTTTAAAATGGTGAAGGTTTCATAAAAATACGCTCTATAGTTTTTGCGTGATTCTCAATTTTTTATCCGCGTTAGACGTGACTTTACAAATTAATTACAGTATGTTATAAAAATATAATTTCAAATATTCTGAGATTAAATTACGACGGAAATTGTCTAGAGTAACATATATTTTTTTCAATGAAATAAGACTAGTCGGTTAGACGTGATGTTCAATTAAAACCCATCAAAAGTCGTATAACTGCGCCTTAAGTCAAGAGTGAATAGGTTACTTTTAGGAAGGGTGCTCCATCGCCGACCACTTCATCGTTCACCATCAGTTGAGACAGTGGTCAAGCGCGATCTAATCATTTCTAGAAAAAAAACTTTTATACAAAAAAACAACCGACTTCCAAAAAACAAAACAGGTACACTAAAAATTTAAAAATAACTTTAATTTCGGCCGTCCGTGTTTCTAGTTTTGTTTCTTCGTTATTTGACACATACATATAAAAAAGTTTTTTATTTTTCACGTTTTAGTTGATAAACCCCAGAACTCAAAACCCCAACAACATGGAACGTGGAATTTAAACATATCTTAATTGGAGTAAACCAAAACGTCGTCTATGTATGCATATTTTTCGTTTTTGTTCAGTTTTCAAAGAGCGCTGAAGCAATTTCAATAAAATTTATATGGGACCACCTCGGGAGTATATTCTTTCGGATAAAAAAAGAATTTTGAAAATCGGTCCACAACTGACAGAGAAATCGGTGGGCATACATATAAAATACATAGAGTCGAACATAGATCCTCCTCCTTTTTCAAAGTTGTTTAAAAAAGTAAACACCTCCCATAGTGAATTGCGTTGCAAATAACCAAGACGTTGAAACTCACAACAGTTTGTCGGCAACTCGTCACATCACTCAAGCAGATCACTTAAGATTTTGTACCACTTGGATCTCTGCCAATACCATAAAAGCAGAAGAAGATATAACATAAATACGGTCTACTATATTATAAATACTACTATAACTATACTAATATTATAAAGAGGTAAAATTTGTTTGTAAGTTTGTATGTAGGGGGTAATCTCCGGAACTACTGACCCGATTTTGAAAGTTCTTTCATCAGTAGAAAGCTACATTATTTGTGAGTGCTATAGGCTATAAATATATATTGAGATTCACGCGGATGAAGACGTGAATTCAGTAAATCAATAACATAGTGTATGTCTGTAGTCACTTTATGGTGAAAACTAATAGAAACCTTCTCATTATTGAAGTTTCTTTTTAATTAAGTTTCCTGAAGAGAAAATTAAAAAAAAACATATATGTACACAGTAAAAAACCGGAGAAGTGCTTGTTTGACTTAGCACATTTAGGGTTCCGTACCAAATGAGGGAATTTTCAAAGAAAAATCTGATTCATCAATATAAATTGGTATTTATTAGTAAAATATACGTTATATTAACATTATCACCAAGTTTCAAGTTCATAGGACCATGGGAAGTTAAAAAAAAAAAGTTGCAACAAAATTTTTGTGACTGACGAAGGACAGAGAGACGGACAGACGGACACGTGAGTGACAGCAATAGGGCTCTGTTTGGACCCTTCTGGGGCCCAATTCTGTAACTTTAAATTAAGCAACACGCCATCGACACTCTATCGACACACAACAGACATTATTTTGCCACTGTTGCAAATTTGGTATTCTGCAAAACTTCAAAATGATATTGACTTATTATAGTAGACCAGACTACCAATTATTACAATAGTCTTATTATGGTATTTCAATGGCACTACAGTGGCAAATCAATGACCATAAATAATTTATAGAATACCAAATGTCAATGACTATTCTATTGAGACACCACTGACACACTACCGACACACTATTAACAAGTTAGTTATTTTACAGAACTGGGCCCTAAAAACGCTGATGTGACGATCTGTACTCGTTCCTGACCGGTTGTCCGGAGATGACAAGACATAAAGAGAGCCGGAAAGATAAACGGGAGGCCTAAAAAAAAATAGTACACACTGCAGAAGTTTGTCCAACTTACGTATGCACCAAGCAATGAGAAAAGTAAAACAAAACAATAATATGCGAAAACTACAGGGGTGTAACATATTTTAAATACCGCTTCTGCCTATAATGAACATCTTTCTTCAAGAAGAAAAAGAGAAGAAAAATAATTACTAATTTTGAACAGCTGACGATAACTTACTACGGTAAGTCAACTGAACAAGAATGAATAACTTTCTGCAAGTAAGCCATACTGAATTTTTTTCATCATTCTCCTGCCCTTATCCCAATTTATTTGGGGTCGGCGCAACATGTCGTTTTCTTCCATACTCCTCGTCATCTCTGTAGTCACCACCTTTTTACCCATATCCTCTTTCACACAGTCCAACCATCGTTTCTTTAGCCTTCCCCTACTCTTATAGCCATCCACATCCATACACAAGGCTTTCCTCACGACATTTTCTTCCTCCGCATCACATACCCATACCACGACAACCGATTTCCACACAACTTTTCAGACAGCGGTGAAACTTTCAGACTTCCTCTTATATACTTATTCCTAATTCTATCCATGCGCGTAACACCACACATCGCTCTATAGTCAATTACCATCCCCCCTCCTTTAAAGTCGGGAATTAAAAATATGACCACCCGCCGTTCATTGCCGTATAATATCAAAATGAAATAAACTCAGTTGAGAAAATACAAAACAACCCTCAAATCAATGCTGTATCCACCCATCCAAGCCTCGAATACTGTGAGTACCTACATAAGGCAATATTCAGCACACCAAGTCACGTACTCTATCTGTTATGGCTTCACGTTTTGGGGTGGACTGGGATTGGTATATTGATTTATCAGAGCTAATCGCTGTTGTCTATGTTACATAACATTTAGGTACAGGCATAGGCACACACTTTTGTTATGAGAAAACTCAAAATATTATAGTATAAAAAACTAAAAAGACGCTTAAAGTAAAAAGTTACACGAAAAAAAAAACATACACCGCATATAAAAATAGAACCGACTTCAAAAAAAAAAAACAAAAAATCGGCGTTTCTGGTTTTGTTTCTTCGTTTATTGACACCGACTGCCGAAATTAAAGTTATTTTGCACTTTTTTGTCTTTTTTTTTAATTTTTGAAGTCGGTTCTATTTTTTTGTATAAAAGTTTTTATTTTTCACTTTTTAGTTGTGATTCCCCATCAAATTGTGTTAACAAAGCATATTTATGCGATAGCAGCAATCGGGGTTCTTTTGTTGTCATTTTTTTAAGAGTTCCGTTGTCTGTCTCCGAAACTCATAGTCAGATCTAGATGAAATTTAAATGGGCTCATTTCGGAACAAAAAAAAGAATTTTGGAAATCCGTCTATAAATGATGAAGTTATGCCCATACATAAAAAAAAAAAACTTGAGAGGTGTCAAGGGACACCCGGATGGAATGAAGTTCCTTTCGATTAATTAGTGAAGGAATTGTAATATAATTTTTTTTTTTTTTAATTTATAATATTTTTTTATTATTAACTGCGCACACACGCACGCACGTAAGAAGTTATACTTCATCATCTCATCTCATCTCATCTCATCTCATCGCAGCTCAGCTCAGCTCAGATCAGCTAAGCTCAGCTCAGCTCAGCTCAGCTCAGCTCAGCTCAGCTCAACTCAACTCAACTCAACTCTTTAGCAATAACAACAACTATAACAAAAGTAATTGTAATAAAATTTTTTTTTTTTTTTTACTATAGCAAAAAGTGTCGTGACAACTTTTCGTATGAATTTTTTCCGTCTAGCCCCCTTTCACAACGCGCGATAAGGAACTTCGTTCCAATACTAACATCCGAATTGATTACCTCCTCATTTTTGAAATCGGTTAAAAATCAAGCAATAACGTTCAGAGTAGCTTGGTATGTATCTATGTAACGGAATCTGTGAACGTGATTTTCACCCACTACAAAACATCGGATTGAATTGAAACTTCGCACACTTATCAAGCACCGATGACAATGCATGGTTAGCTAAAGTGACGTCATTCTAAATCAAATATGGCAAACTCAAAAAAAAAATGGCGGACTTGTTATTTTTTATGCGTTTCCATGATGTGGGTATCAAATGAAAGGGTTTGCTGACAAGAACACAAAAAATACAGCGTTTTTTTAGTTTTTCAACTATAGAAAATTTTACCCACTGCTTCCCCAAAATGAACGTAATACGTAAGTGAACAGCCAAAAGTCAAAATTCAGTCTGTTTAAAACCTCAATTTTAAGGGGTCCTAGAGTCCGAATGAAAAAACGGAATCACTAAAGGATTACTCGTGTGTCTGTCTGTCTGTACGTCTGTCACAGACAATTTGCTCTAAATCTACTGGAACGATTGAGTTGAAATTCAGTACACACATGAAGTGACCCTAATACGGACATTTAACGTAAATAAATGAATTTGGAATATGGGTGTCACTTTCAGGGTGCTTATCGGAAAATTGTCGCACATACCAAATGAATTGTGTTGTGAGGGTCTCAAATGTATCTGCCCAGGGGTTGAGGATAAATTCGAAAGAGTTACCTCGCCCCTGGACATTCAGGGCAGGGAAGTAACAGGGGTGGGCTTTAGTCAGTAAGAGTCTGACATAGATACACATGAGCCCTCCCGCTCATCATCATTGGATGATTTCCCACCCCACAAAAAAAAGGGTCTCAAATGTATTCTTTTCACAATTTGAAAAGATACAGTAACAATGTTATTTAAGACAATAGATGAAAATTTACCATCAATTAAAATCGCTTTATCTCCGAAACTACAGTCTAATATATTTTGAAAAAATTAAATATAAAATAGTTCTTTCCTAGAAAATCCATAAAAGTCTATGTTTTAAAAAAAAAAACCATGTTAAAATTAAATACGATGCGTCCAGAACCGATTGCACGCGAGTCCAACTCGCACTTGGCCAGTTTATTTTATTACTTTTGCCTCTTGATTTCTTATCAGGCTCGTTTTTGGTATCAGATTTATTTCCTTGACTTTTTCCTCGTTTCTTTAGCTTTTATCGTCTATTCCCCTTTCCTGCCATTAGCCGTTAACATTCACAGTAATCACAAGCGTAATAAACTTTATTGCAAGGAAATGCACAATCTCACTCGTAAACACTATGCCAACATAACAATTTCTCAACGTTACGTTTTACAACTTGAGTGAGTCTATATTTATGTCAGTGTGGAAGAAGTTTTAATAAATAAGATAGAATGAAAATGGCTAACGAATTATAGTGAGGAGCTCGTGGCTAAAGTAATAACAGCCGGACGGGTCGACCCATCAGGTAAATCTACGCTTGCCAGGGTAGCGTAGAAAGACAATGGTGCGGATTCTCTTGTTTAATAACTAAACTAAAATTAGAGAATTGCTATCTCTTACTAAAAGGCAGTGCGAGAAAAGGACGGACGGCTATGAACTAAGTTAGAGATGTCAAACTAGTTTACGCCTTGCGCTTCGCCGTGTTTTTAGACGACATGTTTTTACGTGTACATAAATAAGATAGAATGAAGATGGCTAACGAATTATAGTGAGGAGCTCGTGGCTAAAGTAATAACAGCCGGACGGGTCGACCCATCAGGTAAATCTACGCTTCTTGCCAGGGTTGATGCACTGATACCCATCAATTATGGGTATCAATGGACCAACCCCCGCAAGCGTAGCGTAGAAAGACAATGGTGCGGATTCTCTTGTTTAATAACTAAACTAAAATTAGAGAATTGCTATCTCTTACTAAAAGGCAGTGCGAGAAAAGGACGGACGGCTATGAACTAAGTTAGAGATGTCAAACTAGTTAGACGACATGTTTTTACGTGTACCCTTAATTTGCATGTAAATATTAATTCAAACTAAATTTGACAGCACTAATTTACGTCCGTCTCTTTCTTGTTTTATTAGAGAGAAAAATATAGCAATAGCCTAAACTAAGTTTAGTTTGTGCAAAACAGAATCAACACCAATGGCAGTCTTTGAATAAATTCTCTATCATCTTAGTCTTAGTACTAATTCCTTATTGAACACCAAACATATCACACTCGAGATACCTAAACAGATATATGTAAAGGCGGCCCCACTATATAAAAACCAGGCAAGTGCGTGTCGGACTTCGGACAATTAGAGTTCCGTATCAAATGAGGAAATTCAAAGAAAAAATCTAATTTATCGATACATTAGTATTCTTTAGTAAAACATACGTAACATAGGTCGATGAGAAGTTAAAAAAATCTTCGGTACAAAATTTTGTGACAGATAACGGACAGACAGACAGACGGACACATGTGAGTTGACAATAATAGGGCTCTGTTTGGACCCTTATGGTACGGAACCCTAAAAATACAAGCTAACTGCCATTAGTAGCGTGATACTTCCTCCGATTATAAATGCTAGACTATGATCTATCTCTGTGCCAAATTTCTTTCAGATCCGTACAGCGGTTCTGGCCTGATTGCGAAACAAAAACCCATTCATATTTTCGAATTCATAACATTAGTCGAATTCAAATCCAAACGCCAGCACTCCAGCAGAATAAACACTTCAACACGTGCAAACTAACAAATCCATTTCAAAAACTTTTTTCAACAAACAATATCTAAAAACGGTCGTAAACAAAAGTTACAAGTTTCCCCTAACAAATAGCACACGCACCTGCCTACCATGATTATTCCCTTCCGCCCTTTCAAGCATAAGGTAAAAAATGTACCTCCTCTAACGTCCCCTGCATGCATGCGTGCGTGACCGGTAATAAGAAACTGTGGCTCAAGTGCTCTCTTGCTATAACATAGAAAATGTAGAGTAGGTTCAGTCTTTGGAATTAATAGAAGAACTTACACGTGGAGTGGAAAATGAAAGTGCAAATTATGTTTGAACCCTTATAGGATCACTCGTGTGTCCGTCTGTCACAGACAATTTGCTCCGAATCTGCCAGACCGGTAGAGTTGAAATTTGGTACACACATGAATATCTGTGACCAAACACGGACGTGTACCCTAAATAAATTAATTTGGAATATGGAGGTCACTTTTGGGGTGAAAATCGGAAAATTAAAAATCTAAGTTTTACAAAATGTGTCGAGCGACATATCAAATGTAAGGGCACAATGTGAGGGTCCGTAATATATTTTTTTCATAATTTTAAAATATATAATTTTGATGTTATTTAAGAAAATTGATGAAAAATGACCATTCCACCTCTTATCTCCGAAACCACTGCGTCTAAAATTTTGAAAAATAAAAAACATACAGAAAGTACGACAGGAAACCCCACAAGGTGAAGACAGTTTAAAAAATACCTGAAAAAAAATATGATTTGTTCGGAACCCTTTGCGCGTGAGTCCGACTCGCTCTTGGCCGATTTTTTTCTTACTCCTCGCTACCAGGGCCGCGATGACTCTTTCGATCACTCCCACGACACTGACAGGAAACTTCTTAGACCTGACTCCGAGATTGAAAGAAAAAACCATCTAGAATAGAACAGTGGTCGCCAAACTGCGGCCCGAAGCTAAGATTAGTGCGGCCCGTGGCCCTTTTTCTTGATCTTTTGCATAAGGCAGGTTACCTCCACTGCAGTATCTTACCCAATTTTATAATACTTTACCAGCCTTTTTATTATGGGTTGCATATTTGAATCGATATGCATAAAAATTTTGACATTGGGACCGACGGATTGAAAAATAAATATTGTAATTGGCTTTCCAGTCAATGTCAATATCTGTAAATGGTTTATTTGAGAAAATAAATGCTTTGACTTTGAGTTTTAGTAGACGCTATTAGATTCGCATGCAGTCCAAAGGACGCAATTATAGAAGAAATTGCCAAAAAAAGTGCATCACCATAATTCACCCTAACCTGAGATTATTATTTTCATTAATTTACTTTGTTTTAATAATAAATGGGCTGTTCAGAAACATACCCGTATTTTTTATTTATCTCCACTACAATCTTTTTTTAGCCTATATGCGGCACGACGTGCCGCCCGGCACAGTAAGTGGCCCTTGGTCAAAAAAGTTTGAGGAACACTGATCTAGACTGGAACCATCTGGTAGCTAGATATGGCAATAGCGAATCAGAAGTTGGTTTTCTGCAAATGATATCACAGTGTAATCTAAGTCTGAAATAGCGATGTGCAGAAAATTATGAATATTTTTAAAAATACAGGATAACATGTTTTTTTTTTAATGCTATTTCTCATGATAATAAAATATCTGCAATGTTTTTGGGTGAAAGAAGTCAGATCAGAGTATCTGAATAAAAGACTGGTGTCTCGTTTTTCGTTTTGGAGATATGTTTTGTAACTCCCAACTCCATCGAACAAATACCTATTATAAATGCGAAAATTTGGATAGACGGATGTTTGTTAGTCAATCACGTCAGAACGGCTCAACGGATCTGTATGAAATTTGGCACAGAAATAGATTATATTCTGTAATAGCACACAGGCTATAATTTATATCGGATGAAGTACTAATACCACGCGGGCAAAGCCACTGGGAGAAGCTAGTAGTGAATATTTCTAAACATACTGATTGTTTACAAATATGCACCACATTAACGCACGACACAAAAACCGAAATGTGTCGTCGACTTCTTATATGTATCCTGACAACAAACAACACCCTTTCCATAAGAGTACCAGCAATAAGTTAATAGTAAAAATCATTTATTAACCGACCGAAAGAAGGAGGTTATCAATTCGGATGTTTGTACATTTTTTTTATGTATGCTCGGGCATAACTTCGTCATTTAACGGATTTCCAACATTCTTTTTTGTTTGAAAAAAGAAAAAATTTAAATGTGACCATTTCGGAACAAACCCTTTGTTCCGAAATGGTCACATTTAAATTTCATCTAGATCTGATGATGAGTTTCGGAGGCAGACAACGAAACTCTTCAAAAAATGCCAGCAAATCACCTGCGATTGCTGCTATCGCATCAATATGCATCGTTAACACAATTTAATGGGCAATCACAATTAAAAAGTGAAAAATAAATACTTTTTTACAAAAAAAAAAAAAAAATAGAACCGACTTCCAAAAAAAAACAAAAAGTGCAAAATAACTTTAATTTCGGAAGTCGGTGTCAAAAAACGAAGAAACAATTTTTTTTAATTTTTAGTGTAGTTTCTTTTTTGGAAGACGGTTGTTTTTTTTTTGTTAAAAGTTTTCATCGGAACTGTATCACCACGTAAAAATTCTACTTCGAAAGATTTGAGGAAGTGGTTCTCATTGAACTTGCAAGATTTCACCCGAACTTACGTACATACAAACATAACCACCCAAATAAAAGCTTTTAAAAAATAAACACACTCTCAAGTCCCAACCAGTCCATCCTTCATGGTCCAATAAATTTCCCAAGTTATTAATAATCGTGGATCCATGAATGGTTGCCGCAGCGTCGTATTATTTATAGGTCATTTTTATGATCAGGGGCGGTCTGGTACCGGGAACCGGCGAAGGGAACGTTGCTTTTAAATATACATATTCCTGATATAGGCAAGTAGACGAGTTACTGGCTGGCTACTGGGTAACTGTTTCGCCGTAAATTATGATGAAAAGATGGCTTGATGATGGGTTTCTTGAAAGGAATAGATAGCTTAATGATCGGTAAGCTAATTATTTCGTCGGTAGTCACAGTTACAAGTGAAAAAAACAACCGACTTCCAAAAAAGAAAATACACTAAAATTAAAAAATAACTTTAATTTCGGAAGTCGGTGTCTGTATTTTTAACCGACGAAAAAAAGGAGGAGGTTCTCAATTCGACCGTATATATATATATTTTTTTTTTTTTTTTTTTGTGTATGTTCAGCCCTCACTCCGTCATTTATGAACCGATTTTGATTATTCTTTTTTTATTAGATAGGGTATACCTCAAGGGTGGTCCCATGTCAAGGAAGTCAGGATCTGACAGTGGAAACCTGATAAAATTGAGAGAAAACCTTGAAAATTGTGGGCACGTTTAGCGTTTCTGTATGTATGTTCGGCCTTCACTCCGTTATTTATGAACCGATTTTGATTATTCTTTTTTTGTTAGATAGGGTATACCTCAAGGATGGTTCCATAATAAGGAAATCAGGATGTGACAATGGAATCCTGATAAAATTGAGAGAAAACCTCGAAAATTGTGGATACGTTTAGCGTTTCTATATGTATGTTCGGCCCTCACTCCGTTATTTATGAACCGATTTTGATGATTCTTCTTTTCTTCGATAGGGTATACCTCAAGGGTGGTACCATGTCAAGGACATCAGGATCTGATCATGGGATCCTGAAAAAATTGAGAGAGAACCTCGAAAATTGGGCACGAATATTGTTTCTGTTTACTTTTCATATCTTAATCAGGTATTTGCATTTAGGAACCATCACATCATGAAACTGAGCTGATGATGGAAACCATAGCTTTCCTAAACAATAGAAGTTAGATATAAAAACTAGTTTTAGTGACGAATACCACTTAATATGGTTTGAAGAAAAGACGTCTTTACAGTATTGGAGGTAACCTCAACTGGTCAATATCCTGGGAACTTCATGGAAGGATGGTTATTTCATCAGCTCAGTGGCAAGAGGAATGATGAAGAATTAGAAATTAGCCTCAGAGTGTTACAAGATGATGCGAGCCACAAAAAATCAAAAAATAAAAAACTTTTTAACAAAAAAATTAACCGACGAAAAAGAACTAAAAAGCAAAAAATAAATAAAACTTTTAAGTCTTGAGTAATGAGCATATTTACCTACATAAAATATCAAATTTTATATAAACTAATTTTGAGTCGGCGCCAATTAATAAAATGATTAATTACCTACTTACAGCCTTCTTCATTTGTAAGTACTTATAAAATTTAGATATTTAATAATCAGATTGTTGTTTGGCGCCGACTCAAAATTAGTTTATATAAAATTTGATATTTTATGTAGGTAAATATGCTCATTACTCAAGACTTAAAAGTTTTATTTATTTTTTGCTTTTTAGTTCTTTTTCGTCGGTTAATTTTTTTGTTAAAAAGTTTTTTATTTCTTCGTTATTTGACACCGACTTCCGAAATTAAAGTTATTTTTTAATTTTTAGTGTATTTTCTTTTTTGGAAGTCGCTTGTTTTTTTTTTAAAATAAAGTGTTTTTTTTTTCACTTTTTAGTTGTTATGCCCTAGAACTAAAAACCCCAATGACATGAAACGTGGAATTTAAACATACTCGTAATTGGAGAAAACAAAAACGTCATCTAAGTATACGTATTTTTCGTTTATGTTCAGTTTCTCAAAAAGCGCTGAAGCAATTTCGATAAAATTTATATGGGACCACCTCGGGAGTATATTCTTTCGGATAAAAAGAATTTTGAAAATCAGTCCACAACTGACGGAGAAATCGGCGGACATACATAAAAAAAAACATACATACATTCGAGAGTATTTCGCCAGCACAAAATATAAGATCAGTCGAATTTTCTTTATGTTAAAATAAGCGTTGGAATTACTTCTGTATCGTGGGTGCGTTCACAAACATGTACACTCAAATACACAAGGCACCCTGACTCGGAACAACTATCTGTGGGTCATACAAGTATTTGGTTCCGTACTAACTGTTCTTTCCGCACAAACAAATTCACCATTTACTGCGATTTTCTTTTACTTTCCTAAACACCTAAAAATAACTCAGCGAATGCTTTTTCATCCAGAAGCTGATAAATATCAAGTTTCTTGTCAAAACTAAACTCCATTATTTTCTTTACACCCAAAAGTTATTTCCTCTATCATCCTACTCGTACCGACTGCAAACTCAGTTTCCTTTTGAATAATATTACTGAATCCAGCGCTCGAACTGAGGCGACTAAAGTTTCGGAGGCTAAGCAAGTTTATCTTGGCTTTACACCTTGCGAAGTAAAACTCGTCGTGTATCTATTGAAGGATGTTTCAGCGTTAGTATTGCAAAAGTTAGTTTTTATCCTGTTCTTTCAGTGATTGTAAAAGGCTAAAAATGAATTTTGTGTTATCTTCCTTAACATTACTCTGACCTATGTCATGTTCACAAATGGGATAGCGATTATCCTCTAAATTCACAATTTAAGTCATATTTACCTGTTAATAGCAATTCCATAACGCATTATTCAAACCTGCACTGCCAACGGAACTAATATGTCGAATATTACAAGAGTAAAACGAATCTTATTGGAAAGTGTCACGTTGTTCTCAAATCATCATGTCGCTATCTAATTCTTGAAGGAGCACCTGTGGTCTTTGGGCTAGTAGTATTGTTTGTGAATTACTCGAGAGAAAGGACCAAAAATAGCCTTTAACTTTGCTATATCTTTTTTAACCTAACCAGCGGGTGTATTCGCTAACACAGTTGACATCAATTTGATAGGCACTATACAGTACATTGCTGCTTTGACGTATAGGGAAACAAAAATGTACTGCATACATTAGTAAAATGTAGTAGTACGTACGTACATAGTGTCTATTATAATCGATGTCCACCGAGCAAAGCAGCAATGTACTGCAATGTGCCTATCAAATTGATGTCTACTGAATTATCTATTAGACTACTGCCGGAGAATAGCACCGGACACATAACACGTCCTTTTGGTACTCCAAAGATGGAACAACTAAACAACACATTGTGTTTCATTTACAGGCTGTTGTCTCACAAAACGAATGCCACTTAGCAACCGTACTCGATCATATTAAAGTCCAATAATAAACATTCATAAGCGAACGCAATCTGCCCACACTAATGACTTGAAGCCCTCGGGCTGTTCAAACGAAGAAACGGAGCATTATCATCAGCAAGAAATAGGGCTCAGTCACGACATTGTGACATTTCGAAGGCATACATATTCAAGGAATAAATAAGAAAAATAATACTCAAACACGGAAAACGCACGGTACATTACACAATATGGCATACATTATCTGCCACATTGAATTTCCTATGACGTTGTAAGTAGTTTAGGCTTAAAAACAATTCTAGATCAACACAATCTAATACATCTTCATTTAATAAAATCGATGCAGTAGGTTTAGTTTCAGAATCATAGCTTTTGGGTTTGCCGAAGTCCCAAAAACGTGAATAACAAGCCATCAATCTCATTAACTGTTCACCATCAATTTTCATCTTCACACACACAATACACTCTGTACTTCAAATACGCCATCCTCAGATCAAGAAATGTATGCAGGCTTCTCATATTTTATTGTCAATTCCCTAGTGTTTTATGCCTCCATAAAATCGCAATATTTTCATAAGGAAAAACGTGAACCGGGTCAAAACGGCACGGTAAGTCATCGTAAGAATTCCTGTTCTTGTCTTGTCGGTTCATTTTCTAAAATTCAATGCAATATTTCTTATGGAAGTCTACGCTTCGTTCCTACGTAAGGTTTTGTAAAATATTCAAGTTTCGCATGATACAGTCGTATAGTATTTGGGTTATCTGTCAACCTTGACAATGTCGCCGATGCGTTACGTTACGGCTTCCGAGCAAAAATGTAGGCGGTTGTGTTGTCGGAACACATGGAACGATAAGTAATAATAATAATGTTTAGGTGGTAATCGTCTTTACAGGATTAATTAATTGCCATCATTGCAAGTTGTGTTTTGGTCCAACATCGAATCTCAGAATTTGTACCCAATCAATTGAAGCTAAAGGTATGAAAATATCAGTAGAACTTACTTTTTACTGACTGTATGACGCAAGGGAGGGAAATCTGTTAATCAGCTTATGTATGTATGTATGTATGTTTGTTCCTTTGTGGCACTATAGAGACCAAACGCGTGGGCCGATTTTGATAGTTCTTACGTCAATTGATTCGTCTTAACCTTGCGAGTGCTACTAAAGACATGACAGTAATCAAAATACAATATGGCGACCACCAGACGCCATATTGTGAAAAAGAAAAAAAATTAAAGTCGACGAACTATATTAAGTGGGGTATCAAAATAAAGAGTTCAAGGAGGCGATTCCAAAAATATAACTCACTATAATGTAGAAAATAAAAATAAAAAATATTTCAAAAAACCCGACTGTAATAAATAACTAAAAAGTTCCAAACAAGTCACTTTTCAAGCAGTCTCATGCAGTTGGTGGCATGAAATCAATAATTGAACTCAAATAACAGCTACCATGACCACCACTGCATCAGACTGCTTGAAAAGTGACTTGTTTGGAACTTTTTAGTTATTTTTTCACTCGGGTTTGTTTTCATCCACAAATATTCAGGAAATATTCAACCATAAGACAGGTACTTCTTAGACATAAAAGATGACTCATCAACAGGGCCCATTCGCCAGCAGATTGCCTGCCGTGACTGGGAGAATGGGTTCCACAGCCGTCATTAATGACCACATCACTAATTTTAGTCTTTAAATCAAGAACCCCCAAGGTCGATAATGCAACACACGAATCACAGAGGCAATTAGGGTCGTTATCATCATAAGCAAGCTTATTGGCAGATGGTTGTTTTGTGTTCTGTCGTATGACGATTTTTTGAGATTGCGTAGTCTTTAGGTGATTACGTTCCGAATGAGAAATTACGTTTTGTAAGAATATTTTGCTTAGTTTTAGAATATTAAAACCTGAGAAGCGTATTTGCGGAGTCATCTGAAGTCTCAATTACACCTTCCGATTTCAAGGGACTCAATTTAGGAAACAGGAAGGTGATCCGATTTAGTGAGGTCCCGATTTGACTTCCTAAATTGTGTACGATTTAGGATAGTGTAAGCGCATCACTATAATTTAGAGCTAAGTGTTGCCAATTTAGCGACTTTCCCGCTAAAAATGGGCTATTAGTATTTTATGTGTTTAAAATAAAATAAAATTTCCCAAGGTCCCTTCCTTTCCCAGAAAAAAAATCTGAATCCGTTCTTTTTCTTCAGTTTTAGAGACTTTCTTACGACTTTTGATATTCTGTTTATGGGCTTGAATTTGTAAGAGTTGGCAACACTGCCGAATTAGGATTCCGATTTAGAAGTCCAATTTAGGATAGCGTAATCGCTAGCTTCCTACTTTCTAGTAAGATTGTTCCTAAATTGGGTCCCTTGAAATCGGAAGGTGTAATTGAGCCTTTAGCTCAGTCGCAATTCCAAATTTACTTATCTCGGAAAAAGTACGTGTAGAGACTTACTAATGCGGAATTACTAACAAACGTTTCTGTTTATATTTCGTGTGGTTTCTAGCTATGGTTACGAATCTGAATCTAATAGCTATTTGGGTAATAAATATTGCTCGTTCCCTGTTTTCCGAAAAATTCAAACCTGTCTTTCTCTCATTATAAGGGCTCCAAAGTGACTGACATAATTCTGCTTCCAATATTTCAATAACACAGACAGACATTATATCGGGTGTAAAAATACAGTTTCCGAAGCCACATAATCTACCCATTATTTGGATCCTTTTTTTCCACTAGACCATACCTGGGAATCCACTGGTTGTGGAGATATTGAAGGTCAAAGTCGCAATTTTTTTTTTACTTTTTTACGAAAATGAATTCCAAGTATTATTACTTAACTTTTTTCCTAACAAACATTACTCGAATTTTCATTTTTTTTTTCGAAATTTTTAAATTACGCATTTGCAGTTACAATAACGCAATGAATGTCAAACGTATCTGACAAGTACCTACTACGTGGCTTAGAATGAAGGGGTATGGTTTAACTCAACTTCCCTTGGTTTGCGTTACATTGCTCGCAATAAAAATAGTTTTTTTTTTTCATATCTAAAAATAAAAGTCGTTTCCCAGCAATAATTTTAGCGCAAAACTACTTTATTAGACGTACAGTATGTGTAGTAAACGGCTCTGTAATGTGTCTTTTTACACCCTGTATTTAAAACTTCGTCCGCGTGGACTTCAAAAATGTATAGCCTATGATGACACTCAACAATAACGTGGCTTTCTATTGGTAAAAGAATTTTCAAAATCGGTTCAGTAGATCCAGAGATTACCCCTTACAATCTCACAAACTTTACCTCTTTATTATATTAGTATAGATAAACGGCTCTGAACATTTGAAACCGGTACCAGCCTACATGTCAGAGACCCAAACGAACTAGCCCTGCCCACGGCATAGAATTGGAACAATCTCAATACACCTGTCCATTTACCTGAATTGATACTTATCGAGGTTAAAGCTATCATAGTTTAGATTATGCGTTATAAATAGTTTAAGAACGTTTAAATCATTGCTCAATAATAAATTAGGTTATGTAAATGCAGTTTGCATTGAATTGGACTGTATGGCCCCATCGAGAAATTTGTGTCGAGTCTTTACAAGACTTGAGTCGTTTTCTGGAAGTTGTTAGGGCGAAAATCAAGAAGTAGAAAAAAAGGAAATTAGGGAAAAACTTAAGGGTTATCTTCGGAAAAATTACTCATTAATATTAGTCTATACTAATATTATAAAGAGGTAATGTTTGTGAGTTTGTGAGGTTGTTGGAGGTAATCTCTGGATCTACTGAACCGATTTTGAAAATTCTTTTACCAACAGAAAGCCACGTTATTTGTGAGTGACATAGGATATACATTTTTAAAATCCACGCGGAAGAAGTTGCGGGCGAAGTGCTAGTAAGTATAGCATAAGCGTAGCATAATCAGCCTATACCAGCATGTCCTAGAACCAAAAACTCGAAGACATGTGACATCCACCAACTCGCACTGGGCCCGCGTGGTGGATTACGGATCATATATATCTTCTCCTAGAGAGAAGACCTGAGTCCCAAAAAAATTAATATTAGATACTAATGCAGAAATATGAACACATTAGGGGCAGTTTAAAGTTACACCTATCACTGACAAGATGTCCGAATCAAGGCTAAGATGGTATGGACACGTGATGCGAAGGCCCGATGATTATGTTGTGAAAAAGTGCCTTTCCATGGCTACTAAAAAAGGGGGTAGGGGAAGACCGCAAACTATTTGGATGACAAATGTCCAAAAGGACATGAGAAGCCTCAATGTCAACGTTGAAGACACCAGACAAAAACCAACATGGCGACGCATGATACAGAAAGCCGACCACGTGTAACGGAATAAGGCGAGGTTAAAGAAGAAGAAGATATGCCACGGTCAATGAAAAGTTTTTAAAGGGTAACAGTTTAGAATTTACTTCACCAGATGGCACAAACTACGCCGTGCACGTTTCCTATAGGTTTGAAGGATGAGACGTTTGATATCTTGAATTAAGAATCGGCTATGTGTCAATCGAAGGTTTATAATACGTCTACAGTAACCGTAGACGTATTAGATATACGGATTATATATACGGATATTGATTAGATATAGATACATAGACAATAACTGTTGCTGTCCATTTTTAAATTTCGCGCCGTACCCACATACATTGGGATGTATGTGGGTATGGCGCGATATATCTTCTTGAAAGAAGAAAGAAACAATATTTATTTGTATCTCACAATAAGAACATGTTAACATACAAATAAAAAAATAAACTGTACGAGGCCAAAAAGGCGCCTAACAGCGTTATGCTGCGATATTTACGCAATAAAGCAATAAATAACGCAGCACTGGTATTCTGCTAGGGCCCGTTGCCACAGACATACTCACGGGGCACGGTACAAACTTACTAAAACAAAATAAAAAATAAGCCATAATTAACACAAAAAAAAAACAAAAGGCGTGCATTTTTACAGACATGCAAAAAGAAAAATAATAAAAAAAAAAATATTATGGTGCTTATAACTATGGTCAATGGCAAAGAGTATATAGAAGAGTCTTCTTCTCACATACATATTTCTGCATTAGTTATTCGTCCCAACGAATACAAAAAAAAACCGATAGACGTTAACCTTCGAAGCCGAGTTCAATAGGATAGTTTGATAAAAAGCTAAAGATTTTATCTGCATGTTACGTTCATAGTTCCAACAATACGCTTGCCGGTACAAAGCATAAACATGTCCTCAAAGGCAGTGTTCGGTTAACCGCAACGCGTCAAAGGTAATCGTATAGGTAACGTTGACACTGGCGTTATATAACTGACGCTGCTGTATGAGAAATTGTACTTATGGATGAATGTTTGTTAGTCAATCATGCCAGAACGTCTGAACAGATCTGGATGGCACAGAGATAGAATATAGTCTACAATAGATGGACAAAAAAATGGTGGCGGGTGGTGGAGGTGGTGGTTGGATGGATGGAATTTATGGACATTTTTAATTTAAATTGTTGACATTTCAAATTTAATTTTTTGACATTTTTAATTTAGTTTATTGACATTTTTAATTTAATTAGTTGGCATCTTTGAATTTGTTTGGCATCTGTTATTTATTTTTATTGACTAATGTTATTTAAAGTTTTGAATGTTCTATGTATTGGAATTTTATGAGCTTATAAAAAAAAAGCCTTAAATAAATGAAATTATAATTTCGTTTATTTATTTTTACATTTTTAAAGGAAAACATATAAAAAAAAACATTTAAAAATATAAAAAACAGTAGTCCGCCGGTATTGGGAGCAGGATCCAAGCTACCGGTGGTTAGGGCTCCAGAGACAGGAACCTCCTCACAATGCAAGCCGTATCGAGGAGTACTGCCTTCTGTATCAGGCCCTTGATCCAACTGCGCAACGACAGCTTCGACAGTTGGTCGTCGAGGGGTTTGGCCATCAGGTCGTTGGCGGTAACGACTATCGGCATAATGACAGGCGAGTTCACATTCTACATATTGACAACCTCGTGTGCTAAGTCAAGATATTTGATTTATTTGTCTTAAATTATCATTTTTAATATTATAGGCTATAATTTATAATGGGGGAAGTGCTATAACAACGCGGGCGAAGTCGCTGGCACAAGCTAGTATTCAATTAACTAACGGGTTCTCCGTCAAAGCTGAAATTTACAATAACATTTATGTAGATTTACACTACGGTAAAAAAAAAACATACCGGACGCTCCCAAAATTGTTGCTGTAAGGATATGCTAATGATATTATACATATTACAGTTATGTACTGTGGTTGTAAATATATTTTAAATGACGACGGTAGATTTTATGAATACTATTCTACTCTATATTCAGTTTGTTTTCAGGAGCTCGTGGCTAAAGTAATAACAGCCGCACGGGTCGATCTATCAAGAACCTGTTAAGCCCTGGCACTAACCGGTGAGTGCGACAAAAAAAAATATAAAAGTGAAAAAAAAAAAAAAAAATCGGCTGTCAACCCGGGTTGTCGTCGGGGTTCAATTTGAAACCCGGATTTGGCCGATGGGTTACGAAAAGCACTTTAAGCCGTTGGTCCCGGTTGTCAACACACAGACAGTCTTTACGGGTCGTCCGAAGCCCGAAAGTCTGACAACCAGTATTACCAAGGGGTATCGTAATACCTAGTAACTGGGTTGTGCAGGTCAGATAGGTAGTCGCTCCATGTAAAATACTGGTATTCAGCTGCATCCGGTTGGACTGGAAGCCGACCCCAAGATAGTTGGGAAAAGGCTAGGCAGGCAGACATTCAGTTTGTTTTAACCAGGATAAAAGAAGATAATTAGTTGGGTTAGTTAGGTTTGGTTTGCGCAGTGGTTGAGCGGTTCGGCTGCTGCGCTGGGTGTCGCGGGTTCGATTTCCGCACGGAACAAATATTTGTTTGGCCTACAGATAGTTGTTCCGGGTCTGGGTGTCTTGTGTATGTGAATTATACATGTTTGTGAACGCACCCACGATACATGAGTGATTCCTAGCGTGGGGCAAAGTTTTCTTCAAAATAAATAACAATTAATAATAGTTCACATATTATTTTAGGGTCGATTAACAGCTAACTCAAATTTAGTCCGATTAGTATTTAACTATCTGGACCTCTCAATCATTTTTATCATTTTAACGCGCATGGATAGAATTAGGAATGAGTATCTAGGAGGAAGTCTGATAGCGGCACCGGTGCGTGACTGAAAAGTTGTGTGGAAATCGGTTGTCGTGGTATGGGCATATTGATGCGGAGGAATGAAGAAAATGTCGTGAGGAAAGTCTTGTATAAGGATGTGGCTGGTTATAAGAGTAGAGGAAAGCCAAAGATGGATGGACTGTGTGAAAGATGATATGGGTAAGAAGGTGGTGACTACAGAGACGACGACTAACAGAGAAGTGTGATGATGAAGAAAAAGACATGTTGCGCCGACCCCAAATGAATTGGGATAAGGGCAGGAGAATGATGACCTCTCTATCATTGACTTCATTTTAATCTAACAAGCCGATGGTTGTGCATGATGGGCAGCAAAGGCGGTGACGCATATCCGATGAAGTCTACTTCTGAAGTGGGTTCTAAGGAGACAGCATTGCACCATATTTATAAATCTTCTCTCTCCTTCTCATAATCTCTCTTCTACGAAACATTTTGAGTCCTGTTTTAACAACGTAAAAACACCCTATCCTATCTGTAACAAACGCAACATAGGATTCTTTAATCTTTATTTTCTATGCTAAGATACGATTTTTTATTCAATAAGAGTGCCACTTATGCGGAGGTAGGCCCTTAATGCCTATCTGCCACCTAAAAGTTAACCCAGTACACTAAACTAAGCAGTAAAACAGTAATTACCCGTACCACAAACCATTAGAGCTGTCACTGTATAAATTATAGCTTCAAACAGAATGCAACAAACGCCGGAAACTGACCATAAAAATAAACTGAGACCACATTCAAAGAAAGCAATGTCGTAATCCGAATGCACTCGTCAATCACGTACGTGTAAACATTTCAAGAATAAGTCTGTAAAAGAGTTATTACGTCTTTTAGTTAATGAAGAGAGAAGGAACGTATGTGGCCCACAGACCTATGAATATAAATATAGTTGAGTCGGTCTCGTGAGTCTGCGGGACCAGCAGTGAGTGTACCCTTCAAGAACCTGGAATTCCTGTCTACTATCCGTCTGTAACCTTAGGTCGCATGGTGCAGACTTCGTGAACTTATCTATATATATATTTATTTATCACATACTAGGTATATGATAGGTTAGGGCTATAGGGCTGATAGGTCTCAGGGTCCTAGGGACTGTTAGGCTGGTAGGCCTGAATAGGTCCATTAACTTGTCCAGTAGTCGTACAGTTGCCACGTAACGGAGGAGGAGGTGGTGGTGTGACACGTAGAGGAGGTCGTAGGAGTGACACGCAGAGGAGGTCGTAGGGTAGGAGAACCGTAGATGAGAGTTGGATGAAGATAAACACGACGAGTTCAGACGTATATTTTATTATATACAGTAGGTTTGATTATATGGAGCACTTATTAATCGTACGTAAACGAGTGGCTAGGTAAAGGTATAAATTGTATTATTGCTAGGAACTGCCTGGTTATAAAAGCTGCACTTCACTGTTCTAGTAACTCATACAAACTGGTAACTGTCATTTATTGAATAGAAGGAACATGACAATGATGAATAGGAGCTTAATCTAGATCGGCAGCGGAATTAGAACTGATTTTTAATATAAAAACAGAGGCTAGACAGAGAACGCAAGTATTATTTGAATTTGAAATTAAAAAAGGTAGCAAAGAACGTAATTTGGAATAGAGGTCATAAAATAAACAAGGCTTTAACACTGCCTTGTTACACAGTTACACCCTTAACACTACTGCGGCCTACCGTACCTACGTGACGTGTGTTGTGGTGGGCGCACAGAGAGGCAGGTCAAACATAACGTGTGCGGAAAGATATGAAACATAATTATATAACTTTAAAATTAAAATAAAAAAAATATTTTCAAAAAACCCTAATAAAAACAACTAAAAGTTCCAAACAAGTCACTTTTGAAGCAGTCTGATGGTGGCAGTTATTTTAGTTCAATTATTGATTTCATGCCACCAACTGCATCAGACTGCGTGAAAAATGTAATGTTTGAAACTTTTTAGTTGTTTTTTACAGTCGGGTTTGTTTTAAATATTCAATTTTTTTATTAACCTGAAATATGTACTCGTAGGTATCATACACATCATAGACGTATCAAAATTGATACCTAAAAAAAAAACATACAGACGAATTGAGATCATCCTTCTTTTTGAAATCGGTGGGTTGGTCGGTGATAAAATTTTACAGGGCGCAGTTTTTTCTTCTGCCTGTTATGTTACCTCTTTCGCAAATACACTCACCCAAGCATGACAATTGGGTTGATGACTGAAAAAATCCAATTAATCCGTCAGTTATATTACCAAAAAATATAGGAGATGTATTTTTTATTTGTCACGTAATCAAAAAATGAAGACGATACGTCAGTGCGTTGAAATTTCGCATGACGTCATACTTATAAGTTAAAACTTTACCACTTTTTACTCAAAGGTGACGTAACAAGCTCCCACTTCAGCCGGTCGATTCTGTTTAGGCGTATATAGCAGCCAAGTGGTGCCCTCATTGAGTAAAAAATCGTAGCAAAGCGCAGAAAATAAAGATTAGAAAATCCTATGTTGCGTTTGTTACAAAGAGCTTAATGTACTCGTATTTTTACGTTGTTGAAACAGAACTCAAAGTGTTTCATATCCAAAGTATTAAGCAAAAGTACCAAAAACGGCCGTTTTTGACACTTTTGCTTACTACTTTGGATACGAAACACTGAGTCCTGTTTTAATACCGTAAAAATACCATAACCTATTTCTAACAAACGCAACATAGGATTCTTTAATCTTTATTTTCTATGCTAAGAAACGAATTTTTATTCAATGAGGGCGCCTCTTACGGGGAGGTAGGCCCTTAACAGCTCACCGTGAAAACTTAGGTGGAGTGAGCGTGAAGTGAACTGTGCGGAATGACAGTTCACTTCACGCTCACTCCACCTAAGTTTTCGCTTCGTTGTATGGTTTGACAGCCCAGTTCACGTACACTTCACCTAAGTTTTCGCTTCGTTGTATGGTTTGACAGCCCAGTTCACGTTCACTCCACCTAAGTTTTCGCTTCGTTGTATGGTTTGACAGCCCAGTTCACGTTCACTTCACCTAAGTTTTCGCTTCGTTGTATGGTATGACAGCCCAGTTCACTTCACCTAAGTTTTCGCTTCGTTGTATGGTTTGACAGCCCAGTTCACGTTCACTTCACCTAAGTTTTCGCTTCGTTGTATGGTTTAACAGCCCAGTTCACGTTCACTTCACCTAAGTTTTCGCTTCGTTATATGGTTTGACAGCCCAGTTCACGTTCACTTCACCTAAGTTTTCGCTTCGTTGTATGGTTTGACAGCCCACTTCACGTTTGCTTCACCTAAGTTTTCACGGTTAGATATTACACAATAGCACTTCTGAGCTTTATGCGTTTTATCTTTATTTATTTTTTAATTTTTTATTGTTGATAGGCACGCGTTTGACCACTATCTCACCTGATGGTAAGCGATGATTATATTTTTTCATTGATTTGTTAAAGCAAAAAATACGTCTCCAATATTTTTTGATAATCTAACTTTCGGACTAAATAGTAATAATATTTTAGTATTAATATTAAACTATTCTAATAATTTTTTTACTCATCCCTATTCTAGCGTTATGTCTATCCTAGCCGCCTGTTTCAGGTCATCAGCCGGTCGATTCTGTTAACATCTCACCATGAAAACTTAGGTGGAGTGAGTGTGAAGTGAACTGTCATTCCACCTTAATTGTATGTATTGACAGCTCACTTCATGTTCACTTCACCTAAGTTTTCACGGTGAGCTTTTACAGAATACCACCACTGTTCATCTTGTAGTGTTGGTAACGAATCGGTTTGTATTCTCGTAGTTTTTCAATGTCAAAAAAGATCCGTTCAACACCCAGCCTCCTTCATGAGACATTGTACGTGCCTTTATTGGATTATTAACCCGTCCTGTATTAAGATATCATTTGCCTCTTAGTACCGCCGTCAACACATGAGATTATGTAGGGTAAATGCTCGGCTTCAAGGGATTATTAACCCCTATGCTTCATTGTCGCATCATACAAGATCATTCTCTCGCAATGGCGGGATCGGGTTTTAGTAAAGATCCGTTAATTAATGCACATTTATCAAAATAGTCGCTAACCTTCCTTGAGCTGTTGAAGAACACATGTAATGTCTTTAATTAATAACTTACAAGTTTTTTTGGGTCAGGCAGGCCGCTACTTTGGTTCAAACTTCTACACTTCATTGTTTTTTATTTCTTCACTTCCACTCGCTGATGTGCTTCCAAGGCTTTCGTTCAATGAAGAAGTCGGTTAAAAAATAAAAAAAACATTTTTACAAAAAAACAACCGACTTCTAAAAATTGCAAAATAACTTTAATTTCGGAAGTCGGTGTTTGTATTTTTTTGTTTCTTCGTTATTTGACATTGACTTCCGAAATTAAAGTTATTTTGCAATTTTTAGAAGTCGGTTGTATTTTTTGTAAAAATGTTTTTTTATTTTTCTCTTTTTAGTTGTTATAGCCCAGAAGTAAAACTAAATATTAAAGTTATGCCCGAATGGATAACCCTAATAAAATGGAATTTGGACATTTGGAGACAACCAAAACGTCATCTGTGTATACCTACATATTTTTTGTTTATGTTGATTTTTTCAAAAAGTGCTGAATCAATTTTGATAAAATTTATATGGGTCCACCTCTGAAGTACGACCTACCAAACAAAAAAAGAATCATCAAAATCTATTTACAAATGGCGGAGACATCGCGTAACAAACATACAAAGAAAAAAAACATACAGACGAATTGAGAACCTCCTCTTATTTTGAAGTCGGTTAAAAAACAACAACAATGCGCAAGAGGTCACTTCCCTGGTGCGCAGGGTGCAGGGCAGCGCCAACAATATCCTAAGCATGATAGCAATCCGCCTGGACTGTGAGCACATGGGTCGCCGTTGTGCCGTCTGCCCCCTTAGCCAAAATACATTTCTGTAAACGTTAACGCTAACGCTTCGTGCAAAATGTATGGCAACGACGTTTTGCACGAAGCGTTAGACAGAGAACTGTCACGTGACTCACGCCCAGTAATGTCTTTGCCATACATTTTGCACGAAGCGTTAGCGTTAACGTTTACAGAAATGTATTTTGGCTAAGGGGGCTGAGCCGTCTCCCATGGGTTGGCGCAACGGTGATCCGCTGTTCATAAATAAATTGTTGTGTTGTTTGTTTTTATGTTGTGTTGAATCGTTGAAGTATTTTGGCTGGAATGTTAAAGCAATGGTTACTTATTTCCTTTTTGTGTGTCAATGTTGTTGTTATTTTTGTCACTAACATAGTTATATAAGTTTACTTATTGTTACTAACATTTTATGAGTCTCATTGTTACTCGCAATATTTATTTTTTATTATTGTTCACGACCATCTTCGAGCCCTCACGCCCCTAGCCACCGCAGGAGACGCCCTGGGCGTCGGGAGTCGCTAGCCGATTCCCGACCACTGTAAGCGCGGGCGTGCGGACGGTTAGCAATGGGTAGCTCGCTGTCCGGTAAAGAACAGGGCCTGTAGCCAAATAGCTTACTTACTACTTTGTATACGGAACATTTTGAGTCTTGTTTCAACAACGTAAAAAATACCTTATCCTATCTGCAACAAACGCAACATAGGATTCTTTAATCTTTATTTTCTATGCTAAGACACGATTTTTTATTCAATGAGGGCGCCACTTATGCGGAGGTTAAGGGCTTCTTAATGCCTATCTGCCACCTAAAAGTGGCAACGACATTACCTGCGGAGAGAACTGTCACGTGATTCACGCCCAGTAATGTAGATGCTGCTTCTACTCATGGAAGTAAAGAACTTTTTTCAAGGAAGCCATAGTCAATAGGGTATTTTACTAAAAAAAAACCAATTAGTCCGTCAGTGAAATAACCAAAAAATATTAGACACGAATATTTATAATAGAGAAGACTTTTTACCCATATCCTCTTTCACACATGCCATACATCGTCTCTTTGGCCTTCCCCTACTTTTTATAGCCATCCACATCTATACACAAGACTTGCCTCAATACATTTTCTTCACTCCCCAACATCTCATGCTCATACCACGACAACCGATTACCACACAACTTTTCAGTCAGCGGTGTCACTTTCAGACTTCCTCTTATATACTCATTCCTAATTCTATCCATGCGCGTAACATCGCTCTTAGCATTCTCTTCTCAGCTGCATGCAATTGCTTTTCATTCATCCCTTTTGTGGCCCACCATTCTTTAAAAACAAGGAGTCTTTAAAATATGACTACCCATCTCTGTTACGCCCTGTCTCTGTTCTGCAAGCTAGATAGTCTAAATACCTTGTTATGGCTTTCAGAATAGCTCTCGCATGAGAGCGGTTGCGCACTACGTCCGATACTTATCCGTGAAAAGACGGTCCGGCGCGGCCGTAGAACAATTTGTAGGTTACGCACTACCGATCCGAGTTCGGTTCGAGTTTTCTATAGATCTGTATTTACGAAAAAAACAACCGACTTCCAAAAAACAAAAATACACTAAAAATTTAAAAATTAATTTAGTTTCGGAAGTCGGTGTCAAATAACTAAAGAAGTAAAATACAAACACCGACTTCCGAAATTAAAGTTATTTTTTAATTATTAGTGTATTTTTTTTTTTGAAGTCGGTTGTTTTTTTTTGTAAAAAGTTTTTTTGTCGGATAAGTATCGGGCGTAGTGCGCAACCGCTCTGACGCTGGTCTCAGTCCGGTCGTCATAGGTTTATTAGTTAAAGGAATATTACCGTTGAGAATAGGTTGGATTTTATAGCCTACATTGATTCTAACAGGAAAAATTCTCTTACATTCTTATATAAGTTTTTTTTTGCAATGTTCATTTACAAGTTATCCGTTTAAAAATTTGCAAACCATTCTTCGACCAACTTCGAGCTGAAATTTGGCATACTTATGTAAGTCTTAGTGACAAAGCAATATTATGATACCATCGAGCTGATCTGATGATGGCGACAGGATGTAGGGAATGGAACTCCCTGATGGCAAAGGAAGTACAGTTGAATTTGAGCTAGTATGCTTTGTAATTATGAGTACCTACGAACGGGGTGAATAGCAACGAAGGGGTGAATAGAAAAAAAACTTAGATTAGGATTTTCACTAAGATACCTTAATATTAAGAGCAGTGGTGCCTCAGTGGTAACAGTCGCGACTTACAAGTTGTAGGTCGTGAGTTCAAACCCGTGCAGGCGCTTTACTTTGTGTGAATTATTTCATCACCACTGCTCTCAAAACGGTGAAGGAAAACATCGTGAGGAAACCGGCACGTCCTAGAACCAAACAGTCGAAGACATGTGACATCTACCAACCCGCATTGGGCCCGCGTGGTGGATAACGGCCCACACCCTCTCACAGAGAGGAGGCCTGTGCCCCAGCAGTGGGGACATTAAAAAGGCTGATGATGACCTTAATATTGGTTCCTAGTAAAGCATCGATTTAGTTTTTATAACAATTTATAAATAAATCGGAGTACTTAAATGCTACAAACAATTTATAAACAACGTGTAAAATCCCTTTAATGTTGTGTTTCTATTTACCCCGGCGTTCCTATTCACCCCGTTTGACGTCCTTTCCATTACGTACAATATAATGACGAGGGTCTAAAGATTGTTTTAAAAAAAGATACTCTATAATTTATTTTTTATCTGTTGTTTCATAAAAACTATACCTAACTACTATTATCTAGGTTAAACACATGTTTTACATGTGCTGAGACGTCATACTTCCCGTAGTTATATCGACCACAGTATCAGAACGGAAACTCCTAGCGTTGGCGTTGTACAATGTCACCCGGTCAGTCAGATAAGCGGTATTAACGTGGGCTCAGATTGGGTCATTGCCAATTAGGAAAAGGGAACTCCCTAGTACCATCTTAAGGAATACTTAGGTGAAGTGTGTGATAAGACGTAATAAACAAGAATATTCGACATCTACCGTGATTTCGTGTTATTCCTAGGGATTTGTGATTCGTGAAATCCCTGATATCCTCATTTTCTTGCGACATACAAAAGTATTCCAGAAATGTTTCGTGTGTATGTTTTACAGCTGTTTTAAAGTTAATTGGTGACTGCCTCGTGGTCGCAAGCATGACAGCTGAGCGTGAAGTCCTGGGGTCGATTACAGGGTCGAGCAAAAAGTACTATTGGGTTTTTTTTATTAGGAATTACACAGTAGCAGCCTGGAGTTTGTAAGTTGGTGGTGTGACATCCCCGGACCTCGGGAAGTACGTAAAGCAGTTAGTTGGTCCTGCGTCTGATCTCTTCCCGGTTGTGTCGGATTGCCGTCCCATCGAACCATAAGAGTAAAGGAACACAGAGTGCACCTGTGTTCCCGCACACGCTTGTGCTCTATAATATCTCCTGCGTAATTTTATTCTACAATATTCTTGGCTAATCTCCGCTGAAGTTTGCATCGTTTTGCTCGTTGCATGTTTGATCGAAATACGTTTAGAGGATTAAAGTCAATTAGTTCTTAACATAGAAGTAACATACCTCGTCTGCCGGCTTGGTGGGTGTGATGGCGACGGTCTCGTTGAAGCAGAGGCAGGCGCAGTAATGGCGGTTGGCGTCCACATCCGTTAGTACGGACACGTAGAACCTGGGCTCCGTGCGTTCCGTTGAGAGAGCCCATCCTTGCGGCTGACAGAACTGTGGCCAAAATAGGTTATGGTTAATCATCTGTTAAAGAGGTTCGATGTGGCGAGGTTTGGAAGAGGCCTTCCATTAGCGGACGCCGTTCGGCTGAAATGATGACGAAGATGAACGAGATTCCTCTAGCTAAGTTTAGCACTTAAGGAAATGGTCATAAAGAACCACCATTTCATTTCAAATAAAAGTGTTTGTGTACTTATGTACGCACGTAACAAGTAATACTTCTTTGGCGTAACAAGATAAAAAATCAAACTGTCACAAAGTTTACAAAAGGCAAACAATCATTCTTCATGAACCACAGACCATAGCTAACTTCAGGGTGTCGGTTCTAGCTAACTTAAACCTGTGAATTTTGTGTGATAGTGATGCGCTTGCATCTTAAACTTATCTTTTGTTTTTAGTTCTGGGATATAACAACTAAAAAGTTAAAAATAAGAAACTTGTTTACAAAATAAACAACCGACTTCCAAAAAAGAAAATACACTAAAAATTAAAAAATAACTTTTTTTTTCGGAAATTTTCGGAATTTCGGAAGTCGGTGTCAAATAACGAAGAAATAAAATACAAACACTGACTTCCGAAATTCCGAAAATTACTAACGGACCTAGTTACACGACTGCCCAAAAAAAGGAGTGTTATGTTTTCAAGGTTAATGTGAGTTTCTTTATTCCCCCATAACTTCTAAACGGCTTAACCGATATCAATGTATGTGGTATCGTTAGAAGCGTTGCGGTATCCCGGGTAACATAGGCTGGGCTAAATTTTTTAATAAATATATTAGCGGTTCCATGGTTCATGAATTTCATAATAATTTGACTACGTGTATTATCACCGTCTAGAGCTTGCTTAGTATATAACAAAAATATAAAACAGTAGTATTAAATATAAATTCGTCCACTAATTACATAACAAAATAGTTTCGCGTTATTATTTTCGTATTATTTTTTTGTTTATTTATTTATTCAATTCACCTTTCGACTTGTTCACTAAATTTAAAAAATTTACAAAAATAATCAAAAATTGGACCTATTTTTCACTTTTTAGGTGTTATACCCCAGAACTAAAAACCCCAATAACATGGAACGTGGAATTTAAACATACTCGTAATTGGAGAAAACCAAAACGTCATCGAGGTATACGTATTTTTCAATTTTGTTCTGTTTTTCAAAAAGCGCTGAAGCAATTTCGATAAAATTTATATGGGACCACCTCGGACTCCCGAGCTGGTCCCATATAAATTTTATATATTCTTCCCATATATATTCTTTCGGATCAAAAAAGAATTTTCACAAAGGACAGAGAAATCGGTGGACATACATAAAATCACATACAGTCGAACATGGCACCTCTTGCTTTTACGAAGTCGTTTAAAAAAGAAAAACGTACAGACTTAGATTAAGATATACTGAATCTAATGAGACCAAAATTGTCTCATTTCGTAAAGGTTTAGGGGGGGTGTGAAAACGTATCGCTTTTTGTATGAAAATTTATAGCTTCACAATCATCTTAATATGAAGATGGACAGCTGTTCAGTATATTTTGTCAAGGTATAAATGCATGGGCCAGCTGATTTCTATTCGCGATTTCAGGGCATGGAAGAATAACTTTAATTTCGGAAGTCGGTGTTTGTATTTTTACTTCTTCGTTATTTGACACCGACTTCCGAAATTAAAGTAATTTATAAATTTTTAGTGTATTTTTTTTTTGGAAGTCGGTTGTTTTTTTTTGTAAAAAAGTTTATTATTTTTCACTTATTAGTTGTTATACCCCAGAACTAAAAACCCCAATATAATGGAACGTAGAATTTAAACATTTGGAGAACACCAAAACGTCATCGAGGTACACGTATTTTCCGTTTTTGTTCAGTTTCTCAAAAAGCGCTGAAGCAAATTCGATAAAATTTATATGGGACCACCTCGGGAGTATATTCTTTCAGATGAAAAAAGAATTTTGAAAATTAGTTCACAACTGACGGATAAATCGGGTAACATACATAAAAAAAAAAAAAAAAAAAAAAAAAAACAGACGAATTGAGAACCTCCTCTTTTTGGAAGTCGGTTAAAAAAGCCATGTTGAGCCGACCCTAAATACATTGGGATAAGGGCAGGAGAATGATGAAGAGAGTTGGTATAATGTAAGTTAAAGTAAGTTGCTCATAACGATTGTTTTGACATTGTTTAACTGTTGTATTCTCATCTCCACCTTGTTCATCTCAGCTGTTAGGATATTATCTCTAGAGGAGCTCGTGGCTAAAGTAATAATAGCCGCACGGGTCGGTCCATGGATGGGTGAACATCTTTACATACCGAAACTCCTCCGTGCCTAGAAAAGCACGTTAAGCCGTAAGTCTGACATCCAGTCTTAGGGGTATTGTATTACCTAGTAGCTTAGCAGTCACTCCATGTAAAATACTGGTATTCAGCTGCATCCAGTTAGACTGGAAGCCGACCCCAAGATAGTTGGGAAAGGCTAGGCAGATTGATATAGAGCGGGGGGTAATCAGAACAAAAATTGTACAACAAATTAAAAATAGTCGTCTCGTCTCAAAACATTGAAGTTCGCTCCATTTATTCTATTCAATAAGAAGTTTCCCCCAGGCTTTGTTACAAAGTGTAACGAACAAATACAGTTTGAAAGGGCCCATATTTATCTTAGGCTCAACAATCAATCGAAAAGGGATCCTTCGTTTCAATTACTTGAGTGAACTTTGGTCCTTCCACGACATTTGTTGAACTGGAATTAATGCTGGGACATTCTACGAATTGGGATTCATTGTAATCGATTCGTCTGTGGTCGGTCCGTGGATGGGTGACCTGTGCAGCGGAGTAATTGGTGTTGGGTGCTGTTGTGGTGCTGGTATGGTGGCGGCATACCAGCACCCCTATTACTGGGTGAACGTACGACGCGTTACGTGAGCTCTGCACAGAACACGCAAGCTAACCACTCAAGGTCTAAGCAGTTAATAGCGCTTTAAGTCTACCCGGGACCGTTGCATGTTCATAGAGAAGAGGGATGTCGAAAATCGCATTCTGAAAAAAATAAATTGTACTTTCTGTACAAAGTCATCATCAGCTGATCAAGATTAGTATGTGACGACCAATTTTGTGTTTTTGGGAATTTTTATGACTTTTTAACCGATTTCAAAAAAGAGGAGGTTCTGGATTCGTCTGTTTTTTTATATTTGTTACGCGATATGTCCGCCATTTGTGAATCGATTTTAGATTCCTTTTTTGTTTGGTAGGTCATACTTCAGAGGTGACCTCTGCAGTATGACCTACCAAAATAAATTTTATCGAAATCGATTCAGCACTTTTAAAAAAAATCAACATAAACAAAAAATTTGTTTACACAAATGCCGTTTTGGTTTTCTCCAAATGTTCAAATTCCATGTTATTGAGGTTATCCATGCGGGCATAACTTTAATATTTAGTTTTACTTCTGGGGTACAACAACTAAAAAGTGAAAAATAAAAAACTTTTTACAAAAAATACATCAGACTTCTAAAAATTGCAAAATAGCATTATTTTCGGAAGTCGGTGTCCAATAACTAAGAAACTAAACATTAAATTAAAAACCGACTTCCGAAAATAAAGTTATTTTGCAATTTTTAGAAGTCGGATGAATTTTTTATATATGTATATTTTTTTTTTGTAGAACGTTGTTCATTTACATGGGCGGAAGCAGTATCTAATATATGACCACTTATTTCCGTTACACCCTGTATAATACTGAGCTCTCTGATGCCGGCTGTAGACGCTCGACGAGAAATCACAAGACAGGCCGAGTACGAGTGTGTACGTGGTGCCCTCGTCGCGACGCGTCGCGCCTCGTGGAGCGGCGTCTCGTGGCTCTCGGAAGCGTGTTGGTTTTTGCGCTTGAGTCACAGGGTCTCGGATTCTTGCAATGAAAATCAATGCTAATAAACCAAATAAATAAAACAATTTTTTTTTATTCAAACAAAAAGTGCCTTAAAAATGCATTTAAATTTTACATTTCAAATTTCGCGCGTAATTTGACGAAAACGCTGGACGCAGTGGACGCCATACTGCTCTGTGGTCATGACGTCAGTTGGCTATGTAAATAAAAGTTCAAAGCATTAATACGCTGATCAGTTATACACTTTATTGTTTACATAGCCGAATGACGTATAACATGGCGGCTACTATTCTATGGTGTTAAACAGATTTAAAAAACTGAAAACTTTGAATCGAATTAAAAAAAATATTTTGTTATTTTATGAACTAAAACTAACATTTTCCGACTGCTTTTTGCCTAAGCTATCTCAATAATATATTTTTAGTTTTTTTTCTCATATACAGTAAAATACCCTATTGTGAACAACGAGCCCCTACGCGACGAGACTCAACGAGAGGCACGCGAGGCGACGAGACGAGCGTGTACAGCCGTTTAGAATTTAGTAACGGCTGTCATTTGTAGATCTTTGATAGTCGATACAGGTAATCAGATGAACGAAAGTCTGCCACATAGTCTTATCAAGTGTTATCGAGGTACCAGTAACTGGGTTGTGGAGGTTTACATTGGCATTCGCTCCATGTAAAATACTGGCATTCATCTGAGTTTGGTTAGATGGGAAGCAGACCCAATATTATTGTGAAAAGGTTATGCAGATGATGATGATTCTATGAACTGATGTTGAGTATGCAGACGTGTTTCCATTGTAATCGATTCGTTGTTTAATGAATGGGTAAATGGTAATACGATTGGAACGGTTACTAGGAATGAAATGTCGTAGAATATGCGACATTGATGTATGTGAACACTTGAGGGAAGGCACATTGCCTCGTTGCGCTGCGTTGCGTCATCGCAGCGTTGACGCTGCGTCATTTTACATATGAATCAATCCATGCCACATTTCTCCGTTGCGTTGTCGTACGCATTGCGTCGACGCAAGGCGAAGCGGGAGTGGAAAGGCAACGCAGTAAGTTTTGTAATGGCAGAGAGATTCCAGCATAAAAAAGACAGATTATCACTATTCCTTAATACAATTAAGGAAGACATTCAGAATCTTCTGTTAATTCTACATTTGTTTTGGCGTTGGCATTATAATAGCAACAGCAGAACACGTTCCTAACGATCAATTGCTAGTTAAATTCTGAGAAGTTCTCGCTGAGACGCTGCGACGTCGGAATAAGCGGCGTCGCTTTACGTCGAAACAGCGTCTGGTCACAGATAATATAATACTAGCGTACAGATGCCTCATCCCATACAAAGAAACGGTACCGCCTTAACTTCGGGTTTTCGACTTGCAAAAGCAACTTTTGTTCTTGATTCGGGCCCGTCCTTTACACCTTGCTAGATGGTGTTAGCAGCGACGGCTTGCAAGTTGAATTAATTTATATAAAGTCTTACCAATATTTTCTCACACATTGAGGAATTACTATATAGTATTTTTGGCACTTCATAACAGTTTTACTGTTTCAAAATGTTTCACTAGACAAATTTTAAAGAGGCGAATGGATACACTCTAAAACTTCAAACAGCGCCATCTATTGGTACAAGAAATCTAAATACCTAAGGATTCGTTCCAATAAACATCTAAATTTGAATTAGGAACCAATTATTCCACAATTTTATGCTTAGGGTAGTTTATCAAATAAGAAAATGCAGTTTTTACCATATTTTATTCAAAATATTAATGTTACGTAATATTCAATAAGAAATCGATGCATATTACGCCATCTATTGTTTGTTTGAACTAAATTCTCTTTGTTCGAGATGAGACCCCGTGGTCTGGTGTAGCTTGCAGTACGTCCAAATCTAGTGCTGCTGCGTTTTTCAGTCGTCTGGTCAGTAGTCCTTTCACATACCACCATCACAGCGATATCACCTTTCATAATCCATTTATTAGCTATTATTTAGCGCTCTTTGTGACTCAATTGTGGGCTACTGCATCACCGCCTGGGGTGGGGCTGCAAAGACTACCATTATAGAAGTGGAGCGAGCCCAACGTGCTGTAATCAAGGTACTCCTGGGCAGGCCCCGCCGTTATCCGACTCATCAACTATATCGGGAGTATAATGTTTTAACCGTTAGGCAGCAGTTTGTTCTTCGCGTAATTATGCGTAAGCACTCTACTCTTCTACCTCTCGAAACCTCTAGTCTCACTCAAAGACGAAGACCAGTTCCCGCTTGTCCCAAAGTACAAGTAAACTCAGCTTTCGCAAAACGGCACTTCCCATTCTTGAGTTCTTTGCTTTACAATAAACTACACACAAAACTTGGCATCCACACTTAGAACGCACATCAATGCAGACTCGATACCAGAGATTACCTTTTGTCGCTAGATTATGTTGAAACAGAAGCACTGATAGAACCTCCATTAATATGACAATCTTAATATCATTATAATATATTAGCGGTTCATCTCAAACTCAGTAATCATACTTCATTTAACCTTACACCACACCCACAAGTTACAACATATCACCCAACACCACTTCACACACCTTCCAACACTCCTCTACCCATATACATACACCCTCACACCACACCACACTCATCACTACTTCGCATGTCTTATTGAACTCCTCCAGACTCTGATGTTTGTTGGTTATACATTGTTAGTGAATTTTCTTTTATTGAATCTATAAATATGAAATGTCTGTAAGTTTTAATTCTACTTTTAAAACAACATTGTTTAGCATTTAATGGACGGTTGGATGCCCCTCATAACACAGGATTTTCCTAGCATGGGGGTCATTAATCTATTAGCTTGTCAATTGTTTTAATGTGCTCTGTATGTGTTTTCTCTTGTATTTTTTGTAATAGAAAATAAATTATTATTATTATTATTTATTGTTTCTTTATCCCTTTCCCTTATAGACAGGTAAAGGATTTCACATGGAAAATGGCCGTAACAACGACTCTTGTGTCATTAAGGCCGAGACATGACCTAAAGCGCGGTCACTCTCGGACTGCATATGAAAGAAAGAGACGACGACGTGCGCTACGACAAATGCTCGCAATTTATTGCAAAATATGAAGGATTTTGTCGATTTACTTAGGATTTACTAATAAATTTATAGAAAATAATCCATCACTGGATGCAGTCTAGCATTTGAAATTTTAATCTTATATTTTTTACTATGATTATAATTGTTATTGAAGGGATAAACCGCTTTTAAAGATAATTAAGAGGTATGTTAGAAGATTTTTTTTGATGCATTATAGTAAAATTATGTTTTGAGTTCCATCACTGTGACTTGAAAATATAACATTTTTTATATTTTTCTCAAAATTATTTACGGTTCAAGAGATACACTGCTTTAAAAAAAACACACATTTTTGACCGTTTTTGGCAATCGCCGCCTTAAGGCGCGGTGTAACCTCAATAGTCAAAAAAATTAGTTTCTTGGATAGTCGAGTATGACGTAATGCAATGAAAACTATCTTTGCAAAAAATACAGTGGACAGAGAAGGGTTTAAAGAAAAAAATTAACCGAATAGAATAGTAAAAAACCGTTTCATATTCCCAATAAAAAATTTGGAAATTCCTCCACAAAAATAAACTTTGGCGTCGAACATCTCTGTACTTTCAGCGACAGCAACACTATTTTTTTTTAAGAATTGAATAGAATTACCATTTTATTAAAACTTTGACGGGCCAATTATTTAATTTATTGTGTATATTCTGGATAATCTAAAGAAAACCCGTAAAATAAATGTCAATTCGCATCGTCAACACAACTATTATGTTCAATTCATCATCTGCCTAGCCTTTTCCCAACTATCTTGGGGTCGGCTTCCAGTCTAACCGGATGCAGCTGAATACCAGTATTTTACATGGAGCGACTGCCTATCTGACCTCCACAACCCAGTTACTGGGTAATACGATACCCCTTGGTAAGACTGGATGTCAGACTTTCGGGCTTCTGACGACCCGTAACGACTGTCAAAGATCCACGATTGACAGCCGGGACCAACGGCTTAACGTGCTTTCCGAGGCACGGAGGAGTCTCGGTATGTAAAGATGGTCACCCATCAACGGACCAACCCCGGCAAGCATAGTTTAACCTGATGGATCGACCCGTGCGGCTGTTATTACTGTTACGTCGACCGTATTACACTGGAACGTTCGAGAATGTGGTCGAAGTTTCCAGAAGTTTCCACTAGGTTCGAGAACATTCCATTGTGGTACTGTGTAGAAGTTCATAGATGTTTCTAGAATATTCCACTATAAGATAGTTCGACAATGTTCTGGAAACTTCCATGACTGTATAAATAGGCCGGACGGCGGGCGAATGAGTCAGTCTGATTTCGACTACGGATGCGAACGGATGCGAATACAAGCGATTACGAAGAGAATAGTGATTATTAGCGAATTAGTGTTTGTGTTTATAAGTTGTTGAGTTAATAAAGGATATTAGTTAATTAATTGGTGTAAAATAATTTATCCCATACCCAGCTCGTAACATTACTTTAGCCACGAGCTACTCTTACCTCTAACTATTATGTTCAATTATCAACCTTATTTGAAGCTATCTCAAATCTTAGTCAGTCAGCGCCTTAACACCATTTACCTCCAGAACCCTTCTATTTTCAAAGGTTCTCTGATTTCCGCGATAAGAATTTGTTTTCTCTCAATAAATCAACAACAACTGAAGAAAACCTTTCGCTATTTCTATTGACCCAATCTAAAATTCCCACTTTTCGCGTCTTTTAGTAGGTACTACAGCGTCCTCAATAAAGGCGTCATTTTTGAAAAGGGTATTTCTTCGTGAAAGCTCTAACAATTGGGAGTGCTTTAACAGTTTCTTTGAGCCTTTCTGCGAATATCGTTACTCTTCCACTAACATCCGTCCTGGTTGATGATGGTCGTCTGCTATTTGTGGAAATGGTTTGGAGTTAGATTTATTATTAGAAGCTTTTATTTAACTTGCAATGTATGTATGTATGTATGTAACTATGTTTGTTCGGGTGGAATCTTGCATCTCAAATTAGACCCACTTCCCGATGTCCGATTGGACTCAAATTTGGTGTATACAGGGTGTAAGGTACATGAACGCACATACCTGAACTAGTGATTCGGTACATGATTCTGGACCCGTTTTCGTCGGCCTTTTCCTAATATTTGAAAAAAAAAATTTTTTTTTTTCACTTTCAACTGTATAAAATCCTTATACCTATCTACCCCAAAGACATTTTAAATTAAATTAAATAATCATATATCTCACGAAATTCCCATATTAATTACAACAACATTATTACAAACAATATAAAATAAAAATATAATCAAAATCATTAAATAAAATTGTTAGCAGGAATATTGACAAAAAGTTAGCTTCATATATGGCTCTCAATATGCCATTGTCAGAAACATGTATACACGGCTCATAAACGAGGCCCTAGCCTTACGCAATACAGCAAAGAAATCGTCAACCCTGTTCTCCGCAAACATGCCGGACGCACCACACCGCCACGGTAGCCCAAATATGCACCTAAATGCATTGTTGTATTGCACACGTAAGGTGTTATATGTGCGTTGAGTGTGTTTGTACCAGAGGTGGCCAGTGTAAAGCGACCGACAGATAGTACGCATTATACAGAGTGACTTTAACTTGGCCAGTACATTTAGCGAAACGCCGAGCAAGCATGTTACTCTCTAAGTCGATTCGACTTAGAGAGACAGAGGAGATTGTTGGCCGCGAAATACTTTAAATGAAAAAATAATTAATTTTTTTTTTTCATTTACCTTAGCGTTCAAACTTAAAATTTAAATGAATTATGGTCGAATATCGATCACCGGGTGAGTATTAGTTTATAACAAGGCGCTATTAACTGCCAATGACCTTGAGTGATTAGCTTGCGTGTTCTGTAGTGAGCTCACGTAATGCGTCGTACGTCCACCCAGTAATAGGACTCGCCCATCGTGGAGCGCTGTCCGAAATTAGACGCATTATTAATTTATTACACATAAAACAACAGGTATTAAACTAAAACACGTATACTAAATTATAAACAATTAAATGATCTTTAAAATGGTGAAGGTTTCATAAAAATACGCTTTATAGTTTTTGTGTGATTCTCATTTTTTTATCCGCGTTAGGCATAACTTTACAAATTAATTACACTATGTTAAAAAAATATAATTTCAAATATTCTCAGATCAAATTACGACGGAAATTGTCTAGAGTAACATATTTTTTTTTTTTTAAGAAATAAGACTAGTCTTTTAACAAAGTCGTATAACTGCGCCTTAACACTTCACGTTATCATCACGTAGCAATAACAGTCAAGGTCATTTTCTATTGGCCATTTCAAAACCAAGTCAGCACTTGAGATAAGCGTGTGTAGAAACAATATGTTTCCTCGTTACTTCAGAGTACTGTGACGACCTTATGATGGCAACCTTATGGTGGAGACTGGCACGTTGGAAGTTTGGAATATTCTAGAAACTCTTGGAACGCCGATTGAAATTTAAGAAGAATAAGGAAGACTTTTGGTTTTTGGGTTGACTTCTGCTAGCCCGCTCGAATAGGGCACTTGTATTATTTTTATTATTCAATATAACGTATAAGTGCGTCGGCCCTCTTTTCTTTATAACACTACACACATAAGCAGTCACTCTCGTACACCACACTCTCGCGCTGCCAGCGAGTACGACAGCCCCCAGATGCGTATAAGGAATCTCCAGGGACTCTGCACTAAGAGAAGGTGCTCCAGGTCCCTATAGTACCTACTCGCTGAAGCCCTTGGAAACTGAACAATTAGAGGAAACGAAATAAACTGAATTTTTAGGGTACCGTACCCGAAGAGTCCATCTGGGAAAAGGCTAGGCAGATTGATTGATTGATTGTGCTATTCCAAACTATATACTATCTCTGTGACAAATTAAAAAAAAAATGGCCAGCCAAACTTTCGCATTTATAATATTAGGATTTGTAGGAGGATTGGAAATAAGATGTGCAAGTCGGTCTGTCTGTCTCTGAACGTCTGAACTGTTAGGTACCGTGGCGTTTTATATATATACATATATTTTTTGCGTTTTTAATAATAATAATTAATATTAATAATCATCACTGACAGGACTATTGTAGCCAATAAGCCTGATATAGTGGTGGTGGACCGAATCGAGAGGCGTGAAATGATTATTGACATGACGAGAACCCCGTGAAAGCCGAGAAATATAAACAAATTAAGTATATTGACTTGGCTCGCGAGGTTGTCGACATGTGGGATGTGGACTCAGCGATCATTGTATCGATAGTCGTGTCAGCCGATGGCTTAATAGCCACGAGCCTCGACCAACACCTCAGGAGGCTCTCGTTAGGCGGCTGGATCAAAGGCTTGATTCAGAAAGCAGTACTTCTGGACACGGTTCCTCTCTCTAGAGCCCTGACCGCCGTTAGCTTGGACCCTATTCACGATACCGGTGGGATACTATTATTATATTTTCTTTTTATCCTTTTTATTGAAATATTTAAAGATGTAAATAATATGTATATAAAAATGAATAAACAGAATAATTATAATTATGTTTATTATTATTAATTATTTAATATTAATTATAATTTATAATAATAACAATTTATTTCGCCAAGCCTCACTGGTGCGGCGTAGAGTTGTGACGGGTTAATTCATCACGCTTCAACGGCTTAACGGACTTGGAACACACGTAGACCATAACCAGAAAGAACATTGATAACTGTTTTATCCCAGTCCGTTCCCTCAGGAAAGTGGCGGACGACTTACACGCGGGCGAAGGCGCTAGCTACGCTGGAATGAAAAACTAGCCAAAAGCGAGTTGGACTCGCACGCATTGGGTTGCGAACAAATTATATTTTCTTTCAGGTATGGTTTTTATATTCTTTCTATAGGTTTACCTGTAATCTATAAGTAAAGAGCAACCTGCTGTATTTTTTTTTCAAAATTTTAGGCCCGGTGGTTTCGGAGATAAGGGCCCAATGGTAATTTTTCATCTATTTTCTTATATAACTTAAACGTATAATAAATATATTTTAAAATAATTAAAAAATATATGTTTGGAACTCATATAATAAGCCCTTCCATTTGATATGTAGCAAGGTATAGTTCACAATTTTTATTTTTTTTATTTTTCCATTTGCACTCCCAAAAGTGACCTCCATATTCCAATCCAAATCCATTTGTTTATGTTACACCTCCGTATTTGGGTCACAGATATTCATGTGTATACCAAATTTCAACCTAATCGGTGCAGTAGATTCGGCGAAAATTGACTGTGACAGACGGACAGACAGAAACAAGAGTGATCCTATCAGGGTTCCGTTTTTCATTCGGACTTTCAGAACCCTAAAACTATACATAAATGTAGCCTCGACCGTATAACGCCTTTTTAATTTCCCGCGGAAACTTGAAGAACCGACCAACAAGCGCTGTTAACATTTCAGCCTTCATTTCCTTTAAATCAAGATTTTATCACAAGATTTAAATATGACGGGCGCCAGTGCCGCGGTGCCGACAGTGGTAGATTCTTTCCTGCCTCTTTATAATGTAAGGCGACGGAGTACTTTTGTTTTTTTTTAAACCAGAGAGGAAAACAAACTGCTATTTTGATTTTAAATTTCACGAATACTCACGCTAGTTCGTCTATAAACATTTTACTATATTTTTGCTATGGGGACCAGCCCGTCGATTCTGTTAACATCTCATCGTGAAAATTTCCCGGGCCTGCGGACGGCGAGCAGTGGGTAGCTCGCCGATCAGCACCAGGCCCGTGAGTCGACGGCGCATAATGTTCCACGTGCGCCTCAAAGAGATGTTGTCAGCCACCACTGACGAGGCCCATCGTGGCCGGTGCCGGCATGCCTAGGGGTAGCGGATGAATTCGTAACAGAGTTACCGCTCTCCTGGGAACTCAGGCAGGGAAGGAACAAGGGTGGGTTTTAGTCAGTAAGTGTCTGACACGCCCTCCCGCTCCACCCAGAGCGGGTGATGTCATTGGATTATCATCCGTCCGTAGGAGTATACCCATTGAGTCCCTACACGTGGTCCCCGGGTGGTGCTAATCAGGTGACACTAACTGGTGGTAGGTTTCGACCGATGGCTTGCGACCACCCACTGGGCAAAGACGTACCGCCAAGCGGCCTGGCCGTGTTCCGGTACGATGCTCAGTGTAGCCAATCCAGAGGAGTTGGGTCGAAATAGTTGTTCCATTGCAGGCAGACCAACCGGGCTCGCGCTGATATGGATGTATCGGGAGACTAGTCGCGGAGGGTAGCGGGTTCCGAGGCCCTGTTCTTCAGGCAGGGAAGGAACAGGGGTGGGTTTTAGTCAGTAAGTGTCTGACACGCCCTCCCGCTCCACCCAGAGCGGGTGATGTCATTGGATTATCATCCAATGACATCACCGGCTCTGGGTGGAGTTTGTGGGGTGGTAGATATACCAAAAAAAATCGTGATGTTTAGGTGGAGTGAGCGTGGAGTGACCGTCTTTCCACCTTAATTGTATTTGACAGCTCACTTTAAGTTCACTTCACTTAAGTTTTCACGATGAGATTTTACAGAATAGTACTCTTGGTGACCTTTAACACAGGTTTTCTTCAAAAACTTCCTTCTGGCGACTGCCTGAAGTTTGATATAGTTTGGTATAGGTAGCAGTTTGCCTGTAGTTTGGGTTGAATATAGCATTACGCAAAAATATTGTTAATTTTCAACGAGAATAAATGAATTGAATAGGAAATCGATTGTAATAGTATGGACAAGCATGTGTTGTCGAAGTACCTACGAAGCACATCATCATCATTCCAGCCGAAAGACCACGGCTGGAGATAGGCTTCCCCAAGCATCACCTCACCGACGAAGAGCACCATCATCAATATCATCATCGTTTCAGTCCGAAATCACCTAAGATACAGGCTTCTGCCATCTTCTGTCATATTTTATTTATTTATTTATTTATTAAAATTTCATGCAACACAAATGTACAAACACGGACTTAATGCCTTAGGCATTCTCTACCAGTCAACCAAGGGGGGTGGAGAGATAACATGGCAGGTGCATAAACTGAGAAAATATTACTAAGACGAAAATGGTTACGAGAGTATTTAATTATATAGTTAAAATAAATATACATATATACTTCAGAGTTTCTCATCCAGAGGTAATTCAGAGGAAATGTATTGTGAGCAAGAATGAAGACCAGAAAAAAGATGAATGGACTGACTGCAAGATGATTTGTTTTTGAGGGTGGGATATCATTCAAATGACTTCTCCCGCTCTGGGTGGAGCGGTAGGACGTGTCAGACTTTTACTGTCTAAAACCCACCTGAGTTCCTTCAGTTGCCTGAGTGCCAAGGGGCGCGGTAACTCTGTTTCTAATTTATACACGACCCCTGGGCATAATCTTTTATTTTTCGATTTGCTCCCCCAAAAGTGACCTCATATTCCAATCCAAATCCATTTATTTTTGTTACACCTCCGTATTTGGGTTACAGGTATTCATGTGTATACCAAATTTTAACCTAATCGGTCCAGTAGATTCGGAGAAAATTGACTGTGACAGACGGACAGACAGGCAGACAAAACAGAATCCCGCGACCCTGGGAGTGTGATTACTAAGGTCAAGAAAGACTGTCGGCGTGATCAGGGCAAAACAGTGGTAAAGAACTCCAATCCTATCCATCCTTTAAAATTTTGCGTCCACAAAAATGCTACCACCATTTTAGCGAGACGACTTTTCCACAGTCAAGTTCAAATGCTACTAAACGTAAGTACTACTTTGGGATTTTTTCTAAAGAGACACTAACTTTAGACGTGGCATTCGTGAACCTCACCAAGCTTTCTAATTGTAGACAGGGTTCCTAGGTTTTACTTAAGATTTTGAATAGAAAACTAATTATAAAAGGGTCTGGTCTTGACCACACTATCTATGGAATTTAGTGGAGGAACAATGCTGACGACACGGTTGGCGCAGTGGTTGAGCGTTCGGCTGCTGCGCTGCGTGTCGCGGGTTCGATCCCCGCACGGAACAAATATTTGTATGACCTACAGATAGTTGTTCCGGGTCTGGGTGTCTTGTGTATGTGAGTATTCATGTTTGTGAACGCACCCACGATACAGGAGTAATTCCTAGTGTGGGGCAACGTTTAAAAAAAAAAAAAAAAAGAAAAAAAAAATGCGGTCTTGGCGGTGGGTTCTGAACACAGACGTCCGCGTGTCCAAGGATAATCAGGATTGTATGGCACACAGCTGCGATATTACTTTTGGAATCTCCTCTCTGGACCTTAATCTTTGATCTTAGAATGATGGGTAATAATTGTTCACCATCAACTGTAAGTGCTACATATAATTTTCTATAGGACTAGCATTATTTTACAACAAACATTCCTTAATGCAACAAACCTGAAGATCGGTAAGTTGGGGTCTCATGCAGAAATTTAACTCTGACGCTAGCCGGTGGGAAGGAAAATTTTTTCTTACAACGGTAGACACGGTCAGTTAGCAGCTGGATATGTGAAAAATGTAGACAACTATCTAAAACAGAAGCCAGACACGTGTTTAATAATTCATGACGCTGTGTGTTGTGTGGACAAGGCAATGTGCGTTGAGAACAATCACAATTCGCGAGATATTTGCTTTCGGTACTATGTCTATGAATGGTCTGGTTACAAAATAGGGTAAATTATTAAAAAAATCTACTTGATTCGTCAGGTAGCTAACCAAGAAAAATATTTAGCATGTATTTTTTTGTTTTGCCACGTGAACAAAAACTGTAAAAACGTTTTTCCAAAAAAAAAATACACTAAAAATTAAAACTTTAATTTTGGAAGTCGACACGACCCCGACTGCCGAAATTAAAGTTATTTTTTAATTTTTAGTGTATTTTTTTTTTTGGAAGTCCGTTGTTTTCTTTTTGTAAAAAAGTTTTTTATTTTTCACTTTTTAGTTGTTATAGCCCAGAACTAAAAACCCCAATAACATGGCACGTGGAATTTAAACATTTGGAGAACACCAAAACGTCATCGAGGTATACGTATTTTTCGTTTTTGTCCAGTTTCTCAAAAAGCGCTGAAGCAATTTCGATAAAATTGATATGGGACCACTTCGGGAGTATATTCTTTCGGATAAAAAAATAATTTTGAAAATCGGTCCACAACTGACGGAGAAATCGGCGGACATACAAAAAAAAAAAAAAAACATGCATACAGTCGAACATAGAACCTCCTCCTTTTTCGAAAGTCGGTTAAAAAAGCAAGTACCTACCACTTTTCACGAAGAAATGACGTAACCAGACTTATGCGTTTTATCTTTGTAATGTTTTATTGGTTTAGTAAAGCAAATACGGACTAAATAGAATGTTACGTTTGTACTCAGGCATCAACACTGTTGACGGTCTACCAAAGTACTCGTATGTGGAGACAGGAGTCTTGAAACGGCTGGTATTAACCAACCCAAGCTCCCCATTCTTTTCCCAACCACTGCATTTTTTTTTGTTCTTGATATAGGCACGCGTTTGATCACATCATCGCTTACCATCATGTAAGATACCTGATGGTAAGCGATGATGTAGTAGAAGATGGAGCACGCTTGCCTAGAAGTAACCTATTCACTCTTGACTTAAAGTATCTTAGGTTGTAGCTATCAGGAAACACAGACTCCGGCAGGGAATTCCACTCCCTAGCTGCACGCACAATGAAAGTGTTCTCAAAACGTTTTGTGCGTGTGGATGCGATGTTCACCATGCACCGGTGAAGCATCGCCGTACGTCTTGTGGTCCGAAGATGGAACGGGCTTGGCGGAATCAAATTATGTAATTCCGTCGCACAATCCCCAAAATGTAACCGATAGAAAACCGACAGGCTAGCAACTCGGCGGCGACTTTGGAGCTTCGACTCGACGAGCCTATCATTGTCGATGATCCTCTTGGCAATTCCTGAAAATCAGTATCAATTGAGGTGACAAGCAGGAAAGCGGCAAGGCAATGAAGTTCTACAAGTCCCAGAGGACACCTACTTCCTACAGAATTTAGATCTCGCAGCGAAATTAATCGGAAGAGCAGCGGAGAAGTATGAGACGTTATTTTTCCATGCTTTACACTGGGCTCACACTTTTTTTCTCATAATAAGTGTTGTAATACTATGATTAAAGTTGGCGTCGTCGGTCATCATCATCATCAGCCTTTTTTAATGTGCACTGCTGGGACACAGGTCTCCTCTCTAAGAGAGGGTGTAATCCACCACGCGCGCCCAATTCGGATTGGTCGTTTTTTTTTTTTGTGGGTTGGGAATCATCCAATGACATCTCCCGCTCTACTGTGGAGCGGAAGGGCGTGCCAGACTCTTACTAACTAAAAACCACCCCCGGGCAGTGGAATATAGGAGTTAGGGTCATTTTTTTAATTAGCTGACACTGTCCCACTGCTGGGCGTAAACCTCCGCCAAGCCCATCTAGGAACCCTTCCCCGTGTTTCCTCAAACAAACCCGCCGGTACGCGTCTAGGTCGTCTCGCCGTCCATTTTCAAGCCCCCATTGCGTTGAAACTTTGTCCCAGAGCGGTTGCCGTGCATGCGGCTGACGTGACCCACCCAACCCCATTTGAGCCTGCCAGCCTTTTTGCCTACGTCTACTATGGCCGTTTTGTAATGCAGCGTGGTGTTCCGAATTAAGTCCTGTATTTTTACTCACAGGATGCGGCGTTCCATCGCTCGAGGGCATGTCAAACTCTTACTGACTAAAACTCACCCCTGTTCCTTCCCTGCCCTGAGTGCCCAGGGGCGCGGTAACTCTGTTTCGAATTTATCCACAACCCCTGGGCAGGCATCGGTCATGACGGGCCCCGTCATGCTGACAACTCTTTGAGGCGCTCGTGGAACACTACGCGCGGTCGACTCCCGGGTCTGGTGCTGATCAGACGGCGAGCTACCCATTACTCGCCGTCCACAGACCCGGGATAGTATTTAACTTGTCTTGAGCCTAGGTACATACAACTTGTAAAATTCTTAGCGAAATTTGGATAAGTATACGGCCGTATACGCCCTTCGGGGTATGTAACAGAGTGTTCCATTTGTTTATACATTACTGGCACCCCTTTGCACAGCAACTGACGTGCCGTATAATTAAATTAAGTGTTGACAAGCACTGACAAACAATAGCGTGAATCGTGATATAATCCAAGTGTTACACAGATATTAGCCGTCGAGTGTTTAGTCTATGATATCACAATGTCGGTTATTTCTTCGTGCGCTAATTGTTTTCACACTTTTTCCGAGTTTTACGACGCATTCACTGATGGCAATTACGGAATTAATGGAAATTCGATTGTTCACTTTAAGGCGTAGTTATAAGACTCCTAAAGGTTTTTAATTGAACATCACGTCTAAACGACTAGTCTTATTTCTTTGAAATAATATTAGGTACCACCTATGAAATCAGCGTTTTATATGGAGAATTTTAAAGAAGTTGCATTTTCAAGTTGCTAGAAATCTCCCAATTGGTGCATAATTCACACAGACTATATAATATGAGAGATAGGATGTTCTAACCTTCATTATTAAAGCACACTCACACACATGCATACACTCACACACACACATTCACACACAAAGAATCATACCAGTATTTTTATGTTTTCATTCATTTTGTAAAATAATTACATAAAATAGTTCTGTTTGTATAAATACCTAAAGACATGTAGATTGACACTAGGAAAGAGCAGAACTACCCAATACAAGCATTACTACATGCTTCCTGGGTAGTTCTAGCCACTGAATAATATTGTAAAAGACACGTTAAAGAAATAAACTATTTTATTTTATTATTATTATTTTTTATACCAACATTTTCTGAATTTATTTTACAACTATGAACACTAATGTTTTAAAACTTTTATGCAAAAATATGTAAAAACTAAGATAACGTATGCCACTTAGATTAAACAACAAAAATAAGTTTTGATTTCTGCTAACAAAAAGAGCAGTCATTTTTAAGGTATTTATTTTGTAAAAAACTGTAAGTAATAAGGCTTTTTTTACTATTGGCAGTTGTCTATGCCGGTCATTATTCTGTCGAATAATTGATTCTATTAAAATATTCATCAATTACTTGATATTCTATCCATAGAAGTGACGAAGTTCTCTATTTGTGAGAAAAAAACGTCAATTTCATAGGTAAATATATGTTACTCTAGACAATTTCCGTCGTAATTTGATATGTGAATATTTGAAATTATATTTTTATAACATAGTGTAATTAATTTGTGAAGACACGGAGAAAAAAGACACGGAGAGTACACGGATAAAAAATAGAGAATCACGCAAAAAACTATAAAGCGATTGTTTATAAAACTTTCACCATTTTAAAGATCATTTAATTATTTACATTTTATTATAATACCTGTTGTTTTATGTATAATAAATTAATAATGCGTCTAATTTCGGACAGCGCTCCTTGATGGGCGAGTCGTAATCGACGAAACGAATCGTTTTTTGTGACATCATCACTACATAGTATAAAACAAAGTCGCTTTCTGTGTCCCTATATCCCTATGTATGCTTAAATCTTTAAAACTACGCAACGGATTTTGATGCGGTTTTTTTTAATAGATAGAGTGATTGAAGAGGAAGGTTTATATGTATAATTTGTACCCGAGCGAAGCTGGGGCGGGTCGCTAGTATATAAATAAAATAAAAAATGTATATTTTCAAAAAACCCGACTGTTAAAACAAAACAACTAAAAAGTTCCAAACAAGTCACTTTTCAAGCAGTCTGATGCAGTTGGTGGCAGTTATGTTTTCGTAGTTTTACGGTCGCATTTTTTTTCTATTTTCTACAGTTTAGTGAGTTATATTTTTTGGAATCGCCTCCTCGAACCTTTTATTTTGATACCCTACATAAAACAGTTCGCCGACTTTCATTTTTTTTTTTCTTTTTCATATTACGGCGTCTGGTTGTCGCCATATTGTATTTTTTTTTAGTAGCACTCGCCAGAATAAGATGATTCAATTGACGTAAGAATTACCAAAATCGGGCCACGCGTTTGGTCTCTAAAGCGCCACAAAGGAACAAACATACATACATACTTACATAGGCTGATATACACATTACCCTCCCTTGCGTCGCACAATCGGGTAATTATAAACTACGTTCATGACACGAAAAGAGGAAAAAAAACTTTTTTACAAAAAAGTCGGTGCGTGGTGTTCGTTATTTGAGACCGACTCCGAAAATAAAGTTATTTTGTAATTTTTAGAAGTCGGTTGTACTTTTTGTAAAAAAAGATTTTATTTTTCACTTTTTAAGTTGTTGTACGCCAGAAGTAAAACTAAATATTAAAGTTATGTTCGAATCGATAACCCCAATAACATAGAATTTGAACATTTGGAGAAAACCAAAACGTCATCTGTGTATACACATATTAATGTTGATTTTTCAAAAAGTGCTGAATCGATTTCGATAAAAAACATACAGACGAAATGAGAACCTCCTCTTTTTTGAAGTCGGTTAAAAAATAAGTTAAATGGTATGTACCCATCCTATCCCGTCGTGGAAGGGTGTGTCTTCCCAGTTGATCTCAGGAAATCGTTGTAGGACAACGCCGCTGTTCAGACCGCCCCCTGAAACAATAGATATTTAGATAAGCTTTACATAAATCAAATAAATACTTACACCAGAATAAGAAACATTAAGCCAATTATAGGTTTTCTAGTCTAGCTATACAGTTAAGGTAATTACAAGAATAGATCTTATATACGACTAGCACTTCACCCGCAATTTAAAGCCTATGACACTCAAAAATGACGTGGCTTTCTATTGGTAAAAGAATTTTCAAAATCGGTTCAGTAGATCCAAAGATTATCCCCTACAACCTCACAAATTTTACCTCTTTGTAATATTATAGTATAGACAAGGCATCAAGAAAAGAAGAGCACCAATCGTCAAATCGGTACTGCTAAAGATAAGAAATAAACTACAAAAAAATTAAATTAAATAACAACCAGAACTAATATTAACAGTAAGAAATAATTTTGAAGAATTCAAGATTCAGCCTATTGCGTACGCGTTTGGTTGAAAAGACGTCAAAAGAGAATTGCTTGCATAAGTCACTAAAGTCTTATAAATATTATACTTATGTTTTGCCTATTCATCCATTCAAAACAGACTTTGAAGGTTAGTCTATATATACAGGTGTAACGGAAATGCATGGTCATATTTTAACTAATTCCCATATAAATAGGTAAACATTTTTCGCCAAGAAAGTCATAGTCGAACTCGAAAAAAAAAACTGGACTTTATACTAATTTTGATCAGCTGATGATGAACTTTATACGGAAAGTCCAATTTATTTTTTTAGAATTTATCATGTCACCCGACGCCCAGGGCGTCTCCTGCGGCGGCTAGGGGCGTGAGAGAGCGAGGATTTCCCTCACGCTTCCCACCTCCTCCTTCGCGAGCATTACTGCTTCGCAGAAGACGATGATAGCTTCCCATGCTCTCCATCGCTCCGTACCATGGCCTGGATCAAGGCTGGACGCGAGAGGTCACCACCGCCGATCGCCTCCACGTGGACACGGCGGTGCTCCGCCCAAGCGGAGACCTCTAACCAATCCCTCTACACTCGGGCGTTTTCTCCCGCTTTATCGAGAACAGGAATTTCACGAAACAACTGTGTCCGGTGAGAACCTGCGTCAGACGGAAGGTGAGGACGGACGCCACAATAGTGGCATGCTGAAAGAGATTTCTTTAGAAATATGCATCACCATTGTACCTATTTCTGTTTCCTTCTTCTTGTCTGTTTATTATATATGTGTGTACATGAATTGTTGGAACGAAGTTCCTTATCGCGCGTTGTGAAAGGGGGCTAGACGGAAAAAATTCTTACGAAAAGTTGTCACGACACTAATGAGGCTGTCCATCCAAAAAGATTGTGTTGGAAAAACAATCTAATAAAAACTTCTTGTATTTTTGGTGGGTAGGTACAAAGTTTGCAAGCAGAAGCTGTGCTTAGCTGAGCTGAGCTGCGATGAGATGAGATGAGATGAGATGATGAAGTATAACTTCTTACGTGCGTGCGTGTGTGCGTAGTTAATAATAAAAAAAATATTATAAATTAAAAAAAATAAAATTATATTACAATTCCTTCACTAATTAATCGAAAGGAACTTCGTTCCATCCGGGTGTCCCTGACACCTCTCAAGTTTTTTTTTTTTTTTCCGTGTACGAGTATGTGGGTACAACAGTTGGAAGACAACTCATTCCACTTTGACACAACTCCAACATAAATGACACAGTGAATGTTCAGTAACACAATTGAAATTTTGTAACCAACATTAAAAAAAGAAAAAATGCTTCGCCATTATTATAAGACTTTTATATCGTACATTTCAAAGAAAGGGGTTCCGGTTCCTAGCCCTAAGAACAATGTAATCGCTGTTATATTTATGCAAAATAACGGTTCGCCACACATTGTGTTGTTGTGTAGTAGGAGGCCGAGCGTGTGCTAGTGACGTGCCAGCGTTATATTGACAGTTAAGTTGTCATCGATGGTCGCGGATAGATTTGAAAGAAAGTAGCCGCGGCCCTGGCATAAGCAATTGAAGGAACACGGGTGGATTTTCATCGGTAAAAGTCAGGCACGCCCTCCGCCCAGAGCTGGGAGATTCATTGAATGATTTCCTAGCCCCAAAAAAAAAAAAGTTTTCATCGATTAAACATGCTTGCAAAATAGGTAATAATGGAACAATGCTTATCACTGATCAGGGTTATCAAAGACTATGATGACACGGTTGGTGCAGAGGCTGAGCGATCGGCTGCTGAGCTGCATGTCGCGAGCTCGATTCCCTTAAGGAACAAAGATTTGTACGGCCGACAAATAGTTAGCCGGGTCTGGATGTATGAGAACCTATTAAAAAAATCCTAGGGTTTAAAAAAAAAAACAAAACATTAACAGAAATTTAATTGAAAAAAGGGATTCAAAAATAATAGCGACCCGCCCCAACTTCGTACGGGTGAATATTTTACACTGTTTGTTACAAACGCCATCTATTAAAAGTAATCCGAAGTGGCGATGGAAGAAATGACAGTTTTGATTAGCAATCAGTTTGACGATTTCCCATTCAAAATTCGTATCATTCGTATTTTGTAGCTTTTCTTAGGGACTTATATTTCGTTTTAGATACCCCTGTATTGTAACGAACAAAACAAAAAAAAATGAGTTTTAGCGAGACTAACATTGTTTAATAATAAGTTAGGATATTTTCTTTAAATCGGAAATAAATGTGCTGCTGATGCAAATATTTTGCAAAGCAAAGAAAGAAGGACAAAAGAGTGGCTATCTAACAAACAAGCAAATATTACATTCCGACAATTAAGGATTCAAAATGGGTCGAGATAGATTATAACGGCTATCGTGGCCCATATTTTGACCCAGAAACATTACAATATAATAACATCAGAATTATATAAGGACAATCACGGGCCATTGCGTCTTAAACAAACATCTATTCAACATAACCGCCACGGGCAGCCCTCTCTGGGGGAAACAGCCGCCCACGTTATCCTGGAATGGGAAGCCGTAGCTATTCAATGTCACGTTGAGTAGCACGTTGACAACGTGCAAAAATTCGCGGAACAGTGACGTAGCTCCGCGAAGCCTGTGAAACTCCCAAGAAGTTATGTGCTTCTGGGCGGAGTTGCTATGTTAGCCAGGACCTCCACGCACAACGGACCAAATGGTTGAAGTGCGGACAACGAAGTCCTTATACTATACTCGTCATTACGAATACTATCGATATTTCTGGTTTAAAAAAATAGTGGGTCACAATTTTTTTAAATCAGAAACATCGATACCGATTCGTATCTACATACGTCCAACACTATCTGTTGTCGTGTGTTCAGCAGATCAACACCGATTGTGTGTCGTCGGGACAATGAATGTGGAACGGTCATACTTAAAACACAAGCTAGAATTTCTATAACAAATGTCAATACTACATACCATTGTAGAGCAGAATGAAGTACTTTATGAGAAAGTAGGTTTGTTTTTAATGACAATGAGCTTTGTACATAAATGTACTTACTATGTTAATAATAATTGTTTTATTGTGAACTCTTCTACCAGCCGCTTCGCCCGCGTGGAAAATTACTTCCCCCGTTATAAACCTTCAACCCCTTTTAACCGACTTCGAAAAAGGAGGTTCTATGTTCGACTGTATGTCTGTCCACCGATTTCTCCGTCAGTTGTGGACCGATTTTTTAAATTCTTTTTTTTATCCGAAAGAATATACGAGGTGGACCCATATAAATTTTATCGAAATTGCTTCAGCGCTTTCAGACACGCATCTTTTACTTTACCAAATATAGAAAAAAGCACACTAATATTATAAAGGCGAATGTTTGTGTGAGTTTTTATGTTTGTTACTTCTTCACGCTCAAACGGCTGGACCGATTTGGATGATATTTGGTATGTAGATAGCTTATACCCTTTTTTTTTTGGGGGTGGGAAATCATGCAATGAGATCTCCCGCTCTGGGTGGAGCGGGAGGACGTGTCAGACTCTTACTGACTAAAACCCACCCCTGTTCCTTCCTTTCAGAATTTATCCGCTACCCGGTGGAGGATAAATTCGAAAGAGTTACCTCGCCCCCGGGTGCGTAGGGCAGGGAGGAACAGGGGTGGGTTTTAGTCAGTAAGAGTCTGACACGCCCTTCCGCTCCACCCCAGAGCGGAAAGAGTCATAAGATGATTTCCCACCCCCCAAAAAAATAAAAAAAAAAAAATAAAAAAAAATTAAAAAAAAAATTAAAAAAAAAAAACCCCCTAGGCATGCAGGCACCGGCCACGATGGGCCCCGTCAGTGGTGGCTGACAACATCTCTTTGAGGCGCGCGTGGAACACTACGCGCCGTCGACTCACAGGCCTGGTGCTGATCGGACGGCGAGCTACCCACTGCTCGCCGTCCGCAGGCCTGGGTCTACGGTGGCCGGAATTCGTCTCGCGACGTCCTACGCCCAGTACCTCTCCTGCGGTAATAGCGGCCGGGGCCGTGAGGGCCACTCCGTTGAGCTTCCCTCACGCGTCCCGCCTCCGCCTTCACGAGCATTACTGCTTCGCAGAAGGCGGAGACTGCCTCCCATTCCCTCTCGCTCCGTACCATGGCCTGAACCAGGGCCGAGCGCGAGAGGTTGCCGCCACCTATCGCATCCACGAGGATAGCTTATACCCTGGATTATATCCCGGTCTACGCGGGTGAAACAGCGGGACGCAGCTAGTACCAAAATAAAACGCATCAAAGTTCAGGAGAGGCCGATGTTTACCGTAAATAAACGTATTTTCTTTCTTTGTACATACTTTACGTAGGTGTGACGTCATGCGAAATTTCAACGCACTGTATCGGCTTCATTTTTAGGATTCCGTACACGAAGGGTCCACACGGAGCCCTATTGCTGTCACTCACGTGTCCGTCTGTCTGTCCGTCCGTCATCTGTCACACTGGTTTTACAGCCAAACGGTTGGAGTTACAGTCTCCAAATTTTCACAGTATAAGCATCTACAAATTTTCATTTTTTTTTAATTGTTGGTTTAGGGAGCTCCCATACAGATAACGGGGGGCGCGAAAAAGAATTGTACTATCCCATCAAAGGGTATCGTTGTTTAAGTAGACAAAGGAATTAGAAGCCACCAAAGTCAGCTTTTTTAACATTTTTGTTACGAAGAATTTTTTAACTTCCCATTGACTTAAGAACTTAAAATTTTGTGATAACGGTGTTGATTCTGTTTTGCACAAACTAAACTTAATTTAGGCTATTGCTATCTTTTTCTCTCTAATAAAACAAGAAAGAGACGGACGTAAATTAGAGCTGTCAAATTTCATTTGAACTAATATTTTCATACAAATTAGGGGGTACACGTAAAAACATGTCCTCTAAAAACACGGCGAAGCGCAAGGCGTAAACTAGTTTGACATCTCTAACTTAGTGCATAGCTATAGCCGTCCTTTTCTCGCACTGCCTTTTAGTAAAAGATAGCAATTCTCTAATTTTAGTTTAGATATTGAACAAGAGAATCCGTACCAATGTTTATTATTGCGTATATTTTACTAACAAATACCAATATATTGATAAATCAGATTAAATCATTTTTTCTTGGAAATTCCCTCATTTAGTACGGAACCGTAAATGTGAGAAGTCCGACACGCACTTGGCCAGTTTTTTTTTTTTTTACGTGACAAAATAAAAATACGTGTCCCATAGTTTTTGAAAATCTAATTGATGGACCAAATATATTTTTAGTCATCTATCCTTTTATGGTAACGGCAAGAGAATGATGATAGAAAAAAAAATATAATCTATGAAGCTCCACCTCCTCACACCTCTAGTGTAACTAAAGATGTGAGGAATTTCGGGTGTTCCGAGTGATTTCGTGATTTCATTTGTAACTTTAACTTTCGAAAGCGCTGAAACTTGTTTAGTGGGTACCCTATATTAAATTCCAACACAAAAACAAAGAGAGAGATTGCCATCGAAATTCTAGAGACGTAAAACTAGACCGCACAAGAAAACTCAAAAAGTATCTGAAAATCCATCCATAATAAAAATAAAAAAGCTGTTTATTTCTTAAAGAAAATGCTAGTTTGCGAAGTTAATTAGTTTTGCTAGTATCAAAAGAATTAGCAGATAATTATTTTAATTGTTAGTAGTTACAGATTTATAAAAAGATTATAGATACGTTAATATTATAGTGAAATTATTCTGTAGGAACCCCTCTGCAGGTCAAGGCCTCCTCCAAATTGAGCCAGTTTTCTCTGGCTTGCGCTGTTTGTGTCCAGTTTGGACCCGCTGAGCATTTAATTTCATCCTCCCATCTGTTGCAAGGTCTACCTTTCTTTCTTTTGCCCACTGGCCCCCCAGAGGTTGACAAAAAGAGTGACAGAATGCTGTCACTCTTTTTGTCAACCTCTGATCTTGCAGGCGTGCTGTGTGCGGCCCACTTCCATTTTAATGCAAGAGCTTGTGCTAAACCGTCTGTTGCTTTTGTGATGTTGCGTATGCCTTATTTTATGTTTAGCATACTCCGCTCCATTCCTCGTTGGCACGTTATAATTTTATTTCTGATATTTTTGTTAAACTTCCATGTCTGACAAGCATAGGTCAGGCATGGAATAAGGCAAGAATTCATAACCTTAGTCTTCAGTTTGATTGGCATGCTGCTCTTAAATATTTCTTTAAAGCTCCAGTACTTATTCCATGTTAACTGGGCCCTGCGCACAATCTCCTGGCAGTTGTTTAGTCTATCGAAGCTTATTTGCTTGTCAGGTTTTAAAGAGGTTAATATCTAGCCCGGCGAGCTTGCTAGCTTTGTTTAGTGACTCTACCATGTGCCGTAGTTCTTTTCCTTTCTCTGATATCAGCACCAAGTCGTCGGCAAAATGTAGGTGGCTTAAATGCTTAGTTTTTTTCTTTTATACCGCATTTATTCCCGTCAAGCTTGGTTATTATCGACTCTAATGTGGTTGTGGTTGTGGGTGTGTGGTTGGTGACAGTGGGTCTCCCTGTCTTACGCCTCTCTTTACAGGGAACCAAGAACCGGCTATTTCTAGTTTAACTCTACTTTTGCTCTGCCTGTATATGCTTTTGATTACTCTTATATATTCGTTTTCCACATTCTGTGTTGCTAGAGTTTCCTAGATATAGCTGTGTAACACCGAGTCGAATGCTTTTTTGTAATCGATATATGCCAAGTACAATGGTCTACTTCTCTCTTGATATTTCTCGATGAGAAGTTCGAGTGTGTGAATATGGTCGATGGTAGAGCAGTCTTTTCTGAATCCTGGCCGTTCGACGGGTTGTCTTGTTTCTAATGTAGAGCTAATTTTTTTAGTCAGAATTGTAGAAAATAGCTCATATGCACTCGACAGCAGACTTATAGGTCTATAGTTCCCAATATCATTCGGGTCGCCTTTTTTAAATAGCAAAATTATGTTAGATTCAGACCATTGAGTGGGTGTCTCTCCAGAATCGAGGATAGAGTTGAATAAATTTGTAAAGGGTGTGGCTACTATTGGGGCAGCTAGAGTCTCGTTTGCAAGGTTGTCTGAGTCCAGGCTTTTGTCTAGTTTCAGTTTGTTCAATGCCTCAATGATGTAATTTTCTTCAATTTGGGATTTTTTAGTATGTTACCGTCGCTAGTGATATTTTGGTTCTCGTGGCTGGTGTCTTCTGGCTCTTTTGTGCTGTAGAGATCTCTGTAGAACTCTGTCGCTATGCTGATTATGTCGCAGCGGTTGTTTTTGGTTATTTCGCCTCGTTTTAATAATAATAATAATAATTTCTTATGTATTTGTTGACAAGTAAAGCGCCGAGATTTCGTTTCTTGTAGCTCTAGCTTTATTTGAAACTTTTTGCAGGTCTTGTCTTCTTTTAAAAAGTTTTAATGTACGCTCTGAAAATATTTTGGAGTCTTTCTTTGGGTTTTGTGCTACTCGGGCGTTTTGCAAGCTTGAGGTGATGATTCTGATTAAGTTATCGTAATATTTCTGGACTGGGATAATAGTCTCAGCGAACATTTGTTCCTTCGATATGTAGGAGTTTAGGTATTCTTTGAACTTGGTGATTTCTTCTTCGCTTGTTATTGTGCTGTGTTGACAGTTAGTAAACTTAGTCCTATTTTTTTTTTAAATGTGTGTCATATGATATTGTAGCTCTTACTGGCCTGTGATCCGAAAGGTAGTTAATGTTCAGTACTTCTATGTTTTTAAACAGACGTGGTCGAATTGACAGCACAAAGTCGATTTCATTTTTGTTGGCTCCATCCGGTGATCGCCAGGTCCACTTACTATTTGTTTGTTTTTTTTTTGAAGAAAGTGTTCAGAATTGACAGTTTGTTTTCACTGGCATACTAGATTAATCTTTGTCCTCTCCCATTTCTGATCCCATATCCGTGTGCTTTCATGATTAAATGTTCCTCATTTTTTGTTATCCCAATTTTAGCATTTAGGTCGCCCATCAGTATGAAGTCTTTGTGTACTGGTTCTATTGCCCTATTCACTGTCGCATAAAATTTATCGATTTCATCATCGCTTGCTTGTGCAGTAAGGGCGTAGACTTGAATGATGGATAAGCTGGTACTCTCGAATTTCAGGTTCAATATGGCTACTCCTTCAGACAGGCCGAGGTAGCTTTCTATATTATTTTTAAGATGGTATTTAACTATAAAACCTATGCCATGTCTTCCAGGTATGTGGCCTGTATAGCAGAAAATGAAGTTATCATTCTCTTCGATTTTGTTTCCAATGCGTCTTGTTTCAGCTAATCCTAATATGTCGTATTTAATTTCTTTGAGAGCTTCGTTTAGATCTATTAAACGTTCATATGATGAAAGTATTTTAACATTGTATGTTCTAACATGATGTTTAATGTTTTTTGTAGGGTTGTTTCATTTTTCTGGTGGTTGTTTGGAGGGTTTTGGTCATGATCTTCCACGGTGACCAGCCGGCTTGGAAGATGAGATTGGTGTTCTGATAGTGGTTGTTGCATGTTGACGTTGCGAGAGGGGGGCAGTAATTGCTATATATTAACGCTATTATTTTGCTGTAGATCTGATGAATTGTTCGTGTTCTTGTTAGTCAGGTAATTCAGCATGCCCGGTTTTATAATGATAGGCTTGAAGTTCTTCTTGTTTCAAGTGTTTGTGATTTATTTTTCTTGTTAGCCTGTGTATTTGTTTCGGCTCCTTTTGTGGTTTTGTTTTCAGGCGAAGTTGAAAGCATTCTTTTGTTATTTGCAGCTGTTTTGTTTTTTTCACTTATGACAAGCTTGTCGTATTTTATTTTTACAAGGTTTCCCTTTTTCCTTTCGATTCTTGCGTGTTCTTGAAGCTCTTTCCTATTCTCTAGAATATTTTGTGGGAAATACACCCATACTTAATATTAAAAATGCGAAAATATCTCTGTATGTCTGTTCCTCTTCACATCTTAACGGCTGCAAAGATTTGGATGAAACTTGGCACATGAGTAGACTATGTCTTGGTATAGGACAAAAGATACTTTTCATTCCAGGAGTACGTTCCCAATCAATCAATCTGCCTAGCCTTTTCCGAACTATCTTGGAGTCAGCTTCCAGTCTAACCGGATGCAACTGAATACCAGTATTTTACATGGAGCGACTGCCTATCTGACCTCCACAACCCAGTTACTGGGTAAAACGTTGGTAAGACGGGTTGTCAAACTTTCGGACTTCTGACGACCGGAAATGACTGTCAAAGATCCACGCTTGACAGCAGGAAACAACGGCTTAACGTGCTTTCCGAGGCATGGAGGAGTCTCAGTATGTAAATATGGTCACCCATCCATAGACAAATCGGCGGCAAGCGTAGCCTAACCTGATGGAACGACCCGTGCGGCTGTTATTACTTTAGCCACGAGCTCCTTCCCAGAGGTATGTTCCCATGAGCTATTTTTTGGCTTTCACGGGAGAAGCCGCTGGCAGGAGCTGGTCTTAAAAAAAAACCGTAAAAATTTCCATCCAAACTAAGGTAAAGAAGTCATTGCCCATATTAACACTTCACCAATCCTCACTGACATTCCGGACCAGAAATAATTGAAAGGAAATCCTGTTCGAAAATATATAATTAGTAGAGATGCGCCTAGTACTTACTAATTTTATCGAGTAACCAAGTATTACTCGGTTTAATGTTTGCCGAACCAAATAATACTCGGCTGAGTTACTCGGTTCAATACAAACGCTTTGAGCATATCTAGTACGAGTATTTTGTGTGCACCTGCAAGCACTGTGTACAGCGAGCGTTTATTTTCTGAAGCAGACAATGCCTATGAAGAAAAACGGAACAGACTGTTACTAGAACGCGCAGAAAGCCTTGTATTCCTGCATCATAACTTGCCCTTACTAAATTTCAAATATTAATTATTTCTTTTTAAAATATAGACATGTATTTTTTACTTATAATTATTTGTCTTTTTTAAATATTTACCTGTATTTTAAAATTAATTAATGCTTCTTACTTGACTAATAAACAAGTTTGTTTTCATTCACTACATTTCTTAAACAGTGTAGGTACTCATCAGTTGAACAGAGTTTGAGTATCAAAAATACCGAATATGAGTACGGTACCGAGTAGTAACCGTACTCGGCTCATCTCTAATAATAATTAGATATTAAAAACTCTCCTTGAGGCAGTCAAGTACTAAATTAACGGTGTCATAAAATTGCCAACAAGGCAACAACCGTGTTTAGTACTATACAGGATGTAACGAAAAGGTGTGGTCATATTTTAAAAACAGCTTCTGCCCTGGAAATGAAACCTGGAAAGTCATAGAAAATTCCTAAAAAAAATTGTACTTTCCATACAACGTTATCATCCGCTGATCAATATTTGTATGGAAGCTCCATTTTTATTTTTGAGGTTTGCTTTTTGCCATTCTCAATATATGAGCACGCCTTTCCTTTACGCCCTGAATTTTAATAAAGACGTACATAACAAGTAATAGAACGCTAGTTTTTTTTTTTCAAATCCAGCTGATCAGCTCAGTTACTGACTGAGCTGTTTTGTGAAATCGCTAACGGTTATTTAAAACAGCTGATTATACCATTCACCTGCGACAGATACACCAGCTGCTTTATTAATATGCTGTTCAAATAAAGCCTCTTCAGAGAAAGTCCTAGTATTGTTGACCGACAAGTCGGTTAGCCTGTCACCGTTACTAGTAAATTAAGTTCATCAACTGTTATTTGTCAAGAGTGATTCTGCTAACTGCTTGAGCCATCAAGCATCTGTAAAAAAAAAAAACCTTGTTACAAAAAATAGAACCGACTTCCAAAATAAAACAAAAAAAGGGCAAAATAACTTTAAGTTCGGAAAACGGTGTTTCTAGTTTTGCTTCTTCGTTTTTTGACATCGACTTCCGAAATTAAAGTTATTTTGCACTTTTTTTGTTTTCTTTTGGAAGTCGGTTCTATTTTTTGTAAAAAAGTTTTTCATTTTTTACTTTTTAGTTGTGGTTTCCCATTAAATTGGGTTAACAATACAAACGACCGCAGTAATCGCGATTCGTGTGCTCCTAGCTATTGAAGAGTTCCACTGTTTAACTCCAAAGATCTTCATCAGATCCTAATGTATTGTATACTAAAACTTTCCTTGAAAAATATGCATTTGAATAACAAAACCCCATCCAAATCGGATCAGCAGTTTTTGAGAAAATCGCGAACAAACATACATACTACATACATACGGGTCGAATATAGAACGTCGGTTAAAAACGTAGTTTTTTTTTTAATTTTATTGTTTTAGGCACGCGTTTGACCTATCACCTGATGGTAAGCAATGATGTAGTCGAAGATGGAGCACGCCTGCCTACAAGTAACCTATTCACTCTTGACTTAAAGCCTCCCAGGTTGTAGCTATCAGGAAACACAGACTCTTGCAGGCAATTCCACTCCCTAGCTGTACGCACAATGAATGTGTTCTTAAAACGTTTTGTGCGTGCGGGTGGGATGTTCACCACGTACCGGTGGTACATCGCCGTACCATGTGGTCCGTTGATGGAACGGGCTTGGCGGAATCAAATTATGCAATTCCGTCGCACACTCCCCAAAATGTAACCGATAGAAAACCGACAGGCTAGCGTCTAGTTCATTCTATGATAAACCGTCAGGATTATATCACACAATTTTCCGTTTTTTTACAGTGGAAATAATTTTACTTTTTAAGGTCTCATTCGAGTCTCAAAATTGTCGTGAAGAATGTGTGCGATATGGATTACATGTGGAATGTAAACCACATCGCACACCCTTGAGAAGAGGTGCTGCGAAAGCAAGTGTACGTGACCCATCAAGCTCAGCTCAGCAAGTGTACGATCCATACAATGTGCACCACTCCGCCGCTCACAGGATGTTGGACACGTTGGAAAGCAGATGATTCTGAAGTAATCTTCATTATTGTAATTGCTGCAAGGAGTTCTGATGCGAGGATAAACCTATAAATAAATAAGCACAAGATCATGCTGTAGGGTGCAAATGAAATATCAATAAATGTGCATGGCTGGTCACAATCCATATCTATCTATCTATCGAGCACTCTAATATGCCCCTTGCCTGCTGAAAGTACCAAGTGAGTTCCACCACTCCACCACTTTTTTTTTATAATTGGTACAGATCCCGAGGAGACACGAACGAGCTCACCGAAGTAATAAATCTAATGAGGTTTTTGAAGTGAAAACTTCTTTAAACGCGTTGTGCATTTTTAAAATGGGGAAAAAAGCTATTGTACAGCGAAACCGCCCCGCTTGAGTGACGACGCGTGGCGTCGTAGCACTCGTAGCGGCTAGAAGTAAAAAATTCTTTAGGCACGTTGAGCATTTTTGTTCGATATTTCACTTCTGTCGATACTCCCGGAGTGCCACTCTTTTTTTATCCATTGTTTGGCTCGCGTTTGACCACTATCTCACCTGATGGTAAGCAATGGTGAGGTCGAAGACCGAGCACGCTTGCCTAGAAGAAACCAAGTAATTTAACTTTTTCTATCATCAGAGATTATGAGTAAACTCCCTATTTGTTCAGTTCTAAAAAAGCTTCGCCGAACAAGCGGTACCCAGGGACCGCAATGTCATTTTATGTCTCCGATTATGCGTGGACTAAATATAGAAGCTGCTGGAGCGTCTCATCTAGGTCAGGGACGCGGTCGAATGCGACCATCAATTCTAATTAGACAAACCTTCCTGGAAATCTGGACATTCGAGTTACTACGTTGGATGTTTTGAATGTCAAGCCAGTAGCAATTTACTTAACGAAGTGCTTCCAAAAAATTGGATGGGAATACTTGGATTCTGTAATCCATGTATTCATACTAGTAAAATAAAAATAAAAAAGTATGCATATCATTTATTCATATCAGTAACATTTAAAATATCCTCTAAGCAGTACTGAAACTTTAGTCAAGAAACTGACCGGACCGTAAGAATCTGCCAAGAATAATTTCGGACCATTCGAATTTCCGGTCACTTAACCGTAAAAAGCTGACCAATTCCGACAAAAGCATATCGATAACCACCATAAAATATTTGGTCACCGTAAGCATTAAAAACAAACGGACCATATATCCTACAAATAATCACAGATGAAAGATTACGCCACACAAAGGAAAATAAGCCACTAAATTCGCCTAAGGTCCAGTCCAATATTATATACGAAACTGTTCCACATTTCCTGTAAGTTCCGGAATCCATGTAGCACCTCATTGAACGTGACAGCTTTCCACTCAACCGAGTAACGAATAGCTTTTCAATCCTCGCAGTCGTTTCAGCATAAAAATATTTCCCGTTGGCAATATTTAACAGGCCATTCGAGAGTCATGAATAAAATATGGTTTATTTCATTTTCGTCTTGTGCTTCTGATTTGCATGAAAAATATGCAATGCAAGATATTTATAGGTAGACTGACGCTCAAGTGATCCCCTGAAACCTCTTATTTGGTCTTTCAAAACCTTTTTGGCACACAGGTCCCTTTTAAGGCGCAATTATACGACTTCTAATGATTTTTAATTGAACATCATGTCTGAACGTGACGTGATGGTCTTATTTCTTTGAAAAAAAATATATGTTATTCTAGACAATTTCCTTCGTAATTTGATTTGTGAATATTTGAAGTTATAATTTTATAACACAGTGTAATTAATTTGTAAAGTTATGTCTAACGCAGATAAAAAATTGAGAATCACGCAAAAACTATAAAGCGTATTTTTATGCAATCTTCACCATTTTAAAGATCATTGTTTTAATTATTTAATTTTTACTATACGCGTTTTAGTAATATTATATATTATAGTGTTGTTTTATATATAATAAATTAATAATGCGTCTAATTTCGGACAGCGCTCCTCGATGGGCGAGTCCTATTACTGGGTGGACGTACGACGCGTTACGTGAGCTCAGCACAGAACACGTAAGCTAACCACTCAAGGTCGTTATCAGTTAATAGCGCCTTAAGAGTATCTGGAATAAATAACACGTTTCATATCCAAGTAATCCTTGAATATTTATTGGTACTTTTGTATAAGACCAATTGGAAGCATTGATCAAACATTCGCAAATAACTGAAATATCTGACGAAAAAAAATTAACGACAGAGTTCATTTCGTATTCATAATGAGTGCGCGGACTCGAGGACGCCATTTTTAATGCTCGTCACGTTTTTGGCAGGCGGTTTTCAAATTATTTAACCATATTACTAACGTCCTTTTGAGTGGCTTTTTGCTTAGTTCGGACCTTTACGTGGCTACTTGTTACGCAGTTACATAATGGTATTCGTTGGAAAGTATCAACACAAACGTCACCAACACATACCTTGAATCACAATAACGTGCTTTGATATCCATCTATATACCGTGTTTACTACACAGGTATCATGATCCTCTCAAACCGGTATGATTAGTGCGAAGGCGCTCTATCATGGGTTTGAGAATGTATGAATTAAATCATCATTATCATTTCAGCCGAACGTCGCGTCGTCCACAGCTGGTCATAAGCCTCTCCTCTAGTAATCAGGAGAGAGCAGTGGTGGCCCGGTGGTAACGGCCGCGACTTACAAGTTGTAGGTCGTGAGTTCAAACCCTGGCAGGCACTCCACCCAGAGCGGGAGAAGTCATCGGATGATATCATATTTATATATATATATATGATGATAATAGGCTCGTTGAGTCGAAACTCCAAAGTCTTGAACAAAGACGCCGAGTTGCTAGCCTGTCGGTTTTCTATCGGTTACATTTTGGGGAGTGTGCGACGGAATTGCATAATTTTATTCCGCCAAGCCCCTTTCATCAACGGACCACAAGACGTACGGCAAAGTGCCACCGGTTCATGGTGGACCTCCCATCCATACGCACGAAGCGTTTTGAGAGAACATTAATTGTGCGTACAGCTAGAGAGTGGAATGCCCTACCGGAGTCTGTGTTTCCTGATAGCTACAACCTGGGAGTTTTTAAGTCAAGAGTGAATAGGTTACTTCTAGGCAAGCGTGCTCCATCTTTGACCACATCATCGCTTACCATCAGGTGAGATAGTGGTCAAACGCGTGCCTATCAACAATAAAAAAAAAAAACAAAGAAAATATCCCAACCCCACAAAAAAAAAATGCTCAACGCGCCTCGCGTAGCGGTGTCGGTGGCGCCGAGTTCAATTGTTTTTTCCCATCTTAAAACTGTCCAACGCGCCAAAAGAAGATATCACTTAAAAAAAAAACACTCGCTTTACTTTGTGTAAATTATTTCATCACCACTGCTCTCAAAACGGTGAAGAAAACATCGTAGGGAAACCGGCATGTCCTAGAACCAAAATATACGACAACATGTGACATCTACCAACCCGCATTGGGCCCGCGTGGTGGATTACGGCCCACACCCTCTCACAAAAAGAAGGCCAGTGCCCCAGCAGTGGGGACATTAAAAGGCTGATGATGATATCAGAAAGCGTAGCGTTGGACCTTGGAACGATGACCTGGTGAGGGTCGTGGGAGGTCGATGGATGTGAGACGCAAAGGATCGGTCATTGTGGACACACTTGGGGGAGGCCTATGTCGAACAGTGGACGTTTTTCGTCTGAAATGATGATGCTGACATCAGAACCTTGTAACAAGGCAGTGTTAAAACCTCGTTTATTTTTTGACCTCTATTCCAAAATTACGTTCTTTGCTACCTTTTTTAATTTCAAATTCAAAAATTACTTAGTTTTCTCTGTCATGTTAATATTAAAAATCAGTTCTAATTCTGCAGCCGAGCTAGTAGAAGCTCCTCATTATCATTTTTGACTCTTCAAGTGTCAGTTACCAGTTTCCTGGAATTATGCATTAATACAATTTTATTACCTACGTAACTAGTCACAGTTTATGTGTTCGTAATATTATAATAAAGCCCACTGTTGTAAATAACAAATATAATGTGTTAACTGGTCGTGTGTGATTTCGTTGTTATTCATTCAACTCCTCTCTACGTCCTCCTCTGCAACGTGACTCTCCTCCATACCGTGACAACCTAGACCTAGTAGAAACGCAAATTTTATGGAATTAATATCCAAACTTCGTCCTTATACTCCTAAGAGTCCTAGTTGAGGCTCTCTGCAGACTAATCAAAATGCCTAGCAACAAATACCGTTTGAACAATTTCATAAAGAATTTATTACTGTTAAGTCCTTACAAGACAAGCTTTAATTAAAACGCACGCGTCTAGACGGATTTAAAGGCGGGCGTTGTTCTGTTGCATTACGTCATTCTCGTTCGCCGTCACCCGTTGTAACTGCGAACTGTGATGTCATTTTATGTAATGTTTATTGATTTTGTGGGTTCAAGAACACGTTATTTTGGACTGCGCCCTTCCTACTAAATGACTGAACGGATCTAGTTGAAATTTGGTACAGAGATAGATTATTATATATACACGGTGTAACGGCAAGGTGTGGTCATATTTTAAGAGCCGGTTCTGCCCATGTATATGAACAACTTTCTCTAAGAAAAAATAGAAAATTCCCAAAAAACAAATTGGACTTTCCATACAAAGCTATCATCAGCTGATCAATATTTGTATGGGAGATAAAAAAAAAATTATTTCCTCGGATTTTCTTGAAAAAAGTTGTACGTATCGATGGGCAGATGCAGTTCTTAAAATATGACCACATTTTCCGTTACAACCTGTATAGTCTGAAATAGCACATAGGCTATTAGGCAATTTATAGTGGGGAAATTACTAATTCCATTCGGGCGAAGCCGCTAGCAGAAACTAGTCGTTATACAAAATACAAACTGGTTTAATAATTTACATTGGAATAGCATACTATCGCCTGGCATTTGCACCGCAAGTAAAGTTATGAGCCCTTCACACACACAGTTTAGTACAGTCAGTGCTGAAAGTTCAAGGCATTGTCGCAGGTGTGTGTGCCACATTAGACTGCTATAAACTCAAACCAACAGTTCAGTTTGGCGTTATTCCTTTTTGAGGTTTAATTTAACTGCAAGTGTTATTATATTGCCGCGATGAAAATAATTAGTCTTGTAACAATAATTACGGCTCATCCAGGATTTATGTTGCGCGACTTCAAGCGCCCTCCCTTGGATAGTTTAGGTATTGTACTGACCATTTCATTCAATAAGAAACTTTTTTACAAAAAATACAACCGACTTCTAAAAAATGCAAAATAACTTTAATTTCGGAAGTCGGTGTTTGTATTTTGTTTCTTTGTTATTTGACACCGATATTTTTCGTAAAAATAGTTTTATATTTTTCACTTTTTAGTTGTTGTAGGTACCCTAGAAAGACCGAGCCTGGGCTCAGGCTACTCTTCCGTATGGGAGGTCTCGGCGGCCGCAAAATTACTAGTATTAGTTTACCGGCTTTCATATCCTCGGTTCACGGCACTGAGAAATTAATCAGGAATATCTTAGCTTCCTCACTGATTAATTTTGATGTGCCGTGCTTCACCGAGGCTATGGATGCCTGGAGACTCGCTTGCCCGAATATAAATCTGCCCGACTACCCATCTTCCCAGAGACGGTGGGATGAGCCACTCTGCAGAGTAGTTCAGGAAAACCTAATTGCTACATCTGCTACGACTGCGGAGCGTGCGCGCCTGCTGGCTGTGGGAGAGTGGGAGTCGGGCCTCTGGCTTCACGCACTGCCGTCGTCGAACATAGGCACCTTGTTCGACGATACTACTTTTCGCCTCGCTGTTGCCCTACGTCTAGGCGCTCCCTGTTGTTCTTCTCATCGCTGCCACTGTGGTGAAGTTGTCAACAGCCTCGGACACCACGGCCTGTCGTACAGCCGAAGCGCAGGTCACGTAGCGTGGCACGCGAATATCAACGACATCATCCGACAAGCTCTTGTCACCGCCGGCTTTCCGGCTGTATTAGAACCACATGGTCTGGCTCGCGACGATGGTAAAAGACCGGACGGGATGTCGTTATTTCCGTGGAAGTTGGGTAGACTTCTAGTGTGGGACGCTACATGTGTCGATACTCTTGCGCCATCTCATCTTCCTAGTTCGTCGTGCTGTGCTGGTGCTGCCGCTGCGGCTGCGGAAAACCTCAAACGGCGGAAATATAGCAACCTCGTCGGTAGCTACATTTTCGAGCCGTTTGGGGTTGAAAACCTTGGGCCGTGGGGTCCCAGTGCTTATATATTATTAAAGATCTGTCTGCCTTGTTGACACTTCGCGTGACCCAAGGGCTGGTTTTTACCTCGGCCAGAGATTAATCATTGCCATACAACGTGGCAATGCCGCCAGTCTTTTGGGTACACTTCCAGTCGACAGCGATGCGGATGGATTTTTTGACGCCATATTTTAAGTTTTATTTAGTTAAGAGTTTTTGTTTTAATTACAGTTTGTTAAGTATTTTATAAGTTTTTAAATAAATCATTTGATTTATTTGATTTTTAAAGGTCTTTATACCCTAGAACTAAATTAAATAATAAAGTTATGCCTGAATGGATATCCCATGAGATGAAATCAAATTCCATGTTATTACATGGAATTTTAACACAATTGGAGACAACCAAAACATAATCTGTGTATGCATTTATTGTTTTGTTTATGTTGATTTTTTCAAAAAGTGCTGAATCAATTGCGATAAAATTTACATGGGACCACTTCTGAAGTATGGCCTACCAAACCAAAAAAAATAAAAAAAAATAAAAATCTATTCACAAGTGGCGAAGAAATCGCCACGGGGGACGGGAGTTAATACTAGAATATTGAATCCAGCGAGAGTTCAGCTAGCCCAGGCAAAGACACCTTTATTCCCGTGGAGAAAACTCTATATAATTATGTACATCTTATCATCATCATTTCATCCGAAAGACGTCCATGACTGCTGGATATAGGCCTCCCCCAAGTGTCGCAACAACAACCGGTCCTATGCGTCTCGCATCCATCGGCTACCCGCGACCCTCACCAGGTCATCGGTCCACCATATGGGGGAGCCCTTCCACAATTTTCAAAATTTCCTTTCATACGTACATCTATTGCAAGAGAATTAAAAGCATGCCTTGAGGAGTGATGGCTAGCTGGCTATCACTGCTAGTCAGGTCGCTTGCTAAATTGTGTAGTATTCATAGACAATATTATACTGAAATATCATTTAAAACCGCAGGTCAATAATGAGATTTGGATTGAAACGTCAAACATTAAATTATACAACTACATTAATAGTAGGAAACGAGTATAAATTTAATGTTTGTCGTTCCAATGCAAATCTCATTATTGATCTGCGGTTATAAATGATATTTCAGTAAAAATTAAATTTATACTCGTTACCGTGTCGTGGGTGTCGTCGTGTATGCTAAATTTAATGTTTGACGTTCCAATGAAAATTTCATTATTGACCTGCGATATTATATGATATTTCAGTATAATATGGTTGCCCGGCTTTACCTTCGGTCCACCACGACAATGACTAACAGGTATGCATGACATATAGCTTGACCACCACCGCTCACACTGTCCTAGGGCCGCTTCTATGTCAGAGCAGCGCGTCTTCTTCCATCAATGTTTAAGTAGCATATCCCAATTTATTTATAGTCAGCGATCTTTCCCTTAATTCAATGGAAAATTCAGGACTCAGAAATGATTTCCTTGATCTGCCATATTTTGGCAAATGTATCTGTAACATCTTTGTTCCATATCTGGCTAACCAGCACAGCGCTAAACCATCAATAAACTCCAAGAAACCAATCGTTTTATAAACAAACCAACAGCCATCCGTTTCTTCGCATCATTTGTTCTTTAGTGTCATTCCACACTTCGCGCTCACGGTCGGATTACGAGTAACGATGTTTTTTACCACAAACGCTCCAATGAACATTCTGCTCACTTGTATAAATGCTTAGGACAAGAAGTGTGCTGACTAAAGCGATGAAATCGCTTTATGTGTGGATAACACACGAGTTTAACGACAAGAAAGAAGATTTGGCGCAAAAAGGTTTAAGTTAAAAGAAATGTAGTTTGTATTTGCTCAAAGAGATGGAAACTTTTTGGAGCTTGTTATCACTTCTTTCTAAGCTTTATGAAGTAACCCATTTATTGCTCCTAGCTATACTTATGCATAACTTCGTAGCGGTACAGAGCCCCCATTTCATATAGTCAATCGCATAGAGGATTAAATCCTACTAAAATTAAAAACTAGCTGCGTCCCCCACTATTATGAGAGTATATTGTATTTTTTAAATATTATTTATTTCACTATAAAACTGTTTAAAGTCCGTGACACCTCAGGTCCCGTTGAAAACCAGCGTCAGGCACTAGTTGTCTGACATCTAAGCTGAACTGGACCTATTTGGCGCAGTCGTGGGGCGCACACTTCTTTTTTTTCTCTTCTTACTTTTATTTTTTTATTTTAAGTAGGTATCCATCTAATTTTTAACCGACTTCGAAAAAGGAAGAGGTTCTATGTCCGACTGTTTTTTTATTTATTTATTTATGTCCATCGATTTCTCTGTCATTTGTGGACCGATTTTCAAAATTCTTTTTTTATCCGAAAGAATATACTCCCGAGGTGGTCCCATATACATTTTATCGAAATTACTTCAGCGGTTTTTGAAAAACTGAACAAAACCGAAAAATATGTGTACCTAGATGACGTTTTGGTTTTATCCAATTACGAGTATGTTTAAATTTCACGTTCCATGTTATTGGGGTTTTGAGTTCTGGGGTATAACAACTAAATAGTGAAAAATAAAAACATTTTTACAAAAAAAGCAACCGACTTTCAAAAAAGAAAATACACTAAAATTGAAAAAATAACTTTAATTTCGGAAGTCGGTGTCAAATAACGAAGAATTAAAATACAAACACCGACTTCCGAAATTAAAGTTATTTTTTTAATTTTTAGTGTATTTTCTTTTTTGGAAGTCGGTTGTTTTTTTTGTAAAAATGTTTTTTCTCTTGTTCTCAAATCCACTGTTTTTTTTTTTCATTTTTTTTCTTTATTTCGTTTTTGTTGTGTGCCTCTAACTGTAGCCAATAAATGTATTTTCTTTTCTTTCTTTACCCTATGTGTTAATCCAGGGTATAAGCTATCTACATTTCAAATTTCATCCGAATCGGTCCAGCCGTTTGAGCTTGAAGGAGTAACAAACATACAAACACACACACTCACAAACATTCGCCTTTATAATATTGGTGTGATGTGAAAGTTTGGATGTATATTTGTTACCAATCACGCCACATCGGCCGGACGGACCTGAATGAAGTTTGGCACAGAGATAGATTATAATCAGGAATAGCACATAGGCTATAATTAATAGTGGAGGAAGTAACTATCCCACGCGAGCGAAGTCGCTGACAAGAGCTAGTTAAATAACAAAAGTTTACGATTTAAGGCACTAGTGACTGCCAATGACCTTGAGTGGTTAGCTTGCGTGTTCTGTGCTGAGCCCATGTAACGCGTCGTACGTCCACCCAGTAATAGGACTCGCCCATCAAGGAGCGCTGTCCGAAATTAGACGCATTATTAATTTATTACACCTACATAAAACAACAGGTATTATACTAAAACACGTAAACTAAAATATAAATAATTAAATAATCTTTAAAATGGTGAAGATTTCATAAAAATACGCTTTATAGTTTTTGCGTCATTCCCAATGTTTTATCCGCGTTAGACATTTTAAAAATTAATTACACTATGTTATAAAAATATAATTTCAAATATTCACATATCAAATTACGAAGGAAATTGTCTAGAGTAACATATATTTCTTTCAAAGAAATAGGACTAGTCGTTTAGACGTACTGTTCAATTAAAAACCATTAGAAGTCGTCCAAGTGTGCCGATTCGTGAAAGCATGGAACTGCACAGACTCCTAACTGTATATACCGAATGTATCACGTTTTAACATTGCACAACTGGAAGGCTAACTGGTCGCCTTATGCTCAGAGGCCACGTAGCCAGTTCTACGCTAGGTGTCGTGTACCATCTCTTTACTACGCAGTTGCAGGAGCTAGGAGAAATTGATTAGATTTTAATAAGCAGGTGTAAGGGTGGGTTATTACATTAAAGTTCGCACACTCGTTTTTAAAAAATGGTATATTGTCAATGACACAGTTTATCACAGTTTACAAGGGTGAAAGTTAAGAAATAACGATACAACAAAAGATTCGGGAAGCGGTCAGGCGCACACGTGTGTCTCACTGTCTTGCTCGGGTGAAAAAGGGAAGGGTCTCGCGAGGTATGAGGCGCGGGTGGCCGGACGCGGTTGTACGGTTGGCGTCCTGGCGGCGTACACACTGCCAACTTAACGGCGTGGCGTCACATTTGATGGATTTTGAGACGTTCGGAAACGGTGCGCGTTACACAGGTTATTTTTAGAGAGGAGGTTTTTTATGTATGTTCCCAGATTACTCGAAGACGCCAGGACCTATTTCAAAAAAACTTTTTTTGGAAGTCGGTTGTAATTTTTTTGTTTTACTTTATCTTTCCTGTTCTAAACTATACGGAAAGTCTTTTTTATCGGTTGTGATTTCATTAAATAACTTCTCCAGAGGGTAGAGCGGGAGGGCGTGTCAGAGTCCGCAGCGCCGCGGTGACTCTCGATTACTCCCACAATCCTGGCAGGAGACCGGAAGGTTGGTTCCGCCAAGAGGCAAGGACTCCCGAAGTTCGACTAGAGACATGGCCTTGCAATGACCACATCTGTGCCTAACTAAAACATCAGCAGGTATATTCGCTAACTCAGTTGACATCAATTTGATAGGCACTATGCAGTACATTGCTGCTTTGCTCGGTAGACATCGATTATAATAGGCACTACGTAGTGCATTTTTGGTTTCCTATTCGTCAAAGCAGCAATGTCCTAGTGTCTATCAAATTCATTTCAACTGAGTTAGCGAATTGACCTGCTGATCAGAGAATAGTTATCACAATACTACTATGATTAAAAATATGAAAGACTGTGTGTTTGGAGTTCGTTTTATTCTATTACTCCTCAACGGCTTGACACGGGTAGACCATGGTCTAAATTAGGAAATAGTACATTCCCGTGAGAAAACATTCGAGATTCAAACGGGCGAAGCCGCTAGCAAAAGTTGGTCCAAAAGTAATCCATCGTAATCGTTACAAACTTTCAAAGCAATATCAATGTCAAAACGAATAACCAATTAACAGTTATCAACGTTTCACTCGGCCTTCACAATCGTATGTAAATTCACAGTTAATTACATCCATTAACACTCGCTCTAACAATGCTAAACATTGTGTAATGGCTTAAGGAAACATTGAAATTAACCACATATCGCTTCAGGAAAACATTTGTAAACAAGACGGAAAACAACCAGAACCGAGGAACTTCGGTGACGTTTTTACCAAAGTTAGTACCTACTAACTTTTGTAAAAACGTCACCGAAGTTCCTTTTGTTCCAGTTTGACGAATCTATACTAATATTATAAAACTGAAGAGTTTGTTTGTTTGTTTGAACGCGCTAATCTCAGGAACTACTGGATCGAATTGAAAAAATCTTTTTGTTGAATAGTCCATTTATCGAGGAAGGCTAGGCTATAAAACATCACGCTGTGACCAATAGTAGCGGAGCATCAATGAAACATGTGGTAAAAACGGTGGAATTTTTTTTTTCTTTTGAGAGCTTCCGTTGCGTGCGCTACGTAAACGGTTAAAGTTACGCAAAATTATGTATGACGTAATTGTTCCCCTTTAAAAGTTCTAAAATAATTCAGCAACAGCGTATGTCCATATTTTAAGGTTAACTCACTATAATCTTTTTTATGGTAATCCAATTCATTTTAAAATAATGCATTATTTGCGAAGGTGTTTGTATAAACATGACAATAATCCTTATCCAAATAAATACGTTCTTCGTCATAAGTAATTAATTTTGAACAAAATTGCCCTTGATATCATTTCATTTCAACGAATATCTTAGGAGATATCATAGTGTTAATCAAGTACCACGCACACATTCATGATGTGCAAGGCGCCCGCGATTATGAGGGATGTGGAGAGCGAGGTACCATTTTGCACTGTATAGCCTATTTATTGAGGAAGGTTATAGACTATAATCACGCTACGACACAGTAACCATAACCTCGGGTGAAACCGCGGGCACAGCTAGTACTATACATAAAGTATTCGTCAAACTTAATGGCGTGTGGGAATATCACCAACTTACAAACTGACAAATAAGTAGGTAAAATATTCACACAGCTTCCATGCAGTTATAAAAATCATTAAATGGCCTAAGTTATTGTCGACTTGACTGTACCTGCGCGCAGTTGCACTCGCAGCTTACTTCACACACGCCATTAAGTTTGACGAATACTATACCAAACTCTCATTTTACTATCTTGTGGAAGACCTCTCAACGCTGTGTTTAGACCGATGACCCGATGAGGGCTGTTGGAGTTCGCTGAAAGCGGGAAGCACAGGAGCGGTCGACTTCGTGATGATTAGGGGAGGTCTATGACCAGCAGTAGTCGTTTTTCCACTGAAATGTCATGTATTGCCAAATTAATCCAGTGACATCTTCACCATTGGCCCGTGCCATCATCGAACCACTAGACGTACGGTGATGTGCCAGCGATACATGGTGGACATCCCACCCATACGCACAAAACCTTTAGGGAACACATTCAGTATGCGTCCCCCTTTTTTTTTTTGAGGGGTGGAAATTCATTCAATGACTTTTCATTAGGGCATGTCAGACTTTTGCTGACCCACCTCTGTTCCTTCAGTTTATTTATTTATTTATTTATTAAAACTTTATGCAACACAAATGTACAAAGGCGGACTTAATGCCTTAGGCATTCTCTACCAGTCAACCAAGGGTGGTGGAGAGATAACATGGCAGGTGCATAAACTGAAAAAATAAAATAATTCTAAGACGAAAATAATTACAAAAGTATATATAAATATAGTTAAAATAAACATACATATATATTTAATATAATATACCTACATATATAATAATAATATATAAAGTTAGAGATAAGGATTTTGAGACGACTCCTTTACTTGTTAAGAAGGTAATCCCGCAACTTTCGCTTAAATGCATACTGACTGACCTCTATGCCAAGGACCGTGATAACTCTATTTATCTGCGACCCCAGTATGCGTACAGTACAGCTAAGGAGTCGAATTCCCTGCCGGAGTTTCTGTTTTCTGATAGCTACAACCTGGGCGTCTTTAAGACAAGAGTGAATAGGTTACTTCTAGAAAAGATAAAAAAAACAGTTGTATTCTTTGTTAACTTTGAGCAGCAGTTATACTAAGGGTAGCTACTTAACCCGCAACAGACAAGATCTACAAATGGTAGGATCCATCTTATCAGGTGAAATTATCCAATAATGCCACAGAGAGATTAAAATAAACATAAAAGCTGGTTCTTAACCACCAACTTATTGTAGAGACTCCTTCACTAATTCGAGTTTTAAACATAATTGTATTGTCATACATAAGTCAGTGAAAGTTAGATGCGTGTTGTAAATGAAATAAGATAATATAATATAAATTTATAGTACTCGCGCGATGAAGTAGTACTCTTCGACGCTGACCGAAGTCCGAAGTTCATGACTATACTCTCATGCAACCGCGAGGAGCTCAGTCTCCCAACTTCAGGACGCTTCGAGTCCTTTAATTCGGGCTCAAAAAGCGATGCAACGACAGGAAGTCGCCCGATGCGAGCCTAGAGCCCTACTATCGTATTCGCTTTACTTCGATCAACTTTGTGAGTAGTGTAGGTAGTGCAGGATTTTTAATCGAAGATCACGTCTAAGCAACTAGCTTTTTTTTCTTTGAAAAAAATATAATGTTACTCTAGAGAATTTCTTTCGTAATTTGATCTGAGAATATTTGAAATTATATTTTTATAACATAGTGTAATTAATTTGTAAAGTTATGTCTAAAACGGATAAAAAATTGAGAATCACGCAAAAACTATAAAGCGTATTTTTATAAAAACCTTCACCATTTTAAAGATCATTTAATTATTTATATTTTAGTGTATGTGTTTTAGTATAATACGTGTTGTTTTATGTATAATAATAAATTAATAATGCGTCTAATTTCGGACAGCGCTCCTTGATGGGCGAGTCCTATTACTGTTGGACGTACGACGCGTTACGTGAGCTCAGCACATAACACGCAAACTAACCACTAAAGGTCGTTGGCAGTTAATAGCGCCTGAAGAATACACATACACACTAGGAGTATCGCCGTGGAGAGGCTTATAACCAGCCATAAATTACGATCGTGTTAAAACCACATAGTAAACCCCACAACGTTACACGAAACAAAGGATTCTGCATGCGCACAATAGACCGCACTATGCTGATTAAAACACTGCAATAGTATCTAAATCCCACTATTAGGTTAAGTAAATACTTAATTTTCCGAAAAAGGAAAACGAATAGAATGACAAATCGAGGATTCAGTTCATGTCACAGACAAAACAAAGGAAGAAGATGAAAGTGATCTGATATCGAAACAAAATGAATCACTAAATAAAATAATTGGCATTGATACTGTAATAATATCGCTTGTCGGTTTTTATATTAGTCACACGGTCCACGCTGCAAGAAGTTCAGCAGGTTATTATGCTAATGGTACATGTGTTGTCAAGCCTATCTCCGGAACAATGGTGTGATGAATAACAGTTTGAAAGTTTTTTGGAGTTGGTTGTCTGGAAAGTATTTTGTAATCAGAGTGGTAGTGTCCTAAACTTTGCCATTGTGCCGGAAAACTCTATAGTACAGTCTGTGAAGTCGAAATTATTTGTGAGTCGTGATTTTGAATACGCTGGGATGGGACCACATCTAGAAGCTATTGTCGTGAGACATTAAAACAACATTATACAGAGTAAAATATTAAAAAAAAAACTAATAAAACGCGTTTATTGATACCCATATCAGGGAAATAAGTATAAATAAATGACTAGTCCGCCATCTTTGGAAGTCCGCCATATTTGATTTAAAATGACGTCACTTAGATAACCACGTATTTTCATTTAAACTAAACATGTAGGTATACAAAATTTCAGCTCATTTGGAACCCGGGAAGTGGGTCGAACCTAGTTACAGGTGAAGGTAATAATAATAATAAACGCGTTCATTATTTTTTTATAGTTTAGAAAAAAAAACTAATAGGCGCATTATTTTATATTTCTCCTATTCTTCTCGGCAAACCCTTTCATTTCTTACCCATATCATGGAAATGCATAAAAAAATAACTAGTCCGCCATCTTTGATTTAGAATGACGTCACTTAGGTAACCATGCAATGTCATCGGTCCTTGATAAGTGTGCGAACTTTCAGTTCAATCCGACGTTTCGAAAACCACTTCAAAGATTTCGTTACATAGATACATACAAAGCTAATAAAAGCGAGTTAAAATGGAAAGGGATTGAGAATAGATCAGCGTCAGATTCACAGAATGAGGCCAGCTAAACAGTACATTGCTCTTTGAGGGCCATGTTATTCGTCTAAGTTTCATCAGTGAACTCACTTTTATGCTACAGTTGTTTTTCTGCACATCATTTTGCGGCATGACTCACACGAGCAGTCGTGCGAACGGTGACGTAATACTGATGTCAGATAGCAACTAGGAAATAGGCAAAAAATGCACTATTGTTGATCTTGTTGTGGTATTTTAATGGTAAAGGTTACGTGATTGGTATCTGTTCACTGATTTTTGTGTTCGCAAGTTCGTTTGGCAAGTATATTTTGGGTATTCTTACAGCATTTTTAAATGTGTTTTGGATTTCGACCACATGCGCCAGACTGTCTGCCATTTTCTTGAGTAAAATATTGAGAACCACAACATAGAATTCTCGTTGTTTTGTGGCTTGATTTTATTTTTATTTAGAGGCAATGATGTGTTATTTCCAGCTAACAAGTAACTTGTTTCAAAAGCGGTTTGTGCGTTAACATTAAATGGCGTGTAAAAAGACAGTTTCCGAAGCCGAAACCACATATTCTACCTATCATTTTCTCCATCATTTTTTTCCACTAGACCATACCTGGTAATCCACTGGTTCTGGAGATATTAAAGGTCAAAATCACAATATTTTTTTACGTTTATTTATTCCAAGTGTTATTCTTATTAATAAACTTTTTTTCCAAAAACATTACCTGAATTTTCGAAATTACGCATTTGCGGTTACAAAAACGCAATGAATATCAAACGTATCCGACAAGTACCTACGTGGCTTAGAGCGAAGGGGCGGGGTTTAACTCAACTTGCCTGGGATCGCGTTACATTGCGCTTAATATTTTTTTTTTTTACCTAAAAATTAAATAAAAATAGACGCCAGCAATAATTTTTGCGCTAACCTACTTTGTTAGACGTACAGTATGCGTAGTTAACGGCTTTGTGATGTGTCTTTTTACACCCTGTATATTCTGCTAACCGAAATTGGACCAATCCTATCAAAGATTCTCGAAACGGACAGATGTTCTAGCCACATGAATATAGCATCATAATCTGTTCTAAAACACCCATAAAACAGCCATTTCCTATTCCCGTGAGCAAAGCTGAGTCAGAAGGAACATTGGTAAATATCAGCTGATTCATAGCTAAAAGAGCATGGCAATGAAATTCGTTATTAGTTGCGAGTAACTGCGCACATAGTTTCAATACTACATACTTCATCAATTACTTTCAGCGCTGGTCGTGAAATTGTGGTAACTGCTCGGAGTAAATGAATTAAATTCTTTTGTTACAGGCAGTTGGCAGACGACATGTTTATTTATAGATTTAGAGCTAGACTTGTAGCGGTATTCACGGTTTCGGTTTTAAATCTTATATTGTTATTTTTACCCAATTACCTAAATCTGAGTTATTTTCGGTATGTCAATTTGATACGTCTCACTGATGCATGCAGTTCATTGCTCTATGCGGGTTATTCTAAACTAGCGACCCGCCCCAGCTTTGCACGGGTAAAAATTATACACCTAAACTTTCCTCATGAATCACTCTGTCTATTGGTGAAAACCGCATGAAAATCCTTTCAGTAGTTTTTGAGTTTATCGCGAACAGACGCGGCGGGGGACTTTGTTTTATAATATGTAGTGATTCGCCACAAAGTAAATTCGTCACATTTTTGTACACTCCATACATTGAAAGTGTGTTCGCCACTTGCATTAAAAATATGTGTAAACTCGTCACAAGTCTTCATTATAGGTACATCATTTTTGCATAAATCACTACATAGTATAAAACAAAGTCGCTTTCTCTGTCCCTATATCCCTATGTATGCTTAAATCTTTAAAACAACGCAACGGATTTTGATGCGGTTTTTTTTAATAGATAGAGTGATTGAAGAGGAAGGTTTATATGTATAATTTGTACCCGAGCAAAGCTGGGGCGGGTCGCTAGTTTAGTAATAAAAGTTATTGAATTTTAGCGCTCCTATTGAAGGATAGATAATGATTACTAAAATTATGAAAGTAAAGGTTGTAAGATAACCTACGAAAAATAATGAGATCTAACAGTAACCATACATCTTTTAAGTAGAACTGTGATTTGTGACGTAATGTAGACGTAAGGTTAACTTCTTAAAGTTCCTGTTATTATAAAAATTAAAAAATAACGTTTTTATTCTACTTATTGTTTGATTTTTCTGCTGGCTGTGAGGAAATAAAAAATTTGACGAATTTACTTCATGAAAATAGAGCTGTTATAAATTACACATACTTTTTCCCGTGGCGAATTTACAATAACCTCTTTAGGTAACAACAGTGCCAAACTTGTTGGGCAATCAAACAATTAAAACATTACTGCCCACTCAGTGTTGTGTTGGCGCAACTTGGACGGTCTACAGATGCCATAAAATGGTTTAGTTTCCAACCCCCTTGTTGACTCAGACTTTCTAATCAAAAACTGATTCATAAGCAAATTAAAAGCAAGAAAATTAAAAGGATAACATACTTATTATGGACTCTTCGAGTGGTGATAATAAAATGGTCATCCAGCGCACTCAGGACAGTCGGCCCACCTACCTACATTACTGACAGTCTAATAAATAACTACGTTACGTCATTTTTAGGGTTCCGTAGCCAAAGGGTAAAACAGGACCATATTACTAAGACTCCGCTTTCCGTCCGTCTGTCACCAGGCTGTATCTCATGAACCGTGATAGATCAACAAACGTGATTTTTTTGCAGTTTTTATATAGATAATTTGTACGGAACCCTTCGTGCGCAAGTCCGACTCATTCAGTCACACTTGGCTGGATTTTTTTTTTTTGTAGTTTGCCTGACCTGTCCCGCTCCTGGGCAAAGACCTCCCCCAATTCCTTCCACTTCTCTCTTAGCTGTGCTTGAAGAAGCCAAATCGCCAGGAAGCCAACTAAGGTGTCAAACCATCTTCTCCTCGGTCTGCCGTGACCCCGTCTAGCTGTATTAGGGCTCCAATCTAGCGATATAAGGGCCCACAGCTTTGATGGTATCCGACAGACATGACCTGCTTAGTCCCACTTCAGTCTTGTAGCTTTTTGAGCTACGTCGGCAATTGGGTTGATGACTGAAAAAATCTAATTAATCCGTCATCGTCAGTTAGATTACCCAAAAAAATTGGACACGTTTTTATTCATAATAATAATAATAATAATATAATACGGTGGATACAGCTGTCATTGTGCCGATAGTCGTGACGGCCAATGGCTTAATAGCCAAGAGCCTCGACGAACACCTAAGGAGGCTCTCGTTAGGCGGCTGGATCAAGGGCTTGATACAGAAAGCGGTACTCCTGGACACGGCGCGTATTGTTAGGAGATTCCTTTCTCAGGAGCCCTGACCACCGGTAGCTTGGACCCTATCCCGATACCGGTGGGCTACTATTTTTTATATTTTTAAATGTTTTTATATTTTGATATTTTAATATTTAAAAATGTAAATTGTATGTATATATTATAAAATAAATGGAATAATAATAAAAAAATAAAAAAAATAAAAAAAAAAATTACCGGAGATTTATTGTGAAGGACGGCACGGTTGACATATTTCGGGCATGTCATCGTCCGGGAGAATCAATCCGCCACATAATCTCTGGTTGTTCTCGTCTAGCTAACGGTGAGTACTTGCATAGGCACAACCTCGTAGCCAGGATTATCCATCAGCAACTTGCTCTGAAATACTCTCTTGTGGAATCGGAAGTGCCGTACTACAGATATGCGCCCGACCCAGTTCTCGATAATGGTCATATCTCATTGTACTGGGATCGGTCCATCATCACTGACAGGACTATTATAGCCAATAAGCCTGATATAGTGGTGGTGGACCGGATCGAGAGGCGTGCAATGATTGTTGACATTACCGTCCCACATGACGAGAACCTCGTGAAAGCCGAGAAAGATAAACAAATCAAGTATATTGACTTGGCTCGCGAGGTTGTCGACATGTGGGATGTGGACTCAGCGATCATTGTACCGATAGTCGTGTCAGCCAATGGCTTAATAGCCACGAGCCTCGACCAACACCTCAGGAGGCTCTCGTTAGGCGGCTGGATCAAGGGCTTGATTCAGAAAGCAGTACTTCTGGACACGGCTCGCATTGTCAGGCGGTTCCTCTCTCTGGAGCCCTGACCGCCGGTAGCTTGGACCCTGTTCCCGATACCGGTGGGATACTATTTTTTATATTTTTAAATGTTTTTTTTTTTAATTTTTCATTGAAATATTTAAAAATATAATTTATATGTACGAGGTGCATTCAATAAGTACCTAGCCTCATCGCCAGAGGGCGCTGTAGTTTCAAAAGAGTTTTACCACAGTGTAGCACATTCTTTTTTAATTCTTTTTTCAAATTTTCATTCCAATCCCTTCATTTGTTTTAATTTGACAACTTATGGAAGCGAACGTGTCGATCGGTTTTACAAAAATGGAAAAAGAGCAATATCGTTCGGTGATTCATTTCCTATTTTTGGAAGGGAAAACGCGCATCGAAATCAAAGAGCGCTTGGATGCTGTGTACGGTGACTCTTCTTCATCGATGGCCACCGTCAAGAATTGGTTCAACGAGTTTGCACGTGGCCGTACGTCGGTTTTTGATGAACCACGTCCAGGTGCACCGAAAACAGCTGCTACGGAGGAAAACATTAAAAAAATCCATGATCTCGTATTGGCAGATCGCCGATTGAAGGTTCGGGAGCTAGCTGAGACTGTAGGCATTTCAGAAGGAACAGTGCATCATATTCTTCACGAGGAACTCGGCATGAAAAAGCTGTCGGCGCGATGGGTGCCGCGTTTACTCACACCAGAAAACAAGCGCAACCGTGAGACCACATCGGAGACGTGTTTGGCGCTGTTTAAGCGGAATCCAGCGGAGTTTTTGCGTCGTTTTGTGACCATCGATGAAACCTGGATCCACTAGTACACACCAGAGACCAAGGAGCAATCAAAACAATGGATCCAGACCGGGGAACGTGCTCCAAAGAAGGCGAAAACTGTAAAATCGGCCGGAAAAGTTATGGCCACCGTTTTCTGGGATTCACAAGGTGTGATCTACATCGATTACCTCGAGAAGGGTAAAACAATTACAGGGCTTTACTATGCCGATTTATTGGGCCGATTCGACGCCGAATTAAAGAAAAAACGACCCCATCTGGCGAAGGAAAAAGTGCTGTTTCACCACGACAACGCACCGGTTCACACGTCTGCCGTTGCCATGGCCAAATTGGTCGAATTACGCTACGAATTGCAGCCCCATCCACCGTATTCTCCAGATTTGGCCCCTTGTGACTTCTTTCTGTTTCCTAATCTGAAAAAATCACTCGCCGGGAATAGATATGGATCGAATGAGGAGGTTATCGCCGCCACGGAGGCCTATTTTGCTGAGTTTGACAAAAACTATTTTTCGGACGGGTTAAAAAAGTTGGAGCATCGCTGGGCTAAGTGTATCGAACTAAAAGGAGACTATGTTGAAAAATAAATTGCCACTTTTCCAAAATTTTCGTTTACTTTTTGTAGGCTAAGTATTTATTGAATGACCCTCGTATTTACAAATGAATAAACGAAATAATAATAAAGCCCATTTATTTCCAATCTACAAATTGTTATTACATGCATTAAAAAAAATATATATATGTAAAATAAGCTTTAAACGCTATCGCTGCTGTTTTCCATAAAGTTGATCGGAACCCCTTCTCGGGTATAGGCCTCCTCCAGCTTTTTCCAGACCTCTCTGTCTACTGCTTTCTTTCTCCATTCGCTTCCTGCTATAGCTTTTATATCTTCTATCCACCTTTTTCTTGGACGTCCGCTTCTTCTTTTTCCCGTTGGTCCTTCCCACCTAGTAGTCTCAAATGTCCATATTTTGTCTGTGCATCTTCCTATATGTGTTTATGTTTTTATTCATATTGTCACGTAAACAAAAAAAAATGAAGACGATACAGTGCATGACGTCACACTAAAGTTAAAATTGTACCACTCTTTACTCAAAAGTGACGTAACAAGCCTTCACTCTTGAACTTTGATGCGTTTTATCTTTGTCATTTTTCATTGATTTGATAAAACAAAAAATACAGTATTTTTTTTGATAATGTTACTTACGGACTAAATTTTTTTTTGGCTTCGTCTAACTCGCCTAAGCGCAAAATTCGGTAAATCCGGTACCGAAAAATATATTTAAAAAAAATCTTCAGTTTAAAGTCAAAATAGAAAGATTCACATTAACAAATGAACCACACTGTATCGAAGCAGTTCTTGACCTTTGCGGAATCGTGTAAAAATAATCACGACTGATAGATTTAATTTACAGCTTCACAGTTGTTGATGATAACGAGGCGAGGAGAATTTTAAGCATCTCTAACGTTGATTGCGTTTCCACTACAACCATCAGGTTTGTCAGCGATTAAGAATTCAGCTCGAAATTTGTGCGAATGCGCTCTGGACGACGGCACTCTAAACCATTTGTTTTTAGGGTTCCGTACCCGAAGGGTACCAACGGGACCCCTATTACTTAAGAGGGAACAGAGGCTGCGATTCTCCATACAAATGTATTCTCCTTTTTTCTTCCTGAATAATGTCTCTAGAGCAATAGTTTTTTTTTTTTTAAAGTCAAGGTCTGCTGTAGACATGTCCTTGTCATTTCCTTTTTTTTCAGAAACTAATAAGTAAAGAAAATATGACCCTCCTAAATTACAGAAAATAGCCCATTTTTACCGCCGTGTTAAAAGGATTACCAAACAAATTCGAAGAGTTTTTAACATAAAACATTTAATAGGAACCTAGACATACTCTTTCTTAAAATTTTGTGTCAAAAATAATTGTATCGGCTGTTTTCGAGGAGATACTCGTAAAAGCGGAATACGAAACGTCGATCTTGTCAAAAATTTTGTGATAAAATTGGTCTGAGCTGTAGCTGTCTCTATCGCACTTTACGAGGGCAGGCTTGAGGCAGCACGACGGCAATAGTTTCTTCAAATACCTATTTTTCAAATTCCTCGCAGGCCCTGTTCCCTCTTAAGCCTTCGCTGTCCGTCCTTCTGTCTGTCAGCGGGCTGTACCTCATGATCCGTAATTTGGAGACAGTTGAAATTTTCACATAATTTGTATTTCTGTTGCCGCTATAACAACAAATAATAAAAATTAATCAAAAATTAAAAGGGGCTTCCCTACTAGAAACGTTTTTTCATTTGCCTTTTTTTGTTCGATTTTAATAATGCCAACAAGTAGACGCTTGAACTGCTCACAAAGTTTTTATTGCTATATTCGCTAAAAAATATAATAAAATAAAATTTTATGGTACCCTTGATGCGCAAGTCAAAATAAAAAATAAATCAAAATCATTTATTTACATAAATAAGGTACAGAAGGTTGACAAAATGGACAAAATTGATATCTTATTCTGCCTTTAATTTCGGCGTGCAAATATAAGTAAAATAAAGTGCTTAACATATTGTATTAACCCTACTAACATATTTTATTAAAACTATTTACTGATCATAATCATGCAGTCATTACACAATAATCCCATTAAAATTGAAAATGTACTTTGAATTAAATAAATGTCAATATAATGTCCGACTCGCATTGGTCGGTTTTTTCATGTCCTTCCTTGTACCATATTATGCTCCACAAAAGACCAAACGGAAAAACAGTGTATCGCTATCTAGTAACATTCAAATACTGACACATACCTACATTAAAACACATTTATGTACATATAGTTGATAACTAGCTGTGCACGCGGTTTCACCCGCGTTTATGGTTACTGTGTCGTAGCGTGATGTTATGAAGTATATAACCTTCCTCAATAAATAGGCTATATACAGTGCAAAATGGTACCTCGCAGAGCTACTAGCGGCGGCCGGCCACCCCACATCCCTCATGATCGCCCGCCGCGCCACATCATGAATGCACGCGTGGTACTTGATTAAAACTATGATATCTCCTAAGATATTCGTTGAAATGCAATGATGTCAAGAGCAATTTTGTTCAAAATTAAATACTTATGATGAATAACGTATTTATTTGGATAGGGAAATATCATCTTTATAAAAACATCTTCGCAAATGATGCATTATTTTAAAATAAATGTGATTACCATAAAAAAAAATATAGTGAGTTAAGATAGAAATATGCTATTAGGAACTCTTCTTTAGAAATTTCAAAGGGGAACAATTCCGTCATACATAATTTTTTTGTAACTTTAACCGATTATGCAGCGCACGCAACGGAAGCTGAAGGAATAATTTTTTCCCGCTTTTGCCACATTTTTCATTAATGCTCCGCTCCTAATGGTCGCAGCGTGATGTTATATAACCTATAGCCTTGCTCGATAAATGGACTATTCAACAAAAAAATAATTTTTCAATTCGATCCAGTAGTTCCTGAGATTAGCGCGTTCAAACAAACAAACTCTGCAGCTTTATAATATTCGTATAGATTAGTATAGATAAACAAAGTACGAGTACCATGTGATAGAAGGCGTGCCTTTATTTTTTTCTCAGACATAAACCTCAAATCCAGTCTCCGGATTGCTACTGAGAAAAACCAAATTGTAAAAAAACTTTTTTACAAAAAATACAACCGAATTAAAAAAAAAAATACACTAAAAATTAACTTTTATTTCGGAAGTCGGTGTTTGTAATTTACTTCTTCGTTATTTGACACCGACTTCCGAAATAAAAGTTTATTTTAATTTTTAGTGTATTTTTTTTTTAAAGTCGGTTGCATTTTTTGTAAAAAAGATTTTTATTTTTTACTTTTTAGTTGTTATACCCCACAACTAAAAACCCCAATAACATGGAACGTGGAATTGACAATTGGAGTACACCAATTACACCAGTACACAAATTGGACATTTGGAGTACACCAAAACGTCATCGAGGTAAACGTATTTTTCGTTTTTGTTCAGTTTCTCAAAAAGCGCTTAAGCAATTTCGATAAAATATGGGACCACCTCGGGAGTATATTCTTTCGGATAAAAAAAGAATTTTGAAAATCGGTCCACAACTGACGGAGAAATTGGCGGACATACATAAAAAAAAAAACATACATACAGTCGAACATAGAACCTCCTCCTTTTTCGAAAGTCGGTTAAAAACCCAAAACCACCTTGGCCGACCCGAGAATCAAACTTTTTGCTCAGCAGTAAAAATTGCTATTGCTAGGCTTTTTTATAGTTGTTTGGCTCCCGTTCCCACCTGATGGTAAGCGATGATGTAGTCGACGATGGAGCACGCTTGCCTAGAAGTAACCTATTCACTCTTGACTTAAAGACCCCCAGGCTGTGTGTAGGTTGTTTTTACCCCTAAGAGAGGGAAATGTGTTTACCAGTTTGTTCCTTTGTGGCGATTTAGAGACCAAACGCGTGGGCCTATTTTGATATTTTTTACGTCAATTGAGTCGTCTTAATCTTGCGAGTGCTACTAATGACATGACAGTAATCAAAATACAATATGGCGGCAATCAGACGCCAAGTTGTGATAAAGAAAAAATTTAAAGTCGAAAGCAGGAAATCAATAAAATCAATCTACCTAGCCTTTTCCCAACTATCTTGGTGTCGGCTTCCAGTCTAACCGGATGCAGCTGAGTACCAGTATTATACATGGAGCGAATGCCTATCTGACCTTCACAACCCAGTCACTGGGTAATACGATACAACTTGGTACGATTGGTTGTCAGACTTTCGGGCTTCTGACGACCCGTAACGACTGTCAAAGATCCCCGATTGACAGCCGGGGCCAACGGCTTAACGTGCTTTCCGAGGCACGCAGGAGTCTCAGTATGTAAAGATGGTCACCCATCCATGGAACAACCCCGGCAAGCGTAGCGTAACCTGATGGATCGAGCCTTGCGGCTGTTATTACTTTAGCCACGAGCTCCTCATGAAATATGCATGAAATCAATAATTGAACTAAAATAACTGCCACCAACTACATCAGAATGTTTGAAAAGTGACTTGTTTGGAACTGTTTTTTACGGTCGGGTTTTTTGAAAAATATTGTTGCGAGCTGGGTATGGGATAAATTATTTTACAACAATTAATTAACTAAATATCCTTTATTAACTCAACAACTTATAAACACAAACACTAATTCGCTAATAATCACTATTCTCTTCGTAATCGCTTGTATTCGCATCCGTTCGCATCCGTAGTCGAAATCAGACTGACTCACTCGCCCGCCGTCCGGCCTATTTATACGGTCATGGAAGTTTCCAGAACATTGTCGAACTATCTTATAGTGGAATATTCTAGAAACATCTATGAACTTCTACACAGTACCACAATGGAATGTTCTCGAACCTAGTGGAAACTTCTGGAAACTTCGACCACATTCTCGAACGTTCCAGTGTAATACGGTCGACGTAACACTGCCCCCTCCTTAGACATGCTCGTCCCGAGCATCATTAGTCCCGTAGTATCGCGCCAATCGGTCTACATGGACTATCTTAGGCGCACCTCGTGGACCCTTCTGTATTCGGTAGGTAACATCGTTGATCCTGGTCACGATTCGGTATGGTCCATCCCATTTTGCTTGCAATTTGGGAGACTTCCCTTTGCTGCGCACTGGGTTATGCAACCACACCAGTGAACCCTCGTCAAAACCTCTATGGTTTGCCTTCCGGTCGTATCGGGTCTTCATCTTATCAGACATTTGTTGGCCGGATTGTCTGATATGCTCATATACATCGTTCAACTTGTTACGCAAGTCATTCGCATAATCGGTTACACTGCGTGGGGCATCAGGGGGGGTTCCGGTGATTAAATCTGCAGGCAACCGTAATTCCCTTCCAAAGTTCGCGAAGGCTGGTGTCACGGTCGTACTTTCGTGAACTGCACTACGGTAGGACAGAAGAAATGGCTGTATGTGCTTTTCCCAATCCCTTTGCCTGCTTTCCACAACTTTTGCCAGATATCTCTCCAACGTTTGGTTGAAACGTTCTACCATTCCATCAGATTGCGGATGGTAAGAAGTGGTTCTGGTCTTGTGAGTACCCATCAGTCGACAAGTCTCTTGGAAAACTTGTGATTCAAAATTCCTCCCTTGGTCGCTGTGAATTTCCAAGGGTACTCCAAAACGACAGAAGACTTCCTGAACCAATTTATCTGCGACTGTTGTTGCTTCTTGGTTGGGAATGGCGAAGACTTCTGGCCACTTTGTGAAGTAATCCATGACAACCATGAAGTACTTGTTTCCGTTTTCACTTTCCGGAAATGGTCCTGCAACGTCTAGTGCTATCCGTTCCCAGGGGGCTCCCACGTTGTATAATTGTAAAGCACCTCTGCTGCGTGTCTGGGGTCCTTTCACAGCCGCACAACTGGTACATTTGCGGCACCAGTCCTCAACATCCTCTCGACAGTGAATCCAGTAAAACCGCTCTCGTATCTTCAGTAGAGTTCTTTTTACCCCCATATGTCCTCCTGAACATCCATCATGGTAGAGCCGTAAAACATCAGGTACTTTGGCTTTGGGGACAACAATTTGTAGATGACAGTTGTCTCCTCGAGCGTTTTCCCATTTACGGCACAAGACTTCATCCTGGATAACCAAGCTGTTCCATTGTGCCCAATAACTCTTTGTGATGGAACTTAACGCCGCAACATCACTCCACTTGGGCTTCGGAGCACCAGCTTTAATCCACTCAAAGATCGGTTTGAGGTCCGTGTCATTTTGCTGAGCAAGCTGTAGGGTTTCCTTCCATTCATTGCTGAGATCCATTCTTAGCATCCTCACGGGCACTGCCTCCTTAGTCTCTTGCTTGGTACAGTGCTTACAATCTTCTGGGTAAGGTCTTCTAGACAGTGCATCTGCGTTACCATGAGTTCTCCCACTACGATGTTCAGTAACGAAGTCAAACTCTTGTAGTAGTTCGATCCATCTTGCCACTTGTCCTTCTGGATTCTTGAATTGCAATAACCACTTTAATGCAGCATGGTCAGTTCGCAATTGGAATTTCCGTCCAAGCAAATATTTACTGAAGTGCTGCAATGTCCTTACTACGGCGAGTAGCTCCCGTCTCGTAACGCAGTAATTTCTTTCTGGTTTGGATAAAGATTTGCTGTAGTAAGCTATAACAACTTCTTGGTTTCCTTTCCGTTGAGACAACACGCCTCCAATTCCGGTATTACTTGCGTCTGTGTCAACTATGAAGTCATTTTCAGTGTCAGGATATCCCAGAATAGGTGTATTGCACAGACGTTTCTTTAATTCCTGAAATGCGATGTTACAGTTCTCGTCCCAACAGAATTGCTGCTTTTCCTCAGTGAGTTTGTGTAGAGGTTTTGCAATGTCGGCAAAATTTTTGACAAACCGTCGATAGTAGGAGCACAAACCCAGAAATGCTCTGACCTGCGTCTTGTCTTTCGGAACTGGCCAATCCTTGACGGCGACGATTTTCTCCGGATCTGTCTGGACACCTTCCTCCGAAACTATGTGTCCTAAAAAGTTTACTTGTCGTCTGAAAAATGAGCACTTTTTCGGACTTAACTTAAGATTTGCCGTCCGGATTTTTGACAAGACTCGATTGAGGTTTTGAAGATGATCTTCAAATGTACGGCCCACGATAATGATGTCATCTAAATAGACAAGACAGGCGTCTCCGATCAATCCAGCAAGTACTTGCTCCATTAGCCTTTCAAATGTCGCAGGAGCATTGCACAATCCGAATGGCATAACTTTAAACTGCCATAGCCCCTTTCCTGTTGAGAATGCAGTTTCCTCCTTATCCTTAGGGTCTATTTCCACTTGCCAGTAGCCACTTTTCAGGTCTAGCGTGGTGAACCACCTCATTCCACTCAGTGTATCCAATGTGTCGTCGATCCTAGGCAGTGGGTAACTGTCCTTTTTCGTGACGTCGTTCAATCGTCGATAGTCCACACAAAAGCGTGTGTTGCCGTCCTTTTTCTTCACCAGGACCACAGGAGAACACCATGGACTCGATGAAGGCTCTATAACACCATCCTTTACCATGCCCTCAATCATCATTTCCACTTCCTTTTCACGTGCAACCGGCAGTCTTCTTGGTCGTTGACGGATTGGTAACTCGTTGCCAGTATTAATTTTGTGCTGAACCAGTCCTGTTCTTCCTATGTCAGCATCATTTGTAGAGAAAGAGTCGGCGTACTGAAGTAACATCTTCTTAGCTTTATCCATTTCTACTTCCGTTAAATCGCAGTTTTCTAAAAGTGTTGACACGTCAAATTTCAGGCGGAAAACTTTTCCTAATGGTACACCTTCCATGAAGATTTCCTCTGTACCACACTTCAATACTCCTTGATCAACGTCGATCTCACAACGATGTTTCCGCATGAAGTCTAATCCCAGAATGCAATCGTCCACTATGTCGGCTACGATGACATTATGCCGATAGAATTTGTTACCTAATTTTAACTCCACCTCCTTTCTTCCTCGGACGGTTATGTGCTGACCGGTAGCTGTCAGTAATTGTATACGGTCATGGTTATTGAAGAAGTCCCCAAGGAACCGACTTGCTAGATGAGAATTGACGACCGTGTGAGAAGCTCCAGTATCCAACGTCAGTTTGCATGGTTTTCCGTTGACTTTGCCTTTGATGATCAGGCTGTTTCCGTCATGGGCCTGTGAGATCGAGATCCTCGGGGCTCTTTCAATACCAGCCAGCACCCGCCCCTCAGTCCTGGCGTTTACTCGTTTCCCTGCTGTTGCTGGGTAGTCGTATCAGTCGCCCTATCTTGCTGGGATTGATTTTCTCTCAGTGTGCTTCGCTTTGGACAGCTTGACCGAAGATGACCCCTTTCTCCACAAGTGTAACACCTAGGGCTATACCCTTGCGGACGATCGCGTACAGGTGATGCCACAACCTCCCTAATACGGTGTGTTCGATGGTCTTGCCTCACTGCCTCTACTTCCAAGGCATGGGCCAAGGCGTCCTTCAGTGTCTCATGATGCCCAAGTCTTACAGCGGCTCTAACTTCCAAGTCACGTATTCCGTCGATGAACGCCTGTACCAGATTGCCATTGATGAGTGCAGGGGCAGACTGGTATGCCTTCCGAACCAACTTTTCAACTTCCAAGGCCCACTGCTGTAGGTTCTCGGCACTACGTTGCACACGATCTCTTAACTTAGCACGAAATACGTGCTCCAAGTGTGCGTCACCATATCTGGACTCTAAGGCTTCCAGCAGCTGCTCATAGGTCACATCCTTGCCAAGAGCCTCAAGTATGGTTAGGGCCTGGTCTCGGAGGCCTAAGGTTAGCGCGGTCATAGCTTGCTCTTTGGTCCACCCATTCGCCTTCATAACGGCTTCAAATTGAATTTTGTAGGCCGACCATGAAGATGTTCCGTCGAACGGCGGCACCTTAAATCCACGTGCCGAAGGTGCAGCAACCACTGAAGGCACAACCCCGTCTCCAGCCCTAATTTCACCTAAAGCCTTCTTCACCCCAGCAATCTGAACTTCAGCTTCTGAGATACGATTCTCATGCTGGTGAACCTGCTCCTTCATCACCTGGAGCTCCTTGCCAAGTGTTGAATGAAGGTCTTTTATGAGGAGCATCTGCTCTTCTTGGCGGCGAGCCTGCTCCTCTTTGTCTTGGTGAAGCTTCTCTTCCATCCGGCGGGCCTGCTCTTCTTGGCGGCGGGCCTGCTCTTCTTGGCGGCGGGCCTGCACTTCTTGGCGGCGGGCCTGCTCCTCTTTATCTTGTTGAAGCTTCTCTTCCAACCGACGGGCCTGCTCCTCTTGACGACGAGCCTGTTCCTGCAACAGCACCATTAGCGCAGACAAGTCTGGCACCGCTGGTGCCGAAGAAACTCCACATGGGCCAGCGACTGGCTCTGTCGCAGAATCTCCAAACCGCCTCTGATCCATGTCTTGCTGTCGTTGACTCCTTGTACGAATACCCTCCGTGTCGTCCTTTGGTAAAATTGGCATAATTTATCCCTCACTTCTGACACCAATTTGTTGCGAGCTGGGTATGGGATAAATTATTTTACAACAATTAATTAACAATTAAAATATCCTTTATTAACTCAACAACTTATAAACACAAACACTAATTCGCTAATAATCACTATTCTCTTCGTAATCGCTTGTATTCGCATCCGTTCGCATCCGTAGTCGAAATCAGACTGACTCACTCGCCCGCCGTCCGGCCTATTTATACGGTCATGGAAGTTTCCAGAACATTGTCGAACTATCTTATAGTGGAATATTCTAGAAACATCTATGAACTTCTACACAGTACCACAATGGAATGTTCTCGAACCTAGTGGAAACTTCTGGAAACTTCGACCACATTCTCGAACGTTCCAGTGTAATACGGTCGACGTAACAATATTCAATATTTTAATTTTACCCAACTGCGATGCCAATGTTTTGGTTGGTATGCAGGCATTTATTTGCAAATTATACACTGTTAGTTAGCAAGCGTTTTAAGCACAGGTGTTCAAATTTACGCAGCCCAATCATGAGTACTTAATAAGGTCGTAAGTGACCCATGTTCTAAAAATGATCGCAAAAAGGTTCGGTCGTTGCCGTTTCCAAGTTATTACATAATGGTCAGTTATGTGAAACCAGTTTAAATATAATGAGCTTTATTTATATGGTGTTAAAGGATGTGGAGGTCATAGTAAATAAAAGGAAATATTTGTTTGTAAAAATATACCGTTGTGATTTCAAGAATTTCTACTTATGACTGGGAATAAATTAAAGGTACTTTTTTTTTAAAAACAAGCTTTTTTCTGGGACAATGACTAAAAAGTTAAAAATATATTCTAGTAAGTCATTGGAGTGTAGGTTTACTACTTACCTATATTCTTAAAAGCTTGCGGCACTACCCGTTACAGGTTACAGGTTAGGTACTTACTTTACTTCTGTGCCTCAAGCTTTTAAGAATATAGGTAGGTTCCTACACGCCAAATACTTACTAGAATGTATTTTTAACTTTTTAGTTCATTATCCCAAATAAAACCTTGTTTTTAAAAATATTTTTTAACTTTAATTTTAAACTTAAACTTTTTAGTTGGTTAGTATTTTAGAGTAGGCGTGATGTTTTAAAATATTTTACGGATATAGTGATGTGATGTAAAGTGCTCCTCAAGACGAATCAATCGAGGCCAAACTCGGAGGGGTTATGTTGTTTTATCACAGAGATGCCGTGGTCACCTTCCAGCTTCATCATCAGACCCTGGATATCGTGTAGGCGTAAAATGTTTCTCAAGACGAACCAATTGAGTCCAGACTCGATGGGTTTATCTTGTTTACTTCAGAAGTTTCTATGGCCATTTTCCGTTTCCATCATCAGATAAGCTTCATGGTACCATATCATTGTATTGTCACCGAAGATACATAAGTAGACCAAATTTGAGTCCAATCGGACATCGGGAAGCGGGTCTAATTTGAGTTGCAACCGAACAAACATAGTTACATACATACTCGTACATTCACTGCAAGTTAAATAAAAGCTGGTAAAAAACTTTTTTACAAAAAAAACCATATTTTTCACTTTTTAGTTGTGGTTCCCCATTAAACTGTATTAACAGTTCATAGACATACGATCGCAGCAATTGCGATTGATTTGCTGTCAATTTTTGAAGAGTTTGTCTCCGAAACCCATCATCAGATCTATATGAAATTTAAATGGAACCATTTCGGAACAAACCCCTTGGAAGTCGGTGTCCAGAAACACCGACTTCCGAAATTAAAGTTATTTTGCACTTTTTTTGGAAGTCGGTTCTATTTTTTTGTAAAAAAAGTTACGCACACGCGCCTCAAAGAGATTAGTGTCAGCCACCACTAACGGGGCCCATCGTGGCCGGTGCCTGCATACCTAGGGGTAGCGGATAAATTCTGAAAATGAGTTACCGCACCCCTGGGCACTGAGACAGGGAAGGAACAGGGGTGGGTTTTAGTCAGTAAGAGTCTGACACGCCCTCCCGCTCCACCCAGAGCGGGAGAAGTCATTGGATGACTTCCCACCCCGCCAAAAAGAAAAACAAAAACAAGAGTGAAGTCTTGGAAAAAAAAAGTGGCACTCCGGGAGTGCCGACAGAAGTGAAAACTTGAACAAAAACTGCTCAACGCGTCTCGCGAATCGCTACGAGTGCTACGCTACGAGTGTTGTCGGTGGCGCGCGAGTTCAATTGTTTTTCCCATCTCAAAACTGCCCAACGCGCCTAAAGTTTTCACTTCAAAAAATATTCAAGAATAAAGAACCAAGCCTAACAATATCAAACTTTTGTAATATAATGATGCTAGCAAACATTCTATTAACCGGTACCAATTTAAGTAACTGTGTCCTTCATCTTTTGTATCCAAATTCAATTTCCTCGTAGCTATGAATGTACCAAACAGAAGTATTGTCTACCCACGACAGTTCTAGCTTTATTGTCATTGGATTCGTTTAGCTAGACTGAATCGCGAACTATTAATATATTTTATTAAATTTCTGTATATACATATAAGTGCTATTTGATAGTGGTGCCGATTCTGTTGTGCACAAACTAAACTTAACTTATGCTATTGTTATCTTTTTCTTTCTAATAAAACAAGAGACGGGCGTAAATAAGAGTTGTCCAATTTAGTTGAACTAATATTTCCATACAAATTAAGGGTACACATAAAAACATGTCGTCTAAAAACACGGTAAAGAGTAAAGCGTAAACTAGATGGCATCTCTAACTTAGTTCATAGCTATAGCCGTCCTTTTCTCGCACTGCCTTTTAGTAAAAGATAGCGATTTTCTAATTTTAGTTTTGTTATTAAACAAGAGAATCGGCACCAATACCAATGTCTTCTTTTTCGTACTCCTCCGCTGTTCTTCTCTGATTAATTTCTAGACTCTAGTCTCCGACTAGTTAAGGTTCATTGTCTCGGTTTGTTTCTGGTGGACACCTGGCTCTGTTAATTCTGGCTTTCAAGAATTGCAGTGGTTGAGGGCATAGTGTGGCGGGCTTGTCCCATAAATAAAAAGCTGTTGTCTGCGTCTGTGGGTGGACCTGTATTAATGTGCGTTTTGTAATCTGTGCAAAATAAATAATTTTTCTTTCTTTTCTTTTTCTTTATTGCAATAGTTTAATATTGTTCACACAATTCAGAATTAGACATGCGTAACGTAAGATACTTGGAAACGATACTCGTTTTAATGTGGGACACTATGACAACACTTAGCTTTAAGAAGTGGGTTGTAATGTAAACGATGACTTTACTAAATAAATAACTAGGTAGGTACCACAAGACGTACAGCGATGCGCCACCGGTACATGGTGAACATCCCATCCACACGCACAAAACATTTTGAGAACACATTCATTGTGCGTTCAGCTAGGGAGTGGAACTCCCTGCCGGAGTCTGTGTTTCCTGATAGCTACAACCTGGGAGTCTTTAAGTCAGGAGTGAATAGGTTACTTCTAGGTACTCTATCTTTGACCACATCATCCCTTACCATTAGGTGAGGTAGTGGTCAAACGCGTGCCTAAAAACAATAAAAAAATGCCTTATTTTTTCAACCGACTTCAAAAAGAATGAGGTTATCAATTCGGATGTTTGTATTTATGTATGTTCGGGCAGAACACCGTCATTTATAGACGGATTTGCAAAATTCTTTTTTTGTTCGAAAGGGGTTTGTTCCTTAAATCTGATGATGGGTTTTGGAGACAAACAACGGAACTCATAAAAAATTGACAGCAAATCAACCGCGATTGCTGCGATCGTATGTCTATGAATTGTTAAAACCGTTTAATGGGGAACCACAACTAAAATGTGAAAAATAAAAAACTTTTTTACAAAAAAATAGAACCGACTTCCAAAAAAAGAGAAAAATAACTTTAATTTCGGAAGTCGGTGTCAAAAAACGAAGACACAAAACCAGAAACACCGACTTCCGAAATTAAAGTTATTTTCCTCTTTTTTTGGAAGTCGGTTCTATTTTTTTGGAGCACCAGTTTTTATAGACAGAAACCTGTCAAGTCTTGTTTACCAGAATACTCGGTTCTTCGACTACCAAATTTAGCCCAGACCTGCTGCCAAACAAAAACAAAAAATAAGGAGGAATCGTGATTAAAATTTTAACATTTAACGTCCACGTTTCGTTTGTAGAACTAAATCCCTGCAGGAAGCCCTGAAATGTACGTCCGCTCCTCTCATTTACATGTTAATAATTCCATAATGAACGTAGGGCTGCCCCTCGTTTCTAACTCACCGTTTCGTTTAATTGGGTTGCCAACTCGATTCAAGTCTACTGCCCTGAATAAACAATGTAATATCAGAATGTTATGACCGACTCGGGTATAGAGGTATGCGGAGCAGGGTAGAAAGTTCCGCAAACCTCGATTGAAAAGGGAGGATCCTTCAGGTGGGTTATGTCTGGTCCGGACAACCGCCCGATGGTTGATTTCAGACTGTTGTATATTCGAATCGCGCGGAGAACTCTGCTTGCGCGATACAAGATTTGTGTGTTTAGTTCGTATGTGGCGACATAGATGTCGCTACACCGTTCTCTGAAAATATGTGAACAGTAGCAGATAGAAGCCTAGTTATCTACTTTCTTGATGGCCGGTTTATAATCCTGCCCAACGAATTTCGATCACGGTAGTAATCTCAGCGGAGATTAGTCAAGTTCACAGGGGATATTAATAGTGCACAACTGTGTTAACAAACACATGTGCAAATCTGTTCCTTTACGATGAGAAACAGGACCCAAAGTGTTTCGTATCCAATACCAAAAACGGCCGTTTTTGACACTTTTGCTTACTACCTTGGATACGAAACACTGAGTCCTGTTTTAACAACGTAAAAATACCTTATCCTATTTATAACAAACGCAACATATGATTCTTTAATCTTTATTTTCTATGCTAAGATACGAATTTTTATTCAATGAGGGCGCCACTTACGGCCCTTAAGTCCAAAATTTATGATAGATATAAAGACGGTCCAGCCACTTAATAAGGGCGTTCGATACACCGTAAACATAATTACATGTTTTGGGGCGCAGCCGTTCCGTGAAATAGGTCAATCACATCAATTACTGACGGTCGAAGTTCATTTGTGTACTATTTTGGGAGCCCTCAACTACTCTATGATTCGTGTGTTCGAACAGGCAAGGCACGTGCCTGTGAATACCTAGGTGTGTACTTGTACAATGTACCTTTGGAATATAGAATCTAGTTGTTTCTACTAGCAATACTGTGGAAGTGTAAACGAATTTTTGATGCTTTCATCTCCTTACCGCCGACAGGATGCTACATCTTTATACATTTATAAAACAAAGTCGGGTTAGTTCGGTTTAAAGACATTTTTTTTTTTTTTAGTTACACCGTTTATAACTCTAGAACGGCTGGACTAATTTTAATGATTTTTATTAAACCATCGGAATATTTCACGAAAAAATAAATCAAAATAAAATTATTTTCCCTAATTAAGTAAATGATATTTCGAGAATGGATTCATTTATTGGATTTTGGGCGTTACGAAGTTTGGCGGGCCAGCTAGTTTATTAAAAAACAAAGTCCCCCGCCGTGTCTGCCTATTTAAACATTTAACATTCATTTTATATATCTAAGATAGATAGATGGATAGATATCGTGGCTAAAGTAATAACAGCCGCACGGGTCGATCCATCAGTTTAAGTTACGCTTGCCGAGGTTGGTCCATGGATGGGGATCTTTACATACCGAGATTCCTCCGTGCCTCGGAAAGCACGTTAAGCCATTGGTCCGGGCTGTCAATCGTAAATCTTTGACAGTCGTTGCGGGTCGTCAAAAGCCCGAAAGCCTGACAACCAGTCTTACGAAGGGGTATCGTATTACCCATTAACTGGGTTGTGGAGGTCAGATAGGCAGTCGCTCCATGAAAAATACTGGTATTCAGCTGCATCCGGTTAGACTGGAAGCCGACCTCAAGATAGTTGCGAAAAGGCGCGGGCAGATTGATTTTGATACTGATGAGTGATGATAGATATCCTTGCCTTATCATTAAAAGCAATAAAATCGTTTGTACTTACGTGGTATTTTAAAGATTTTCAGAAGAAACCAGAAACGAATAAGAATATCCTTGTACACAGGGGTTCGCTTTAAACATTACAACGGACAATTTATACGGAGTAAGTAGAATATTAAAGCAGGGCGGCGCGTAATAAAACACGTAGTAAGCAGTAAAACACAACCGGGTATCCTGCCAGCGCTGTGTTAGCGTTTCCTTACCCATCTCCACATGTGCGGTATAGCAATACATTGTATCTAAACAAGTACATAGAGAATTGTTAAAATGAGCAGTGGTGGCCCAGTCACGTTCCCGACTTAGAATAGAATAGAAATCATTTATTCGACACAGACACAACACAACAGCAACAAACAAAAGGAAAAGAGAAGTACACAAAGATACAATAAAATTGTGCTGAGCGTGCCCATACCGAAAGGGTTACCATCTCAGCATTTGCTAGGCGTCAGACACCTAGCGCTGGTTTTCAGTTGGCACCCCGCAGTGACGCACGGACCGGGGTAACCAAAATATATACATAATTAAATATCGATGTTTATGTACCTACGTACGAGTATGTGTGTGTGTGGTGGTGTGGTGTGGTGTGGTGTGGTGGTGTGGTGTGGTGTGGTGTTTATGTGTTACGAGTTGTACGTTCAAACCCAGGCAGGCGCTTTACCTGAGTAATTTATTTCATCACCACTGCTCTCAAAACATTGAAGGAAAACATTCTGAGAAAACAGGCATGTTCTAGAACCAAAAAATCGAAGACATGTGACATCCACCAACCCGTAGTGGGCCCGCGTGGTGGATTACGCTCCATTCTCTCTCTTGTCCCAGCAGTGATGGTAACATTATAAAGGCTCATTATGCTTATGCTTGTATATAATGAATTTTTGAAGTAAAACTTCTTTACGCACGCTTGACTTGGGGAGTAAGCTGGTGAATGCGTGATAGGGTTTGGGTCCAGGGACGTCTCGTGTCTCGAAGTCCCGGAACTTTTCATAATTTTTAACCGATTACAAAAAAGAAGAAGGTTATCAATCCGGATGTTTGTATTTTTTTTTATGTATGTTCGGGCATAACTCCGTCATTTATTTACGGATTTGCGAAATTCTTTATTTGTTCAAAAAGGGTTAGTTCTAAAATGGTCGCATTTAAATTTCATATAAATCTGATGATGGGTTGCGGAGACAGACAACGGAACTCTTCAAAAATTGACAGCAAAACAACCGCGTTTGCTGCTACCATATGTCTATGAATTGTTAACACAGTTTAACGGCGAACTACAACTAAAAAGTGAAAAGTAAAAAACTTTTTTACAAAAAAGAAAGCAAGAAAAAGAAAGGAAGTCGGTGTCAAAAAACGAAGACAAAACCAGGAACACCGACTTGCGAAATTCAAGTTATTTTGCATTTTTTTTGGAAGTCGGTTCTATACTTTTGTAAAAAAGTTTTTTTTAGATGTCTCGAGTCCCGGGACTTTCGGGTTGAGACTCGAGACGAGACAAGATTGTCGAAATTGTTATGACCACTGATTAGATACTAGAATTACTAGATAATAGTAAAGTTATTAATAACTGGTATGATTTTTAACGAAGTTCGTTTTATAACTAAGTATATGATTTAACTGCTTAAAAGTATTCACTTTGGTGTGTGATTAAAAGAAATAAACAAAACAATTATTACGACTGAAATTAACGTTAAAGTTATTAACATTTAATTTTTTGTTTATTAAATGTTTAATAAATGTAATTTTTACAAAAAAAAGGCTTTTTTTAATACGTTTCACCAGAAATTAATTCAATTGATTTTTTTCAAAAAAACCCCTCTGTAAAAAACAAAATGTCTCGTAGTCCCGGAAGTTCCCGGGACTTTGATTGTAGTCTGTCTCGTGTCCCGGGACTTTAAAATTGTAGGGAATTCCCAAACCTTAATGCGTGACGAGATCGTTACGAAAAGTGTGATCGGGCGAGGCGAACGGAAGAAGTTTTACTTCAGTCGTGTGGTCTAAAGCACACTCGTTTTTTTTTGTACTTTATTAATTTTAATTCATATTGATTTTTTATTATTGTAATTTAAATTTAATTTATTTTAAATTCTCGAATTGTATTAAATATCAAATTATGTAATTTTTATTAGGGAATAAACAAGGTTTTTTATATATTGTATATACATATGCTTGTTTCTCGTAAAAGCTGATCTCTGAAACTACTAATCTAATTATGACTAGTTACACTATCGCTGACGTCATAGGCTATTTTTTATCCGGGATAAAATGCATGTTTTCTGTACACGACAGAAGCTGGATGTAATACCTATTTTAAATAGATGCAGTTTTTACATTTTATCCTCGTTTTCTACACAGTAAATCATGTCAAAAAGTATGTACGTTACGAATATTGTATATCAAACTGTTATTAGCCGTACTATAGGGCAGAGGCCCCTTTTCATCACGCAGAATAACGAGCTATGAATAAAAAATTACGTACGTTGTAAAATGGAGCATTCAACAGAGTTTCATAACACAAAAGGCATCAAGGGTAGAACATTTTACAGGTATTCAAAACTCAAACATAGAACGGCATGAAACCTGTGAAACGGCATGAAATTTTCATTGCCTGAGTTCCGACCACAGAGCACGGCAGCTGACATATGACGGCAACTGCTATGTAATTTATATTTTTATTTATTAAAAGTAACAAAGACTTAATTTGTTAGTAACAATATTCCATAACAACTATTTTAGTAAACAGCGGGTGTTATTACATCAATCGATCGATCGTCGATCAATGCCATCGATCGACGTTAATTGATTGGTATAATAGCTTTGGCTGATCGACGGATACCGGTCGACGTCGACTAATCCATTCTACCATCGATCGACGGTCGATCGATTGGTGTGTTAGAAACCCTCGATCGACGTCGACTAATGCTTTCTCCGATCGATCGACGATCGATCGATTTATAGAATAGAATAGCACAAAAGCATGAAGCATGATGCTTTAGTATATTTTATGGTAGGGGTAGTACTAATACCACGCGGACGAAGCCGCTGGTAGAAGCTAGTTTTTCAAATAAACTAGACTTGTTGAGTGGTGTATGTGTCTTGTGTGTGTGTCACACGGTCCGTGACAATTCTGACTATGACTATGACAGCCAGCAACAGAAACTTGTGCTCGGCTCAATAAGGTTATTGACTCATTTTTTTTAATTTTTTTTATCGAAAATAGAAAGAATTTTTCACATCCTTTCAAAATAGAGTAAGTTAGGAAAATTTATTTGAAATCTGGTGGAAAGGCAAACTGTCAATTAAGGGTCTACTACCGGCCAAGAGGCGCTCATTGAATAAAAAATCGTAGCATAGCACAGAAAATAAATATTAAAGAATCCAACGTCACGTTTGTTACAAAGAGGATAAAGTATTTTTACGTTGTTAAAACAGGTCTCAGAATGTTTCGTATCCAAAGTAGTAGGCAAAAGTGTCAGAAACGGCCTTTTTTGGTACTTTTGCCTACTACTTGCTACGATTTTTTATTCAATGAGGGCGCCACTTGGCCGTTAGTAGGGCCTTAAGGGAAAAAATGCACACACTGACGTATGACGTCACCGCCATTAGGCTACGCGCGTACAAAAGATATAGCGAGCGAGATGTCCCCACCGCGTCCGCGCCCCACTCTTCCAATAATATTTAAAATGTTAATGCTGCTGCATTTAATTACCAATTTTGATGCTGTTTTCAGAAAAAGATTTATTTTTGTGATAAAACATTGTACAAAAATGAACACAGTAGGACAAACACCTCGTAATTTTTTGTATTTGCCTTCTCTAGTCAATGCAGACGCGTCGTTCCGTGCTCTGTGATTCCGCCAATGAATAGGTACGCTTTAAAACGTTGCACAGTTCAAACATTGTGTGGTCAAAACATTAAAAATGTACCACAACGTTAAAATAAACCTACATTGGTGCCGATTCTGTTAGGCACAAAATAAACTTAATTTAGGCTATTGCTATCTTTTTCTCTCTAATAAAACAAGAATGAGACGGACGTAAATTAGAGCTGTCAAATTTAGTTGAACTAATATTTCCATACAAATTTAGGGTACACGTAAAAACATGTCGATTAAAAACACGGTGATGCGCAAGGCGTAAACTAGTTTGACATATCTAACTTAATTCATAGCTATAGCCGTCCTTTTCTCGCACTACCTTTTAGTAAAAGACAACGATTCTCTAATTTTAGTTTAGTTACTGAATAAGAGAATCGACACCATTGTGTGGTCAAACCATTAAAAATGTACCACAACGTTAAAATAAACCTACATTGGTGCCGATTCTGTTAGGCCCAAAAAAAACTTAATTTAGGCTATTGTTATCTTTTTCTTTCTAATAAAACAAGAAAGAGACGGACGTAAATTAGAGCTGTCAAATTTAGTTGAACTAATATTTCCATTCAAATTAAGACGACACGTAAAACATGTCGACTAAAAATACGGTGAAGCGCAAGGCGTAAACTAGTTTGACATCTCTAACTTAGTTCATAGCTATAGCCGTCCTTTTCTCGCGCTGCTTTTTAGTAAAAGATAGCGATTCTCTAATTTTAGTTTAGTTATTGAACAAGAGAATCGACACCAATGGCATACCTACTTCGCTAAAATATGCCAAATCAAAATAAAGCTGTTTAAATGTAAAATATGCGGGCGCGTGCCAATTCTAGAACTACTGCTGCAGATGGAGGAAAACGTATGAGGATATTAGAATAAATGGTCAGAGATGACTTCATTATTACGTGTAACTGGTCATAGCAAACATTTCTAATATAATTATCTAGTAAGTACGAGAATGATGGGACGTAATTTTAACTTCTATGAGTCTGAATAGGCCATTCCTCATTCCCGTGAACTATTCCACGGGAACCAAGCTTTTTTTTCAGCGAATATGAGAGACTTCAAGCAATATTTTAAACACTACTTCATAAATTCATAATATTCACATCATCGCTTACCAAAAGGTGAGACAGTAGTCAAACGCGAGCCTATGAAAAAAAGAAAAAAAATAGTTTAGTTAGATAGTTTAAATGACTGGTCATCATCCCAATAAATTCTAAAAACACAGCCTTTTAATGTCCCCACTGCTGGGGCACAGGCCTCCTCGCTGTGAGAGGGTGTGGGCCGTAATCCACCACGCTTGCCCAATGCGGATTGGTGGATGTCACATGTCTTCGAATTTTTGGTTCTAAGACATGCCGGTTGCCTCACGATGTTTTCCTTCACCGTCGATGTTTTCTTTCACCGTAATCCCATAAAACACACGTACGTAGTTTTAACTTCAACGACCAAAGGCAAACCAAGGTCATTTTTGGGCAGAAGGACGATATACGCTATGGTTACCTGCAATGTAATGTTTTTAATCTTCTTCTTAGCATGACGATGATAACATAGTTTTGTTAAGACTTTCTAGTGTTCCGAAAGTCCGGTTGAAAAACGTACCCGCCGATTGCCGGGTACCCGGCGGCGAAATGCCATATAGTTACGTTACTCGTAGCTTTCACACGTACCGGCGTAATTTATTTTTAAGACGGACAGTCGGCACCGGCTACCCGGCAACCGGCAAGTGTGAAAAGGCAACTAACCCTTAAAATATCATCACTCGTGTCTGTCTGTCTGTCCGCTTGTCACAGCCAATTTGCTCCAACTCTAAGGGACCGATTGAGTTGAAATTTAGTACTCACTTGAATATCTATAACCCAAAAACAAAGTTGTAACATAAATAAATAAATTTGGAATATGGGGGTCACTTTGGGGTGCAAATTCAAAAATTAAAACTGTTTTGTTCGGTCCAGTATTCAGCTCTCAGCTTTTATTGTTTTCTAGTTTATGCACCAGCTCAACAAGAACATATCATCAAGTTATGGTGGAAAGAAAGGTTGTTCGCGTGGCTGACAGCCGAAGGTAAGTAGTCCAGAGTCCGGACTCGCTTAGTTTCGTCATTCGGAGTTTCTTTTATTTGCAAGCATGACAAGAGTACTATGCAAATAGCATTTACAGTAAAATGTGTAATTATGAGGGTCTAAAACCTTTTAGGGACTAGAACAGTACCCGGGCCTGCGGACGGCGAGTAGTGGGTAGCAAGCCGTCCGATCAGCACCAGGCTTGAGAGTCGACGGCGCGTAGTGTTCCACGCGCGCCTCAAAGAGTTGTCAGCAATAATGACGGGGCCCGTCATGGCCGATGCCTGCCCAAGGGTTGAGGATAAATTCGAAACAGAGTTGCCCCCTTGGCACTCAGGGCAGAGAAGGAACAAGGGTGGGTTTTAGTCAGTAAGAGTCCGACACGCCCTCCCGCTCCACCCTAGAGCGGGAGATGTCATTGGATGATTTCCCACCACACAAAAAAAAAGGTACTAGAACAGTAGCTATGTGTGACATATACCTGAATAAGTTCAGGATGAGATCGTTAAATGCCTGGGTAAGCCCAGGCATTTAACGATCTCATGAAACGCTTAAAATATATAACAAAACAGCGAATTCTCTTTCGATTTAACGCCAGAAGATAACAAAACAATCTATTTAAAAACCTCGATTAATTTTAGTCAGTGTTTAAGAGCCGATTTCACCATTCGCTCTATAAACTAAGTTTTACTGAACTAAGCTTAGCGTAAAAAATAAAAACCATAAAAAATATTATAGCGAGTTAACCTTAAAAGATACATATGCTGTCGCGGACTTTTTTTTAGGAATTTTAAAAGGAGAACAATTCCGTCATACATAATTTTTGCGTAACTTTAACCGTTTACGCAGCGCACGCCACTGAAGCTCTCAAAAGTATATTTTTTTCCCGTTTTTGCCACATTTTTCATTGATGCTTCGCTCCTGTTGATCGCAGCGTGATGTTATATAGCCTTCCTTGATAAATTGAATATTCAACACAAAAATATCTTTTCGATTCGATCCAGTAGTTCCTGAGATTAGTGCGTTCAACCAAACAAACAAACTCTTCAGCTTTATGACAGCGGCTAAACGCGTTTAAGCGAGCTTAAACGTCTAAAACTGGGCGTTTAGAATTGGTGAAATCGACCCTAACTGGTCTCAAAATGATCTAACGAGTGACGTCATAGGCCAATAAATAAATCAATACAATAAGATCAGTTTTGACTATTTAACGTGAGCGTAGCCCAAGGCCGAATTAATTAGGTATCAATTCAGACGCACGCTCAAGAATTGTATTCAAAGTAATATTGCTAGACATTACTTTTGCTATTATAATGTTGTTTATTGTTGTACAAAAATTCTTCGAACATTACGTAATTATGGTCCTGACTGTATACCTTTTTCTTTTTTGTTACCGAGGGGAGGCCTTCAAAAAGGCGCCTGTATTTTTGCGGAAAATACCTGGGGCCCAATTCTGTAACTTTGAGTTAAGCAACACGCCATCGACACTCTATCGACACACAACAGACATTATTTTGCCACTGTTGCAAATTTGGTATACGGCAAAAACTTCAATATCCTATTGACATACTCGTAATATAGTAGAGTAGACTACCAATTATTACAATAGTCTTATTATGGCGTTTCAATGGCACTTTAGTGGCAAGTCAATGACCATAAATAATTTATAGAATACAAATGTCAATGGTGCCGATTCTGCTATGCACAAACTTAACTTAATTTAGGCTATCTTTTTCTCTCTAATAAAATAAGAAAGAGACGGACGTAAATTAGAGCTGTCAAATTTAGTTGAGCTAATATTTCCATACAAATTAAGGGTACACGTAAAAACATGTCGACTAAAAATACGGTAAAGCGCAAGGCATAAACTAGTTTGACATCTCTAACTTAGATCCTAGCTATAGCCGTCCTTTTTTTCGCACTGCCTTTTAGTAAAAGATAGCGATTCTCTAATTTTAGTTTAGTGAATGAATAAGAGAATCGGCACCAATGACTATTGAGACACCACTGACACACTACCGACACACTATTGACAAGTTAATTATTTTACAGAATTGGGCCGCTGGGGGCGCGTGGGATTTTTAGCTCAATAAAACCACCCCGGTGATTACCATCAGCGCATGGAAGGGGTCCCGTGACCTCTTATAAACAGAGGTCGGAATTAAGTAGAGTGATTTACACTGATTTCATACAGCGACAGAATAAAGTGGATATGCCTCAAATCCCGAGATTAATTTTAAAGAGCAGAAAAATCCCGTGATTTATTAAATACAAAATCTATTTACTTTTACACAATTTAAACCACTACACGCGTGACGTTGCCAAATTTACATCAACGACATCGGATGTCCGAAGTTGCAAAATACTAATGCGCACACGAACGATGTTGCCACGTTTGTAGTTCACACAACATAGCTTGTGAGAACAAAAGCATTCCCTCTCGCTCCGTACCATGGCCTGAACCAGGGCCGGGCACGAGAGGTCGCTACCGCCTATCGCATCTACGAGGACACGGCGGTGCTCCGCCCAAGCGGAACAGACCTCCACCCTGTGCTCCACCGTGTCCTCTGGGAGATCAGCGCAGTGGTAACACCTGGGCGTTTCCTCCCGCCCTATCCGAAACAGGAACCCCCCGAAACAACCGTGTCCGATGAGAACCTGCGTCAAGCGGAAGGTGAGAACGCCGTGACGCCTCTCCAGCCTCCTCAAAGAGGGTCACTGCCGCTGCGGTGGTGGCGTGCCCAGCGCTGGGTTGTGACAGTCGCTGTCTCCATGTCGCCATGAGATCCTGCCGGAGCTCCGTCCGCCGAGCCGCGAGGTGTCGCGGCAGCGGAGTTTCGCCCCGCGTTTACCTACCATATGTAGTTTAAAGCTGTTATTCGGAACCCTTTGCGCGCGAGTCCAACTCGCTCTTGGCCCGGTTTTTTAATATAGAGTGGGAAATCATCAAATAACTTCTCCCGCTCTGGGTGGAGCGGGAGGTATCAGACTTACTGCCTAAGCCTACCCGTGTTTCTTCAGTTGCCTGTGAAAGAGCCGAGGTGACTCCTTCCATCATTCCCGCGACCCTGGCAGGAGGACACATACCTTGGGAGACCGTAAAGGTGTCTCCCATAAGCCTAGCTGTGACTGACAATACAGGGTGTAAGGGGAACGCTTCCGAAGTCAGAACTTAGATAATATACAACTTAAATGCAAACAGATACCAGTGATCATTCGCTTTATTTCGGTGTCGCGTGGACGTGGGGTCGTTAGCCGCACGGCTGTCGGCGAGAGCGCGCGCATTTTGAACGAGGAATGCGCGGGCGTCAGCTGATATTTTACAAATATTACATTGCATGATAAAGTTGTAAAGAAAAAAAGTGTCTTTAACTGCAAATAACGGTTTCATATCTGTTCTCACAGCAGTGTACACAAAATGCTAAAAAAAATAGTTTTTTTTTTTCAGATTTTTTGATGGTATCGTATCAAGAATCACTAGCCTTATCACCTGTCTCCGTTTTCGGGAGCGTTTACCTTACACCCTGTATACCTACGAACTTAACTACATTTATACAGCGTAATTACTGGATTTCTAGGCAAGGATCCAAAGTGGGTACTGTGAAGGTAGACTGCTGAAGAATGTTACAACGAGCACAGGCTGGCAAAATACTAGTTCTTGCTGGATTTGAATACTCAAGCTAATTTAGAATCGGTTCAAATAGGTAGTATCAAAAAAAATTTGTAGGATTCTTTATTGAAAAATCTATTCAATTGAATAATAAATTTTCGAGATACGGCCCTGGAAAGAAGCCCAGATTCCGATCTCTAGAAATTAGGGCTGTATTGCAATGGTCTGATAAATTTCTAAGACTAGTTTTTTTTTTTTAATTAGGCCGTTTTCCCCCAGCAATTGAGTTTCGGTTTCGGCCGAAGGGGAGCCGAAAATTCGGTTGCGATTTCGGCTAAAAATCGTGTTTCGGTCTGACACTACAATGTAATATTGGCATTGAATGAATGTGTGAAGTCTAATTAAGTAACTGAGTTTATTATGCCGTTAGCTCTTTAGGCGATTAGTGTAGCAAGGACTGTTTGTTTAACAAGGCAATTAGGTGTTTCTTTTTTAATTAGAGTGCTATTTTCGGCACTATAGCTGTGTCTACGGCATTAGTGAATATTGGACGTTTCTAGGTGTGGCCAAAAAAGTTATAGCTAGTTAGGCAAATTTAGAATAATATGCTAAAGTTACCAAAAGTTAAATTGAATCAAAAATTACAGGCATACTAGTAACAAAACACGAACCCTTACACACACATATAAAAAGTGGGGGAAAAATGGCTGAAATATGAAAAACCGGCCAAGTGCGTGTCGGATTTCGCACATCTCTCTCTCTCTCTCTCGCATGACTATTTGTATGGCTTTGGGTCCACAAGATGCGTATACTGTGAAAATTTGAAGACTGTAGCTCCAACCGTTTGGCTGTAAAACCTGTGTGACAGACGACGGACACACAGACAGACGGACACGTGAGTGACAAGAATAGGGCTCCGATTGACCCCTTCGGGTACGAAACCCTACAAATGGTGTACTACTGGTACACTCAATCAACCTAATTGAAAAGTTTGGAATAATGGATTTGGATGAAATTTAAAACACAGGGTAGACACAGAATCCCGGGCCTGCGGACGGCGAGCAGTGGGTAGCTCGACGTCCGATCAGCACCAGGCCCGTGAGTCGATGGCGCGCAGTGTTCCAGCGAAAGAGATGTTGTCAGCCACCACTGACGGGGCCCATCGTGGCCGGAGCCTGCATGCCTTGGGGTAGCGGATAAATCATCATCTCAACATGAGTTACCGCATCCCTGGGTACTCAGGCAGGGAAGGAACAGGGGTGGGTTTTAGTCATTAAGAGTTTGACACGCCCTCCCGCTCCACCCAGAGTGGGAAAAGTCATTGGATGATTTCGCAAACCGCCAAAAAAAAAAAAGAGGGTAGACACAGGTGCAAAACCACATTTCGTCGCTTAGTTCTAACACTGGCCGCTTGGAAGAAATTCTACTCTGTCGGTAGACAATAAGCTATTAGTGTACAACACAATTTTGACGCCAATTTGGACTTACGGCACCCAACTTTGGGGCATTGCTTGTGTCTCCAACATTAACAGGGTTAATTAACTTGGTTTCAAAATGTTATCCTTAAAAACATCTCAAATGCACCATGGTTCATAAGAAACTACGAGATTCATGAATATCTCAAGCAAAACACAGTGCACCAGGAGGCGAAAATCTGGGCAGAACGATACAGAGCATGCCTAGAGTATCACCCAAATCCCTTGGCAAAAGTGTTCATAAAACCAAACCATACAAGGCGGCTGAAAGAGTTGGCTGTGATGGACCTTGCAGAGTAGGGCATGATGATGTCATTTAAATGAAGAGGGAAGCTCGCTGGAGCAACCACTCTGCACTACTATCCCTCATCATCATCATCAGCTTTTTTTTAATGTCCTCACTGTTGGGGCACAGGCCTCCTCTCTGTGAGAGGGTGTGGGCCATAATCCACCATGCATCGAAATCGAATTTTTGGTTATAGAACATGCCGGTTTCCTCACGACGTTTTTCTTCACCGTTTTGAGAGCAGCGGTGATGAAATAATTTGCACAAAGTAAAGCGCCTGCCTGGGATTGAACTCACTACGTACAACTTGTAAGTCGCGGCCAATACCACTGGGCCACCACTGTCTGCACTATCCTATCCTAAAACAATTCTGCTCATAGTCCAAGGACTGATTGCACAAGAAAAAAAGAATAAGTTCTAACACACATATACGGGAAATTTACCAGGAAAGAAAAAAAAACTGTTAAGCGGCACATAACTCAGTTTTTTTTTCAAACTGAGGCATGTGCTGTTGCTATAACAACAGAACTAAGTTACGAAGTTTTGCTGTAGCTTTTCTGTAAAACACTGACAAAAGCTGCAATAAGCGCTGAACCGCTGTGAAAGGCTAGTCATTACAACAAATAAAATTAAAGTGTCTGTTTGTAATGTCAACATAATAGTTTTTTTTACAGTTCATACAGTCATTTGCACGATACCTGTGCCAAAAAATCAGTTTTTAAAATATTTGTCTGTCTGTCTGTTTGTTCCGGCTAATTTTCGAAACGGCTATAACGATTCTGATAATATTTTACTGACAGGTAGCTGACGATATAAGGAGTAACTTAGGCTAATAAAATTCAACGCAGACGAAGCCGCTGACACAAGCTAGTATGAAATAAAACAGGACTCAGATAAGTATATGTAAAATACTGTCAATGAACTGAATGACTCATGTTTATATAACTATACTTAATTGTTGAATAGGGGTCCATTATCAGGCGGTGGTCTTTATTCAATGTTATGTTAAGGTAGGTACAATTTATTAAGAATTGTGTAATTATTAGGTATTATTATAGCCCAGGATTTATATGGATACGATCTACTCCTTAAATTCATTCACTGAGAGACAACTTACAACCTGAACCGTTCATTTTAGATATATAGAATACACTATATTGTTTACTAAAACAGTGCAAATATACAATATAGATAAATTAGTCTTTTCTGTTTTGTGTGAAAGCCATATGATCAGAAACAGACTATGCAAAGTATGTGCAACATAAGCCCATAAGGAAGCGGTTTTAGCTGTTTCCAGTAATGTCTCTTATGGTGGCCATACACGCTAGGGCTTACATGGTTATAACCTTACACGCACAACTCACAGGCATAACCAAGATTTATAAAATATATACATGTTATGGTTTGCATACACAGGTTTCCGATAAACTCTCAGTTAAGAACAGTTGTAGCTACGCGATGGGTGCAAGGACATATTTGTCACTGTCGTGCACGTTATCATCAACAATGGAGGACAATGATGTGATACTACTTGTAATAAAGAAAAAAAAGAAGACATTGCATTGAGTGGTGTAAAGCCTGTTTAATTAATTGAGATTTTCGCCAAAAGATTACATTACACACGACTATAGAAAACTGAGAACTGTGCATGCAAGCACAAGTGGGCCCCACACGCTCGGTTATGCATGCACGCAATCATAACCAAGCAGCAAAAAATTATCTATTTTGATATTTATTTGGTTGCAAGTACGTGCACCAATAACTGTACAGGTTTGTAACATTTTCCTGTTGGTTAATTTACATTGCAAGATCATGGTTATTGCAAAAATAATAAATATGTTCAAAAAACTTCTTGTAATATGTGTATAAGGCTAGAAAATACTGTTTGAAAGATCAAAGCAGAAATCCTTGTCCAACAGCAAAAAGCTTTATTATAAATTGAGAATCCAAATCATCTCAATTCTATATAATGCAACAAGTTTAGGACTAGCCTTAATTTAAAAAAAAAAATTACTAAACAGTACAATGGGTGAGCTCATAACACAACACTTTATAAGTAACATAATGAAAAAGATGAGAAAGTGAGCTTATTTGTTAATTTATTCAAATTGTTATCAAAACTATAATTGAGTAGTGTTGAGAAAATAAAAGCTTTCATTTAGGTTTTTTTATATTAACTTTTCAAAAACTTTTATTGAGCTGTGCCAAGATAATTACATCCTCCATTTGCATATAAATTATTTTTTATTAGAATTTCTATGACATTGTTGTAATTAACAAATTATTGATGTGATGAAAAAAAGAAGAACCTAATAAGAATTTAAATATTGTGCAACACAAGATTTGATATACAAAAACGCTACTAAAATGTCATCAAAATCTCCTTGTTATTAATGACTTAATTAATAAATTAAGTCCAATTTTAGGCAAAGATCATTATGTATTCAGCCTGTTGCTTTTTATACCTGTTATTTTTTTCGCGCCACATAGGTCTGCATTGATAGTACTTAGTACGTGACTAGAATAATCAAGTATGTGTAGGTACTAATAAGAAGTATATTTACTTACTCTCCTTCTCGTGGTCGAAGCCCACAATTACGAAGTAGTCGACGAGCCTGGACATTGCACTCCTACGGTCACATTCCAGCACAAATACAACAAATACACTTCGTAATTTGATTACACGAATTTACACACATTATTTATACAAAGTTACTCGTTTGCACATTTTTACCGCACTTTACCGATCACCGATAGTTCCGTACACACAACGCGTAGAATTCGCACACCATACACTTCACGGAATGTAAACAACACTTTCATTTATCGCGAGCTACAGAATTTTTAGTTGCAATAACGAGAAAGATTATAAATTGTCCAGACGGAGAGGTTATGCGCTAATCCTTACAAAGATAACGGTATTCAACAGAAATTTATTTAGAAAAAGGTCATCCACTTTAAAACTAATAGTTAATGAAATAAATAACGCCCTATATTGTATAATTTAAAATATTTTTTGTAACTAAACGTCATTACGACCACAACCCATCGCTCGTACGTCCGACATTTCTAAAAAAACTACTAAGAATAAAAATCTACCGTTAAAAATTGCCATGTTTGTTTTTGAAATAACTACTATGTTTTATTTCTAATCCAAGGTTTTTTTGCTGTTGATTGTATTCACTGATGATTTGATAAATCGTCAGCACTGTTTTCTGGTGTATCTTCTTGAAACGAGTACAATAGCAACAATACTCTTCTAGCTTACTGCCCTGTAACTTCAGCACATGAATGGACAAAAGAAAATCTCATATGCGACCGAAGCGACCCGGTGTTTTCGTATTCACTTAACTCGCTCTTGTACCTTAAATTTTCTGAACTACCAAGCTTAATAATTATATAAAAGTACTAAAAGCAAGTTTTAAATCTACCGGTTATAAATAAAAGGTTAATAGTAACGCCAGCCAGATGCCATTACTAAGAATATTTGTTTATTGTTTGTTCCACACAATGTGCTCTGAGTAGTGCCCTGACAGTTCATCATCATCAGCCTTTGAATGTCCCCACTGCTGGGGCACAGACCTCCTCTCTTAGAGAGGGTGTGAGCCGTAATCCACCATTCAGACCCAATGCGTATTTGCGTATTGGTGGATGTCACATGTTATGATGATTTTAATAAATAGGTATAAATAAAATAAATGTCTTCGAGTTTTTGGTTCTAGTCTATTTTTTGCCAAGGAGCATCATCATCATCAGCCTTTTTAATGTCCCCACTGTTGGGGCACAAGCCTTCTCTCTGTGAGAGGGAGTGGGCCTTAATCCACCATGCGGGGATTCGCGAGACGCGCTTCCCAATGCGGATTGGTGGAGACCACCAATCCACCAATCCGCACCACACGACCACATGTCTTCGAATTTTTGGTCATAGGACACGTCGGTTTCCTCACGATGTTTTTCTTCACTGTTTTGAGAGCAGTGGTGATGAAATAATTTACACAAAGTAAAGCGCCTGCCTGGGTTTGAACTCACGACTTCTAAGTCGCGGCCAATACCACTGGGCCACCACTGTTCTACTGGGCCACCACTGCTTTTACCTCAGTCCTGTCAGTTCACCTATAATTTATTTATTAATTTTTAGTTGCCAAGCAACGATTGGCATAAAAATAATTTTTTATTTTCATCACTATACACTAACAAGTTCCAAATTATATATAGTTTATCCGATAAACAATTCATTTTTTGTGATCGTGATCTTGTGATCGTGCTAATAAATAAAACTAGCTTTTTCCCGTGGTTTTACTCCCGTAACCGTGGTAAAACGCACGGTTCTTCTAAGAAACTACAGTAATGAACGGTGCGTTTTCACGACAAATAATAGCCTTCGACACTCGGTGACGGTGTACCTTTCTATAAGTGATAGAATATCGTATTAAGATCAGATACTTTGGAAATACATTTTACAAATACTAAGAACACAAGTCCAAGTAATCACCAAAAAAACTCCTATATAAACACAAAACTGGCAGCATTTGAACAAATAATCTTCCATATTTGTTATCTGTGCACTAAAAACTTTAGTAATCTGGCTGAATGAAAAAGAAAAGAGAATTCTCTACCTTTCTCTGTTCTACACATGCAAACTTGTATGGTAGTGACAGCAGTTGAAAAGCTATTTAATTTGTTTGCATTTTGGCCGCTGATAACGCAAACAATTTATCAAAATATTATTGATGTTTGATTATTACATGAGATTATTAACCTTTTCATCGTAAATTTCCGTTTACCGCCCTCAAAACAATGTCGGATGCTCCAAATAATCAAATACCAGGATTGAAGCAGAAGAAAGTGTTTAAAATAATAGTGTTAGGTGACTCAGGCGTTGGCAAAACGTGTCTAACTTATCGCTTTTGCGAAGGACAGTTTTTAGATAAATCTGAGGCCACAATCGGTGTTGATTTCAGAGAAAGGAACATAAAAATTGGCGGGGAAGATATAAAGGTAATTTCTGAAAATTAACTATATATTTCTTGATAAAATTGCAAAACGATGAGCAGCATATGTTTTTGCCTATTACCGTTATTTTGTACAATCTGGTGTTAAGTTTATGAGAGAAACTTGATAAAAGATAATTATATTTTTGGCCTTGAGGGTAAGGAGCAAGTACCTCACACCTGGATGCATGATTCAGCCATTAAAGAACCTATGAAGTCTAATTATTATACTATAAGATTTGTTTTTTTGATTGTCAGGGTCTAGCAATCTAGTTCTAGATAGACTTAAATTAATTCTTAATACTAGATTACCAGTTGGAAGTACTGTACTGGCTGGAGTATGGCAATGAAGTCTAATCAAACAAAAATTGCCAGCTCATCTCACTTTGTTTAACTTTGTCACAAATATTTAGAATTTTAGACCTCATTGTAAACAATTGAACCAACTGAATCTAAGAAAAGATCTTATGGAAAGTAAGTAATCATTTATTTCACAAAAAGATTAGCCTATATGTAACATTAGTATTGAAATCACATGATAGGTTATTTCACATAAATGAGACCCTGTCCTTCAAACTAGGACATTGTCCTGTATCTTGAAGAACAGTGTACTTTTAATGGATTGATTTGAAAACAGTAGATCACTCATTCTGATGTTAACTATATAATCTTATTTAAGGGTCTACCACCAGCCAAGTGGCGCCCTCATTGAATAAAAAAGTGTCAGAAACGGCTGTTTTTGGTACTTTTGCCTACTACTTTGGATACGAAACATTCTGAGACCTGTTTTAACAACGTAAAAATACTTTGTAACAAATGTGACTTTAGATTCTTTAATATTTATTTTCTATGCTATGCTCCGATTTTTTATTCAATGAGGACGCCACTTGGCCGATAGTACGGCCTTAAATCAGATAGGTGGAGGTTCTTAATGAGGAGTGTCTATGTAAGTGTGTTGTGTGGGGTTAGTCTTTTTTTTGGAAGGGCAAGGAAGTAACATTTACTGTCAATACTTTACAAACATAACAAAGACAATTCAAATTAAGACATTTAAACGAAAGGTCTTGTAACCAAGCCGGTGGTATATCCACAACATTAAAAATAAAAAAAAAAACAAAGACAAACAAAACAAAAACATAGGGATCACAGTCCAGCACAAGCACCAGACTCAGTAAATGTTAGTGTGCAACATAGCCACAAAACTTTTCAACGCTGACTTAAAGCCTGCCCTCTTATTCATTCCTGTAAGTGAACTTATCAACTACGTGTCATAAAAATCTAAATACTACTAACAAATTAAAAAAATACTAGTACCTTCATCAACTCAGTTAATTTGTATCTTGTCACTGTATCATTACCTGGACTGGAATATATTTCCAAGTAACTAGGTAGTGGAGGTCAGAGTGTCGCCAACTTTAAAGTTTTACCTGTAGATTTACAGTTTTATGGAATTTCTTCAAGTTCATCAAGTTTTTAGTTTAAGCCTCCAATTCTACAGTTTTTTGTTAAAGGTGCTGTAGTGGGAGTGCCATAAATTTTATGGGAAATTAAGATTGTACCTAGCTGGTGGTAAATACCTACCAATTTTATAATAAAAACATTTGACAATTTTTTTTTTTTCTAAGATTTATACATATTGCCTAAGACCTATACCCAATTTTCAGATCTATGCGAATTACCGCAATTTGAAATAATATTTGTATGGCCTACGGATAGTTGTTCTGAGTGTAGGTGTCTTTGTATATGTGATATGAGTGTACATGTTTGTGAACGCACACACGTACGACACAGGAGTAATTCCTAGTGTGGGGCAATGTTTCTTTAAAAAGAAAAGAAAGAAGAAATGTCTATTTTGACTCAAAATACAATAAAACACTGATTTGAAATTTAGTCTACTCAAAATTTTTGAGTAGACTAAATTTCAAATCCATTGAACCAACACTGATCCATTTTGTTAGTAAAAGTGCTTTAAACTATATTAGTTTACATATAAACGCAAACAATGTTTAAAGAGCGGAGAGTCATACCTGTCCGGTATCACACTCAGGATGCTGTTGCTACTCACACGCACTCTGTGCAGCAGAGACGCCGCTTTCATGCGTAAAATTGCCGCGAAACCATCTGTTCGTGCCTCCATGAACATGGCGGACGCGCTGCAAAACGGAGGGAGCCTCAACAACATCCTGAATGCGTTACTATATTGGACCCGCAAAGTTTTGACAGCCCTTTGCGTATATACTGTCCACAGGCTGCTGGTGTAGAATGTCTGACAAAAGGATTTAAAAATCATCTTGACCTGTCTTGTACGCCTGCGGACGGCAAGTAGTGGGTAACTCGCCGTCCGATCAGCACCAGGCCCGAGAGTCGATGGCGCGTAGTGTTCCACGCGCGCCTCAAAGAGTTGTCAGCAAAAGGACGGGGCCTGCCACGGCCGATGCCTGCCCGGGGGTGGAGGATAAATTCGAAAGAGTTACCTCGCCCCTGGGCACTCAAGGCAGGGAGGAACAGGGGTGGGTTTTAGTCAGTAAGAGTCTGACACGCCCTTCCGCTCCACCCTAGAGCGGAAGAAGTCATAGGATGATTTCCCACCCACAAAAAAAAAAAAAACCTGTCTTGTACAGCGGGCAAACCTGCGGGGCAGCATATTAAATAATAATAAATACTTAAATAAATAATAAAACTCTTTATTTTCAGGCTACTTTGGCGCATAGATATATACCTTACAGAATAACATTTATATTATAATACAGTTTGTGTTAATATATAGAAACTTAAGCTTATTAACGTAAGTTTCTATATAATCACTTCACTTAGCACTACGTTATTGTGCGTTCTGGTGGCACTTGTCCGCGGAAGCGACAGAACACCACGTCTCTTTTTTTTTTTTTTTTGCGGCTAATATTCTTCTTGTGCAGAAATGATATCCCATAACCGTCAAAGTCAATGCTCTGCGCTCCCTTTCTGTATCACATTCGTCGTGCAAAGAGTCCATGACTACATGTCCCAGATATTTGAATTCATAGACTTCGAAGATCAGTACTGGTCCCCATATATTCTCTATAGGTTTACATGAGATTACATTCTAAGCTCGGTAGCAATGCAGCGGCAACACTGCTGCGCAGAAAACACGAACGTGCGTGAATCACGTGACAGTTCTCTGTCTAACGCTTCGTGCAAAATGTCGTTGCCATACATTTTGCACGAAGCGTTAGCGTTAACGTTAACAGAAAAGTATTTTGTCTAAAGGCTCAGTAGTGACGCGTCCGCCGCAGCGGTATCTCCGTGAAGATGAATTTTCTCTAATTCAGAAATAGAAAAAAAAGGAAAAAAATACGGATTCCTTCTCACTAGGTCATCGGTCCTACTTGTGGGAGGTCTTCCATCGCTGCGTCTTCCGGTTGATGCGGTCGCCACTCCAGAATCTTTCGGCCCTATCGAACATCTGTTCTATCGGCAATGTGCCCTGCCCACTGCGACTCTTCTACCTTTGCGGCTCTTTGGGTTATGTCGGTAACCTTGGTTCTCCTGCGGCTATTGTCATTTCTGATTCGATCACGCAAGGATATTCCGAGCACAACTCTCTCGATTACTCTTTGAATGACTTTAAGCCTTCTTTTTTTTTCAGAGGGTTCCGTACCCAAGTGGTAAAATGGACCCTATTACTAAGACCCCGCTGTCCGTCTTTTTTTTTATTATTATTGATAGGCACGCGTTTGACCACCATCTCACCTGATGGTAAGCGATGATGTGGTCGAAGATGGAACACGCTTGCCTAGAAAAAACAGTGTCTGTCTGTCCGTCTGTCACCAGGCTGTATCTCGTGAACCGTGATAGTTTTTTTTTTTTTTGTGGGTTGGGAAATCATCCAATGACTTCTCCCGCTCTGGGTGGAGCGGGAGGGCGTGTCAGACTCTTACTGACTAAAACCCACCCCTGTTCCTTCCTGCCTCGAGTGCCCAGGGGCGAGGTAACTTTGTTTCGAATTTATCCGCGACACCTTTTTTTTTTTTGTGGGGTGGGAAATTATCCAATGACATCTCCCGCTCTGGGTGGAGGCAGGCATCGGCCATGACGAGCCCCGTCCTTAATGCTGACAACTCTTTGAGGCGCGCGTGGAACACTACGCGCCGTCGACTCTCGGGCCTGGTGCTAATCAGACGGCGAGCTACCCATTACTCGCCGTCCGCAGGCCCGGGTAACCGTGATAGTTAGACAGTTGAAATTTTCACACATGATATATTTCTGTTGCCACTATTACAACAAATACTAAAAACCAGAATAAAATAAACATTTAAGGGGCTCCCATACAACAAACGTGACCAGTTTTTTTTTACATTTGATAGGCACGTGTTTGACCACTATCTCACCTGATGGTAAGCGATGATGTGGTCGAGGATGGAGCACGCTTGCCTAAAAGTAACCTATTCACTCTTGACTTAAAGACTCAAATCTAGGTTGTAGTTATTAGGAAACACACTCCGGTAGGGAATTCCACTCCCTAGCTGTACGCACAGTGAATGTGTTCCTTGCCTTCTGTTGACGATACGGCCCATTGTGAGCGACCACGCCAGTGTCATATATCATCACTGGCAACACGCACTGGTCATAGACTTCATTGACGATCATTTACTAAAAATTATTGTTACGAGCTGGGTATGGGATAAATTATTTTAGACCGATTAATTAACCAAATATCTTTTATTAACTCAACAACTTATTTACACAAACACTAATTCAATAATAATCGCTTGTATTCGCATCTGTTCGCATCCGTAGTCGAAAACAGACTGACTCACTCGGCCGCCGTCCGGCCTATTTATACAGTCATGGAAGTTTCCAGAACATTGTCGAACTATCCTATAGTGGAATATTCTAGAAACATCTATGAACTTCTACACAGTACCACAATGGAATGTTCTCGAACGTAGTGGAAACTTCGACTACATTCTCGAACATTCCAGTGTAATACGGTCGACGTAACATTAATTTGCTTCTATTATAATAAAATTAAACTTATATTGATTCCAGCTCCAGCTATGGGACACTGCGGGTCAGGAGCGGTTCCGCAAGTCTATGGTGCAGCATTACTACAGGAATGTGCATGCGGTCGTCATCGTTTATGATGTCACAAAACCTGAGACGTTTCATGTGAGCTTTTCTTATATTTTCACTTTATTTATTTCATCACCACTGCTCCCAAAACGGTGAAGGAAAACATCGTGAGAAAATCGGCATGACCTAAAACCAAAAATTCGAAGACACGTGACAGGCCCTGGTGACTTGTAATACAGGTTTCTACAGCATGTAACAAAAACCCTCTCCGATCCAATAAAGGTTTACTCCTGGTTTAACATACGTACTAGAAAAAGTTGTAAAAAAAATGTAACTCTTAAAAACCAAAAGTTATAGATTTTTTATTTTTATAAAATAAGCGAAATTTAACACTAAATATGAAAAATTTTCATAAGTTGACACTCCACCGGCCGGCGAATTTTTTTCATTTTTACCTATTTTTATAACAAACGATACCGCCCTGCACTAGCCGCACTGTAGGCACTCTGTCTCGCTCAGGCGGCATATTTGAAACGAAACAGTAGGTGAACTTTGTCGAGCGCTCAGTGTTGCCTTTGATAAGTTTTTCTTTTTTTTTTAATTAATCATTTTCATTGGGGAAAAATAATTATCTCGCATCCATTAAATGGTTACGTATAATTATATGTGTACGATACCAAATAATACCCTTCAGGGTCGGACAGGGTTTTTGTTACATGCTGTATAGAAACCTACTTCAAGCACCAGTCTCACCCCAGGACCCGATGACTTTCATGGGAAAGTCTGGGTCCTGGCCTTGGAGGATTCTCTCGGGCCTCGACTGAGAGGGCTCCTAGCCTCACCCGCCCAGCTCCCACTCCTGAGTTTTGATGCGTTTTATCTTTCTAATTTTTCATTGATTTGACAAAGCATAAAATACGTGTCCAGTATTTTTTGAAAATCTAACTTACGGGTAGATAGTTTTTTTTTTTCGCTGGAATAATCCTTATAATTTTTATTTCAGTCAATAGCCAGTTGGATGCAAGAGGTAGAATCCCATGGTCTGATGAGGGCTCCCAGAGTGCTGGTCGGCAACAAGTGTGACTGTGGGACGCCAGAGTCTCGGCTAGCCACGACGTACGCTCAGAGGCTGGCTGACAAGTATGGAATGCCTGTAAGTCTCATATTTCTGATTAGCTTCTGTCCATGGCACCATATACCAAAGGAACTTATTTATTTTATTTAACAATTTATGTACACACAGACACAAGCTATTAATAAATAACATAATAAACATGAGTACAAAGGTACTGCTTATTTCTAAAGAAATTTCTATCAGCAGACCTGCGAAAAAAGAAGTGAAAAAGAAATGTAGACAATAGTGTGTAAAAAACAGAAAAAAGATTACGAGAAGTCTTAAACTAAGGTATTACATAAACCTACACATATAATGTTAATATGAATATATCCACTCACCCGCCCACCGCGGGAACCGTACATAGCCGTTACGCCACCTGCTCGATCGGGAATTTCTCCGCGCAAGCGCTCCTGTGCGCATTATAATTATTACAGTAGAGAGGAAAGGTAGTGCTCTTTTAGACCATTTTTAAAGACAGAAATAGATTTCAAATCTCGGATCCTAGGCGGAAGTGAGTCCCACAACCTTACCGCATGGACTTACTGTCGGTATATCATTCCAATCCGTTGAGCCAGGGCAGTGGTGGTTTTACAAGTTGTAGGTTGTAGCCAGGCAAATAATATTTAAATACCGCTTCAAAGCAGAACTAATATCAGATAATCAGATAAATATTGACGTTTATCATTGAAGTTATTGAAAAATATATATTATTTTGCAATATGTCTTATCTACTTTATTATCAATGGCCTTATCAAGGTCGTCACAGCTTAATGGAACACAGAACAATCATAGGCATTACTATGAGTGTTCTGTAATCATTAGTCATCCTGTGAATATTTATTTATCAAATCCAGTGATGTACTAATTTTGTTGTATCACTAGATTTATAAGCTAGCCGTTTCACACTGTTTCTAGTTTTTGTCGGTCTTTATTTCATCACGTAACATAATAAGTGTTTTTAGCGGATCCCCCTGAGCCGTACCCTGTCTATCACACAGGATCCGAGCCTAGCCCGACGTGCCTATGCATCAGGAACCGTTCCAATCCCACAGGAACCGTGCCTATGCGTCGGGAACCGTGCCTTTCCCACAGGAACGGAGCCTTCCCCACAGGAACCGAGTCTGTCCTACAGGACCCGTTCATATCCCACAGGAACTGTACGCTCAAGCGGTTAGAACTCACGCCGAGAGACCAACCCGAGCGAGTGGTAGGAGTATCACCCGTCGCACTCGAACAATAGCTTAAAGTCCAGCGATGAAATTATCTGAACTACACTCGCTACTCGCTGCTCGCTCATCGTTGGCGGTGGGACAAGGGCCATAGTAAAAAAACTTTTTTACAAAAAAAAACAACCGACTTCCAAAAAAAAAATACACTAAAAATTTATAAATAACTTTAATTTCGGAAGTCGGTGTTTGTATTCTTACTTCTTCGTTATTTGACACCGACTTCCGAAATTAAAGTTATTTATAAATTTTTAGTGTATTTTTTTTTTTGGAAGTCTGTTGTCTTTTTTTGTAAAAAAGATTTTTTTATTTTTCACTTTTTAGTTGTTATACCCCAGAACTAAAAACCCCAATATAATGGATCGTAGAATTTAAACATTTGGAGAACACCAAAACGTCATCGAGGTACACGTATTTTCCGTTTTTGTTCAGTTTCTCAAAAAGCGCTGAAGCAATTTCGATAAAATTTATATGGGACCTCGGGAGTATATTCTTTCAGATGAAATAAGAATTTTGAAAATTGGTTCACAACTGACGGAGAAATCGGGTAACATACAAAAAAAAAAAAACATACAGACGAATTGAGAACCTCCTCTTTTTGGAAGTCGGTTAAAAATAAATTAAAAAGTAACTACTGGAGTCTGAAAGTGGCACCGGTGACACGTTTCGTTTGTTACAAAAAGGATAAGGTAGTTTTACGTGGTTAAAATAGGACTCAAAGTGTTTCGTATCCAAAGTAGTAAGCAAAAGTACCTAAAACGGCCGTTTTTGACACTTTTGCTTACTACTTTGAATACGAAACATATTGAGTCCTGTTTCAACAACGTAAAAATACCTTAAGCTCTTTGTAACAAACGCAACATACGATTTTTTAATCTTTATTTTCTACGCTTTGCTACGATTTTTTATTCAATGAGGGCGCCTCTTGGCGGCGCCTATACGCCTTAATTTATTATACATAAAACAACACGTATACTAAAATCATCATTCTCCTGCCCTTATCCCAATTTATTTGGGGTCGGCGCAACATGTCTTTTTCTTCCATACTCCTCTATTAGTCGTCATCTCTGTAGTCACCCCCTTTTTACCCATATCCTCTTTCACACAGTCCAACCATCGTTTCTTTGGCCTTCCCCTACTCTTATAGCCATCCACATCCATACACAAGACTTTCTTCACGACATTTTCTTCATTCCTCCGCATCACATGCCCATACCACGACAACCGATTTATACAACACGTATACTAAAATATTAATAATTAAATAATCTTTAAAATGGTGAAGGTTTCATAAAAATACGCTTTATAGTTTTTGCGTGATTCTCAATTTATTATCCGCGTTAGACATAACTTTAAAAATTAATTACACTATGTTATAAAAATATAATTTCAAATATTCACATATCAAATTACGAAGGAAATCGTCTAGAGTAACATATATTTTTTTCAAAGAAATAAGACAAGTCGTCTAGACGTGATGTTCAATTAAAAACCATTAGAAGTCTTATAACCTCGCCTTAACTTCTACTGTCTGTTTCCCACGTCCTAATTCTATCCCTTATCTTGCTTTTCCAGTTGTTTGAAACATCCGCGTTACTGGACTCGGAGTGCGACAACGTGGAGTCTATATTCATGACGCTGGCCCACAAGTTGTACTCCAAACAACCCCTAAGGGTGGTCAGTGTTGAGGTAAGATTTACAAATGGCATAACTTCACGACTGTATTTCCGATATAATAGACGTGGTATCTCACAATGGGTCTCATCAGAAGGCTTTAAGTCACCCAAAGAGTGGGCTATGCTCGGAGTTTCATTGCGTGATCGAATCAGGAATTATGACATCCGCAAGAGAACTAAGGTTACCGACATAGCCCGAAGAATCGCCAAACTGAAGTGGCTGTGGGCAGGAGACATTGCTCGCAGAACAGACGTTTGATGGGGCCGAAAAGTTCTCTGATGGCGACCGCGTACTGAAAGACGCAGCGTTGGTAGGCCTTGTTTTTTTTGTCGGGTGGAATATCCTCATGAATGTCCTTCGCCTGGGGCAGGCTAAGGGGTCTGACAGACTCTTTACTGACTAAAAACCACCCCGGTGTTCCTTCCCACACTTAGAGATCCCCGGCTAGTGCCCGCGAATCCCAGCGGGGAGAGTGAGGTGTCCGCGACGTCCAATAGGGACGCGCGTGGAACACTACGCGCCGCCACCTCGGGTCCTGCTGGGCGGAGGGTCGCCGGTAGCCGGTGGATGCGAGACGCACAGGATCGGTCATTGTGGCGACACTTGGGGGAGGCCTATGTCCAGCAGTGGACGTCTTTCCACTGAAATGATGAGACGTGGTATATGATCTCTATCTTTTCTCTACATAGTAAAGCTCCTCCTTAATCACCCAAGGGATTATAATGCAGTTTTCACTATTAGAAAGATCGATAAATGACCTAGGTTTGTGTGTATAATTTGTATCCGTGCAGACCCGGGGTGGGTCGCTGGTAAGATTTAAATACGAATATTTCCTGGGTACAAAAACAGTAATTCTACTTATTTCGTGAGTAAGATTATCAAAAAAAACTAGGCACATATTTTTTGCTTTACCAAACCAATAAAAATTACAAAGATAAAACTCATCAAAGTATCTGAGTGGGGGCTTGTTACGTCACTTAAAGTGTACCACGGCGTGACGTCGCGCAAAATTTCTACGCATTGTATCGTTTTTAGGGTTCTGTAGTCCTAATAAGGACAATGAACCCTTTTAGTTTCGGTCTGTCCGTCCGAGTCATAGCTTAGAGACTGTTATTAAAGCTGAAATTTTGCATGGGTATATAATATATATTAATCACGCAATGAAAAGGGTTCGATTACGGGCTATCCACGCCTACTTGGAAAATTCATCTGTATTAAAGAAAAAAAAATATAAAAAACATCAACCGATTTCCAAAAAAGAAAATACACTAAAAATGAAAAACATCCGAAATTAAAGTTATTTTTAAATTTTTTGGGTATTTTCTTTTTTGGAAGTCTGTTACACTTTTTGTAAAAGTATTATTTAATTTTCAATTTTTAGTTGTTAAACCCCAGAATGACACCTAAATATTAAAGTTACGCCCAAATCGTTAACCCTAATAACATGAAACTTGGAATTTGAACATAATCGGAGTTAACCAAGAGTGAATAGGTTACCACATCATCGCTTACCGTGAGGTGAGATAGTGGTCATACTCGTGATTATCAACAATAAAAAAAACCCTAAACGTTTTGTTTACCTACAATTATGTTCAAATTATGTACAAAAAAATATGTAAACAGATGACTGTGTATACATTTTTTTTTTCAAATAGCGCTGAATCAATTTTGGTAAATTTTATATTGGACCACCTCAAAAGAATACTCTTTCTAAAAAAAAAAAAATATATAAAAATCGTTTCACAATTGACAGAGAAATCGGTGAACATATTTACATAAAAAAAATACATACAGTCGAACATAGAACTTCCTCCCTTTTCGAAGTCGGTTAAAAAAGATAGGAATTTCATTGATTAGAATATTTTTTCAATTACCTACATATTGGATTCTCAAAAAAAAATGATTTACTATTACTTATGTATCACTAAGCGTTTTAAAGTTTTTACTATAAGTATTTTATGACGTATCTCTAGAGCGCGTGCTAGATGGTTTGAAATCACCATTTCTACGAAAGTAACCGTCTAGGACGCGCTTGGTTTGTTTTTCTACCAAGGGCGGTTAAAGTTCATACCAAATTTTGCATCACGGTTTGAAAAATTTGTTTCAAACCGTCGTCTCAAACCATCTAGCACGCGCTTGACTCAAACAATGTTTCATTTCCAGGGAGAGCACGGCCCAGGCCTGGTGAATCTCCGGCGACAGAAGCGATCCACGAGTTCCAATGACAGCTGTCTATGCAGTTAGACTATACACCTCATAGCCACCGCGCAATGTACGCGATACAAACCAATTCCGTCTAACATCCATGACAAGACGTACTACGACAGAGAATTATCATTACTAGCGTCTGCGCACGGGTTCGACCGCGTTTTATGGTGATTTAAAGTATCCTGTGTATGTTTTCAGATATTTTTTTTATAAAAGCGTTGCTTCACACTAGGAATTAGTTCTGTATCTTGACAGAAATATGTAAACTCACATACACATGACTCGGAACAACTATCTGTAAGCCATACAAACATTTGATCCGTGGGGGGATCGAACCCGCGACACGCAGCGCAGCAGCCGATAGCTCAACCGCTGTGCCAACCGTGCTGTCAAATCTTATGGATAGTCATCATCATCTATCACCATTTGACACCAGTCTTGTCATGTAGTATCATGTTTTTATTTGGTTATGAAGGTCAGAGTCACTTTTGAAACAGTCTGATGCAGTTGGTGGCAGTTATTTTATTTCAATTATTGATTTCATGCCACCAACTGCATCAGACTGCTTGGCATCTTCAACTTTGTACGGAACCTTATTTATTTAGTAGAGGAGCTCGTGGCTAAAGTAATAACAGCAGCACGGGTCGATCCATCAGGTTAAGCTACGCTTGCCAGGGTTGGTCCATGGATGGGTGACCATCTTTACATACCGAGACTCCTCCGTGCCTCGGAAAGCACGTTAAGCTGTTGGTCCCGGCCAGTCGTCACGGTTCGTCAGAAGCCCGAAAGTGACAACCAGTCTTACCAAGGGGTATCTTATTACCCAGTAACTGGGTTGTGGAGATCAGATAGGCAGTCGCTCAATGTAAAATACTGGTATTTAGCTGCATCCGGTTAGACTGGAAGCCGACCCAAGATAGTTGGGAAAAGGCGCGGGCAGATTGACTTATTTATATAGTAGTCTCACTAATCCGACACTTTAGTACTCCGGGACATCCATTAGTCTGGCGCCCTCCGCCCGGGTCTACCCCACCGCTTCCTACATGATCCCAAATTAAATTAGGAAATTCTAAAATGCTTTATTTTAGTTATCTTGATTTTTAGGGATCCGTACCCGAAGGGTTGAAACGGAGCCCTATTGTTGTCACTCACGTGTCCGTCTGTCGTACATCACAAAATTTTGTTACGAAGAATTTTTTAACTTCCCATTGACATATGAATTTGAAATTTGGTGATAATGTTTATTATTACGTATACTTTTCGTTTCATTCATTACGTATACGTTTCGTCTGCTCCGATTTTCGGTATCTCGGTTCACTCGTGCAAAGCGATGGCGAAATAGATCGGACTTTTAAGCACAGAATTAACACTGGATGGATGAAATGGCGGCAGGTCACCGGGACTATCTGCGACTCCCGCATTCCCCTTAAACTTAAGAGGAAGATTTATAAAACAATGGTCAGACCTGCTGTCTGGTATGGTCCAGAATGTTGGGCCACAAAAGGGATGAATGAAAAGTAATTGCATGCGGTTGAGATGAGAATGCTAAGTGCGATGTGTGGTGTTACGCGCATGGATAGAATTAGGAATGAATATACAAGGTGTAACGAAAAGGTGTGGTCATATTTTAAGAACTGCATCTGCCCATCGATATGAACAACTTTCTTCAAGAAAATCTGAGGAACATCTCAACATTTTGTTTTACCTCCCACACAAATATTGATCAGATGATGATGATATGGAAAGTCCAATTTTTTTTTTGAATTGTCTATTTTTTCTTAGAGAAAGTTGTTCATTTCCATGGGCAGAGCCGGTTCTTAAAATTTGACCACACCTTTCCGTTACACCCTGTATAAGAGGAAGTCTGAAAGTGGCACCGCTGACTGGAAAGTTGTGTGGAAATCGGTTGTCGTGGTATGAGCATGTGATGCGGAGGAATGAAGAAAATGTCGTGAGGAAAGTCTTGTGTATGGATGTAGATGGCTATAACAGTAGAGGAAGGCCAAAGAAACGATGGTTAGACTGTGTGAAAGATGATGTGGGTAAAAAGGGGGTGACTACAGAGATGATGACTAATAGAGGAGTATGGAAGAAAAAAACATGTTGCGCCAACACCAAATAAATTGGGATAACGGCAGGAGAATGATGACTTTACTAACAAATACCAATATTTGGTACGGAACCCTTAATGTGCGAAATCCTACACGCACTTGGTCTATACAATCTAGCAATCCGAACATTTTAATAATCTGACACTCCGTGGTTTTTATAATGATTTAGTATCTGGATGACCGAGTTTTGCTCGGTTTTTACACAGATAAAACAACATTTTCTAAAAATGAAACCTAGCTAGATCGAATCTTTGGAGCCGTTTCTGAGATTCAGATTATACATACAAGAATAGGGAATATGCATGATATTTTTTGTTCATTTGAAGACTTATTAACTATAGTGAACAAATATGAAGGAATTTTCAAATTATCATTATCAGCGACGAAGTTATAAAGCTTTAAAGTTGATAATTAGAAAGAGAAGTCCGACGTGTTCTTTGACGTCAAAGGACATGACGCCCCATAGAAAACAGCGTTTTCGAGAGAGGGACAGATATATTTGTTTAAAATTGTTACATCTCGTTTAATTTTCGATCAATTTTGATTCTACTTTCACTGTTCGTACTCTATTTTAGTATATTCATCGATAAACTGGTTAGATAACAAATATTTTTTTCGTGCTAATTCCCTATTGCTCGTTTAGAGGTATTAATTAGATTTTCTCACCACAGAGGTAATTAGGAAGGTATCATTATTCTCATAACAAAGATAATTATACTGTGGGAGACTGGTACCTAAACTAGACGTGAGCCTGTATTTCAGGACACCAGGTCTTCACCCTTTGCGTAATGTTACATTTTGTTGACATTATGTACTCGTACATGGGGTAAGTTATTTCAAACAATAAATTGCAAAAAGATCTATTTTGATTTTAAAATGTTTTCATTGAAGCAGTGTAAGTCTAGTACCGTTAGTAGATATTCATATGAATGTGTCTGTGAGTGACTGGGTGTGTTTGTGAGTGTTGTGTGTCTGTGTGGGAGGAGAGTCTTATTTAAATGAAAGGGATGCGGGATGTAATAAACACTGCCGGATTAGTGGGACTCTACTGTATTTATTTTTTAATTTGTTTCATCACAACTGCATCAAGGTGGATCACTGCGTTGCCCATTTTCTCACAGGTCATGGCAACATTAAGGGTAAATTATTTTCCTTCAAGCTTGTTGCCTCACCTTTATGTCAATGTTCTACACCTGATTGCGAATACGAACAATCCGCACATCATATCCTATGGGAGGATACTCTTTGGCAAACTGAACGCAATATTATGTTGGATAGTATTCAGACTACGTCTGGAGTTATCTATTACCCGGAACCTGTGGAAACTAGAAGGAATTTTTGTGCGTTCAAGCGTTTTTGCCATACCTATTATTGGAATCAAGTGTAACAACTCACAATTTTTTTAGGACTTATAATATTAGTGTTTTTAACCAGTGGTACTTGGCAACTGGGCTTACTCCAGTTGTAAATACCCCCTTTGTGCCTAATGGCCTAGCGTTGTTCTGTCTCCCGCTTGATTAGGAAGTGGAAATTATGTTTTTCCTACTCCTCCGCTGTCTTTTTTGATTAATTCCGTTGCGGGACCCAAGACAGTTTAATCGTTTCTCTGGGACTCGTCGAGCTTCATTGCCTCAGCGTTTTTTCTGGTGGTCGCCACTGTTGATTCTGGCTTACAGAAGTTACAGTGGTTAAGGAATAGTGTGGCGGGCTGGGTCCCAAAAAAAAATTAAAAATCACTACTGCATAGCTATTAAGTAAGCTGTAGTAATGCTCGTGTAGGGAGACTGCAGCACTTACAAGTATGTTGCGGAGTACTCATGAATTGATAATTTATTTTACATTTTTACATTTTCTACCATAGAAATTACCATTTTGTACCATTCTCCCCAAACATTCCTTCAGAACCACAATCGTTCGTTTCGGGATCTCTTTCTTTGCCTAACCTTATGCCATTATTTGGGTTCTCCTCGTCTCTTCCAGCCGTGTCTGTGCTGGGTCGTCGAGATATACAAATTGTTTGCCTTCAGGTCATTGTTACAGCGGACATCCAGGTTAGAGTTCTTCTACGTTTTTTCGGACCGTTGTCGATGCTCAGAACTTGTCTGGTCATGTGTTGGGATGGAATCTAATAATTATGAGCAGCTGGTCTCAAAATAGTGAAGCAAAATATTGTGAGAAAACCACGTATATGGGGTGGATTACTGCCAGCTGCCTGTCTCAAAGAGGAGGCTGTTATAGGATAATTATGCTTACGCTATAATGTTTTATAATGTGTTAGCTTTGTAACCTTTATTATACACGTATTCATCATTATACACTTCCAGCCTTATTTTTAAACTTCACTAACCATTTGCTTAGACACTGATTAACAGATTCTAAACTCAGTTTAGGGACCGTGCACGAACTATAGGTGGCAGCACAAATCGACACGAGCGCCACAGTGTGGTAAGAGAATTAACTATTCAGAACTGTTATCGTGTTGCCGTCTATTTGTTTAAATTCTAATATATCGTCTTTAATATGATTAAAATGATAAAATATGGGTACGGGCCGATTAATAATGATTGTCCGCGTGGTCAGAATATGTCAAAAGGCCAAAGAGTGTTCGAATCGGGGCATGTCTTAGAAGTGGAAGGTTGTGTTTACTTTCAGATTTATTTATATTAAATAGTACCACTACTTATAAAACTTAGCTATTTTTACAAACAACATTATTAGTACTTACTTCCTAAATGTTTTTGGAACTCATACTTACATGTTTTTTATTTGCATTGATTCACTTTTGTCGTATCATAACACACATAACCATGGCAAGTGAGTACTATTCGTAGGCAAGTAATAGAATTTTACACCATTTGACTTATTTATATTTTTTTTTGAAGTGTTCAAGCATCCCGAAATGCAACAATACATTTTCACTTAGTTAAATGTCATTTTTCACTTCTCTATTGTAATTGTTTCCATAAAAGATTCGGATTTGCGCCACCAGGTGGCAGAGTCTTCGTCATGTACGTTCCCTATACCATGCGTCTCATCCATCAAATTCTACTGTATATGGGACAAAACCTCCTCTAAATGATTAGTCAACACTTCCACCCACATACTACCTATCTTCCGGGTAGAATATGTTGAATTAGGAAACTGCTAATCAGTGTTTAGTCACATGGTTACATTTTTTATAAAAAAACCCCTAAATTGCTACTTTCGATTAGTTGACCGAAATCGAAACATGCCTGGCTTAAGCAGTGGTATATCTCGTATATGTATGTAAGGGTCTATTTTAAATTCTTATTACTTATACAGGGTGTAAAGGAAAGGTGTGGTCATTTTTTAAGAACCGCATCTGCCCATCGATAAAAACAACTTTCTTCAAGAAAAAATGAAGAAATTCGCAAAAAAAAAATTACCTTCCATACAAATAATTGATCAGTTGATGATAACTTAGTATGGAAAGTCTAGTTTCTTTTTTTTCTTAGAGATAGTCGTTCATATCCATAGGCAGAACCGGTTCTTAAAATATGACCACACCTTTCCGTTACATCCTGTATTCTATCACATTCACACCTCATTAACATCACTGTCGTAAGTAGGCAGCTCAGTCATCAGCCATTTTTAACACCCGACGCAAAAAAAGGGGTGTTATAACTTTGACCGCTGTGTGTCTATCTGTGGCACCGTAGCTCTTAAACGGGTGAACCGATTTGAATGCGGTTTTTTTTATTTGAAAGCAGGTTTTCTAGCGATGGTTCTTAGACATGTTTTATCAAAATCGGTTCAACCGTTTCAAGGTATTTTGTGTTTTTTAAATGTTCGCTTTTCTATGATGCGTTGAGGGTTTCTAAAATTTGTAATTTAATTGGTATCTTGTAAGAATATGTATTTATATTAACTTTTATGGAGTTACACCCACTGTGAGTGATGAATGTATGCCAAAGTAATACCTATTTATATATAACCTTGTGCCAATGTTGGTAGGTAATATTGCTATGACATACTCGTAGTTCTAAACTGATAGGCGTCCGTTACACGCTTAAGCAAGCGTCGCTCAATTCCAAAAATCATCACTGATGGTTGGATACTGCAAAAATCAAAGTATCGAGATTTTTCATGCAACCATCAGTCACTAGGGAGCGTGCAGGAACTATAGATGGCAGCACATAAATGTCAATGTCAAGTATGTATACAGTAAAAGTTGCGGATTTCACTCACTTGATGGCAGTCTACGTTATGCGTGCTGCATGTGTGCATGATGCGTGTGTGTATATTTCGCAGCCATCTGGTGGAATCCGCCAGTCAATTCGACGCCTAGGCCGTTCATTAAACGCCGGCATTCAATTAAGGGTCTACTACCGGCCAACTGGCGCCCTCATTGAATAAACAATCGTAGCATGGCCTAGAAAATAAATATTAAAGAATCCAACGTCACGTTTGTTACAAATAGGATAAAGTATTTTTACGTTGTTAATACAGGTCTCAGAATGTTTCGTATCCAAAGTAGTAGGCAAAAGTGTCAGAAACGGCTGTTTTTGCACGAAAATGTCAGTGACTAGTTTTTAAAAAGTAATATATAGTTATTTACGATACTAGTGCGGTAAGTTGGTTGGGAAATTATTTACAAAAGAGTACGAGATTGTAAATAATTTCCGCACGTGTGCTACAATAAAAAATATTGTAAGACACACGTGCGGAAATTAGCGACACATTTGCGAGAAAACAGTATGTACAATAGGTAACGAAACCAACTTTTATTTTTATATATCAGTCGGAAATTTGCAACAATCTCTGACGTTTCTAATATGAAAATGGCGCGAACTTGCAAATGGCGCCACGTGCGCGTGTTGAAAATTAGAACTACATCTTTCGTCTCATTTTCTCTTTAATATTAAATCGATACAAACGTGTTTAGCAAAAGCGCTTCCAAGGACGTTTGATCATTCGGCTTATTTATTCTCGTAATGTAAAACTCCTTGGTGGAATCTTTATATATTTTAAATGGAAATTAAAAAAAAAACCCTAAAGGATATGCACGGTGCTATACATACCGCACATTCCATTGTAATTGTATGGTGCGTAATTTTTGACTTTTAAACAATATCACAGGTTTCGTAAATGCATTTTTTGAGCGAATGTGTTGAAAAAGTTTTCAACACATTTTCACTAGATGGCACAGACTACACCGTGCACGTTCCCTATACGTTATCTGTCAGTAAAAACCTTGACTGTGGATAACCTGACAGCAAAACCTACCGTCTAATGGACGCAGTGGGTGTTAAATTAAGTATTTTTATAGTAAATAATAATGTTTATATTATGTAACAGTATCTTCTATATTTTGTCGTCTATTTTATGGATATTCAATATTTTTACCTTTATAAGTAACTAGCTTCTATAAACTTTCAACCCCCTTTTTCCCCTTTTAAGAAGATTGTGAAGCGCCGATACGCGGCGAGAGAGAGTTGCAAGTCTTGGAGGCAATTACCTACATTTCCTTTTTTGTTTTAATGTTTCGGGCGATAACGTTTTCACTTCCCTAAACATTTACGAAATGCGACAATTTTGATCTCTTTGGATTCAGTATACCTTAATCTAGGTTTTACGTTTTCTTTTAAAGGGTCGATTTCACCAATTCTAAACGCCCAGTTAAACGCGTTTAAGCGAGCTTAAACGCGTTTAGACGCTGTCATAAATCTGAAGAGTACACGAAACTGCGAAAACTGCGTTAATTTATATGTTTTATTTAAAAATCAAAGAGGAAAGTCCTAAAGGAAAGAGGAGCAGTCCTGAAGTTAACAAGGCAGAAATGATTAAGGGTCTACTACCGGCCAAGAGGCGCTCATTGAATAAAAAATCGTAGCATAGCACAGAAAATTAAAGAATCCAACGTCACGTTTGTTACAAAGAGGATAAAGTAGTTGTTAAAACAGGTCTCAGAATGTTTCGAATCCAAAGTAGTAGGCAAAAGTGTCAGAAAGGGCCGTTTTTGGTACTTGGAGCCAAAAATATATATAATTATTTAGTTGCTAATATACCATAGATCGTACGGAATATTTCTTTTAAAATAAAATCTTACAGATCTAGTTTTTCATGATATCTACAAATTTGCCTAAAATTATGAAAATTGAACTATGTTTACTGGGGAAAAACGTTATCGTTTTTTTCTAAGAAAATTCACAGCTTGACATTCCTCTTAAGGGTAGGATTTCGAAAAATCCTTTCTCATTCCTCTTCGTCTACGTCTTCAAAACAACACCTGTGAAAGGTTAATGAGTCCGCGAGTCAGGCCTTCTCTTATTCTTCTTTTTTTTTTTTAAACCTGTATATTCAGGTAACATTTATATGTTAAATAAATATACAGGGTTAGTGTTCACTTGACGTATTCTCGGCAGGACGTGATAGTGTGACCTGCTTGCAACACTTAAGCATCCAAGATTTTGTTTATTGATTAAAATTGTTTCAAAAATTCTTTGTTAAACATAATTTTCTTTGAAACTGCTAAATGACAAACTTGCATTTTCTCAAATCCCGTTGTTTTCCGCCTAGGCTTCCTCGGGATATTATTTGTTACAAATAGGTCTCACTATCACGTACTGCCGGGAAAACGTCTAGTTACCAATAACCCTATATATACTCGTAGATCCTTAATTAAGTATGGTCGAATTTTAGTATGCGCTGTGGAAAAGAAAACAAACAATGTATTTCAAGCCTTATTTAAAAACAGTGACCTGTTTAAATATGAGAATATGCAGAAATTACATTTAATAGATACCATTGAATTTTAATATATTGTGTGTAAAAGATAAAATTGTGTAATTACTTAATTTATTTTTATATAAGAATAGCAATATAAGTATTCGACAGGATACGTGAAATCATTGAGATATTATTAATAAATCATTTTACGTTGTTATTTTGGTGTTTTATTTTAACTCGAGTTGAATTTATTAATCAAAATAATATATATATTTTTACACAACAAACTAAATGTTACACAAGACAAAGTTCAAATACCATTGGAACCCATACTTTTTAAATGACCTTTTTAGGGTTCCGTACCCGGAGGGTAACCCACGGGACCCTATTACTAAGCGGTCCGTCCGTCCAACCGTCTGTCAGCGGGCTGTATCTCATGATTCGTAATAGGTAGACAGTTGACATTTTCACAGAATGTGTTTTGGAGCTCCCCTGCTAGAAACGTGTTTTTTTTTTCTTTTACGCGTATAATCTTGTACGATGGTACGGAACCCTTAATGCGCGAGTCCGAATCGCACTGCCCCTATATTAAAAGTATAAACTTTCAATCCCCATTTTATCCTCAGGGCTGGAATTTCGAAAAACCCTTAGTGGATATACCTACTTTTCACAAAGAACACACCCTCCAAATTGCATGTCTCTAGGATCAGCGGTTTAGACTGCGTTGATTTATATACTCGTACCTATCAGTTAGTCAGGACTTTAAATTTTATGTTCATGGTTAATAAGCGAGTCGTTGGCAACGCAACGTTTCTCGCTGTCAAAAATACCAATAGGAGAGGCCTATATCCAACTTTGCAGGTTGGGTTTAAGGCACGCCGAGAACATACTCGTATTTCCTCAGAGACCTATACTAGCCGCGGTAACAAAACCATAGCGACTTCTAACTCGACGCTAACGCCGTCTAGTTGTGTGTTGATAACCCACCCGCGTTTGATCACAGTATAAATATGGACAGTATGGAAACTAAGCCTATTTGTTGAGAGACCTACGCTCCATTAGAGAGCTAGGGTTGTCACTGTTAATGTTTGGAAAAAAAATATATGGAAGATGCTTCAAAGTTGCCGCGCAATTTGAAAAACATTAAGATATCCCACAAATCCCACTTATTTTTTTTCACGTCACGCAAAAATTTTCATGGTTTTCGAGGGTGTTAAAATGAAGTCAAAATGCGCGGAGCTCGGGCCGATAGCTAGGTTACCCTGCGGCAGTGCACCGTACCGCGTTTCAACCTGAAAATGCGTGTGATGTAAATGAAAAACCATTAACATTTTAAAAAACGTCTTTATTTTTCATAATTAAATAATTATTAGGTATCTTTCAAGATTAGCAGGGAGTTTAAAAAACGAAAGCCCCGGATTTAAAGAAGCCGAGTTCATACAACATTACACTGCGCAATACGCTCGTGGCATTTTAAAACGGTCCATGCATGGCTCAGAAGATAACACGACCACTCGTCTCGACACGGCAGCCGCAACTGCGCGCACCGCGACTATCGCTTAGGGCTAGCGTAGATGCGCGCGTCTGTGTGAGTGTGCCGTTTCGAACGTTTGTACGTAGTTTCCGTACTGTCCATATTTATACTGAGTTTAAATTGCAATCCGTCCGCGTGAATTTACAAATATAATTTATAGCATTTAGCAACCACAAATAATGTAACTTTATAATGGTGAAATAATTTTCAAAATCGGTTCCGTAGTTCCAGAGATACTTCCTACAAAGAAACTGAGAAACTTTACCTCTTTATAATATTAGTAAGTATATTCTTAAAAGCTTGCGGCACTACCCGTTACAGGTTACCGGTTAGGTACTTACTATACTTCTGTGCCTCAAGGTTTTAAGAATATAAGAGTAAGTACCTACAGGCCAAATACCTACTGACTAGAATTTATTTTAATTTTTTTAGTTCATCATCATAAAAGCTTGTTTTTACCTTTAATTTATTTTTAACTTTATAATGGGTAAGTATTTTAGATTAGGCATGATGTTTTAAAATATTCTACGAAATATTATGATGTGAAAAGTGCTCCTCAGGACGAATCAATCGAGCCCAAACTCGGTGGGGTTATGTTGTTTTATCACAGAGATACCGTGGTCGCCTCCCAACTTCATCATCAGACCGATATCCAGGGTCTGATGATGAAGTTGGGGCCACGGTATCACTCTACACCTCAAGACGAATCAATCGAGCCTGAGTCGGGCGCCGTGTACCCAAAAGTCGGCATTACTTTTTTGCTTATCATTATTGCGTTTCTAGTTCTACACTCAGAGAAATAACGTTGGGACTTCTTTTCAGTGACGTTATATGCGGTATTCACATCAATTAATTGACTATTTGTACAGGGATTTACTGATAGGAGGTTTTTTTGTCTCCGAATACGAAAGGCTATTTTTCAGGAGTTCCTCTTTCTTCGGCTTCATAAAAGTATAAATTACTCATAGTTATATAGAACGTTAAACTACCTGCTAATAATTCCATCAAAATCGGATTTGTCCCTAATTTCATCGATATTTATTTTGCTTCAACTCCTTTATATGCCTAAGCTAAGCCACCTGATAGTAAAATCTCATCACCGTTTTGAAGATTAGCCGCACAGATAACTATATTAGTAGCAAGCTACAGATACGACAATGACTTATAGCTTAGTTTCACTTAGTTGCCGTTCCGCGTTCTGTCGCTGCCATCGCGCGTACTAGAGATGTGTTGACGTGAATAGATAGCAATCGATATCGAGTTGTAGGGACGCGGCATACAGCACAGAATTATATCGATAAATTCGGCTGGGGAACCCAAAGACTTTCCTACCAGCATATAATAGGATTGAATTATGGAATAAAAAATGTAAAAATAAAAGTCATTTTGTTATTAATTATATATTTTTTATTCAGTCGTATATTTTCAATTCGTTAAGTTGAATTCAGGCAAGATTATCCACATTTTTTTTTAGTAATACATTGATAGTAGCCATGATTAGATTAGCCGTAACAAACAGACTGACAAAAAAATTAAAAAACTGATTTTTAGGCAAAGGTATCGTGCAAATATCTGTATGAGCTTAAAAAAACTATTAATTTGAGATTACAAACAGACACTTCAATTTTATTTATTTTAAGTTTTGTTATTCCAAGTCTGGGAGCCATAGTTACGTCAAACAAGGCAGAATGCAGGTCCATGATATCAATTCAAATCATAGCATTTATTTCAAGTAAAACATTTACAGGCACTTTTAAATTGTCAAGAAGTCGGTCAGTCAGAAAACTGAAGTTACTTGCACATTCCAAAGCGTAGAATCTCTATGGAGAAGAACGTGCAAGATACTCCATGGACACTCTCATGTTATGTATTACAAATCCTGGTTACATATATCTTGATGCTTCCACTATGTGAAAACAATGTTAGTAAAAAATACACAATAAAAAAAAAAAGATTTAAATAAGCCTATTAAGAATTAAACCACTTATAGTCATTTCCAGTGGCAGTTAAGAGATAGGGCAGTCTCAACTGACGACGCCCGTTCACGAACATGACGCGTGGATCAGCACCACTCAGCTCAACCATTTTGAAGGGAACCGAATGGCCAACACACGCGCTAACATCGGCGAGAAATTTGAGTGAGCATGACAAACTCTCAACTGCCATGCTCGTTCATGTCAAAAAAACGCGACATATAATACCCCAAGGTACTCATATTTACAAAATTAGGAAATACTTCGAAATTAAGTATACAAAACTCTCACCCCCTCCCCCCTACCCCTCCCCTCCCCCTCCTCCTCTCTCTCTCTCTCTTCTTTCTTTCTTTTCATTTCTAACTCCACAAAAAAAAGACATAAAAACCATGTTTAGACAAACAAAAGGGTGAGAAGGTCTGCCAAATATAAATATATCATCATCTTCCCGCCATGCCTAGGGGTAGCGGATAAATTCTGAAAATGAGTTACCGCACCCCTGGGCACTCAGGCAAGAAAGGAACAGGGGTGGGTTTTAGTCAGTAAGAGCCTGACACGCCCTCCCGCTCCACCCAGAGCGGGAGAAGTCATTGGATGATTTCCCACCCCCACAAAAAAAATCTTCCTGCCCTTCCCTTATCCCATGTTACTTGAGGTCGGTGCAACACGTTTTTTTCTTCCATTCTATCCGGTCAGCCGTCACGCTACCACTAACTCCCTTTTCTTTCGTATCACTCCTCACACAATCCATCCATCCTTTCTTTGGCCTCCCTCTCCCTCTCCCTCTCCATCCATCCACATTTATATTCTCTTTATATAACTCTTTTGGTTACCTGTGTTTCATCCCTCCTCTTTACATGACCATACCAAGATAAGCGGTTCCCTTTCAACTTTTCTGTGACTGCCACTTTTAAACTACCTCTCTCATTTCTCATTTTATTCATTCTCGTTACTCCACACATCCATCTCAACATTCTCATCTCCGCCACATGCAGTCTTTTTCATCCGTCTTTTTCACAGCCCAACATTCTGACCCATACAGTACGACAGGTCTAATCACGGACTTATAGATTTTTTCCTTTAACTTAAGTTGATCCTGTGCGTTACGTCTCGGTCTATATCGCCATCCCCCTGAACAAGTGACCCGAGCACAATGTCATCAGCAAACAGCATACACCAGGCAGCCTCTTCCTGGATGTCCGACGTCAGAGCGTCCATTATCATCAGGAAGAGGTAAGTTCCAAATATAAATATATACAGGATGGAAATATCAATGGGCCCAGAAGGGAAACCACTTTAAATCCTTAAGATAGATTATTTTACCAATAACCCTAAAAAATCCTTTATTTTTAAAAATAAACAGAACTGCATTCACAGATTTCTCGACAAGCTTACCTAGACCGGGAATCAATCCAGCTAAAAATTCAAAAAATAAACATTCGCTATTTTAATTCACTAGTCGATACAGTCAATGTTAAAGATAAAATTACTCCAAGAAACATTAGGTTTTACACTCGTCTGTCGTACAAGAGAACTAATGTTTAGTACACAAGGGTTTTAATTCACATTACCTAGACTAGAACTGTTCACTTTCAACAAGTAAAAGACAGGTTATCATTTTCTTATAACTCTAACGTCTAAAAAGAAAAAGCATTATATGAAGTACAAGCTTGGTAATTATTATTATATATATATAATTAATATTTCTAAGTACCTTGTTCGAGACTTATATAATATGGTAGTTTGATAAATGTCAACTCACACCGAAAGAGCGACGATGGGCAGCAAAGCGCGGCTCCGTTTATGGAATTCGCCGGAATTTCCGCGGCGCCGCCGGCATCCGCGCGACTCGTTCGAGTTTCTCATGCGATAATAAGTATTATAGTAATGAAAATAAAGCTAAAATTCATATGACACTGAAACTGCGCTCCGCTTCGCTGCGCTTCGACGCTCTTTTGATGTGAGTTGAGCCTAAGAATATCAACCTGCATAGCCTTTGCCCAACTATCTTGGGGTCGGCTTCCAGTCTAACCGGATGCAGCTGAATACCAGTATTTTACATGGAGCGACTGCCTATCTGACCTCCACAACCCAGTTACTGGGTAATACGATACCCCTTGGTAAAACTGGTTGTCAGACTTTCGGGCTTCTGACGACCCGTAACGACTGTCAAAGATCACGATTGGCAGCCGGGACTAACGGCTTAACGTGCTTACCGAGGCACGGAGGAGTCTCGGTATGTAAAGATGGTCACCCATCCATGGACCAATCCCGGCAAGCGTAGCTTAACCATCAGGATCGACCCGTGCGGCTGTTATTACTTTAGCCACGAGCTCCTCAATAGGGTAATTTAATAGTTTCCTAAAAAAAAATTAATTGGTCCGTAAGTAGATTAACAAAACATTTTGGACATGTATTGTTTTTTTTTATTGTTGATAGGCACGCGTTTGACCACTATCTCACCTGATGGTAAGCGATGATGTGGTCGAAGATGGAGCACGCTTGCCTAGAAGTAACCTATTCACTCTTGACTTAAAGACTCCCAGGTTGTAGCTATCAGGAAACACAGACTCCGGTAGGGTATTCCACTCCCTAGCTGTACGCACAATGAATGTGTTCTCAAATCGCTTTGTGCGTATGGATGGGATGTCCACCATGAACCGGGTTTGTCACGTAAACAAAATTACAAAACAAACAAAACATAATATAATAAAATGTTTATTTTTCTCTCCACAATATTTTAAAGATTACAATAAGTAAGCTATTAAATAAACTCTACAATATTGTGGGAGACTGGTGCCTAAGCTAGGCTAGAAGACTGTGTTTCAGGTCATCAGGTCTCCACCCCGAGTAACAGTGTCTAGATGTAAACAACAAAATTCTCCGCAACTTTTTGTAGGGAAAGAGAAAAAACATATGGAAATATGTGCGTACACACACACAGTACAGTATCAGGATAGAATTTATGCCAAATGTAAAAATTTCATGAAATCATGACATTTGGAATCAATTCTAACTGAAAGAGTTGTATTGATGATTTTAATGATTACAGTTCTGTAAATACGAGTACGTACTTGCTACGGCCGCGAATCAAATTTTGACCAAGATACAACCTGACACTCACAAGACTTGCAAATTGCAAAAAACGTAAGTAAATTTGAATTTCGCGGGCCACCCTGGCGCATCCACCTTAAGGATTTAAAGTGGTTTCCCTTCAGGGCCCATTGAAATTTCCCACCCTATTTATGAATAAAAACTAACTAGTGGACCCATGTGGCTGTGGCTGTGGAGCAGGACCAGCATTTAGCCAAGCACCGATTCCCGCTTCCAATTTATAATAATGCTTGTCTACATAGTGTGCCTTTTATGCATTTTAGAAAGTTTGTTTCATATCCAGGTCGTAGTTAGCCCTCAGTATTGCCTTATGTGACCAGTATGTGTTCCAGCTGAATGTGATTCTGCTGTTGACTTCATCTTCACTATTTGTTTTACAAAAGGGAGGAGAGGATACAGACCTGTTTTCCAGCAGAGCAGTGGTGGCCCAGTGGTAACGGCTTTAGGAGGTCAAAAAAAAAAAAAAAGATGTCATTGCTTCCAGCTTCTTTTTTTTTTACAAGCCCGCCATACTATTCCTAAACCACTATAACTTCTGTAAGCCAGAATCAACAGTGTCGACCACCAGAAAAAAAAACGCCGAGGCAATGAAGCTCGACGAGTCGCAGAGAAACGATTAAACTGTCTTGGGTCCCGCAACGAAATTAATCAGAAAAGACAGCGGAGGAGTAAGAAACACATAATTTCCACTAAACTAGGCCAGTAGGCACAAAGGGGGTTTTTACAACTGGGGTAAGCCCAGTTGCCAAGCACCACTGGTTAAAAACACTAATATTAATGGGTCCTAAAATTGTGAGTTGTTACACTTGATTCCAATTATAGGTATGGCAAAAACGCTTGAACGCACGGAAATTTGTTCTAGTTAGACAACCCCGAGAGCAGTGGTGGCTCAGCGGTAACGGCCCGCGACTTACAAGTTGTAGGTCGTGAGTTCAAACCCAGCGCTTTACTTTGTGTAAATTATTTCATCGCCACTGCTCTCAAAACGGTGAAGGAAAACATCTTGAGGAAACCGGCATGCCCTAGAACCAAAAATTCGAAGACATGTGACATCCACCAACCCGCACTGGGCCCGCGTGGTGGATTACGCCCCACACCCTCTCACAGAGAGGAGGCCTGTGCCTCAGCAGTGGGGACATTAAAAGGCTTGATGATAGACAACTCCAGATGTAGGCTGAATACTATCCAACATAATATTGCGCTTAGTTTGCCAAAGAGTACACTCCCATACGATATGATCTGCGGATTGTTCGTATTCGCAATCAGGTGAAGAATATTGTCATAAAGGTGAGGCAACAAGCTTGAAGGAAAATAATTTACTCTTAAAGTTGCCATGACCTGTGTGAAATTGGACAACACAGTGATCCACCTCCATCCATGTCCTATCCAGCCGTTCGCGAACCGATGGGAAGAACTGGCGGAGGTGTCTGCTTTTGATGGAACTTTCCCACCTACATTGCCATTCGGATAAAAGGTCCTCCCAAACGTCAGTTTGAGTTTTAAGTAATCTAGAAATCTTGGCACAATCACGTTGAGGTAAAAAGTCTGGGTCCGTAGTCTTTCGTGCAGAATAGTACATTGCAGCACGTCGCTGCACCTCAAGATCGACTGGAAGTACACCTGCAAGTACCGGTAAGGCTTCTGGTGGGTTTTGGCGAAGACGAGTGAGACGTGTGTTGTTGATTGGTATGCCTTCAGAGACCCAATTTAGTTTGATGAAATAGCTCTACAGGACCGCCATGAAGAGTTTCAGAGATATCGGGTTTCCCTGCCTGACACCTCAACCTATTCTGATCTCATCACCTCAGTTTCTAGTTGCGCACTACGTCCGATACTTATCCGTGAAGATACGGTCCGGCGTGGTCGTAGAACAATTTGTTCTACGACCTACCATGGTTTAAACACACTACCGATCCGAGTTCGGTTCCAGTTTTCTATAGATCTGTATTTTGACGGATAAGTATCGGACGTAGTGCGCAACCGCACTAACTCTGCTCCTACTATTATCTTGTATTTTTTTAGGGTTCTAGTTATTATCGAGTTTAATGTTGCAGTCATTTAAAGCTTGCCAGATAGAATTATGTTAGGAACTATCAAATGCTTTTGTGTAGTCAGCGAACCTACTTAAAGGTCTTTCTTGAACTCCATATATTTATCTATGACTTGTTCTAGTGTATGGATGTAGACCATAGTCGAAGGTTCTATCGACTTCTAATTTTAAAACTTAGTAAAACATGAATAATTTATAACTCGTCATAAATTGATCTATCATTAAAAAAAGCGGAGAATGGGGTTGGCAATTTGGCATATTTATGGTATAAGTATATAGGCGGGGTAGGCATATTTTAAAAACCAATGCTGGATGTTCAGCTGGAAATGTGTTAACGACGGTACAACTAAGATATATATGCCAAAGGAGCCCCGCTGTGCAGGGCTCCTTTGAACAAATGGCGATACTATGTGTCATAATATCTGATCTGCACAATAAATTAAGTGTAAGGAAGCCCACAGCTAATTCCCATCATCGTTCAGTGTGTCATGATTTCATGAAATACTTACATTTGGCATCAATTCGAACTGAGAGAGTTGTATTGAAGATTTTAATGATTATAATTCTATAAATACATACTTGCTACGGCCGCGAATCAAATTTTGACCAAGCTAAAACCAGACATTGACCTGCAAATTGCAAAAAACGTAAGAAAATATAAATTTCGCGGGCTACCCAAAATACCTTAAAAATGACTCCTCTTTTAAACCGACTTCAAAAAGAAGGAGGTTATCAATTCGGTAGTTTGTATGTTTTTTTTTACGTATAATCGGGCATAACTCCGTCATTCATTGACCGATTAGCAAAATTCTTTTTTTGTTCGAAAGGGGTTTAATCCAAAATGGTCTCATTTAAATTTCATATAGATCTGATGGTGAGTTTCGGAGACAGACAACGGAACTCTTCAAAAATTGACAGCAAATCAACCGCGATTGCTGCGATCTAATGTCTCTGTATTGTTAACACAATTTAATGGGGAACCACAACTAAAAAGTGAAAAATAAAAAACTTTTTTACAAAAAAATAGAACAGACTGCCAAAAAAAGTGCAAAATAACTTTATTATTAGCAGAAATGACCACTATATTTCTTTTAACTTAGCCAAAACTTATTTTTGTTGCTTAATCTAAGTGACATACGGTACTTTAGTTTATAAACATTATTGCATAAAAGTTTTAAAGCATTATTGTTAATTTTTGTAAACATATAGGGGGTTTATGAAAATGTTAGTATGAAAAATGAAATTTCTTTAAACTTCTCCTTAGAAAACGCTAATTTCCTGATGACTTAGTATTATTTGGTCAATTAATTTTCATTAAGCACTTTGCTCAGCAATTTCCTTTCCCCTCAATAATATTACAGTTATGATTTCATACAGGATTATTTCAACACTCAGAATTTATTAATAGAGCATAGCTCACTTAAATTATGTTCCCTTAGATGGCGTTGTCCCGTCTGTGTCGGTTTCTAAATCGCGCAATGGTTCAGAATCAGTTAGGATTTGCGTTTGACGATATAACTCAAATCTTCACTGGTTTTAAACAATGACATATTCAACGTTAAAATTACAAACACATCCTTTTTCGGTTGACCGATATTTTTAACCGACTTTAAAAAGAAGGAGGTTATCAATTCGGATGTTTGTATTTTTTATTGTCTATACTATCTGTCTGTAATATCTTTTGCGTCAAATTCGTTAATCAGTACAAATACGACTTTTATTCAGTGCTCGCACTATAATCCGAAAACATGTTATTTATTTTACGTTAAAGTAGGTAAACATAACATAAAAATAAACAACCGACTTCCAAAAATGAAAATACATTAAAAATAACTTTAATTTCAGAAGTCGGTGTTTTTATTTTATTTCTTCGTTATTTGACACTGACTTCCGAAATTAAAGTTATTTTTTAATTTTTAGTGTATTTTCTTTTTTGGGAGTCGGTTGTTTTTTTTTTGTAAAAAGGTTTTTATTTTTCACTTTTTAGTTGTTATACCCCAGAACTAAAAACCTCAATAACATGGAACGTGGAATTTAAACATAATCGTAATTGGAGAAAACAAAAACGTCCTCTAGGTATACGTATTTTTTGTTTTTTGCTCAGTTTCTCAAAAAGCGCTGACGCAATTTCGATAAAATTTATATGGGACCACCTCGGGAGTATATTCTTTCGGATAAAAAAATAATTTTGTAAATCGGTCCACAAATGACGAAGAAATCGGCGGACATACATAAAAAAAAACATACATACAGTCGAACATAGAACCTCCTCCTTTTTCGAAAGTCGGTTAATAAATAACATGTTTTAAAAGCTGCATTCTATAGCCGGGAATATTGTTGATCGCTCTTGTCTATGGTGAAAGGTACCTATATTCTAAGTTCCCTGAGCCTCCAGGCATTACTTATTTTTGGATTATCAAAAATGTGGGATTGAGTAGAGTTAGTGTAGTTTGAATGTACCTACTGGTCCGTACACATATTTTTTATTCGACAGGTGCACTTTTGTTGCGTAATTCTCCTTGTCCAATTTTTGACCGTGTACAAGTCAGTAGTTCTAGTCTTATATCTCTATATTTACTTAGCTATAACCTTTTGAATAATCCAAAAATCACAGAAGTATAAAATTATTCTACATAATGACACTTGTGTTAAGAATTAATAATAATTATTATAAAAATAACAATAAATACCCGGGACATCTCACACATAAATTTTCCTTAGTAACAATCTTATAAAACTTATGTGTATGTCTCATAATTTCTGTTATTTTAATATTGCAGTTCACAACAATGCCTCAAAATAAAGATAAAATAAAAGGAAGGAGAAAAAGAAACTCGTAGAACGTAGAAATTTGGAAAACAGAAAACATTCAGACAAGTAAGCTTAGAAGCTATATAATGTAGTTTCAAAAATGTTTTAGTTTACGAATTATTGTTGAATTCACCATATTCGTAATTAGAAGATCGCCCTGAAAAAATTACGATTATTATAGTCTTTAATCGCTAATTGCGAATAAAACGATTGATCAAGTGACATTTTATAAACTTGTGCCATTTCCATACATTTCGGATTTATCTATTCGTACATCTTATGAAGGATCGTTGACTAAAGTGACGTCACTCTAAATCAAAAATGGCGGACTAGTTATTTTTTATGCATTGCCATGTTATGGGTATCAAATGTGGTATAATGAGAAGAACACGTAAAATAAAACAACCCATTAAAGTTCAGGAGACCCCGGACAGCAGGGTGACGACACGGTTGGCGCAGTGGTTGAGCGTTCGGCTGCTGCGCTGCAAATATTTGTATGACCTACAGATAGTTGTTATGGGTCTGGGTGTCTTGTATCCTTGTATGTGAGTATAAATATTTGTGAACGCACCCACTGTACGGGAGTAATACCTAGTGTGGGGCAACGTTTATTTAAAAAAAAAAAGTGCGAAGCTTCAATTCAATCCGACGTTTTGAAGTGAGTGAAAATCACGTTCAACGATTTCGTTAATTAGATACCTACGTATCAAGTTAATAAAAGCGTCGTAGAAATAAGAAACATGTTGCAAATCTAAGTAATGTATTTAATTTTGGAACTGTTGTAAAAATTGAGGTGTTAATTCGCAATCACGGCATAGAAAAAACAGTCCGTGTTCGCAATCTCATGTTTTTGCAAGCTTTTATTGTTGTAAAGATGCCCTGATGAACTACATAATATAAGTAAAGGGAATGGTAATTTCGAATATGATCGCAACGACTCCGTGGCGCAACGGTAGCGCGTCTGACTCCAGATCAGAAGGTTGCGTGTTCAAATCACGTCGGGGTCAAAAGTGTCTTTTTGGAATTTTTGGATATTTTATTACATTCTTTTTTATAGAATAATCATAAAGCAAATTATGAATGCATGCAATGTGTATATAATTTTGGCCTTTGGCCAACAATAAAGAGTATTTTTAATAAAATTTCATTTCTCATCCTAATTTGATTAAATGACTAATACACAAAGTTTGTTTATACAGGCGTCTCTAGAGACTGCCGGGCAGCACAGCGATTCCATGCTTATAAGTCTTACTCAAGGTGTAACAGAAACAATGCAATCACAGTATCCAAAATGATTCATCATTAAAATACCGACGTATATACGACTAACCCTCAAAATCCCATTTATGTTTGCATAACTCAGCAATAGGGAACGTGCACGGCGTAGTCTGTGCCATCTAGTGAAGTAAATTCGAAACTTTAACCCTTAAAAAGCTTGTCATTGACGTTTCTGTGCCTTGTATGTATACACGCAGCAAGCATAACGTAGACTGGCATCTAGTGAGTGAAATCCGCAACTTTTACTGTTTAAATACTTGACATTGGCATAGAAGTGCCGCCATCTATAGCTCCTGCACGCTCCCTATTGCAATCTACAATGTCTTTTGGAAAAAAAGGTAAAAAGGGTTTTCTGAAATGATGTACACCAGATGACAGCACTGACGCGTCAGGGCCAGACGCCTGTCAAAACTCTTCAGATCAAAGACTACTAAAGTATACTGCTTCAGATAAAAACTGAATTCAACTACGTCATAGGTACAATTTCAAAGTAGAAGACTTGTCGCCTTAGTGGCGCCAACTGGTGGCGTAAATTTTTCTGAAAACCCATAGTGCGTTGTTTCTGTTACAGCCTATTTATGTTCACCTTGAGTCAGTCAGCACTACTCAGCACCTCGTCGCGGCAGCGATTAGTTTAGCCTATCAAAAAAGCCGTCTACTGATCATTCACCACACATACTTGCAGACTATTTTAAAGACACATCTGGCTTGGCGCACTGTAGCGCGGTTCTTACTACCAAAAATTAACCTTACATGCATTGGTTCAAAGAAAGATGAAATTAAATAAACTTCCGTTAGTTATTCCGATAGTCAGTCAAGACGTCCAAGCGTCAGCGACCCTCAAGTCTCGATCGATTTATAAGTCGGGCCATTCAGATCAGTATGTCTTGTTTCCCCGAAGAGTTGTAAGCAGAAGTGTGTAATATTTTAAACTCCCATATAAAGGGACGAGCTTATTGCTACAATCGGGTACAAATCCAGGATCCAGGTTGCTAATGAAAAATACCTCATGAATAAACCCAATAGCACATGACCGAGCTTAGGAATAGGAATCGTACCCAGGCACTCAAGCTCAGCGGAAGCACTTAAATTGCGACCAACGAGAATGTAGCTTAGAAAAATGTCATCGGTTAAAATGACGAAACAGGCCCTTATACGAAATTAATCAACCGACTTCGAAAAAGGCGGTTTTATGTTCGGCTGTATGTATGTTTTTTCTTTATGTATGTCCGCCCATTTCTCTGTCAATTGAGGACCGATTTTCAAAATTCTTTTTTCATCCTGTAGAATATACTCCCGAGGTGGTGAAATTGCTTCAGCGCTTTTTGAAAAACTGAACAAAAACGAAAAATACGTATAGCCTAGATGACGTTTTGATGTTCTCCAATTACGACTATGTTTAAATTCCACGTTCCATGTTATTGGGGTTTTTAGTTCTGAGGTAAAAAAATTGCTCATATCCATGAGCACTTTCAACAGATCAAAGGTTACCAGCTTGTACGTTTGTGTGTATTTGATCAAAAATAAAACTAACTCAATTACATCTCAATTATATTAATTTAATTAATAAGAGAACATAGACAGCGTTCGCCGTAAGGTATACCTTATACGGAGTCCCATACATAGGGGATCTAGCCGAAACACATTTAATACTAGATATTACGGATTACGAATGACATCACATATAGACTGAAAATACATATATCAGCAACAAGAGAAAAGAAAATAAAGAAAAAAAACATTTTTTTTTTCTTTTTTTCAATATTAGGTGGTACTTCAGATAAACATATTCGTAGCCAAGTGATTCACATTTTTATTATAAGGAAATGTCTTTGGCATAGCTATAATAAAAATTGCGTACTTTTCAAGTGATACTAAAGATTGGCGACGAACATTTCGTGTGTTGATTTGTTACATTAATTTATGTAATTTTTAATCTTTTAAATAGATGCTCATATACGTATAAAATCTTCGCACCGCCTCAGAATCAATAAATGCAGTGGCGTATTCAAAGATTTGGCGCCCGGGCCAAATATTTATGCTGCCGCATAATTAAGAAGAAAAAGGGAATATTCTTTTTTGCTATTGCTTATTTAGAATTTGAGCTACACCATTCGGATAGGTAAGATTTTCTTGTGATAAACAAGAAGTTACGGGGTGGCAAGAAAAATAGAAATAGTAGTGCTTATCCAACTTGAAAAAAACGGCAGCGGGTAGCATTCGTCGCCCCTGGCAGTCTGCCGCCCCGGGCCATGGCCCTCTTGGCCTAAGCGTAAATACGCCACTGAATAAATGAATCCGATTGGCATTCCATACAAATGTATGAGAAAATGAATTTTCATCATGATTTTATTTTCGTGATTTTTTTCCGATGTTTTAATTGTTATTCTGCTATTCGGGCGGAGAACAAAGATTAAGAAGTCGGGCCTGCCATTCTTTAGTTATGAATGGTGGAACTTACCCGACTTTGTTTTATATTGAAGAAGAAAGATTTTATACTTAGGTATGACAAGATTTTATGGTTTAGCGACACAAAAGTGACAAGTTTCAAGTTATTTTTTAAATATAGAATCAAGAGACATTTCCAAACCAACACACAACACAAACTAGATTTTAAAAATCATAATTGCGCTTCAATAAATAAAAAATACAAGTCAAATGTGAGAATTTCTAATTAAACAGCCCGTAGGTAGATTTACCACTAACATCGAACCAACAATTCAAATCATCGAAAACCTTCATTCAATTCTGACCTTCGGGCGACTAAACACATAGGTTAAATATATCACATAAATATATAGGGTGACTGGTAATTAGTGACCGATACTGACACACGTGATTGTACTCATGATAACAAACAACTTTCCCAAAGAAACATATAGTGAGAAAGAACGGCATCACGCGGCTAACAGCTGATAGGTCACAGGAAACACAGGCGCGCGAGAATTTGATACGGCTGTTGTGTTATTGTGATAAAAGTGAATGAGTATAAAAAAAATGTTTCTTTGGGGTATCGGTCACTAATTACCAGTCACCCTATATACACAAACTGCAAAGAGTTTGTTTTATTCACATCAAAGTGAAGTTAAATATTTGAAAATTGTTAATACTAGTACATTGAAAATCTGGTTTAGTCTCAACACTTTCGATTTTCCAATTGATTGAAAATTGTGTTACGTAATGATTTGTTTCGTTAAAACTCGAAAATGTCGAGAATAAACCAGCAAATTACATTTAACAATAGTAGCTAGAACATTCATTAATCTCAAAATTCCAATGACTCGCACAGCGCTAGATCTTCCATCTCATTCTTTGTCGTATAGCCTAATTCCTCTAAGAACATTGAGAAGGTAACCAGGAATATAAAAGTAATTCTGTTCACCAAAAAACCAAAGCTGCTGTTTGTTTATCAATCACGCCTCAAAGGCTGAATGCATTTGGATAAAATTTGGAACAGCGGTAGACCTTGGCCTGGGTTAGTTTATAAGATGATTTTTAGCCCGATAGTACGTTGCGGTGGAATAACTTTCGATATTAACGTTGGCCAAGGCTCCGGCAAACACTATTTTTTTCTTTTGTTTCAACTAATTTTAAAATCTTATTTTATGACAATGTAATCTAAAGTTGATAATTATTAATTAATTAATTCAAAAACACTTATTAAAACTACACACGCAAATGTGGAATAATCTAAAAAATCTTTATGGTAAAAGTGGTTACGACAAATCCAATTTCAAAATATACGTGTTTATAATGAGAATTTTATCTTTAAGTGCTTTTTATACCTTGTCCATACATATAGTCCAAGATACATTAAGCAGGAAAAGAAAATAAAAATTACAAGGGGTAACTGGACATATTCCGGGTAGGACGTGATAATGTGACCAATTAAGCACCCGAGGAAGCCTAAGCGGGAACTAATGGAATTCGAAAAAATCAAAGTTTTCAATTTAGGAGTTAAAAAAAAAATGTTTAAAAAAATCTTAGAACATTTTTTTTTATTTTTTGAGATTTTTTACTCTGGGTTAATACAAAATAAAATCTCGGACGCTTAAATGTTCCAAATATGTCAGACTATCACGTCATGCCGGGAATACGGCGATTTAACAATAACCGTGATGAAATGTTACTAATTAATTCAGTTTTACTATGAATAAAGGGAAAAATCAGCGCTATTTTAAAATCTATGTTAGATCTATAATCATCAAAAACCATCGATTAGTATTTCAAAACACATAATATTTAAAAGAAAATCACAGTGATTATAACTAGACTGTCTTTGTGCCAAATGAACACTATTTGATTATACTGTTGGTACCACTAGATGAAAACTAATAGAGGAGTATGGAAGAAAAAGATATTTTGCGCTGACCCCAAATAAATTGGGATAAGGGCAGGAGAATGTTCATTCATTGATGAATGATGTTGGTACCACTAGCCCATCTTTGGGCAAAAAGAGCCATTTGTGGGCAAAACGAGCCATTTCTTATAAAAACGGGACATTTCTGGGCAAGCTAGGCTATTTATGTGGCATATTTCGTGAGTATAGGTTACCTTTGTCATATTAGTAAGGCTTAACTTATACTCTTATCTTCACTGCATCTGAATCTAAGCAAATATGATTCAGGTAAGTTTCACGTTGTTTCTAATATTACAATCAATACAGATTCGACTGAGAACTCGGTAAATTTCGGGATCCTGTGACCATTTATGTTGTATTACCGTTTCGGTCAGCATATGGACCCAATATTTCATAATAGCCTGATATTATGTCAACCGGTTGTCGTGAGATTTTATATACACATAGTTTGTACGGTATTTTTTAAACCTACGATAGTTGCCAGTTTCACCGTTTAGTGCAAATTCATAATTAAATTATCGTTGTGAATAGTTGCCATAATACTTCGAGATATTGAGCTATTCTCTAGTGTCTGTAGCAGGGACAATATATATATATTTTTACTAGAGATGGGTTTGCTCTTGACTGTGACAGAGACAAAGTCGAAGATGGAGCGAGCTTACCCAGAAGAAGCTTGTTAAGAGATTAGGGTTATGGCAGAGCAGGCAGAGCTTGTAATATTGCACTCATATTACAAGCTCCGCCTTGTGGCAATCAATAACGGATGAGAATTATAAGTTTCCGCTCAACATTGCCATCTACTTTGTGAGTTGTTGAGCTATGTAACAACGAGACGTCAGTATAGCTCAACATACCAGCAAGTCGTTGAGCTGAATAGCTAACTTGTCACTTTTGCAGAAACAATACTCCATTTATAATAGCATTAGAGAAAAGAGGCACGTAGAAGCAGCGATGTACATTTTATTTCAAATTTAAGTTAACACAAATTTATTAATTATTTAATTTTAAAACAGTAACAAATAACAACTAAATCACGAAGATTCGGCAATAAAAATAACAAGGCGTCGCATTCAAAAGTATTCACTAGTGAATGACAATCACAGAACTTTATTTACGTCAATTTAACATACTACATAAACCGGTTAATTGGAAAAACCCGGCTGTCACAACTTATGAAGGCATTTTAGAATTATAGTGGAAAGAAAATCGTTCCCGGTATGTTCACCCCTGCTTCTTTTAGGTTTTTAGCATTGACACTGTAATTTTAAATTGGAATGAAATAAGAAGAAAGTAATATAAGAAAAAGAAAGCCACATAATTTCATAAAATAAATACTTAAAATAGTTACAATTAAGTGTGACCGCTGCTGTATAAATACATTATAATATATTCCGCGTCTATCGTAATTGTTAAATGTTTATTATACTTATGTTACATTGTGAAAAAAATAACCTATAAAACAATCTAATGCTATTATAAGTGGAGTATAGAGAATTCTAGTTTCTGCAAAAGTGACAAGTTAGCCACGTGATGGTAAGTTCAGCTCAACGTAACAGTGAGTCGTTACAGCGGTATATTATCTCTAGTGAAGCGAGTGTTATTAACGAGCGTCTGCATCAGCGATGGGTCGGCGAGGATGCGATCAAATCACAGGTTCTGCCAGGTGGTGGTGACCAGCACGTTGGTGTCCAGCGCTCGAGCGATGCGCTCGTACAGCCCGTGCGAGAGCCACTGCATGCGCAGCGAGGAGTAGCGCTCTGGGCACAGGTGCAGCGGGTTGCCACGCCGGAGACCCTGAAAGGAAAGAGACAAGAGTTATTTTTGGTGGCCGGAGTCTTCCTGGCCGAATTTCAGTTGTGGCGACCAATATTGACTAGCCATCAGCACTAGAGATATTATAATCATAATAATTGTGCCGATAGTCGTGACGGCCAATGGCTTAATAGCCAAGAGCCTCGACGAACACCTAAGGAGGCTCTCGTTGGGCAGCTGGATCAAGGGCTTGATCCAGAACGCAGTACTCCTGGACACGGCGCGTATCGTTAGGAGATTCCTCTCTCAGAAGCCCTGACCACCGGTAGCTTGGACCCTATCTCGATACCGGTGGGCTACTATTTTTTATATTTTTGATTTTTTTTATTTTAAGATATATTTTAAAATGTATCAAATAACAGAAATGATCAATAAATGACATAATAATAATTTTTAAATAATTCCGTTTATTTTTCTGTAAACATATAAATTATATTTTTAAATGTTTTTTATATCTTGTCTATTGAAATATTTAAAAATATAATTTATATGTTTACAGAAAAATAAACGGAATAATAATAATTTCATTTATTTCAGGCTATAAGCCGAAACCATGCCCATATTATACCTATAGTTCACAAGAAAAGTAGTTGTTTTTGGTAATACAGAGCAGATAAAGTAGTTGGTTGGTAGATAGTCAGACACCGGAGAGGTTGAAAACCAGTCTTGAGTTGAGGTCAGATAGGCAGTCGCTCCATGTATAATACTGGTATTCAGCTGCATCCTGTTGAGACCCGAAACTGACACCAGCATAGTTGGAGAAAGACTAGGCAGATGAAGAACCTGGAGGTCTTTAAGTCAACAGAAAATAGGTTACTTCTATTCTAAGGTGCTCTATTTCCAACTACATCATCTCTTACTATCTGGTGAGATAGTGGTCAAGTGCGAGCCTTCTTGTGTGTATATAAAATGGTAAACTGACTGGGTGGACCTAGAGACTTGAAATTTTGCACATAGATACCTTATAAAGTGTAGGCATTCACTAAGGATAAGGATTTTTGGAAATGTCACTCCTAAAGGGGTAATCAATGACAAAAAAAGATAACGCACCTGGTCAGTCTCCCCATAAGAGTCGAGATAAGGTGCCGGCAGCTTGGCTCCGCGGGCAGGTGCAGCCAGCAGCAGCAGCTCGCAGTCGCGCACGCGCATGAACAAACCGGGGCCTCCGCCGCAGGACACGCAGTGCGCCACTACCGCGCCTACGCGGTGGACTTCACTGCCGCGGCCCGTCTGTTAAAAGAACATGGAATAAAATAATAGTTGAAATCATTTTTATTGAATGTACACAAAATTTCGTGTCCGTGCTGTTATGAATTGAAGAGTTCCTTTTTCTGGAGTTAATTCTGAATGTCGACTCTGGTCGTGCTTACCATCATTTTTATTTTTTATTTTTGTGGTTCGGGAAATCATCCAATGACATCTCTCGCTCTTGGTGGACCGGGAGGGCGTGTCAGACTCTTACTGACTAAAACCCACCCCTTGTTCCTTCCCTACCAGAGTGCCCAGGGGAGCGGTAACGTTAATGTTACGTCGAACGTATTACGAGACCATTCGAGAATGTGGTTGAAGTTTCTAGACGATTCCACTTCGTTCGAGAACATTGCACTATGATACTGCGGATGTTTCTAGAACATTCCACTAAAGAATAGGTAGGCAATGTTCTGGAAACTTCTATTATGACAGTTTGATATGTAAATAGGACGGACAGGCCACGAGTGAGTCAATCTGTTTTTGACTACGAATGCGAACGCAAGCGGTTACGAAGAGAATAGTAATCTTTAGAGAACTAATGTTTGTGTAATAAAAGATATTTGGTTAATAAATAGTTGGTAATAAAAAGTTTTATCGGGGACAGAAATCGACTTGATGATGCGAACTGACCTACTTAAGAGGGGACAGGGCCTGCCAGGAATTTACAAAATAGGTATTTGAAGAAACTATTGACATCGTGCTGCCTCAAGCCTGCCCCCGTAGAGAGCGATAGGAACAGCTGCACCTTAGACCGATTTTATCACAATTTTTTTTCCGAAATCGACGTTTCGTATTCCCCTTTATTCTCGTCGAAATCTGAACCGATTCAATTATTTTTAGTACCAAATTTTTTAGGAAGAGTATGTCTTGGTCCCTATTAAATGTTTTATGTTAAAACTTTTCTATTTTGTCTGGTAGTCTTCTAAGAACGGCGGTAAAAATAGGGCCATTTTTTGTAATTTTTGGAGGGTCATATTTTATTTACTAATTAGTTGCTGAAAAAAAGAAAATGACAGGGACATGTCTACAGCAGACCTTAACTTTATGAAAAAAAAAAGGATTGCTCTAGAGCATTATTCAGGAAGAAAAAAGGGGAATACATTTGTATGGAGAATCGCAGCCCCTGTTCCCTCTTAATGACATAGCATATGACTCAGAAACTGTGTGTCAGGGGGCACTGATTCAGAAAATGAGATAAAGATTAAAACATTGTGGATCTTCTATAGTTTTATAACGACAATGACGATAATGACGTTAAAATGTAATGCTGGGCCACGTAAATTTTAAGGAATGTACTTTTTTGGAATATGATATCGGTAATTGGTCAATTCTCAAATTCAAAATGGCGAAAACATATGTATTTTTTTTTGTGAAATTAAGAGGTGTGAATAGTGTTAGTAGTTAGAGGAGCTCGTGGCTAAAGTAATAACAGCCGCACGGGTCGATCCATCAGGTTAAGCTACACTTGCCGGGGTTGGTCCATTAATGGGTGACCATCTTTACATACCGAGACTCCTCCGTGCCTCGGAAAGCACGTTAAGCCGTTGGTCCCGGCTGTCAATCGTGGATCTTTGACAGTCGTTACGGGTCGTCAGAAGCCCAAAAGTCTGACATCCAGTCTTACCAAGGGGTATCGTATTACCCAGTTACTGGGTTGTGGAGGTCAGATAGGCAGTCGCTCCGTGTTAAATACTGGTATTCAGCTGCATCCGGTTAGACTGGAAGCCGACCTCAAGATAGTTGGGAAAAGGCTAGGCAGATGATGATGATGAATAGTGTTAGTAGTAAATTAAAAGTAACATATAGAAAAGCACAGTAAAAACTCACCTTTGGTATCTCAGTTTGACAGCAATAACTCTGCGAGCACAAAATCTGTCCGCACACGAGACACATAGTAGGTTTCTTACTATCCTCCCTTTCCGAGTTGGGACACGAGAACTCCGACACCAAATTCATTAACTCGGAAAAGTCATCGGGTAATTTGATCAGTCCCGGTGGTTCCTTGGGCTCAGTCACCACATGGGAGGATATTTCACCACTAAACCATTCAGTGGACAGCGCAACCCATTCATATATCTTCTTCTTAGCTGAAGGAGTTTCCACGAGTTCTTTGAACGTCTTTGGCATGTCTAAGTATCCGCACATACTCTCCCAAGTGTCTCCGTTGACAACTGCTAGTTCGGATGGCGCACTTATATCACTTAAAAAGTGGTAAAATAAGCAACAGCAACGCAAGAAATTCTCACACTGCTTCTTAATCTGCTGCCATACTTCATCCGGATTCAAACCGTCAGCTAACACCCCTTTGCGAAGCTCCTTCATGATCGGCAGTAAGTTATCCAAGTCAGGGTTTATGAAGTCTTCCTGTCCTTCCATTGGCTGGCTCTTGCATTCGTTGACATCTGTGACCAGTAGCGCTCTAGTTAGGGTGGCTCTAAAACATTGTAGAGTGATCTGTTTGGCTAGATTTGTTGGTCTTGCTGGAGATGCGATCTTGCAGAATAACGCTGGGGCGGTTAGTACCAAGGATACTAAAGTACCGAATGGCTCATAAGTCAGTGGAGAGGTACTTTCTAAAGTATTCAAGGTACTTAGAGCGTGGTGTGACAGGTGTTTCGGTGACGCCCATACGGCTGGCAAGGCGGCTGCCAGTCGGATGAGCGCTTGCAAGGTGTCCCTATGTCTGGCAGGAAGGTCTCCCAGTAACGGTCGGTTTTCTGCCTTCAATACGGCGTTTGTGCTGAAAATTGTGTACGATGTGGAGCGGTAGAGGGCGGCACTAGATACCATGCCTCCGTATTCGGATATTGGAAGGATCTGTGGAAAGAAATTGTAATATTAACGGTCAAATTTATTAGGCAACATAAGTGATGTTCGGAGAAAATAATAGACAGATAACCATCTTTCTTTAAATTTATAAACAATTTGTGAACTATTATTTATTTTATTAGGTAGATAGTGCCGATATCTGAATTGAAATAGTGGTAAATTTTCAGCAAAGTATGTACATTTTGTCAATTTCTTCTTAATCAAAAAATAGAACCGACTTCCAAAAAAAAAACAAAAAAGTGCAAAATAACTTTAATTTCGGAAGTCGGTGTCAAAAAACGAAGAAACAAAACCAGAAACACCGACTTCCGAAATGAAAGTTATTTAGTAAAAAAAATTTTATTTTTCACTTTTTAGTAGTGTTTCTCCATTAAATTGTGTTAACAATGGATATCTAGGCGATAGCAGCAATCGCGGTTAATTTGCTGTAATTTTTTTAAGAGTACCGTTGCTGTCTCCGAAACGCATCATCAGATCTACATGAAATTTAAATGGGACCATTTTGGAACAAACTCCTTTCGAACAAAAAGAATTTTGGAAATCCGTTCATAAATGACGGAGTTATGCCCGAACATACATAAAAAAAAAAACAAACATCCGAATTGATAACCTCCTCCTTTTGGAAGTCAGTTAAAAAGGAGTTTACTTAACTTTTTTTGTTCATTTGGGAATTTTGAGTCAAATAAACACTATACATATTTAACCACCAAAAATATAAAATCAAACATTTTACTTTTAATTTCACAACCTTACCGGAATTTTAACATAGTCGCGAATAAAAATTAATGTCAAAACATACTCACATTAGCAAAATCCTCAATCAAGCTCTTAGTCAAATCATTATAAGGCGGAATCTCGCCTTCAAAGTGCACCAAGAAATCCTGCTTCAGCAAGTTCTCCGCATGTGTAGACACATACACCTCCGTTTCATCAGCAGACTCCCCATCTTCCATGTCAGAGGACATGGCCCCAACGCTCCTGGCCCTAGCTTGGCAGTGCATCTCTTCGCAGAACTCAGTGCATATATGCAGAGCTTCAGAGCTCACTTGATGTTTGAGTTTGAGGATCATGTTGACCGATTCGTTGTAGGTTTCCTCAGTGAGGGCGGGAGGGGTGCCGACTGGCATGGAGGGGGCAGGGAGGAGGGGGAGGGCGGTGTTGCAGAGCCGCTCGCAGAGGGGGCAGAGGTATTCTTTCTTTTCAACGTCGAAGGCAGCCGGTTGGCGACCGCGGTAGGGTCTGTGGAAAAGGTTTGAATTTATTTGTGATACAGTTTTGTTTACGGTATTGAATTTTTTCTGCGTAAAATCTTCTTTAGTATCAGTATTTTTAGATTCTTACTTAGTTATTATAAATACAATAAATAAATCTCAAACTGATTGCTTGAAATCGGCACATTAGTTTTCTCTAGATGACATAATCGGGGCAGTTCAATTTCCAGCAAAAGAACTCATCCTACTTCCATGTATCGTACTGTCTTTCAAAATCGTTGCTAAGGATAAAAGCATCTTATTTATATATATAGATAAGTTCCAAGTTCCCGTACCTCCTGTTCTCCTTGTCCTGCACGTTGTCTACGTAGTTCTTCCAGCAGGCAGCGTGGAGCGCGTGTCCGCAGCTGGAAACGTGTGGCTGGAGCCCTAGGCCTGCGGGCAGCCAGCTGGAGCGCCAGTGCTCCGGTATTCGGCCGCAGCCCCCGCGACGGAGACGGTTCAGTACGCTCGAATGTTGCACGAACGCGACTAGGACCAGGGGCTCCTTTCTGATGTCGACGCGAGCCTAAGTCAAGATGATTTAGGTTTAATTGAAGTAAGAAATAATTCCCAAGGTTACCGACATAAACAGAAGTATCGCCAAACTGAAGTGTGAGTCAAGAAAAGTGGAATAATATAAAAAAAAGTACATATAGGGTGACTGGTAATTAGTGACCGATATTTAAACACGTGATTGTACTCATGATAACAAACAACTTTCCCAAAGAAACATATAGTGAGAAAGAACGGCATCACGCGGCTAACAGCTGATAGGTCACAGGCGCGCGCTAATTTCATATGGCTGCTGTCTTATTGTGATAAAAGTGAATGAGAATAAAAAAAAAAATATGTTTCTTTGGGAAAGTTGTTTGTAATCAGGAGTACAATCACGTGTTTAAGTATCGGTCACTAATTACCAGTCACCCTATACAAAGTTGATACGACAGAGGGGCTTTCCTTTAAACTAGGCAGTTTATACTTGGTACTATTTTCAAGCTCTGTACCAGAAATCAATTATATCGGAGCAGTAGTTTAGTCACAAACGATTTTTTAAGTTTTGGCCTCGTTTGAACACGATGTATCTTTCCTAACAGCTGATTATGTCTATACGCACAGGTCATGCACCTTAAAACGATAAATCTGAGTATAACCTACGATACGACGCGTTGTTGCCGTTCTCACGCAAGTCGATGAAGTGCGATGTTGCCGCTTTGTTACCTAGGTATCTAAGGTCTGTTAATTTTATTTATAATGGGTGGTTGCGTTTTACTCTGAATTGTAAGCTATTTAGTTTGTTTGAAAAAAAAAAACCTCATTTATTATTATTTTTATTTTTATACCGTATCGAATTAATACTATTCACGTATAGTATACGTAGTTTAATTTAATGCCCCTCTGTCACATCAACGTTGTATATACGGTCAAATTGAGAACCTCCTCCTTTTTTTTTCGTCGGTTAAAAACGATTTAGTTGAACACAAAGATACTCTTTGGAAGTCCGCCATATTGCATTTAGAATGACGTAACCAAGCTAACCATGCATTGTCATCCAAACTAAACATGTATGCAAAATTTCAGCCAAATCGGAAATCGGGAAGTGGGACAAATTCAACTTCAAAGATTTGATTACATACTTAGTTACAGGTGAAGATAATAAGGCACTTGTCCCACCGCCAACGATGAGCGAGAAGCGAGTAGCGAGTTTGTAGTTCCGATAAATTTGTAGCTGGGTTTTAAGCGATTGTTCGAGTGCGACGGGCGATTACTCACAGCACTGGCTCGGCTTGGTCTCGGCGTGAGTTCTGACCGCCAAGCGAGCACGCAGAGCGAGTAAGCTTTGATAGATCTTATCGCTCAGCGACAAACTTATGGAGCGAGTCCTCGCTTGCAGTGTCAACAATTAACTATTAATATATGTATCTCTTTTGTTTACACGGAATGTATATCTATTGTATTGGGTCCTTACATATGAAATTGGCGTTTTTTTTCTCACAAATAGAGAACCACTTCATCAATTGCTTGATATGATATCGAATAATGACCGTCAAGCACAACTGCCAATAGTAAAAAAACCTTATTACTTATAGTTTTACAAACAAAAAAAATAAACTTTAAAAATGACTCTTTTTGTTAGCAGATATGACCACTATATTTGTTTTAACTTAGCCAAAACTTATTTTTGTTGCTTAATCTAAGTGGAATATGTTATCTTAGTTTTTAAACATGATTGCATAAAAGTTTTAAAACATTAGTATTCATAGTTGTTAAATAAATTAAGAAGATGTTAGTATGAAAAATGCAACTTCTTTAAAATTCTCCATACAAGACGCTGATTTCATAGGTGGGGACCTAATACGTTTCTTGAGCGTCTAAATAGCCGATACTTAGTCGTTTCCTCGCCGAGCGGTAGGACAACTGCCTAAAAGTGTGGTAACAAAACAACCGACTTCCAAAAAAAATACCTACACTAAAAATTAAAAAATAACTTTAATTTCGGAAGTCGGTGTTTGTATTTTATTACTTTGTTGACACCGACTTCCAAAATTAAAGTTATTTTTTAATTTTTAGTGTATGTATTTTTTTTTTTTGGAAGCCGGTTGTTCTTTTTTGTAAAAAAGTTTTTTATTTTTCACTTTTTAGTTGTTAAAAACCCCAGTAATATGGAACGTGGAATTTAAACATACTCGTAATTAGAGCAAAACAAATACATCCCGTCATCTATTTATACGTATTTTTTGTTTTTGTTCAGTATTTCAAAAAGCACTAAAGCAATTTCGATCAAAGAAGAATGGCCAAATTTCTATAGGAGCTGGACTCGACTATTATTTTTCATGTCCCAAAATAAACTATAGCTAGATTGGTTTGTTTTTATGTCGTAAACACTATCCCGTTTGAAAATTATTTCTAAATAACCACGATTTTTTATAATAACTTCAACAATACTTTTGAGGTTAGAATCTACAACTACCTTCTACCCGACTGCGGCGTAGCTTACGAGTCTAGTTAGCGATAAGCGAGAAGGGTAATTAGCGATCTCGTTTCTATTTATTTCGATTTCTCTCAGAGAATTACCCAAAAAATAGGACTTGTAGCAAAGCGCACCAACTCTTTGTTTGTCCATCGATCATTCAATGAAAACTACACCTATATTGCTCTAACTTGCACAACGTATAGTGTAGACAACAAAGCTGGTATAACATCACACGTGAAGTGGTTCTTGAAAGACTGCCAAGCCTTTTTTGTGGTTTGACCACTTCAATTCTGGCTGAAGAGTTAGTCACTAGATACCTACTGCCTTTCAGTCTTCAATGCTCAAGTTGCATAGATATTGACAAATTGTCACTTATCACTACACCATCGAGGAATGCTGCTGGCTCTGATATTGTCGTAGTATATTGCCATATAAATGGCGCGGGTCGATGAACGATGACCACAGACAGATTAAGTAACTTGTCAATGACAAATGACGTTCCGTGGTACGCATTTGAACAAAACTACTTACTATACCAACATAATTATTTTTTATGACAAGAATCCAATACATAATATCAGCATATTCGTTGATTTGATGCCTCTAAACTAATTGAATAGAATTACAGTTAAAACTTTTCAGAAAAACGTGAATAATTACAGTCTTTGAATACCAAGTCATTTCAAACGCGAAATGAATCGTCAAGAGGTGCGTTCTGAAACTATTATTCTAAATAATTTAGAAAAAGTTACAAAAACAAAAAAATTTGATAACTTTTTTTTGTGGCTACTTATTGAGATATTTCTTGTGTTTTCTATGACCTTAAAAAATAAGGGTATTTTTCATAAATATGGCGTATTGGGAGGCCATCGTTTCGTTGTCGGGTACGATTTGTCCATCCTTCTTTATATGGGACCACCTCGGGAGTATATGCTTTCGGATAAAAAAAAGAATTTTGAAAATCGGTACACAACTGACGGAGAAATCAGCGGGCATACATAAAACAAAAAAAAAAACATACATACAGTCGAACATAGAACGTCGGTTAAATAGTTTTCATCTCTCTCTCTCTCGACACATACCTCCTCCTGACACATGATACAGACGCGCGAGGGCTCGGGCACTCCGCCGCCCCACACGCCCAGTGCAGCACCGCAGTACAGTGGACGCAAATCTTGCTCTTCTGCAGTCACCTATGACAAAACACAAGATATAGTAACTTGAGGCGTAGACTCTGTGGTGCATGTACTTCTTAAGTTTGTGGTTTTGGGATTATTATGAGTGCGACAGGAGACACAGGTCCGCACAACTTGATATTCTTCTATTATCAAATCAGACTGTCTACACCAGTGGCTCCTAACCTTTACAATTTTGCGACCCCTATGACTTAGGGTGTTAAATTATTTTATTTTTGAAAATAGGTTTTAACAACACTTTTACACGTTAACATTTTTTTTTGTCAGTTTAAGCTAGATGAGGCCGGTGTTTCCTAGCTGAATACCCTGAGAAGAAAGACCAAAACCAACTCAACAGATCAAAATCTCTTTTAATGTCCATACCATCTGTAATGGTCAAATCATATGAGAACCATGTACGTTAATGTCTGAGCTTTTTATTGCTTTTGAGGAAAGCACCACACAGGTTTGAGTGGACCTGTCCAGACAGTGCCAGCATTGTTTGTCAGTTATCGTGAAGCTCAACCTAGAACTTTGAGGAGCTCAACGAACCGACGAACAATACCAAAGTAAGGACATTTGGGTAGGCAAAAGTAATAGCTTTGGCTGACCGACGGATACCGGTCGACAACCATTTTTTTATTTTTTTTGATCGATCGATTGGTTTAAAAGACCCTTAACTGATAACTGATGTTACACTTCCTCCTAATGGTAACATGAACTCAACAGGTATTTTATTAAAAATAAGATAATCGCAAAAAAATATTGAGACAGTTCTTAAAATCATATTACCTATCTACAGAGTGTAACGGAAAGGTGTGGTCATATTTTAGGAGCCGGTTCTGCCCATGGAAATGAACAACTTTCTCTAAGAAAAATAGAAAATTCCCAAAAAAAAAATTGGACTTTCCATACAAAGTTATCATCAGCTGATCAATATTTGTATGGGGAGTAAAAATTTTTTTTTACATTTTCCTCGAATTTTCTTGAAATAACTTGTTCATATCGATAGGCAGATGCAGTTCTTAAAATATGACCACACCTTTCCGTTACATCCTGTATATTACAGTCTTTGTTTACCTTACATTTAAAAACTTGGCAATGTAAAATATTTAGTGTGAAGGTTGGTTCCACACTATACACATAGGGCTTCTCATTCGCAAGTATACGAACGTACACAACGTAGACAGTTTTCGCGCGCTAGAAGCACATGAGTAGATAAACGGAACAGAGACAGAGCTTCATACAACCGCGCGAATCGGTTGCACTACAATAAGCACGCGGGGCATGTGTGCGTGACCACTGGCCGCGGCCGCGTGTCGCATACGCGGCAACAATGGAAAAAATCGATTTACATTGGCTTGGCACAGCCAGTGGACAATCACAGGTTCAGTGCGACCCACGTTGTTTGTTTTGTTAGTTGCAAGTTTGAATATTTAATGAAAAAAACTTTTTTACAAAAAAATAGAACCGACTTCCAAAAAAAACAAAAAGTGCAAAATAACTTTCATTTCGGAAGTCGGCGTTTCTGGTTTTATTTCTTCGTTTTTTTGACACCGACTTCCTAAATTAAAGTTATTTTGCACTTTTTGTTTTTTTTTGGAAGTCGGTTCTATTTATTATTTTTTGTAAAAAAGTTTTATTTTTCACTTTTTAATTGTGATTCCCCATTAAATTGTGTTAACAATGAATATCTAGGCGATAGCAGCAATCGCGGTTGATTTGCTGTAATTTTTTGAAGAGTTCCGTTGTCTGTCTCCGAAACGAATCTTCAGATCTATATGAAATTTAAATGGGACCATTTCGGAACAAACCCCTTTCGAATAAAAATATTGTAAATCCGTCTATAAATGACGGAGTTATGCCCGAACATACATAAAAAAAAAATACAAACATCCGAATATATAACTATAACCTCCTCCTTTTGGAAAACGGTTAAAAAACGTGGTATTTTATTATCAAGTTGTTTATTGTAAAGATTCTCTATTTAATAAATATTATTACTTAATTAATAATAATAGGCAAAAATTCTCTATTCGGCCATTACAAGGATTTTAATGACGGTAACGTACAATTGGATTTTTTTAATAATAACTCCTGATAATTTTATCGCATTTATTGAATTGCTCGAGCAAAAGTTTCGTTAATATTTCGATATTGAAAAAAATATTGTCGATGTTGGCAACGAAATACTTAAACGTATTAAATATTGTAAATTTGATATGCCATGTGAGTGTTTCCCGTAGATTACTTGAAAAAACTTTGTTAGATTCAGAATTTACCACACCATAAAAACAAACAATAAATAATTAAAAAACAAAAATTATAAAAAGAAAATTATTAGAGTAAGTAATTTGTAAAATATTCTATCATACTGAATAATAAAACTAATAAACAAATGTTTTGTTTCATTTGTCTTCACCTATTGCGACAACCCTACCAAAATTGGTAACAATTTTGCACGTTCATAAGTTCCGTTTATCTACTCATGTGCTAGAAGCGCGGCTCTGACTTGTGATTTAATTGCACAGATAACACATCAAAACAAATTTATTATAATTCCTAAATTTACAGATAAAAATATTATTATAATATATATTACAGATAAAACAAGAAAATTAAAATTGGAGTTAATTTAAGCACAGTCAGCCAAGTATCGAATTTGCGGGATTTATCTGCAATAAAGTCAGAGTTAGACGAGGTAATAAAAAAAGAATTAACCTTATCTCAGTTACAGAGGTCAAATTGTACGAACGAGCGCCTACTATCTACTCTGTTTCGATTATATCCGATAGATGGAGCTGAATTATGATTTAATATTTTTTGTTGATTGACAGTGAATACTCGTTGATAAAGTAAAATTTAATATAAGAACAAGATTATAAATTGAGTAAGGTTATTTAGTTTTCATTAAATTAAGGTCTCAGTAAAAGAGGTAATAAAAATACACTCGCTGTTTCAATTATAGAGGTAATTATGACAATGGTTTCCCACTTATCCACTCACACTTTACTGTAAATATAAACATTGCAAGTAAAATAAAAGTTTGTAATAAAGTGGGGTTTGACACGACCTTAACACGAAATTCTCAATTTAGACTCCGAACGTACCTGTCTTTAAAATTTGTAACTTACTTTATTTGATTTGTATTCGAAAAGACATAAAAAGTACGAATTGCTAATAATTTATTCAAAGAAAATGATAAAAATAAATGCATTCAAAATCCAAAAAGAGAATTTTGACCCCGACGTGATTTGAACACGCAACCTTCTGATCTGGAGTCAGACGCGCTACCGTTGCGCCACGGAGTCGTTGTAAAGTATGCTGAAATTAACCGTCTGTCTACACGACTCACAGGCAAAGATAATGTATGGTACTTACAATTGCATGATTTTCTCCTAATATCTGTTACTTTATAGAACGTGTATACGATGCGATGTACGGCAACGTTACCCACGACAAATTTGGGATAAAAAAAATACATTTCCATTTATATAGTTACCATATCTTATTATAACAATCCTTTGCATGTTTTATATTATTATGAAACACTATCATATGTATGTATGTTTAAGCAAAAAGGATCCAGTTCTCGGCATTTAGTTTCCGAGATATACACAGTTTTGAAAATTTGGGTGAATAATTGCATCTCGCTATTTTAATTGATTCTCTCAATTATCTACAAGTTCATAATATTATAGTAAATTAATTTATATGATGATTCCCTTTTTGTTTAAATTTCTTGTTTTTAGGGTTTTTAATTATTTTTATGCTTTTTCTCAAACCAAGCTTTTTCAGAGTTTCAACTTAAGATGTCTGATTTAAAAAATGTGCCATTTTTTGTATATTTTTTGAATCCTTATTAGTCTAAGCGGATGCAGCTGAATACCAGTATTTTACATGGAGCGACTGCCTATCTGACCTCCACAACCCAGTTACTGGGTAATAATGTCAGACTTTCGTGCTTCTGAGGACCTGTAACGACTGTCAAAGATCCACGATTGACAGCCGAGACCAACGGCTTAACGTGCTTTCCGAGGCACGGAGGAGTCTCGGTATGTAAAGATGGTCACCCATTCATGGACCAACCCCGGCAAGCGTAGCTTAACCTGATGGATCGACCCGTGCGGTTGTTATTACTTTAGCCACAAGCTCCTCCAATTATTGAATAACAATGTACTAATTATTTTTCAGTTTGTGTACACGAGGTTGTTGCACTTTTTTGTAACTTCTTCAATTAATTAGTTTATAACTAATTAATTGAATTTTACGAAAAATAAAATCTTGTTGATTTTACGCATAATTCCTTTATTAAAATAGTGTTATCTTATTAAAATAGTTCCATGTCATAATTGAAACAAAACTTACCACACAAGCTTCGAATATATAGATAGGTAGTTTTTACAATACACATTTCGTACGTCTAACAGTTAGTTACACTTCACTTAACTCTAGTTATTTTTCTTCAAAATAATTTAGAGCTGAGTGAAAAATCAATGTTCAAAAACTAATGGTATTTTTATTTTAACGTTAGTATCATTTCTCGCCTAGTCAGCTTTATAACAAAAAATCTCCAAAATAGTGTTTAGGGTTTTTTTTTTTTTTTTTTTTTTCTTTTTTTGGGGGGTGGGAAATCATCCTATGACTTCTTCTGCTCTAGGGTGGAGCGGAAGGGTGTGTCAGACTCTTACTGACTAAAACCCACCCCTGTTCCTCCTTGCCTCGAGTGCCCAGGGGCGAGGTAACTCTTTCGAATTTATCCTCCACCCCCGGGCAGATAGTGTTTAGGGTTCAAAATAGTATTTACCAATATGTAACACTTTTTTTTTAAATTTCGCCCTGGATAGGTAGTGAAAACTTAAGTGCTGATTTCGGTTACGGTGACGGAATTCTGTGCGACTGCGGGTTAATTGGAGATATTGGGGGTGGCTTATTCCTGATGATGAGTGACCTGTTGGTCTAGTGGTTAGTGACCCTGACAGCTATGCCGGAGGTCGTGGGTTCGATTCCCACCCAGGACAAATGTTTGTATAATGAGCACGATCATTTGTTCTGTGTCTGGGTGTAATTTATCTATAATATTTATGTATTTAGAAATATATAAGTATGTTTATCAGTTGTCTAGTACCCATAACACAAGCTCTGCTTAGCTTGGGACTAGATGGCGTTGTGTGATAGTTGTGGATTATTATTATTATTATTACCTTGTATCGCTGGTCATCAAATGTGTAGACGTTTTTATTTTATTAAACGTCTCCAACCAAGTCATTTTTTTGCCATTTACGCCCAGCGTGAGGGGTATACTAGTTTGTTCCGAAAAATGTTAACCACAATTATATAAAATCTCTTTTTCTTGAAACTATTTTGAATTGACGGCTAATTTCAATATAAACCTCGTTGAACATCATTGGTCACCTATGTGTAGTTCTTTTTTTATTACTTTTTTTAAGACGTGGGCTGTTCCAACAAATTTTAGTGACATGAAAAATAGTTAGAATATGATAAATGTTTACCTCCTGCAAGAATGCAAGATACATTTTTTTAAATGTTTCGAAAGCTGGTTCACCCGAATGCATAAGTTCATTGGGTTTTCACTCTACATCTTCTCGTTTAGTCTCTTCTGAACGTCTTTATACCTGAGGAACTGGCCGCCTTGAATTCAGAAGAATTCACGTAATTTTATGACGCGCCGATGAACTTGTAAAGCAGTTGCAGTTAAGGTCAAGTTTAAGTCATCATCATCTTCAGCCTTTTAATGTCCCCACTGCTGGGGCACAGGCTTCCTCTCTGGGAGAGGGTGTAGGCCGTAATCCACCACGCGGGCCCAATGCGGATTGGTGTATGTCACATGTCTTCGAATTTTTGGTTCTAGGACATGCCGGTTTCCTCACGATGTTTTCCTTCACCGTTTTGAGAGCAGTGAAATAATTTACACAAAGTAAAGTGCCTGCCCGGGTTTGAACTCACGACCTACAACTTGTAAGTCACGGCCAATGCCACTGGGCCACCACTGCTCTAGTATAAGTGATAAACGATATTGCACGTCAACTGCACGACAACCAAACTCTACCAAACATACCTACGGTGTGGCCAAATGAGAGAAAAAATCTTACGGGGGAAGGAACTTAAGTTGTGCGTAACCAAAACTGCACGTTGATCGAATTAAAACGTAAAACCTGTCATGTTGAGACATCAAACGAACAGTAGAATACCGATCATGGTGCGTTCCGAATCGCGCACTAATGACGCGCAACAGTAAAATATCGTTTTGCGCTCGCATGACGCGTACTTGACGCGGGCGTGTCTGACAGCGGTAGAGAATATGAAAAGCGTTGTTTTGATCGAAACTTAACTGCAACTTCTGCACTTCTTTAAGTCCAGAATACACATGCTACCTAGTAGCACAAGAGCACGCTTCTTTCGAAAAAATCCTACGTAGTCGCATACAATAAGCATGTGTATACGAAAAGAGCATGCTAATGAATGAGCACGCTACTAATCGCAAACCGTTATATATTTTCGGGTTTACTAGGACATGGTGTGAGGGGCGGGTGAGAGGGGGTGGCTTCAAAGCAAGTCTGAACGCGTTATATGCGAGCATGCTACTTGATTTGTTTGCGTAGACATGATGGCTCGATAATAAAACTTTAAATTTTGTATTTCTCTATAGAAATTACGAATGTTTATGGAATGTATATTAATTGTGTTGAAAGTAATAATATTACTAAAATTTATTTCATTCCGCAAAGAAACGTCCATTTCAAATGCTAAATAATAAGCATGTGTATTTCAGACGTGCTACTAAAGAGTATGGCTCTTAATAAGTGTGCTACTGAGCTCTGTGCTTTCATGAGCAAATGTAAACAATCTGAGAGCATGCTACTAAAGAGCACACTACCTGGAAGCCAAGAAGCGTGCTCTTTTAGTAGCATGTGTATTCCGGACTCTAGTTACGTGAATAAAGTTACAGATAAGATGCGCTTAGCCACACAAAAAGAAACATACAGAATAACTTTTACATAATCACATCAGCATTTTATACTCCCACTGTTGGGACACAAACCTCTCTGCGAGGGCGGATGGAGCCCAGTGCGGGTTGGTGGATGTCACATGTCTTCGAATTTTGGGTTCTAGGACATGTCGGTTTGCTCACGATGTTTTCCTTCACAGTTTTGCGAGCAGTGGGAATGAAAACCTGCTTGGGTTTCGAACCCACGGTCTTCAACACGTAAGTCGAAGCCGTTACTACTGGGCCATCACTGCTCCACCTCCTTTAACCCGTGGCGCGTCCAATTAGCAGACACAATAATTGTGTCTCGCCCACCATATGTCCGCTAGACGCGCAAAGAGTTCAAATGAAACGTTACCTCGGTAGTGGTCTCCTTGAACAGCGTGGCGTTTTTAGATATGAAGTTGTTCATCTGCGTTTTCATCTGAGCCATCAGTTGGGCGCGACGTTCGGCCGCTAGTTTTGCACGACGTGACTTTTCTGCTTCTGGAAAAGTTTAAAGTAAAAAAAAATATTTTTTTAACAAGTTTTTATACCGGCTGTCAAAACCGTGTCCCATTCACGAATGTCGATTCGCGTCGTGCTTATCATATCAAATTTTCTTACGTTTTTTGCAATGTGCAGGTCAGTGTCAGGCTGTATCTTGGTCAAAATATGATTCGCGGCCGTCACCATCATCATCATCATCAGCCTTTTTAATGTCCCCACTGCTGGGGCACAGGCCTCCTCTCTGTGAGAGGGTGTGGGCCTAATCCACCACGCAGACCCAATGCGGATTGGTGGATGTCACGTCTTCGAATATTTGGTTCTAGGGACATGTCGGTTTCCTGACGATGTTTTCCTTCACCGTTTTGAGAGCAGTGGTGATGAAATAATTTACACAAAGTAAAGCACCTGCCTGGATTTGAATTCACGACCTACAACTTGTAAGTCGCGGCCAATACCACTGGGCCACCACTGCTCCCGCGGCCGTAGCAAGTATGTATTTATAGAATTATAATCACTAAAATCATCAATACAACTCCTTCAGTTAATATTGATGTCAAATGAAATCATGATATTTGGCATCAATTCTAACTGAGAGAGAGAGTATTGATGATTTTAATGATTACAGTTCTGTAAATACTTACTTGCTACGGCCGCGAATATATTTTGACCAACATACAACCTGATACTGACCTTCAAATTGCAAAAAAAAATATATGAATTTCGTGGGCTACCCTACCACTTTCACCTTTATATGATACTCTTAGCTAGGTACGTACCAGCAGCCTCATCAGAGGCAGGTTTCTCGTCCTGATCAGTCTCCATGCTGTCACCGTCGCCGATTTCGTCATTTTGGCCTAGCAGAGTCCTAGAAAAGAAGACATTAACATTAAGAATAAGTCGTAAGGAATACATGTAACAACTTGTCATCATCATCATCAGCCTTTTAATGTCCCCACTGCTGGGGCACAGACCTCCTCTCTGTAAAAGGGTGTGGGCCGTAATCCACCACGCGGGGCTAATACGGGTTGGTGGATGTTTTTGCACATGTAATCGAATTTTTGGTTCTAGGTTTTCTCACGAAATAGCTATACGTTAATAGGTGCCAGTGTGTCTTATCAAATAATCACCTGTTCCTCCACCTGCAATTTGTTATTATCCTGGTTATACTCGGAATTTTAATTCGATTCCAGATTTGACAATTTCAGTGTTGCAACGTTATGACAAGTACTAAATAGTGACGTTGCGAAATTATTCGATATGGAAATGGAATATTTCCAGATCGATTCTTCTCGTTTATAATTTTACTCTCGTAAACTAAGTATATCAGGAAATTAAATATTTCTGAACCGATAATTTAGTTTTGACGATTAATTAACGATCTTTCTTTTATAATTGTGTGTGAAATAAATAAAAAAATGTGATCATGAAGGAACATGACAAATAAAACAGATAGATGTATTATGGTAATAATTTATTTTATAAATTGTCGCCGTCATCGCTATCGCTATCGCTGTCACTTTCTGTAACATTTATTATAAATGTGTCTGTGATATTGTCAATTAACATATCTAGCCTACTCATTTTTTCCTCTTCTTTGACTACATGGGATACGCAATTAGACCATTCGGTAGCCGTAATTTTTTTAATGCCTTCCTGAAATAAATTTCTCACGTCTGTCAATTTGAAGGTTTTATTATTTTGAGCTACATGCCCCTTTACCTGCGCCCATATCAATTCGATAGGGTTTATCGATTGTTTATCGATTTTTGTGATCATCACTACACTATTATATGTGGTATCATTATTTCACAAAATGACAGTAGCTAATGTCAAATCTGGAATCGAATTAAAATTCCGAGTATAGTATACTCACTTCATCTTGTTCAGCACCCATCTGGCCAGTTGCCTATGCGCGTCCACCCGGGGGCTGTTCACCAGCTTCTGCAGCAGCGCCAGGATACCGGAGCGTGCGGCGCTCTCGGAGAACTGCAGGAACTCGTAGTGACCGCTCTCCTCGTCACGCAGTGCATAGCCCATAAGATGCAAGGCCTGAACAAAATAACGAACGATTCAGAAATTAAAAAAAAAGGAAAAGTGTGCGGTTCACACGCAGTAGAAGTGAAACTTTTCGATATCAAAGCAGATACTGCATTTCTGTATTCTATCTCATTCTCTCGCATGCTAAATTCGAATATGTTTGTCTCTTTTTAGTGTCGCCTTTTTGTTTCATCGAGTTTCAAATCACAACGATTCTAAAGAAGTTTCACTTCAATCATTTATTAACAGTAATAATTTATTCAATAAAATAATAACAAACAATCAAAATCAATCTGCCCGCGCCTTTTCCCAACTGTCTTGGGGTCGGCTTCCAGTCTAACCGGATGCAAATGAATACCAGTGTTTTACAGCGAGCGAAACTATCTTGGGGTCGGCTTCCAATCTAACCGGATGCAAATGAATATCGATAAAAAAAGCTATCTTTTATTACGCTCAATGTAATGTGAACCCAGGCAAGCCGGCACCTTCGCTCTAAGCCGCGTAGGTACTTGTCGGATACCTTAGATATTCATTGCGTTTTTGTAACTTCAAATGCGTAATTTGTTAAGAAAAATGGAAAACTCAGGTAATAAGTTTGGAAAAAGCGTTTAGTAATAACACTTGGAATAAATTTTCGTAACAAATTAAAAAAGAAATTGCATCTTTGACCTTCATCTCCAGAATCAATGGATTTTCAAACACGGTCTAGTGGAAAAAATTATCCAATTAATAGGTAAAATACGTAGCTTTCGGCTTCGGAAACTGTCTTTTTCCGACTTCCGACTTGAGTCCGACTGCTCTTGGCCGATTTTCCAAATGAAATTCCGATTACTAACGTCCACATATTATACACATACTCGTAAGATTCGTTCTTTTGAAGCGGCATCTGTACTGCCATATACGAACTAACAAAAGCCCTTACACCTTGTACCGCATACCTCTAAACTCTCTTTATAAGTTAAGATAGAGATAAGAGAAGTTAGAATAGATAAATATCTTGAGATTAACCTCACCTTATGCACTTGAGTCTCCGAGAAGGACCTAGCCTTTTTTTGTGGGTTGGGATTCATCCAATGACATCTCCAGCTCTGGGTGGAGCGGGAGGGCTAAAACCCGCCCCCGTTTCTTCCCTGCCTGAGTGCCCAGGGGAGGGGTAACTCTGTTACGAATTTTTCCGCTACTCCTAGGCATAAGGACCTAGCCCTGAGGTCCAAAGCTCTCTCCAGCACAGTCTTCAGCTCGTGGTGAACTGAATCACTCTACAGCAGATTGGCTATCAGCCGGAATGGCGGCCACAGCTTCGATCGAGTTACTATCTTGAAGGTGACCTTACCTTAAGCACTTGATTCTCCGAGAAGGACCTCGGAATGGCGGCCACAGCTTCGAGCGAGTTACTATCTTGAAGGTGACCTTACCTTATGCACTTGATTCTCCGAGAAGGACCTCGGAATGGCGGCCACAGCTTCGATCGAGTTACTATCTTGAAGGTGACCTTACCTTATGCACTTGATTCTCCGAGAAGGACCTAGCCCTGAGGTCCAACGCTCTCTCCAGCACAGTCTTCAGCACGTGGTGAACTGAATCACTCTGCAGCAGATTGGCTATCAGTCGGAATGGAGGCGCCAGCAACGGCAGTTTCGGAGGTGGGCAGCATTCGGGCTGGCCTGGAATAGAAAGGAAATATGGAGAATAAAGTTAAGTGATATATATATAGCAGGTAGGCTGTACTACTAATTCTTCGTTGGAGTTCTTGGCTGGTGTTTTAAAAATCCATACCTACTTAATAAAAACATTTTTTTTTATCATAACTTTACAAGACGCAACAGACTAGTTGCAACTCTAGTCCAGTCAATCAATCAACAATAGATTTTAACTCTATGGGATTTATTTATAAAAACACAGAACCACGTGATTTGTCTAAACACTGATCAGCATGTTCTTAATTCAATTTTTTCTACGGAGAATTTGAATTTAGAATTCGCTAATCAGTATTTAAACTAAACATATGCAGCCTTATTTATAAAACTCACGAACCACATGCTTAGTTTCCATACTGATTAGATAAGTGAATTCTAAATTCAAATTCTCCATAAACATTAGTTTGGAATTAAGAACTTTCTAATCAGTGTTTAAAATAATGACATGGTTTTCTTAAATAATTCTGAATGATTCTCAAGGCGAAGAGGTAGAAAATTTCAAAAAGGAGGAGGTTCTATGTTCGACTGTATGTCCGCGCATTTCTCCGTCAGTTGTGGACCGATTTTCAAAATTCTTTATCCGAAAGAATATACTCCCGAGGTGGTCCCATATAAATTTTATTGAAATTGCTTTAGCGCTTTTTGAGAAACTGAACAAAAACGAAAAATACGCAGATCTTGATGACGTTTTTGTGTACTCCAAATGTTTAAATTCCACGTTCCATGTTATTGGGGTTTTTAGTTCTGGGGTATAACAACTAAAAAGCGAAAAATAAAAACTTTTTTACAAAAAAAAACAACCGACTTCCAAAAAACAATACACTAAAAATTAAAAAATAACTTTAATTTCGGAAGTCGGTGTCAAATATCGAAGAAATAAAATACACACCGACTTCCGAAATTAAAGTTATTTTTAAATTTTTAGTTTATTTTTTTTTGGAAGTCGGTTGTTTTTTTTGTAAAAAAAGTTTTTTAATTATTCGCTTCTAGTGTATTAAAATTGTAGTAAAATTTTCCGTCTCTTGTGGGTGGGTTTTAGTCAGTAAGAGTCTGACACGCCCTCCCGTTCCACCCAGAGCGGGAGAAGTCATTGGATGATTTCCCACCACACAAAAAAAAAAGGTTGGGTGTGTACACAATTTTGTTGTGTCACGTATGATGGAGGTAACTCACCAGCGGCCTTCCTACGGGTCCTCTGTTCCTCTTCACTGCGGGACAGTTCCTCCCTGGTGTAGTGGTAGAAGAACGTGTCGTACTCGTCGTAGAGATGAGGCTTCACATTGTACATTCCGCGGTTGTTCCCGCCGGCGGGCTTGCTGAAGTCTGCTACCTCGTGGATGACGGCTTCTAAACCGGTTTCGTGGAGCTGATCTTCAGGTAAAGATCTGTGAGGAGAGAAATTCGTAATTTAGTAAGAAAGTCTTGTAATTTGGGAATTACGCACAAGAATCATGTAAAAAATTATGGGTATTTTGTAAGTCTACCTTAACATTTTACCGTATTTTCCAAAGGTTTAGAGAAGGTGTAAAGAATTTTCTTCTGAGGAGTATATTGATTGGGCTATTGAATAAGTTCGGCGCGTTATCTGGTGAAAAAATTTATAATGAGTGTAAAAATAAAAGAGTATAGGGAGCGTGCAGGAACTATAGATGGCGCCACATAAATGTCAATGTCTAGTATCTATACAAGTTGCAGATTTCACTCACTAGATGGCAGTCTACGTTACGCGTGCTGCATGTGTGCATGATGCGTGTGTGTATACAAACAGGGTGTTACGGAAAGGTGTCGTCATATTTTAAGAGCCGGTTCTGAGGAAAAAATTGAAAATTCCCAAAAAATTAATTGGACTTTCCATACAAAGTTATCATCAGCTGATCAATATTTGTATGGGAGGTAAAAATTTTTTTTTTTAATTTCCTCGGATTTTCTTTAGTAAAGTTGTTCATATTGATGGTCAGATGCAGTTCTTAAAATATGACCACACCTTTCCGTTACACTCTGTATAAGGCATGAAAATGTCAATGACAAGTTTTTAAAGGGTAAAAGTTTCGAATTTACTCCACTAGATGGCACAGACTACGCCGTGCACGTTCCCTATACGGCTGGCACAAACAGGTAGAAATAGTAAAACAATGGCATTTTTCGCGAGCATTTTGCGATCGTGGTTCGCGTGTTAGCGGTATTACAAATATTCCCCGGCCGGGAATATGGCGGGGGTATACTCCCGTCTCGTCGCATTTAAGAGCACGTTTCGAGATAAACTTTTTAAGGCCATGCAGCAAGCATGTTACACAAGTGTATTTTTCCCTCAGATAACCATTCGATTCACCACTCATATTCCGTATGATAGACTAGTAGATTTTAAGAAAATAAAAACAACAATTTTGCACACAATGCTTGCACAATATCAATAAAATATTTTAGTCAAGAACTAACCTGTTCAGTTCAGAATGCGGCATAGGCTTGACGCAGAGCATTTGAATGATTTCCTTCTTGGTGCGGTCCTCATTCGTCACTTCCCCTATTCCAGGCACGTAGCGAGACCCGTAGACTGGAAAAAAAGGCAAATGGTAGAGTTAAAAATGAGTACATAGACTAAAAAAAAAATTTAAGACCCAGCGAACTTCGTACCGCGTCAGAATCAATAAATGATCTGTTCTCGAGATATCATCAAAAAAGCCTTTCCATATGTTTCTGTGTGTTAAATGAATCTGTTCTCGAGATATCATCGAAAAAGCCTTTCCATATTTGTATATCTGTGTTAAATGAATCTGTTCTCGAGATATAATCGAAAAAGCCTTTCCATATGTATATGTGTGTTAAATGAATCTGTTCTCGAGACATCATCGAAAAAGCCTTTCCATATTTGTATATCTGTGTTAAATGAATCTGTTCTCGAGATATCATCGAAAAAGCCTTTCCATATGTATATATATGTGTGTTAAATGAATCTGTTCTCGAGATATCATCAAAAAAGCCTTTCTAAGCTGTGTGGGTTTTTTTTGTCTACGCTTCCACTGCAGTACACACTACACACCCACAACTATGTACAACAGAAGCGTGGCCCACCGCGGCGCACGGAGAGACTACGCACGTGTTAGATACAGTTGTACAAAGTCGTGGGTTAATATTCGTGTTTAGTGTGTATCGCATGCACAGCGAGCATGGAGTTGACAGCTTTGAGCTATGTGAGCGCCATATTCGAGCAAGCCACGCATGTACCAATGACCTTGCAGGGTTGCAGTGGACACAATCACATAAATTTTCTTGCAAACCGAAGTTTAACACATTTGTGTGGCCTTTTCGGGCGCCGTGGTGTGTCTCCGCCTTTATTGTATTGTGGATAGTTTTCTCTTATCAATTGAAATATACGTTGGCTTTTTCTGCTCGAATAAACTTGTTTTTGCCATGGCAACTACTACCGGCCAAAAGAAACTTTTTACTTTTTACAAGTACACATAAAAGTGAAACACAGTAAAGTACAGTACATGTAAAAAGTTATATTAGGTATAGATATAATTAAAAATAGAGATAATAAAAAAATCTGTACATCCGCATTATTATTATTTTTTTGTTGATAGGCACGCGTTTGACCACTATCTCACCTGATGGTAAGCGATGATGTGGTCGAAGATGGAGCACGCTTGCCTAGAAGTAACCTATTCACTCTTGACTTAAGGCGTATATAGCCGCCAAGTGGCGCCGTCATTGAATAAAAAATCGTAGCAAAGCGTAGAAAATAAAGATTAAAAATTCCTATGTTGCGTTTGTTACAAATACCTTATCCTATTTGTAACAATCGCAACATAGGATTCTTTAATCTTTATTTTCTATGCTAAGATACGAATTTTTATTCAATGAGGGCGCCACTTACGGGGAGGTAGGCCCTTAAAGACTACCAAGTTGTAGCTATCAGGAAACACAGACTCTGGCAGGGAATTCTACTCCTCAGCTTAATATTAGAATATGCAGATTTTGTTTGTAATTAATTTGTGAAATCATGTATTATTTTATGATTAAACTGCTAATTTACAACAGGTTGATGAGTCATAATCGTAAATATAGCAAGAGAGTTCAGCTGAGGGCGTCAATCAGGTGCTTCTTTAATTAATTTGTAGCTAAAATATAGATCATATAATCGAATCCATTTGTTTTTAATCTTAAGAATTTTATTTCACTTCCCTACTTTAAATGGGGTATCGTATTACCCAGTAACTGGGTTGTGGAAGTCAGATAAGCAGTCGCTCCATGTAAACTACTGGTAATCAGCTTGTAGTATCCACACAATGTATATAATAATAGTATTGTACTTGGCTTGTCATCGCACCACCGCACAGGCCGGCAGTCCGACCACAACTGCCGTCCCCACCATTCGGACCGGTATTTATAACAACCGACGGCGACGTATGCGCTCAAGATAAGTCATAAGTATATCTACATACACTACACAGCTGCATCCGGTTAGACTGGAAGTCGACCCCAAGATAGTTGAGAAAAGGCTAGGCAGATTTTTTGACTTTCAATAAGGTGATCTCAAACTTCAGACCGATAGTGTATTTTAGAAAGTACGGTCTTTAAAAGCACCGTGACATCTCTTTATTAATTTTGCTTTAATATTTTATAATTTTTTTTTAAGAATTAGGAGGAGCTCGTGGCTAAAGTAATAACAGCCACACGGGTCGATCTATCAGGTTAAGCTACGCTTGCCGGGGTTGGTCCATGGATGGGTGATCATCTTTACATACCGAGACTCCTCCGTGCCTCGGCAAGCACGTTAAGCCGTTGGTCCCGGCTGTCAATCGTGGATCTTTGACAGTCGTTACGGGTCGTCAGAAGCCCGAAAGTCTGACATCCAGTCTTACCAAGGGGTATCGTATTAGTTATTACCCAGTAACTGGATTGTGGAGGTCAGATAGGCAGTCGCTCCATGTAAAATACTGGTATTCAGCTGCATCCGGTTAGACTGGAAGCCGACCCCAAGATAGTTGGGAAAAGGCGTGGGCAGATGATGAATGTTTTTTTTATTAATGTTGTGAGGTTTTCCTTTGTTTTACTTACTAGTAATCAGTAGTCCTAGGAACTCCTCCAGCATGCTGATAGTATGCCTGAGGGTGTCGTCCTCGATGGGGCGCCGTTCAAAGTCCGGTTCGGCCCACTCCAGCAGGTTGTACTTGTTCATGACGTGGATTATGAATTCGTTGCTCTCGATCAGGGAGGCACCGATCTGTTGGTTAAGAGTGTGTTGTTACTTGGCGTTTTGTAATCAATTTTACAAGGATAGGGGCGAAATTAGGGACGATTTGTGGGTACAAAAAAGAAAAACTATTTAATCCGTAAGTTACTCGTAGATTCATTCTCCTGCCCTTATCCCAATTTAAATGGGGTCGGCGCAACACGTCTTTTTCTTCCATACTCCTCTATTAGTCGTCATCTCTGTAGTCACCCCCTTTTTACCCATATCCTCTTTCACACATTCTAACCATCGTAATCACAGTACGTAAGTTAGATTATCAAATAATATTGGACATGTATATTTTGCTTTACCAAATCAATAAAAATTACAAAGACTTAACGCATTAAACTTCAAGAGTTCAGGCTTTACTTTTTATTTTGGGACGTCCTCCTGAAAGCCAGAATCAACAGTGTCGACCACTAGATTCCAACTAAATGATTTATTTAATTTAAGTAGTAGTAAACATTAAATGTATTAAAAATCCTAAAATAATGATATTAAGATTTAGTCCAGAAGACTGATAGGCTTAGTTATATCAAAGTTGACTGGCCTGTTGGTCTAGTGGTTAGTGACCCTGACCGCTATGCCGGAGGTCGTGGGTTCGATTCCCACCCAGGACAAATGTTTGTGTAATGAGCACGATCATTTGTTCTGTGTCTGGGTGTAATTTATCTATAACATGTATGTATTTAGAAATATATAAGTATGTTTATCAGTTGTCTAGTACCCATAACACAAGCTCTGCTTAGCTTGGGATTAGATGGCGTTGTGTGATAGTTGTGGAATATTATTATTATTATAAAGGTTTCCTCTCCTACTGTTTTGCTGTGCCTGACTGGGTCCATAATGATCATATGTAATCATAACCTACCACCTAAGAACACATTGTGGAATGCATAAACAAATTGAGTCTTCAGTATTGAATTTATTGGTCAGATTGTAATGAAACTTTTTCATGGTTTCCTGAGGACGCACGAGCGCTTCTGCCCAAAAATGTACAAAAAAAAAAACAAGTTCTTTTTTACTCTATGTTAGCCTTTGTAGCGCCACATGCCCTCGTGCACCAGACACCGTCATGACCAGAGGTCATGTACTTACACTGATTTAATACAGCGAAAGAATAAAGTGGATATGCCTCAAATCCCGAGATTAATTTTATAGTGCAGAAAAATCCGGTGGTTTTGGAATTGGGTAGAGTTATTTATGTACTTACACTGATTTCATACAGCGGAAGAATAAAGTGGATATGCCTCAAATCCCGAGATTAATTTTATAGTGCAGAAAAATCCGGTGGTTTTGGAATTGGGTAGAGTTATTTATGTACTTACACTGATTTCATACAGCGGAAGAATAAAGTGGATATGCCTCAAATCCCGAGATTAATTTTAAAGAGCAGAAAAATCCCGTGGTTTATTAAATAAAAAAGCTATTTACTTTTACACAATTTAAACCATTGCACGCGCGACATTGACAAATATACATCAATGACATCGGATGTCCGAAGTTGTAAAATTCTAATGCGCACACGCGCGATGTTGGCACATTTGTAGTTCACACAACATAGCTTGTGAGAACAAAAGAAAACAATAGAGGTTTTTATTATAATTTATTGGTAATATTGTTGGCCACACGGGATTGTCCATTACAAATCCCGGGAAGATCCATATTAATATCAACATTTCGATGCAAGTACATAAATAACTCTACCTAATTCCGACCTCTGGTCATGGCATATTAGTAATATAACATAGCCTCACCTGCAGCATCACAACATCTCGGTCCAGCATCTCGGCGCGACACTTGACGTTCTGGTAGAAGTACAGCTGGTTAATGAGCGCGAATCCGTTGCGGCGCCACATCCCAGAGTGGACCTGGCTTATCATCGCCATGGTTTGGAGGACTGGCTCTGTGGGCAGAAATAGATATATAAATTATCCACCACTCTTTAGGTGTCAGCCAAACAGAAAGCGGTCATTGCGCAAATAAGTGATCGTTGCGTCCATTTGTACGGCAAAACTGAAAGGCGCCACACAATAGGGAATATGCATGATTTTTTTTTCATATCTAACCGGTTTTAAGGGTTCCGTACCCGAAGGATCCAAACCGAGCCCTATTGTTGTCACTCACGTGTCCATCTGTCGTTTGTCACAAAATTTTGTTACGAGGAATTTTTAACTTCCCATTGACCAATGAATTTGAAATTTAGTGATAATGTTTATTAAAACGTATACACTAACAAATACCAATATTTGGTAAGGAACCCTTAATCTGCGAAATCCGACACGCACCTGGCCAGTTTTTCTATTTATGTTTAGTCTTATTTCATTTATTCTCTGATTGATTGAGATTATTCCGGATAGAGCAGGAGGGCGTGTCAGACCAACCCGTGTTCCCTTTCAAATATAACCGCGACCCTGGCTGATGATGATGAGAAAGAAAGAAAGAAAAACATTTATTTGGCTACAGTAAGGTTCACGCAAATGACCTAAAACTAAAAAAAAGTGACAATCCAATAGAAAAAAAAAAATAGCTTAGTGTGTGCTCCACGACTGCGCCAAAAATATCCAATGCAGCAATGTTGCCAGACAGATACTGTCTGACGCTGGTCTTCCAATGAATCTTGAGCGACGAGTGACGGAGCAAATGGTTTCATCAAAATATACAATAAACAGATATTTTTTTATTGTTGATAGGCACCCGTTTGACCACTATCTCACCTGATGGTAAGCTATGATGTGGTCGAAGATGGAGCACGCTTGCCTAGAAGTAACCTATTCACTCTTGACTTAAAGACTCCCAGGTTGTAGCTATCAGGAAACCCTAGCTGTACGCACAATGAATGTGTTCTCAAAACGCTTTGTGCGTATAGATGGGATGTGCACCATGAAACGGTGGCACTTTGCCGTACGTCTTGTGGTCCGTTGATGAAACGGAATATAAATATGTATTGTAATAAAATAAGTAAATGTGTAGGTACTTTAACAAGTTTAGTTATGAAAATAATGAGATAGAATGATGATGAAGTTACCCATAAGTTCGGCGGGTGTGGGCTTGGTTCGGTCCTGGCGTTCGAACTCGCGGGCGTGATAGGACAGCCCGTGTCCATGCAGCAGCAGGTGCAGGCCCGCGATGTACCGGGAGAGGGGCCGGTGGATGGACACCGGCTCCTTCGCCACGTCGTACGGGATCACCGACGCGGTCTGGTTGCCGAGTTCTGCGGGATGACATTGCCATTTAGAATCTAAGACTTTTTATGTTAAGGTGGATGCTCCAGGGTAGCCCGCGAAATTCATATTTTCTTACGTTTTTTGCAATTTGCAGGTCAGTGTCAGGTTGTATCTTCGTCAAAATTTGATTCGCGGCCTTAGCAAGTATGTATTTATAGAACTGTAATCATTGAAATCATCAATACAACTCTTTCAGTTAGTATTAGTACCAAATGTCATGATTTCATGAAATACTACATTTAGCACTAATACTAACTGAGAGAGTTATTATTGATGATTTTAATGATTATAATTGTAGAAATACATACTTGCTACGGCCGCGAATCAAATTTTGACCAAGATACAACCTGACACTGACCTGCAAATTGCAAAAAACGTATGAAAATTTGAATTTCGCAGGCTAGGGTGCAGCTTTCACTTTAAGGGTCTACTACCTGCCAAGTGGCGCCCTCATTGAATAAAAAATCGTAACATAGCATAGAAAAAGAACTAAAAAGCAAAAAATAAATAAACCTTTTAAGTCTTGAGTAATGAGCTTATTTACCTAAATAAAATATCAAATTTTATATAAACTAATTTTGAGTCGGCGCCAAACAACAATCTGATTAAATATCTAAATTTTATAAGTACTTACAAATGAAGAAGGGTGTAAGTAGGTAATTAATCATTTTATTAATTGGCGCCGACTCAAAATTAGTTTATATAAAATTTAATATTTTATTTAGGTAAATAAGCTCATTACTCAAGACTTAAAAGGTTTATTTATTTTTTGCTTTTTAGTTCTTTTTCGTCGGTTAATTTTTTTGTTAAAAAGCTTTTTATTTTATGATTTTTTGTGGCTCGCATCATCTTTTAACAATCTGAGGGTAATTTCTAATTCTTCGTCATTCCTCTTGCCACTGAGCTGATGATATAACAATCCTTCCATGAAGTTCCCAGGATATTGACCAGTTGAGGTTACCTCCAATATTGTAAAGACGTCTTTTCGTCAAAGCATATTAAGTGGTATTTGTCACTAAAACCAGTTTTTATATCTGACTTCTATTGTTTAGGAAAGGTATGGTTTCCATCATCAGCTCAGTTTCATGATGTGATGGTTCCTAAATGCAAATACCTGATTCAGTTATGAAAAGTAAACAGAAACAATATTCGTGCCCAATTTTCGAGGTTCTCTCTCAATTTTATCAGGATTCCATTATCAGATCCTGATGTCCTTGATATGGGACCATCCTTGAGGTATACCCTATCTAACAAAAAAAAAAAATCAAAATCGGTTCATAAATGACGGAGTGAGGGCTGAACATACATACAGAAACGCTAAACGTGCCCACAATTTTCGAGGTTTTCTCTCAATTTTATCAGGATTCCACTGTCAGATCCTGACTTCCTTGACATGGGACCACTCTTGAGGTGTACCCTATCTAACAAAAAAAGAATAATCAAAATCGGTTCATAAATGACGGAGTGAGGGCTGAACATACACAAAAAAAAAAAAAACATATTTACGGTCGAATTGAGAACCTCCTCCTTTTTTTTCGTCGGTTAAAAATAAATATTAAAGAATCCAACGTCACGTTTGTTACAAAGAGGATAAAGTATTTTTACGTTGTTAAAACAGGTCTCAGAATGTTTCCTATCCAAATTAGTAGGCAAAAGTACAAAAAACGGCCGTTTCTGACACTTTTGCCTACTACTTTGAATACGAAATATTCTGAGACCTGTTTTAACAACATAAAAATCGTATCCAAAGTAGTAGGCAAAAGTACCAAAAACGGCCGTTTCTAACACTTTTGCCTACTACTTTGGATACGGATTTTTTTATAAACCACTCAGAAGTAGGAGCCCCGCGAAGCGGGGCTCCGTCGACACTTGGCTCCATCGACATGCAAACCTAAAACAATATAATAAAATAAAAAATGCCTTTGCCCTTCGACGAATGACCTTGACCTTCGGCTTTTAGGGTGTTAATCTTGACCTTGAAGATGCCATTGATCGTATTATTGCTTGGAAATAGTATTTACACCCATCACGTGATCTTCTTCACCCTTAATTTTTCACCAGTTTTGAAAAATTTTGACAATTTTTTTCTCGGCCCCTATGATTTTGCGCGTTTTGGGGTTTTCAAATTTACACTAAAAAGGGTATCCTCTACCCAAAAAAAAATACCTACTATAAATCCACGATTGGCGCTAAATGAAAGTGCTTCCCACCTTTCTCTAAGAAAAAATAGAAAATTTCCAAAAAAGAAAATTGGAATTTCCATACAAAGTTAATTATCAGCTGTTCAATATTTGTGTGGGAGGTAAAAAAATTTTTTGAGAATTTGCTCAGGTTTTCTTGAAGAAAGTTGTTCATATCGATGGGCAGATGCAGTTCTTAAAATATGACCGCACCTTTCCGTTACACCCTGTATACAGTAAAATTCTTCCGATACTCACCCCTAACAACCCTTGCCGGCGGGGTGTAGTGCTCGAGATGCTTCCTGAGCGCCATGCGGTACACGGCGGTGGCGAGCGTCTTCTCTGCCGCGCACCACTCCAGCGACAACGTGATGCTGTGCGCCAGCTTCACGTGGAGATTAAACGCTGACTCCCATTCTGGTTCGTATTCCATGTGTTGACCGACCTAGGAAAAGGAACATAGTACAGATAATATAATACTAGCGTACAGATGCCTCATCCCATACAAAGAGACGGTACCTCCGTAACTACGTGTTTTTGACTTGCACAAGCAACTTTTGTTCTTCGAGGAGCTCGTGGCTAAAGTAATAACAGCCGCATGGGTCGATCCATCAGGTTAAGCTACGCTTGCCGGGGTTGGTCCGTGGATGGGTGACACTCTTTACATACCGAAACTCTTCCGTGCCTCGGAAAGCACGTTAAGCCGTTGGTCCCGGCTGTCAAACGCGGATCTTAGACAGTCGTTACGGGTCGTCAGAAGCCCGAAAGTCTGACATCCAGTCTTACCAAGGGGTATCGTATTACCCAGTACTGGGTTGTGCAGGTCAGATAGGCAGTCGCTCCATGTAAAATACTGGTATTCAGCTGCATCCGGTTAGACTGAAAGCCGACCCCAAGATAGTTGGGAAAAGGCTAGGTAGATGAAGCAACTTTTGTTCTTCGTTCGGGCCCGTCCTCTACACCTCGCTAGATGGTGTTGCAGCTACAGCTTGCAAGTTAAATGGATTTACATAGTCTTACCAATATTTTCTCACACGTTGAGGAATAACTTTATAGTATTTTTGGCACTTCATTACAGTTTTACTGTTTCAAAATGTGTCACTATACAAATTTTAAAGAGGCGAACGTATAAACTCCTCAACTTCAAACAGTGCAAATCTATTGGTACAAGAAATATAAATGCCTCCTATAAACATCTAAATTTGAATTAAGAGCCAATTATTCCAAAATTGTATGCTTATGGTAGTTTATTAAATAAGAAAATACAGTATTTACCATTATTTTTCTTTCAAAATATTAATATTACATAAACTTCAATAGGAAATCGATACAGCCCCATCTATTGAAATTTAATTAAACTATATTTCTTTGTTCGAGATGAGACCCCGTGAACATAGTGGGCATAGCTCAGTGTCTCGGTGTTATAGATATGTCGCTACTAACTATCTTAATTCGCCATTCTATCCTGATAACTAAGAGGCGCCGTTCAACAAGCGGCCTGAATGATATTCAGCCGATGTGTCCTGTCTGCTTGGTTACTGTTCTGCTCCCGTGGGTCGCAGCGTAATGCTAGATAGCCTATAGCCTTCCTCATGAATGTGGCTATCATATACAAAAATACTCTTCAGCTTTATTATATTAGTATAGATATAATGAACACAGTAGCTAACTCTTAAGCCATTCATACAATAAGGTGAGGTAATCGTGAAAGGTGGCTGGTACTAATCTACAAGTTCCTACCTGTCTGACAACAGAGTCCATTCCCTGCATCATGACCAACAGGTTCAGCATCAGAGAGATGCCGTGCATGAAACCCTTGCAAGGGTCACCGTCGAAGGTGGCTGGTACTAAGCTACAAGTTCCTACCTGTCTGACAACAGAGTCCATTCCCTGCATCATGGCCAACAGGTTCAGCATCAGAGAGATGCCGTGCATGAAACCCTTGCGGAGGTCATCGTCGAAGACGGGTGGTACGGAGCTCAAAAGGTACTTGACGTCATATAGGATGAACTGTGCGCGTTTGAACGCCATCGGGACGTGGGAGCGGTCGAATTCGAGGCGGCCCTGCGGAAGAAAAAAAAATTGTTTATAAAAACTAACACGCTTTACCCTATTACTTTCCGCTGTCAGTCCGTTCGTCTGTCAGTCAGCGGGCTGTATCTCATGATCCGTAATAGGTAGACAGTTGAATTTTTTACAGAATGTATGAGTCTGTTGCCGCTATAACAACAAATAATAAAAATCAAACGGAACTCTACGTGTGCGACTTAAACTCGCCTTAACTGATTTTTATTTCGTATTCTTTTTAGCAAACAATTCCGTTTGATATCCATATCATGGAAATGTATTCAAAATAACTAGTCCGCCATCTTTAGGAGGATTTAGAATGACGTAATTTTTTAACATAGTTGTGAAGCTAATAAAAGCGTGTCAAAAAGATAATTCACTAGAGAAGTTGTTAAACGTGATGTCCATGGTAAGGTTGCCAAGGTACCGCCATATTGGATTTAGAATGACGTAATTTTTTTAAAATAGTTGTGAAGCTAATAAAAGCGTGTCAAAAAGATAATTCACTAGAGAAGTTGTTAAACGTGATGCCCATGGCAAGGTTGCCAAGGTACCGCCATATTGGATTTAGAATGACGTATTTTTTTTTAAATAGTTGTGAAGCTAATAAAAGCGTGTTACAAAGATAAATCAATATAGAATTTGTTAAACGTGATGTCCATGGCAAGGTTGCCAAGGTACCGACATATTGGATTTTGAATGACGTAATTTTTTAACATAGTTGTGAAGCTAATAAAAGCGTGTCAAAAAGATAATTCACTAGAGAAGTTGTTAAACGTGATGCCCATGGCAAGGTTGCCAAGGTACCGCCATATTGGATTTAGAATGACGTAATTTTTTAACATAGTAGTGAAGCTAATAAAAGCGTGTCAAAAAGATAATTCACTAGAGAAGTTGTTAAACGTGATGCCCATGGCAAGGTTGCCAAGGTACCGCCAATATTGGATTTGGAATGACGTAATTTTTTTAAAATAGTTGTGAAGCTAATAAAAGCGTGTCAAAAAGATAATTCACTAGAGAAGTTGTTAAACGTGATGACCATGGCAAGGTTGCCAAGGTACCGCCATATTGGATTTAGAATGACGTATTTTTTTTTAAATAGTTGTGAAGCTTATAAAAGCGTGTTACAAAGATAAATCAATATAGAATTTGTTAAACGTGATGTCCATGGCAAGGTTGCCAAGGTACCGACATATTGGATTTTGAATGACGTAATTTTTTAACATAGTTGTGAAGCTAATAAAAGCGTGTCAAAAAGATAATTCACTAGAGAAGTTGTTAAACGTGATGCCCATGGCAAGGTTGCCAAGGTACCGCCATATTGGATTTAGAATGACGTAATTTTTTAACATAGTAGTGAAGCTAATAAAAGCGTGTCAAAAAGATAATTCACTAGAGAAGTTGTTAAACGTGATGCCCATGGCAAGGTTGCCAAGGTACCGCTAATATTGGATTTAGAATGACGTAATTTTTTTAAAATAGTTGTGAAGCTAATAAAAGCGTGTCAAAAAGATAATTCACTAGAGAAGTTGTTAAACGTGATGACCATGGCAAGGTTGCCAAGGTACCGCCATATTGGATTTAGAATGACGTAATTTTTTAACATAGTAGTGAAGCTAATAAAAGCGTGTCAAAAAGATAATTCACTAGAGAAGTTGTTAAACGTGATGCCCATGGCAAGGTTGCCAAGGTACCGCCAATATTGGATTTAGAATGACGTATTTTTTTTTAAATAGCTGTGAAGCTAATAAAAGCGTGTCAAAAAGATAATTCACTAGAGAAGTTGTTAAACGTGATGACCATGGCAAGGTTGCCAAGGTACCGCCAATATTGGATTTAGAATGACGTAATTTTTTAACATAGTAGTGAAGCTAATAAAAGCGTGTCAAAAAGATAATTCACTAGAGAAGTTGTTAAACGTGATGCCCATGGCAAGGTTGCCAAGGTACCGCCATATTGGATTTAGAATGACGTATTTTTTTAACATAGTTGTGAAGCTAATAAAAGCGTGTCAAAAAGATTAGAATGACGTAATTTTTTAACATAGTAGTGAAGCTAATAAAAGCGTGTCAAAAAGATAATTCACTAGAGAAGTTGTTAAACGTGATGCCCATGGCAAGGTTGCCAAGGTACCGCCATATTGGATTTAGAATGACGTATTTTTTTAACATAGTTGTGAAGCTAATAAAAGCGTGTCAAAAAGATAATTCACTAGAGAAGTTGTTAAACGTGATGCCCATGGCAAGGTTGCCAAGGTACCGCCATATTGGATTTAGAATGACGTATTTTTTTTTTAAATAGTAGTGAAGCTTATAAAAGCGTGTTACAAAGATAAATCAATATAGAATTTGTTAAACGTGATGTCCATGGCAAGGTTGCCAAGGTACCGACATATTGGATTTTGAATGACGTAATTTTTTAACATAGTAGTGAAGCTAATAAAAGCGTGTCAAAAAGATAATTCACTAGAGAAGTTGTTAAACGTGATGCCCATGGCAAGGTTGCCAAGGTACCGCCATATTGGATTTAGAATGACGTAATTTTTTAACATAGTAGTGAAGCTAATAAAAGCGTGTCAAAAAGATAATTCACTAGAGAAGTTGTTAAACGTGATGCCCATGGCAAGGTTGCCAAGGTACCGCCAATATTGGATTTAGAATGACGTAATTTTTTTAAAATAGTTGTGAAGCTAATAAAAGCGTGTCAAAAAGATAATTCACTAGAGAAGTTGTTAAACGTGATGACCATGGCAAGGTTGCCAAGGTACCGCCATATTGGATTTAGAATGACGTAATTTTTTAACATAGTAGTGAAGCTAATAAAAGCGTGTCAAAAAGATAATTCACTAGAGAAGTTGTTAAACGTGATGCCCATGGCAAGGTTGCCAAGGTACCGCCAATATTGGATTTAGAATGACGTATTTTTTTTTAAATAGTTGTGAAGCTAATAAAAGCGTGTCAAAAAGATAATTCACTAGAGAAGTTGTTAAACGTGATGACCATGGCAAGGTTGCCAAGGTACCGCCAATATTGGATTTAGAATGACGTAATTTTTTAACATAGTAGTGAAGCTAATAAAAGCGTGTCAAAAAGATAATTCACTAGAGAAGTTGTTAAACGTGATGACCATGGCAAGGTTGCCAAGGTACCGCCAATATTGGATTTAGAATGACGTAATTTTTTTAAAATAGTTGTGAAGCTAGTAAAAGCGTGTCAAAAAGATAATTCACTAGAGAAGTTGTTAAACGTGATGACCATGGCAAGGTTGGCAAGGTGCCGCCATATTGGATTTAGAATGACGTAATTTTTTTAAAATAGTTGTGAAGCTAATAAAAGCGTGTCAAAAAGATAATTCACTAGAGAAGTTGTTAAACGTGATGACCATGGCAAGGTTGGCAAGGTGCCGCCATATTGGATTTAGAATGACGTATTTTTTTAACATAGTTGTGAAGCTAATAAAAGCGTGTCAAAAAGATAATTCACTAGAGAAGTTGTTAAACGTGATGCCCATGGCAAGGTTGCCAAGGTACCGCCATATTAGATTTAGATTGACGTAATTTTTTTTAACATAGTTGTGAAGCTTATAAAAGCGTGTTACAAAGATAATTCACTAGAGAAGTTGTTAAACGTGATGCCCATGGCAAGGTTGGCAAGGTACCGCCATATTGAATTTAGAATGACGTAATTTTTTTTAAATAGTTGTGAAGCTTATAAAAGCGTGTTAAAAAGATAAATCAATATAGAAGTTGTTAAACGTGATGCTCATGGCAAGGTTGGTACCCAATTTATGTATTTTACGAGCGTGCGCAATGCAGATTAAACCTTAACTCAATAAAAAAAAAAACGTCATGTGCTTATGACCACACGATGGAAGTGAAAAGGCTTCTAATTTTCTAATTCTTTATTATTTGATAGTTTAAGTAAATAAGCACAATACTTTATGAATTTTTTGCTTTTTAGATCTTTTTCGTCGGTAAAAAGTTTTTGCTGATGACTGAGCCGAGAATACACGATTCGGTGTGTCAACGACCCAAGCGCGCTTCATGCCGAGTTGGACCGAGTAGACCCGATTCAGCGTCACCGACCCGATCGTGACGGTTCACTTACGTTGACTCATCAGGCAAACGCGCCTAAAAAAGTTTTCACTTCAATAAAATTCCCGTGACGCAATCTAATAATCAAAAAAGCAAAATTTGGCAAATTTGTTACTTTCATTGAATCTGGTAAAGAACTCCTTCTTCAGTTTTTTTGTTTTAAGTAAAACTTCTGTACGCACGCTTGACTTGGGGAGTAAGCTGGTGAATGCGTGACGAGACCGTTACGAAAAGTGTAATCGGGCGAGGCGAACGGAAGAGATGGAGCTAAAGAAGTTTTACTTCAGTCGTGTGGTCTAAAACACACTCGTTTTTTTTTTAACTTGTTCTCCTTAGAAATTACTCCTGTATCGTGGGTGTGTTCACAAACAAGTAAACTCACATGCACAAGACACCCAGACCCGGAACATACAAATATTAGTTCCGTGCGGGAATCGAGCCCGCGACACGCAGCACAGCAGCCGAACACTCAATCACTGCGCCAACAGTGTCTAACCGTAGCTTGTTTTATCGTAGCGATGACTGAGCAACCTATTCAGTAGTGAAATACACTAAAAGAGCACATAATGACAGACGGTTAATTTACAAAATCAAGAATATTTCAGAACTATTGCATCAACAGTTGTTTTTTATTTACTCACATTACTGCACCGTCTGTTACACTCGCTGACGAACGTGTTCATGACGACGAACAGAGCGTCGTAATTGGCGATCAGATGATGCGCCAGAGTCGGCGTGGTGTACAGCTGGACCGATAGCGACGATATGGAGAACGAGTGGTCGTGATCGTCACGGATGAAGTCTTTGAGGATCGAACCTGGAAACAAGTATAGGTTACGAACAAAACGTAATAAGTACCTGAACCACTTACAAAATGAAAAATCTCTAGGCTTTATATTTTAACTTTGTCGAGAGTTACGTTTACCACTAGGCTTCGTATAAATAATATTTTTTTAAACTACGTTTAACCTCAAAGGCTCTGAAACTCACCGGTGAGTTTGACAAAAAAAAAAAAATTAAAAAAAAATATCGGCTGGCAACCCGGGTTGTCGTCGGGCTTCTATTCGACAACGGGGGGTTTTGCCGCGGATCCTAAGAGGTATGTTTAAATGAAACTAACTTATAATTAATAAACCACAAAAACACACATTTCATCATCAGCCTACTACAGTCCAGTACTAGATATCATCATCGTCCTGCCCTTATCCCATGTTACTTGGGGTCGGCGCAACATGTTTTTTTCTTCAATTCCGTCCTGTCAGCCGTCACGCTATCACTAACTTTCATATCACTCCTCACACAATCCATCCATCTTTTCTTTGGCCTCACTCTCCCTCTCCATCAATCCACATTTATATAGCCCACTACTAGATAATTATAGGTTATTAATACAACGTTACGTATATGTCGCAGCCATCTGGTTGAATTAGCCAAGAAATTGGACTCCTAGGCCGTTCAATGAAATGACTAGGCCGATAGTTAATTCAACTAGAATCACTAAATAATTAACAACGTGGCGTATTTAAAGTCAGCCCTTTGAAGATGATTGACCAAGACTCAGCCAAGTGATTCAAAATTACTTCAAGTTAAATGAAAAATGATTAAAATTATTATTTATTAGTGATTGAATTTATTTAAAAGGCGTAGCCGGTGGTTGGTTTAAAAAAAATAACCACGAAGGGGATGGCGGGGTCTGAGTTCGCTCGATCACACCCTTCGAACCTAGCCTATCCGAGTCCGGAGTCCGGGGTGACCCATGTCCCGAGCTCGCTGCGCTCGCTCTATAACATTGCCTTTTGTACACACATAATCATGATCAGTGCTATCACAAACTCATCAAAATCCAATTTAACTAAATGACTAGACGACATCCAGCCATCTGGTTAAACGTTGCGTTCAAAGACTTGGCTGTTTGTCCTTCAGCCGTTTAATGAATGGGCTAGGCGTCCAATTGACTGGTGGATTCAACCAGATGGCTGCGACATATACTTCACTGGATAAATTGTTAACACCGTTTTTTAAATAAACCTTGCGAGAGTATAAACTCGAGAGAATATACCGTTTCAAATACAATAAATATCATCCAAATTAGGTAATTTACAATGTATCCGAGTATTCAAGAAAATAAAGAGTATACAATTTTTCTTTATTAGATGGATTTATCATCAACTAAACGTGTTCACAGTTATTCGGTGACATGAATATCATACCATTTAACTCGTTGTTCGGCAACTCTGATAGAGCCATCCTATTTTATTTATTCTTTATTGTACACATAAAACATATACAGTAAAAACACAATCAGTCAAAACAAATTCTACCAAGATCTTCGCTCCACCTAACGAGAAGACCTCCCAACATCTCTGCCATATCGCCAAAATTACTCATTCTACTTACCATAGTTCTTCGTAAAGAGAATAGCCATGGTTTTCTTGGTGGTGTAGTCCATGAGCGTTGTGGCTATTAGCAGCCGGTGCCAGGCCGTGCGCGCCGCCTTCCACATGCGCGAGTCGTTCTGCATGACACCGCATGCGACGCCCCCTCCGCCCCCCACTGAGTTGCATGCACCCCATACGTCATCGCCCAGGGCCACTTGACTGGCGGCTAGGCGGAGACTCGGTTCTTGGCTTACGAAATTTTGGAGCCTGTGGGGTTTTGGTTAGTGTAACACAGAATCTGACTCTTGTAACACAGTTTATACGAGTAACTAGCACAGGAGCCGGGGGATTTTATTTAAAAATGTAACGAACTTACTTCAATAAAGAATTTTATAATTTATAGAATTCAAGGAAGATAATACTAAGGGTCAATTTTAACCGACTTCAAAAAGGAAGAGGTTCTCAATTCGTCTGTGTGTTTTTTTTTTCAATCTTCGTTTTCTATCTCCTTCAAAATATTGCAGACAGACTGAAAGTTTTTCAAAGAAAAAATGTCTAACTCGGCCCTAAAAATCGGCCCTTTAGAATAATTAGGCAGCGGCTTTTTAAAAAGCCCAGCTTTTGGGCTTTTTACTCCCAGTTATTTAGAACATTCTTGAAGTAATATCGGGACAAACATCGAATTGGTCAGAGTGAATGCACCACCCAGTAGAATGTAGTAGCACTGCTAGACATGCCATTACAATAAGCTTGTACTCTTCGAAGGGGCAGAAATAGTCTCGGGTAATAGGAATCGAGTTTATTATACCATACATATGATCATAATCAGCCTTATAATGTGCCACTGCTGAGACTCAGGCCTCGTCTCTAGGAGTGGGAGGGGGCGTAATCTACCACGCCCAGTGTGGGTTGGAGGATGTCACATGTCTTTGAATTTTTGGTTCTAGGACATGCCGGTTTCCTCGCAATGTTTTCCTTCACTGTTTTGAGAGTGGTGATGAAATGAATCACACACAGAACAGCGCTGGGTTTGAGCCCACAACTTAAAATTCGTAAGTCTCCTTCCTTTTACCACTAGGCTACCGCTACTCACCATTAATTGGGGGCAAAACCTTTTCAGGGAGTTTATTGACAATATTGGATAAAGAAACACTCAAGCTGGGAATTGAACCCAAGATCGCACACATCGCAGCACTGTTTGATTTTCAACTGTCGGCACTGAGTCGAGCATTAAAAATCGAAAAGGTGTTAAAATGTCCACCGACGGTATATCAAAACAGTCTAATCTCAAACAATGTCACCGTGAAAACTTTGATGAAGCAAGCTTGGAGTGAGCTACCATTCCACCCATTTTGATAGACAGCTCACCTAATTTTTTTTTTTTTGGCTTCTGATGGGTTGTGCATTTAATTTCCAGTGTCAAGTTTAGTAATTTTTTGATACAGAATACAGTCACTTTCATTTTGTTTTCCATTAGAATACGGACGGTTCTAATATGTTTGCAGTATTTGGCAGCAAACGTATCGAATCAGCCTTTTCGGTAAGCTTTGCTGAGATAGGCAATACTACAATAAAATTCTCAGCTTCAATTTACAGAGATTGCACGTATTGTCCAGTTGCACGTATTGTATTTTGGCTAAGGGGGCAGAGCCTTTAGACGATACATTTCACACACTAGATACATTTCTGTTAACGTTAACGCTAACGCTTCGTGCAAAATGTATGGCAACGACGTTTTGCACGAAGCGTTAGACAGAAAACTGTCACGTGACTCACGCCCAGTAATGTCTTTGACGACTTCGCGCGAAGTTCACGCGACTTTAGTGCTTCTTCCACTTCCCAAAAGTGCCCAACATGCCTTAAGGTGAAAGCTCCAAGGTAGCCCGCGAAATTCAAATTTTCTTAAGTTTTTTTGGAATTTGCAGAGCAAGTATGTATTTATAGAATTATAATCATTAAAATCAACAATACAACTCTCTCAGTTAGAATTGATTCCAAATGGAAGTATTTTATGAAATCATGACATTTGGCATTAATTCTAACTAAAAGAGTTGTATTGATGATTTTAAGTAATATAATTCTATAAATACATACTTGCTACGGCCGCGAAACAAATGTTGATCAAGATACAACGTGACACTGACCTGCAGATTGCAAAAAAACGTAAGAAAATTTGAATTTCACGGGCTAGGGTGGAGCTTTCACCTTAAGAGGTATCACTTCAAAAACATATATTTAAAAAACTTACCAATGCAGCAGCTTCATCGCGAAGGTCTGGTGGGCGATGACGTGCGCGTGCATGACCAGCACCTTGAGGCTCGGGCCGTGGCGCGACGTGAACCTTTCGAACATCGCCGTACAGCTGAGCACATACGTTCATATCACCCCACACCGGAACCGAATAAGCGAGATAGCGAGAATTTTTTGTTAGGAACGTACGAGACAGCGCAGGAGTACGTTAAAGTGAACGAATAATACGAAATTTTGCATTTACAGTTAAAATAATGTATTTCTATAAGATTTAACGCGTCAGGCCCCTCGCGTCGCCATAACAATAGGTTTTTAATTGTGTTTGCTAATGAGGGACTTGACGCGTTAATGCACAACATGAAAGATCATTTTAATTATGACATTATAATACACCGCGCTGTCACGTAGGTACTATGCGAGTTAATTAGCGCAGCAGGAGTGGGATATGGGAATCATTTAGGCCAGAAAAATAACATTAGAAAAAAAGTATTCCACGATGACGGTTTTTTTGACAGCTAAGGTCCAACTAAACAAACTGCATTTGAAGAGCATTATTTGTAAAAAAAAAAATCCATTTGATTAGTTTAAATGTGGGGCGTCTAAGCTTAAAGGGTCCACTTCTCGGAATTTAGTTGCCGAGATATACGCAGTTGTGTAAAGTTGGGTATAAAATTACTTATTAATTGATTATTAATTAATACTACAATGTAAAGAGGAGGGATGAAACTCATGTAACTAAAATAGTTATGAATATAAATGTAGATGGATAGAGGGAGAGGAAGGACAAAGAAAGGATGGATGGATTGTGTGAGGAGTGATATGAAAGAAAAGGAAGTTAGTGATAGCGTGACGGCTGACAGGACAGAATGGAAGAAAAAATCGTGTTGCGCCGACCCCAAGTAACATGGGATAAGGGCAGGAAGATGATTAATTAATACTCAATTATCTACAACTTCATATAGTAAATAACTTTCGATGTTTCTAAGTACCAGAAATTTTAAGAGAAAAGTTAATAGAAAGAAACTTGGATTTGAGAAAAAACGCTTTTTCTCAGTTTTTGAATTTTTTTTTAATGCGCAGCCTGATGACGGTTTGAGATAGCTTCAAATAAGGTTGAAAATTGAACATACTACAGTGGTGATGAAATAATTTACACAAAGTAAAGAGCCTGCCTGCATGGGTTTGAACTCACGACGTGCAACTTGTAAGTCGCGGCTAATACCACTAGGCCACCACTGCTCTGCTCTTTTTAGCAAAGGATATTTTCATTGCATTACATCAGACTCGACTATCCAAGAAACCAATTTTTTTGACTATTGAGGTAATACCGCGTCTTAATCCTTTATAACAATTGACTATTCCAGATAACGAATCTAGTTTTAACTCAGTACCCCATTACTGGGGCCCAATTCTCTAAAATAACTAACTTGTCAATAGTGTGTTGTTAGTGTGTCAGTGGTGTCTCAATAGAATAGTCATTGACTTTTGGTATTCTACAAATTATTTATGGTCATTGACTTGCCACTGTAGTGCCATTGCAACGCCATAATAAGACTATTGTAATAATTGGTAGTCTGGTCTACTATAATACTTCAATAGCATTTGGAAGTTTTAGCAGAATCCCAAATTTGCAATAGTGGCAAAATAATGTCTGTTGTGTGTCGATAGAGTGTCGATGGCGTGTTGATTAATTCAAAATTACAGAATTGGACCTTTTTTGCTTGGACGCCCACAAATACTGATTCAGCAGACTCTTAATTCAAAATGTTCTAAGGAGAATTTTAATTTGCTAATCAGTATTTAAAGTAAGCATATGGTTTAGCGAGTTTTATAATAAATTAGGGTGGAACTGCACACCAGCTGTAGTGTCTCTGCGGGGTGCCAACTGAAAACCAGCGTTTAGTGTCTGACACCCAAATAATTCTGCGATGGTAGTCCTTTCGGTGTGGGCACGCTCAGCGCAATTTTATTGTATCACCAGCCGTCTCCCGCGTGTTTGGTTACTGTTCTGCTACCTTGGGTCGCAGCGTAATGCTAGATAGCCATAGCCTTCCTCATGAATGTGGCTATCATACACAAACATATTTTTTCAGATCTAACCGGTAGTTTTTTTTATTATTGTTGCCGTAGCGAGTATGTATTTATAGAATTATAATCATTAAAATCATCAATACAACTCTTTCAGTTAGAATTGATTTCAAATGTAAGTAGGTATTTCATGAAATCACGACATTTGGCATCAATTCCAACTGAGAGAGTTGTATTGATGATTTTAATGATTACAGTTCTGTAAATACGTACTTTCTACTTCCGCGAATCATATTTTGACCAACATACAACCCGATACTGACCTGCAAATTGCAAAAAACTTAAGAAAATTCGAATTTTACGGGCTACCCTGGCGCTTTCACCTTAATCGAGTACTGAAAACCCACACTCTGGGTACAAAAAAAAGGGGTGCAATTGACATAACGCCAACCCTATGCCGGCGCATTCTATTGGCAGATTCAGAAACTAAATCCTTAGTGAAATTTTGCAGCTGGTGTGCAATTCATATGCAGTCTGTCTGTTTAGTCTCTTTTGACGTCATTGTGAAATACAATAATAATTTATTTTATTTCATTTATAAGCCCCCGTTGTGGGATTGATCGTCGTGCATCGGCCAAATTCGCAAACATAGATTTTCACATGGGGCATTCAAGGGGGCGTCCATTAATTATGTGAGGTGATATTTTTACGAATTTTATCCCCTCAGTGATATGTTGTGAAATTTGGTTAGACTCCTAATATGATGTAAGATTTTTAAAAACGCATATTTGTTGGGTCAATACGTATCTATGCTTGATTGCGTTGGATTTATTTGGCTCGACCCCCTCCCGCCCACAAACGCCTCACGTAATTAATGGGCGCCCCCAAAGTAGTATTTTCATAAACAAAATGATACAGTTTAATTACTTGTATCAAGGCAGACAAAATCATGTATGAGAAAAGTATTAGAACAGAAAAGCGAATGAAATGAATGTTTTTCGGTAAATCGATACAAAAAAAGTGTGCATTTTTTAACAAATATTTTACTAAGTTTTATTCTACAAACCGATATAAAAGAGAGTAGAAAAAGAAAAGTAGTTTATCATAAAGGATTTACAAAAAAAAAACTAGCACAAATAGATGGCATGATAAAAAATAAATAAATAAATTGGAACCAACCAAAAAAAAAAAAAAACCTGCTAATTGTGACAGATAAATTAAAAGGTAAAAACTATCGAAAGACACACACTAAATTAACTAAGTATAAAAATATAAGGCACATTGAAGCAGCGAAATTACTACCCTAACGCTACAACAACATAATAATATTTAAGCGCCTACATATGCGTGTTTGCTACTACTACGGACCAGTTTTTTAAATCATCCCAGATGCCCCGGAGATAAGTAACCGATATTTAAGGCGCTAGATACACCAAATTGCGATTTTCGTTCGTTGCATATAGGGTGTAACGGAAAGGTGTGGTCATATTTTAAGAACCGGTTCTGCCCATAAAAATGAACAGCTTTAAATGAAAAATAGAAAATTCCCAAATAAAAACTTGAACTTTCCATACAAAGTTATCATTAGCTGATCAATATTTGAATGGGAGGTAAAAAAAAATTTTGAGAATTACCTCATGTTTTCTTGAAGAAAGTTATTCATATCGATGGGCAGATGCAGTTCTTAAAATATGACCACACCTTTCCGTTACACCCTGTATACGATAGTTATGATAAGGGATGATTTAGTTGACATGTACGTTAATTCGTTGTGAAGAATACTGTTTTTTATTTTTAGATTTTTCAAACTTATTTTCAACATTTTTACTTGGCGCAAACTCGAAATACCGCACAATATAGGGTGACTGGTAATTAGTGACCGATACTTAAACCAGTGATTGTACTCATGATAACAAACAACTTTCCCAAAGAAAGAACGGCGTCACGCGGATAGATAAGAACAGCTGATAGGCCACAGGCGCGCGCGCAAATTTCATAAGGCTATTGTGTTATTGTGATAAAAGTGAATGAGTGAAACAAAATCTTTCTCTGGGAAAGTTGTTTGTAATCATGAGTACAAACACGTGTTTAAGTATCGGTCACTAATTACCAGTCACCCTATATGTACTGGATTTGCTCATCACGTTACCTAGCGCCTTAAGAAAATTACGTCGAATGCCAACAATTTTCTTTTTTGTTCGAAATCGGTTTAAAAGTGAGAATAATGTGCACATGGCAAAGAAGCAACATTGTTGCGCTAACGCAGCTCATGCAACACGGTTGCACAATTGGGTAGTTGACTACTAAACAAATTTGGTATTTGACTCAATTTTTTTTATAAATAGGAAGATTTTTCAAATTCGTTCAAAATTAAGTAAGTTAAAAAGTTTTCAAATCAGGTGGAAGGGGAAACTGGCAAGTAACAGAAAAAGGATGCACACATTGAAATGTGACGTCATCGCCATTAGGGTACGTGAGTGCAAAAGAGATAGCGATGCCCCCATAACGAGGGGGCGTTGGCTCTTCTTTATATCAATAATTGAAATCCTAATTAGAGAGAGATATATGACTTCTAATGATATTTAATTGAAAATCACGTCTACACGACTAGGTGAATATCTGAAATTATATTTTTACTAGCTGTGCCCGCGGTTTCACCCGCGTTTATGTATATTTCGTAGAAAATATTTTTTTATTTTCATAAAAATTATTCTATGTTACTTCTAATACCTCCAAGAATACGAGGTGCATTCAATAAGTACCTAGCCTCATCGCCAGAGGGCGCTGTAGTTTCATAAGAGTTTTACCACAGTGTAGCACATTCTTTTTTAATTCTTTTTTCAAATTTTCATTCCAATCCCTTCATTTGTTTTAATTTGACAACTTATGGAAGCGAACGTGTCGATCGGTTTTACAAAAATGGAAAAAGAGCAATATCGTTCGGTGATTCGATTCCTATTTTTGGAAGGGAAAACGCGCATCGAAATCAAAGAGCGCTTGGATGCTGTGTACGGTGACTCTTCTCCATCGATGGCCACCGTCAAGAATTGGTTCAACGAGTTTGCACGTGGCCGTACGTCGGTTTTTGATGAACCACGTCCAGGTGCACCGAAAACAGCTGCTACGGAGGAAAACATTAAAAAAATCCATGATCTCGTATTGGCAGATCACCGATTGAAGGTTCGGGAGCTAGCTGAGACTGTAGGCATTTCAGAAGGAACAGTGCATCATATTCTTCACGAGGAACTCGGCATGAAAAAGCTGTCGGCGCGATGGGTGCCGCGTTTACTCACACCAGAAAACAAGCGCAACCGTGAGACCACATCGGAGACGTGTTTGGCGCTGTTTAAGCGGAATCCAGCGGAGTTTTTGCGTCGTTTTGTGACCGTCGATGAAACCTGGATCCACTGGTACACACCAGAGACCAAGGAGCAATCAAAACAATGGATCCAGACCGGGGAACGTGCTCCAAAGAAGGCGAAAACTGTAAAATCGGCCGGAAAAGTTATGGCCACCGTTTTCTGGGATTCACAAGGTGTGATCTACATCGATTACCTCGAGAAGGGTAAAACAATTACAGGGCTTTACTATGCCGATTTATTGGGCCGATTCGACGCCGAATTAAAGAAAAAACGACCCCATCTGGCGAAGAAAAAAGTGCTGTTTCACCACGACAACGCACCGGTTCACACGTCTGCCGTTGCCATGGCCAAATTGGTCGAATTACGCTACGAATTGCTGCCCCATCCACCGTATTCTCCAGATTTGGCCCCTTGTGACTTTTTTCTGTTTCCTAATCTGAAAAAATCACTCGCCGGGAATAGATATGGATCGAATGAGGAGGTTATCGCCGCCACGGAGGCCTATTTTGCAGAGTTTGACAAAAACTATTTTTCGGACAGGTTAAAAAAGTTGGAGCATCGCTGGGCTAAGTGTATCGAACTAAAAGGAGACTATGTTGAAAAATAAATTGCCACTTTTCCAAAATTTTCGTTTACTTTTTGTAGGCTAAGTATTTATTGAATGACCCTCGTATGTGATACAAAGTTTCATAATCATAGCCACGAGCTATACATACATAGCTATACATCCTTCTAAATAACCTACGTAATTGTATGTAAATCAGGTCGCGCTCAGAGCCTCGCAGAGTCCTGCGGGACGTGGCTGGGAGTGGGCCTATGCAATTTTTTTTTTTAAAAATTCGCCGCCATTTCTTCAGCCAAATGCTGATTAATCCTATACAACCTGGCAATACTGCCAGTGTTCTGGACACTGTTCTCATTGACAGCGAAGTGGACATTTTTTGATGCCCAATGAGTTCATCCCTGTCCCGTTTTTATATGCGATTGTACACATAACTATTATTATTAGTTTTTATAAACAAACATATTTATTCGTCCATATTATAGTTACATTCTGTTGTAAATAAATTTTTTGATGTAACAATTTTAATTTTCTAGGTACCTCAGCATCTGCCGTAAAAAATAAACCATAACAATAAAAATGTAACAGAAAATTTGTCTCTAAAAGAAAAACGGTTCAATAGATCAACTGCAAATATTTTATTAGAGTACCGTAGCGTAGGTTTTCCGCGGAGAGGTCGGCGGTCGTCGACAACCTTCGTCGTGTTAAACATGAGGGATCTCGGGCGGAGCTAGTGTTTTAAATGCCAACAGGCCTGGATAACCTAACCTTAAGGCGCTATTAAATACCAACGACCTTGACTGGTTAGCTTGCGTGTTCTGTGTTGAGCTCACGTAACGCGTCGTACGTCCATCCAGTAATAGGACTCGCCCATCAAGGAGCTCTGTGCGAAATTAGACGCATTAGGCTAGCCGCTGACTTGTGATTTTTGTCACTGTCACCTACTGTCACCCACGATGTGCCCTTGAGAAGTCACTGGGCAACAAAACACGCTCATTCAGTCAGAAGAGAGACAAGCTTGTTCCAGAGAACAGATGCTATCTCTGTCTATTACAATAAGTCAGAAGAGAAAAGAGCTTGTTCCAAACTGTTCCAGGTCAGTTTCGTTTGTATCTCTGTCTTTCTAATAACGTAAACATCCGTAAGCTAGATAGAGAAGAGCATACACACATCACTTACGGCAATGTTTTAAATTTGGTTGGTCTGTTGTAGGTTATGGAACAGGCAGGAAATGGAACTGTATTTTTGGTTTTGCGATACCTGTTCCATGTTGTTACTTGATAGGTTCGGACCTGTTTTTTTAAACTGTTCCGATAAATACGCCTCACTCCTAACAAGTATGTAAAAAAGCTACGAAATCACTCAGTGCTGTAATTTACTAGTCTCTATTTTTCTTGAGCCACACCTTCGTCAAGATCCGGTTGCTATCGTATCACCATTCGAAGCGTAGTGAGCACACACAAGGATTTTATAAATATCATACATTATATGCTTAATATTTCAGCATTCAAATTTTCAAATAAACCATCGGTCTTTTCTTTTTAGCATTTTATCTGTTACTAGCACTTCGCCCACAACATCATCCGCGTGGATTTCAACAATTTAGGTATAGCTTTTAAGACACTCACAAATAAAGTGGCTTTCTATTGGTAAAAGAATTTTCTAATTCGGTTCAGTAGATCCAGAGATTACCCCCTACAACCTCACAAACGTTACCTCTTTATAATATTAGTATAAATAGTAAAGATTGACGAGATATTTTTATAAAAAACTAACTGACCCGGCCGGTGAACTTCGTATCGTCTGAGAATTTAATTGACTTGGAAACGCAGAAAGAATTGCTTCAGTGATCTGCCGTAAGAAGGGAAGTCGCTTGCGCGCTACAAAAAAAGGACCAGGAATCCGATCGCGGACATCCCCTTTACGACCACACGCCAACTCCTGGTAGACTAAAAAGTCGTAAGAGTTTCTTGCGATCTACACAGTCGATCCAGGATAGCCCAGCTAAAGAGAGAATCAAACTGTGGGAAGAGAAGTACCCACCACCTTACGACTTCGTAAAACCCAAGGAACAGTTGCCTCTCGGTCGAGAACTGCAGTGGCCTATATGGAGGGCCCTGAATAGGTTGCGTACCCAAGTGGGCCGCTGCAAGTACAATCTGGCGAAGTGGGGGATCATCGATCCATCTAATACACAGTGCGAGTGCAGTGCTCCTGTTCAAACTATGTCCCATCTGCTGGAGTGTCCCAAATGTGCTTTCACCTGCACCCTCGATGATCTGAACAGGGCCTCCGATGCCGCTATAAACGTGGGCCCATACAGTATAACTAAATTTTAAATGTACCACGACACGAAAAGAAGATGAAGTGATTCTTATGTCCCAATGAGTACCGTTTTAAGTCATTGCCACCCTCAAACAATAGGTTTTCAATTGTGTCTTCTGTTGTCTGACAGTCAATATGGCAGCACATCCGGATGATCAGGAAACGCATCGCCTTGCTTCCGACGTTGAAATCTCGTCGATGAAACGTTCCAAGTGTAATAATGTGGCATCTCAGAGTAGAGCAACGTTCGTCCAAACGGATCGCTTTGGTAAATCGAAGAAAAAACTGCTCAATGTGATCGCTGGAAGTGCTTTGACCATTCTCCAGAAGCACCGCCAAATGTACAACAGTGGGAGGACGTTCATGAATGGGGAATGAGAATATACGCCAAGGTGCCTCATTGCAGCTCACATATCGACCAACTTGATAGTGCGTGATTTCATTGTTGGTATTAAAAATTTGAACGCCAAAAACCGCCGTATCGCTACCTTTCGAGGCATATTTGGAAATTCATTTGATCAGGAGACGCATTGGAAAAAAAACGCAAAGGATTTCACGGAATTGCAATATTCCACTTTGCGATGTGCTTTGAATGATTTGGAAAATAGTGGCGAATATGGAACCAAGCGTTGTCGACCACGAAATAGTTTCCTTTCACCCTCTTTGAAATATTTTTTCGTTCCTTATAAAATGTTTGAGAAATCTCCATATTCTTTTTTCGTGATTTTTTTCCGAATATTAATTCTGCTATTCGGAGCGGAGACAAATCCAACAAAACAAAGATCATTAAAATCGGACCAGCCGTTATTAAGTTATAAATGGTGTAACTAACCCGACTTTGTTTTATAGATATAGATTAAGACGAATGAAAACAAATTATACGTGAACATCACAGGTCGGAATTAGGTAGAGTATAAGTAGGGTATTTATGTACTTGCATCGAAATGTTGATATTAATATGGATCTTCCCGGGATTTGTAATGGACAACCCCGTGTGGCCAACAATATTACCAATAAATAATAATAAAAACCTCTATTGTTTTCTTTTGTTCTCACAAGCTATGTTGTGTGAACTACAAATGTGGCAACATCGCGCGTGTGCGCATTGAAATTTTACAACTTCGGACATCATTTAAATTGTGTAAAAGTAAATAGCTTTTTTAATTAATAAATCACGAGATTTTTCTGCTCTTTAAAATTAATCTCGGGATTTGAGGCATATCCACTTTATTCTTTCGCTGTATGAAATCAAAGTACATAAATAACTCTACCTAATTCCGACCTCTGGTGATCATGTAGCAAATGATTGTTTTCTTTTCTTTTCATTTGCTACAAAAAGTATATGCTTTAGTATTTGTTATACTATTTATTTATCCATAATATTTTTCATTTTTAGGACTGTTTCATCAGTCGCAATTTTTTTAACAGTCTGATAAATTTTATTGAAGACAAAATTTAAAAAAAAAAAACACAAAAGCTGTCAAACTGACATATTTATTCCTTCGATAAAATGTATCTGACGATTAAAAAACGGCCCTTAGACCGAATCACGCGTCTTTGTAACCCAAAGGTTAACTGATTGGTAGAGTGAAAAAAAAAAACAGTGATAATGCGTTGTTGCATTAAGTCCGCGTATGTACCACTTCCACTATTGTAAATGAAGTTTAAATAAATAACCGTCAACATCCCAATTGCAATTTTCATGTTTCGATGCAAATGATTGTAACTTACTCGGGCAGGTTGATCTCTGTGGCTATAATCCATGCTACTATTACGTTGTCTATATTATGCACATCGAGGTCCAGCTCCTCGAGATTAAGGGCCCCGTTATTTATTAATATTGCATACAGGGCTCTAGTAAGGAAAGAATATCTTGACATTAGCTCAAAAGGCCAGCTTCTGGGCCTAAATATTTAATAACTTAGGAAAACATCGATTCGAAAAGCTCAATAGGCCAGTTGACTCATAACAATTTTTTTTTTTTTTTAAATTTCAAATGGAATTTGGCTCACGGAAACAAAATTTTCTATTGGAGTACCTAAATACGTAGAAAAAAGCAAGAGATATATTATTTGAAGGTATATTTTTTAAATGTGTAGATAGTATAACGAAGAAAAAAAATATAAAGTTAAAACACTATCCGACATGATTTACGAGTTTTTTTTTTATTGTTGATAGGCACGCGTTTAACCACTATCTCACCTGATGGTAAGCGATGATGTGGTCGAAGATGGAGCACGCTTGCCTAGAAGTAACCTATTCACTCTTGACTTAAGTTTCTTATACTCATTAACTTATACCATTTATAATAGCATTAGACACAAGTTAAAAAAGGTTAAACATGTTACAGTTACGACAGACGCCGAATTTATTATAATATATTTATACAGCAGCTGTCACACTTAATTGTAACTATTTGTTTTATAAAAGTAAAAATACACTACTGAAGACGAGGCGGTATGGTTTATGACCTTAGCCTGCCCGAGAAAGGGCGAAGAAAAAAAAAACTTTGTTTTATGAAATTATGTGTCATTCATTATGCTGCCAAACCATCGCATTTATAATTGTTAACCTCATATTTAAATCGAATAATCTGTCGAGAGAGACTGGATCCTGCGACACAAGGTATCCTAGTGCGGGATCCAGTGTCACACCTTACTAATGTAATAATACTAAGAAACAATAAACTATTATTATTATTCATTTAGTTATAATATTACATTCCAATTTAAAGTTACAGTGTCAATGCTAAAACACTAAAATAAACAGGGGTGAACATACCGCGAAGGTTTTTCGTTTCACTATAGTTCTACAAAATTTAAAATGTTACCTAATCCCTTCTTAAGTTGCGACAGCCGGGTTTCTCCAATTTTACCGGTTTATGTCGTCTGTTAATTGACGTAAATAAAGATCTGTGATTGTCATTCACTAGTGAATACTTGTGATTGCAACGGCTCGTCAATCGTTATTGCCAAATTTTCATGATTTAGTTGTATTTGTGTAAAATTAAAAAATTAATAAAATTGTGTTAGCTTAACTTTGACATAAAATGTTTTGCATCCCTGCTTCTATGTGCCTCTTTTTTCTAATGCTATCATAAATGGCGGGTTTATGATTTTTTGTGCTTTACTGCTGATGTCAATAATACATCGTGGCACAGATAATTAAAAGACCGTCATGGCCGACAATCGTTTTCATCTGTTCGAGTTTATTTCAGAATCAAAGTTTTGTTGTTTATAGAGTCTCAAAAAAAAAACAATCAATTTTTTTCGGTGTTCTAGAACAATTATCAATTAGTGTCAATTAGCCTATTCATTTCAAAATAGGCAAATTTACGTAACCAGTAGCAGCGTCCTAGCCTAACATTTTTGCTTTAAAAAAAAAAAAATTAACTATTTTAAGACAAAATTAGTGTTTTTTTTTTTAATACTAAAATCATTTCCGCAAAGGATCCAACATATTTACGTTATAACTTACTTCTTGAAATAATAAAGTAATTTAAAAAATTCCCAAAAATGGATGAATATGAAAGTTAGTGATAAGCATTAGTCAAAGAAATATATTTTACAGAGCAAATAACGTATTTTTTTCGAGATGATCCAAAACCATGTCAAAATTAAGAATCATTTTTATACGAAGTGATTTATTTATAACCATACAAATAACGTATCAATCAGACACTATTTAAGCAAGAATCAATTCTGAAATAAAACAAAAAATATTGTTCAGTAAATTTTGCTTGCTAAATGGGGCGTCGATTAATTACGTGAGGCGTTTAGGTGGGAGGGGCTCGATCTGAATCATATCTAATCTCACGTGGGGGTGGTTTTTTTTTTTTGTTAAATCCAACGAAATCAAGCATAGATTAAAGTATTAACACAAAAATATGCATTTTTAACAATCTCAGATGAAATTAGGGGACCGAGCCAAATCTCACTGAGCCAAATCTGACAGGGTTCAAAAAATCGTCAAGGTTAATCGGTAAGGTTATTCCTTACGTAATTAATGGACGCCCCCTAACTCGACAAAACATAGGGAACAGCAGAATTTTTTATTCTTTTTAGGGCTCCGTACCCGTAGGATAATCAACGGAACCTTATTACTAAGCCTCCGCTGTCCATACGTCCGTCTGTATGACAGCGGACTGTATCACATGAACCGTCCGTCTGGTCGACAGTTGAATATTATATTTTTTTTTTAAAGAGACTGGAAACACTGTATTTCTACTGTCGCTATAACAAAAAATAATAAATTAAAATTAAAGTGTAAAAATCGTGAATTTTTCGGCACATTTTACGGCACCTTTCGTGTGCGACTCGCATTTGACCCTTTTTTTCAGAGTTGGTTTTTGAATAAATCGTGTCTTCGATTGATAACCAATGCTTGGAAAAATTTGATTTTTGTTGATAAAAAAAATATATATGTTAGTACTTTTGACATTCTCTTTATCCGGGTATTTACCATAGAATATTCCATCAAGTCGTACCAATCAGTAGCGACAATAACTTGTTAATGACGCGTTAATGAAGTAAAGCAGTAAAAGCCATTATCGTAATACAACTGTCACCATTGACGTGCGGCTGACTGTACTATGTAACGTCGTTTTGGATCATTTCGAGACCTAACTTTCTCAGATAATGCTACTCGAAACACACCAGTCACTTTCATCAATTAAAATAAGTAAATTCTTATACCAGCAATTAGCCTATACGCAACACAAATCACTGAGGCCAAAAATGCACTGACAGGCGGATTGTTTAGCATCTAGAGCCTAGAGTAGCGTTAGCGTTAGTAACGTTCTAAAATAACTTTAATTTAATTTGATTTTGTCATTTTTATTTAATTTTGTAATTTAAATTTAATTTTGTAATTTTAATTTAATTTCGTAATTTTAATTTAATTTTGTAATTTTAATTTAATTTTGTAATTTTAATTTAATTTTGTAATTTTAATTTAATTTTGTAAGACTGATTAATGCTGATTTTTGTGTGTAGTGTAGTGTGTGTATGATTTAATTTTAATGTTATTTTATAATCGATCACTATATTTTTATGTTTTAAAAATTACTTCTTTAGATGGAACTAACATAGTCATAAAAATAATACTAACACCTGATTGTGGACCAAGGCTGTCTTGATTTTTTTTTTTTTTAATTTTATCTGATCAAGTGTTTTATTTTTGTTGTCGTTGTTACTCGAAATAAAATGATTTAATTTAATTATTATTACAAAATAGTCCAGTCGCACTGCGCGCTTGGCGCCTTCGCGAGTCGCCTAGCGCGTATCAGCGCAGTCGGATATGAACATTTTACATTAAGGGCCTACCTCCCCATAAGTGGCTCCCTCATTGAATAAAAATTCGTATCTTAGCCTAGAAAATTAAGATTAAAGAATCCTATTTTGCGTTTGTTACAAATAGGATAGGTATTTTTACGTTGTTAAAACAGGACTTAGTGTTTCGTATGCAAAGTAGTAGGCAAAAGTGTAAAAAACGGCCGTTTTTGGTACTTTTGCTTACTACTTTGGATACGAAACACTTTGAGTCCTGTTTCAACAACGTAAAAATACCTTAAGCTCTTTGTAACAAACGCAACATAGGATTTTTTAATCTTTATCTTCTACGCTTTGCGACGATTTTTTATTCAATGAGGGCGCCACTTGGCTGCTATATACGCCTTAAAACGTTTGTTTCACTTTACTACTCGCCAGGTGACTTACTAGGCTCTAGGCATTCAGCATACCTACATTAAGTTTTCGCCCTAAATGCATTTAACGCTAAGCGAAACTTCATTATGTCTATATCATCTTCAAACGATTCACAAAATTAGAACGATTAATTTAGTGCTAAGACATCAGTGATTTGTGGTGCAAGTTGGCTTTAATGGTGTCTCAAACACGAAGTTACTTTTTGTGGAGCAACATTTTGCAACGTGAAAATCCTTTGTCATAATCATATTACAAAATATTGCTCCACAAAATTAACTTCGTTGTGGACGCACCATAAATTGCATTAGAGGCTGGCATAAAGCTGTATCGACTAGCAATCAAGCTTTAGGCGAAATTTGGGAAATTATCTTAAAAAAAAAAAAACGAATAGCATTAAATTAGAAAGTCCTAGCGCAAATATATTTTATCACTGCATACAAGCATACAGTACAACTATTTTCTTAATGTCTCTCGGCCATCATCGCATTCCCGAATACAAACGAATGCTAATTTCCATGTCCATCAATTATTAGATTTATCGTGTAAGTATAATATTTACTTTATTGTTGTTTTGTTTTGATTGCCGTGTGAACTAAGTATTTAGTTCTGAATTCAAATTATTACACACGATAAATCTAATAATTGGTGGACATGGAAATTAGCATTCGTTTGTATTCGTTAAGGTGTATATATCCGCCAAGTGGCGCCCTCATTGAATAAAAAATCGTAGCAAAGCGTAGAAAATAAAGATTAAAGAATCCTATGTTGCATTTGTTACAAAGAGGATAAGGTATTTTTACGTAGCTAAAACAGGACTCAAAATGTTTCGTATCCAAAGTAGTAAGCAAAAGTGTCATAAACGGCCGTTTTAGGTACTTTTGCTTACTACTTTGGATACGAAACATTTTGAGTCCTGTTTTAACCATGTAAAAATACCTTATCCTCTTTGTAACAAACGCTATGCTAAGATACGATTTTTTATTCAATGAGGGCGCCACTTATGCGGAGGTAGTCCCTTAACGCGATGATTGCCGTAAGAAAATAGTTGTACTGTAAATTTAATAGTAATTGAATAATTACTATTAAGTATACATTACAACTATGTACTCTAGAGTGAATACTCTAGTATCAACCAAACCTTATCTCCTATTTGAGTAACAGGTTTCTTGTTTCATATTTCCCATTTCATCCCTTATATCATAGAGCATACTCAGCCTTATACTGTTCCTACTGTTGGGACACAAGCCTCTTCTCTGTGAGAGGGTGTGGGCCGTAATCTAGGGTTTAACCCAATAAAAATAAATAAAAAGAATTTAAAAAAAGGCCCAGTACGGGTTGGTATGGCCGGCTCGTCCCTTATATTGTACGTATTAAGTTCCATCTACTTACTAAAAATCTTAAATTAACTGACAACGCAAAGCCTAAGCCGCAAGGTGACTTTGCGAGTTAACGAAAATGAGCAGTTTGGAAGAATTTTTTGAAACTTCACCCCCGGAGGCCGAAAACGCTCTGGTACTTACCCGGCCGCACTGTGCGCTTGGCGCCTAGTTGTCTAGCTCTAGCTACCAGTGCGTATACAGCCTTTGGTGATGAAATTCCAATAAACCTTCCTAAATTCTCACATTCGATAAGGTTCTCCTTCGCTACTTGCCAGGCGGCCCGGACATTGGACTAAGGGCCGATTTCACCATTCATCTAGTGGAACACCTAAAATCGTCTAGTGAAACACCTAAAATCATCTAGTGGAACACCTTTAATCATCTATTGGAACACCTAAAATCATCTAGTGGAACACCTAAAATCATCTAGTGAAACACCTAAAATCATCTAGTGAAACAACTAAAATCATCTAGTGGCACAACTAAAATCATCTAGTGGCACAACTAAAATCATCTAGTGGCTAAAATCATCTATTGGAACACCTAAAATCATCTAGTGGAACACTTAAAATCATCTAGTGAAACACCTAAAATCATCTAGTGAAACAACTAAAATCATCTAGTGGAACAACTAAAATCATCTAGTGGCACAACTAAAATCATCTAGTGGCTAAAATCATCTAGTGGAACACCTTTAATCATCTATTGGAACACCTAAAATCATCTAGTGGAACACCTAAAATCATCTAGTGAAACACCTAAAATCATCTAGTGAAACAACTAAAATCATCTATTGGAACAACTAAAATCATCTAGTGGCACAACTAAAATCATCTAGTGGCTAAAATCATCTAGTGGAACAACTAAAATCATCTAGTGGAACACCTAAAATCATCTAGTGGAACACCTAAAATCATCTAGTGGAACACTTAAAATCATCTAGTGAAACACTTAAAATCATCTAGTGAAACACCTAAAACCATCTAGTGAAACACCTAAAATCACCTAGTGGAACACCTAAAATCATCTAGTAGGACACCTAAAATCATCTAGTGGAACACTTAAAATCATCTAGTGAAACACCTAAAATCACCTAGTGGAACACCTAAAATCACCTAGTGGAACACCTAAAATCATCTAGTAGGACATCTAAAATCATCTAGTGGAACACCTAAAATCATCTAGTAGGACACCTAAAATCATCTAGTAGGACACCTAAAATCATCTAGTGGAACACCTAAAATCATCTAGTAGGACACCTAAAATCATCTAGTAGGACACCTAAAATCACCTAGTGGAACACCTAAAATCATCTAGTAGACACCTAAAATCATCTAGTGGAACACTTAAAATCACCTAGTGAAACACCTAAAATCATCTAGTGAAACACCTAAAATCATCTAGTGAAACACCTAAAATCATCTAGTGCTACACCTAAAATCGATATGCTCGATCGATTCCAAAGAACCAAGAAACGTATAATAGCAGATAAAGTTTGGTCAATGTAGCGACTTATTTATTAAAAAAAAAAACCATTTGATTACTTTAAACACTGATTAGCCGGGTGTTATTTCAACATTTTCTGCCCGAAAGAAGGGTAGACGTGTGTAAATAGTTTTGTCTTTTAACACAATGATATTATAAAGGAAAGATACGCTACGTTCATATATCTGAGTCGTTATTACAAATGTCATTACATATTACGTGTATAGTGATTATGAAATGAAATTCCTTCCCTCTCATTTATCTTGAAACCATAGTTTTTACACTCTTAACACACAACTTGGCATCATAGATATATTATTGTCACGCCACGAACACGCTTTTCTTCGCTCGCTGCTGATAGGCGACTAGATCAAATTGCAACAATTCTCTGAATTTGTCTGCAACAATTTGCGCGCGCTAATGGGATATCTACCTCTTTTTAACCGACTTCGCAAAAGGGAGAAGGTTCTATGTTCGACCGTATGTTTTTTTTTTTTGTTTATATCCACCGATTTCTCTGTCAGTTGTGGATCGATTTTCAAAATTCTTTTTTAATCGGAAAGAGTATACTCCAGAGGTCCCATATAAATTTTATCGAAATTGCTTTAGCGCTTTTTGAAAAAATCTACAAAACAAAAATGTGTAAAAGTAGATGACGTTCTGGTCTCCTCCAATTACGAGTATGTTCAAATTCCATGTTATTGGGGTTATCAATTCGGACGTAACTTTAATATTTAGTTTTAGTACCCATAGAACTAAAAAGTGAAAAATAAAAACTTTTTTACAAAAAATACAACCGACTTAAGTTTTTTTCAATTTTAAGTGTATAATCTTTTTTGGAAGTTGGTTGTATTTTTTGTAAAAAAGTTTTTAATTTATATTATCATTGTATAGACATAGTTGAATTTGACGGTTGAGTTATTATGTTATCTTGAATTTAGAACCCGCTAATCAGTATTAAAACTAAGCTTATAAATAAGTCTGTAAATCTTAGTCTAATTTATATGGATATCACACAAGAAAAAACTTACATCTCAATATCGGTCTTAAGTTTATCGCAGACTTGGAACGAGTTGCACTTGACGAGCGCTCTCCCTTCGCGATCGATCAGACTGACAAGTTCCAACGAGTCTCGCTGGTTGCATTTTGTTACCCTTACCAAGGTTGCTATGACCTGAAAGAGAGGTAGAATAGAATAAACTTAAGGTACATCAAAAAGTTACACAACTTTATAACTTAACCCGTCAGGGCCCTGCGTCGACGAGGGGCGACAGCTATCAACACTGTCGCCCCGCACCGCCGGAGCACCGCCGGATCAGCACTGCCGGAGTAAAATCGTTCCTTATTAGTAATAATAGTTTTAAAGCGCGCGAAACTGCCGCCGCTTATGGCGAGGCGGGGCCCGGCCAGGCGGGGGATTACTGTCGCCTCTCGTAAACGCAGGGTCCTGAAGTGTTAAGATGAAAAGTACAGGATAGCCCGCGAAATTTAAATTTTCTCACATTTTTGCAATTTGCAGGTCAGTGTCAAGTTGTTTGTTGGTCAAAATATGATTCGCGGCCGTAGCATGTATGTATTTATAGAATTATAATTATTAGAATCACCAATACAAGTCTCTCAGTTATAATTGATACCAAATGTGAGTATTTCATGAAATCAAGAAATTTGGCATCAATTCTAACTGAGAGAGATGTATTGATGATTTTTATGATTATAATTCTATAAATACATACATGCTACGGTCGCGAATCAAATTTTGACAAGATACAATCTGACACTGACCTGCAAATTGCAAAAAACGTAAGAAAATTTTAATTACGCGGGCTACCCAGGAGCATTTACCTTAAGAATTGATGTCAAATGTTAAGATATCATGAAACAGTCATTCTATACATCAATACGAACTTAGGTTTGTATTTTATTTCTTCGTTATTTGACACCGACTTCCGAAATTAAAGTTATTTTTCAATTTGAAGTGTATTTTCTTCTTTGGAAGTCGGTTAAATTTTTTGTAAAAAAAAAATTGATTAATAAAGTTTTGCAGGCGTTCATATAAAAAACTGAATTTTTTACAATATAAATCGTAATTAATAACTGATTAGTTCAAGTGCACTAAACCTACACCTAGGAATTTTGCAGGGTAATAAGAAAAGATTATTGTTGTTTTGAAATGTGATTTTTATCTGTGGTTAAAGTGGGCAAAGGCCTCCGATTTCTTTTTCTACATACGTTTGTCCACCGCCATTGCTGGCCAGTACCGTCTAAATGTAAAGATAGATGTAAAGCGAAAATAAATAAATAAATCTGCTGCGATGTCACCTTCATCATTTCAGCCGAAAGCTGGCCATTGCTGGACATAAGCCTACCCTTAGTGTCTCACATCCATCAGATTACCGCGATCCTCACCAGGGGGCCTGCTCCGAAGTGTTTTTACGAAGTATCGGCCGAACAATCCGACATATTTGTCTGAAGTGTTAAAGTGAATGTGCCATACCTGACGGGCGGGCGTTTTTTGGGGGACTGTCTTTATGTAGAACTTTGACGTTCAAAAAGTGCTGGTTCTCAGCCTAGTTTGAATAAATGACTTTTGATTTTGATTTTTTGACCTAAAATTGTAGCTCTTCTCAGAGAGCTTCTTCCACCAAAAACATAACGTAAGGCAATTTAGCTACAATTTTAGGTATGGCCATTCACTACACTTCACACAAATATGTAACCAAACACAACTTCGGTGGATGCTTCGTAAAAACACTTCGGAGTAGACACTTCGGAGTAAATCCGCTATTAATTACGATTTATATTGTCAAAAATTCAGTTTTTGATATGAACGCCTGCAAAACTTTATAAAGCAATTTTTTTTTAACAAAAAATTCAACCGACTTCCAAAGAAGATAATACACTTCAAATTGAAAAATAACTTTAATTTCGGATGTCGGTCCACCTTGCGGAAGGCTTTCCAACGCTGAATCTTCCAGTACGCGGTCGCCACTCCAAAACCTTTCGACCCAATCGACCATTTGTTCTGAGAGCAATGCCCACTGCCACATTAAAATGTATGAACACACAAACATCATGGCACCGTTAGACTTGGGGCTAGTAGTAATGTTTGTTAATTTCATATAGGACACATAGGCCTCCTTCAAGACCTAGTATGTAATGGGAGCCAATAAGGGGACGTTCATTAATTACGTGAGGTGATTACAGCGATTTTTTGACTCAAAGAGGCAAAAACTGATGGATTACGCCGGGACTCCACCAAAGCGGAGATGTGTGCGGTGTGCTGTGTGCTGTGCGAGAACAACCAATAGAAGAAGCTGACCGGAGAGGAGATGTGTAAATAACACAATTCTATTAGTTGTTCTCGCACATCACACAGCACACCGCACACATCTCCGCTTTGGTGGAGTCCCGGCCTTAGTGATTAGAATTCCAGATAAGGTGATAAATGTGTTTGAAATATTATAAGTAATTAGATTATAAAACATTGGAGAAAGTATTGAAAAGTGACTTGTCGTAGGATTTGGCTCCTCCATCCTTAATGTTACGTAAAATTTTTAAAACTGCATATATTTCTAAGCCCCCAATTTTCTCAGATTTCACACTGTTTCTTGTAGAAAAAAAAATAACATGATACTTGCCGAGATCCCTCCCTCTACCCCACGTGGTATAAGTTGAGATTCAGCTCAATCCCCTTTCCCACCTAAACACCTCACGTAATTAATGGTCGCCTCCAAGTGAACCATAGAAACATTTTTAACATACCTGATCAAAAGTGTGCGTCTCGTCGTTGTACAGAACTGTGCAGTAACAGTCGGGCTGGTCGAGGATCTGCAGCAGATCCCTCTCCGCGTCTTTGAGTCTGGAAGGATATATCGTACTATTTCTCTTATTATAAAATTTTGGTTCTACTTTTGCGAGGAAAAAGTGCTGTAAGCTGTAGCGAGCATAGAAATTGGAATTCATTATCATCAGCCTTTTAATCCACTGCTCGGACGCAGGCCTCCTCTTTGTGAGAGGGTGTGGGTCGTAATCCACCACGCGCGCCCAATGCGGGTTGGTGGATGTCACTAGTCTTCGATTTTCTGGTTCTAAGACATGCCGGTTTCCTCATGATGTTTTTCTTCACCGTTTTGAGAGCAGTGGTGATGAAATAATTTACACAAAGTAAAGCGCCAGCCTGGGTTGCCACCACTGCTCACTTTATACAATTGGAATGTATGCAATCTTTAATAATAATAATGGCTTTATTCAGACATTTCTCTCAGGTACCGCGGACTTTGATTATTTTTTTTTGCATTTTTTTAATATTAATAATAATATTTTAATTTTTTGTTTTTGCCATGCCTCACTGGTGCGGCGTTAAGCGGTGACGTGTTAAACTTTCACAATTTTTAAATATTGATGATATAGTAAGTCAATGACTTCAACAACTTCGTCTGTTTCTCCAACTTTAGCAAAGGCCTCTCCCATTTCCTTCCATTCTGTTCTGTTTAGTTTGTTGTCCATATTTTCCCTGCCCTTGCCTTCTTGGGAACTTTCTTTCATGCAATCTTTAATTTTATTCGAAAATTCACAGAACTATATCTAATTAACTAATAGAGGAGTATGGAAGAAAAAGACCTGTTGCGCCGACCCCAAATAAATTGGGATAAGGGCAGGAGAATGATGATGATTCACAGAACTATATCATAAAACTAGGGATTGCAATCCTGTCCGGCGGATCCAGTACCATTTAGCTACCTACAGGATCCGGTAAAATCGGCCGGATCAGTTGCATGAGACAAATTACCTTTCTGTTAGCGTTTAAACTGACGCTTAGTACAATATGTATGGCAATGCCATTACAGGAAGTGAGTCACGTGTCAGTTCAGGTAATGTCATGCCATACATTTTTTTACTAAGCGTTAGCGTGAACGCTAACAGAACAGTTATTTGTCTCAACCCCCTGAACCGGATCAGGTGAGCTCGAAAAACGCGGTAAAGTACTTTTGAGCAAATTAGGAATAATTATTAGCAATACAAAATGCAAATGCTCAATATGCTAATAACAAACTAGCATATTGATTATTTTAACCTTGTTGTATAAATATTCTATAAAAAAAAAAAATTATAAATGGCGACACGATTTTATAGCCACCGCCTGAATCAACCCACATTTAGTTGGACATTTGCATCACTTTTCTCAAAGCAAGGGTTTTGGCTTGATAATTTTTAGACCTTTTTATTTATTTTGTGGGGTGGGGAATCATCCTATGACTTCTCCCGCTCTGGGTGGAGCGGGAGGGCGTGTCAGACTCTTACTGACTAAAACCCACCCGTAATCCTTCCTTGCCTGAGTGCCCAGGGGCGCGGTAACTCTGTTTCGAATTTATCCGCGACCCCTTTTTTTTGTGGGGTGGGAAATCGTCCAATGACATCTCCCGCTCTGGGTGGAACGAAGGGCGTGCCAGACTCTTACTGACTAAAACACACCCCTGTTCCTTCCCTGCCCTGAGCGCCCAGGGGCGAGGTTTCGAATTTATCGTATAATTATCCTCAACCCCTGGGCAGATCCGAGACCCCTTGCATGCATGCATCGGCCTGACGGGCTCCGTCAGTGGTTGCTGACATCTCTCTGAGAGATTTTCGGCTGGTATGATTAAATTGTTGTGAAGACAAGTAAGATTGATTTTTTGTCATGTGGTAAACCCTCAATATTGGTACCCAAGATACAGGCTTGCCTAGTTTGGGGCCAACGTAAAAAAATATATGTAATACTGTTCTATATTAAATAAATTATTATTATTATTAAATTTAAATTGATTGATTCAATAAAATGTTGTGGTTATGTTATAGTCTATTAATTGCCTTAATCAAAAGATAGAACAAAATCGCTTTGTGTTTGTCGCTAAGCCTACTTAGGGGCCGTTCATAAAATCCGATCGCAAATAAGGTGGAGGGAGGGGTATTGCTTAGCGTGACGACATATGACAAGGGGGAGGGGGGGGGGGGGGGGCGGAAGAGTATAAGGAAATGTGACGTTCGCAGTTCATCAATTTTATTATTAAAATATATTTTGCAAACATTTACTTATGTTTAGCGGTGCAATTCATCGCGATCGGTGACTCTGTAGATCCAATATCAAAGAAAAAAGCGCTGCCATGTACGACGATACACTTCGGACCAATACTAAAACTCGGGTTTATACTGTTTCGGTTTATACTAACGTGCATATAACGATGGATGCCAATAAATTTAAGTTATTTATTCGGTACTTAGCACTCGGTAAATATAGACCCTCTATTCGTTTTTCAATATTTACAGACAATCTAGTACCTACGTCCGGTCGGCTGCTGGCAACACCGATAAGTTCAGTGTGACTGTAGGCTTGCATCAAGGGTCGGCTTTAAGTCCTTACCTCTTCCTGTTGATTATGGACGCTCTTACGTCGGAAATACAGGAAGAGGCACCCTGGTGCATGCTGTTTGCCGACGACATTGTTCTGGTCGGTGAAGATGGACCTGAGATCCAGAGCAGATTGGAGAAATGGCAACAGAAGCTGGAGAAAGTTGGCTTGAAAATCAGCAGAACCAAAACTGAATACATGTTCTGCGATTTCGGCGGTCTCTCCAGTTCTGAAGCTGTAGTGCTAGATGGCGCGCTTCTCCCAGTCTGCTCCGATTTTCGGTATCTCGGTTCACTCGTGCAAAGCGATGGCGAAATAGATCGGACTGTTAAGCACAGAATTAACACTGGATGGATGAAATGGCGGCAGGTCACCGGGACTATCTGTGACTCCCGCATTCCCCTAAAACTTAAGGGGAAGATTTATAAAACAATGGTCAGACCTGCTGTCTTGTATGGTTCAGAATGTTGGGCCACAAAAGGGATGAATGAAAAGCAATTGCATGTAGCTGAGATGAGAATGCTAAGAGCGATGTGTGGTGTTACGCGCATGGATAGAATTAGGAATGAGTATATAAGAGGAAGTCTGAAAGTGGCACCGCTGACTGAAAAGTTGTGTGGAAATCGGTTGTCGTGGTATGGGCATGTGATGCGGAGGAATGAAGAAAATGTCGTGAGGAAAGTCTTGTGTATGGATGTGGATGGCTATAGGAGTAGGGGAAGGCCAAAGAAACGATGGTTGGACTGTGTGAAAGAGGATATGGGTAAAAAAGGGGTGACTACAGAGATGACGACTAATAGAGGAGTATGGAAGAAAAAGACATGTTGCGCCGACCCCAAATAAATTGGGATAAGGGCAGGAGAATGATGATTCGTTTTTCAATATTTAATGTCCGTTATTATGTATACTATTCTGCCTATCTTAAAATATCTTAGTTTTAACATTTAAGATATTTAAAAAAATTACATCTGCGAGAAGTGAGTACCAAAAATTATTTAATACTTATAAAAAGTGTTATCCTGAAACAAAACCGCCAGTGTCTCAACAAAATGTAAACAAAACATAAAATAAAGGATGAATATAAAAATGAAGAAAAAACATTTGCACTGGCTGTACAAAATAATTTTTATTTTGACCAAGTTTCATTAGTCAAAAAAAATGTTCAAAACATAAAATAAATGTTTGTCGCTTAGCATGTCCGAAAAATGCCCAGCAAGGTATATTTGCTATAGTACATAACAGACAGATTCTAATGTACTGGCACAGAGAAACATGGCTGTAATGATACCTAACAAATACAACCATTTTTACCAATACTATACTAATACCAATTAAATTAAAATTAAATTAAAATAATTGAATTTAAAATTAAAAAAAAAACCCCAACGCTTAAAAAAAAGCAAACATTTAAAAAACACAAAAGAGCTGATGACCTTGAAACGGCTGCACCGATTTTGATGAAACATGTTTCAGAACCATCGCTAGAAAATCTGCTTTCAAATAAAAAAAATTGCATTGAAATCGGTTGACCGGTTTCAGAGCTACGGTGCCACAAACAAACAGACACACAAACACAGCGGTCCAACTTTTGCGTCGGGGTTTCAAAATAAGAAATTTTAACTATTAAACCATTTATATTTTCGAAATAAAAAATATTTTTAAAATATTTATCTGTAAACTATTTTTAATGACAAGAAATCGTTTAAAGAGGGGAGTGGGCTAGCTTTGTGACATAATATTTGTTTGAGGGGTCACTAAAATTGTGACGAAGGTGGAGGGAGAGGTCCAAAAAGGTGTAATTCTGAGTGACGTATTTTATGAACGACCCCTAAATAAATGTTCTATACGATACGACGGATTTTGATGAATTTTAAGCATTAAAATTAATAATATATCTAACTCTGAATGACACAGAAATTTTATCGCCATTTCGCCCCATTAGTAGATCGAAGCCTCGCAAAGCTGCGGCGCTAGTGCTAAAATAAACGTCATTTTATGTAGAACATCATTTTCTCTAACTTTTGCTTAGACTTTTTGTTTTTTTTTTAGCGTGGAATCAGCACTACAACTTCTCCCGCTCTGGGTGGAGAACCCACCCCTGTTCCTTCCTTTTCCAAAAAAAAGGGCCAATGTACATTGACGCAAAGTGATACACATATTTATATCCAGATAAAAAAGACGATCGCATTTAGCATAGCTTCGGACAGAGAATGTAATTTTGTTTTCGAATAAAACACAGCAAGCCATAGCTTTTTATATTAAATAACGTGGCAAAACTATTGAAAACTGGCTGACACGACAGACGTCGTTTTGCTAAAAGCTACGGAACTGCGGCAATCCCACAAACTTATACTTAGGAACTGTTTAATATATTCAAACTGTTCTTAAGGATATTTAATTATATATGTTTTAATTTCCAGCCGCCCTCGAGTTTTTCGCTTAGCAACACATTTAACCATTCATTTTGTATTTATATCGATTAGCGGTGCCCTGGGGTTCACGTGCATATAACCTTCCAATTTTTTTTTTTCATACTCGTAAGTACCTTTCAGAGATTTCAACAAATTACTTAAACATAATAATAATCAATATTGGTCGAGCTGTTCTCGAGTTTTTCGCTCAGCAACACATTTAGATATTAATTTTATACATTTAAGATAGATAGATATCGTGGCTAAAGTAACAACAGCCGCACGGGTCGACCCGTCAGGTTAAGCTACGCTTGCCGGGGTTGGTCCATGGATCTTTACATACAGAGACTCCTCCGTGCCTCGGGAAGCACGTTAAGCCGTTGCTCCCGGCTGTCAATCGAGGATCTTTGACAGTAGTTACGGGTCGTCAGAAGCCCGAAGGTCTGACAACCAGTCTTACCAAGGGGTATCGTATTACCCAGTAACTGGGTTGTGGAGGTCAGATAGGCAGTCGCTCCATGAAAAATACAGGTATTCAGCTGCATCCGGTTAGACTGGCAGCCGACCCCAAGACTAGACAGACTGAGATGGATAGATTTAGCCGTGCAACAAAAAAATTTACCTCAGATCGTTGGGTAGACCAGGAGCGTGGTCGTGTGTGAGCAGTCTCAAGCAGTAAGTCAGACACACTGAGGCGACGATCTTCATACGTTCTATGACTTCTGGCTGGATCGCGTCCTCGGCTTTGTCGTCATCGTCTGACGCCTAGAACAAAAGATTTAATTACAGAGGGCTCGCATTTCAGGTGAGGGATCTCCCAAGGTCGCTAGTTATCATGAAATTTTATTTTTAACAAAGGATTCGAGGAGGCGATTTCAAAAATATTACTCACTAAAATGTAGAAAATGAATATTTTCAAAAAACACGACTGCAAGAACAACTAAAAAGTTCCAAACAAGCCTCCTTTCGAGCAGTCTGATCCAGTTGGTGGCATGAAAGGAACAAAGAGTGCACCTGTGATTGCGCACACGCTTTTCTATACAGGGTGTAACGGAAAGGTGTGGTCATATTTTAAGAACTGCATCTACCCATCGATATGAACAACTTTCTTCAAGAAAACATGAGGAAATTCTCAAATTTCTTTTTTACCTCCCATACAAATATTGATGATAACTTTGTATAGTCCAATTTTTTTATTGGGAATTTTCAATTTTTTCTTAGAGAAAGTTGTTCATATCCATGGGCAGAATCGGTTCCTAAAACAAGTTACACCCTGTATGGAGTTTTTGGCGGGATTTTCTCGAGTGAAGTTCAGTGGCTGTTTTAATTATTCGCTTATATGATTCCTAGTGGATATTGTGATGTAAAATTGGTGTAGTTTTGTGTCTCAAGTGTCTACGCAACTGGACAATATGTGGAATCATTGAAACAGGCGCGATCTCGGCAAAATGGAGCTGAGAATTTTATTGTAGTATTGACTGCCTCAGCGAAGTTTGCCGAGAAGGCTGGCTCGACACATTTGTTGCCAAATACTGCAAAATACATTAGAATGTGTTGCATCTGCATTCTAATGGAAAAAGAAATGTTTTTGCACCTAATTACTATGTATCCGACTGAAAGACTTGAATCTATGGTCATGAATAAAAATTAATAATGTTACGTCGACCGTATTACACTGGAACGTTCGAGAATGTGGTCGAAGTTTCCAGAAGTTTCCACTAGGTTCGAGAACATTCCATTGTGGTACTGTGTGGAAGTTCATAGATGTTTCTAGAATATTCCAGTATAGGATAGTTCGACAATGTTCTAGAAACTTCCATGACTGTATAAATACGGCGACAGCGGGCGAGTGAGTCAGTCTGTTTTCGACTACGGATGCGAACGGAAGCGAATACAAGCGATTACGAAGAGAATAGTGATTATTAGCGATTTAGTGTTTGTGTAAATAAGTTGTTGAGTTAATAAAGAATATTTGGTTAATTAATTGGTGTAAAATAATTTATCCCATACCCAGCTCGTAACAAATTGGTGTTAGAAGTGAGGGATAAATTATGCCAATTTTACCAAAGGACGACACGGAGGGTATTCGTACAAGGAGTCAACGGCAGCAAGACATGGATCAGAGGCGGTTTGGAGATTCCCCGATACAGACGCCGGGTGGTGCTCAGCCTGCGACAGAGCCAGTCGCTGGCCCATGTGGAGTTTCTTCGGCACCAGCGGTGCCAGACTTGTCTGCGCTAATGGTGCTGTTGCAGGAACAGGCTCGTCGTCAAGAGGAGCAGGCCCGCCGCCAAGAAGAGCAGGCCCGTCGGTTGGAAGAGAAGCTTCAACAAGATAAAGAGGAGCAGGCTCGCCGCCAAGAAGAGCAGATGCTCCTCATAAAAGACCTTCATTCAACACTTGGCAAGGAGCTCCAGGTGATGAAGGAGCAGGTTCACCAGCATGAGAATCGTATCTCAGAAGCTGAAGTTCAGATTGCTAGGGGGGTAAAAAGAACTCTACTGAAGATACGAGAGCGGTTTTACTGGATTCACTGTCGAGAGGATGTTGAGGACTGGTGCCGCAAATGTACCAGTTGTGCGGCTGTGAAAGGACCCCAGACACGCAGCAGAGGTGCTTTACAATTATACAACGTGGGAGCCCCCTGGGAACGGATAGCACTAGACGTTGCAGGACCATTTCCGGAAAGTGAAAACGGAAACAAGTACTTCATGGTTGTCATGGATTACTTCACAAAGTGGCCAGAAGTCTTCGCCATTCCCAACCAAGAAGCAACAACAGTCGCAGATAAATTGGTTCAGGAAGTCTTCTGTCGTTTTGGAGTACCCTTGGAAATTCACAGCGACCAAGGGAGGAATTTTGAATCACAAGTTTTCCAGGAGACTTGTCGACTGATGGGTACTCACAAGACCAGAACCACTTCTTACCATCCGCAATCTGATGGAATGGTAGAACGTTTCAACCAAACGTTGGAGAGATATCTGGCAAAAGTTGTGGAAAGCAGGCAAAGGGATTGGGACAAGCACATACAGCCATTTCTTCTGTCCTACCGTAGTGCAGTTCACGAAAGTACGACTGTGACACCAGCCTTCGCGAACTTTGGAAGGGAATTACGGTTGCCTGCAGATTTAATCACCGGAACCCCCCCTGATGCCCCACGCAGTGTAACCGATTATGCGAATGACTTGCGTAACAAGTTGAACGATGTATATGAGCATATCAGACAATCCGGTCAACAAATGTCTGATAAGATGAAGACCCGATACGACCGGAAGGCAAACCATAGAGGTTTTGACGAGGGTTCACTGGTGTGGCTGCATAATCCAGTGCGCAGCAAAGGGAAGTCTCCCAAATTGCAAGCAAAATGGGATGGACCATACCGAATCGTGACCAGGATCAACGATGTTACCTACCGAATACAGAAGGGTCCACGAGGTGCGCCTAAGATAGTCCATGTAGACCGATTGGCGCGATACTACGGGACTAATGAAGCTCGGGACGAGCATGTCTAAGGAGGGGGCAGTGTTACGTCGACCGTATTACACTGGAACGTTCGAGAATGTGGTCGAAGTTTCCAGAAGTTTCTACTAGGTTCGAGAACATTCCTTTGTGGTACTGTGTGGAAGTTCATAGATGTTTCTAGAATATTCCAGTATAGGATAGTTCGACAATGTTCTAGAAACTTCCATGACTGTATAAATACGGCGACAGCGGGCGAGTGAGTCAGTCTGTTTTCGACTACGGATGCGAACGGAAGCGAATACAAGCGATTACGAAGAGAATAGTGATTATTAGCGATTTAGTGTTTGTGTAAATAAGTTGTTGAGTTAATAAAGAATATTTGGTTAATTAATTGGTGTAAAATAATTTATCCCATACCCAGCTCGTAACAATAAAATAAAAACACCCTGTTGTCAGGGTACAGAAAAGGACATTACCTTTCATACAGAAAAAAAACAGGACAGCAGCGAGTCGAAGGAGAGTAGCTAGTCTATTATAATATAGTGGCTTGGTGCGACGCGGGCTGTCACTCGCAGTCTTCCACCCCGGGCCATAGCCCTCCTGGCCTAAAGGTCTAACAGGTCTAATCAAAATGCAGAACTGCGCCTCACTTCCTTTTACCTCGTCTAGTTGACAGAATGGGGTATTTTACTAAAAATATCTAATTAGTCCGTCATTTAAATATTGGACATTGGTGTTGATTCTGTTGTGCACAAACTTAACTTAATTTAGGCTATCTTTTTCTCTCTAATAAAACAAGAAAGAGACGGACGTAAGTTAGTGCTGTCAAATTTAGTTTGAACTAATATTTCCATACAAATGAAGGGTACACGTAAAAACATGTCGTCTAAAAACACGGCGAAGCGCAAGGCGTAAACTAGTTTGACATCTCTAACTTAGTGCATAGCTATAGCCGTCCTTTTCTCGCACTGCCTTTTAGTAAAAGATAGTAATTCTCTAATTTTAGTTTAGATATTAAACAAGAGAATCCGCACCATTATTACAAGTATTTTTTGCTTTATCAAACCAATAAAAATTTACAAAGATAAAACGGATCAAAGTGGTGGTAAAAGTGTCGCGCCGCGTGACGTCCAGCGACATTTCAACGCACTGTATTTTCTCTGTTTACGTGACAAAAGAATAATAAGTGTCTAATATTTTTTGGAGTAATTAGTTTTTTTTTTTTGTAAAATACCCTCTTGAAGAGAAAAATCTTAAATTTGGTGTCTACTGGGAAATCTTCTTTTTTCTTTTTAAATGTTGATAGGCACGCTTTTGACTTCTATCTCACCTGATGGTAAGCGATGATGTGGTCGAAGATGGAGCACGCTTCATCATCAGCGTTTTAATGTCCCCACTGCTGGGACACAGGCCTCCTCTCTGTGAGAGGGTGTGGGCCGTAATCCACCACGCGGGCCCAATGCGGATTGGTGGATGTCACATGTCTTCGAATTTTTGGTTCTAGGACATGCCGGTTTCCTCACGATGTTTTCCTTCACCGTTTTGAGAGCAGTGGTGATGAAATAATTTACACAAAGTAAAGCGCCTGCCTGGCTTTGAACTCACGACCTACAACTTGTAAGTCGCGGCCAATACCACTGGGCCACCACTGCTCTAGCGATGATGTAGTCGAAGATGAAGCACGCTTGCCCAGAAGTAACCTATTCACCTATCATCAAATAACTTCTCGCTCTGGGTGGAGCTAGGTCGTGTCTAACTAAAACCCACCTGTTCCTTCAGTTGCCCGTGCCAGTGCCGCGACTACGCCTTGGTTCACTCCGCGACCCTACCAGTACTTATCTAAATGCGGATTAGTTCGATGTGTATTCCTTACCTTGTGCCGCTCACAGAAGGGGTCTCTCTTCCAGGCCTCCGTGTCTCCGCAGTCGCAGCAGCCGCCGCCGCTGGACTGGCCCATCTTGTACTTGTGGTGCCGATGGGCCGACACTTTGAAGCATTCCACGCACAGCACGCAAGTGTTGTCCATGCCTGACGAAGTATGAAGTAACACTTTAGTAATTTGTTGGCAAATGTTGTGGAAGATTTGGGAAACGATATTCAGAGGGCCTCGAACGAGTTTGCAATACAAGTAGTAGTAATGTATTGTTAGTTACAATAAGTATACCAATGTTTCTTTTGATACATAACGAAGCCTAGAACTGTACGCCAGAAGAACACACTCTTTTCTTTGGGGGTGGAAAATCATCAAATAACTTGAATCTCTCACTCTGGGAGGGCGTGTCAGACTCTTACTGACTAAAACCCACCCCTGTTCCTTCAGTTGCCTGTGCCAGGGGTCGCGGTGACTCTTACTAATGCACCCGCGACCCTGAGTCTACGTCGCTAGATATTACAATACTGACCACACTCGCGACAGCTGTACGCCGGGTCGCCCTGCTTGAAGACTCGGCCACAGAGCGTTGACCGGCGCCGCAGAGGCGGTTGGGCACCATCGTTGTTGCCCCACACGAACTGCTCCAGAGGTTGGATCAGCAGATTGGCTGCTAGGTCCTCGTCGAATGACCAGTCTGGAATGGAATGGGATGAATTATGAAGAGAAAGTTGTTTTGCTGTGTTTAGTGGGTCTTTGTCGTTTGGCTTGGCAGTTTGGCAGTAAAAATCTGGCTAGCCCTTTTCCCAACTATCTTGGGGTCGGCTTCCAGTCTAACCGGATGCAGCTGAATACCAGTATTTTACATGGAGCGACTGCCTTTCTGGCCTCCACTACCCAGTGTAACTGGGTAATACGATACCCCTTGATCAGACTGGTTTTTTTTTTTTGTGGGCTGGGAAATCATCCAATGACTTCTCCCGCTCTGGGTGGAGCGGGAGGGCGTGTCAGAGTCTTACTGACTAAAACCCACCCCTGTTCCTCCCTGCCCTGAACGCACAGGGGCGAGGTAACTCTTTCGAATTTATCCTCAACCTCAAGGCAGGCATCGGCCATGGCGGGCCCCGTCATGTATGCTGAAAATTCTTTGAGGCGCGCGTGGAACACTACGCGCCGTAGACTCTCGGGCCTGGTGCTGATCGGACGGCGAGCTACCCATTACTCGCCGTCCGCAGGCCCGGGTTGGTCAGACTGGTTGTCAGACTTTCGGGCTTCTAACGACCCGTAACGACTGCCAAAGAGCGACATCGATTCATTCGATTGACAGCCGGGACCAACGGCTTAACATGCTTTCCGAGGCACGGTGGAGTCTCGATATTTAAAGATGGTCACCCATCCATGGACCAACCCGGCAAGCATTGCTTTTCCTAATGAATCGACCCGTGCGGCTGTTATTTCTTTAGCCACGAGCTCGTTTAACAGTAAAAAAAGAAAAATTCAGTCATTAACATTACAAGGCAAGGCAGAAAGTGTTACCAGTATGGGCCCAACAATATACAGGGTGACTGGCAATTAGTGACCAATACTTAAACACGTGATTGTACTAATGATAACAAACAACTTTCCCAAAGAAACATAAATAATGAGACAGAACGGCGTCACGCAGCTAACAGCTTATAGGTAGGCGCGAACGCGCGCGAATTTCATACGGCTTTTGTGTTATTGTGATAAAAAGTGAATGAGTATAAAAAAATTTTTCTTTGGGAAAGTTGTTTGTTATCATGAGTACAACCACGTGTTTAAGTATCGGTCACTAATTACCAGTCACCCTATACAATAAAATACCTAACACAATTAAAAACGACACATTTTTAAACTTTATAAAGAAACTGACAGCACTATTAATTGCAAAATACTATTATTCTGTAGATGACTTTTTAAATGACTCTGACCTAAGTAGTCAATAATATATTTTTTATTATAATTATTTGCTGACATTAGACATTCTTGTATTTTTATGACGTTTTTACTATTTCTTTTAACGATTTGACATTCATTAATATAAAAATTAATTTACGGCACGGTTGGCGCAGTGATTGAGCGATTAGCTGCGGTGCTGCGTGTCTCGGGTTAGATTCCCGCGAGGAACAAATATTTGTATGGCCTACAGATAGTTGTTCCGGGTCTAAAGTACGGCCAACGAGAAGCGATACCAAATGTAAACAAAACCCATGCGAAAATGGGCGATAAAATGGCCGCCCGAATGTTGGCGAACCCGTCTTAACGTTGTCATGTTTTTGCCGGGAGAACGAGACATTACGACAAAGGCACAAGATGGAAAGAGATAAATATTAGATTGTCAACGCCACAGTTATTCTTTAGGTTAATGACCTTTCGTATCGTTGCTAGTTGGCCTTACTTTAGGTGTCTTGTGCATGTGTTTAAATGTTTGTAAACGCACCCACGATACAGGAGTAATTGGGTGTGGAGCAAAATTTCTTAAAAAAAAAAAAAAAACCGGTCAAGTGCGTGTTGGACTTCGCACATTTAGGGTTCCGCACCAAATGTTTTGACTATTTGTATGGCTTTGGGTCAACAAGATGCTTATACTATGAAAATTTGAAGACTGTAGCTTCAACCGTTTGGCTGTAAAACCTGTGTGACAGACGACGGACGGACAGACAGACGGACACGTGAGTGACAGCAATAGGGCTCTAAAAAAACAGTTGAATTAATTTGCTGGATGAAACGTACTTTTTTTTAGTTTAGAATTTTTTTTTAGTTTCGAATACGCTAATCAATTTTTAAACTAAGCATTATGGTAAGTGAGGTTTACAACTAAGGCTGGTTTTTTTACGCATTACCAACCAACATTTTATATTTATGCGAACGCGTTAAGGGTCTACTACCGGCCAAGTGGCGCCCTCATTGAATAAAAAATCGTAGCATAGCATAGAAAACAAATATTAAAGAATCCAACGTCACGTTTGTTACAAAGAGGATAAAGTATTTTTACGTTGTTAAAACCGATCTCAGAATGTTTCGTATCCAAAGTAGAAGGCAAAAGTGTCAGAAACGGCCGTTTTTGGTACTTTTGCTTACTACTTCCACTCCACACACACTACTACTCCTCTTTGTGTTGTTGTGACGTTGGATTCTTTAATATATATTTTCTATGCTATTGTAGCGACATCTATGACGCCGCACGCGAACTAAAAATAGCAAAAATTCTACATCGCGCAAGCAGATTTCGCCGCGCGATTTGAACACATACAACAGTCCGAAATCAACCATTGGCAGGATCCTCCCTTTTCAACGGAGGTTTGCGGGACTTAACACCCTGTTCTGCATGCCTCCATACTATGCTATGAATTTTTATTCAATGATGGCGCCACTTGGTAGCAGGGCCTAAACCCAGTAAAAGTATCGTTGTGTAAAACAGCTGCAATGTTTATTACAATTGTTTATTTGGTACACAAGTCATGCAACTGATAGTTTACTCGTTACGCAGGTGTGATGTTAACTAAAATCAGTGAACTGAAAATTTATTACAACATTGCGAATGTGAATATAAAAAATTGCAAGCGTTTTATTATTTACGATTGATGATAATATTTATTATTTACACGTGATTTATTACCCGACTGCACCAAGTAGAGGGTAATGGTTTTCAGACGCTGGAAAATATCGACACAAAACGTTTTTTGTTTTTTTTTTTTGTGGTGGAATATCATCATCCAATGACATCTCCCGGTCTGGGTGGAGTTCACCCTTCAGCCCCAGCGGACAAACCCGGGTTGTCAAATTGAATCCCGACGACAACCCGGGTTGACAACCGATTTTTTTTTCCACTTAAATAATTTTTTTTTTGTCAAACTCACCGGTGAGTTTCAGTGCCTGGGCGTGTCAGACTCTTACTGACTAAAACCCACTCCTGTTCCTTCCCTGCCCTGAATGCCCAGGGGCGCGGTAACTCATCATCTTCCTGCCCTTATCCCATGTTACTTAGGAACGGCGCAACACGTTTTTTTCTACCATTCCGTCCTGTCAGCCGTCACGCTATAACTAACTCCCTTTTCTTTCATATCACTCCTCACACAATCCATCCATCTACATTTATATTCATTACTCTTTTAGTTTCATATGTTTCATCCCTCCTCTTCACATGACCATACCAAGATAAGCGGCTCCCTTTCAACTTTTCTGTCACTGGCGCCACTTTTAAACTACCTCTAATGTACTTATTTCTCACTTTATCCATTCTCGCTACTCCACACATCCATCTCAACATTCTAATCGCCGCCACATACAATCTTTTTTCATCCGTCTTTTTCACAACGCGGTAACTCTCGTTTCGAATTTATCCACAACCCCTGGGCAGACACACAACGCTTGTATTTAACAAATCATCGGCACAATGACGTTTGTATGTGAATTTATCATACTAATATTAATGCGAAAATTTGGACGGACGGATTTAAAAAAAATAAAAAGAACTATCCATCCAACCAGGATGGATGTTTGTAACTCAGTCACGCCAGAACGGCTGAACAAATCTGGATGAAATTTGGCACAGAGATAGATTATAGTCTGGAATAGCACATAGGCTATAATTTATAAAAGGGGAAGTGCTTATTCAACGCGAGCGAAGCCGCTGGCAGAATGTACCTAGTTAGAAATAATTTTGAATATTTCATTTCACAGACATCTAGACGCAGATCAATAATTTTATACGCCATCACCCCTCCTCCTCTTTTAGTCAACATTTCCATAATTCTGATGAATAGGTATTTCATAACAAGTTGAAACGTAATCCAAAATATCATTCCGATGAAAGCTTTGGTCGAGCTGCGCGATTCGAACCTGTAATTATTTACAACGAAATCGTAATTAACAGTTCTGAGAAATCAGCTTATCTCTCACACAAAATATTAATATACAGCAAATATTACAGGAATCGCACTGAACAGTTCTCTCAAATAAAATTTAATATAATGTAGAAAAATGTTTCTTTCGTAAAAATCTTAATTTACCCGCTTTAACTTGTAATAAAACAAAAAAATACCTAACTAAAACAAATCTAAAATATGGCGTCGAAAAATTCCTCCACATCGCTGTCGGCTGGTAATGTGCCCAAAAGGCTGGCGGCATTGCCACGTTGTATGGCATTAATTTAGATTTTTTTACTTTTTTGAGTTCCATACCCAAAGGGTTCAAACGGAGCCCTATTGTTGTCACTCACGTGTCCGTCTGTCTGTCTGTCCGTCGTCTGTCACAGAGGTTTCAGACCTATTGGAGCTAGTCTTCAAATTTTTACTGTATAAGCATCTTGTTGACCCATACAAATAGTCAAAAATACATTTGGTACGGAACCCTAAATGTTCGAAGTCCGACACGCAATTAGCTGGTTTTTGTTATTGCGCCCTCATTGAAAAAAATTCGTATCTTAGCATAGAAAATAAATATTAAAGAATGTGTATCAAAAACGGCCGTTTTTGATACTTTTTCTTACTACTTTGGATACGATACATTTTGAACCCTGTTTTAACCGCGTAAAAATACCTTATCCTCTTTGTAACAAACGCAACATAGGATTCATTAATCTTTATTTTCTACGCTTTGCTACGATATTTTATTCAATGAGGGCACCACTCGGCGGGTATATATGCCTTAAGATATTTTTAGACTAACCTGATACTCGTACCTTCATTAATTTCCTGTTTTCCTGTAGGTATTAGGTCAATGACTGGTGTTAACCAGTCATTTATCTTTTCGAAAACAAGGCAAACAGTACTACGTACATTTTTGAATAGCCTAAAAGAGCAGGAAAATAGAATTTGTTAAACAGTAATCTTATCCTACTAATATTATAAATGTGAAAGATTGTGAAGATGTGTGTTGTTACTTTTTTTTTGTGAGATGGGCCAATCATCCAATGACTTCTCCCGCTCTGGGTGGAGCGGGAGGGCGTGTCAGACTCTTACTGACTAAAACCCCACCCCTGTTCCTTCCTGCCCTTAGTGCCCGGGAGCGAGGTAACTCTGTTTCGAATTTATCCTCAACCCCCGGCAGGCATCGGCCATGACGGCCCCCGTCCCTATTGCTGACAACTCTTTGAGGCGCGCGTGGAACACTACGCGCCGTCGACTCTCGGGCCTGGTGCTGATCGGACGGTGAGCTACCCACTAGTCGCCGTCCGCAGCCCCGGGTGGCCGGAGATCGTCTCGCGGCACCGGAAGTCCCAGGGGTCTCCTGAGGCGGCAGCTGCTGAGAGTGTGAGGGCGTCTCCGTTGTTGAGTCTCCCTCACGCGTCCCGCCTCCGCCTTCGCGAGCATTACTGCTTCGTTGTTACTTGGATGAAACTTTACAATAATATAGCTTATACATCAGAATAACACATAGGCCATAATTTATAATGGGGCGAAGCCGCTGACAGAAGCTAGTAAGTAAATAAACACAATAGATAAGTACCTACTTTGTGAGTAAACTAAAATTATGTTGAACTCTTTAAATTCATTATCAGTCATCCTTATTGTAGTTTAAAACAGATTTGGTATGATTTATTGACCGCAAATAGTGACACAGTGCGCTTGCTTGCCTGCGGACCCGAGATCGAAGGAATAATTGAGTTCGTTCCCCGGCGGATAGATAGATAGAAACCGACATATGTAGGTACTGTGGCGATTTTATACACAGCCTATAGCCGGTGTGTTAGCACCGGGCTTAAACTGGCAGTAGATATTATTTGAAGAGTCGTTCGAGTATTAAGTTTAGAAGAAAGTAGTAGTAGCGATTGTTTCGGGCTAGACAAGCGCGCCCTTCGAAGTGGGCGCTTGCATGTATGTATTGTTACGTCGACCGTATTACACTGGAACGTTCGAGAATGTAGTCGAAGTTTCCAGAAGTTTCCACAACGTTCGAGAACATTCCACTGTGGTACTGTTTAGAAGTTCATAGATGTTTCTAGAATATTCCACTATAGGATAGTTCGACAATGTTCTGGAAACTTCCATGACTGTATAAATAGGCCGGACGGCGGGCGAGTGGGTCAGTCTGTTTTCGACTACGGATGCGAATACAAGCGATTACGAAGAGAATAGTAATTATTAGCGAATCAGTGTTTGTGTAAATAAGTTGTTAAGTTAATAAAGGATATTTGGTTAATTAATAGGTGTTAAATAATTTATCCCATACCCAGCTCATAACAGTATTTTGTATTTATAATAAAAGTACAGTTCGCTATCCCAACGCGTTTCCCTTCCCACACTCAACAATCAAATCGTGGTACACTTGCTCACGCCACTCTCGCTGCCAGCGAGTGAGACAGCTCCCCACAGCTACAGCATTGCCCCTGGAGCTCTGTAGGCTCTACAATACCCCTAACATTCCCCTCATAACTATATCCAGACAAAGAAAATAGTAAGACCGAAAACACACTGACAGACGGCTTGCTTAGCACCTCAAAGATCACATTCATTGTGCGTACGGCTAGGAGTGGAATTCCCTGCTGGAAACTGTGTTTCCTGATAGTTACAACATGGCGGAATAATTTACTACTAGTCAAGCTTCTCACCGGACACGGCTGTTTCGGGAGGTACCTGTGTCGGATCAGGGCGGAGGTGACCCCTGAGTGTTTCCACTGCGAGGATCGCCCAGAGGACACGGTGGAGCATACGGTGGAGGTTTGCCCCGCTTGGGCAGAGCACCGCCGTGTCCTCGTGGATGCGATAGGCGACAGCGACCTCTCGCGCCGTGCCCTGGTTCAGGCCATGGTACGGAGCGAGAGGGAATGGGAGGCCGTCTCCTCCTTCTGCGAAGCAGTAATGCTCGCGAAGAGGGAGGCGGCACACGTTAGGGAGGCTCAGCAACGGCCGAGTCGCCCTAGCGCCCCCAGCCGCGACCGCCGCAGGAGACGCCAGGGCCGCGAGACGATCTCCGGCCACCGTAGACCCGGGCCTGCGGACGGCGAGTAGTGGGTAACTCGCCGTCCGATCAGCACCAGGCCCGAGAGTCGACGGCGCGTAGTGTTCCACGCGCGCCTCAAAGAGTTGTCAGCCAAGGGAAGGGGCCTGCCACGGCCGGTGCCTGCCCGGGGGTGGAGGATAAATTCGAAAGAGTTACCTCGCCCCCGGGCACTCGAGGCAGGGAGGTTCAGGGGTGGGTTTTAGTCAGTAAGAGTCTGACACACCCTTCCGCTCCACCCTAGAGCGGAAGAAGTCATAGGATGATTTCCCACCCCCCAAAAAAAAAAAAAAAAACTAGTCAAGCTTGCTCCATCGTCGACCACATCATCGCTTACCATCAGCTGAGATTGTGGTCAAGCGCTAGCCTATTAATGATACTTAATAAGTTTATAGTTAAAAAAACATTTTTTTAAACAAGCTTTTATACCGGCAATCTCAAATTAAATGTTCTCGGTGGGGTTGTTGTTTTATCACAGAGATGCCGTGGCCACCGTCCAGCTTCATCATCAGACCCTGGATATTATCTAGGCGTAAAATGCTTCTCAAGACAAATCAATCGAGCCCAGACTCGATGGGTTTATCTTGTTTAGTTCCGAAGTTCCTATGGCCATCTGCCGTCTCCATCTGATGATGGACCAGCTTCATTGTACTGTGACGATTGTAGACACAGCCTTATATCAGCGGGTGTGCACCGGCCTTAACTGGTTAACTAGAACATTCTAGACTTATTGGAAAGCCGTTTGAATATTTAAAATGATAGCCTTGACGTAGGTGTCAGTTAGCGAGTTAGAAGTTGAGCCCGATCAAGTAAATATAGATAATTGAAGTCGCCCTCAGCTCTTTATCTTATTCGCCCGTAATCAGATCCCTTCGAATAGTCCTCTCGCGCCAAGTCAACGAGTCGCCAAGCTACGCGACGTCCCCGGGACTACGAAGAACGTCCAAGGAACCCTGCAGGCCATACTGGAGCCTGGGTTTCTACAGTACCATATCATTGTATTGTCACCGAAGATACATATATACACGAAATTTGAGTCCAATGGGACATCGGGAAGTGGGTCTAATTTGAGTTGAAAGATTCAACCCTAACAAACATAGTTACATACATTCATACATTGCAAGTTAAATAAAAACTTATAAAAAAGAGCGCAGTGCGGCCGGACGGACATTTTAGAACGTTGGTTCCACTTCGCTACTCGTAAAATGACTCGCTAGGCTCTAGGCATTAAGCATGCCGACTAGCAGTTAGTCTTCAACCTAAGGTTTGTGAGTGCAAATCCATAAAAGAGAATTTATTCACTCTATTACTTCTGTTCCAAAAATTGATGTATAAAATCCCATAGCAACAATAAATCGATTCAAAATACATTAATAAATCACACATGGGAGGCGGAAGTCGCATACATGCAACATGCAATTTGTAAGCCAGTAATGACTGCGGACAACCCTTTGACTTACGATATGCAAGGGAAAGCTAGCAGCTGTGCAATACTTTCTAAATGGTGGTATTAGATTCGACCGAAAGGCCTAAGGCTCAATTTCCATTGTCGCGGAATAGAATAAAAGCGAATTTTTGCAACGAAATTGTATATAGCATGTACAATTACATGAGCTTTATGTCAATTGCGTAACGTACTAACTAAATACGGGCCAAAAAGACGTCGCGCGTCTTCCGGGGAATTCTCGATAATTTCCGTAGCTAATGTGACTCAGGCTGGCTGGACAAATCTTCAAAATAGCTCGCATTTAACTAGGTCAATAGGGCACTTTATGTGACGGCTAAACACCCTTATTTCAGAACTAGCTGCGCCCCGCGGTTTTACCCGCCTGGACCGGAATAAAATGTATGCCTATATGTTAATCTAGGCTATAAGCTATCTACATACCGAATTTCATTCAAATCGGTCCAGCCGTTTGAGCGTGAAGAAGTAACAAACATACACACTCACAAACTTTCACATTTATAATATTAGTAGGATTTGTGATGCTACAGAATCTTAGATAATCGATCGAAAACGTGTGAGTATTCTCAAAAAAAAATTTTACCTCCCATAAAAATATTGATCAGCTGATGATAACTTTGTATAGAAAGTCCATTTTTTTTTGGGAATTTTCTAGTGTTTCTTAGAGAAAGTGGTTGTTTTCCATGGTCAGAACCGGTTCTAAAAATATGACCACACCTTTCCGTTAGACCCTGTATAGCTATAGTAACTGTTTATTATGTATATTCTAGTCTAGTGAGGAGGAATAAATAAATTATTATTATTCTCGCCAATTCGCGCGCCTTCTCGCGCAATGAGGCGAAATTGACGCTCCATCTATTCTTGTCGGAGGAATAAAAAAAATATCATTATTCTCGCGAATTCGCGCGCCTTCTCGCAATGAACAGAAATTGACGCTCCCGTTCCATTTCGTTCCGCGGCAATGTAAATTGAGCCTAAGCCGGAAGAGGAAATAGTATCCACACTCGTAACATGAAATGATTCCTAAAGACCCTGTAGGGGCAACAGGCGTGAAGGGGGTAGGAACTGCTATAGTTGAGCAGAGTAATTGTATAATGTAAAGTAAACACTTTCTCCGTTCATGTTAAGGCGCAGTTAAACGACTTTTAATGGTTTTTAATTGAACATCACGTCTAAGCGACTTGTCTTATTTCTTTGACAAAAAATATATGTTACTCTAGACAATTTCCTTCGTAATTTGATCTCAGAATATTTTAAATTACATTTTTATAACATAGTGTAATTAATTTGTAAAGTTATGTCTAACTCGGATAAAAAGTTGAGAATCACACAAAAACTATAAAGCATATTTTTATGAAACCTTCACCATTTTAAAGATCATTTAATTATTTACAATTTAGTCTCAGTGTTTTTGTTTAATACTTGTTGTTTTATGTGTAATAAATTAATAATGCGTCTAAATTCGGACAGCGCTCCTTGATGGGCGAGTCCTATTACTGGGTGGACATACGACGCTTTGCGTGAGCTCAGCGCAGAACCAGCAAGCTAACCACTCTTGGTCTTTGGCTGCTAATAGCGCCTTAAGTTCCATCAAGATACTCGTAACATACTAACATAATCAGCATAATAATGTTCCCACTGCTGGGACTCAGGCCTTATCTCTAGGAGAGGGACAGAGCCGTAACCCACCACGCGGGCTCAGTGTGAGTTGGTGGATGTCACACGTTTTCGATTTTTTGTTCTAGGACATGCCGTTTTCCTCACAATGTTTCCCTTCACCGTTTTGAGAGCAGTGGTGATGGAATAAACTACACAAAGTAAGGCGCCTGTGGGAATGAAGAAGTTAACCTTAGACCTGACCCTTCAATGGAAACTAGGTTTTGGAAAACCAGAAACCGAAGTAAATTTTTCGAAGAATAAAATACAGGATGAGTATTCATGACATGAGTATGGAGTACTAGCTTCTGCCAGCAGCTTCGCCCGCGTATGATTAGTATACTTCCTCCCATTATAAATTATAACCTATGTATTTTTCTGTTATAAGTACCTACAATCTATATTATTGTAAAGTTTCATCAAAATCCGCTCAGTAGTTTTTGCGTGAAATAGTAAGAAACATGCATAAATCCATCCTCACAAACTTTCACATTGATAATATAAGGACGATAGGATCGTAGTAGGTGACGTTCTGTTGGTCTACCCCACCTCCCCCAGGTAAAGGAGTGAGTCTTTTTCTGAATATATGTATGCAATAACTAAATGCAAAAATCGCCGGTGTCTATTGAATTCACCTTTACTGAGGTTGCGTTTATACTAATCTCACAATCACGCGGATTACGCGAAACAATCTAAACTTGTAGTAGGCCATACAAATATTTATTCTATGCGGTAAATGAACCCATGTCTGGTAGCGCAATAGCTGATCTTTTAAAACATTCCAAAGATTTTGTTTTAGGTTGAAGAACAACTTTATTTCTCATAAAGAATTGCATACATAATTCACTTACTGAGAAACAATATCTAAAACTAAGATTAATAATTAGAGCGCACAGATGTACGTTAAAATGTGGGTAAACATAAACTCGATCGTAAGTTAACTAAGCACAACATGGATGTATGAATTTGATTTTTACTAGATGTGGCATTGATGGCAGTCTGTTATTAACAACTTAATTATTAGAAAACTATTTTTTTTTATTTTTAGTTCATTGTTCAATTTTTATATTTTGGGTACTTACATACGTGGTCTAATAAAATATTTTGAGTATTAGATTTAATTTAATAATAATAAATTCATCTATTTCAGGCTATGAAAGCCCATAAAATTTAAATACAATTTTACAATAATCAGAATGACATTTTGCTGATACAGTACAATGGGATTAATACAGAAACAAATTAAATAAAAAATGTCAATAAATTATTATTTTTGTTTAATTTAAGTATTTACTAATGTATATTTTTAATCCATTTATTGTGTGTATTTTGTTTATTTTTCTATACATATACAGGTGTAACGGAAAGGTGTGGTCATATTTTAAGAACCGGTTCTACCCACGGAAATGAACAACTTTGTCTAAGAAAAATTGAATATTCTCAAAAAATAAATTGGCCTTACCATACAAAGTTAATCAGCTAATCAATATTTGTATGGGAGCTAAAAATTTTTTTTTTAAATTTAGGTTAGGTTAGTTTAAATTTTAATTTAGGTTTTCTTGAAGAAAATTGTTCATATTGATAGGCAGACACAGTTCTTAAAATATGACCACACCATTCCGTTACACCCTGTATATATAATGAAGTTTTTTTTTCTCTTCTTTTTATCCTTTCTCCATTTTATTGTTTTTTGAAGTTTTCTCTCCTCTTATGCGGCAGTATTATTTGCAAAATCAGCTGCGCCCCACGGTTTCACCCGCGTAGACCGGGATAAAAAGTAGCCTATGTGTTAATACAAGGTATAAGCTATCTACATGCCAAATTTAATCCAAATCGGTCCAGCCGTTTGAGCGTGAAGAAGTTGCAAACATACAAACACACAATCACAAACTTTCGTCTTATAATATTAGTGTGATTATGCAGCCTTATTTATTAATAGCGCGAATCATATCCTTAGTTCAAATACTAATTAACAGATTCTAAATTAATACGTCTCATACATGAGATTCAACTGTGTACAGGACAAAACCTCTCTCCAAAAAATCCTTTAAATGATTAGTCGGTATAAAAAACCAAATCTACCCTTCGTCTGGGTGGAAAATTAGAAACAAAAACCTGTTATTTAGTGTTTAAACTAATTACATGGCTAGTTTTAGGGTTCCGTACCATAAGGGTCCAAACGGAGCCCCATTGCTGTCACTCACGAGTCCGTCTGTCCCTTTGTCGGTTGTATTTCTTGTGAAACAGTTTTACATTTTTCACTTTTTATTGTTGTACCCCAGAACTAAAACAAATCGTCTGCAATGCCCGAATTGATAACCCCAAAAACATAGAATATGAACATAATTGGAGAAAACCAAAACTTCATCTGTTAAATGTTGACACATACGAGTATTACAAGGTTTTATTTAACTTGCAATTTAGGTATGTAACTATGTCTGTTCGGGTGGAATCTTGCAACTTAAATTAGACCCACTTCCCGAGGTCCGATTGGACTCAAATTTAGTGTACTTATGTATCTTCGGTGACAATACAATGATATAGTACCATGAAGCTGGTCTGATGATGGAGAAGGAAGATGGCCATAGGAGCTTCTGAACTATACAAGATAAACCCATCGAGTCAAGGCTCGATTGATTCGTCTTGAGAAGCATTTTACGCCTAGACAATATCCAGGGTCCGATGATGAAGCTGGAAGGTGGCCACTGCATCTTTGTGATAAAACAACGTAACTACACCGAGTTTGGGCTCGATTGATTCGTCTTGGGCAGCATTTTACAACTAGGCGATATCCAGGGTCTGATGATGAAGCTGGAAGGTGGCCACGGCATCTCTGTGATGATATTTATTTGAGATAGTCGGTATAAAAGCTTGTTTAAAAAAAAAAAGAAAATTAACTATAAACTTATTTTTACACCAAACGATTGCAGTAACTGCACGCGCGCAGTTACCGAGCGGGTCGCGAGCGGCTCTGACAGACACATCCTAAGCCCTGTTGTACCACTAACCCAGATTTTGAAATAAATCTGCTGAAAACATATTTTATCAGTCGTGATTTGTTGAACACACTAATAACACCAAATCAAATCGCTTGACACGAGATTCGACAAGAGATTACCTTGAATAAGCCTTAAGAAACATTATCAACATAAAATCTGATAAAGAGCAAAATGCAAATCAGAACAAGAGACATTTTAGCATTGATAAATAATAACCATGTCGTCCTCTATAAAAACGGACTATAGAAGGTGGAGAGTGGAGACCATTATTATACTATAAATCTACTAGAAATCACTATATTATTATAAAATATCTGTCATCTGCCCGTCTGTTTGTTCGCAATAAACTTAAAAAAACCGGCCAAGTGAGGGTCGCACATTTAGGGTTCCGCATAAAATGAGGAAATTATCAAAAAAAAAATGTGATTTATCAATAATTGGTATTTGTTAGTAAAATATACATAATAATAAACATTATCACCTCAAGTTCATAGGACAGTGGGAAGTTAAAATATTCTTCGGAACAAAATTTTCTGACAAAGACGGACAGACAGAGGGACAGACGGACACCTGGGGCCCAATTCTGTAACTTTAAGTTAAGCAACACGCCATCGACACACAACAGACATTATTTTGTCACTGTTGCAAATTTGGTATTCTGCAAAAACTTCAAAATGATATTGACATATTATAGTAGACCAGACTACCAATTATTACAATAGTCTTATTATGGTGTTTCAATTGCACTACAGTGGCAAGTCAATGACCATAAATAATTTATAGAATACCAAATGTCAATGACTATTCTATTGAGACGCCACTGACACACTACCGACACACTGTTGACAAGTTAGTTATTTTACAGAATTGGACCCCTGAGTGACAGCAATAGGGCGCCGTTTGAACCCTTCGGGTACGGAACCCTAAAAATAGCCATGTAATTAGTTTAAACACTAAATAGCAGGTTCTTTGTACATTTTCTACTCAGACGAAGGAAAGATGTTTGTATGGGTATGTTTTAGTAAAGTCATCATCATTCTCCTGCCCTTATCCCAATTTATTTGGGGTCGGCGCAACATGTCTTTTTCTTCCATACGCCTCTATTAGTCGTCATCTCCGTAGCCATCTCCTTTTTACTCATATCCTCTTTCACACAGTCTAACCATCGTTTATCGTATGTTTTAGTAAAGTGTACGTAATAAATGTAATAATAAACATTATCACAAAATTTCAAGTTCTTATGTCAATGGGAAGTTAAAAAATTCTTCCGAACAAAATTTTGTGACTTACGACGGACAGACAGACAGACGGATAGACGGACAAATAGACAGACGGAAACGTGAGTGACAGCATTAGGGCTGGCTCCGTTTGGACCCTTCTGGTACGGAACCCTAAAAACTACTGAACAGATTTTCATGCGGTTTTCATTAATATACAGAGTGATTCATGAAGAAGGTTTAGGTGTATAATTTGCACGTTTTTTTTTTTTTTGTGGGTTGGGAAATCATCCAATGACTTCTTTGAATGAATTTGTACCCGTGCGAAGCTAGGGCGGGTCGCTAGTGCAAACATAAATATATTGGGTGTAAAAAGACAGTTGCCGAAGACGAAAGCCACATATTCTACCCATTAATTGGATTTTTTTTTCCAATAGACCATACCTGGTAAACCATTGGTTCTGAGATATTGTAGGTCAAAGTAGCAATTTTTTATTTTTACTTTTTTTACGATAATGAATTCTAAGTGTTATTACGAAACTTTTTTCCAAACAAACATTACCAGAGTTTTTTTTTATGGTTGATAGGCACGCGTTTGACCACTATCTCACCTGATGGTAAGCGATGATGTGGTCGAAGATGGAGCACGCTTGCCTAGAAGTAACCTATTCACTCTTGACTTAAAGACTCCCAGGTTGTAGCTAACAGGAAACACAGACTCCGGTAGGGAATTCCACTCCCTAGCTGTACGCGCAATGAATGTTTTCTCAAAACGCTTTGTGCGTATGGATGGGATGTCCACCATGAACCGGTGGCACTTCGCCGTACGTCTTGTGGTCCTTTGATGAAACGGGCTTGGCGGAATCAAATTATGCAATTCCGTCGCACACTTTCGCAGTTACGAAAACGCAATGAATATCAAACGTATCCGACAAGTACCTACGTGGCTTAGAGCGTTTAACATTAGAAATTACTCTGTAGCAGCCCGGAGTTTGGAAGTTGGCGGTGTGAAGCCCCCGTGCCTCGGCAAGCACGTAAACCCGTTGGTCCTGCGCCAGATCTCTCCTCGGTCGTGTCGGATTGCCGTCCTATCGGACTATGAGAGTGAAGGAACACAGAGTGCACCTGTGTCTGCGCACACGCTTGTACACTATACTATCTTCTGCGTACTTGGCTAATCTTCGTTGAGAATGGCCACCGTGATCGAAATTCGGTCGAGAGGATTAACCCTAGGAACGTCTTACCACACATATTGGGTTCCCGAACCTATAAAATTGGCGTTTTTTTTTCACACAAATAGAGAACCTCGTCACTTCTATAAATTAAAATATTCATCAATTCCTTGATATTCTATCGAATAATGACCGTCATAGACAACTGCCAATAGTAAAAAACGCCTTATTACTTATAGTTCTACACAAAAAAAAAAAACCAAAAAAATGACTCCTTTTTTTGTTAGCAGAAATGAAACCACTATTTGTTTTAACTTAGCCAAAACTTATTTTTGTTGCTTAATCTAAGTGGCATACGTTATCTTAATTTATAAACATGATTGCATAAAAGTTTTAAAACATTAGGGTTCATAGTTGTTAAATGAATTAAGAAAATGTTAGTATGAAAAATGCAACTTTTTTCAAATTCTCCATACAAAACGCTGATTTCATATGGTGGGGATCTGATATTTCTGCCGTCAAGTAGCATTGCTGTGTTCTGGCTTGAAGGGTACGGTTTTTTTATGGGATGGTAAATCGACTTCTCCCGCTCTGGGTCGAGCGGGAGGGTGTGTCAGACTTTTACTGACTAAAAGTCACCCCTGTTCCTTCCCTGCCTGAGTGCCCAGGGGCACGGTAACTTTGTTTCGAATTTATCCGCTACCCCTTGGCATGCAGGCATCGGCCATGACGGGCCCCGTCAGTGGTTGCTGCCATATCTTTGAGCGCGCTGTCGACTCTCGGGCCTGGTGCTGAACGGACGGCGAGCTACCCATTACTCGCCGTCCGTCCGCAAGCCCGCGTCTACTGTGACCGGAGATCGTCTCGCGACCACCGACGCCCAGGGCGTCACCTGCGGCGGCTACTGCTGAGGGCGTGAGGGCGACTCCGTTGAGTCTCCCTCACTCGTTCTGCCTCCTCCTTCGCGAGTATTACTGCTTCGCAGAATGAGACCGTTGTAATTACAGTCATATGAGATATTATTTATTGGGATCATGTGACCTCAAATATTTTTGACGTCTAGTGACCACCATCCAATAACATTAAAGTCAGATTTAAACACTCACCTAGAACAGTCCTGTTAGGTTGCGGAGAGTATATCCTGGGAACAGTGACCCTCCAGTGGTCGAGGAAGTGCGCTGGTGCCAGGGCACCTTCTTCCATCTTGGACCTCCATAGCTCCACCACAGCATCACCTCGCCCCGGCAACCTGAACCTGTCACACATTGACACTTTATCATTAAGGCACTTTTGTTAGTTCAACATTTTCATTTGGTTCAATTTGACAAGTCTATATTTTTTATCTCTGGCACTTGATATTTAAGGGGACAGTTCACACAGAAAAGTTAAAAAAATACTAGGTCTATTTAACAATACTAAAGCGTCAATAATTTCACAAAACATACGGAAGCACTGCATTATTTTCCGTCTTCCAAACTCTCGGCATTGGTCTCAATATTTTTTTTTTTAAAGCAACCGAACGAAGTAAAAACTTTAGTTTTAAATAACGAACAAAAACAGCGACCTTTCGCTACGGTAGTAAACAGAATACTGTCTAAAAACCTGGCAGCACGCCACCACGCGAACCCATTCTATATATAAAAAATCTAAACAAGAATAAAGATCAAGAACAAATAAAAACAATACAAATGTAAATGTGCAATATGACATTTATTTATTTGTCTGTAAAGTTCAAAGTTGTATGTACTCATGACCTGTGAGCTAGTGGTCTTTTTACATGAGTCATTATTGGGCGATAGAATTTGCGAGGTAATGATTGAGTAGATAATGAAATATTTGTTTCTAAGCTGCTTAACACGAAAGTCCAAGTGCGAGTCGGACTTGCGCATGAAGTGTTCCGTATCATCGTACAAGATTATACGCGTCTACTTCCTGCCATTGTTAAGATTGAGCAAACTAAACACGTTTCTAGTGGAGAGAAGCCCTTAAACTTTTAATTTATTTTTATTATTTGTTGATAAAGCGGCAAAAGAAATACACATTCTGTGAAAATTTCAACTGTCTACCTATTACGGATCATAAGATGTGTCTGTCTACCGCTAACAGACAGACGGACGGACGGACAGACGGACGTTCTCATAGTTCATGTGTTATGTAAGGGTTCACTGCACCATTTCGATTGGACCGGTATTTAAGGGCACAAAATAACATTTTGGTAACAACAAATTCAGTACAACTGCTTTGAGAAAGGAAATTTGGCAACCATGGACTTGCAGACAATGACTGGGCAAAATATCGTCTACTCACTTCAATTGAATGAACTTGTTTGGGTCATACATAACGCAAACATGACATAGCCACTCTAAAAAAATAATAATGTATGTATAATGATGTGTGTGTGTGTGTATGTATGTATGTTTTTTTTTATGTTTGATAGGCTCGCGTTTGACCACAAAAAAAAATAAAAAAAATAATGTATGTATAATGTTTGTAAATGGCTATATACAGGCTTTATGATTGTGAGAGAGTTTGGCAGGCTTCATGTTCAGTGCGGGTGCAGGGTTCCCAACTTAGGGCTTTTCTTCCTCGGTCACGAATAAATACGAAATAAAGTTCCCGCGACCCTTGCCACTCAGGCAACTGAAGGAACACGCTCCACGAAGAGCGCGAGAAGTCACTGGATAATTTCCCACATCAAAAAAAAAGGGGGTTTTCCTCCTACATTTAGGAGTAAATAAGAGGGATGGGAATTTATATAGGCACTGGGATAATTCAATATTTAATAGTAGAACTACCGACTTCACGACACCTGGTGCAATTCTATGTTAATAAGAATACTTGCTGGCGTAACATACACTGTAATGTTAAGTTTATTCCAAATGTATAATTATTGGTTATATCCAAATGTATGATTTAAACAAACAGAACCAGAAACAAATCGAAGTCTTATATGTATATATATAGGGATACAAAACAAAAATTTATGTTCTTCTATTTTTAGGTGAGTTGGCAAGTAAATGTGGCGATTTTTGACTTTAGCTTTAGGGGTAAATCTTTTCAGAAGTTGGTAACACTGGCGGGTTGGACCCTAGTTCTGAGTGAACACATTTAAATTTGATCAGGTTGTTGCTACTACTCAGGAGTCACCTTCTATTGTATACTCTATCATAATATATTTTAAATTGTGTTCATTATTCATTAGATGTTAATAAGGTTAGTTACACGATTAATCATAGGCTCTTTACAATTAACTACAACGAACTATGTACTAGGTCGTTGCCACGGTATAAGCACAGTATAGGTCTACTGACCGTTCATAAATTAAACCGGCGGTGATACATCGACCTCTCAACTAGACATTCACTATAGAGCATGACCATCCCTTAAGAGGGAACCGGGTCTGCGAGGAATTTACAAAATTTACAAAGTGCTCCCTGCACGATGGCAATAGTTTCTTCAAATACCTATTTTGTGCAAGCCTGCCCCTGTAGAGTGCGATAGGGACAGCTGCAACTCAGACCGATTTTAACACAAAATTTTTAATGCGATCGACGATTCGTATTCCTCTTTTTTCGCCATGAAAACTGAGCCGATTCAATTATTTTTGGCACCACCAAATTTTTAAGAAAAAGTATGTCTAGGTCCCTATTAAATGTTTTATGTTAAAACTTTTCGAATTTGTCTGGTAGTCTTCTAAGAACGGCGGTAAAAATAGGGTCATTGTTTGTCATTTTTGGAGGGTCATATTTTCTTTACTTATTAGTTGCTGAAAAAAAATAAGAAATGACAGGGGCGTGTCAACAGGAGACTTTGACTTAATGAAAAAAATGATTGCTCTAGAGGCATTATTCAGGAAGAAAACAGGGGAATACATTTCTATGGCGAATCGCAGCCCTTGTTCCCTCTTAAGGCCGAGAAATCACGTAAAACGCGGTCACTCTCGGACTGCATAGAAAAGAAAGAGATGCGCGACGACAAATGCTCGCAATTAATTGCAAAATATGAAGTATTTTATCGGTTTACTAACAAATTTATAAAAAATAATCCATCACTGGGTGCAGTTTAGTATTTCGAAATTTATGGTATATTTATTTTTTATTATGATGATAATTTGTTAATGAAGGGATAAACTGCTTTTAAAGATAATTAAGAGGTCTGTTAAGAAGAATTTTTTGATGCATTATAGTATGTTAAATTATGTTTTGAGTTCCATCATTGTATGCAAATAGGACTTGAAAATATATATTTTTTTTATTGTCAAAAATATTTACGGTGAGGTAAAACAGTGTATAATCTTTTAAAAAAACACCTTTTTGACCGTTTTGGAAATCTCCGCCTATGGTCTTTTGATGAGAGATTGGGCGGGTCCGTCCAACCAGTGTGTAAAATTGAAAACTCTTATCATTCAACAAGACTCGATATATTATAAATTATAAAACTTGGATAAGATTAATTGTAGGTACTTGAAAGTCATAGTGTCAATCTGCAAACTGCCTAGTCTTTTCCCAACTATCTTGGGGTCGGCTTCCAGTCTAACCGCAGCTGAATAACAGTATTTTACATGGAGCTACTGCCTATCTGACCTCCACAACCCAGTTACTGGGTAATACGATACCCCTTGGTAAGACTGGATGTCAGACTTTCGGGTTTCTGACGACCCGTAACGACTGTCATTGATCCACGATTGACAGCCGGAACAAACGGCCTAACGTGCTTTCCGTGACGCGGAGGAGTCTCGGTATGTAAAGATGGTCACCCATCCATGGACAAACCCCGGCAATCGTAGCTAAACCTGATGGATCAAACCCCTGCGGCTGGTATTACTTTATATTCCACAACTATCACACAACGCCATCTAGTCCCAAGCTAAGCAGAGCCACGAGGTCCTCGAAATTCATTATGTATCGAGAGTTTTCACTATTGACTTTAGGTGACTGTTATTATTCGGTGGTGATCCATACATTTGTCACTGATCGGTGGATCAAATTAAAGTAATTCATGGAATGAACTTCTATGACTTAAGAGTAGCAGTTTCGAAACTGCGTCGTATATACGATAAATATGTTCAGTATGAAGCACACTGTTATTTTGGTACGCACGACTGACTTATCTAAATAAATCTCAATACTCCAGATTCCAAGTTCCAACTACATAAATCTGAGAAGACAAATTCCCTTTAATGCTACTGTTTTTCACGCTCAGGAGCTCGTGGCTAAAGTAATAACAGCCGCACGGGTCGATCCATCAGATTAAGCTACGCTTGCCGGGGTTGGTCCATGGATGGGTGACCTTCTTTACATACCGAGACTCCTCCGTGTCTCGGCAAGCACGTTAAGTCGTTGGTCCCGGCTGTCAATCGTGGATCCTTGACAGTCGTTACGGGTCGGCAGGAGCTCGAAAGTCTGACAACCAGTCTTACCACGGGCTATAGTATTACTCAGTAACTGGGTTGTGGAGGTCAGATATGCAGTCGCTCCATGTAAAATACTGGTATTCAGCTGCATCCGGTTAGACTGGAGCCGACCCCATGATAGCTGGGAAAAGGCGCGGGCAGATTGATTGGAAAGACGGAATCCTTTATTACAAGTTTTTATTTAACTTGTAATGTTTGTTAGTTCGGGTCAAATCTTACAAGCTGAATTAGAACCACTTCCTTTCATCTTACGGAGTTGTATTTTTAACCGACTTCGAAAAAGGAGGAGGTTCTATGTTCGACTGTACGATTTTTTTTTTTATGTATGGCCACCGATTTCTCTGTCAGTTTTGGACCGATTTTTAAAACTCTTATTTTAGCTGAAAGAATATACTCCCGAGGTGGTCCCATATAAATTTTATCGAAATTGCTTCAGCGCTTTTTGAAAAACTGAACAAAAACGAAAAAATACGACATAGATGACGTTTTGGTTTTCTCCAATTACGATTATGTTTAAATGCCACGTTCCATGTTATTGGGGTTTTTAGTTCTGGGGTATAACAACTAAAAAGTAAAAAATAAAAATAGAAATAACAAAAAAAAACAATCGACTTCCAAAAAAGAAAATACACTAAAAATGAAAAAATAACTTTAATTTTGGAAGTCGGTGTCAAATAACGAAGAAAAAATACAAACACAGACTTCCGAAATTATTTTTTTTTTTAATTTTTAGTGTATCTTCTTTTTTGGAAGTCGCTTGTTTTTTTTTTTTTGTAAAAAAAAAGTTTATTTACAAGTTGGTCCAGTTCCGATGATAATGTGTTTTTATGGTAGGCATGACCTAAATCGACATTCAGAATTAGCTCCAGGTAGAGGAACTCTGCTTAAAAAAAAAGCTTGTATTTAACTATAAATCAAAAAATCTTCCTTTTTTATATAAAACAATCCCAATGCTAATCAAAAATACTGATTCCACAGCAAAATAGTTACCTCAATACATTATTATTTTTCATGACAGTGCGCCGGGAATTTATACTCGCGTATGCAGACCGCGAGAGTAAAATCCGGGGTTCGTTGTACCCCACCATACCCAGTACAAACAGTGTATGAAACATCAGCGGGTAAAATGGGTAAACCCCATAAAATTTGAAATACAAGTGTCTTGTTAATTTATTCTGTACTCGCTCCAGAATGACATTGTATTTCGCTTCATGAGGAGCCCAAATCACCGCACTGTGTTCCAAGTGACTCCTTACCAAAGCATCATACAGTACCCTGAGCGTGGTAATGTTTGTGAATCCCTGCGACTGTCTCAGTACGAAACCCAGGTTTCTGTACGCCTTCTTGCAAACCTTAACTATATGATCCCGGAAAGTCAGATCCGGTAAGCAGTACTCCTAGATCTCGTACCTGAGACGATCGCTGCATCAGCGCTTCCTCTACTTTGTATTCGTAAGCTAAACCAGTGTATATAATTTTACATGCTGAAAACCTTCATCATCAAAAACAATAAGACCTCAATTTATCGCTATAAACCTAGTTATAAGAATAATATTAAGTACCTTGTTGTTCTCGTAGTCTGCAAATGAGAACATTCTCGACAGAAATAATTTTCAGAATCGCTCTAGTAGTTTCAGAGATTGTTCCACGCGTACAGACATACCCACACTATCTAATAATAAAGTAGAATGACGTGTATGTATGTAAGTATTTAGAGATGAAGCTTTCTAGATTTTATTGAACTTTTTTGGCTGTGTAGGTAGGTAATCATGACATCTTTCAAATTTAATTGTTACCTCTCGTTTGACCAATATCTTACTTGATGGTAAGCGATGTTGTCGACGATAGCATAAGGTTGCCTAAAAGAAATTCACTCTTTCATTAAACACCTCCAGCCGAAAGTCTGACAACCAGTCTTACCAAGGGGTATCGTATTACCCAGTAACTGGGTTGTGGAGGTCAGATAGGCGGTCACTCCATGTAAATACTGGTTGCCCAGGGATTGTGGATAATACTGGTTGCCCAGGGATTGTGGATAATACTGGTTGCCCAGGGGTTGTGGATCCCGGGCCTGCGGACGGCGAGTAATGGGTAGCTCGCCGTCCGATCAGCACCAGGCCCGAGAGTCCACGGCGCGTAGTGTTCCACGCGCGCCTCAATGAGTTGTCAGCATTAAGGACGGGGCCTGTCAAGGCCGATGCCTGCCCGGGGGTTGAGGATAAATTCGAAACAGAGTTACCTCGCCCCTGGGCACTCAGGGCAGGAAGGAACAGGGGTGGGTTTTAGTCAGTAAGAGTCTGACACGCCCTCCCGCTCCACCCAGAGCGGGAGAAATCATTGCATGATTTCCCACACCACAAAAAAAAAGGGGTTTGTGGATAAATTCGAAACAGAGTTACCGCGCCCCTGGGCATTTAGGGCACGGAAGGAACAGGGGTGGGTTTTAGGCAGCAAGAGTCTGACACGCCCTCCCGCTCCACCCTAGAGCGGGAGATGAAAAAAAAAATGTAGATACTGGTATTCAGCTGCACCCGGTTAGACTGGAAGCCAACCCCGAGATAGTTGGGAAAAGGCTTGGCGGATTGATTAAACACATCCAGGTTATAAGAAATACGGCCATAATACGGTCGGGAAATTCACTCCTTATTACCCATACATTAGGATAGATTTGGGTTCTTTACCCTCTTCTGTCTCAGAATATTTTTTCTATGACACATGGGAATCGTCTAGATGTGCTCTGGACCACACAGAGATAAGGCAGGTGCTGTAACTAAAATACACTACACCGTTGTTTGTAGCACTTATAATAAGCCTGAATCCAACACATTACCCCCATTCTTTCGCTGTCGGATAAAAATACGAAACACTTAAAGAAACCGGGAGGCATGTTATAGAAAGGGGACAAATATATTTATAGTCGTGGAAAAATAACTATTATTACTGTTTCTGAGAAAAACACGGCCTGGAGGCTGAATATCTACAAATATAAAAATGAATCCCTATTTTCCTAACACCCACGGCATCACGCGTGGGTTGGATTGATTTTGCTAGTTCTATTTTTGTCTATTTATATAGAAAATGAATCCCTATTTCCTTTGCTCACGGCATCACGCGTGAACGGTTGGACTGATTTCGCTCATTATTTTATTGTTGTGTCTGTCTGGAGAAGGTTCTTATGAAAGAAAAAAATAAGAGAGTTGCGCAGGAAATTGGAAAATTTCAGATAACTTAATTGGTCATAGACAAAATTTTCGTATATAATCTACATCACAGCATGTATTATTTTTGCGTGTTATTTTTATCCAACTGCAAGGAAAGGGTTGTGTTTTTTATGGAATCTTCATCGGTCTAATTTACTTAACACACTTTTTTGTTGTGTTTGGTATTGTCAGGAGAAGGTTCTTATGAAAGAAAATAAAAAAAACTATTAAAAAAATAGAACCGACTTCCAAAAAAAAGTGCAAAATAACTTTAATTCGGAAGTCGGTGTTTCTGGTTTTGTTTCTTTGTTTTTTGACACCGAGTGACACCGATTTTTGAGAGCCGACTTGATCCGAGGCTTTTGCCATGCGTTGAGAGTCTGAAGTATAAGTGTCTCAATGTGAGACACTTCAGACATAAACAACAATATTATCAAGTAGATTCTATTTGACACACTCCACACTACTGAGAATACAGTCATGCGTATTATACAGTAAACAGAAAGGTGGTGATCATTATGAGCAACTTTCTTCAAGGTCATGCTAAAGTCCCAAAAACAATTTGCATATCTCATACTAATTTCGATCAGCAGATGCTAACCTTGTATGGAAAGTTATATTTTTTTTGGGATTTTTCTGAATTCCTTAGAAACAGTTGTTCATTTCCATGGCATAATCAATCTGCCCGCGCCTTTTCCCAACTATCTTGGGGTCGGCTTCCAGTCTAACCGGATGCAGCTACTAAAAGACAGGCAGATATTTAAGGACCATAATATTAAGAAAATGCCATAATACAGCAGAATAGCCATAATGAGAATACATACACTTACAATAGTTGTATACCCTGTTAAAATATTAAAATTTGCTGCTCCATAACCTCTTATCGAGGCGAAAAAGAAATACTAAAGATAACACAATTCTCATTACGCGATTAAGGTCTCTGACCAGGTCAGGGGACAATATAGCATGGCAGGAGTGTGGTTTTAGTCAGTAAGAGTCTGACACTGCTCGGGCTGGCTCGCTCGCGAGTCAGCCCGTCCGTCCATGAGGATTTCCCACTCCTGTCAAAAAAAAAAGAAAAAAAAACCGGATGCAGCTGAATACCAGTATTTTACATGGAGCGACTGCCTATCTGACCTCCACTACCCAGTTACTGGGTAATACGATACCCCTTGGTAAGACTGGCTGTCAGACTTTCGGGCTTCTGACAACTCGTAACGACTGTCAAAGACCCACGATTGACAGCCGGGACCAACGGTTTAACGTGCTTTCCGAAGCACGGAGGAGTCTTGGTATGTAAAGATGGTCACCCGTCCATGGACTAACCCCGGCAAGCGTAGCTTAACCTGATAGATCGACGACCGTGCGGCTGTTATTACTTTAGCCACGAGATCCTCGCAAACAGTTTTTAGGGTTCCGTACCCAAAGGGTAAAACGAGACCCTATTACTAAGACTCCGCTGTCCGTCCGTCTGTCTGTCCGTCTGTTACCAGGGTGTATCTCATGAACCGTGATAGTTAGACAGTTGAAATTTTCACACATGATATATTTCTGTTGCCGCTATAACAACAACAAATACTAAAAAACAGAATAAAATAAATATTTAAGGGGGCTAACATATAGACATGTTTTTTTTTTGCCGTTTTTATAGATAATGGTACGGAACCCTTCGCGCGAGTCTGATTCGCAGTTGGCTGGTTTTTTTTTAATATGATCATACCTTTCCGTTACACTCTGTAGTAACATTAAAGGCTCCCCCACACAGGCGCGTTATTATCGGTCGATAATATCGCATGTGGTACTGCGATAACTTCCTATACTTCCATTGCGGCGTTATTATCGCAGCAGTGTGTAACTACATGACCATCCTAATACAAAATGTACTGAAAACAGATATCGCAATAACGCATGCGATATTATCGACCGATAATAACGCGCCTGTGTGGGGGAGCCTTGATTCATCACCATCATCATGATTCATCACCATCATCATCAGACTTTTTTTTTAATGCCCCCACTGCTGGGGCACAGGCTTGCTCTCTGTGAGAAATGTGGGCCATAATCCACCACGCGAGCCCAATGTGGATTGGGACATAATTATTATCATCGTAAACACGAATTTAAAAAACTACATAACCACTGATTTATCTCAAAATGTCATTAACCTACGCATCGTAAACTTAGCTAGCCAACGTAATCACGCCGAGAAAAACGAAATTTTCGTGATTTTCTTACGACGGTTCTAAAATACACTGAAGTATTTCGCTCTGCGATCTGTATGTTGTAGGTACATGCAGCCTATGCGTGACGATGGAATTTGTTGGTTTTTACTAATGTTCACATTCATACATTTGTTTATCCCATTGCACAATGATTATTAATTTGTTTTAATTAACATCTTGAGTGGTTCGTCAGAATATCTCGTCAACATAAAAATATTATTAGGGTTCATTTCAGAGGTCAATGTAATCTGTTGCATCAACTCAACTTATGTCTAGTTTAGGCAGAATTTCTTTGATATGCTAGTAAGTCAAATTTTAAAAAAATTACCCTCCTTTAGGGGGTAAAGGAGGGTAATGTTTTACGAGAGTTTGTGTATGTTTATATAGGATGACTGGTAATTAGTGACCGATACTTAAACACGTGATTGTACTCATGATAACAAACAACTTTTACTACGGGACCTAACCTGAAATCGCAAACAAAAATCTGCTGTTCAGTACATTTATGTTCGCCTACTGACTGGTCAAAATGTACTGTACTGCCTATTTTTTTCGCGATTTCAGTTTTAGTCCCATAGTAAAAGTTGTTAGTTATCATGAGTACAATCACGTGTTAAAGTATCGGTCACTAATTACCAGTCACCCTATATATGTCTATTTCTTTGGCACGCGCTTTTGCCCAAACGGCTGGATGGATTTTAACAAATGCAGTATTATTAGATTGGTCTTGACCGCCGAAGTGACATAGGCTATATGAATTAAAAAAAAAAAATATGGCGACCGCCATTAGGTAAAGTGTATTCGTAATTTTTGTGACCTGGTCATGTGGGGTGTCAAATTAAAGAGCTCGAGGAGAGGATTTCAAAAATATAACTCATATAAATGTAGGAAATAAAAAAATTGAAAATATCAAAAAATCCCGACCGATAAAGAACCACTAAAAAGTCCCAAACAAGTCACTTTTCAAGCAGTCTGATGCAGTTGGTGGCAACTAATCTGTGATTGAACTAAAATAATTTCCATCAACTGCATCAGACTGCTTGAAAAACGACTTGTTTGGAACTTTTTAGTGTTTTTTTACCAGTCGGGCTTTTTTGATTTTTTTTATTTCTCTAAAATAAGTACGAATTTAATTTGAAGAACTAGTCCGCCATCTTTGAGACCCCGCCATATTGGATATAGAATGACATCACTTACCTATCCATACATTGTCATCCAAACTAAACAAGTTTGCAAAATTTGAGCCCAATCAGAAACCGGGCAGTGGTTCAAACTTAAATTCTAAGACTTTTGATATAGTTAGGTACCGGTGAAACTATTAAAGGTGTGTTAAAAAAGTTTTCTATGAAAGCCATGACTCAATCATAAATCACACTTTAGCTACAGTAAATAAATTGTAGACAACCTCGAGTCAAGCTCTCCGACAAACCCGGGCCTATGGACGGCGAGTAATGGGTAGCTAGTTCGCCGTCCGATTAGCACGAGGCCCGAGAGTCGACGGCGCGTAGTGTTGTCAGCAATAATGACGAGGCCCTTCAAAAAAAGCTCTCCAACAAATCATCTATCGCTTGAATGTAGACTAGATCATTAACCAGAAAAAGCTTTTTACAAAAAATACAATCGATTTCGGAATTAGGAAAAGTGTAAAAAAAAAAAACTTGAGAGGTGTCAAGGGACACCCGGATGGAACGAAGTTCCTTTCGATTAATTAGTGAAGGAATTGTAATATAATTTTATTTTTTTTAATTTATAATATTTTTTTTATTATTAACTACGCACACACGCACGCACGTAAGAAGTTATACTTCATCATCTCATCTCAGCTCAGCTCAGATCAGCTAAGCTCAGCTCAGCTCTGCTCAGCTCGCTCAGCTCAGCTCAGCTCAGCTCAGCTCAGCTCAGCTCAGCTCAGCTCAACTCAACTCAACTCTTTGGCAATAACAACAACTATAACAAAAGTAATTGTAATAAAATTTTATTTTTTTTACTATAGCAAAAAGTGTCGTGACAACTTTTCGTAAGAATTTTTTCCTCCTCCTCCTTTGCGACTTTGTTCTAAAATAATACTTGCACCGGGTTGGACTTAGAAAATACTTTTTTTGTACTATAACAGCATTAGTGAACATGCTGTCAATTAATTGCTGTTGTATTGAGATTAAAACTGTGAATTGCTCTTTAGTTAGTAACTACGAACGGGGTGAATAGGAACGAAGGGGGTAAATAGAAACAAAACTTTGATTAGGATTTTCACTATGATACCTTAATATTGGTTTCTAGTAAAGCATAGATTTATTTATTATATCTCGCTCTGGGTAGAGCGGAAGGGCAATAAACATCTCAACTCAATTTTAATTAGGAGCCAATTATTCTACAATTTTATGCTTAGGGTAGTTTATTAAATAAAATAAAATACAGTTCTTACCATATTTTTATTCAAAATGTTGCTTAAACTTCAATAAGAAATCGATGCATATTACGACATCCATTGAAATTTATTTGAACTAAATTTTCTTTGTTCGAGATGAGACCCCATGCCCAAGTCTAGCCTATAATCCTTTCAAAGCCTCCTTTCACTATGATACCTTAATATTGGTTTCTAGTAAAGCATAGATTTATTTATTATAACATTTCATAAATATACCTGAGTACTTAGATGCTAGAAACAATTTCTAAATAATGTGAAAAAAACCCCTTCAAAGTTTTGCTTCTATTCACCCCGGCTTCCTATTCACCCCGTTTGACGTAATGAAATCAAACTGCGTCAGTGATAGAAACAAAAGAAACTCGCACTTAGAACTTTCGCAATTCTTTTGAAAATGTAAGCAATTGTTTGCTATTTTTATTGCCCTCCTTAAAGGTCCTTCTCTGTTATCACATTTCTATAGCTTCGCGTTTGACCTTTTGAAACAAAAAGCCATTTAGTCTAAAGAGTCATTGAATTTACGTAATGCTGGCGTCTTTGAATTTATATAATTTACTGTTGGAGTGAGTATACCTTTCTTTCGTTCATACATTTATATTTTATTAATGCGTGACTGACAGCCTGACACCGGCAGCTGGAGACTTTACCTATCTTAAGATTTACTTAAGATAGGTGAACCTTTTAGGGTTAAAATTATTAAGTTAGCTACTTGCAAAGCTCGCCCTGGAGCATATCATCAGCCTTTTTAATGTCCCCACTGCTGGTGCACAGGCCTCCTCTCTGTGAGAGGGTGTGGGCCGTAATCCACCACGCGGGACCAATGCGTATTGGTGGATGTCACATGTCTTCGAATTTTTGGTTCTAGGACATGCCGGTTTCCTCACGATGTTTTCCTTCACCGTTTTGAGAGCAGTGGTGATGAAATAATTTACACAAAGTAAAGCGCCTGGCTGGGTTTGAACTCACGACCTATAACTTGTAAGTTGCGGCTAATACCACTGGGCCACCACTGCTCCTAGCTCCTACCCTGGAGCATGCAACATATAAAATAACTTTCATTTCGGAAGTCGGTGTTTGTATTTTGTTTCTTCGTTATTTGACGACTTCCGAAATTAAAGTTATTTTGCAATTATTAAAGTTTTATTTTTCACTTTTTGGTTGCTGTACCCTAGAACTAAAACTAATGGATAACCCCAATAACACGGACTTTGAACATAATTGGAGACAGCCAAAACGTTATCGGTGTATACATATTTTTTGTTTATGTTGATTTTTTCAAAAAGTGCTGAATCAATTTCGATAAAACTAATATGGGACCACCTCTGAAGTATGACCTAACAAACAAAAAAAGAGTCATAAAAATCTATTTACAATTGACGGAGAAATCGCGTAACAAACATACAAAAAGAAAAAAAAAAAAACAGACGAATTGAGAGCCTCCTCCTTATGGAAGTCGGTTAAAAAACTCGGTCAACTACCTTCGTCAACCAACTTCCAGCTTTATCTACCAACACATAACGTCCAAATTTGCATGGGTAGGTGAGACGGTGACTACTGGCATCTTGCCAACATCCACTTCACCGTCACTACCTGTTCCCTAAGACCTTGGGCCTGACACTGAACTCATTCAGCGAAGGTTGCAGTTCAGACTGAAACGAGTGGAATGTAGAATGAATGTTGCTATTGGCTATTCTTGTCGATATAATGATGGTGCTGTGAAGTTGGTGTGATGTCATTTAATACAAGAAAGGCTAGCCAAACGAGTACTGGCTCATTGGTAACCCTCTTTTTAGGGTGGGGAAACCCAAAAAACTACCGGGCGAGTGCGAGTCGGACCACCGAGGGTTCCGTCACCAATAATATAATACTAGCGTACAGATGCCTCATCCCATACAAAGAAACGGTACCACCGTAATTACGGGTTTTCGACTTGCAAAAGCAACTTTTGTTCTTCATTCGGGCCCGTCCTCAACACCTCGCTAGATGGTGTTAGCAGCGACGGCTTGCAAGTTGAATGAATTTACATAAAGTCTTACCAATATTTTCTCACACATTGCGGAATTACTATTAAGTATTTTTGGCACTTCATAACAATTTTATTGTTTCAAAATGTTTCACAATACAAATTTTAAAGAGGTTGAATGGATAAACTCTAAAACTTCAAACAGCGCCATCCATTGGTACATGAAATATAAATGCCTGAGGATTCGTTCCAATAAACATCTAAATTTGAATTAGGAGGATCCCCCACAATTTTATGCTTAGGGTAGTTTATTAAGAAAATACAGTTTTAACCATTTTTTTTTTTCAAAATATTAATCTTACGTAGACTTCATTGAGAAATCGATGCATGTTACGCCATCTGTTGGTTGTTTGTTTGAACTAAATTTTTTTTGTTCGGGATGAGACCCCGTGGTTCCGTTAAATCTGTAGGTACATAAGTAAAAAATATTTTTTATTACATGATGTAACTAAAAATTTATGCTTAGCAATTTTTCCTTTATCTGTGCTATAAGCACATTTAAAGGTGGGGGGTGGGGGGGTGGGGGTTATTATTATTATTATTATAAGACGTTGCTTTGTACCAAATTTCAAGATTCTGAGTTTACGGGAAGTACCCTGTAGGTCTTGATTCCCTTGCGAGTGTCGAAAATTTGCAGCATCAACGGCTGTATCTTTTGATTGCGTTGGTTTAGAAGTTTGATTTTTTTCACAGCTCCAAGGGACTGTAGACCTGAGTATTTGATATGAATTTCAGCTTAATACACGCATTCTTGAGAAAAAGGGTCTTGATAGACAGACAGACGGACAACAAAGTGATCCTGAAACGATAGGTATCACTAGGCATTAGTTAATTAGTTTAGTTTTATTTTATTTTAGCTTGGATACTGGGCTTTTGAAAATTAATGTGCGTTTTGTAATCTGTGCAAAATAAATAACTTTTCTTTCTTTCTTTTCTTTTTCTTTATCCTATAAGGGTTCCGTTTTTTTTCATTTTGAGGTACGGAACCCTAAAAAAGGGTTGGTTGTGACTTATCCTCGCTCTGGGTAGAGCGGGAGGGCAAGAAACATCTAGATTTGAATTAGGAGCCAATTATTCTACAATTTTATGCTTAGGGTAGTTTATTAAATAAAAAAAAAATACAGTTCTTACCATATTTTCTTTTTCAAAATTTTCATGTTACTTAAACTTCAATAAGAAATCGATGCATATTACGACATCTATTGAAATTTATTTGAACTAAATTTTCTTTGTTCGAGATGAGACCCCGTGCCCAAGTCTAGCCTATAATCCTTTCAAAGCCGACATCTAACGGCTAAGTGCTCTTCGATGTTTTGGTTCTAGGCCATGCCGGTTTCCTCACGATGTTTTCCCTCATCGTTTTGAGAGCAGTGGTGATGCAATAAATTACACAAAGTAAAGAGCTTGCCTAGATTTGATCCCACGAAGTACAACTCGTAAATCGGGACGTTAACACTGGGCCACCACTGTGCAGTCCGTATTATTTAGTAGAAATTATATAACATTATACTTATTTTTTTTTGTGGGAGTGGGAAATCATCCAATGACTTTTACTGACTAAAGCCCACTCCTGTTCTTTCAGGTGCCTGAGATAAAATTGGTTGTCTGGAAAGTTGGTTTACGGACGATAGTTTAACGTGGCAACGTCATAACAAAACATTGATGAAATATAGATGCGGCGCATGCGTACGATGAGCGTAACGGGACACTTTTTCGTGCATGCAGCCGGCGTTCATCGATTTATTAAACGTTGTCACGTCAAAACAAAAAACTTAGTATAATCTTACATCATTTCTTGGTTTTGTTATTCCTGGCACTAAGATAACCCTCTGACTCACGAATGGTGACGTTTGTAAGTGTAAAGTGCCATATTTGTGCGCGTGCATAGTAAAGGTGACGCAACCTGCATGTAAAATTTAAACACGCTTTTAAGATGAGCTAGACCAAAATAAACACGTTGCTACAAATTACTGCACTGAAAAGGTCTTTGTTAAGCAGAGTTTTCTCAACAATATTGGGGTCAGCTTCCATGAATGTTTTTACATTCAAAATTCATACAAGCAGAAGTTCTAAGAAAACTGCAGCGAATGATGTATGCAGTTTACTTTACATTTTTGTAGGATGGTCTTGTGGCTAGGCACATTTATAGAACCAAATAGGTTTTATATTAAGTATGTAGTTTTGAAGCTATTAAAAACTTTTTTACAAAAAATAAAACGAATTCCAAAAAAAAAAAAAGTGGTTTTGTGTCTTCGTTTTCTGACATCGACTGCCGAAATTAAAGTTATTTTGCACTAATATTTTGTTTTTTTTTGGAAGTCTGTTCTATTTTTTTTATTGTAAAAAAACAACTAAAAACTTCATTGTACAAGCAGTCAGCAGTTGGTGGCATGAAATCAATCATTGAACTAAAATAACTGCCAGCAACTGCATCAGACTGCTTGAAAAGTGACTTGTTTGGAAGTTTTTAGTTGTTTTTTTTAACCGACGAAAAAAAGGAGGAGGTTCTCAATTCGACCGTATATATATATATATATTAAAGTCGGTGTTTTTTAATACTGCTTTCCAACAGAACATGCTCTCGAAAAATTGTGTGTACCTATACCATATTTGATATACATTTCCTGTACACCATAAACTTTTATCGGCCATTTCTACATGCCATTAAAGCCTTAAACCGCGTAATTGTCGTAGATACGTTATCGATACATGCAAGGTGACTGTTATAAAACATTACCTAATGTTAAATTAGATGCGAAAATGCATGAGTAATTTTTCTGAATAACTTGCTATAGTATTTGATAAAGGTTCTGAAAAGCCTTGAAGCTATGACTTTCAAGATTTAATATACCTTCGAATTGAGAACTTTCGATCGGAATCCGAATTCCAGTACCGAGTTCTATACGAATTGGGAAAGTAATGAATTCGATCGGACGTAGTTCGGATATAGTCCTCAACTCCACCCAAAAATAGTGTAGTACTCATAATATAGATGACTAGCATCTCGCCCGCGACTTCGTCCGCGTGGATTTCAAAAATTTATAGCCTATGACACTCACAAATAACTTAGCTTTCTATTGGTAAAAGAATTTTCAAAATCGGTTTAGTAGATCCAGAGATTATCCCCCTACAACTTCATAAACTTTAACCCCTTGGGAATATTAGTACATCAATCTGCCTAGCCTTTTTCCCAACTATCTTGGGGTCGGCTTCCAGTCAAGCCGGATGATTAAAAAATTGATTTGGTCCGTCAATTAGATAATCAAAATACAACATGTAACAAAAACCCAGTCCGATCCAATGAAGGCGTATTCCTGGTTTAACATACGTAGTAGAAAAAATAGTAAAAAAAAATGTAACTCCTAAAAACCACAAGATTTTTTATTTTTATAAAATATGCGAAATTTAACACTAAATATGGCAAATTTTCATAAGTTGAAAACACTCCACGGTGCCGGCGAAATCTTTTCATTTTTACCTATTTTTATTTCAAACGATACCGCCCTGCACTTGCCGCGCTGTAGGCCCTTATACATAAAACTGTAGGCGAACTCTGTCGAGCGCTCAGTGTTGCCTCTGATAAGTTCTTTTTTTTTTAATTAATTATTTTTATTGGGGAAAAATAATAATCTCGTATCCATTAAATGATTAGTATATGTGTACGCAGTACAATACCAAATAATATCCTTCAGGATCGGACAGGGTTTTTGTTATATACAGGGTGTAACGGAAAGGTGTGGTCATATTTTAAGAACTACATCTGTCCATCGATATGAACAACTTTCTTCAAAAAAATCCGACGAAACTTAAAAAAAAATGTTTACCTCCCATATAAATATTGATCAGCTGATGATAACTTTGTATAGAAAGTTCAATTTTTTTTTTTTGGAATATTCTATTTTTTCTTAGAGAAAGTTGTTCATTTCCATGGGCAGAACCGGCTCTTAAAATATGCCCACACCTTTCCGTTACACCCTGTATATTATATTAGACACGTAACTTTTCTTTAGAAAGAAAGAAAGAAAGAAAAACATTTATTTGTACCTCTCACACAAATGCTTAATGCTAACAATACAAAATAAAAAATAAAAAAATAGGAATAGACTGGGAGAGGCCAGAAAGGCGCCTAACTCAGCATATGCTGCGAGATTGAAAAAATAAACAACGCAGCGCTGGTATTCTGTTAGGGCCCTGTGATGCCACGGATACATTTACGGGACGAGGTGAAAACTAATACATAACAGAGATTAAATAAAATAAGACTAAACACAAATAAAAAATTAGAAAAAAGGCATGCAGTCATACAAACATGAAGGTACATTGATAAATTTAACAAAAAAAAAAAAATAGTGAGACGTCACGTAAACAAACAACAGTTCGTTGAAATTTGGCGAAAAATATACCACCTTTTACCTAGAAATGACGCCACAAGCTCCCACTCCTGATCTTTGGTGAGTTTTAGCTTTGTCATTTTGTGTTGGTTTGATTAAGCAAATAATGCTTGTCAAATGTTTTTTTGTTAATCTTACTTACGGACTAAATAGAAATATTCTTGTACCCAGAGGAATTATCCCTATTGTAAAAAGCCTACTTAGAGTTTTCTTTACCATAAAACTTGAGATAATATTCACCCACCGTTGAATGCAGGCCTCATTAATACAATACAAAAAATCTGCACCAAATGAAATAGTTGCGATTGTGATTCATCAGAGGTCAGAGAAAAAGACCGTCGATTATTATGTAGTGTACAATAAAGAATATTCAAACCATGTGTTGCCATACTAAACAAAAAACCTTGCATTCTACAGAAAGACAATAGACTAGGTAAAAAGCAGATGCCATAGAAAATCCACAATAGACATTCTCATTGTGAGTTCAGCCCCGCTCTAGTTTAATCAAATGATTTCCCCGAACAATACACGGTGATGGCACATGTATATGGTATCTGACGGGGCCCATTGTGGCCGGTGCCTGCATGCCTAGGGGTAGCGGAAAAATTCTCAACATGAGTTACCGCACGCCTGGGCACTCAGGCAGGGAAGGAACAGGGGTGGGTTTTAGTCAGTAAGAGTCTTAAGGCGAGGTTATCCGAATAAACGTCGTTTTGTATTGTATTTTATTCGTAGATAACATGGATTTAAATTTTGAAAAAAATATATTACATATTTCACACTTCGATCTAGATATTTCGGCCGTGCTATACACGATTACTTACACTTTACTGCATCCAATTAAAACGCAAAGATAAGCCTAAATTATAATCTAATTCTTATTTCATTTCAGTTATATTAGGCTTTGAAAAATAAAAATAATTCCATAGTAAAGGTCGTAAAAAATGGGATACAAAACGGCCGACATAATGCGAAATATCAAAATATCTATACCACTAATTCCAAAATCCAGTGTTTTCTCCTGTTCATGCGCTCGCACCGGTCCTTTAGTCCCGAGCGGAACGTGTTGGAGGACAGACGTGTGCCAATTTTTCCAAACCCGCCACCCCCGCTATGGTCTGCTACCGGCTGAGCCAAAAATCTATAAATAAAAATGAATCATCGCAATGTAGGTATGTACGCGCGTAACTTCCGAACGACTGCAGCAAATTGGATAATTCTTTTTTGGTTGTGTTTGTGTTTGTCAGGACAAAGTTTTTATGAAAGAAAATTTTGAGAATTCAAATAAACAAAAGTAGTTTATTGAGTGATAGTTGTGGAATATTATATTATATTATATATATACACTTCTGGACACATCTATTGGCCCACCTTGTATTTTCAGTTTCGTTTGGTCCTAGCTAAAATTTTATATTAGGTCGAGCAAAAAGTTTTTATGCAGTTTTGAACCTGGCACATTCACAATTTCATTCAATAGTCTTTTTTTGAATTTCGAACACAGAATTTAAAGAAACAAAAGACAATTTGGAGCCTGTTTGTTGATATCAAACAATCGAATACTAAGAAAACTTGGTTTTATTGGTTTACTTGGATTTAATTCTTGAAAAAGTGATTGATATCTTTGGTTTTGCAACAAACATTACTTATTCTTAACATTAAGGTGAGGTTCTATCAATAATCTATGGATACTTCACCTGAAGTCGCCGCCCAAGCTGTGGCACTTATTCAGGCCGGACACAGCCAAAGAAACGTGAGTGCTCAACTTAATTTAAGTCGATCTGCGGTCTGAAATGTTTATCGGAGGTACCTAGAGACTGGCGGCTTTGTTCGTCGCCAAGGAAGGCCACGATCTTGGGTCACAACTGAAAGGCAGGATCGATTCATCGTGACGACCAGCTTGAGAAATCGTCACCTTACCTCCATTGAGATACAAAACCAACTTCGCGACTTCCACGGAGTATCTGTGAGCGCTCGAACTGTTCGGAGAAGGTTAAAAGAA